>JACSVZ010000017.1:18911650-20308818 GCA_014706295.1 Lycocorax pyrrhopterus obiensis
TTTGATGCTCTGGAGCACTTTCCTCAGGCCACAGGACTGCTGGCAAAGGCCAAGACCTGGAACTCCCCAGCTGCTGGGCAAGGTCTTGGTTTGATCCTCAAGATGTGCTTTCCTTTGGCTTCCACGCAGTGAGGAGAGCCTGGGAACTCCCCAATCACGGTGTTCCTCCAGCTCCTGACACAATCTGGTGTTTTCCAGGCAGGACCTTCCGAGGGAGAATCTCCACCAGGGAGATCAGCCTGACCAACCTGCAGCTGCAGGACAGCGCCGTGTTCCAGTGCGAGGCCACCAACAAGCATGGCACCATCCTGGCCAGCGCCAACGTCAACGTCCTCAGTGAGTCCCCCGGGCTGTCCCCTCCCAGAGATCACATCCAATACCCCCAGGCTGAATCCTCAGAGCAGCCTGGAGCTTGTCACCATCTCATGGTTCCTTTGGACTGGCCCGAGATTTTAAGAAATATTGTGCAAAATTATGCAACTGGTCTTACCATGGGCAGTGTTATGTGCTTAGCACAGACACTCCTGAGATTTGATATATTTTAAAGACATGGTTGTGGTTGGGCTCAAAAACCTGAATTCAAACATAGTGAAACCACTGGGGACTGAATTGTGACCACAGCTCTGGTTTTGAATTATTAAGCATATTTTTAATCTTTGATTTCAGTTGTGATGCTCAGTCTGTTCTTTGAAGAAAGGGAGTGAGGGGAATTTATTTAATAAAAAACATCTCCGGAGGCAGCAGAACTGGGTCTATTTCCTTTCCTGGATGTTTCAATTTCTGACATGTCCGGCAGTAAGCCCCTGTTCTCTCTGTCAGTGAAGCTTACGAGAGCTCAGTTGCTCAGTGCAACTCTTCCAAACAGCTGTGAAATTCCCATTAAACCCCTCAGCCTTTGACCCTTGCTGGACAAGGGGGTGATGCAGGGCCAATATTTACACTCCCAGTTCCGAAATGCAGTGTGCTCACCTTGCATTCCCTCCTGCAGATATTGCCCCCCTGATACTGACCTCAGATGGGGAAAACTACGCCACGGTCGTGGGTTACAGCGCCTTCCTGCACTGTGACATCTTTGCCTCACCTGCAGCAGATGTCAGATGGTGAGATACTGGGAACCGGGGTTTTGTCCACGTGAAACAAGTTCCTACAGGCTCCCTCAAGATTGAAAAGTCTGCTAATTGTTATTTCTATGGAGTAAAGACTAGAAATCTGTAACAAAACCGTATATAATGTAAGTTTTCTGTGTTTAAATGCACTTTTAAGAATTCCGAAGAACTGTTTTGGAAAAAAAGAGTTCCTGGAAGTCCCCAATACCTCTGTGAGACAAGTGCCAGGCTATACATTGAGCAAAACCATGCTGTTTACAGCCAAATCCTGCTGCAGCTTCATCAGTTTAATGTTGGCAGCTCTTCAAGTTTGGACACATCATTGAGGTGGAAACGCAGTGACTTACAGAACTTACAGACACGCTTCCATGGGGTTGGAAATCACAGGGTTGTCATAGCAGGTGACGGGTGCAATAAAATTGCAGGTGGCAGCTGCAGATTAAAGGCAGAGTATTTTAGAGACCTTTTTAGACACTGTGGGTTTGGTGTGCAGGACTCTTAAGTCCCATAATGATTTGCTGCACGTGGATAAAGTGTCTCACTAATCCTGACTTTAATTGCTCGGTGGCAAAGCCAAGTCCCAAAATTCCCCTGCAATAACCCCTAACCATGAAATGACCCTTCCTGCAGTAACCCAGACCTGTTTTTCTCATCTTCAGGACGAAGGATGACAGCATAGAGCCCCTTTCAGCATTCCGCTATGAGTTAAACAAGAACGGCACCCTGGAGATCAGGGACACAAAGAAGGAGGATTCGGGATCCTACGCCTGCTGGGCTGCAAATTCTGTGGGGAAAAGAGCAATCACTGCAAATCTGGATATAAGGGGTGAGGTCTCGCTTGAGAACAGAAAAAAATTCACAGCTGCTAAGGTTTTATGTCTACAATTCTTCAGGAAGTATGTAACAAGTAAATATTCAGTCCAGGATAAAGATTTGTTCTGTGAATTTGGGAATTCTCTGGATATTATGACCTGAAATTGTCACAGGTCACATACATATGTAGCCTTTAAGACAGTCCCAACTTTTCAGCTGGATTTCTCCATGCTCACACATGGTGCTCACTTTCTTCTGGATGCTTGCAGAAGCTGCCCAAGCCACCAGAAATGTGCAATTTGCACATCCATCAACTCCATTACCTTGAAAAGATTGTCCCTCCTTTTTGCCACTGGCCCTGTTACACTCAGGGCAGGTTCTTGGCTGACCCTTGGGAGCCCTCCCTGTGCTCCTGGGCTTGGTGAGGTCCTTGTTGATCCAGATGTGTTCCTGCTTCTCCCTCAGCTGTGAGATTTCCCCATCCCTAAAATTCCTTCCCATCTTGATCAGAAGACACATCCCAAACTGGGTTAGCTCCCACAGCAGACACCAAGCACATTGCAGGATAATTTGGGGGTGCTGCTGATTTAAGGATTTTGCCCTGGGCTTTTTTGCCCGTTTGCTGATAAATATTTGTAAACAGAGCAAAACAAATTCCTCAGATGTGTTTACTTCTCAATTTCAGCTCCATCCCTTGCGCTGCAGCTCTGTTTGAAGGGATTTCTGTGCTTGGTTGGCAGGAGGGGTTTTCCCTGGAGGGTGTGATGGAAGTGGGCAGCTCCTGTTGAGCACACAGGTGGCACTTAGTGGGTTCTCTATGAACTTACTTAGGATTTAGGGCTTGCCAATAGAAAAACCTCTTAAACACTCAATTAGCAAAGTCCTCTAAAGTGCTCTCTGATGTAGGTTTGCTGTGACAAACTTGAGGAAAAAGCCCACTCTTTGTGTTCCATTTCCACCCACTCCCTTGGCTTTGTGAATTTTGCAGTGATAATAAACATGAAAATGTACAATGAAATTCTTACAGAGCAACATTTCACTGCAGAAATAAATTCAGCCTAGCGCTTTCTTCTTACTTATTCGTCTGTTTCTGCATTCACATTACAGTCAATTAAAAGAACAAACTTGATTGCAATAATTTTTTCTCACTTGACTTTAATAAGCTTGTCATTTTTCTTGGATCATTGCCAAAGCTTATTTCAAATGGCAGTTAGACATAAAAATCATATTCAAGCCTTTTTTTAAATCATCCATTTCATGACAGGCTGCTAACAAGGATTTTCACCTGTAATTTTTTTTTTGGTGGATTTTTTGGTGGATTTTTTTTTTTTCTGGAGCCCTTTACTTTGGAGCAAACTAAAAAAAAATGTTTCAAGATACAAAATGTTTCAAGATAAAAAGAATATTTCAAGATAAAAAAATTAAATCCTGGCAATTATCTATTTCAAACCCCACCATCCTTCACTTCAAATGTTTGTATATATAACAAAAAAAAAAAAGACATGATTGCTGCTCCTGAGGTTGATTTGTATAGATGAAGTGCTTGGTGAAAATTTGATGTAATAGTCCCTCTCTCTCCTAATCAAAGTGTTTTTCTCTGATCAATCAGATGCTACGAAACTTGTTGTTACTCCGAAGAACCCCCGAGTGCTGAAATCACATTCAATTTTATTGAAATGCCAGGCTGAGTACGACTCCCACTTGAAACACAGCTTTAAATTATCCTGGAGGAAGGATGGAGATGAGCTGCCAGCCAACAGCACGGAGGGTGGCAGGTGAGTGGGGAGGGAACAGAGCTGTTCTTGATCTCAGCTGAATAATCTGGTGTGGAGCTGGAGCAGGAGTTTCATTAAACATGAGCCTTAATAGCTTGAAATGCAAATGTACGTCTGCAAAGAATTCTTCGTGCGATACACAGAGAGATCTGCATTTTATACACAGCTAAATATAAATGCAGCGCTGGGAGGTTTGAGCCAAATGGTTTTGGGGTTTGTTAACTCTCTCACCATCACAGCAGAACGTAAAGTTATATATTTTTATATATATAATACATATATGTATTTTATATATAACATAAATTTTGGCCCAGCCCACAAACACAGCCCTGACCCCGGTGCAGGTTGTTTCTCCACTTCAGTGGAATCAGTATTTTCTTATAGTTTGCACTTATTTGGTAAAAAAAAAAGTCTTTGCAATGTTGAAGTGATGAAAAACAACTTTCAGGGATTCTGCAATTAATTTTCTCTACATGTGAGTTTAGGATTTGCGGGCCCAGGCCGAATTTTGCCCTGTTTTTGGGTTTCCATTGACCTCAAGGGGCTGGAGCTCAGCCTTTATTCCATAGGAGGGGTCCCACAGGGGGCAATCTGATGTCTTTATTAATTACCACAGGAGAGAGATGGTTTCCTAAATACTGCAGTGCTGGAGAGGCTGAAAATCCCTCTGAGCCCTTGTAGGGAGGGCAGGCAGTGCCATGGAAATGCCGTGTCTGCCCCAGAGTCCATGTCCTTGGATTCATGGCAGCTTCCCTGGTGCTTTGGACATGACACAAGTGCCTTGGGAATGCTCAGTTTCCCTCAGCCTTTTCAAAAATTCCATCATAAACCCCATATAGTTGTCTCATTAATGTCGTGCCAAAATCCTATGTCCCAGACACTCATGCAGTGCATCTCAGTGTGGTTCTTTTCAGAGCAGGATTGACAGGCCAGCCTCCAGCCACAGAGGCTAAATTGCCACAAAATACAAATAATACTCCTCTGCACAGTGTAGAACAGAGCCACAACTACATTTTAATGTAAAAGGCCCAGTGTGCAACTATTTAATGAAAATGTCCTGTGCCAAGTTCTTCCATGAACAGTTTTTTGGAGAGCGACGTCTGTGTGCCATATTCATCTTAAAAATTCTTCTCATACTTATGACCTTTATTTTTTTGGCCCTGCAGGATAATCCTGGACAGGGATACCCTGTTCATATCCAGTGTGCTCCTGGAGGATCAGGGAGTTTACACGTGCGTGGCCAGCACTGCCCTGGACGCTGCCAAGGCCGAGGCACAGCTCATCGTTCTGGGTAAGGTCGACTTTCCCGCTGTGGAAACGGCTCCTTGCAGCAGGAATTGCCACTGCAGCACTTCTGCTTCTTTGCTTCTTTTCACAGAGCCTCAATAACCCAATTTCACAGAGCCTCTCGCTCCTTAACCTCAGCTGTGCTGTCCCTTATCTCCGGGAATGGCGATGCTGACACACACTCGATTTATTTTCATCTTTGTTGCAGTAAGATGAGGCAGCATTTTTGCCTCAGTTCAGTGAATGCAGGAGTTGCCCAGGCTGGAAGGCGTAAGAGCATATTAAGAATGGCTCTGCTGCTGCTTTGAAAAGTCCTTGGTCAGTCCTTCACCCCACTTTGCTGGAGGTTTGCACAGGAATTGGATGATTTTTTAAAGGCCATCAGGCCAATATTTGGATGTGCAGCTCCTCAGAAGATCAGTGCGAGTTAAGCACCTGAAAGGATTCATTATTGTTGGGGTGCACGATGTGCTGGAAGAGAGGTAGGCCCAGAGGACCAGAGAGAGCCTCTTTCTTGGACCCAGAGGTGACCCTGAGAGTGCATCCAGGTCACCGGGGATGGGCTGAGAGAGGATTGTGGGGTTCTGGACAGTGTTGGGCCTATGAGATGTGATAATTGTAGTTTGTGACCTTATAGGGCATTGTTTACCTGTTACCATAACAGGCAATGTGTGTGCACTACCCCAGGTGATTGGGGGACACTGAGGTGAACATCTTTCCTGTTTCTATGATGTGATATCCTGTTGGGTGCTGGTATTTAGGGAAGTCTGAGTGCACAATAAAGGCTTTGCACTTTCCATCTTGTGTGTGAAGTCCATGCCCTTGCGTGATTACTGCACATTATCTCTGTGAACCTGAGCATAAATGATTGTCCAGGGGCAAAGAGCAGAGAAGAACCTTGACCCGCCGTGGTCTGAAGCTTGCCCTTGTGTGAGCATCCTCACAACCTGCATCCTCACATCCCTGCATCCCTCCCTTGGAATTAAGAGGATGAACTTGTGGAGTGCTGTGCCCCCATGGCACCCAAGGGCACCAGCCAGCAGCCAACATTTTTTTTTGTGGTCACAATTTTGGCCAGCCTGGTCTGGTGGAACATGTCCCTGCCCATGGCAGGGGGCTGGAATTAGATAATCTTCAAGGTTCCTTCCAACCCAAACCATTCTGTGATTTTGTGATTCTCTGACAGCTTTGCATCATTTTAATTACATTTCATTTTGCTTCATTTTACATTTTCATTTATTTCTGGCAGTGATTGCAGCAAGGGATAAGTCAATCTGCCCTTCAAGATGTTTTTCCACTTTAAAGTAGTGATATTTTTCAGTAAATAGTAAATTAGGAAGATGCTGTGCACATTATTTATGGTGCTGTGTCCTTCAGTGCTGTATAATTCAAAATGTTTGTAGACTGTTCGTTACTTCACTTATGAAAATTTCATAAAGCACTTTATTCCTTTTTAAAAAGGTGGTTTGCAGAAGAAGAAAAACAGTTTTGTGCTCTTTTCCCTTGTTTATTGTATGTGAGAAAGGTCTGGGTGAATTAATAACATCTGTTATTTTCCCAGTGAAAAATTCAGGTTTTTGCAATCAAGGACTTGTGGGATGAATGAAGAACTAAATATGGCACAGATGGAGACATCAGAATAGGGGCAACTAAGAGTAAAATAAATATTCAGTTAGAATAATTCCAAGTATTTGTTGTGTGTTTAATGAACAGGTAGAGGGCTGAGTATCTTTAAGATGCACCATCACCATCTTTAAATTAGTATCTTTAATTTTAACCAGGTATGCTCCAAGGATAGAACAGCAAAATGCCTGTAGATAGAACTGTGCTTTCCTGATTTCCCCCAGGTACAAGAGAAACAGGGAAAGAAATGCAAAGAAAAGAAAAAAAACCTCAAATATAAACTTTTTAACTTCTTGATGTACCCTGAGATGAAAACTCGGTATTGTAATTTAAAAAAAATCAGTACAAACACAGTGAATTTGTTTCACAATGACAAAGACGGTCGTGGTGGTGGAAGTCACTGGTTCTTCTGTAAGAAATGACATTGTCAGCCAAAAGTTTAGTTGGGACAGCAGGAGTTGAGCTGGCAGGGAGTGAATTTCCCAGTTTCCCATTAACGTAGATCCCCATGGCTGGGATAATGAATGCTCTCCTTTCACTCACACCCTCAAGGGCCAAGCTCAATAACTGCCAGAGCTGAGTCACCTTCTCCCACTCTGGCTTGTCCCAGGGTGAGTCCCAGTGATGCTGACACAACGTCCTGCTCAGAGCAGTGTCAATACCCATTAATGATTAAATAGATCTTGGGGCTGATCTGGGAAGAAGAATCTCTTGCTGCAAGCACAGCAATGAGGGTAGAGGGAGATGAATTCGAGAAGGATGCTGTGTTTACCAGGGAAAAATCAGCACCAGAAGATTCAGCCTGGTTTTCTGTAAGAAAATGGATCTTTCAAAGCAATTCCCACTTTCCACAATCTGTCCATTTTGAAATCACCACCATCTTCACTGACTCTGCTGTTCCAACCCTCTGGAAAACACCAGGACAAACAGAAACACCTTGCTATGCTCCTGACACTTCTTCTTTGTTTCTCAGATGTTCCTGACCCACCAGAAGACCTCCAGCTCTCGGAAAACCAAAACCGCAGCGTTCGACTCTCCTGGAAAGCTGGGGCCAGCCACAACAGCCCTGTTAATGGTAGGAAGGGGTTTTCAGCATAATTTTCAGTGCTGTTCAGAGTTGTGGCACATCCTGGTTGTCACAGGACACAAACCCTGCTCACAGCCAGATTTAATCACTTTACCTATGACAGTTCATTTGTTGTAAGTTCATTTCCACCTGCGCTGTTCACACTAAGTTGGTTTTTTATCGTTTTTCCTTTGTTTTTTTTTCTCTTTTCCTGCCCAGAATCAATTATAGAGTTTGAAGAGAACCGCTGGGAGCCGGGGAGGTGGCAGGAGCACAGCAGAGTGCCAGGGAATGACACCACGGCCCTGCTGTCCCTGGCCCCGTATGTGAATTACCAGTTCCGTGTGGTGTCCGTGAACGCCGTGGGCAGGAGCCAGCCCAGCAAACCATCCCTGCGCTATGCCACCCCTCCAGCTGGTAAACCTGGGTCTGGTTTCCCAAATATTCATATTTTCGGTGGTTTTTGGGAATATCTGTGCCCTCCTGTGCTCCAGAGGGCGTGAAGAAATCAGGGTCGCTTGCGCTGCTCAGTGGCAACCTCAGGGATTATTAAACATAGGAATTACCCCCAGCTGGTTCAGGGGACTGGAATAACCCTCAGCAATTCTGGTGAGGCAGGTGACCATTTAAATTGACTGTATTGACTAAAGTAGTGCATTTTCAGAGAGATAATATCAGCTGGAGGATGTCTCGTGACAAGCCATATTCTGATATTATAGATATTAATGAGATGGGAACCCTGCTGGGATGAATTCTTCAGTGACTGGTAAAAAAGAGCAACCCAGCAGTTGCACATCAAATGTCCAGGTGTTGTTTTGAGCATCTGATGTGCAGTTAGAACAAATCTAAATTTTAATGACCCAACTCGGTGTGCTGCATAAAATTCCCAAGGATGCCAAAAGGAAGAGTCCACACTTCTGGGTTTTCCTACACCTCCAGCACCCCACTCTGCTAATTTTCCACCCTTTGCAGCCCTTCATGGACAAGCAGTCCCTGGAGAAGGGCTGGGTTTAAAGGGAGCCTCTCAAGAGCACTGAGATTGTCAGAATCTTCATTTACAGAGCATTCACTGGGGCAGAAAATGTCTCCCTGAAAGTCATTTCAGAGGCCAACTGTTCAGCACAGCATTTGCATTCCTTGGCATTTTCTCTCTTTTTTCCCCCATTTACTCCAATTCCAGGTCCTTCTTGAGCTTTTCAGCTGTGTATGTCCCTCTAATGATGCACCTCCTGTTTGCTGTCCCCACAGGGAGAAAAATCTCTCCCTCCCAATCCCCCTGCATCTGGTGCGTTCAAATCCAAAAGTCACAGTTCCATGTTGGCTGGTGGCTCCAACCAGCAGAGGCACTCAGGACTCCAAGCTGTATAAAAGCCGTGTTTGGGTCCCATCAGCTTTGCTGATCCGAGTAATTCATCTCATGAATGCTTTTTGTTTAAGTGCCTGTCACTAATAGGGGAATTTCTCACCCTTTTTGGCATTTAAATGCTGAGTGCAAATAAATGGGATGTGCAAACTAACCCTGTCGCCTGTGTGGTTTCAGCTCCAGATAAAAACCCAGAGAACATCCGAGTGGAAGCTTCCGAACCCAATGAGATGGTGATGAAATGGGAGGTAAGGCAAGATTAGCAAATCCTATAGGAATGATCCTTTATTCTTCTGAAAGGTGAATTTGACTTAAATGCATTCTGGATTTTCAGTATCATTTTTTGGTTTCAGAAGACTGTTTTTTGTGTCTGATGTCACAGGTTATTTAAAAAAATATGGAAGTCTTGTAAAAGCATAGTGAGAATTTCCCAAAATTTGCTCTTCTCTGCTTCTTGTATGCAAGAAACTGCTTCAAATAATTGTGGTCTTACCCTGCTTTGCAATTAAAATTGCCAGCCAGGCCCAGGGAGGGGAGGGGTGGCTCATGGCTTCTGCCCTTCCAGCCTGGAAGTTTGAAAACACCACAGATCCCTTGCCCAAGAGAATGTGAGCTTGAATTTTTTACACCAAGACTAAAGCAATGTGGATAAACCTCCAAAGCCTGTGATGTGCATCAAAGGAATTATGTGAAAGTCTTGAAGATGGTTTCCAGACTTTGAATTTCCTGGGTTTTAAGCCTCGAGCTTCTGTGCCAGCAGTTGAGTGATGTATTCCTCCATTTAGCACAAACATCCACAACTGTGGAAGGAAGCAGATTTTTGTTGAGGCTGGAATTACACACAATTTGCATGAGATTTACTCCTCAATCTGCTGCTCTCAGCAAAGAACAACAAATGTTTCCCCAGTGTGGACTCGTGGTTTGGGGTATAATTGCATCCAAAAGGAGATGGCCCTCAAGATCCATGGAGCTGGATTCGAATGGGGTTTCTAGCCCAGGGTAAGGGGAGACAATCCTGCCTCTCAGAAAAGGTTGGATTTGATCTTGGAGGTCTTTTCCAACTTCAGTGAATCAAAGAAATGCAGAGTTTTAGTACCCAGTACGGTTACTGGGAAATACTGGGATGGCCAACACATCTTTGAGCCCCAGGAAGTTCATAATCACGGCTTAGGCAGGACAAAAGTGGAAGTGAAAGCTGAGCCTGAAAGGAGAGAATGGGATGGAAAGGCTTTGTTGAATCTTGTTGAATCATTAAAATGTTGTTAAACAGGATATTCATTTATTTATGGCATTTCCTGTGTGCTCTTCAGAGGAACTGCTGGGCACTGCACATGCTATTTCTGACAGACAAAGGCTGCAGAATGATGTTAATCTGCCTATTTTGGATTAAGAGACCAGCTGAGCTGTAGTGACTGGATTTCCAGCCAAGGATTTGCAGCTTTAATGGAGATCAAAATAAGAGTCAAGCAGTGCTGCAATTTATATGAGAAATCATTTTTTTACGAGGAATTTTTTACTTCTCCAGCTTCTCTTGCAAATCCCATTCCCTGGGATCTGTGACGTGGAGGTGGTGCCTGTGAGAAAGCTGCCCAATTCCAATTTCTTTGCCACAGACATCCCAAAGGTCCTCAGAGCACAGCAGATCAGGGGAATTTCTGCAGATCCACCAAATATAGGTCTTCCCATGCATGAGGAGCATCAATGGGGCATCATTTTTTCTGGTGTTTGAAGCCATTTCCTGTCAGACTTCTTGGATACAAACCAGCTATTACATATTTCATATTTACATGTATTTAAACATTATTAAAAGCAGGCTATATGGTGGGAAACACCCACAGCTGTTTCAGTGGACTGAAATAAACCCTCAGCTTTTTTGGTAGGGTAGGTGATTATTTAATTTTATTAATTAATGTAGTGCATTTTCAGAGACATAAACTCAACTTGAGGATGTCTCATGACAAGCTATTGCTCTACATCTCCTAATATTATATAAATTCATGTTAATTAGCTGGAAACCCTGCTGGGATGAATTCTCCAGCTGATTGGCAAAAGCAGAGTGGCCCAGCAGTCGCACATTAAATGTCCAGGCGTAATTTCGAGCATTTGGTGTGCAGTTAGAACAAATCTAAATTTTAATGACCCAACTTGCTGTGCTACATAAAATTCTAAGATAAAATGCAAATTTTATCTCTGCCAAAAGGCACACGCACAGCCTTATGCCAAACTGTGCAATTTAGTTGTGCCGAAGGCGTGTGGTTTTACATCACACAGGAAAACCTGTGGCAAAACAAAACCTGATGTGTGTAGGATGCAGAAATATGGCTCCTAGCAATTAACCTGGATTTTAATCCAAGCCTTTCACCCTCCTTTCTCTTGAAGTCATGATGTTGTTATTCCAGTCATCTTCAAATTAAAATGGCAGCAAAAAGTCAAAGCTTGGGGTTTTTCGCCCCTTTTCCCTCCCAGTGGTGTAACACACACTCCAGAATTATCCCCCCTCCCCTCAGCTGCTGTTTTGTGATTACAGCAAAGGCAGACAAGATCTCTTTTCACTTTTCCCCAGCCACTGAAGCCCGTGGAGAGGAACGGGCCGGGGCTGGAGTACAGAGTCAGCTGGAGGCAGCGGGGCGTCGAGACCGACTGGAACGAGGAGCTGGTGAAGAAACACTCCCTGAGCGTGAGGAACGTCCCCACCTTTGTGCCCTACGAGATCAAAGTCCAGGCAGTGAATAATTTAGGATCTGGCCCGGAACCAAACATCACCATTGGATATTCTGGAGAGGACGGTGAGTGGCAGGAATTTTCCTGTAAAATGGGGGTTTCTTGTGCTGCAGAACGCTCAGGTGGGGAGTGATGGATTAGGCAGCCCAAAGCTGCTGGAATGCCAGTGCTCAGCTTGAGGGCCTCCACGAGGCATGGACATGACCCGTGCTGGGTGCCTGGATGCCATCCTGCTGGAGTGTGAGGGGTTTTTTTGGAAAGGTCACTTGTGCTCTCATTAATCTCAGTTTTTGGCGCAGTCTGGGTACTTGTTTGAAGGCCACAGTCCATGAGAAGTCTCTGAAGTGTAGCAGTCATGTTATACTTGGTGATAAAAAATATCTTTGTGTTCTCTGAGGCTTGACCCAACAGTTCAGCCGTGTCAGAAGTTAAATACTCTGACAATTAGGGACAAACTTGCAGGCACTGGGTGTTTAAGTGAATTTACAGACATTGCCACATTCCTGTGTGTACTGGTGTTACCTTGTCCATGAGTCCTTGAAGAACCCGTTGCCTTCTCCAGCCTGGGTTTCTGTCCCGCGGTTTTCCATGGCTCCCAGGTGGAGTTTCAGTGCTGGAAATGGACTCGGTGGTGGTCAGACAGGGTAATCCCCACTGCACACCCAGAGGTGGGAACAGGAAGGTTTGGTGGTGCAGAAGAGCTGGCGAATAGCGAGAACAAGAAGAAAGAAACTCCACAGCATGTTTATTTTCTTTGTCTGTCTGTGATGAGTCTAATATCGTATCTACCAGTGGAAAATCTTCCTTGCAATTCAGTTGTCAATGGATCAAGGCCTCCTTTTTTCAGGCACTGTAATAGCTCTCTGTGTTATGCAGTGATTAAAATCCTACTGTTTAATGAGCTTAGTTGTAAAATGAAATTGATTATAAAAAAACCCTTTGTGATTGCCTTCTTGAGTGCTGTGTTAATCATTTTTTTATTCTTCTCACTGCTGTAAGCATTGCTTGAAACAGGAAGCCATAAATACTGGTGTAGAAATTCATGTGTCCCAGTGCACATGTATCCCAGCCCTCAGCAGAAAACCCTGCTATGGAAAAATAATGTTCACTGGCCCATTCTGCCCACTGGATGCAGGTGGAATGGCTTTTTGCTTGCCTGCAGTCAGACTGCATGAAGTGGCACAGCTGGAGCTGGAAAGCCAAGCCCTGGAGCTGTGAACAGCGTGAATCTGGGCTCTTGGAAGAGTCTTTAACACCTGGGACTTTTGTTTTTACAGTTCCAGATGCTGCTCCTTCGGGTGTGTCGGTGGAGGTTGTGAACAGCACCCTGGTCAAAGTCTTCTGGTTTGGGATACCAAGGGACAGAGTTCGTGGGCACTTAAGAGGCTACAAGGTTACAAATTTCTCTATAAGTATTTGTGTATAGCTGAATAAAGTATTACATGAGTCCCAGATTGCAGTCTCTCATTTTTGGGAAGGTGAGAGAGAGCATGATCATGCTCAGCCCCATACAACATAATTTGTTACAGAAATCCCAATCTCCATGCAGGTCAGCTGGTGGAAAACAAAAAGCATGCTGGATGGAAAGAGGCATCACCCCGAGAAACACTTCCTGACGTTCGTAGGAGAGAGGAACTACGGGATGATTCCTGGCCTGGAGCCCTTCAGTGAATTCCGCTTGACGGTTTTGGCTTTCAACTCCAGAGGAGATGGCCCCGAGAGCTCCCCCGTGGTGTTTGAAACTCCAGAAGGAGGTGAGACAAGAGGAAAATATGGGATGGAGGGACATAAATTGAAATTGTCCTTGTGACAAGGTGAGCTGATTGCCTTATTTAAGGTGGTTGTAAAAACTCCACTATTCACAGAACCCTTCACTTGAAAGGGGAGCTGTGGGTGTTAAGCTAAATTGTGTCCTCATTTAACAAGAATTTGTGGGGACAGACCTGTTCACTCCTCTGAAAGCTCATCCCTTTGTCTTCCAGTCCCTGAACAGCCACGTTTTCTCAGGATCCTGAACTTTGACCAGGACTCGGTCACTCTGTCCTGGGGACTTCCCAAGAAAGCCAATGGCCATCTCACTGGCTACATTCTGCAGTACCAGATAAGTATGTGCCTTGTTTGCTTTGAGTCTAGAACTGAGGCAGGATTAGTTAAGGAAAACTCCCAGGTGTGATGTGCACAGAGGCTGCCAGAGGGCAGGCTGCCGTCAGCTCCCAGAGCTGAAAGTTTTCCATGCACTTCTCCCACAGAAGCTCCCATTGCTGCCATTCCCTGTCCCACATTTATGGGCTGATTCGATTATTTCATCTTGGCAAATTATACCTAATGCAGCGGCTAAAAAGGCCCATAAATCGTAGGTGCATTTTACTGAAGTGAAACTCATTGAATACAAAGTGAATTGTGATGAGAGCGCTCTATGAAGCCACATTAATATAGATCTGCGCATTGTGTCAGGGAGGTTCTCCCCTCTAAAGTGCCTCAGCAGAAACACAAAGAACCACCTGAGCCATGGTATTGAGTAATCACACTGAAAACAAGCAAATACCAGGGGATTTCTTTCTTTCTTGCCTAGGAAAGAAATAAGAAACACATACAACCTCAGGCAAGACCCAGTAGTTGGCCCAGACTGCCACAACACCAGTTATGTGGTGTGGTGATAGTTCAGTGTATTTTATATGTTCTTTGAGGGTGGAAAAGGGTGAGTCTGTGTCCTATTTATAAAAAAACCCACCCATGTACTTTCCACTTCTCTCTGCTGATAGCAGAACTGCTCAGCTGCCTTTGCCAACAGGGGCTGGAGTCTGGGTCTTCCCTTTGGTTTTGCTGATTATGGGCCGAGAGTGGATCTATTTACAGAATCACAGCCTGGTTCTGGTTGGAAAGGGACCACAAAGGGTTATCTGGGTCATCCCACAGCACAGGAGTGTGTCCAGGTGGCTCTGGAATATCCCCAGTGAGGGAAACTCCGCAGTCTCCCCCGGCAGCCTGTTCCAGTGCTCAGTCACTGCACAGGGAAGTTCTTCCTCGTGTCCAGGTGCAACTTCCTGGGCATCAGTTTCTGCCCTTTGCTGGGCACCACCAACAGAGCCTGGTCCATCCTCTGACCTTCCCTTCAGATCTTTCTGTATATTTATAAGATCCTCCCTCAATTTTCTCACAAGCCCTCCTTCAGCTGCCAGCTCTGAGGAGCCAGGGCAGCTCACATCGCACCAACCACCCTTTAAGTTGCTGGTAAAGGTTTGCAGATGTTTGGAAGTGAAGCAAGGAGCAATTCATAGATATTTAACGATCTAGAGGACAGTCGTTGTTACCTCCCACTCAGGCTGTGCATACGTGCAACCAGAGAGCTTCTCAAGAGCAGCGATAGCTCACCGAGCCACTGGGAGATGGACACGGAGGGTGTAAATCCCATTTACCACCGGCAGGAAGGGAAGGTACACTCATCCAGCTGTGGGGGTGCACGATGTGCTGGAAGAGAGATAGGCCCTGAGGGCCAGAGAGAGAGCCTCTTTCCTGGCCCTGGAGGTGATCCTGAGAGTGCATCCAGGTCACTGGGGATGGGCTGAGAGAGGATTGTGGGTTTCTGGACAGTGTTGGGCCTATGAGATGTGATAATTGTAGTTTGTGACCTTATAGGGTATTATTTACCTGTTACCATAATAGGCAATGTCTGTGCACTACCCCAGGTGATTGGGGGACACTGAGGTGAACATCTTTCCTGTTTCTATGATGTGATATCCTGTTGGGTGCTGGTATTTAGGGAATATTCACTGCGCAACAAAGGCTTTGCATTTCTCCATCTTGTGTGCGGAGTCGTGCCCCTGCGTGAATACTGCATCCAGCCTTCCTCCTTCCCCCTCCCTGCGGAGTGCTCCCTCCTGGGGGTGCTCAGGACCCGTTCCTGTGGCTCTGACCGAGGCGCTCTTCCCTTGCAGTCAACGAGACGCACGAGGTGGGCCCTGTGAGCGACGTGAGCGTCACCAACCGCTCGACGCTGAGCTGGCGGCTGGCGGGGCTCAGCCCCAGCACCAAGTACAAGTTCTACGCCAAGGCCTGCACGGCCAAGGGCTGCGGGAAGGCGGCCACCGAGGAGGGGCTGACGCTGGCCCAAGGCAGTAAGTTCACACAGTTGCTTTGGTGTGGAGGAGCTCCACCAGTCGTGGAAAAATCTACCGGGAATAATCCGGACTTGGCGTTTCCTTTGTAATTAGGGGAGATGAATTTGTTTTCCTTGCTAGGAGAGCAATCAATGGAGTTTTTAACGTGGCCGTGGTGTTTTTCAGGAAGGCAGAGCTCATCTGTTTCATTTTGCTGTGCAATCCTATTTCTGTTCCCACCCATCAACTCCTTAAGTCAGGCTGGAATAAGTGAATTGCTTTCAGGCACGAATGGAAAATTGAAGATACAGCTAATCTGTTCTCAGTAATATTATAAAAACAAATTCTGCCCATGCATGAAGATGGGGCACTGCCAGCAGCATCAGGGTCAGCTGTTTGACATGGAAAATCCAGATAACCATAAAGTTGACTGCATTTGATCCATTATTTATGATTATTTTATCAGAGGCCAGGAGTGAACATTTGTGTGCCACTTACACCCTGTGCTGAAACACTGATGTTCAGTGATTTAAAGGAAAATCCCAAGCACTCCATGATGGCTCATCTTTCAGCTGAAATGAAATAAAATATACTGTGCTCAGCAAGTCTGAGAACTCCACAATCCTGAGGAGCAGCTCCTCGGTATTAATCAGAAACCATTGCTGTGCACTTCCCCCAGGGAAGGAGAAGAGAATGTGATAAGCAAAAGAGTCCTGGCTGCATCATTTTTAGCAAAGATAACAGCAATGCTGTTGTAAAATAGAAAATAACAGCAGTGTTGATGTAAAATAGAAAAAAGGTCCCTGTGCTGTTGGACTTCTAAGTTGCAGAATTCTTTTCAGTTGCTGGTAAAACAGGTGAAAAGTGTTTTAAACCATCGTGTCCCAGTTCAAGATACAGTCAGGAGCTGCCGTTTGTTTTCTCAAGTAGTAAAACTCCTTCTCAACTCTCTTGTGGCCTCCAGTCTCACTGTAGGATACAGGTACTGATGTGGCAGCAACTATTAATCACCATGATATAAAATTTATTCCTCATTAAGGAAAGAAAAATGTTTCTGTATTTTTTTTTCCAAGCTCAGAGTTCACCATTTCCCCTCATTAGTTGCCTTTTCTGGCCTTCATTGGGCAACCAGAATAACATTTGACTCCTTGAAAGTCTGTAGCTTCTTGAAATCACCTTGTCAGGGTTTATGAGATGCTTGCATTCATTTTGTTCTCATTCTCTACTTTCCTAAACTCTGTTTCAGCAGTGGCAACACCTGGTTCTTATGAAACATTCTTAGACTAGAGTTGTATAATTACTAAAAGCTGCAAGGCTTCGGTTCCATGATTTATGTGTGCTCCTTGCTGCTTCTCAAGCCACCCTAAATTAGGGCACTGCATCTGTCACTGAGGTGCCATTGGAGTTCTGTGTCATTATTTGCTGGCTAAATTGTTCAGATATTTTTCACCTAAACATGATAGGGTGAAAAAAAAAAAATCACTCTTTTCAGTGACCTTCTTGGGGTTTTAAGCTGTGGTTTGGGGACTGAGGCAATTGCTCAAAATTAAAACAATCTCTCTTTTTGAAGGAGGGGAGTGATTTCAGAAGTCAAAGTTGATCATTTCAAATGACCCACGTTAATGACAGATATAAAATGTGGTGCCCTCTGAAATGAAACTCCGTGATGGAGCACTCCACGTTTCTTTAGGGGTTGATTCAGTGATTCTATAACACTCTGTTCCAGTTTAATAATAAACCCATAAAGCTCCTGTTGTTCATCTTAAGGCTTTGGAAACTTCCACTGCTGCAATTCAGCCTTTGCCATGGGTATTTCAGAGTTTCACAATGCATTCTGCCAGGAAAGTGAAGATGTTGAGGTGGCAGCTCTGGATTCATTCACATTTTATTTTTTTTTTTACTTGATCTCCGTCACTGCTGTTGCTTTAATTTATTTGCAGTTATCCCTGCTACCACTGTCTGGAATTAGAAAGAAAAGGGGATATCTTTATTTCATATGTGGGAGGATTCGTGTAGCACCACTGAAAACAAATCTGTGCAGGGAAAATAACTCGGGTATGAAACCCTGATAGGTAACCTAAGATCTTAATCATTTCTTGATAAAATACTCTGGACAATCATGAAGAACCTGAGCAAAAGGGAATTTGGATTGTACTGCAGAATAAATAATAGTTTGATTTCTGTGGTTTCATCTTGGTTTCATTCCGCAGAAGAAGGTATGTTGTCCTTAGAAAATGACTGTAATCTCTGTCTTCATATTTTCAGGCACTATTTCTTCAATGACCTCCAAACGAATTAATTTTCCCCTTGAAAATGTCAATTTCCCCAAGATCATTAGCCCTCAGAAACATAACACAAAATAATGTTCTTACAGAAGTGAAAAGATTAATTTAATGTAGCAGCCCTTCTTTAACACAAAGCTGCTTTTCATCTTGTCACCAGCGCTGCTCGGGGATTGCCAAACACGCATTACATGTTGAGAATTATCATTGTGTGCCCAGCAATCCAAGCATTAATGAGAAATTCATCCACATGAAGCCACAGAGTTGCAGGTTTATTCTCCAGAGAAGCCAGGAAATAGAAGTTTACCAGTTTCATTATATTCCAGTGGCCGTTGGCACGTAATTCCCAAAGGCTTTTGGAAAATCTTAGGAGAGGCTCCTGTCCTTCAGGACCATTTGGAACAAGACATGTGGGTTTAGCTCTCTTTTGCCATGGGCACAGTGGCAGAGGGATAATAAAATGCCTTTCCCATGTGTAACCACTGGTGCTGTTGGCAGCAAACCCTATTTGCTCACAATCAAGAAAATCTGATGAAATCGGTGAAAATTTCTCGATCACCGCCTCACCTAGAAATTCTTCTCAATAAACTTTACAGGTTTGCTAATCTCTGTAGTCTAAAATAATCCAAATTGAACATGAAATACCTGCTGCACTAAAAAAGCCCTGAAAATGAAGGATACTTGTGATGCATATTTATACATTTTTAATAGCCAGGCAGCAGGGGAAAATTAATGAAAGTTCAACTTTGCATTTATTGCAGCAGATGTATTTAGACAGGTATGGTCATAAATTAAGATGCTGCCCACAATTTGTATTTAGCTCTCAGACTGCCAGGGGGTTTTTTTATAAGTATGTTTTCTAACAGATGTGCTAACTTTTGGAGAACACTCTGGAAAGTCTTTGGGGGTGGTTTCTATTGTTTTTCCCTATATACCATAAGCTCCTATAAAAAAATGTGTGTTCTGTTCTCCTCATAAATCTTGGAGCCCAGTAGGAATATTGTAAAATTGCAGTTCAGTGTTTAATGTTCATGCAAGTCCCATGGTGGGGCTGATAAATAGTGGGGGAAGATGAGAAGTGCTGGTGATACGCCTTTATTACTAATGCTCCTTCTCCCTTATTGGAGATTAAAAACCTAACCCAACTGCTTTCAATTTTCTGCAGCTAATTCCTGCAGCTTTCAGTATGTTCCTGGCCTTCCAGAATGTGGAGCTTTTCCTTATCTGTGTGTCTTTGCTTTTATTTTTCAGGAGGCCACAGTGCTTCTTCTATTCCAGCCACCAAACCTGCCCCCGTTAGCAAAGCTTTCTCCTCTGTAGGGCCCCTGTCAAGGGTGTCACACAGACCAGGAAGAAATGGCATGGAAAGAAACCTCATAATCACCCAGCACTGGACACCTGTTTTAGAGTTTTAAAGGAAGAAAGTGTTTTGGGATAGGAGATGATAAATAGAAATGGTAAATCCCCAGTGCCAGGTCAGGCTGGGCTCATCCTCATCCCAGGATGTCCATCCCAGCCCTGAGCCGCTCCATGTGCCAGGGCAGTGGCAGCTGCAGCATCAGACAGAGCTGAGCAATAAGTGGACAGAAAAAGGGATTTTTTCAGCCATCTCACTTCCCTCTTTCTGCTTCTCTAAAGAGCTGATGGTTCAGAAAGAAGAGGCTGCCACAAGCTGGGAATGAGCAGGGGGCAGAGAGGGACTGGTTAAGAATATGCACCGCAAACCACCTACCAGGAGCTCAAGGCTTAGGATTTGCTTCCCAGGAATTCGGGAGAAATCCTTCCTGAGGAGGCTGGTGATGTGAACACTTTGGCTCATGTGGTTATCATGTCACACACGAGTGTTGTGTGGTATTTAACAGACGTTGGGTTGAAGGTTCATGTTCATTCCTGTTCCTTTATGGGTAATATTCCCATTTTTCTGATGCCTTGATTCTTGAGCACGTAAATAAAATGTACCTGTGGTATCCTGTTGCTTAATTTGCAGTTTGATTAAAAACTATAGCCGGGTTTCATGTACTTCATTTAGCAAAAATTACCGATAGATGGATTAATTTATGCTAATGAGCTGTGCTTCAGTATCAGCAGTGTTTTAGCTGGATGTGTTCTCTCTGGGTCCCAGTGGTCTGCTGATTTAACTGCTTGTTGTAACATATGGAGAGTTGCCTTGAAAAACTTATCCTGAACTGCTGCTTTGACTGTGCTTGGATTTATCTTAATCTGTTTTCTTTTTTCCCCTTCAGCTGTCAACTCAGCCTTAATCTCCAGCATCTTCTTGCTTTGCTAATTTACTACTTGAAGTATTAATGAGCATTGTTCCCCTGTCAGTGCTAATTGGCCGAGAGGTTTCCAGATTATACTTTGTGCTCAAGCCTTAGTTTAGATGGCCGTGGACAAAACAGGCAAATCAGACAACTGAGAACAAGTCAAGAATTATTTTTATTAAGTGCAGCCCCCCCAGATTTCTCCTGCCCTCGAGGACAGGGACACTCCCACGTTGTAAGAGATCCCTCCATGTCACACACAGTTCTGAATTTGTTGAGCAGGCTGTTCACGTCCAGGCAGTGATTGTCAACTGCTCTAATGTCATTTTTCCTACTTTCCACAAGAGCTGTTCTGAAAAATCTTATTTAATGCCCCACAATCTGAATGCAGACAGGGGTTACAGGAGGTGTTTTGCAAGTAGCAAGGTTCCAAAACCGGAGCTACTGGAATTCCCCTTCTCCTAATCAAATATTAAACTCATCAGCAACGTTTAAATGCCTAAATATCCATTTACAGGCAAATTGTTGAGTTGTTTCTAAACCAGTGCTTTGTGCAGGCACTGTGGAATTTGAAAGGACACGGAAAATCACTGTCAGGAGAGAAGCGAGTACAAATCCCACTGTTAATTTTTTCTGGGAGACATATAGGAATCCATATCCAGCTAACAAGCTGTCTGTGCTTCCCCGCTGAGCTCAGTTCAATGGGAGAAGCATCAAACCCCAGATTATCCATACAAAGCAAGCCTGTTTGCAAGCTGTAATTTTTTAAGCATGCAGTAGTTAGAGCAGATCCATAATCCCCCATCAATATTAGCTTCCACCCTGGGAGATGTGCAAACCGCTTCCTGAACATCAGGATTACTCCAGTCTGCTGTTGCTTTCATCTGATGGGACACCAAAAATCAAACAGAGGGAACGTTTGGGGTTTTTGTTTTGCTTTGGAAGATCAGATTGCCTGATGCCAAATGTTTGAAATGACGCGTTGTATTTGTCTGTTGTTTGTAACTGTGCATTTCCTAGGCTTTTTTCCATGAATGCCATGAATTAATCCCTGTGCCTTGAATGTGTGCATTCCGTAGGTAAAGGGAGCGGCAGGATTGCAGACGCAGTAAAGCCCACCCCAAAGTTTCAGCCCAGCGAGGCCCTTGAGCCTGGCACTGAGTACACAATCCGCCTAGTGACTAAGAACTGGGTGGATAACAATAGCATTTTTGAAGATGTAATTGAGACCAGGGGGAGAGGTGAGACACGAAGCCCTTCGAGGTGCTGGACGTTTGTTTTTCCGTGTGATGCGATGTTGAGGTTCCATCCCGTGCAGTGCGAGTGTCCCAAACTCATCGTTCTGTGCTGTGGGGTTGAGGTTGGATCCCATGGGAGCACAAGCACATCCCAGGTTCTTGGCTGAGCCCTGTGCGTTACAACAGCCTGGAACAATCCCAAACCTTTACAAACCTGAGAGGGCAGCTGAGATAAAACCCATAAGTGGCCAGTTTGGTGATTTGCATGTATTGGGGGCACTTTTACCTCTCTCTCTTTCGCCAAACTGCTTTTGCATGAGAGGCTTAACAGCTCTGTGCTTAGCTTTGCTGTGTGGTGCTAATCCTGTGAGTCAACTGCTCTCTCAGAGCCACCTTGCCAAGTGTCTGTGTTGTGCCTTGTCACCTGCACGCTCCCCTCCAGTCCCAAATGTCACACTCCGGACACACTCCTGCCTCTCATTGAAGTTAACACCATAAATAGTGATAGAGTGATTCCATTAAGATCCAGTGAAGAACGCGATGTGTTGGTGTTACCATCGGGTGCTGCCCTTTTCCTCTGATTAATTTTCTCCCTTTTTCCTCCTCTCCCATCTCCCCAAGCCTACGCTGGCATTTACGACGGGATTTCCACCCAGGGCTGGTTCATCGGGCTGATGTGCGCCATCGCCCTGCTCACCCTGCTGCTGCTAACGATTTGCTTTGTCAGAAGAAATAAAGGAGGCAAATATTCAGGTAAATGGATTTATTGTCCTCTCCTTATGCTCACATTTTAATAACCAACATCCTTCAGAGTTTGCTCTCTGGGGGCCGCGAGGCCGCGAGCACAAACATCCAATTAGGATTTGTAGCTTTTGATAAATATCCACGGAAGGGATTTTAATGAATGTAAGTGGAGCTGTGCTCTCCGGGTGAGGCAGTGCTGTGTGCTGGTCAGAGAGCCTGCAAAGGCCTTGCCCAGCACTCCTGGAATATTCCAGCATTTAATCCAGCCGTGGGGCCAAGATCCTTGCTGGCAGGGCTTCACTTTCCACCTGGGAACTGCTGCTGGACACGTGGACAGAACCTCCACAGGCAGCTTAACAATGGAATATTTTGCTAAAAATTAACTCTGTAATTTTCCAAGCAGTGAGTAAGGATTGAAGTGAATGTATTGATGTAGAAATCTGGTTACCCAGAGAGGTGGTGGCTGCCTCATCCCTGGAAGTGTCCAAGGCCAGGTTGGAGCAGCCTGGGACAGTGGGAGGTGTCCCTGCCCATGGCAGGGGGTGGAATGGGATGGACTTTAAGGTCCTTTCCAACCCAAACCATTCCATGATGCTATAAATACTTGCTTTTAATAAATTAGGGAATGGTCCCAAGCTCTTGGAAGCTCACAGGCTGTGTCCAGCCAGCTCCAGGCCGGGCTGGAGGTGATTGCAAATGGTTTTCTCATTACCCCTGGGAAAAGAAAAATCCATGGCAGAACACAACACAGAGATCTGTCCTTTATTTTATTTGCACAGTGAAAGAAAAAGAAGATTTGCATCCAGATCCTGAAGCTCAATCAATAAAAGATGAAATCTTTGGGGAATATAGGTAAATAGGACCTGCTTTCACGAGCCTTTGTGTTTCTTGGGGTTTTGTTTCTTTCCAAATGCCATCATTATTTGGGACATTTTTATGGCATGCAATTAATGCTGTTCTTCATTTTCAAAGCAAACCTCATAGGAGTGGATAAGAGTAGGAATATCAAGGTATATCCAGTATCTTTCAATCCATCCAAGCTGGGATATAAGGAAATGTTGATGTATTGGTGGTTATTTTTCACTTTTTTTTTAATTAGCATTGTATGAATAATGTAAATATATATGATAATTTGGGGTCCTGCTGAAAAGCCCACTGAAGTCAATAGATTGAATTCTGTTCTTCAGTGGGTTTTTGAAACTCAGACCCAAATCATGTAATAATGGGGAATGGTCTTTTTGGGGAAGAAAACCAAGAAAAGTTTGAAATACGGTAAAAAAAACCAAAAACCCAACCAAACCTCGCTACAGAAATCTCTGTAGGAGAATTGAAATAATCACTTTGGCTGCTTTAAAATAACTAAAACTTAAAGCAATATGTAATTGTGATATGAAGGAAAATACATAATTACAAGAACCGTTCTGGAAAACTGGTGTTGCTGGCCTTAAGGGCACAAAATTGCTGTTGAAATCCCACTTATATATACTACATTATTTGTACTGCAGTAGGGCTTTTTTTTTTCTGCATAATTTCATCTTTATTTAATTTTTAATGCTTTCTAATGGGACAAATATTTAGAAAGGTAAGAAAGCCCTGAGGTTAATAACTTTGACCCCCTCCTTTCCCCATAAAATCCAAACTTGTCTTTTTTTTTCCTGAGGAGAAATGCCCTGTGCAGAAAAGAAGCAATTTTTTTCTGTGTTGATTATGCACAAATTGAGTCCATCCTGAAGAATTGAATTTCAGGTTCATTCCTCTGTCCTTCCTTAGATAACATTGCCAAAGATTTGGCACTGAGTTGGCATCAGCAGTGAGGGCTGTAATTGAGTAATTATGTCCCTAATCTAGAGGCCTAATTTAGTTTTTTTATGTAATCTTTTAATATTTTCCCAATCCCCCCAAATGTCATTTTCAGGCTGTTCTTGCGGCTCGTCTGTGGTGCCATTTGGAGGAAAGGCGAGCAAAATTCCCATTTTTTCCCTGAATTTTGGTGGTGGGGCTGTCCTTTATCATGGAATTTTCACTGAACAGAGAGTGCAGATGCAGACATTGATTCTGCTTTGGTCTTTCCCAGTTCTTCCCCTTTTTTCCTGGAATTTTCATTGAACAGACACTGCAGATGCAGACATCGATTCTGCTTTGGTTTTTGGTTCCCCCCCTTTAGCAGAGGCAAACTCCAGTGAGATAAACTCCAGTAAAATAAAATAACAACAGAAAAAGGGGGGAAAGCACCTTTATTGGTGATTTAAACTCAAAGAGGTGCTCCCAGAGCAGTGGGATGTGACCCACTGATGTGATATCACTTCACCCACCCGACTCAAAAGGAAAATTAAATAAATACTCCCTGAATGTTGTCCGCTGTTCTGTAAAATGAAAAGAGTCTCTCTCTGCACGGTGCTGAACACTGGACATCAGCCCTGATGGCTGGGACAGACCCTTGAAACCCTTTCCAGCATTCCCTTTTCCGTCCCCTTCCCTTTCTGTCCGTTCTGTCTGCCCGAAGCAAAAAGGGAAAAAACCCAAATAGATGGGTACTGATAATTGCCTGTTAACAAAAAAAAATTGCTGGAATAATGACAAAACCCTGTGTGGGGAAGCCCAGGTGTGTGGAGGAGCACCAGGGCAGGACTCACAGGTCAGATCATCCTCGCTGTTCCACCCACGCGTGTCCCTCACTCCTCCCTCCTGCTGCTTCCCTTCCCAACCCAAGGGCAGTTTCCCTCCTGGCAAGTGAAAGCCGGATTTTTGGAAAGGCCTTTCTTTATTTTGTAGTGACAGCGATGAAAAGCCGCTGAAAGGCAGCCTCCAGTCACTTAACGGGGACATTAAAGCCACTGGAAGTGCTGATAGTCTGGTAGATTATGGAGAAGGGGAGCATGGCATGTTCAATGAAGATGGTTCATTTATTGGAGCTTATTCTGGATCTAAGGAAAAAGGATCAGTGGAAAGCACTGGGAGTTCTACGGCAACTTTTCCTCTCCACGCCTAAAATGGTTGGTGTTTAATTGTGGTGTTTATCCCGGTTAGCTCCCCGCAGTCACCACATGTGCTCGGGAGCAGGGTTGCCAATTGAGCCAGTCAGGAAAATCCTGACACCCAGGTAATACAAAAACGAGTCACTGCCACTAAAAGATGATCTCTCTGTGCTAATTTCTGTGTGTTTTCTTCTCAATAAAACAAAATCATTCTTTACACGATGTGTTAGCCTGAGCAACGCAGAGTTTCTCGGTGGTACATCTGTATCCTTACCTGCTGCTCCAGGTGCTCCTTAGGCTTGGAATATGTTTCTCTGTGTAGGAATTTTGCTGTTGTCACACACGTGTGTGTGTGTGTGTATAATTCCCTCATGGCCTTGGTTTTAACCTCGAGGTTGTGGCACAAACAAAACCGACAGGTTACTCTGCAAAGTGACACAACGAGCAAAATTAGAATTTAAAATACCAGAGAAATATGTTCTATATATTGTATAATTTTTCCTAAAGAATTAAACCCCTTTGTGTATGATACTCAAAAAACTGTTTTAGTGGTTACAGTTGACTTAATTACCAATACTCAGAGGTGCAGCTTCACCCACAGCAATGTGTGGGTGAAGCTGCTGCCCAGTAGCTGGCACTATTTCCTTAAATAAGTTAAGCTGCAGCTCTTTCCTGTGGCAAGGCAAAACAGGGTTCCCATCCACCATCACTCAAAATATTTTCATTTTTCCCCAGCTGCAAGCTGCATTTCTGAGCAAACTCCCTGGTGTCTGTCTCATATCTGTATATTTGTGAGCTAGCAAACATCCCATGGAGACGTTGTACATATGATATTAATATTGACACAAGTCCAGAGCAGACTGGTTTTATTTTGAACTGAGACATGTTGCTAGCATGGGTCTGTATAGCTGTGTAGGAATGACTAGAATTGCTTCTCAATATGGATTTGGACCAGCAGAATTAGTTTTCAGAAGGAGTTGTGTGTATAGGAATCATCCAGACCTCACATCATTCAAGCATCACCTAAACTAGACCTACCTGACTTTCAAGAGTTCATTTATTTTCAGCCTATCCACTGTTAAATAAACAAAGGCAAAAGCAAAGAGGAAATATTATGGTAGAGTTCCTTTTCTATTTTGTTGGCTGAATGCTGGTTTAAATCTGGTTCTTTGCCTCTCCAACACTAACCCAGCCAAGCTGTACAGCACATTTTTTTGGTCTTTTTGTATTGGAATCTCCTGAATCTCTTTGTAACAGCATTTGTATTTCTGAACCTGCTTGTGTGAGTGGAGCATCAACGTGGCTTCATTTCTTCTTGCACTTCCAAACGGCTGCCACTCCCCTTAGAAAGGTTTTTAAGTAGTTCCTGCAGGAGGAATAGATCCTAAAAGCTGTTTGGTATCCTGATAGCAATTAGGCAAATATCCCCAATGGCTCCTTCACGGGCTCCATGATTTCAGTGGAAGGAAGAGAGGAAGCAAGAATTACTCATGTGGTTCTGAGTTCCCAGCAAGGGCTGCAGTGAAGCCCAGGGAAATGCAGATTTTTCCCAGTGGAAAGGCTGTGGATCACACACAGGGCTCCCCTCAGGCTGGGGCTGCTCCTCAGAGCTTGGCGGTTTCTGGAAGCCTTTGGTGCTCGATGCTTCTGCTTATCTGTGCCTCTTTCGGGGGTTTTAATTGGAGCTTTTAAGGGCTTCTCATGTGACCTCTATTTGGGAAAAGCAAACCCCAAAGAGCCACCCCAAAAGCCCCGTTCAGGCTGTGCCTGTGAGTATAAAATGATGAGTGGAAATCTGCCCTCAATCAAAAATCATCTCATCCCGTATCAGTGACCCATGTTTACTTTTTATTCTTTATAAAGTTATATTTTCTGTATTTCCTTCAATCCAAACACTGAAAAAGTCAAAAAGCCTTTTATTTAGTTTTGGGGGGGAAAAAAAGTAATTTTCCAAAGAAGGGAGTGCACAATTAGAGAAATGTGAAAATTGGCATCTCATCAACAGAGACATTTCCCAGCAGCATCTTTATCTGCTGACTCGTGTCTGCTGCAGCCCAAACCAGATAAAATCTAAGAACTGATTAGGCTTGTGACAATCTGCTGCTTGCCTTGGGCTGGTTTTAATGTATTTCTTTTAGGAATCATCTGTAACGATCAAAGGTCTTTGAAAAGGGAACAAAATTAGGGAATAAAAGTGGGGTGGGCTTGAAGAAGGAACAAAATTAGGGAATAAAATTGGGGTGGGCTCGAAGAAGGAACAAAATTAGGGAATAAAATTGGGGTGGGCTTGAAAAAGGAACAAAATTAGAGAATAAAATTGGGGTGGTCTCCCCCAAACCCTCACGCTGGGCTGGAGGGGGCTGTACCTGCACACACCCATTTTATTTTCCTGTGGGTCACTGCAGATAAACCAGACCCCTCATCCCAGAAAATGGCTCTGTTAAACAGACACAAATTCCAGACCATGTCAGTGAGTGCCAGATGATCCTGGGATGGATATAAATCCCCCGTGCAGCTCCTGCTCTGCTGCTGCCCAGAGGTGTTTGTGCCATCCCTGTGCTGTGCTGCTGGCGCCGCTTTTCCCACTCACATTTTAATTCACCGCCTTAAATCTTAATGTTGGTGTTCCACGATGCCTCAGGACCTAAAAATCAAACGGGGAGGAAAAGATGTGCGATGGAACCTGGATTTTTGAACATGGATTTGGAGGAATATGCCCAATGAATATTAAACAAGTGGCTCAAACTCCCAGGAAATCTCACTCACCTGAGCTGTTTTCTCTTCCCCAGTCATTTATTTCCCTTTTTCTCCTGCACTGGGATTTTTTTTCTGCTGTAAAGGTACCCTGGAAAGTGCAGGACATTGATGGTTTTTTAGAGATTTTTTTTCAAAAGTAGATCAACAGAGCAAGCTGAAGTTTTCCTGAGGAGTTTTTTGTCATTGCAAGGAGCTGGGCTGTGGTTTTGGCTTGGTCTGTGACAGGTGAGAGGAAGTGTGACCATGTAGCTCAATAAAAAGTGCCACCAATTGTCCCTGAGTTGGAAAGGACCCACAAGGTCATCGAAGTCCAACTCATGGCCCTGCACAGGACAGCCCCAAAAATCACACCCTGGTCTGAAATAGGGCACTGAGCATGAAATCCTTCGGGTTGGTTTGTTTGGGATTTTTTGGTTTTTTTCTTTTTTCCTCTGGCCAGGAGTGTTTCTTAAAATCAGCTGCTGGGAATCTCTGGTGAATTCATTAATTAACACCTAGCAGGGAGTTCCAGCCTGCCTGCTGGGAGGAGGGAGTCCAGCCATGGGAGCAGAACAGGGAGTTATTAATTATTAATTATCCCATGCCATGGCTGTTGTTGGGTTCCATTTGGTTCTGACAGCCCAGGACATTTTGCCTCAGTCCAGGTGTGAGAGGGAAAATGACACGTTCAGATTTGAAATCCCAGTCGACCCAGGATGTAATTCCAACCAGCAGGGAGCAGGCGTCTCCCTGGCCCCACGGATCCAGGTTTGGGGATTTAAGCAGCCTCTGGAGAAGAGAGGGATGGGTCTTGCCGACAAAGTTGTGCAGTTTTGACTGTGCATAGGATTAAACAAATAAAATCAGTTCTTCCTAAATAATGGGAGAAACTTCCTCTGTCCTTTCTCCCAAGAGAGCTGTTTGAATTCCCAGAGAAGCATAATATTAATTTGGTGTGGATTAATTTTTCTCTAATTTTTATATATATATTTACATGTAAAAATGTAATTACACAATCAAGAACTTCCAGGAGCAGCCCCAGCTTCCTTCTCTGGCAAAATTAGTGGATCCAATCTCGTGGCTCTGCATTCCAGCAGGATAAAAGTACAGCACTGGGCATCCAAGCCCTGCTGGGGCTGGATCTTTAGGAAGAGCAGAATTAGGAATCAAATCAGAAAATGGCTTTCACCCTCTGGATAAAATCGTGTGTTCATGTATAAAAAATTAAAAATTGTAACTCACATCTTAAATGGATCTAATTAGCAAATCATTTAATGATTGATATTTGCTCTGCTGTGTCCGTGTTACACAAATTCCAGTGAGTAGCTCTTTTCCTGGTAACTGCTTCCATTGACTGAATGGCTCCAGCCCAGTGCATGAGAGGTTTTCATCAAAGTTTTCAGGCCAATATTCTTTTTGAGACGAAAAAAAATAGTAGCACAATCTTTCTGTATTAAAAAAAAAAAAAAGGTGGGGTTTTTAAACAGTAATTCCACATTTTGTAAAGAAAAGCTACAAAAAACATTTACTGCTCCTTGAGCTTTTGAAAGGAAACCTCAGCATTGCTTTTCATAGCCATGATTTTGCAGATGAGAGGTGCATTTAGGTTATTTTACTCACCTGGAAGAACAGATAGAAAGAAAGGAAATTCTTCCTGGAGAATTCCCTTTGTTTGCCAATGGATCACACTCTCAGCTGCATCTCTGTCGATGTTTATGACTGAATGAAAAGGTACAAACCATGCTGGAGTAGCAGGACATGTTTACATTGCAGCTCTGGATCTCTCATGTAAAATCTCAAGTGATCTGCACTGATTTGTTCTGTTTTCAGGCAGGAGCCCCTCGGGGGGGTTGAGCCAAAGCATTCTGTCTGTTCATTTTTTGTTGTTATGGTTCTGACTTTAAACGAGAGACTTTGTCATTTCATGAGAAAAAGATCGAAGCAAATGTGGTGTCACCATCACGTTGTTACTTTTTTGGGGAGCTAAATGTTAGTGTGCATTGATTAAAGTTTAGAGAAACGTGTTGTACTGTAGTTGCTGTTTGTACCACGCAGATGTGCACGTACGGTTTGAAAAGATATTTTCATTTTACATGAAATACAACTTTGCTAATAAAAGTTTGACTTGATGTAATCTTCAAAAGCCTTGGCTGCCATCAGCAAGTTTCTCTTTTGTTTGATTGGGGGGTGTTGTTTGATATTTTTTTCACTTGACACTGTTTACTTGCTGGGAATCGGATTTGATTGTGACTCATAGCCCTCTCTAGGCTGTGATCTGTGGGGTTTTTTTGGTTTCACACCAAGGTTGAGCTGCCCTTGGCTTTCACTGGGATTTTTGGACACCATGGACTATCAACCCTCTAGATATGACACCAAAGCAGGATGAAGCTGACCTGCAAACACCCTGAATTCAAATTCCTCATTGAGTCCATGTGATCCTCTCCTGGACCAAACTATCACCCCGTGTACTGTTAGCATCTCTCCCATGCCTTATTCACCCTGTTAACAGCACAAAACCTCCCAGCACACAGAGCTCCTACTCCTCTTCATTAAAGAGCACCAGAATACTGGTAATTTTATAAATATCCAGGCACACACAAACCCAATAAAACCTTTTGTTGTTGTTGTTCTTTTTTAGGGAAAACTACACTTGTGCTTAAAGACTGAAATCTCTGTGTATTCATTTTACAGGAATTTAGGAAATGTTCTTTGTTTGCCAAGGAAAACACCTTGGTTCTTTTGTAGCTGTCTCCCCATCACCAATACCCGGTGTTCTGTGAGTAATTCTACTCTGTCCGTGGGGAAGGCTCTGCAGGTGAACACAAATTCACCCTCCTGACACCTGGAAGAGCCAAACTGAGGACTCATTGAAAGCCAGCAGACAAAGCCATGGCAGCTGACACTGCTGCAAAATCAGGGGTTTTTTTTTTATGTATTTAACAGGAATCTGAAAGATCTGGTTGATGCTCAAGCGTGTTGAGCATCACACTTGATGCTGGTGTGGCTTTTGTGCTGTTTAGAGCGTATTTCATTGTATATTGAAATATTGAAATATTTGAAATATTCATTGAAATATTCTGTGCTATTCTGAGCTTATTTCACTGTATTTCAGTGAAAGAAATTCTCCTTTTTTTTGCCACATGTTTTTAGCTGCTTCACTTCAGCAGGAAGGCTTCAGGAGTTTTCTTAATGCATTCTCCACCTGCAGGAGCTCCTGAATACATTCAGTGGGAATGCAGGACTGTGCTAGCAGGCATTCACCTTTCAGGAAGGCATCAAGGGCATCCCAAGAAAGTTTTATTATAATTCATATCCTGGAATAATGAGATTTACACTTTTCTCAATAGCATAATGGGGAGGAGAAAGCCCTACAATCATGTGCTTCACTGGAGTGAGAATGAAGGTGCTGTTGCCACCGTCAGGTGTGTGGGAGCAGATCCCACCGAAGTTTATGGATGAACTATGGGATGAATAAGCTTTTATTTGATATTTTGCTTTTGAGACAAGGTTGGCATTATCAGACCTGTTTGGGGGGAGGGCATTCCTTCTAATGTTCAAACATTTCACTCTGTTCTTCGGGCTCACAAGGAGATGTCATTGCTTTCCCACTTTGGCGTCTGTTAGTCAGCTGGGAACGCAGAGGTGTCACTCACTCAGCCCCAGGGAAACACCAGCAGCCTCGCTGCTGAAATGTCTGAGCTCTGCAGATTCCTAAGCCTCATTGAACAAGATGTGGGGGTTGTTTTCACCGTGCTTGAAGCCCACGTGATGTGGCTAAACCCACCCAAAAGAGCTGCCCCACCCCATGTCCTGGATGTAGAAATGGGCATTTCTGTAAAAAACACCACTCTTTGCATTTAAAATTTTATTTTTCTGTAGAGTTTGTACTCCTGTGCTGCATCTCCATCCCAGCTTGGGGGCTGCACCATGTTCTTCACCATTTGTTTGGAACACTGGGACAGGAGTATCTCAAACCAGAAAATAGGCAACAGTACCCCAAGTTTGGGGTGGCTTTTTTGTTTTGTTTTTTGTTTTTACCACCTGGTTTTGTTTGGAAATCCCAAAGCTTTTTGCAGTACTTTTATTGACTTAAAACTCTAAAAACTGATGGTTTTCGCAGCTCTGAGATGGAGGTGAGAAGCAGGGATGTGAGGAGGAGTGGGAGAGTGGGAAGCAAGGGCAGCTGTGGCTGGCACAGGACCAGAACTGGGTCATTCCCAATTGCTCCTCCTGGAGGAAATGAGGTACAGGAGTTACCTCTGTACTAATTATCCTGCTGCAAATCAGCTTTTCCTTCCAATTTGGGATGGAATTACCTTCATGGCTGAGAAGTGTTGCCCTCAGCTTTGGAATGGTGTCACAGCTCATCCTGAGGGAACATGAGGAAAGGCCTGGCTCCCACTTCTTGCTGGGCTGGGGATGGAGCTGGAGCTGCTGGAAGCCCCATGGAAAGCTGGACCAGGCACCCAGGTGAGAGTAACCAGCAATGGGCAAAGGGGTTTGGTGCTGCTTTACCTGGAAGAGAACGTTAAAAGTCCTTGCTGAGGAGATCTGGGGGCTGTGATCCCTGCCCAGGGGGTTTGCTGTGTTCAGGCTGGTTTGCAGCCTCTGCTGTGGGATTTTCCTGTTTATCCCTGCCCAGGGGGTTTGCTGTATTCAGGCTGGTTTGCAGCCTCTGCTGTGGGATTTTCCCATTTTTCTCTGCCTCAAAAATGTGGCTGCTCTGCTGTGGTTCCTCTGGAACAGGTCTGTTATCCCTGCTGCCTCTCCTGCACAAGCTTTGTTGTTTTCTTCCCCCTCCTGGCTCTATCAGGATTTATCTGTGCTGGTCCCTCAAGTCTTCTGTTGCTGGGCTTGGAGAAGTTCCAGCCTGGTTTGTATCTGTGCCATGTTGAGGCTTTCTCTTCTCCATGCATATTTCTCATCACCTGTGACCTCCCTCATCTCTTTGGGATGGAAGCTGTGTTCCACTCACAGGTACACTTGGGATTTTGAATTTAGCATGGATCGAGGTGTCTGAGCTGCCAGACTTTTTGGTACCTTAAAAAAAAAAATTCATTTTTTTTTTTTTTTTTTAACAACCAGTTTGTCACCCACTTGCTCCTCTGGGTGATGCAGAGAAGATCTGGGCAGGAGTTCAGGACCTCCCCAGTGTGTTACTGGTGTGGGGATGTCCCTGAGCCTGGTTCTGTGTGGGATTTAAGCTGGGAATTGCTGGTGCTGCTCCCTCCTGTGCACGTCTGCAGGTGGCTGGGCACATGGGGCTGCTGCTGTTTTGAAATGGGTCCTTTTTATGATTATTTATTAAATAATTAAAAGCATAAATGCAGTTTCTAATAAAAATCACCTCGCTACGTGTAAGCCTTTATGACTTCAGGCAGTCACTGTTCTGAGCATTTATTTCCCTCTAAGTGGCAATTTATATGAAACATGCATTAAAAAAAATATTCCTGGACTATTTAAAATGAGAGTGGAGTAACAACTTCCAGTGGAGCAGGAGCTCTGGTTAATTATTTATAATTTTGAAAAGTACATTTTCCGAGCTCAGCATGGAGCCCAGAGGCCACTAAGTAAATAAATTTACATAAAGTGCAGCGAAATCAGATCGTTTGACACAGCAATTCACCTAATTTAAAAAAAAAAAAAAAGAGTTCTTGAGGAAAAATAGTTGCTGCAAAGAGGAGTGTCAGCAGAGGGATGTGGAAGTGGCAGGGAGGAGCGGGGTGGGAATAGCTCTGGAAAATGGCATTGAGAGATGGAGGAACATCGTGGAAGCTGCTAAAGCCCCTCGTTTTCATTGTTGCCTCATCAGGAGGAGCTGAGGAGGAAATTGTCTCCTGGAAATATTTCCTTTGTTTCATTTCCCACAACCATCACTTGGTGAGAACTTAAAACTTATTGATTTGTTTCTTGGAAAAAATTTACTGAAAAACCAAAAGCTCTTCATTTTTTTATTGCATTTTTTTATGACTCCAAGGCTGCAGATTATTTCCTGTCCCAAGGCCTCTTAGCTGCCAGGTTTTATCCATTTTTCTGAGGGGTTTTTTCTGGTGTTGTTTTACTCTGCCGGGCTCAGCCTCTCTCCTGCCCAGGTTTCCATTCTCCCAGGGCAGCAGCATCTCCCTGGCTTTACCTGAATCCAACTTTTCTGAACTTCCCAGCTCCTGGAGTCCCAGAATAGCAGAATGAGGAATAAGAGGAAGAATTCAAGTGTTGTGCTTTCCGATTGTTTCAATAAGGAGAAAACATAAGTAGAGCCTCCCTCAAAGGATGCAGGTCATCAGGTTTAGTCTGATTTATTGAGAATTTTACACTTTTTAAAAAGAAATAGTTACAAAACCTCTTCCTTTTGACTACACAAACCCATGGGGGAGTGGAAGAAGAACACGCTAATTCTTGAAATAGTCAGGATTGTGACTCTGTCATTGACCCTGCCTTTCAAAATTGAGCATTTAAGTATTTGAAAAGCCCACATTTGGACTAATTTTGGCAAGCCTCACAAAAACACACATTTCTCAGTCCTATTAAATTTTATTTAAATTTGTCCACATCTCTCCTTGCCAAATGTTATTTTTTTTCTCACATCTGCCATTGAAGTTTGCAGTTAAGGAAACTTCCAACTCCGTGGGCTCGTTTCATCAGCCACTTATCAGCTCCCATTGTACCTGGAGCTTTCTGTCAGCCTGACGAGACAGAGCTGAACCCATTTCTTCTCCTAATCAAGATAATAACTGCTAAGAATGGATGGATTTTGCTGCCATTGAAAATGCAGACTAATTCTTGCCATAATTATCAAGTCTTTAACTGGTAATTGCACACTGTTCCCATCTATCTGCTGTCAGATTTATTTCTGTAATTGACCTCCTGGTCCTGGAATTAGAGACAGCCTTTGATTATTGGTTCAATTAGTCTTAAAGTATCATGGGTTCTTCTTTCTTCTTTTTTTTTTTTTTAAAAAGGTATTTTATCTCTCCAGCCAGTCAAAGGAAGTATAAAAAATGTCACTGAATGTTTCTTACCTTTATCACTGTTAGTACCTGCTGGGACTCATTTTATTCAGTCTGTACAGATACATTGAGGAGGGTTTTGATGAGAAATGATTGACTTTGTGCTTTTTCTTAGTTTTTAAGTTTTAGGGACACCATTTGGGGGACAAGGGAAGGGCTTTTTGATGGTGGTGGTGTTGAGCTGCTACATCCCCAGTGCTCCCCACCTGAGCTGCTCCCTTTGGAGCTGGATCCTCCCAGGGGAAAAAGAAAATAGAGGATTTGGGTAGAGGTTCTAGAGGCTCTGTTGTGTCTGTATATTTAAATATGAGGAGGGCAGAGAGAAGAACATCCATTTTCTAGGATTGTTGGTTTAAGTTTTCCACACAAAATGACCAGGACTGGGTTTGGGAGAATGGAAGAACAGAAATATTGTTTTTGTCATCCACAGCCATGACGTGGAGGTGGAGATTGATCTGTGCCTCACTCTGTGTAAAACAAGAGCTGTGCCATGGATTTAAGCAACAACTTCTGCTCTGATTTTGCTCATTAAGTGAAACAGAATGAATGTCAACAAGGGCCTAAATTAAGTGTGGATTTTCTCTCTTGTTATTCATTAACTCCCTGACCAGGGAATTTGTTGGAGGTGGAATAACATCAGTGGGATCTTGTCACGGAGGGAGGGGAAATAACCCCAACTCCAAGGGTCTAAAGCCTGCCTTTCCCTCCTTTTCCCCCTGTTTGCACAGCAGAATTCCCTTGCACATTTTCCCTGTGGAAATTCATCCATAAGGGTTTTGGGGTAATATATTTTTGTGCTACTCTTGCACCGTACAAATGAGTGTCTATACAAGGATAGAAGAAAATGTATGAAATAAAACAAACCTCTTTTCTGGTTCCCACCCTAAGATGAGCAGCAAAATAGGATTAAACAGGAAAACCCCTTCCCCTGCATGAGACAGATGTGATCTGGAGTTTAATTCTTGCCTTGCAATGAGATTTTACTCAGTTCTGCCTTAGTTTTAGCCCTCGTGGTGAGGTGCCCCTCGGTTAAGCTGTGCAATCCCATCCCTCCAGGCTCTGGTGGGAGCAGTGCAGTTGGAGATGCCAAGGAGAGTCACACTCAGCTTTTTAATTCCTGCTGGTCACCGTTGGATAACTCTTTCCATAAGTGCAAATATAAACAAATGCAGTCTGGAATTTCATATTTCGGTGTTCACCTGGCATTCCAGCTTGCTGTTATTATCCCAAATCCTTTCTGTTCCTCTCCAGCTGGAGCAGAGGAGGGTTGCTGTGGTTCCACCAGGGGAAGGGGCAGATGCTGCCCTGTGCAGGGTGGCTCTTCCAGGAAAAGTGTGGAGATAATTACAAGGAGTGATTGTGCCAGGGATTTTGCTTGTTCCTGTGTCTCTTCACAAAAATCACTTTGCTAACCTTGGCTGTGTCCTCTGGAAGGCTCTGAGGCCATCCTGACTGTAAGAAATCACCTCTGAGTATGATTTCCCTGTGCCTGCTCCCTCCTGGACTCATGACAGCATCCCTGCACCTCAATAACTGCTGCTCCAGCTCTCCTGCCTCCAGTTCTTGAGCTTTAACTGGATTTCAGCATGTATTGAGGTTTTTTTAATCTCAGAACTTCTGCTGCTTGAGGATTTAGGAGCTTCAGAGCAGCTAAAGCTCCTGAGTGCAATGCTCAGCTGCAAGGGCTCGGCATCAGTTGGTTCATAAATAAGCTGTGTTTAAACACTTCAGCACCTCCCTGTGCCTCCTCTCCGGGGCTTGTATCCCCAAGTTCTCTCTCCTAACGATGCCCAGCACCTCATGCATGAGCTGAGGGAGGGATTCCAGTGGAGTTTCTGTATCCTCATGGCTTCATTTCTGGATACTGAGGCAGGTGCATGTTGGTCTGTGTTCTCCTCCTGCCTGGACTGGGCCTCCACCAAGGTAGCCTGGGGGTGAGGCCCCTGTGACAGGAGGTTTGACATGGAAATTTCACCCACCTGAGGCTGGAGGATCCCTTTTCAAATGAGGGGTGAGCAGCAAGAGTAGGGGCTTTAAATTAATCCCTCAATCCCAGAGCAGCAAATGTCCCAGTAAAATGCAAAAGCTCCTGAAAGGCATGAAATTTAAGACACTTGGAAGGTCCCAGTGTTCCCAGTTTGCTGGGACTTGATCCCCAGTGAAGCTGTGAAGGGATGTGCCTGGACCTATCCTGAGTTTGTGTGGAGTGTAAGAATTGCACCTAAGCTTGAGGGAAGAGGTGGAAGCAGCCCAAGGCATCTCTGGGAGTTGGCCTTCAGTCAATCCATTCATTACATTATTAAAATATCATAAGGAGTCAGGGAATTCAGAATTCCCCCTCTCTGTAACTTTACCACTGCATCAGAGTTGCCAAATACATGGAATTTTTTTCTTTTCCCCCGTAAAAAACAACAAGCTTAGCTGCTTCCCTGAGACTATTCATTTTCACCACATCAGGAACTTATTAATTCTTGATGAGAATTCAAGCATTAATCAATTCTTGATTGAATTCTCCCCAGAGGGAAAGAGGAGAAACTGGGCCAGATTTGCCTTTTGGCTGCTTTGAGTTCTGTCTCTGACTGAGCACACATGGAGCAGTGGGATAATCAGTCTGCTCCATATCAAACACATCTCCAGAGCTAATGGGGCACTCTGAAGGCAATCTCCCTGTTCAGGTGAGGAAAGGGGCCAGAGCTCCTTTCCTTCACAAAAATGCTTTAAAACCTTCAGATAAAGGTGATTTATGAGTGCTGCTGATATTTTCTCCCTCATGCCAGAAAAAAACCCCAAACCCAAACACACAATCTTTTGAAAAATATGTCAAAACAGCCCAAGAAAATGTTGTTCCTGTTAATTGCAAGAGACAAGGAATTATTGAGGTCTCAGGTGGTGGCAGTGCAATCCCAGAATGGTTTGGGTTGGAAGGGACCTTAAAAATCATCTCATTCCCACCCTGCCATGGGCAGGGACACCTTCCACTATCCCAGGCTGGTCCAAGCCCTATCCAGCCTGGCCTTGGACACTTCCAGGGATCCAGGGGCAGCCTCAGCAGTGCAAGGAGCCTCCTCAGAGCGTGGAACCTTCAAGGCCAATCTCCACTTCCAGAGCAGCCCAGCCAATCCCTCATTGTCCAAGGCTGGAGCCTTTGGCAGCACAGCAACCACCAGCTGCTCCCTGAGCTCAGGCTTTGAGGACGGACTTGAGCTGCTCAGCTTCTTCCTTCCTCCCTCCTTCAGGCTGGTGCAGTTGAAAATCGTTTTGTTTTTATTCCTCCCAGCCTTCAAGGGAGCTTTGAAGGGCCAGTGCTGGGAGCAGTGCCCTCCCCGTGCTGCTGTGACCCCACTCCCAGCCTGGCTGCAGATGGGAGGGCTACAGGAACTCTGCTCCCAGAGCCAAAGAAAAGGCAGGTTCGGAAGGGATGGGAGCCTGGGATGAGGGCTGAGCGCTTGGGCACCGCCTCAGGGTTTGAGCAGAGAGCTGAGCTAACACAGGATATAGCTGCTGGGAAGGGACAGACCTGGAGCAGCTTTTAAGCTCCTTTACTCTGATTTTCGGGTTTCTGAATTGTAAAAGTGTGGTTCTGGCTGCCCTGGGAAAATCAGAGAGAACAGGATGAGCTTTAACCTCGGTGCTGGAGTGTGGGTGCCAGGGAGGCAGAGCTGGAGGCTTGGAACCAGAGGGCTCTTGGTGGCCCAGGAAGGCACAGCTGCCCACAGGTCCATCCTGTCTGGTTTGGGGCTCAAAGCAGCAGAATTCTCTGCTGTCATTTGAGTTTTCGCCATGCTGGGGTATCACCAGCAGTGCCAGGCTTTGGTGACACCACGGTGACAATGATGATGGTTTCTGTAGAGGGTAATGGCAAGGCAGCATCTGGTTTCAGCTGTGAATGGCTCTAGTGGATTTAAATGGGTAAAAAAAGGGAAATATTCAAATTTTCTCTTCAAAGACACTTCACGCTCAAAGTGTTAAGGAAAATCCCCTGGCAGTGATGGCACACAGTGGGATTGGGGGTTTATGGATTGCTGTCCTGCCTCCTAGGGAAAGAGAGAACCTCTATTTCAACCAGTCTCAGCTGGGCAGGAAGGGCAGAAAACAGCTTTAAAAGGTCAGGAGGGGAATAAGGGAGCACTTAAAAGAAGATGTCAGCAATGAAATGGAGATTCATCAATTCTAGTGACCTGTATAAACAGATGAGAGGAGTTGTAGCTGGTCACTTAAAACCATGTAAAATTAATTAAATTGGTATTGCTTGCAGGACAGAGAGAGAGTGCTGAATATAACTATTAGTGGCTCTTTGTGCCCTTTTGGAAGCATCAAGCAGGAAGCACGCACAGGGAAATGGCACTGGGAGCAGCCTGCAGCGCCCCGTCAGTCCCAGGCAATTAATACAAATGAGCCATCAGCATTCCAGGTCAGCTCCTAACAGCTGGAACACAGGATGGGGCCATGGCTGCTGGGAAATAAACCCCACAGGATGTTCTTGGCTCTGGTTTTGCAGGGTGGAAGGAGCTGGGTTTAGGGAGGGACTGGGAAAGGAATTTCTGGGTCCTTTCCTGTGGGAAGCCAACACAGAAGGTCTGGAGCAGCTGGTGGGAGATTCTGAGTGTTTCCTAAAAGCTGTGGCTGACATTTTCCTAATTCAAGGTGCATCACATCCAGCAGGAAGGAGCTCTAGATTAGATCCCATCTCCACAGCAAGAGAGTCATTGATCAATGCATGGAAAATTAGTGGCTGCTCCGTTTGATTGTGTCTGGTTTATGCTGATGGGAAAAAAAAAATCACAATTTATTTACTGTTCTCCAAAAGTTCCAATTCCACAATGAGGAAAACAATCCAACTCCCCTAAGTCCTCCACCCCTCTCCTGTCCCTGGCAAAATACTCTGTAAATGGCAAGTGAGGTGATCAGGAGCACACGGCAGGGAATGGAAGTGAGGGGTTGGGTAAGACTGAGAAGAAAGAGCATGAAAAAAGAGCATGACCAGCGAGTTTAAACCCAGTTCTTAATGTCCTTTAAACGTGATAGGAGTGAGCAGAAGCTGGACAGTTGCACCAGACCATTTTCAGGTGGATCCAGGGCTGCTGGTGCCTCTGTCCTCTCCCTTGGAGGGAGGAGGGTGATGCTGCTGCCTCCTCACAGGAGGGAATAATTTATCTCCCAGCAGTGATTAAGAGGCAGTTAAACAGCAGCTCCTCTCATCAGACTCTGTTAAATCAGTGAGTCTGGCTAACTGGCACCTAAAATTTTTAAGAGCCATCTGAGCTACTCTTCGGATCGTTAATGTTTATTTTTAATAAGTCCTGGCTCACAGGGGAAGTTTCAATAGGCTGGAAGAAAGCTCGTGCTCTGCCATTATTTAAAGAGGGTAAATGGGCTGCCCTGAGTAATTACGAGGCTCTCAGATGAGCGTTCAATCAATATGTGTTTGATAGCACCAAATGTAAGGTCATCTATGCAGGAATAATGAACGGAGCCGGTACAGGCAGCAGAGATCTTATCCCGAGCAGCAGCAGGAGAATACTGAGCAGGGCTGGGGAGAATCTCTCCCTCTGGCACGGGGGACTCCGTGTGGGGATGCTGCTGGCCTGGTTTCATGTCTGCAGTTCATAAGGACACTTGGAAATTGAGGGAATTCAGGGAAAATTCACCAGAATGATGAAAGACTTTGCAGTCCACCATATGAAACTGGAGTCTGCTCAAGCAACAGAGGAAAGGTTTTATTTAACTCTCTTCCAAAACTCATGAGCTTCATGGTTTTAAACAACCATCAAAATCTTGTATTGTCTCTATATTTTTCCAGATTCATTTCTTATTTAATTGACAAAATTAGCAACAACATCATCTTCCTGTTTTTCCCCTTTAATTGGTTGCTGGATCTTCTGAATGAAAACGCTGTTGGATTTTGGGGACTTGGGTTGTGCATTACCAACGCAATTTGCACCTTAATGTTGGGTTTGTAAATTGTTTGTGTTTCAAAAGAAACTGCCAATGCCTTTATGAAAAAGGGAACATTAAAATCCTGGAGTTCTGCAGGAGCTGAGCGTGGAAGGGCTTCTGGAGACTGCAGAGCACTTAGATCTTGGGTCCTCCCACCCTGATTTCCCACCAGGAGTTAAGGAGATGAGGAAATAAAATAGTGTTGTGGGAATAATGAAGCTTTTGACAAATTTCCCTGATAAAACCCTATCATTTTAAAGTGTAATTTGACTTTGTACTTAAGTGAAGCGCTGCTTTTCAGGGTTTAAATGACAACTTCTGTTTGGAATTTAAACCCATCTTTTGGCAGATGAAATCTAAATGAAGTCCATCAGACCATCCACTAGGGGGAAATTCCAGGTTGCAATGTTTGCAGCGCAACTTTCCCACTCCATTTTCCCGTTCTCCCCCAGGTTAAGTTTTCAACCTTTCATTTCATTCCTCGGGAGGTGAAATTTGATATTGATATTTCTCACAAACTAGGCCAATATTTATTTCCTAGACCTAGACAGGAGCAAAAACCACTTTGTGAGGTGGAAGTCCCTGGGAGCAGCAGACAATCAGGTTGGAATGCGGATCTCTGAATGTGGGAGTGGCTTCTGAAGGCTTTGCCAAACCCTTTCCTCTCTCCCCTGCTGTGCTGGGCTTGCATTTGCTGCAGCTTCTAGAATATACTTGTTCCCAAAAATTCGCTTTGTCAGACTCTCCTTTGACTGTTTCTTTCCCTTCCTTCAAAATTCCAGTTTTCCCCCTTTCCAGGGAAATAATCCTTTGAAGCTTCCTCACTTTATTCATAGTAAGATTATTAAAATACTTGTTGGGTTCTTTCATGCATAAAAGTACTCTGAGGAGGATTCCAAGGATTAGCACCTATTTGGGAGTCTGCTTTGGCTCCTCCTGCTTGGTAAACCAATTTCTGCTCATTTCAAGTTGATGAGCCTGATTATCAATATTCCACCAGTGAGTAAATGCAATTTTATTGATTTGGGTGGAGCTGAGTCAGATATCTAAGTTAACTTTTAATCCACAGGATCCAACTCAGTGGGATACAACTGGCAGGATAACATCACTTTTTAATCCAAATCCATTATCAAACACCTTTTTCCTTTTTCTGAGTACTCACCACCCTACTAATCTTATTTTAATGTTTTTCTTAGTGTGCTCTGTAGCTCTTTAGTGTTAAAATTAAGAAAACAAGCATTCTTTTAATTATCTAACAGCGGTTGGTTTGTTGGCTTGGATTTTTAATGAGTGTTTCTGTGTTCTTATCACTAAAGAAACCGCTGCCAAAAGTCAGTGCCTTTGCAAGTGCAGCATTTCCCAACGAGACCAGCAACATTCAGGCTTATTTTTGGAGAGAATTTTGTCAAATAATGGTCACTTTGGGTTACCATGGGCAAAAAAATTACTCGCTGATCAGCTGACAGATTTTCCTCAGTTTCCAAGTCCTAAAAAAGATAAAATATACCCTTTAACTCTTTTGATATTTGCAAGTGTGGTTTCCACCACTGAGCAAACCCAGGATCAGTGAGCACACATCCCACTTTTTGTGAAACATATGGAAAGCACTTTTTTATAGGGTTTCTAGTGAAGTCCTCGTTATTGTAATATGTCCGTATTTTGAGTGTTGTCAGGTTGTCTTTCGCTGGTGTTTGTGCTAAAATACCTTAGTAGGCAAATGGCTGTGAATTCCACGGAGCTGTAATTTTATTTAGGAGCTCTGGTTTCCACTTGAGCGACTTGGGAGGAAATTATCAGGAACTTTATATGGAACTTTGCTCATGCAACCTGTTTTTGTTAGTTTTGTTTGTTTGGGGTTCTATTTATCCTTATGGAGAATTACAACCCAGAGAAATGAGTAAAATATAATTATTTCACAGGGCATATTGATCCTCAGGAAGTGATTTCTAAGGAATGTCAAGTCCATGCAGCATCTCTGTGCCGTTGCCTGTGGAACTGGCGCATTTTGGAGCAATAAATTGGAGAGCAGGAGTGGAGGATTGTCTGTGTCCTGGCCACCACCAGCATGTCCCACCACGGGCCCTCTGCTGGTTGCCGGGATGAGCTGGGGGTCTCTGCTGTGCTGAGATGATCATTGATCAAAAACTCATGATCTCCTTCAGCAAGGAAAAAGCTGAGAAAGAAACGTGGCATTGAAAAGAGACAGAGCAAAGACTCCCAGGGCTGGGATGCTGGTGATCAAAGCACACCCAGGGACGTGAGCAGGGCTCAAAGGCTCCAGCCACAGCTCTCATTTATCCATGAATATATTCCTTCTATTTCATTCTCTACTAGTTATTGTTTCTGTCGTCCCTGTTTTCCCTAGGAGGTGGTCATTATTTCATGGTTGTGCTCCAGTCATTATCGATTGATGGGATCGTTTCATGTCCTTCACAGAAGAATTCCAGTTGGGATCTCTGTCCTGCAATTCCTGTTTGTGGCCAGCACATCAGCAGTGAGGGGGAAAGTGTGAAGGCAGCTTTAGTTTGCTGGGTTTCAGTCCAGCCCCTTCCCCGGGTTGTATTCTCCAGCATCCCATGGATGCTGTGGCACAGATAAAACAATGGCACCACCTGATTTTTGGGAGTGTTTCACCTCTGTGTTCAGAGAGGCTTTGCAGCCCAGGACACAGATTCCCAATCCATGCTCCCATGAAAATTAGGGATGTTTTTGGACAGTCTCTTCCTGCCTGCCCTGGAGGCTGAAGACTTTGGGGGCTTTCTTTGCTGCCTGTGTGTGGCTGGACTGATCCTGCTGTCTCCTGGGTCTTGAGATACTGGAGGCTGGTCAAAAACCATTTCGGGTCATCCCAATCGTCTAAAATGCCTCATGCAGAGAAAATATCTTTCCAATAATATCTTCAGAATAACTCTTGAGTTTTTGCATGACACAGAGGTGTCACCACAAGGCTCAGCAGCAATTTTAATACGGATTTAGAACCCCCAGATGTCGGACACGGAGGAAGCACCAGTTAGGTGTTGCCAGCCCCTTGTTTCCAAGAGTTAACTGAGGCCTGCTAAAGGAAATATTATTGATTAGCTTTCAGAGTAAAGAATTAGCTGTGTTTGCCCAGATATGTTCAGCATCATTGTATATTGACTAAATGTATGAAAGACAGATAAGATACAACCGTGATAGGCACTCCTTGTCTGGAGCAATGGTCTTCATTAACTTGATTATTAAAGTGAACATATTAATACCGAGTCCTACAGCCCCTCTGCCTCCCTGTGTGAGCAGCAGCATTTCAATCTTGTGTTCACTGAGCTCCAGTTCAAGTTTTCCAATGATCCAACCTTCGTGGTAACGTGTTCCGTGCTCTTCTGAGAGACAGGGAAACAGAGAAGGAATAAAAACACCGCCCTGAGCAATTTGGACTAAGCGTGAGGAAAACTTGTTTCCTTCACATTAATAATTAAGTTTATTTTCACAATTGGTTTGAAAAATGGGAAAATCACTTTGTTTTCCAGATTACCTGATTCATCTGCTATTTGCAAGGTATTGCTTGAGATCCAAAAATGAATATTTAAGCAGCAGGGATGTTGCCACTGGAAGGAAAACAAGGATGTGCTCACCCTGTGGTTGGATTTGCTGTGCTGCACTGAGGTTGCCTGGGCCAGCTCTGTTTATTCCAGACTTTGTGTGGAATTTGGCTAGTTGCTGTGATGAATTAAGGGGCCAAGAAGATGAAGTGCTTTAATCATAATTTCCTGTTCAAGAGCCAAACTTCAAGGCAAGGATTTAATATCTTTAAGTGCAAGAGATAATAATAATAGTGGCAAAAGTTCCATTGTAAGGAGTAATTTCAGTTTCTAAAATAAGTCTCTGGGATAATACTCAACCAAGTAATTTGTGTAGCTACATAAATATTCCCTGTGTTCCTTAAAGCAGCTCCTTTTTTTTCCTTCAAGTCTGCAAATTACCCTTTTATGAGATGCTGTACAAACTAACTACTATATCTATTCAGAGTATGATAATATCTCCTTGCCTTTGAATGAAATATCTGGCCCTTGAGAATATGCCAGTAGCTCTCCTCACAAAATACCTGGAAATTGAATAAGATCTGCAGCTTTATTATGTACATATAATGCTGGAACCTGTGGGATTATATGTAGTAACCTTATTTACAGAACCAGGAGATGTATTTGCAGAATGTATTTTAGGCTGGGACAGCTCAGTAACACATTTATAACATCTTCTGCTTGTGTGGCTTGATCTCAGAGAAATGCCAAAGGTCTTATCTCAGAAAAAGGACAAGAGTCCCCAGTACAATCTGAGTATTTAAAGTATAACATTCCAGAGTGGCAGGAATAAGAGCTGTACCTGAAAAAATAATAATAAATCAGTTTCTAAATACTTTTGGCTCGAAATGCAAAGATATTGTAAAGAAATGCAGCTTTTCTCTCATAAGAAAAGCTCATGGGTAGTGTGCCCACAGAGATTCTTCTTTTGCAACTGGAATAGGGCCATGAATTCTCAGGTACCAGAAAAATAACATTTCAGTCATACTGGTGAAAATACTTTAATTTCTTCCAAAAGTGGATTCCCTCCCATCTGGAAGCAGGACTTGCTCTGGTGAGGAAGCTTCTCCCCCAAATATGTGCAATTCCCAACATGAAATCCACTCCCTTTGGAAGAAAGGAAGAAAAAAAAAATCATACCCCTCCAAATGAGACAACGGCCTATGTTTGGAAATTATGAGTTTCAAACTCTTATTTTCTAGGAAGAAGCTGGGAAAATGTAGAAACATTCACTTGTCAGAAGTGTCCACCTCAGCTGCCCTGTGGGCACGAAATTCTTCTCGACCAAAATGTGGACACGTGTTAGGGCTTTGCAAAGCAGTGTTGTGGTTTTAGCCATGATGCCAAAGGCCTTTATAGAACTTCTGAGAAGTCAAAATACCGGACAAAACAGCTTTATCTGAGCTGAAGGAAAACAGAGGTTTCCAAACTCTTTTTTCCCCGGATCCTCTTAGCAGTTCCTTCACAGATAAATAATTCCATTTCATTGCTGTTTGAAACATGCAAGCATGATCACTTTGCTGGCTTTAGTCATTCTATTTTTCTTTACTGAGCTGTTCTTTGCAGGCCTTTCAAGGCACTGGAACCGAATCCGTGTCCAATCAAACTGATCAGCGTTTTTGGGCATGACTTTTCAATCACAGCGTGGTGTTCAGTCATCTAATGTAACTTTATACAACAGAGCTGTTTGGATTATTCCCTAAAGATTATCTGCAGGATCTTGAGGAGCACTTTGGGTAGCTCAGAAGTTTCAGCACTGTATATATTTTTCATTACGTTCCTGCTGTTTCTGTAATGTTTCCAAAGTGTCAGTGTTGGGTACAGCAACAGAAGAGTTTGCAGTTTCCTTCACTGAGACAGCAATGCTGTCTAAGGTGAAATTAAAATAGACTTCACTTATTTGTGGAATTAATTATTAAAATGTGCCCAGCAATCACTCACATCAACTCTCTGTGCTTACAGGGCTTTTTGTCCCCTCATGCAAATATCACCAACACAATGAGAGGTGGTGCTGGGTTGCTTTGCCTTAGTGATGGCCAAGCCTCCTCCTGCCTCTTGTATTATTTAAAATGTGCCTTTCATCAGGTATTCAGTGCAGTCCATTTGGGGGGGACAATATGAATCGTGATGCGTTTGCACCAGCATCTAAACCTGCAAATAGCAATTTAAAAAAAACAACCTTTGGACTGTAATTTTCATTTGGTTCTTGCCACTTGTCAGCTTCTGAGTTAGTCTCAAGTAATTTGACTGGATTTTGGGATTAGGCCTAATTGGGTTTGTGGTTCTCCTTCTGTATGGCTGGGTTGATTTAGGAAGAGGCTTGTGGAGTCAGCAGGGAGTTCCTCCAGGAGTCATGGAATGGGTTGGGCTGGAAGGGGCCTTAAAGATCACCCAGTGCCACGCCTGTCATGGGCAGGGACATCTTCCACTGTCCCAGGCTGCTCCAAGCCCCGTCCATCCTGGCCTTGGGCACTGCCAGGGATCCAGGGGCAGCCACAGCTGCTCTGGGCACCCTGTGCCAGGGCCTGCCCACCCTCACAGGGAACAATTTCTCCCCCATATCTCATCTAACTCTTCCCTCTGGCAGTGGGAAGCCATTCTCTTTTGTCCTGTCACTCCATCCCTTGGAAACAGTCTCCCTGCATCTTTCTTGTCAGCTCCCTTAGCTACTGCAAGGCCACACTGAGGTCACCCCAAAGCTTCTCCTCTCCAGGCTGAACAATCCCAGCTCTCCCAGCCTTTCCTCCCAGCAGAGCTGCTCCATCCCTCTGCTCATCCTGGTGCCTCCTCTGGGCTCTCTCCAGCAGCTCCAGGTCCTTCCTGTGCTGGGACAGGGCTGGGGCAGCTCTGCAGGTGGGGTCTCACCCGAGCACAGGGACAGAACCCCCCATTCCTGCCGGGATCAGCCCAGGGCACGGGGGGTTCCGGAGGCTGTCACCCACAGCTGGGGCACGAAGATGACAAAAGAAACCTCACTAGAGTTTCCTGAGATTCAGCCTCATTAAGAATCCCTGGAATTAATTTTGCCAGTGGCTCTCAGAAATCACACCTCCACCACTCTGTGGCTTTATTTAAGAGTAGGAGTCTGTGTGTGAGCACAGTCTAAAATTGAGGAATTTGGGAGTGGATGTGAAGCGGGACATTTAGGAAGCTCTCTACTGTGAAGGAGCAAGTTTAAAGGTCTGAAGTTGTGGGTATTTTTTTTTCAACAGAGATGATCTTTGAAATATTTTCCATCAGTTCTCTCCACGTTCCAATTTCAGTTTTATAACACCCCTCACTGTGCACGTCTTGGCAGGAAACTTGCCCATCTTGCAGAGCCTTGCATGAATAATTCATGGCAGTGTCATGCTGATTCTCAAAGGTTGGAATATTTCTTTGGAGGAAGTGTTTAATAAGATTCTTCCAAACAACACAAACTAGAGCTTTGTATGAATTTTATGGGGTAGTAGCTCTCAAAAGGTTTTGCACGATCAAGGATTTAATGAACTGAAACCCCAAACATATGGTAGCCCCTTCTACCTATTTTTTTTCCTGGGTTAAGGCATGGAGATGAAGCTGCTTAATTGGGGTCAGAAACTTGAATTTACCACATCTGAAGGCACGGAGAGAAGTTTCAAGAAATAGGATGCAGCTCTTATTTGGCTCCTTGTATTTACATCCTCAGTTGGGTTACTATAGGACAATGATGGAGAATGAAGCAGCTTTTACATTTATTTTTCCGAGCCAACAGCAAATACCACACAGCTCCTGCAAAAATACTGAAATTCTCCCATCTGCACTGTGTCCCAGAAATTGTGTCCAAACAGGTGTCATTTAACCCATCAGAGATGGGAACTGAGGCATTTGCAGTCTTTGGAAAGAAGGGTGAGTTCCACAACAAGTTTTGGACATCTAGAACTTCCTTAAGCTGAGAGTGTTTTGACTTTGTTGATTTTTTCCTTTTGAAGACAACTTTTAAGCAGGCCTTGGTGATCTAAGAGGCTGGTTTGAAATGGAAAATCCCTTGAAATATTTCAAAAGAATTGGTTTTTTCCTTTTTTTTTTCCCAGGTTATTTTAGAATTATTCCAGTTTTTAAGGGGTGCTACTTTGCCAGAAAAAAAAAAAAAAGAAATAGCAGCAAAACCCAAGGCAAGAACCAGTCAGTGTAGTTAAAATACAACATTACATCGATCTTGGGGTTTGCAGGAACATATTTCAGGGTGTATTTGGCAGCTATAAAATTGGGATAAAATATTTGGTGTTGTTCTGAGGATGGGAGACCATAGGACTTGTGGAGAAGGAAAATAACAAGGGCAATATTGGTGGTAGAGAATTGGTTCTCGTTACTGAGCTCTCCAGTTCAGGAAAGGATGGGGGAGCCCTCTCTCCAAATTTTCTCCAGCAGCTCTGGAGCCGACTGCCCAGGGAGCTGCAGAACCTCCATCCTTGGAGATTTTCAGAATTTAGCTAGAAAAAAGCTGCAGTTGACTTAATCCAACAGGAAGAGCTTTACTTTGAATGGGAAATTTGGGATCTCCTGCAGGCCCTTCCAACCATGGTTTCTGTGAGTCAATGGGATTTTAACGGCAAAGGTCATTTAGGATTTCAGTGAGACTTTGGACAACACCCAGTGGTATGGGAGGGATCACAGACCCTGGAATGGGGGTATAAATTGCACCTCTGTGGATTTCAGTGCCAAGATTCCAGCAGAACCCCCTGGATCGCCAGCCTGACGTGCACATGTGCCCGGTCCCCACCTCCAGGATCCAGCCTGTTTTCTGCTCAAACCCTTGTGACTCAGACTCGAAAACCTGCATGTTCATTCCTGCTGAAATGTATTCCTACATGGATCTGGCTCCTGGCAGTGCCTTCCAGGGAGCTCATTTAAAGATTAGATTGATGATTAGTGGTTTTCAGTGTTGGTGAAGTCGTTTTCTTAATCAGAATCTAAGAAAACTCCTTAAACCTGCTGATTTTTTTTTTCCTTACTCCTAGTTGTCATTTAGTTGAAATTAATATCATAATTGCTTTCTCTGGAGACTCTGTAACTTTGTGCACTCTCATTTAGGGAGAGAAATATGGATGATGGGTGACTAATGATGCTTAGTTAGGCATTTTTTAAAAATAAATACAGAATCTGTCAATCCGCTCTCTGTCAGAGGGAGAAGCAGCTCCTGTTTTCACACAGTCTCTTCCTTGAGGGGATTCTGTCGTGGGAAGCACTGTAATAGGGAGAAGTGGATGGGATTTGACTTTTTTTGGCAGTTTTCACCCTTTCCTTTGCAAACACCCTTCCAGCTATCCCATAACATTTATGTGGGCTGAGAGAGCATTGCTGCCAAAGAGAGAACGTCTTGCAATGACGTTGACCACAGCAAGTCAAGTCCTTATCCTTCAGTTTTATAAAAAAAGATGACAAAAGTTGGACAAACAATATCTTTAGCCTGAGGAGCTCAGTTTAGCTGCACTGAGCAGGATATTGCTCTGTGGATTTAAGTTAGCAGGGTCTGTCCTGGGTGGTTTAGACAAAGTGGCCTGGAGTGTCTCACTCTCCCTCTGCCTTTTTTGCCAGCTGCTTCCTGATAAGTTGGTTTTATTCCCTATCAATAATCTGGTGATTGATTAACTCTAGTTCAGATTCATCTGCCCCCAAGGTTCAAAAGGACGCATTCTCATTTTACTCATAAATATACAATATTTTATTTCTTTCCTATTGACTCCTTACTCTTCAAATGCTCTTTCCTTACCTTTTCATGTGAACAGTCCTGTTTCCTGCTGCTTGAAAAAGAAAAGGAAACACTTTACTTTCCCAGCCTTCCTAAGAGTTAACCCCTAAAAAATCCTCTCTTTTTAAAATTAGTTGTGTGCTGCAAGGTGCAGGGGAGCAGAGGGTGGAGTATGGCAGGGTGAGAAATCAGCTTGGATCCAAACAGAAAAATTCATGACCTAAATGATGCATCTCCTTCCAGATGTCAGAGCAGCAAATAAATGTTTCATAAACTTTGCTTTCCAGGTCAGCTCCGAGCCATGATTTTTATGTTGGTGGTTTAACCCTTAATGTTTAGAGAAAGCAGCACAAGGAGAACGAACAAGGAGCAGGGCATATTCCTGGACGTCTCTGCTCCTGGGAGTTGTTGTGGCACTAAGGCCTTCAGCCAGGGAAAACAATGTGCAGGACTGATGCCATAATCTTGAGGATGAGGAATATCATCACAGGGATTTAATTTGTAGAAAAATCTGAGGAAAAGATTTCCCAGCCCTGTGAAAATACATCACGGCAGGTTCAGCACCCTGGGGCAAGAGCAGAGGCAGCTGGTCCTACAGGAGCCAAACCGGCCTCCTGTGGGGTCCAGGACACCTCTGTCCACCCAGGAAAGCTTCTATTTGTGCAGTGGGATAGAGGAAAGTAGATGGCAGATGACTGCATGGAGGAAGTGAGGGCACAAAGCCAAAATCATATTTGCAGTGCGAAGACTTTTCCATGGATTCAACTCTCACTGCTGTAGGAGCACTGGGGGCTTTATTTGCGGGTGAAGGAAGAGCCTGTTAGGGCTGCTGCACCCTCAGAACTTGGATCCGTTGTGCCAACCCTGTGCTGTTGAGCAGAGGTGCCTGGCACCAAGGCCCTGCTCTCTGCAAGACTCATCCCCGTGCTCCAAATCCGCCCCTGCGATTTTCTGCGGGGCAGGAACCCTCTCATGGCAACCTGGGCCCGCCAGCCTGGCCTGAGCTCGCTGTGTCTGTTCCCAGGCAGCCAAATGGGCCTGCACACCACTCATTTTCAACAGAGCACGGAGACTGTCGGCAAATTCCGTTAACAAGTGGCAGAATTGATGTGCTCGTGGGCCAGTCCGACGCTGGAGATTTATGGTGTTCTCCCTTCCCGCTGTGCTGCCGCTGCTGCTTTACAATTAGAGGGAAGCTGGCATTAAAAACATCTGCTGCCCATGTTGGCCCGGAGTTGCCAAACTTCTGGCTCTCTTTGTGCCAAGGAGGGCCTTGCCAGCAGCATGGCTGCGTTTAAATGTTAGCTCCCGAAAGCGCGGCCCGCGGGCGCCACTGAATCGGCACTAATGCTGACATTTCACTTAGGGAAGGGGAAGGATCGGGAAGGAAGAGGCGCAGTCAGGAGCTTAATTAGCATGGAAGTGCAGAAAAAATCGCATGTTCTACAAAAGAGCACGGCGAGAGGTTATTTCCCGTGTCTTCCTGAGATTCCCCAACAGCTGCTGTGGATGTGGCTCGGCTCCAGGCTGTGGCCCTGCACTGAGGTTCCTGCCTGCTGGCAGCATACAGGGCACTCAGAGCCCAGTGTGGGTGTCCCATTTATTCCCAGAAGTGTAAGATCTGTTCCCTTTGTCCCTCCAGATGAGTTTCGGTGAGCTGTCACTGTAGTGCTGATGCTGGGATGCTCCAGGTGGGTCAGGGCCTGCTCTTTTTGGTGTTCAGCCACGCACTGAGACTTGTCCCCACATCCTGGTGTCCTTGCTGTGTGTGTTCACTCTATTTAAAGGGATTACTGACAGGTAAAGAAGCTGTCAGCTCCTCATTTCCACTCCTCACTCTAATGGCCAGTGATATTTTTCCTGATTGCCCCCCAAGCAATATCAACACCCCACTGGAACAAGACATTCTCATGGCATAGAAGGGAAAACAGTGGCAAAATGCTCAGGATCCAGCACAGGAGGAGTTGAGGAGTGGCAAACCCTGGGAAAAACAAGTATGAAGACCATCTCTATTTTCTAGAAATGTTTTGGGATGGAATTACAGAATTGTTTAGGTTCAAAAAGCCCTCTCAAGGTCATTGAGCCCAGCTGTTCCTCCAGCACTGCCAATCCCACCACTAACCCATGTTCCCATGTGCCACATGTGCACATCTTTTAAAGCCCTCCAAGGTAGCCTCTGCCAGGGCTTAGAAATGGTTTTGGTGAAGAAATTTTCCCAAATATCCCATCTAAACCTCCCCTGGCACAACTCAAGGCTGTTTCCTCTTAGGATATCACTTGTTACCTGAGAGAAGAGACCGACCTGCACCTGGCTACAAGCTCCTTTCAGGGAGTTGTAGAGAGCTTATAAGCTGAAAATTCAATCAAAAAAGAGGGAATGAAATATAAAGTTTATTCATAGACTCCAATAATTAATTTGTATTCTTTATGGAGTAATGTGCTCCTTCTTCCCGTCAGTGTTTAAACTCAAGGTGCTGTCAAACTTCCCAGTTAACTATTGATTTTTTTTCTCTTTTTGTAAATGTTCTGCTTTCTTGTAGGTGTTGTTTTTTTAGGTTTTGGGGTATTTTAAAATGCATAGAATCTTTTGTGGCTTTATCCATTTTTGGCATCACTCAATTGCAGGTAAGATCCTGACTGTGAGTAAGAAGTGCTGAAAGCAAGTTAGGGACCATTTCTTTATGAATCCATGGGTTTGACCAGGCTGGTTTTACTCACCTGAAGAATTTCCTCACTCTTGGAGTAGCCAAGTCTCATGGCAGGAGCTGTTTGCAAAGTGAGACAGTTTATCTCAACGTACGGCTGCAGTAGGAACATGCAAATCACTTTTTCATAATGCATTAAAAATGTTTCACTTGATCAGAAAGGAGAAAAAGACGAAGCTTAGCAGCAACCAGAGGGGGTTTGACTTCTGGGCTGAAGCACAGCGTTTATGACATGGAGACATGCTTATATTTCCAGGCAATATTGTCAGTAGAGGCTGTTGCTAAATTTCCCTGTTGCCTGCATTTCCTTGGAAAGACGGTGTTGAGGGCACAAATCCCTGCAGGGCTCCTCCGTGTCGGTGTAAACCCCAGGCTGTGGCGGGATTTCGGGTGGGTTTGAGCTGTGTTCTGCAGAGCGGAGCTGCTGGAGCCAGGCAGTGAGCAGCAGAGGGCACTGATCTAACAGGAGTGGGAGAAAAATCGTCATTTCGCTTCAGCGCAGTCTAAATGGCCCCAAGATTAATCTGTTAATATCCTCTCATTTCTTTCCCTCCTATATCAGTGTTAATTGCCAAACAAGTGACAACTTTCCCCAGTATATTATACTGGTCCATTATACACTGCTGCTGCAGATATGGTTATTTGCAAATTCGCTACAGACTCCTCCACAAACTCCAGAGGTTTTTATGTTTCTCCTGTATGTATGAATACAAATAAATAGAGGCTGCAGTTCCATCTATATCAAATTTAATCTGCATGCTGTTTAAAGCAGTCTCAATATTAAAACCAGATTATTGGAGTTTTACACGGGAGTAATTTTATTTTTCAGAGTTTACTTTCAAATCAACTTGTCTCTTTCCTTTGAGTTCACCTCCAAAAGATGCTTTCTTCTCAGGATTACAGGACTTTTATTGGCTCTGCACTCACAAGCGTATTTAAGGAATGGTTTATACCTGTTGTCAGCTGGGCTGATAAATGCACCCACCATGGAGACTTGGCATAAATAGTCATCATAAACCTGGCTGCATAAAAAACATGGCATGAAATCCAAAGGGCAAGGCCAGCATGGATGTGGCTGGGGTGAAGGAGAAGGCAAACAGGGGCAGAAGTTCCTGCTGGTGATGCCCAGCTCCGGGGCAGAGCGGAGCCGAGGGATCCCGGCGGCTGCAGACAGGGTTGGAGGCAGAGGGTGTCAGCAGCACTGATGGAGCTTGGCATGTCTGCAAATTGCTCTGACAGCTAGGGCCCTATAAAATTTTAATTTGAGAAATGAACCTGCTCTAAACTTCACGAGTCAGGCCCTGCAGCTTCTGACTTGGGCAAGATTTTTGTGAAGATAAATGAAAATAGACTTAAAGACTCTGACAGCAGCCAGTGGGCAAGGCCTTGTCTTGTGTCTGACAAAGAGCCTGACCTGTGTCACGAGATTGGGGTCAGGAAATAAATATCAGCTGCTGTAAGCACGTCTGCAGTGTCACAGCATTATTAAAAGCCTTTCAGGTTGAGCAAAGGACAGTTGTGTAGAGGCAGCCTTGAGGTCTGGCCGCCTACAAATGGTGGTTTATTGTCTGTTGTGTATCAGTCTTCCTGAGAGCATGATGGCAGAAATAACTGCACCCTGCAGAGCTTTCGGAGATTCGGCCGCTTGCTTGTTTTCGGAACAGTTTTCAGTGAAAAAAAGCCTATTACTGAAGGTGCAGTTTGGTTGTTACTGAGTATCGGGGCTCAAACCAGGAAAGGGATCTCACTCTGAGCTACTTGGGATGAAAACCCAAAACCACTAAGGACAGCACTTCTCTCTGTTTTCTAATAACAATTAAAATGAGAAAACATCTCAAATGGCCGGGAAGGGGTTATCCCACCTCCCAAATCATGCTAAAAGCAGCATGTTTAGTACTTGTTTTGGGAAATACAGGTCATACTGTTAGGAGTCAGCAAACAACTGCCAGCTTCAACAGAATAACACCAAATTGGTCTCTCCAGCTGAAGACAGATGCCCACTTCCGATGTTCACACAGACATTCTTTTCACATATGGATGTAGTATCTTCCCAGTTGATTGGCAGTGCAGCTTTGTGAGCACTAAGTGCTTTCTAAAGCAGAGTATTCACGTTACGTGGTCACTTCTTCAAATAATTTTTAATGTAAACTGCTTTGAATGTAAGTTTTGGGCTCAATTTTTCTGTCCTGTCCCCCACTGGGTGCTGTTTTATCCCCTCAATATGAAGACAGCTGGATCTTGTGTTTAATTACATTTTATACGTGGCTTAGCAGTGCCCGTTTGCCAGGGAACTTATTCATGACTCTGGATGTGAAGCAGAATCTGGTTTTAGTTCAGTCTGAGAGGCAGCAGGTCAGACTTTAATGTGTGGTGGCTTTCTGATTGGTTTGTTTGATTCAGTCTTGCTCAGCAAATGCCAAGAAAGGATTTCCTACGCTGAGTTAGGTCATCTCAAGCAAGGTCAGTCAGAGTGGGCTACCCAGAAAAGTCCTTGATTTTAAGCTGTGTTTTAGTTTATTCCTGGCAAAGGGAGGCAGCCCAGGATTTTCTGCTGCTACAGCTGCTCTTGGGCACTGGTTCTGTCCATGAATTGCATCCAGGTTAGGTCCTACTGCAGGATCCAGGCTGGACTTGCCTGAAGTGTATGAGAGCTATCTCCTGAGATGGATTTCCATATTTTCTCAGTGAGAGTGAAGCAGCGAGCCCAGCTTCAGACTGCCTGAGCAGAAAAAGTAATGTAGACACTGCATGAAATCCTGCAGAACAGAGATGCTTGGGAGGGGCTTATCAGATACCACAGAAACCTGGAATGGTTTGGGGTGGGAAGGAACCTTAAAGCCCATCTCATCCATCCCCCTGCCATGGGCAGGGACACCTTCCACTATCCCAGGCTGCTCCAAGCCCTGTCCAACCTTGAAATATCAGCTACTGCAGAAAAAGAAATGGCTCTGTATGTCAGAATCCAACAGCAAGGAAAAGAACTTTATTTTGATCCAAAAAGGAGAGAAGAATTCGGTGTTTCAGGTGTGGGACCCAATCCCAGTGGGTGTTGGTTGAAATACCCTCATGACATCTGAGAGGAAAGTTAAAAAGGAGAAAAAGAAGGAAAACAGGCATTTTACAGCAGCTGCAGGAATGTAACTAAGTTAGGAATGTGAGGGAGGTGTCCAAGGAGATCACATTGTTGGGAGCTCAAAGGGCTGCCCAGGGAGGTTTGGAGTGCCCATCCCTGGAGGTGCCCAAGGAAGGGCTGGAGGTGGCACTCAGTGCTCTGGGCTGGGGACAAGGTGGGCATTGGGCACAGCTTGGATGCTTTGGGTGACCTTTGAGATCTTTTCCAACCTCGCTGATTCCATGATTGAAAGGAGGATTGTGGCATCCATCATTTACAATGGCCAGTGCAGAAAATTCACCAATTCTTACTGTACTTGATTTCCTAAAAAAATAACTTAGTTTTCCTCACCAGCTCTACTGTCATTTCCCAGAAAACAAAGATACAGCCAGGAATAATTGCTTTAGCCTTTAGTTTTGAGTGGATTTTTTTCTTTTCCTCTGCCAAACAAATAGAAAAAGCAGCTGGACTGGTTTAACATATACTCCTATCTAAGAAGAAAAATCCAATAGAGATGAAGATAACTTTATTTCTGTCAGCAAAGAAAAATATATTTGATCCAATCTACACTAAACTTTTCTTTGCAGTTCTTGAGAAAAAAAAATGAAAAAAACAAATCTATATATCACATTCTTGGCCAGTATTTGATGACATTTTCCTTCAGTTTTCCCTTCTGTTTTCTTACTAACTACAACAAAAAAGGGAGAGTGTAAGTTTATGTACCAGTAAAGGTAGAGTAGCAGAGTTCCCAGGTACCTCATTTTACAATTTGCTTCGACATGAAGTGAGAAATAACTGAGCACAACCTTTACTACAATAATTGGATTTTTGCCATCAGGAGAAGCTTGTTACATTTGTGTCCTCTGAGAAATAATACACTTTTTAGGTTGAGTTTTATAGACTCCACTCTGTGTAACCTTAGAGGGCTCAAATTCCGGCGAGAGGGATGTGATGTGCAGGGGCTGGATCCTTCCCTGCCCATGTCGATCGTCTGTCATCGTTCTGTCAATAGTGGTGCTTGGTTTACACCACCACAGCCTCCAAGTCATTTCGTGAGACGTGTCTTAGAACACAGGCTAATTTTAGAGCAGTCTCCTCTGTCTTCCTCTTTTTATTTTGCTCTTTTTTGCTGTTGTTGTTTCTGGTTTTGCCAGTGATTTTTCTCCCTCTGTGCGATTTCCTTGAAGAATCATCGGAAAATAGAATTAGTTATAAAATCTGCATGGATATTGCACCTGGAAATACCAGTTAGGTCAGAGCCCAAGGATGAGCGAGCTGTGTCAGCTGGGGATAGGAAATTCCTTTAATTTTAGCATCTCAAGTGTTTTGAAGTTGCCTGTGGTGTTTCTCTCCATCAGATCTGGGCTCCCCCAATCCAAAAAACCGCTTAATTTCATGCATCTCGTTAAACGTGTGAGCAATTCCATAGATTTCATTAGTGCTACCAAGTAACATTTTACAAAAAACACTGATTATCATGTACAGGTTTGTCAAGGAGTGTTTTTGTCATTCTGTTGAAGCTGAAATGAAACAAATATTGAAAATTTATGGTGTTACTTTAGAGGTTGTTATCATGCAAAGGTCCAGAATATTCGTACCTGTTGTGATATTGCTCCTATATGGTGAATACATGAGCAGTAAAAAAAAAAAAACCATGAATTCAAAAATATTCTATTCTGACTTTTTATAGTGTAAAAGAAGCAATAGGAACATTGCACATGAACATCACCACTGGTGAACCATTCATGTCCCCAAGAAATTGGAATTTCAGCATCACCAGGATTAAGTTTCCTATGAGGAATATTAGATTTGATAAAAGGATTAGATATTGGGAAGGAATTGTTCCCTGTGAGGGTGGGGAGGCACAGGGTGCCCAGAGAAGCTATGGCTGCCCCTACTCTGGAAGTGTCCAAGGTCAGGTTGGACACTTGGAGCAGCCTGGGATAGTGGAAGGTGGGTGGGACGGGATGAGCTTTAAGTCCAAGTCCGTTCTATAACATAATATGATCTGAAGCTGTTTTATTTCAGTATAACCAGTGTGAGATGGGAAGTGTGAGGTGGTAACAAGCCATTTTAGGAGCGGGAGATGGATATTAATTTAAAGTGCCTTGTACTCAAAATCAATTTGAATTTACCTCAAACTTTGCATAACCTTCTCCTCAGAGTTATACAAATGTCTTCATAGACTCATTAAAATCTGGAAAATGGGAGAGAAAAATCTCAAGATCAGAGACTCACGAACGAGCGGAAATAAAAATCTATAACTGAAGTGTGAAATGAGAGTGGATCAGTGAGAATTTTAAGCTTCTATTTCTTTCACTTTGTGGCTTTATCACACACTGTTACTTCACCGCTTTTATGTAGCAGAACGTACACGTTACAACCTATTTATTCCGCTTTCTTTTTGCAGGGTCTTCTCTTTGGGTTCTCGTTCTACTTGTGTAGCTCAAGGTGAAGACTCCTCTGGTGTCTTTGATGGAAGAGAAGAATCAGGACTAGTGAATCTATGAGAAATAATGATTTTTGTGTGCTCCTTTCATTACCTTGGTGGCCAACAGAGGAGAGATTCTGATTAGGGATCCTTTACAAGCTCAAAGTCCCTCTCCTCCTTCTAGAACCAGATTTTAAATGCAATTTACCTCATCAGGGGATGTGCATGAGTTTGTTTTTCAGAATGTTCTTCTGACTTGTTACTGAGCACCACATCTCGTGAGTATTTCCTGTTCCTGTCTCTCTCCAAACAGACAGCACAACTGGCAGCATTTTTAGTCCCACAAACCAAAATTGTTTTCTCATATCTGCTGTTCCACTGCACTTAAAATGTGATTCTTGTCCTTGAAATGTGACTTTTATTCTGATGAAAGGTTTTTTGGTTGAGACTCCTATTTACACCCCCAATTGATGGAGAAACATTGAGATTTTCTTTATCATGATTACACAGTATGAAACAAATAGCTTCAGATTATCATCCCCTCCAGTTTAAATTGTTGCATTGTTTAGACTGGAGCTGGCTGACAGTTTCTTCATTTATTTTTCTTGGCTAACGCAGCCCTGGACATATTTGAGTCATTAGGCTGGGGCTGATTCGTCAACCTTGACCTCGTGCCACATTAGCTCTTTGCAAAGCTGACACTCTTCATTTTTCAGCCCTACATTTTGTTCTGAGCTCTCTGAGCCAGGATTAGCCACAACTGCTCGTGAACTTTGTATGGACAGGTATCAAAAGCCATCCTACAGGGTTTTCTTGTTCCCACTCCCTACTCGCCAGCTCGTATTCTAGATCAGAAACACAAATCCCATCACTCACACCTCATAACAAAATTTAATTGCTATTTGTCTTAACTCTGGTTTATTTTATAGAGTTGGTCTGGCTTAAAACCAACTTTTACACTTGAAATCTGGACCGTGGAAACTAGCGGTGAGTTCTTGCTACTCAGTGATTAGAAGTTGTCTGTGATGGACATCCTGGTGGTTTCTTCTGAAAATTGGCTTTGGTCAACTTTAGGCTTTGTTTTAGGAAAGGAAGCAGCTTTGGAGCTGAAAACTGAGGAAGTTGTGTGACTCACAGTTGATACAATTGTGTAAGTACTTCCATGAGTGCTTGGAGTTTATTCCATGTTCACTTTAAATGGGCTAAAACGAACCCCTGTTCCAAAGCCTCAGGGAAAGGCAGCCAGCATCATCTCATCTGCTTCTTTTCACCAGGAAGGTGGCCTCACTTCTTCACAACTATTTCTTGCAAACTTCGCACATTCAAAGGCTGAGCCTCATCTTTGCTCCTAATGGGAATTAATAGCACCAGGAAATTCTAACAGCAGTTGTCTCTTCAGGAGAAGGATGGTGTGACTCACTAAAAGTTGCCTCTCCAGCTTTCTTGCAGATAGAAGCCCATGGGGGAAAAAAACTCCCACATTATTCAAGAAACAAACAAATAAACCAAATCCACAATGACCCTGCTCACAGGGACTCCCAGACTGGCTCATTTTCTGTTGTAACTCACAAACCTTAAAAAGTATCTTGGCCTGAAAAGGTCTCGGGTAGCTTGTGAAAACCCAAAGCATTTGGGAATCAGCTGCTGAAGGAACGTGAAACAAACAAATGTTAATTGCATGTACTGGGAGAAAGCAGGTGAAGCTCATCCCAGCAGGGGGATTTATCCATGGCTCAGCTCCGGGATGAAGAGCAGCTCTTGGAGGAGAGGGAGGTCTGTGGCACCCTCAGCTCATCACTGAGCCCACACGCAGCTGTTTGGCTGCCAGATGCTCTGGTTTTAATGGGTGAATCACAGCTGCAGCCCTGAAAACGCAGCACTTCACACTCCAATCTGTGCTGTTCAGTCCTAATGTCTCATTTTCACTCTGCAGATTATTTTCAGGCCTGTATAATTTTTTTTAAGCAGGTTCTTTCTTTTTGTTTTGTCCTGTGTTTTTTAGAGATTTCTGTGTGGTTATTCAAGTAAAGCTTGAAACAGTTGAAGTCAAAGATATTTTAATATGTTTAAATACTACAGAATGTAGCCCTAAATTCAATTAAGTTGAGAATTTCAAGAAACTTAAATCAGCTATGTAGGAGGCCCTGAAGGGCTTTGTCTCTCCCTAGGATAAATGTTGTGTTTCACATGGTGACAGACACCCAAAATGCAAACAAGGCTCACCTCCTAAATTTGGTTTGTTGTTCCATAGATTATTTACCTTTATAGTTCTTCACCTCTAAGTGGATAAAGAACCAAAAATATCTGTCCTTGGTGAATCCCAAGTAATAGAGGAAGGTGAGTGAGCTGCTCAGGAGAGATTTGAGTGAGAATCAGGGAACAATTGGCACTGACTGGCAGAGGGCACAAGGTCTGGGCATGTCCAGAAGTTGAGTTTCTCATGACTGTGCCGTTACTGTGAGGATAAAATGTTGATCTTTATCGTGTCTGAGCTATCTGCATAATCTCCTTCCCTGACTGCTGAGCTCTCTGAACAAATCCTGCAGTGAAGTGACAAAAAAAGTTCCATTTTCTAACTTGTTTTGGGAAAGATCTGTCTCACCCAGCACGGCAGGCTTTGGAGAAGGTCATACCCACCAACTTTATGTCTTCAGTGGAGCCTGGACTCCATCCTTCATGCTGGAGCAGGAGGAAGCTGTGAGTATCCGATAGAATCATGGGACGTAAAGGGGTTGGAATGAATTTTGGAGTTCATTTAGTCCCAACACCCCCTGCTGTGGGCAGGGACACCTCCCACCAGACCAGGCCATGGACCACAGTCACTTGTTTACATGTAGTGGGAAGTGAAAATAATTCCCCTCAAGAGCACTTCACATCTTCTTTTTCCTAACTCAAAACTACACAATATATTAATTTTTATTGCCTTTTTATGCCAAATAAGACATAGATGAGGCTATACGACGTTTCACTCATTTCTCATCCTCCAGTAACGATAATTTACACCAAGAGCTGTAAATTGCCAGACCGCAGGAAATAGCATGAAATAAATATTTCCTAAAGCGCTTTAATGTGAGAGCTAATACTTCTAATGTGTGTGTCTTGTAACTTGGTTCGGTCTGAACTGAGAGTTAATTGGATTGTCATACTTACATGGGTAAGTATTCAAACATGTCTGAACTTCATAAAACCTCCTGTAAAGAGAGACAGGCAGCATTAGAGCAAAATCAAACCCAAACTTTTAAGCCTGTTTGCACAGCAAGCTCAATAAGCACTTTTGCTGATCTGCCTGAAACCTGGACAATTTAAATGCCATTATTTTCTTTGTCAATGCTCAGGCAAGTTCTAGTACGAGTGGAAAACCTAAAAAGATGAAGTTTGTTTAATAAAACATATTAAAATGGGTGGCATGAAACTGAATTATTTCAACTGGAATATATACACTGGGGAAAAGCAAGATCTTGAATATTCACATTACAGCTCATTGAAAAGGCAATGGGCTATGCAACAAGATTGACAACAAAGGGAAAAATGATGAGGAAAATTGCCTTACTTATCTGCTAGAGTGCTCTTGACTGCCAACTGTAATTTTATGGTTCATTATATAAAAAAATACCATTAATGTTAGTACTTGTGTATCATAATCACGAGAAGAAGGGAAAAAGTTCATTGAAATGTGCTCCATTTTTAATCAAGACACTGTAATTGTGTGTTTTTCAGGCATCATCAATTTCCATCAATTTTACTGCTGCACAAATAATGTGCTGCTATAGTTCTTCCACAGGTCAATTCCTGCATGAGGTACATTGACTGCAGGGATGTAAACTGTAAATAAACAGTGGCATAATTTATCTTCTCTGATATTACTTGATACATCACCAGCTTTGAGTTTGATAAGGGGAGCAAATGGAACGGCTGGGTTTGAATTGAGTGGTGCATCACAGGCCTTAGAAATTGTTATATAAATGTTGTTATATAAAATGTCAGGCAGCAGCCAATATTAGCATCGCAGAGCCACTGTCACACAGCAAATGTGTCTGTCAGTTTAGCTGGGTGTTTTCGGGAGTTCTGAGAATCAGAGATCGGGTAAAATTGTCTGAAACAACAGCAGGGGCTGCTCTGGGACGTGTCTGTCACCAGCCCTGTGCGTTGGCCAGCTCAAAACAGGTCTGGCCATGGGAGAATTTGGGCTCCTCACACTCAAAGGGGAGCGAAGGTGTCACTAATCCATTTCTTTTTTGGAAAGGGAGCACAAGGGAGTTTAATGACATCTTTGAGTGCACAGGAAGTTTTGTGCAGAACATGTTTTCTGAATTAATGTTGGTATTATTCCACAGGATGTCAGGGAACAAATCTACAGCAGAGCCTCAACCCCAGAGCAGAGGAGAGGCCTTTCCCAAGGACTTTCTCTTTGATAAAAGAGAGGTGATTCGCAGATGATGTTTTCCTAGATGGAGGATGCTCAGACTTTCCTCATTCCATGAGTCTGTGGTTGAGACTGACCTTTGGTAAAAGCTGCTCTTTTCTCTTGGGAATGGGCTGAGTTTTGAGTCCTGGCCAAGTTAAATTTTGTTTACAAAACTGATGTTTAAACCAAGTCACAGCTGGCCAACCAAGTGCTAAAGGCTCATGTTAGGTGTGCTATCAATGTTTTTGAAAGGTTTTTCACCTACTGGTGCAGAATATTGATAAAAAATGATTATATTTATGGGCAGCTTCTATGGAATCCAATCCTTAATCCCACTGAGCACATCCCCTTCTTTCAGAACAAATCATGGAATCACAGAATGGGCTGGATTGGAAGACACCTTAAAGGTCATCTCATTCCAACCTCCTGCCTTGGGCAAGGACATCTTCCACTAGCCCAGGGCCAGAACTACCACCGGTATTTGTTTTCCTGCTCATTCTTTTAATCCCAGTCTGAGATTGGGATTCTAATCCCAATTAGAACTGGCATTTTAATCCCGGTCTGAGTTTCTTGCAGAGAAATCTCCATGTAGATACCCAAAACTGGGGGCAGATTGGTGTGACCCATGAAAGCAGTGCTGACACACACCACAACCTGGAATGAACACATTTTCTCTCCACTCTGCCTCTTTTGAAAGCTCCCTGTCCTTAAATAAAGGAGGAAAAGCTCAGTACACGCAAGGGCAGGTGCTGAGTAGCTCATGTTAGGGCAAACAGCGCATAAAAGTGGCATTGCTTGGGTGATATATTCATGTAGTATTTCAGCTGTATTTGTGTCAGACACTATTGGATTTGTGGAGCTTTAATTATAAATTATTTGATAAAATACGCTCAGCTGTCAAAAGCCCATTCCAGTGTCTGAGACACTCTAAGTTTTGGTGGGGGGGGTGAAGAGAAGAGCAGTTTATTTAATTCCTGAAGAGTAGAGTCTTCGATCTGGGGAAGTGGAGGATGGTGAGACTGGAGCTGAGGGGCTTTTCTGAGGCTGACAAGCCCTCCAGAAATCCCGTCACTTTGCCAAGGCAGCAGCATCCAGGGCCCTGGGAACAAACTGCTGCCAACTGAACCTCTCCTGAGCTGAGCAATAGGCCTGAAATAGCCGAAATAATACAGACGTTTATGCCTATTTCCAGCTAAATGTCACCGCACACCTCGCACTTTGAAGTGGGATCCTCCTGCAGAGGATGCTGAGCAGCCGAGTGGTGAGTGCTGGAGCAGCCTCTGCTTCCTCCTGCCCCCAGCAGAAGGGAATGTCTGGGATAACACTTTGCAAATCTGCCTGGAAAAACATGGCATTATTCATAGTGTATGATTAGTCTTGCACGCTTTCCTTGTTATAAATATGTAACACATGCTCCAGTGCAGAATGTGATAATGTATTCCAACATGATCTTTATTGCTGATATTTAAAAACCTGTTCCTGAATATGCACAGTTTAAATTTCACATGAACGTACGTCTCCCATTTTTCCTGGTTTAAAGCATAAAGTCTCTCAGGCAAAATGTAGGTTTTATGTCAATCCATTTTTACCCCTTTCCTCAGCTTGTTTGTCTACAGTCAAATATTTTCTTCATCTTCCACAGGAAAATATGAATTATTCTAAAGCACCAAGTGCTGCAGTGTGTGCGCATCTGTGTTTGTTGGGAAGTCAAAATACAAACAGTGGAGAAGATATCCTCATTTGTTTTCCATTCCAGTTTTTAAGTGATATGCTAGGAAGCAATCATAATAAAGAGGAGCCGAAGGAGCCGAAGAAATTATTTCCCAGTGAGGCAGCAGCCTGCTGTTATCTCTAATCTAAGAGGCGCTGGATAGAGGTCATCTTCTGATCAATGAAGTGAATTTCACTTTATGATGCTGCGAGCAGACAGAGAATGGTACCATCAAGTGCTTTCTGAGAGAAAACAGAAGCAGCCAGAGAGCGAGGAGAGAGCCATAACAAAAATAAACAGATTTATTGCTATAGAGAGTGTGATTTATAAGAGCCCTGCAGTGCAGGAAGAGGATGTTGCCCTACTCTGGATATTCAGAGTATTGCCAAGATCTGAAATCACTTTACATGCCCAGGACAGTCCTCTGGACAAACGGGGTTAACAACGTGCTCTGCTCATCCAAAGATTATCCCTCCTAAAGGAAAAGCAATTTAGGTTCCAAGCTGAACACTTAAGCATGGGATGTGATGTGACTTTCAGGAATTCTGAGCAAGGAATGCTGGCAGCTTCTGTTCCGCAGTCTCCACAAACTCCAGGGCCTGGCTCTCTGCTTTGCCCATATTTTGCTTTTCAAGAGGAATTTGACTCGATCAGGTCTTACAGCACTGTCTGATATGATTTTGGATCTCTACATAATACAGATTTCAAGGCCTGATCAAAATGTTTGCTGCTGAAGTGTTATAGTTTGGAGTATTAAGCATGGGCATGTCCTGGTAATTGAGCAAAAACTGGATTTGTGATGCAGCCTATGCCCCAGGAAAGCCTTAAAATAGTGCCTGCTGCTTTTTTTTTTTTTTTTTTCCCCCCAGACCTTGCAAAATCAATGGAAAGGTAACGAGAGCCCTTGCTGTCAGCATGGATTAATCTGGAATTCCCCGGCATCTTCAGATCCTTGTGCATCAAAACACGAGCTTATACCAAAAGTTTGAACAGTGGCTCAAAGTGCTCAGGAGTTCTAAAAAATGACAAGAGCCAGCCAAGTAAAACGCCTCCAATTTCTATGGTTTGCAAACTTCAAAAAGTGTGATTGTGCTGGGAGGCTTTGATCTCAATATTACTTTTTTATTGCCTTTGAAGTCAAAAAGCAAAGGGCCGTTGCAGCGGGATCCGGAGGTGCCAAGTGTTGATTCCCTGCAGCCACGTGGAAGGTACATCATACCAGCTATTGACCACTGGATGCTGAGGAACGTAACCAGAGCAGAGAGGGGCTTCTTGTTAAGGGAGGTTTCACACTCAGCTGTGTTGGTGAAGTTTGGGTTTTCCCAACAAAAAGGGAGCCGATGCTCAGGACCTCAGGAAGGTTTTTTTTCCTGGAATATCTCACATTTTTAATAATCAGCTGTTCCAGCTAAGCAGCAGTTGGAATTCTGTCAAAATTATCCACCAGACAGCAGCCTGGGTTATTTTTGGAGCTGGTGAGGGAGCCCTCCAGGGGGAGGTTGGTGAGGGGCTGGAAACTCTGCCTGCTCCTGAGACGGGAGCTTAACTCTGTAAATTGGCACCAGTGTCTGCCTTTGAACAGCAGAACTGGAAAGGAAAAATGGAAAGGGCTGCATTTATATGGCTTGTAAAATATTCATTTATGTGCTGTGCTCGAGGAGAATCGATCTCTGGAGAGCAGGAGGTTTCTTCATCTCAGTCACATTACATTAGACAGAGGAGCTGAGTGGGGTGAGATGTCGTGGGGACAGTGATGGGGCGAAACAGGGCAGCACGTGCTGGCCCTGAGCTCTGCATGGGGCAGGGGAACATGAGGGCAACAGGAGAGGGACATGAGCTCGTCCCTGTGCCTCTGGGTTTTGATGCCACTCAGTGGCAAATTGAAAGGTTTTTGTAGATTTGGTCTGCAGTGCGTTGTTTTTTCTGCCAAATTACAGCAATGGTTGAAGAGGGAGGCAATGGTTTATTCCTTTTATGTACAGGCACATGCTGGCATTCCTGGGGTGTCCTGTGCAGGGCCAGGAGTTGGATTTTGATGCTTCTTGTGGGTCCCTTCCAATTCAGAAAATTTAATGAATCCATGATTGTGAAAATGAATGGGTTTTCAGACAGGGCACAGCAGGCTTTATGTTTTGCCCCTCACAGTTCCCTGTTGCTCCCAGACCCTGGATGTGCTGCTGTACTCCATGGTTTTGTGATGGGATCTATGCGGCTGGATTGACTTTCTTATTGTGGCCTTTCAAAACCAATTCTTGAGTAATTTCCTCATCAGCTGAGGAAATTTCCATCCATTGGATTCTCTAAGCTAGCCAGAGCCCCAGGCAGGGCTGTGCAGAGAACGTGAGATGTGGTGCGGGCAGGCACAGCTGGGTTTGCCAGTGACCAGTGACACCAATCCAGTGGTTTTTCCAGTTAAAATACCCTTCCAAGACTTTAAGTGAGGCATTCTATTGTGAACGAGGTTCTTTCCAAATTTTTCTGACGTTAAGGAGCCATAAAGAGTTTTAACAGACTTTTACATAGTAAACTGAGAAATAGCTTCTGTAATGTTTTCAGCTACTCCTGACAATAATGCCTTTACCTCAGGAGCAAAGTATTCATGATGATGTCAATAAAGGCAGTGGTTTTGACAGCAGTTTTATACATCAGCATAGATCTGGAGTGCTGAATATTACCTGTGTTATCAACTGGCTAACGCTTTCCACGAGAGAGATGTCTCTTTAGAAAGCTGTTCCTTTTATGAGTGTCATCAACTCCTGTCAGCCTGACACCGCTGGCTTTGACTGGGTTTGAAGTTTTTGTTGTTGTTTAAATTTGTGATAACATAAGTGAGCGTTTTTTGAGGAATGGATGTTGGAAAATGTGTTCTGTTCACATATAAACGGCTTCATTCAGCTGCTTTTTTGTGAGAGCGCTGAGATCTGTGGAGGAAAAGACTTAGGTAATGGAGTGATTTGCCACGCTTTTGGTGCTAAAACAGCACAGGTGTAGCTCATGCAGAGGCAGTGACTTACTGCAGCTCTAAATATCTCTCCGTTTAAAAGCTCTGGGGTTTAAAGCTTTGTGCGAAGTCTCCATCGGATTTTGGATAACCTGAGGGCAGACAGGCACTGGGAGCACATGGAATGTACAAGCGCATAATCTTATCCCAAACAAGTGTCAGGAATATTTGTTTTCCCATGTTAAGAAAAAAGAAAACCAAACCAACTTTTATATTTCTAACAGTGCAAATCGGTGTGGATTGGTAATTTATGGATGCAGAAAGAGCCCAGGCTTGCTGATACACTTCAATTTTTCCCTGTTGGTGAAAGGAACACGAACAAAAAGAGATGGAACATCTGGCACAGCTCACCAGCAGCTTGTGTCTGCAACCGGTGGTCAAGGCCACACTCCTGAAGAAGACCAAGGAAGCGACAGCCGTGATTCCAACAGGTGACACTAAATCTTCCCAAAATGATCATTGCCAGCTTGTAAGAGGCTGGTATCAACACAGCATCCCAGAATCCCGGAAGGGTGGGAAGGGACCTTAAAGATCATCCCATTTTAACTGCTTTCAATGGGCAGGGACACCTTCCACTATCCCAGGCTGCTCCAAACCCAGTCCAGCCTGGCCTTGGACATTTCCAGGGACCCAGGGGCAGCCACAGCTTCTCTGTGAAACCTCTTCCAGGGCCTCCTCACCCTCACAGAGAAAGATTTCTTTCTAATATTTAATATATATTGAACCAACACACCAAAGTTGAATGTAGATGGAGAGCAGAGAGCAGCTGCTTTCATTATGGGAGGTCTCTTTCTGAATATTTACATCTGAGATATAAATCACCCCTAACACATTGCTCAGTGTAATGGGTTCCTGTAATTAAATGAGAGCTTTATTGAATAAATTACACACTGTTAATTATACGTGTAATACTCTCTGGCAATTCCTTTGACTTTATTGCAGATAAAACAATGACCTTGTCTATTTTCATAGTGCTCGATAATTTAAGAAGATTGAAGAAGTGTTAATTGTGAGTTGGCCAAGAAGTCTTTAAAATGCTTTAATACCTTTAATAGTATTAACTCAATATTGAGATAAGATTATTCCTTGTGCTTTCTGTGTACTCACAGTGCCAGGCATTGCTCCTCTTACCTCTGGAACTCACCTGTGAGAGCAGTGGAGCTTGGAGTGGGTAACAAAAACTGGGAAAATGTTGGTCTGGTCTATAATATCCACAAATCGATTTCTCTCGATGGAGTGGAGAGTCAGGAATTATCTGCATCAAATCAACAAGGATCTTTATGCAAACGAATGCAGAATTAGAATAGCAGAGTGCAGCTTGATGACATTTGCCTTATTTTTTGTATATTAGTCAATAGTTGCTAAGTTTACAATTTTCCCTTTCCTTTGGCATCTTTATTTATAATTAAGTTATTTATACATGCACACAAGTACAAACTCACTCATTGGGCACTGAAATTAAATCCCAGCAAGGCTTTATTTTTATTTACTGCTTCCTCCAATAAATGCACATCTTTCAAATCTCTGCAGAGCTGCATCGATTCCTGAAGTATCATCTCCCAGTTTATTGAGTACAAGCAGTGACTGATTGGCCCCTGACACTTCAGCAAGAACTTAAATATACAAGAAATTGTTTTAAATAAGTTATGCCTTAATTAAGATACCACCACATCTGGGAAATTATTTGGGATGGTTGGGAATTTCTTGATAATTTTTTTTGTCCCCCCCACTGGAAAAAAAATGCTGATTTGCTCAAATCCAAGCTGTTTGCTAAGCAGAATTTGATTCAACAGATCCAATTAAGAAGAAAAAGAAGCCAGCGCAGTAGCAGGTTGACACTGTTAACTGGAGATTGTGCTTTTCCTTGTGATGGCAATTTTTCAACATTTTAATGAACTTCCACTTGGAAAAAAAAAAAAAAAAGAAAAGAAAGTTGAAACCAATTAATTTGAGTGACCTGACAAAAAAAAAAAAAAAAAAGAGGGGGAGAGTGTTGGTGGGTGGCAATGTGAGATCACAGCTTTACACCCTGTCTCGTACAGAACTTCCCTGCAAACTGCTGAAAACCTGTGGGAAAACCAAGCTCCATCCGCACTCGGTGGGAAGTGAGGAACTTCCTTGCTGCTGCACTGCTGATATCCTCCAGACTTAGAGAAAACTTGGGAGTTTAAAGGGAAAATCAGCATTAACAGCCTGGTTTTTATCTTTTTGGTGTCTTCTGCTTTCCTGAGAGCAGCTTGTTTCCATCACTAGAGTCGAGCTTGGGGTCCTGCCTGTCTCTCATCTCTTCTTAGCAAATTCCAGCCCATCCCTGGTCCTGTTTAGCATTGCTGGGATCTTCCTGAGATTCTCCTTTTGAGGAGAATCATTCTGAGAAATGAGAAAATATTATAGGGAAAATGAGCCATCCAGAACTGGGGAAAAATCTGTAAGAAAACTGAATTTTTCCTTGATCAAGACCCTTTTGATACCTTGAGAATCTTCATCTCAGATCTCACCATGAAGAACTTTCCCAACCCTCCAGACCTGCAGTGAAATGACCCCGTGTCAGTTTAGGCCAGTGATATTTTTAGAATAATCTTTCACAGGCTTGTCCCGGACCCTCTCAAAGATCCATGAAAAAAGCAATTATGATCATGAAACCTGTGTAATATTAAAGTACCGATCCTACTGAACACCCACTGAACACCAAATTTTTGTGCTAAACGATATTGAACCATTTCTAATCACGACTTTGCTTGAAATTGGCATTACTGCAACATCAGGATCCTGTCAAGTTAGTTTGAAATCACTCTGCTTCAGAGGAAACACTTGGATTTAAAGTTTGAAACGATCTTCCATTTAAAATAACATTTTAAAAAATTAATCTGCACCTCAATAGGGCACAGGAAAGACAGCAAAACGCTTTTCACCAGGGTTTGAAAACTACAGCAAATAACTTCTTCAGTCAGAGAAGAATAACCTAATAGCAGCTTTCTCTGGGAACTCACAGGATTTCTCTGTTCAATGGAGCAGGAAAATGCATGTGCTTTGTGTGAACATAGAAATGAAGAAATACTTTATCAAGCAAAAATATGGGTACTTCTTCAAGAATTTCCATTGCTTTCTAAATATTTTTTTTCTTTTTTGACACAGTTTTCCTGGTCTGTTGTCTGATGGATTGATCTAAGATGAGAGAGGAAGTATTTTCCTTCCTTTGGCGATAAAGAAAAGGGAAGAAAGAAAAACTAAGCATTAAGATGTCAACATGTGTTTCATCTACTTCAGTTCTACCTGAGAGAACTGTTCAGCAGTTTCCCCCTTTGCACAAATTATTGCTTTACCTTCTCTGCCTCTTTCTACAAGTTTTCCTATTTCTTCCTTACTTTCCTGTTTTTTCCCTTTGTATTTTACCATTCACAAGGGAGTTAAGCACCTGCTCCCTAAAGTTATCTGGAAATATCCCACCCGGGCAGGTGGATGAGAACAAAAGTTCTGTTTTGCTATTGAGACTCTAATCCTCAAAATTTTTAATTTAATTAGTGCACTTTACCGGTCCACTTTGAGAGGAATATTGATCAGTTCTCTATCCCCAGTATAATTCTTATTTCTCTGAGACATTTTAATAGAAAAACAGTGCCTTTCTCCAAATGCAGAGCTTTATTTATTTGAATCTCCTTCCCCAATTACTTAAATTAATATAAAGTTATCAGGTGGAGACTGAGTGGAGGAGCAGGAGTATTTTTCCTTGATTGAGTTTCTACCTGTACATCTCCCAAAGCAAAAAAATCCAGCTTGGGATTGGTTTAAGAGAGTTCACACCATGTTTTGTATTGGTTCATTTAATAGGTGTAAGATTCACCTAATTTAGTTAACTTCATACAAAGTATATCAGTTTGAAACTTGTTTGCGTATTCAACCAGTAATGGATCTCTGTTATGGGAGCTGTGGTTTTTTTGAAACATGAGGAATTTTTAAAATGGTGAGCAGTAATATCCATGTTTTTTAAGCAAAATCTTCTTTACCCCCAGGTTTTTTTGGATTTCTTTGAGAAGAAAAGGTTTTGGATGACTTGATGGACACCTGTCGATGGAGACATCCCAAATCACTTAAAATATTTAATATTTTTGTCTAATTTTACAGCTGGACTCCTCAGGCATCTACAGAAATCAGGTTACCAGCTCTGCGGAACTTCAGTTTGAGGAGGTTCTCTAAATCCTACAGGAACTTCAGATTGCCAGGAGGATTAGGAAAATAATACGATTTCATTCATTTTAGGATTAAGAAGCAAGCATGAGAAACGTGTTTACTGATTTCTGATAGCCTCACTGTGATCAAGCATAACTTTCTTGTTGCAATTCCGGCAGTTACCAAATGGAAGAAACAAAAACTAACCACAATCAGAGAAAAAAATTAAAGCCTCGAGCGTAACGAAGTGTGATGCAAAACGCTTGGAGAAAACCAGGATGAGTTTTGCTCCAGTGGAATTCCTCAGGTGAGTGAAAATCATCTCTTTTTCTCCCTGTTTTTATTCCGAGATCGCAGTTTCCGGGTGGAATTCAAGAAACCTCAGCGAGCCGCCAGCTCCACCAGTGTTTCCCGCAGTTCAAACGCAAACCCATTCCCCGTTTAAATATTTAACTTCAGCAGTCTGACAGCACGGGCAGCAAGGCCTGGCAAATTTTATCTGCTATCATGGACAGAAACAGCGACAAATCCCAGCAATGCCTCAAAGGAAGGTCAGCACTGCAAACAAACGACACTGGAACCTTCAGTCTGGGCGTTGCTCTGCAAAGCAGGAATGATGGGAGGGTGCCAAATTTCAGGATGTGAAGTTATTTAGCCGCAGTTTGACTCGATGACGGACAGTGGCACTGAGCTCCTGAGCTTGCAGCTTGATTGCAGCCCATAAACTGTGCGTGTGTGCCATATCAAATATAGCCCCCAGCTCCATGGGGATTGAGAATACAGCAGGAACGGGAAATACAGGAAACTCAGGACTTTTTTTGCCCTTTTCTTTCTTTCTGGGGGAAGGCAGGGTTGAAATAAAACCCTTTTATTTCGTGCAGATTTCTCAGCTTTGCTGGAAGTTTCAAAGCCCAGCTCTCTGATGCATGATTTCATGGGTTTTGCTTAGAAGATAACATCCTCCAAATGGGATTATTTTCCTGGATAAGGCAGGAAAGATCTATTTTTAAACTCTTGTTGTGAATCAAGCTGAAGAAAGACTCAAAAACCTTCAAGTGCAGGTGCAGGCTGTACTCACAGCTGACACCACCATCAGGTTGGGAATGTTGCAAAGATAATCGCAGCCAGGTAACTTTTGAGTCATTTTTTTACCGATATTGATTGGCTGACTCTGCAAAAATGCTGCAAATGTGGCAGGAGAGAGCCTTGCTGATGTTCATGGACTGCAGGGTGCTGAGGTCAGGGAGCACCGCGAGCCAAGGGTGCCCAGTGCACACTTTAATGAAGTCGGACATCAAAATTCAGCGTGACCTTGTGTTGTACAAGAGCAGGAATATCGTGAGCTACATCAATAAAACCTGAACAAGGTCTTTTTTCAGCTGAAAGGAGTCTCTGACACCTGAGCTGCTATAAATATTCATTGGGAAAACAGACGAAATGGTATTGAGGGTTATTTTTGGTAGGACTGGGGCCTGCATGTGGGTTTATGCCACAAGAAACAAAACAATTGGGGATTTTATTTATGAAAATGTAATGTTAGAAGGAGTAGTGTAAATTGGAGTTTCAAATGGGGATATAGGAGTGTCTCCACATGCGTTCTTAAGAAGAGCTCCCCAATCAAAATCCTTTCTTAAGAGGAGTTCTCTGATCAGGGGAGAGCAGTTCTTGTGGCTTCAAAATAATATCTGCAGAGTCAAAATATGATAACACAGCTTTTGAATGTGCTTGTATTGGGCTTTTGTTAGTTAGTACCTTGTTTTGCTTTTCTCTGGATTGTAAAGATTAGGACCGAAGATTAATTAATTAGAGTTTTGCCCCACCTCAGCTGTGGGAGACTTCTCCAAGGTGATCAGAGGGATGGAGCAGCTCTGCTGGGAGGAAACGCTGGGAGAGCTGGGGCTGTTCAGCCTGGAGAGGAGAAACTTTGGGGTGACCTCACTGTGGCCTTGCAGGACCTGAAGGAGCTACAAGAAGGATGGAGAGAGACTTGGGACAAGGGTGTGGAGTGACAGAACACAGGGAATGGCTTCAAACTGACAGAGGGCAGGGTTAGATGGGATATTGGGAAGGAATTCCTGGCTGTGAGGGTGGGGAGGCCCTGGCACAGAGTGCCCAGAGCAGCTGTGGCTGCCCCTGGATCCCTGGCAGTGTCCAAGGCCAAGCTGGACGGGGCTTGGAGCAGCCTGGGACAGTGGAAGGTGTCCCTGCCCATGGCAGGGGTGGCACTGGATGGGCTTTAAGGTCCCTTCTCACCCAGGCTGTTCTACTCTTCTCTCAGTTACACATTTCAATATATCTGCATATCTGGATAATTCTACCTAGATAATTACAGCACTCATCTGTCCTGCCCAGAGCTCAGCCCACAAACCCTGCCTCAAACCCTCTCCTGCACGAAGGCAGCCCATCTGCTCCGCGTTTGGGGACACAGAGGTGGCACATCCCCAGCCCAGCAGCGGAGCCACTCCAGCCAAAGGCAGGCCAAGCTCCGCTCTCCTGCTTATTAAACACCGTTCATCACGGCACGCTTCATGTGCCACAGCTGCGTGGGGAAATGCTGGCGTTTGTATAGCAAAGATGTCTCCTTAAACTACTTTTCAATGTTATTTTTAGCCTTTATCTATTGCTCAAACTGAAGATTCAGGCACTGTTGTTGTAGGGCCTTTTTAACATGTTCTGGCCACGCTGAAAACACAAATGTAAAAATATCTGCTTATTTTAAAAGCAACATGTAGCTGTGATTCCTGAGCTCAGTAACAGCCACAATCTGGTTTTACTTTTGATTTTGCTGCTTTGCCATCTTACAGCTGCAGTTTCCATGCAGGCAAACTTTGATGGGAGCTTTGTGCATGTGAATGTTGTCGAATATTGTGAATCTTGTTGGCAGAAGCTCTTGGTTCTACCTTCATTAAAAAAGGGAGGAACACCTGTATTTGTAATGCACTTAATTATGTATAAATACATAAATACCTTCACATAGTATATTATAAATATATCTACTTATGTATAAATCAATACAGAAATCAATAAATTTATAAGTTATCAGGATTTTGCTTTTGTGATTGTATTTTTCCCAGTTCTTCACTCAGGGGCATTTCTGGCCCATCGTGCGCTGATTTGTTTTTCCAGAAGGCCATGGAGTGTTTTTATGTTGCTCAGCTACCTGGGTTGGTGCTGGAAGGGCACAGAAAGGTTGGAATGGGAAGATGTAGAAGGAATTATGTCATATTTTGTGTTCAGGCAACCCACAGTTGGAATTCTGACATCACTGCTGATGTGTTACTAAATCATTGTAGAAGTATGAAAAATCCCAGGTAAAATTAATGTGATTTCTAGTTTTTCCCAAGCATATGAAACTGTAACGAGAACAGATTTTTCCTAAATTTGCTGGAATTACAGGTCAGTATCTTACTAATACACCCCCCAAACCCTGATATGGCAGAGTGGTAAATCCACAGCAGAGGATGATGGATGGTTTGAGGAGAAGCTGGGCTGTCCCTCTTGCAGGCATCTTCACGTTTGGGGAGGTTTAGATAACATCTCAGGAAAAATTTCCTCGTGGAAAAAGCTGCCAAGGACTGCAACAGACCACCCAGGGCAGTGGTGGGGTCCCCATCCCTGGAAGTGTCCAAAAAGCATGTGGATTTGGCACTTGAGGAGGTGGTTTAGGGTTGATGGTTGGACTTGATGATCTTAGAGGTCTTTTCCAACCTTAATGATTCTCTGATTCTACTCAAGGCTGAAGGATTAAGAATTTAAAGGACACCAATCCTTGGTGACGTCCTCATGTGCCTGTGGAATAGGCCCTAATTTACTGATCAGAAACAATGAAGAACAGACTCTCCAAAGAGAGAGAAAAAGAGGGTATTTAGGCCTGAAAACATGGCGATGGCGAATAGGAGGGAAAATTAGTAAAGATACAGGAGATGCAATCTAAGTCCAAATAAAATATCCCTGCTTGTCTCAGGGCTGGAGTTTCTCCTGTCTGACAGGCTGTGCTGATCCCACGGAGCCCTCACCATAAAAAGTTGCCCAGTGACTCTTCTAGAAGGTGAGTAAATGTATGTCAGGAGGAAAAATAACACTCCCACGCAAGGATGATTTAAGACTATTCTTCCCCACTTCTGTGCGAGATTGAATCTGTTGTAACCTTCCTAAACCTTTGTTACCTTTGTAATTTCAACTGACAGGTTAAATGCTAATGCAATTGATAGGGGTGAACAAGTGGTCAAGGAACAACCTGATCTGACTGTATAATGCATCAGAGAATTGCAAAAATATGCAGGTCAGATATAATTTTGACAGAAAATGGCTCGCTGCAAGGGTTTATGTTTCCCTGGATGGTCTTAAAAAGAGTTGGACTATGGTAAGTACCACAGCGCTCGGAAAAAATACCAAGTTAAACTTAATGGAAAAAACCCAAGTTCTCAATATCCTCAGATTTCATTATCAGTTTTTATTGGAGCTGGGATAATAAGATTAGAGAATTAAGAGAAAAGTTATACCCATTTTCTTCAGCTCAGCAGCCCTACTGTGCAGAAAGGAAGTGACACTCATTTCTCACCATAAATACAGCAAAAACTGCCTGGAAAAAGAAGTGGTCTCTGACCATGCACAGGTCCTTACTGAAAAAATTCTGTTCCTTCAACAGGCACTGGGGCATGGCAGTAACCCTTAAGAGTGGGTAAAAAGGTGGTGTCTCATCAATTAATCCTGGAGCTGATGGTTTCCCATTTGGCACAACGTGTGGAGTGGGATCAGGATGTGAATGCTGGAGGAGCTGCCCACAGGAGGAACCTCCCTGTTCCAGGGGTAAAATGTGTAACTGAAGTGAAACAGCAGGGAAAGTCCAAGGCAGTTCAACCCAGACCTTTTTATTTTCACTTTAGGGACTTCCTGAAAAATAAGAGACACATTGAATCCCTCTGCTGACTGGTTGAGATGATCTGAAGCAGAGGGAAGGGACCCTGGAAGGGAAAATTGGGCAACTTTCATCATGTCCACCAATACTCCGTGAATCCCACCTTTATCTCCTTACATTAATATATGTGCTTTAAAATGCACTTGTTTAGAATGCAGATTATTTTCCATTTTGGGGCCAGATAAGAAACTATTCACTCCAGTCTGAGAATTCCCAGGGGTACTGGAAGTATCACTTTTTCTCTGGACACTCTCCGAGCAAGAACAGAGTTAGCGACTCCAAAATTTTTCAGCACTGACATTATGCCAGTGGATTTTGGTACCATATTCCTTAAAAGACTGCCCGGTTTTTTGCCTTTTAACTCTGAAAACCCAGAAATCACTCAGGCTTTTTTCACTTTCAAGCACTCCCAAGAAGCCACCAGCAGGTGCTAAATGGACCAGAACAAAGGCAGCAAGTAAAGGTATAACCCCTCCCTTCAAAATTTGTAATATTTTCCTGATTTGTTTACTACTTCAGTGTTTGGTTTTTTTTTTTTCCTCAGAGGAAATTTCAGGGTTGAATTTGTCCTCCTGCCCGCACAAGCCCTCACTGTGTTCTTCACCTATGTAAGTGTTTAGAAAGGAAAATTGAAATGTAAATTGACTCAGTGCTTTTAAAACCTTAAAAAAATAATAATTCAGTGCCTACTCTATGAAATGGAACTCTCCTGGCTGCTTTAACCTGCCGAGCAGGTTAGCATAACATGAAATCAATTATTGTACTCGCCCTATAAAAGCTGTCAGCTTTCATACTTAACTGCAGTATCTCCCCTGAATGTTTGATTTGCAATCATCATCCCCGTGAAGCTCCAGAAATACAAGGACATAAGGAAGATTCCGGGGTAAGAAATTTATTGGACTGCCCTGAGTTGTAAAAGTGAAATCGGGAAAGAATAATACACCCTGCAAACACGGCTCCCTTTTTAATCAAACACTTCCCAGCCCCATAAAACAAAGCAGAGAACAAATTGCAGAACAAATATTGAATTTCTAGTCTGGATTGTAATAATTGTGACACCGTTTCACTTCTTTTTCAGCTTGTCTGGAAGCAGCTTTCGCTGGAATATTATTCTCATTCTTTTCTGTCCTTTTCCTTGTATTTCTTCTTGGGTTGTTTTGAGGTTTGGTTTTGGGGTTGTTTTTTTTTTGTTTCTTTTGGTTTTATTTTTTGGGGATTTTGGGTTTTGAGGGGTTTTTTTGGGTTGTCTGTTGTTGGGGTTTTTGTGGGGGTGCATCTTTTTCTACAGAGGGAGAATCAGAATAATGCTTTGACTTTCACAGCTCTTCTACTGCTAAACTTTATTCTATACTTATAACACTCAATGCAAATAATTATTGATCTCTTTTCTGATCTGGGCTTTATTGTGTGACCTTGCTGTGGCTAAAATTGCAATCTTAGATGTTCCACCTGTAGTGGTGACCACAGGCAGCAAGTTGTTCACTTGAGAGTCCTAAAAATGATGAACTGAGGATTGGGAAGGGCTGGTGTTATGACAAGAGTGGGAATTGTTTGTAACAGAGCTGGGACAAATGCCTGGAGCCGTGGGAAAGGAGAGAAAATTGTGATTCTGACTCCTTTCTCCTGGATTTCTGTAGGGAAAGGGAAGGTTTGGACTTCTGGGAAGGCTGAGAATGCAGGAATTGGAGTGACAGGACAAAAGAGAATGGCTTCCCACTGACAGAGGGCAGGATTAGATGGAATACTGGGAAAGAAATCCTTCCCTGTGAGGGTGGGCAGGCCCTGGCACAGGGTGCCCAGAGCAGCTGTGGCTGCCCCTGGATCCCTGGCAGTGTCCAAGGCCAGGCTGGATGGGGCTTGGAGCAGCCTGGGATAGTGGAAGGTGTCCCTGCCCATGGCAGGGGTGGCACTGGATGGGCTTTAAGGTCCCTCCCAACCCAGACCAGCCTGGAATTCTTTCACTCCAAGAAAAGTCACCTTGGAGCCCGTGTCCTTCCCACTGAACCCCCAGCCACGCCCAAAAGCCAGGGCAGGTTTCTGTGAGGTGCTGCTTTGCACTTGTCTGTCTAAAGTGTTCCAAAAGCAAACCCCAAACCATCTGTAGGGTCTGGTTTGAAGCTCTGACACCTGACAGCTTTGGTGGATTGCTTCTAGCAGCAGAAACATTGCCTGCCCATGGCCCATAACAGCTTGGAACAAAGAGCTATAAAAGCAGGGAGCAGGAGACAGATTTATCTCGGTGTATTGCAAGAAATGATGATCCTGAATTGATTCCTTCTCTGAAATACAAACTCCATGTTTAGCTCTTTTGAAATAGGAAAAAAAAAAGGAAAAACATAAAATAAACCAGGATTTATCCTCAAGATCAACTCTCATCCTCTTTCAGAAATTACATTCTAGACAATAAGTGATCATTATGTGCCAACAGAGCTGAGAATCTGATTTTAACTTTCAGGTAACATATTAGGGCCATAACCAAATCTGAGCACTATTATCATAGCCAAATGACTGTAATGCTTCAAGGCTGTAATAGTCATCACCTTTTTATCATTCAGATTACCAGCCAAGCCTGAAACAATGAATTTCTTTAACATTATTCCCCCATAACCTTTAACTGTATGCATTATTTCAAACATCTGAAATAATCCTTTATATGACACAGTAGAATAATACATTTGCCACTCACTGCACACTGGAATTTGTTATGCCCAGAGTGGTGCAAAAACTGCAGTCTGCTCTGTCTGCCATGGAAATGCATTTATTTCAATTGTGCTGGGATGATGTTTAAGTGATAAATAATTTGAAGGAATACTGATAGGAAACATAAGGTTCATAAAAGCCCAGGAATGCTGCTGCAGTTTTATCACCATTATAAAAGTGTCCTGCTTGCCTTGTTTTGGGAGGGCTTTACTTGGCCAGCTCTCACATATTTCACGTGGAATGGACAGCGTAAATATTCCATGGGTTCATTCCAGAGCTGTGTTTGTGATAAACCTTCCCAGAGTCCTTTCAGGAAATGTTTATTCCTGTTCCATCAGGTGGGTGCTAATGCCCCACACCAGCTCTCTCCATGGGCCATCCTGATGAACAATCCTGTGTGTGCTGCGGTGATTCTGTGCATAAACACACCTAGGTCTGAGTTACTGCAGCTCCAGGCCCTGACTGCAGCAGATTTATAAACACAACCCTGTGTTTCTTACCTGTGTTGAGGTGTACTATGATGGCAGAACTGTCATTTATCTGGACTCTTGATATAAATAAGGCTTCCAGCCACACGAGCAATGCATGAAAATACAAAAGCAACTGCTCGAAATATTGCCAGAGAGGGGGGTCTTGAGAAACATCCAGGGAGCCTCGAGGCAGGAAGTTTCCTTCTGAGTACAGAGCAGTTTGGATCAGGCCCCCGGAGAGCACGACCTCTACAATAACATGTTGGAAGAATTAAATTGTGTCTTCTTCAATGTCCTCATGAAAACTGGATGCCTCAGAAAGGTCTCAGCAACACAGAGCAGCAGCTTTTTGATAAAGTTTAACTACTTCCAAGAACTTGAAAATGTAGGCTTAGAAAAACCTTAATTTATTGAAATATTTCTAAAGTGCATGAAGGAAAAGGGATTCAGATGCAAAGGATTCAGGCTCTGGATAAGGGACAATTATTGTTGTGCTGAACAAGCAAAAAGGTGTCGGATTTCAGGTCCAATTTTTTTCTGTGATTTCTTGTGTGACCTTTCACAAGGCACACACGGCGTGCCCAAGGAAACCACAAAGTGATTTCCACTGGCTTCAGTGGAGGGGAGAATAAGCTCCTAATTTCTCTTTGAATCAGTTTTCTCATTAGTAAACTACCGACCTCAGAGCTTAATGCTTCCAATGCTCTTCGGTATCCTTGAAGGGATACTGGAATGTTAACTGTCCTTACTGCCAGCAGGCAGGGAGCAGAAAATCCAGATTAATAGGGGCACTTTGGTGGCCATGACCAGCACGTGGACCCGTGTTCCCTCCACCCCAGAAGAACAAGGCAAGAGTCAAAAAGATGAAACATTACAGCTCAAGAGAACTCTGCTCTTTCAGCAGGTACCTGGAATTTCTTGCAGGTTTTGCTGTATTTTAGGGCATTTGCTGTCATCTCAGCACTCTACTAAAGCACTTATTTCATTCACAGGGTTAATCAGCAAGTTCACTTCACCTGGACTGGAAATTTCTGGAGCTGAATATTCCCCTTGTTCCAGGGCTTCAGGGCTGACAATGTTCACACAGAGCTACGAGCTCCGAGCTCAAGGAGAGGTAAAAGTTGTTCGTGCTGGCAGCGCTCACCCTCACACAGCAACACTGGGCAGGACAAGATGACCATTCCAGGGGAGAAGAAACCAAAGACTGACGGCAGATTTGCTGGTAAGTATTTAAAAAGAAAGGTCAGTCCTGAACATTAAAGAGGGCCAGCAGGAAATCGTTAAATCTGAGTGATAACACGGGTTTATTTTAATTTGCTTGCCTGGATTTTCATTAACAATGAACGGATTGTGGAAAATAAAATAAACGCCATAAAAATGTGGAGCTGTCTCCAGCTTACAGCAGGACTTAGAAAATAATTGTATCAACCCAGCCAGATTTCCCACGTCTTTCTCTTGGATTAGTTTTTATCTGAATTATTTGCATCACCAAAAGGGTAACTTTTATACCGTTTAAGTGCCATGGGCTAGGCCCACTGGAGGATTTCAATCACTCTAAATGTGGTTTTTGACAGAAATATTTCAATTAAAGCCCTCAAAGCCTCGGCTCAGATGTCACCAAGCCCTGGAGTCACTGACTGCTCCATGGGCACACAGATGAGCCTGAGCCAGAGCCAGAGCCAGCATCCCCAAGCTGTGATTCCTGAAGGATCCAACCCAGTAGTCCCATGGACTTCATGGGAGAGTGGAATTCCTTCCTCTGGATGTCCTCCATGGATCAGGTCACCATCAGGGACAGCTTCTCAGGGTTCTTTTGAAGTTATTCAACTTCCATAAATTTAGCTGCTACAAAATCTTCATAAACTCATTGGAGTAGGGGCAAAAAATGATTTTATCCTTTCCCAAGGTGGCTGCTTGAACCCATAGTCCCTTCTGTGAGAAGCAAAAAAGTTGAGTTTGAAAAGACCTTCAAGATCCTCAAGTCCAAGCCAAGAGATTGTGCCTTTTCAGTAAATTAAAAAAGAAACATCCATCTCTGCTGCAGAGGATCACCTGACACGCCTGCTGATTTATTTAACTAATTTTTCATCCCATAATTCTTCCAATCTGTGTTCAAATGATCTCATCCTGCATTTCTTCGCTGAAGGTTACCAGGCTGGCAGAGCTGTGTCCTTCCGCCTTCATTCCGATGACGGATCTCTCCAACGCTCTGTTTACCTGCCTTTAATCTACTCCAAGGCTAACAGATGTTTTTTTGCTTCCATCCACCAGGAATTCAGGAATACCCTTCCTGCCATCCCACACCCAAGCAGGAGGACCTCTGTGGGGCTATAAATCCTTCCCCTTACATTATTTTGACTCCTGAGCTGGTGGTGCTGTCAGAACAGCTCTAATTGAGTAATTGGCCACGGGAATCATCTCAACCTGGTGCCAGTGGTCACCAGCACCTGCTCAGCTTCGCTCTTTGTTGTCCCAACAATGGTGCTGGACTCATTCCCAGTCCCAGAGGCCAGCAGGCACCATGAGGAGGGCAGAAACGTTCCCAAGTTATTTTAAAAGCCATCAATTTTCCAAAGTGCGCTGAATTAAAGCTCGTCCCAGCTCCTCACCCTGGTCATATTTCTCCCCCATCACGTTGGGTATGTCAGCTGTTGTTTCACCACCTGTTAATCCGTCTGTGCTTGAGCTGTACGTGTGATTGATGAAGATTCCTATACCTTACTTGTTGCCTGCATGTGACCAGTGCAGCTCTTTTTCCATCATTCTTGTTTTTTCATGCTACATCCACCTATTAGTCACAATTTAAAGACAGGGAAATATGGAAATTTTTATTTCCACAACAGTCATTGAGGTTTTTCTACCTTTTTTTCTCATGAGCTATTGAAGTTGTGTTGACACAGCAGCTCGGGTGGATATTTTAATTTACAATTTTCACCGCCCTCATTCACTGCTATGAAAAGTGAATTTTAACCACGAGTGATACATAAATGAACCTGATGATTTGTAATCATCAGCAGCTCAAGTTATAAGGAATCTCCTGCTGGGGTTACACATCAATGCAGACAGGAGCAAAATTGCTTTGCTCAAAACCTGTGGTAGCTTTAATAATTGTATTTCTATTTCTTTCAGAATTCTGGGAAACATTAGCCAGATAATGATGCCTTTTGATTCCCAAGCTTGTTCCCTCTTTCAGAAAACAGCCTTGGACTCCAAGAATCACCTCAAATGGGGTCTCTTTTGTGGGCTGGGTTTTGTTTTTTTGTTCCTATGTTATCTTTGTGCCTGAGTATTCCTGGTTTTCAGTCCTACTGCTCTGCTCCAATATGCTCCCAATATTTTTGCTTTTACTGCCTCATTTACCCTACGCAATAAAGATGCGTGTCATGTCATAAGGTAAGTATTTTCCCTAGAAATTGCTGTAAAACTTTGTATCAAACTGGACATTTCTATTGATTTTTGAATTGATATTCGCAGGTCTCTTTCTGCTTTCTTTTTAACAATTGACTTTTAGACCCCCACATTTCTTGAGAGAAATATTGCTGTAAATTGCAGCGATCTTGACCTGCTCTTTTTCTCCTCCTATCCCTCCGAGCTTTGCTATTCTAATAGCTTTTCTTACACTCCTTGCAATTAGCTCACAGAAAATTAGAAGAGAGAATGGTTAATGAACAACTGCCACTCACCGTCAGTGAAGTGCCGCGAAGGAAAAGGCACTTTCAGAAGTCAGAGAAATGAGAAAATATTGTAGAGACAATGAGCATCCAGAGGTGGGGGGAAAAACTGTGAGGAAACTGAAATTTCTCTTGATCAAGACCCTTTTGATACCTTGAGAGTCTTCATCTCTCATCAAGCCCTGAGGAACTTTCCCAGCCCTCCAGACATGCAGTGAAATGACCTCATGTCAGTTTAGGCCAGTGATATTTTTAGAATAATCTTTCACAGGCTTGTCCTGGACCCTTTCAAAGATCCATGAAAAAAGCAATTATGATCATTAAACCCGTGTAATATTAAAGTACCAATATTTACACCCTCCTCACCAAGTGCCTGCATTGAAGTTGTGGTGAGCATGCTGAGGCAGCCAATTTATTCTGACTCTCACCTGCAGAGAAATCCACAGTGTCCACCTCATTAGGATAATGATTTTCCATGTAGGATTGTTACTTTCATTTCTCCAGGGTGAGAGCAGAAAATCCCAGAATGGTTTGGGTTGGACAGGACCTTAAAGCTCATCCAGCTCCACCCCTGCCATGGGGCTAAACCCCTACAGCACCCAGTGAAACAGGGAGAATCTTTTATCCTGCTTTTCTTTTGGGTCTAAACCCAGTCACATCAAATTTAAAGTGATTCCTTTCAGAATAAGATCCCATCCAGGATAAACCACTCCAGCAGGATATTTCCGTTCCTTACTTCCCTAACCAAGATTAGTCACAAACATCCCCAGATGTGGCTCAGAATGTTGTTTGTCTTCATCCAGGAAAAAGATCAATTCTGTTGTGGAAACAGTGCACAGCATGGGATCACTCTAATCAATTTGAGCAGGCCTTGGTAAAACTATCTGCCAGTCTGCAATCCAGCAGCATCAAAGCTAATTAATACTTTAGTCAGCCTAATGAATGTATTAGTGGTTAATATTTGTGTATAAGCTCCTCATAACTCAATAATCCTATCCCATTTGCATTATTAATAGGACAGGTATGAGCTGATTGATCATAAAACCCATTAACCCAGATTCGTGCTCTGTCTTCAGTTCCCTCCAAGGAGGAGCAGGATTGCAGGGAGCAGACTCTATAAAGGCCTCTTCAGATTCCAGGTGAGTGGGACTGAAGAACTGCAATGAAAAGTTGCATTTTAAAGCAGACATGAGCTGTTCTAGAAGGTGATGGATGTCTGAACCCAAGGAGTGAGTGCCCTGGTTTGTGAGATGCCCAAATTCTTCAGGTCGATCCCCTCTACAAGGCAAGAGAAACAGGCAGGAAGGAAGGGGAGAAAGAGGGAAAGGTATAATCCACTCCACAAAAGAATTTCCCTTTATTTCCCTTCCTCTCTTTACCCCACTCCTCACATAGAAGCCACGGAGTGGGAGCTTATTTATTGAAATGAAACTGGAGGTTGGTTCAGGTGGGAGACGAGTAAATAAACCAAGCGCTTCTAATGCCTGCTAGAGAAGAACAATATTTTGCAATTTCCCTCCTACAGGCTTTGTGTTCTACAAAGAGAAATAAAAACGTGCTTCATCCTCTTCAGCAGCCTTGAAAGCTTTTGCTTATTCACAGCCCCTCACAACAGAGGCCAGATAATCCTCCGGAAGGGGAAAGCACCGTGCCAACGCTGCGGAGAGAGCGTGCAGGCAGATGAATTCCGTTGGAACAACAATAAAAAAAAGGGATGAGGAAAAAGCAGCTCATTCCTTTGGAGACTCATCTTTTTAATGCCCCATTTCCACAGGATCTTCTAATTGCTTCTTGTGGGATTGAAGTGTTTTCTCTCTCAGCCTGGCTTTGGAAATTTGTTACATTTCCTGGTACGATGTTCTCCTGCTTTTTTATCTTTAGGGTTGAAGAACTGTTTTCTTATCCTTTTTTTTTCCCTTCCTTGAGATATTTTCCCCATCTCTCCCATTTCCATGTTCACGTTGTTATTATCAGTGAAATTTAAGCTTACGTGGTGCTGTGAAGCTGAATCCTCTTTTATTGCCACACTTTCTTATGTGGTGGGACAGCAGAGAGAGCTGCTGGTTAATCAGTTCTGAAGTCCTACATGTGGCAGGGAGATGTGCCATGAATTATCCAGTGAGCTGTACCTGCATGATTAACGAGAATCTCTTCTCCATTCCGCACTCCAGTGCTCCTCCAGTTGCAATTTCTTTGTTAGAACCATATGTAAAGGGAATGAAAGAGGAAAAGGAGATGGGAAAACCTCAAGGAAAGGAGTTTGTGGCTAAAAAAAAAAGGGGAGGAGAGCAAGCAGCAATGCCACTGCTCCCAGGGCTGGCCAGATGTTTGCTCATCTGTTCAGGCACAGCTCTTTGTTTATATATTTATTTATATATTTATTTATTGGTATCTTTATTTATATATTTATTTATTTCTACTTTTATTTATATATTTATCTATTTCTTTTTTGTCAGCTGCCACACTGCAAGTGGCAAAGTTAAAGCCTAATAAGTAATTAAGACGGTCTGCCGGGAAAATGAGAAAAATGAGGGAAACGGTGTCGTTCACCTCTTCTCATATGATTTAGCTGGTTAAAAATGTTCCTCTGTTTTGCATCGAGCTGAGCAAATCATTCATTATAAATAATGTATTAACCGAATTTCCTCGCTTTTGCTCTGTGAAATGCTCCTGACTAGATTTGTAAGTATTCCTTCTTGAAAAGTATTGGTACCTGGAAGCAAACCAGCAGATATTTTATGTGCTCGTGATAATGCCACACAAACAGGTAGTGCTGGAAATTGAGAAAGTCTCATTTCACCTCTCCATGTAGTATTTGAGAAATATTTAGCAAACAGCTCCAGAGGAAATATTTATAGCTAAAATCAGTGTGTTGGGAACATTTTGTGCACCTGAAGCTCACTGATGTGCTTGAGGAGAGTCATTGTGAAGGACTCAGGGCAACTAAAAATTAAATATTTCTTAAAGTGCCAGTAAAATGATTGCTATCACCAGATCTGCTTAAATTACAGCTTTGTGAGATAGACAATATCACTTCAGGTGTACAAAATATCCAGATATTGCCATACTCCAACACAAATTGTCAATTTTTAACTAAACTTGTCTCAGGATTATAGCAAATATTTTATTTCCCCTGATGCAATTCCATTTTTTCCTTCGAAGGTCTCTGTGCAGGAGGTTCAAATAGCAAGGAGAACACCTCCTGAGGTAATGCAGGAAGACAAAATATGCAAAGTGTGTCCAGATCTCTGTTTTGGAGAAGAAACTGCATTTCTGGTAAGCAGCAGAGATCAAATAAGGCAGCAAGAGCCTGGCTGCGCCCCAGCCTGTGACGGGCAAGGAGAGTCAAGGGAGGATCAATAAGGTTTGGGTCAGGCCTTGAAAGGGACTTTTAAATGTGCATAATTAGCCAGTCTTGAAAGTGCCACAGCAGCTCACACCAAAGCTCTCCCGTGTGTGTGAAAGGTGTGGGAGTGCAGCTTGGACCCCCTGAACCCGGGCTGGCCACCGAGGGTCTCCATAAAAACCACGAGAATCACAACTAAAACACGGAATTTATTGTATCAGCCGTTCATGCTCCGGAATTGTGAGAGGACGAATCCGAAATTTCACGGGAGGGGCTGCAAAGCAGCTGGCCTGGCCTTTGGGGTGGGAAATGCTCTTCAGGGCGAGCAGCAGCGGCAGAGACTCGTCCTGCTGTAACCACACATCAGAAATCACACCCTCATTGCAGCTGAACAACCTTACATGAAATTTGAGATTTAGGATAATATTATCTTGTAAATAAGGACACGCAGCCAGCCGGCGGGGCTGTGCAGTCTGTCAGGATGAGATCCAAGTAAGCTTTTACCATTGGCTCCTTTCTAAACCAGAATTTTCCCTGCCAGGTTCTTTGTGGAGGTTTGGGGTGCAGAAGTCTGAGATGTGGTGAGTTTAGACCTCTGCTCCAGTCCATTGGAACTGGGATTCTGCTTTCAGCATCTGGAAGGTGTCACGAAGAGGAACTTTGTTTGTTGGTTTAAGAAGTGTGGCTAAAACTCCATTAATTCCATGCGAAAATCAGATCTACAAAAAGATCTGGTGGTCTGTTATCCTCTTGCTGTTAGTTTGTAACTCTCAAGAATGCAAATTAAAGCAGGATATAGGGTTGATTTACAAATGTTTGTGGCTGTGGCTGCAGCCACTCCAAAAACACCAACACAAAAAGCAGATCTTGTTCACTCATTGCAAAGTTAGCTTTTACTTTGCAATTAATAATCCACAAACAGATTTATTCTCTGACTACTTAACAATCCTCAAACCAGCAATTTTTTCCTGGTTTAACGACTGCAGGAACTAAACTATATGAATAGATTTCCTTCTTTTTACCCTCTTGTGACATTGGACTGGCATTTGAGAATTATCATTAGAAGTCTCTGGTGCTTTTAGAGCTGAACCCCAGGAACCGCAGGCAACTGAAAGATCTAAAATCTATCTTCAGGATGGGATTGTGCACATACCCTGCCGTGATGTACATAACATAACACAGTGCCTCTGCCTGCACTGACTGCTACAGGATACACCCAAACTCTCAGTCTATTCATTAAAGATCAATTTTTGTGATATCATTGATCCCCTGCACTCTGGGATTGTCATCCTGGCTCAGGAGTAGCTGCAGGAGCAGCTGAAATTCAATCCTTTCTTCTCCATCTCTCTGTGGATGAAACCCTGGGACACACATAACAGACTCTCTCTGGGAAGATAACGTGCCACTGGTATTGGACAAAAAAAAAGCAATAATGAAGGAATACGTTATTAAAAATGGGAAGAATAACAGCCCAGTCATTTCCTGCTCTGTGCCCAGAAAGACACCAGGATAAATAGGCAGCCAATCTGTTTAAGCACTCAGAAGATAAAGGATGATAAGAAAAGAACCAGCATGGATGTTGTGAGAACAAATCGTATCGAGCTGCCCTCGTGTCTTGCACAGATAAGGTGGATGGGAAGGGAAGGGAAGGGAAGGGAAGGGAAGGGAAGGGAAGGGAAGGGAAGGGAAGGGAAGGGAAGGGAAGGGAAGGGAAGGGAAGGGAAGGGAAGGGAAGGGAAGGGAAGGGAAGGGAAGGGAAGGGAAGGGAAGGGAAGGGAAGGGAAGGGAAGGGAAGGGAAGGGAAGGGAAGGGAAGGGAAGGGAAGGGAAGGGAAGGGAAGGGAAGGGAAGGGAAGGGAAGGGAAGGGAAGGGAAGGGAAGGGAAGGGAAGGGAAGGGAAGGGAAGGGAAGGGAAGGGAAGGGAAGGGAAGGGAAGGGAAGGGAAGGGAAGGGAAGGGAAGGGAAGGGAAGGTGTGTGCAGGAGAGGAGCTGTGCTGGTGGGTTATTAACAAAGAGAAAATCAGGATAAATGAGCAGGAACAGCACCTTTTCAATGGGGAGCAATTCTTCAAGGTTACTCCTCAGTAACTCTACAGCTGGAATATCTGGCTTGTCTTGGACCCAATATTTCCACAGATATGGATGAACTGAAGGGAATTCTGGGGGAAACATGGCCAAAATTGCAGAAAAAATGGAGCTTAAGGAAAGGCTGGCAGGATGGAGCTGGGTTAATCTGAAGGAGGATGGTGAGGGAGGGGAAATATTTTCACACACGTGAAAGGTTCTTCTATCACCTCCATGGCATCAGCTCCAGCTCTGTCCGTGGCAGGAAGGCTGGGAAGTGTCCTGGACCCCCTGCCATCAGTGAGGGAATAGGAGAACTTCCATGATGAAATTGCAAGGGAAATTTAAGTTAAACACTGGGGAAATGTCCAGCCCAAAGTTTAGACAGGTACTGGAGTAAGCAGTGTAGAATCTGTGGAAGGACAGGTTAAGCAGACACAATTTAAGTCTGGTTTATGTTATCTTGAGATAAAAGATAATGTGGGTGACTTCATAAAAACCCTTTTTCCATTATCCCTGCTTTCTATGTTTCCATTTTCATTTTTGTCCTGACATCCAGCTTAAGCTTGGAGCAATTAAAATATTTAAAGCCAAACAATGACTCTAAAATTTTTGGCGTTTTGTATTTCGTATGGGGAAACTCAAGAGGCATCACGTTTATTGTTAGTTGTAAGGATCCCCCCAAACCCAACCTCAATTAAAGATATTGATCTGAATTTTCTTATTTTCAGAGCAGTGAAGGCTCAGGTATGATCTTGCACTGTTAATTCCATGGACTTAACTCCATCTGCAGAGGCAGAGCCAAAGGTTTCTTTAAGGTAGGTGCTCAGTAGCCAACAAATATTTGTTGCTGTTGTTGATGAAGTCCTGTTCTCATGAGATCAGAGGCAACTTTTATATTGTACTTTGCTGAATTAATTTTATGAGCTTTTCATTCTCAGTGCTGCTTCCTTGCTTATTGTGTGTTTTGCTTTTCAAGATTGTTTTCATCCAATTGTCCTTCTCTAGATTTACAGAGAAAACAACTGAGGACACTTTGTACATAACCCTTTCATCCAAAGTGATTGAAAAGTTCAGCTGAATGTGCTCAGTGCATTTTTTTTTCCACTTGTCATCCTTCACAGCTTTCCTTCTTTACATTCCACCTCCAAATATTGTTTTGTTTAAGGAGGGAAAAAACCCCATCCCGGTGACAATTTGCATAATATGTTAATGCTGATATGCATCGAGACATCTGGATGGCATTTTAATATCTCATTCTCATTCAAACAAGTAGGAACCACACAGATGGGAGAGACAATTTTAAGAGCATTGTTGTAAACAAATAAGGCAGCCAGGAAATCAAACATGCTCCACGATGGGCTTTGTGTGTGAGGAGGTGCACATGACACGTTGTGACTGCAGGAGAGAGCTGCCTGCTCCACTTGCAGCTAAACCACGAGGTAAATGCAGGATCTGAAATGGAGATTTGGGATCATTTCATGGGAAGCTCCTTTCCCAGCCCAGCACAAGTCGGCACCACGGATTACCCTCAGCACCCATGAGATGGAGCTGTTTGGGGCTCTGCTGTGGGCAGACTGTGAGGTTTGGTTTCATCCTATTTTCAATTAGCAACACAAATATGAACAAAGCTGATTGCTTCAGGAAGGAGACCTGTAAGTGGTGTTCTCCTGCTCCACATAATGAGGTTCCTCCTTGTAGTGATTTGCTCCTGTTGTTGAAAATTCCTCTCCATGGAGGCCTCGGTAATTCCCTGCAGTCCCCTTTAATCTGCTGCTTGTTTGTAGCTCTTTATAGGAGAGTAATGGCTCTGAACTCCAGCATCCACAGCCAGGGCTGATATTTTGGGTGTCTGCTCCGGGTGTTTGTGCAAGAGCCATGAACAGCCTTTGCTGCAGGTGGAGCTGGCAGCTCGCAGATGCTGCACATTGGTGCCTCTCTCTGGATTGCACCAAAAGTCACAAAATCAGAGTATTGCCAGTAATCTGAGCCCCACAGGGATCATCCCAGTCCAGCTCCCGGCCCTTCACAGGCCAGCCCCAAGAATTTCTCCTGTCTTTTCCAAATAACACTGTAAACTGATTATTTTCCCTTTCACCTCTTAACAGCTGTGGCTACAGATCCCACACAATTAAATTCCCAGAAGTTCTCAGGAATCCAGCTCAGTGAAATACACGATACGAGAGTCCAAAACCTCTTCCTTCATCTCCTGGAACACAGGCAAAAAGCTACAATTTAAATTCTACCCCTTCACTACGGAATTGGACAGGGCTCTGAGCAGCCTGGCCTAGTGGAAGTTGTCCCTGCTCAGGGCCTTTAAAGGTCCCTTCCAACCCAAACTATTCTATCATTTTAATTATAAATACTTGAAAATATTAGAAAATGTATTCAATTTTACATTTCCAAAGTAGGTACTGGAATATGTCAAGTAGTGAAACATCAAGGAGCTGTTTAGAAAATCAGATAAAAAATTGTGCCTGGTTCAGTGTGGTTAACTGAAGACCAGGGGACTCTTGAATGCAAGAAAATGAGATCAGAAGCTCAAAGACATTGGTGGGAAATGACCTCAGAAAGCAGTTTAGCAAGGGAACTTGTGAAAACAGCAGCTCCTAAAATAATTCTGCTTTTCCTCTCACCTCAAAGCTGCAGATTTGCATGTGGCAAATGCTAAGGAGGGGTGGAAGACAACTCACAGGGATGTGAGACAGAGGTAATGGGAACACAGAAAAAGACCTTAATGCATGTCTCAGACCTAGGAATAAAAACAAGACTGCAGCATAAAATAACCTGCAAGGAGGCCTTGAATGGTGAATAAACCAATTTTCCCTCACGATTACAACCTGTTCCCTGTGTTTATTCCTGGGGACCATTCCCATTAACCTGTGGACGATTTCCACCACTGGATCTTCCTCTTTCCCACAGAAGTTTCTCTCATGCTCCACCTCTCACGCTTTTCCTTTTTTTGTGAACCCAAATTTGGGTGCTGGGGCCAAGCTGTGAGCCATTGAAACTGTCACCAAAATTGGGATCAGGAGCTCCAGGCAGCAGAACTGGAAGCTGGAATCTGGGCCAGGAACTCTTCTAATGCAGCTATGAAAACTTTATGCTCCATATCTTAAGTTTGCCTTAAAATAAAAAAAAAAAAGAGTCAATAAAACTTTAATCCTAAGCATGCTAACGTTGACAAATTTAGTTAATGTCTGGCAGAAAACCGAGTATAAAAATAGTCATTTAATTTTTAGTCTGCAAATTGTGAGATTGCAAACAGCATTTGCTCTCCGAGAGGATTCTGTACTTTGTTCACACAGCTGGGTTTTTGTGATGGCTGGGACAGGCTTAAAGCAAATCATGATCTAATTGTTCCTCCTTCAAGCCTGCTGATGATGGAGCTATTGTGGCAACCAGAATGCCTGGAAAAAAACATTAATAACAAATGATTCTCTGATCACAGAGTGCGGGAAAGCAGAAAAATGATTGAATTATGATGGGAATAGTTAGAAAACAGGAGACAGAGGCTTTAAAAGCAGAGATTTGGTTGTTCTAAGGCAGGTGGGGCTGACGTGTTCTCTCACCAGGCTTAGCAGGTCGTGCTCCTTCCATGAGCATTCTTCCACCTTCCCTTCCTTGGAACTTCCCCCCTCCCTGGTTTACAGCTCCCTGAATTAAGGAAGCAGCTCAGAGAACCCAAAGTTATTTTTGCAGTCAATCATTTTCCCAAATATCAATCTTCCTGCACCTCGGCAGCCACAAGAAGGCGGCGTTTTTATAGGATTGCAGGAGCTTTTGGTGAAAGGTTTCCATAAAATATGTATGAATTCATTGTATACACACAGCAAAAGGAGAACAGATAGATCACAGCAGATCATATTTTTGTGTCATCTTTGCTGAGAAAATACAGATCAGTCGATTCTAAACTGTTTTGCTGGGACTGGAACAGCACAAAAAGCACTGGGGGAACGATGTTGACACCACACAAAGAGCTACTGTCTAATGAGTTTTCTCTGTAACATGCAATTCCACCTTGAATGGAATTAAATTTGTCTCCTCCTATTCTTCATCAACATGGGAAAACCAGAAAAGGAGCTCCAGCTCAATCATTTAAACCACAGCCACATTAAAGCCCTTCAGCTGAAAATTTACAAGAACTTCTCTGTGAAGAAGGTGACGCCTTGTTCCTCAAGCCTCTTTCCAAGCCAAATGTCTTTTTAAAAACACCAAAGTTTCTCCAAAACAATGGAGCTGCTCATTCAGGCTGCATGATTAAATTTGAGGATTTGAAAGCAAGTGAACACAGAGTATTAAAGCAGCCAGGATTGATCTGCATGATGAGATAATCCCCACTGCTGGGAGAGGTGGAGAGGAGGAATCGCACTGCCTGGAGACGACTTAAAGCTGTTCTGAATTTGTGCAGCCCTAGTTTGGTAGGACAAGATCAGTTGGTAAATTGAGGGATCATGAGGGCTAATCTTTTAAAGGGTTTTAAAAAACATTGTCAGGAACTTGGATACCTTCTGTGAGGAAGCTGCCAGCGCAGGGAATGTTCCACAACAGCATCAGGTGGAGATAATAAACTTTCTAGCAGTGTTATGGTGATTTCCAAAGCTACATTGTTAAAAGGGGCTTAATTAAAATAGAAAGGGCTTCTTTAAATTGTTCTAGGTTTTAGATATTTACCTTAATTCCTAAAAAAAAAAAAAAAAGGTGGGAATTCCTCCAATCTTTTGGAATTGCTCAATACTCTGTAATTTTAGACTTATGGGAGCTGCTCATTCTAACCAAGATAATAAAACTTCACAGAAATAAATGCATCCCATTGTGTGCAGAGCTGGATGAAGGCAAAGCACCATCAAAATGCTTCATTTCTCTCCCTGCCTTGAGCAAATCTCCCCCTGCCCTCAGAAATTCTGGGGTGTAGAACCAGGAACGGCTTTGCAGCAAAAGGCCAAGGGAAAATGGAAAGGAAAGGGAAGAGATGGACTTTCCTACGGGATTTAATCGTGCTGTTGACTCTGTCTCTCTCCAGAATCCCATCTCCAGCCATCCTGCAGCACAGGACACGTGGAATGGTCCCTGGTGCCGTGTCAGCCCTGCAGTCAGCCAGACAGGCCTAAGGAAGGGCTTCTTTAAGCTCTGACTCAGGTTTATTTGGGAATTGGCTTCCTTTTAGTATCCTATCAGGGGAAAAGCTGTTTTTAGGATCCTGCTGCCCCCAGCTGGGCTCCTGTTGGTGTCCAGCCATCCCTGGCTGTCCCTGTGCCACGGAGCAGCAGCTGCAGCACATTCCCAGCTCCATGGACCGAGAGCCCTGCAGGGACTCTGAGCTCTCAGCTGGAGCAGCCCTGAGCAGCTGAATTCCAGCGCCTCTTCCCGGGAATGGCTCACAGTAAATGAAGCCATTCCAGAGGGTTTTCATCTCCACACTGCTGCTGTTGTCTTGATTGGGATCTGCTCCCGGAGGCAGATGGGGCTCCGAGGTGTCTGGAGCACAGCCTGGCTCTGGGAAGAGCTGACTGCAGCTGGCACAGCTGGCCCAGGGGGGTTCCAAATCACCCCTTCAAACCAGCACCAGCTCTGGTGGACCAGACTCACCTCACCAGTGCTTCAGTGGGGCCCTTCTGGTGGTGCTGAACCTCTTTGGAGCTCTCTCAAAATTGTTTAGCTTGGTTTTTTTCAAAGCCAAAAATTACAGCACTTCCCCATCCATCTGCTTTCCATGTGTTCTTTGATTTCGGTGTGGAAAATCCTTTCTTTTTACAGAGGAGTTGACCAGTCCTCAGGCCAGAAGGGGAAGAATAGAGAGAGACCGGCACAGCCCTGGAACTCCAGGGAAAGGGGATCTGACTCTGCTAATCCTCAGGAATTTATCTTGTTTTGTGGACTATGTGGCAAAAGCCCTGCTGCCTCTTTCTCCTCTGTCACCTCATGTTATTAAAATTCCCTTCCATCCCTGATCTCCATGCAAAATAGATTGTGTCCTAAAATGGTATCAACTCAGCAAACTCATCCTGAAAGAACAAGGAACATTCCTCAGCAATTTGCATCAAAATTGTGGATAAAAATTGTGGATTCATCCTCTGTCCCTCCAGCTGGCAGGAGAGAGGACTGGCTTTGTTTTCATCTGTGTATTATGTACAGTATTCATAATTGAAATGGTAATTTTTAATGTTCTTGCCTGGGTTTTGTTCAGCAAGATCCGCTTCACCCTCCTGCCTTGGGAGGGGGATATCTTAATCATATTTATAGCATTTATAAAAGTCATTCAGACCTTATATTTTATGAGATCTGAGGCATGTAGTGAATTTCTGCTGAAAAACCTCCTTTTTTTCTCCCCACCCTAACAGGAGATAGGACTGCATTAAATTATCTGAAATTTAAATGCATTAGCTGTTAGCCAGAGCGAATTTTCATATAAATTAATATTGTTATTGTATTTTAATAAAGCCACGGCATTTATGGAATTATGCAGACATCAATTACCTGGAGGTGTCTCGGAACAATTATTGACTTCATGCATCATCTATTCCTTCCCTTCCAAACCAGTTGCACTCTTCAGGAACATCATTTATCAAGGAGCCATAAAACACATTTCCAAAGCCTTCCAGCCCATCACTGTTAGAAAAAGCCCCCTGAGCCCACGACATCCTAATATGTGGCTGTGTAATTAAAATTTTGACATATGCAAGGAGTTGTAAGAGAGATAAAAGAGCCTGGGTTGTAAATAGAAGTTGAAAGGCTCCCAGCAGATGGTTGGTTTGTGGGAGAGGCACGGGCAGAGCCAAGAGATGACAAACAGATGGTTTAGGTGTGAAGGACAGGCTGGGAGAGCTGGGGATGGAATGGACAACTCCGTGGGATTTTGCTTGGAGAGGAGGTGAAACATTTTCCATGTTTCTGTTTGCATTCACAGAAATGTGTCAGTGGAAAACGGCCAACAATACAGCCTAATAATAATAATAAAAATAATAATAGTCAGCATCAAGTCATTCCAGACAGGCTTTAGGGAGGCAAATCTGTTTGAGCTGCAGCTCTCACTCGAGCGATAACACCGCCACTTCCACCATGAGTCCTGTGTGTGGGCTGAGTTGTCTTAAACAGAAATATTCAGAATTCTGGAAAAATCAGATTGCCAATATTTACAGGTGCCTGAAAACCAGTTTTAGGCATGTTGCAAATGAACTGGTGCTTGCAGGCTCATTGCTTTTCTCTAAATGTTGTGTTAATTGCATGCTGAGTGAACTCAGTTCAACTTTAGGTGATTCTGCACCAAAATCACGACCAAAAGGAATCTCCTCGGGGCAGAAAGATCAGATCGAATATTATTTATTTCTTTGGACAATGGCAAGTCTGAAATCACAACCGAATTAAAATTGCAATGCTGCTAAACTTCTTCTTGAGTTTAGTTCCCTGTTATGTTTTTACTCTCTCCTGTTTATCAGACAAGCTCGAAAACGGCATCAGCAGCTACAAAACAGAAGAATTTCTGCACAATAATGGGCAAAAGTTCCTTTTTAGCAACCAAAATCAAATTTCCCAAGAACAACAAAGGTGCAGGGATTTTGAGGGTGCTCTTTGATCAGATTCTGTGGGAAAATTTGATCCATGTAGTAAAGGGGAAATATTTGTGAAAAATATTCAATCAATATTTATTCTTTTCTCCTACTACAAAAGGCTGTTTACATTTGAAACAGCATTTGTGTTTATGAGAAGTGAATTTCTGCAAAGCAGTTGTTACATGGGAACCTTTTTTTAGGTCTAACTGAGTTTTAATTTGCAAAACCCCAACGTAATTATGACTTTTGTGCCCTTTTTGTGCTCAATATTAATAAGAAATTATAGTTTTAGTAGTAGGGGAGCACTGGAGTGCTGAGAAAACTGGTCTTGCACCTACTGCTGCATTCTATAAAGGCCTGGAATTTTTTCTCACAACTATTTGAAGGATCAGCCCAATCTGTTGCTCCAAGAATCAAACCAAAGTGTCCTGTAGTAAATATTCCTGAAAGCAATACCTGCTTGTCTCTGAGGAACTCCCACAAACCGGTGAAAGACAATTCATAAGGATGATTGGTGTTTTCCTGCCTCACCCAGCCCCAGGAGTCATTCCAAGCCTGACCTTGGAGGGAGGTGCCTTGGGAGGTGCAGGTTTAGATTTTACCTCCGGTTTAACTCCATGTGCATTCATTTTGCTTGCTGAATAATCAGTTTAGTCCCTGCCAAACTCCCTTTCCTTGCTCTTTTGTGGCTGTCTGTGCCTGGTGGACGCTGGCTCAGCATTTCTCAGGGTGCCAAGCGGGTGCTTCCAGCTGTCACCACTCCTCAGGGCGACAATCCCTGCTCCTGCCAGCTTCTCCCTGATTCTCCCACTCCATGCTCTCCATTCCTCTGGCACTACAATCATGCAGCATCATCCTCATCATTGATCCACGCTTTTTTCCCAGGATGTTGGCAAATTTATCGTCTTTTTCTGCCTGGAGAGGAGCTGGTATTGGAGCTATAAATTGTTCTCAGAAGGATTAACTTATTTGACCTCCTCTTTTATTTTTTATTCCGGCTAAGAGACTGTCACTTGTGATTTTTTTATTTTTTTTAATCTCACTCCTGTATTCCTGGTTGTTCTCCTCGATTTTTTCTCTCTGCCAGCTATCACTGTCCAAAGGAGATGAATTTTAGTAGCCCTGTTTGAGCTCTGACAGCTGAGGCTATGTCACAAAAGCATTACAAACTACATCCTTCACAAGTCTCCAGTAGCCATAAACATTTGTTCTAAAAACCTTTGTAGGATTTTGTTGAGGATATTATTTCTATAAATCTGGATGATATTTATATAAATACCTATTAATAATGTGCAAATAAAATATATTGATATATTCTCAAGGCCTAATAGAAACCACAGAAGCAGAAATGTCTTATAGAAATAACAGAAGCACGCAATAAATACGTGTGTGAGTACAGATTAGAATCACTTTAGTGGGGGGATTGTTCTCATGTAAAAGTGATATTTGAATATCAAACAGCCAGACCTATTTGGGGATATGTATTTAGCAATATATTTGAAGAAGTAAAATTATATTTAGACATAATCTATATATTTAGATATATAATTATATATTTAGACATAATATACGTATTTAGATATATAATTACATATTTAGATATAACTGGTTCTCAAAACCAAAACAAAAGCTCACCTCTCCCCATTTCTAAACTTCCAAAAAAGTACCTTGAAACAATCCCTACAACACTAAACTTCTAAAAATACCTTAAAACAATCCCTACAGCAATCCCTCCTCTCTGGGTGAAGCATGGAGAGGCTAAAGGGATTTCCCCAAGACAGAGCTGATCTTTTCTCTCTGCTTCCATCAGGACAAATCCTGGTTAATTGTGGTTTGCTCTGTTCTCCTCTGCACGTTTAAAACCCTGGAGCTCATTCCAGTGAGGGCTGCGCTCTCATTCACCCTGGAGTCAATGATTTCTCAGATGACTTCAGATTTAAAGTGTCCAGAGTGAGGCAAGAATTTCACCCATAATTTGTTTTTTTTTAAATTATGGGGGTTTTTTTTGCAGTGTCATCCATCTGAGGACTCACTTTACTCACCCATCAACACTCACACTTTAAAGGCTGATTTCCAACAAGGCCTATCAATGACCTTTGGAATCTGGGCCCTTCAAACAATAAAAGAGACCCCAATGACATAAACATCTCTCCCATCCAGCACTCAATTTGCCTTAGAGAAGGGCTGGAGTGATGAGCAAGTTAATGGAGAGATCATTTGCAATTTTCACATTTGCCATGTAAGTGGCTCCATGAATCAACATTTATTGGGAGCCCAATCACGGGAGCAGTGACAAAACATGCATGGACTTCCACAGAGGATCCTTTCCTGCACACTTCAGAGGGGATGTACTGGTTTGAAAATAATCCAGCGGGAGATCACAAGTCAGAATCATAATTTAATAGGAAAATTAAAATAAACGCAACGGTACAAGAACACTGAGTCAGAATACAACCTGACACCCTGTTAGTCAGGGTGGTGGTAGCAGTCCAGATGAAGTGATCCTGTTGAAGCAGTGATCCTGTAGAAAAGGGTCTGCTCTTAACCTGAAGGCCCAGTGGTAGCTCTTACCCACTGGGAGTCCCATAGGTAAAGGCTGCCCGTGCTATTCCAAACCCCATATTATATCCAGGTGGGAATGCTTGGCTCCTCCCCCTGGGTGGAGCATCTCACAATGGGCTGATGTAATTCTGTGAGTCATGGGGTGGGTCCTTGATTGCCCATTACACAGAGATAGCCCCCAGAGGGAGTTATCAGGGATGAGTCATGGTAGGAGATACCAAACACTGCCCCACCTGCTCTAAGAGCTTGTGAAGATGATAATAGAATACATGCTTTTGGTTATCCCTTACATTGTAACCTAGGACAGGGGACGAGTGGAGTACTGGCATTGATCAACGTTTACAACCCCATATAATTATAAATTTGTCTTTTCTTGGGCCTGGAAAATAACCCTGACTGTCCTGAGGCTCCAAAATTCCCACAGCTACCTCAGCTTTTCCTATGGACTCTCCCTCAGGCAGCATCACAGCCCTGCAAGCAATAAACTGACAATTTTTCTCCCTTAGCTGGGATAAAACCTGGTGGAATGACAGAAAAGAAACATTTCTCTGCCAACTGATATTTCTTTACTCATCTGATGCAAATATAAAAGCAAAGTGGCGTGGCCAGTGATGGAGGGAGATGTTGCAGTGTCCCAGTCTATGGAGGTGAGCTGGAAGGGACAGAAAATTGTCTGGAGTGCGTGGACTGCTGCTGATGACCACGGCAGGGACCTCCCTGAGCAGAGAGGATGTGTGAAATTCAGGGGGTGTCAAATATAGTGTGTGTAATGTACAGGGTGTGGATAATGTAAGAGAAGACTTGTATCAGACCCAGAAAGAGCTGAAAAGCTTGGGATTCGGGGAGTTATCCACCTTCATTTGGGAGAGAAAGCCCGAAAATCAGAGGGTGAGCCCCAGCTCACCCCCCCTGCAGCACCTCACCTCTTCCTGAGTCTTCTGCAAACCCATCCCCTCACCCAAAGGCCCAACTCCATCTGGATCTTGGCGGAGCTGCCTCAAAGGCTCCGATTCTCTGGCCTTGCTCAGCTTTGCTGCTCTGTTCTTGGCCTTCCCCAAAATTGGGCTGTGAAATTCCCTGTGTGTACACAACCATTTAGATATGAGCATATGTAAAGGTCATTGTGTATATATTTATATAAATATACAAATATATTAATATATTAATATACTAATATATTTATATGTTTATATATTTGTATATTTATATATATAGATATATGTATACAGGTTGTGATTGCAAATACAGATTGAACCAAACCCAGTGCATTTTAAAAGAGAACAGAAGCTTTTAGCAAGTGAAGGTTAAAGTGATCACGTTGTCAATGAAATAGAAAAACTCCTGTTAAAAGGCAAGTAAAACGCCACTAAGCACGACCATTGGTGGTCTGGTTTCTGGTACATCATTAAAAAAGATTTTAAATTATTTAAAAATATTTAAAATCGTTAAAAAAAGATTAAAAGTTATTAAAAAATAAGGAGGAAGCAGAACAACTTGAAGTGCTGACACTGAAACAAATGGAATCAGCAAACCCCACAAAGCACAGCTCTCCTCAGAGCAGAAACACATCATGGTTGTTTGACCACTCCATTTGTTGACAAAATTATCAAGATCAAGATCATTAGGCTGAGTAAGAAGATGAGATTTACAAAGGAAAGGAACAGTAACGCGGAAAAATGGAGGTGAAGGGTTTTGTTTGAACTGACAAATTGCATTTATTATTTAAACACGATGATCATCAATTGGCTGGACACCAGAAGCAGCCTGGAAAGATGAGATATAAAAAGAACTTAAACACGAAGTTGGAGAGAAGATCAGCACAGGGCAATGCAAACCAGCCCAGAAAGCTCCAAATTTAAAGAGTAGGTTTGGATTGGGTATTGGGAAAAATTCTTCCCTGTGAGAGTGGTGAGGAGCTGGAATTCCCAGAGAAGCTGTGGCTGCCCCTGGATCCCTGGAAGTGTCCAAGGCCAAGATGGACAGGGCTTGGAGCAGCCTGGGATAGTGGGAGGTGTCCCTGCCCATGGTAGGGGTGGAATGGGATGAATTTTAAGGTCCTTCCCAACCCAATGTGCCTGTGCCATGAACACTCTCCCTGTGCCACGGGACCAGCAGCAGCAATGTCCTCAAAATACCCAGAAGCTGCATAATTTATAAATTAAATAAAATATAATGCCTAGAAATGCACGCTCAGAAAATGTCCTTTCATCCTTACTCAGAGTTTTGAGTGCACACACACACAGATGCTCACACAGGGGGATATGAACGCATTTTTTTCTGATGGTAGGAGCTTTCCCTGTCTCCTCTGATATCATGGAAAGCCAAAATAATTCAGTATCAGGTTGGAATAGATCTGTTGTGAGCAGCAATGCATCTGGGGCTCTGATAACATAAACAATCCCAAGCAAAATTTTATTTCTCCAGAGAATCTCCCTGTTTAAGCTGCTTTCCCTTATCCTTCAAGGATATGGCCTGTATTCATCTGGAGACAACTTCTCTCAACTCTAAAGCACATTTCTGAACTTCGCTCGAAAGCCAGGACTTGTGTGAGTTATTAAACCACTAAAGGCCCCTGTCACTTCTCATATCGAGGTTCCTCATCAAGTGATTAAAGCAGTTAAAGTCACTCTGCAGCAGGAAAAATGCAGAATTGGCACCCATTTAGTGAGATCAAGACCAGTCCTAGGTGGGTTTTGCATGGGAGAACTCTGTTGAAGTGTTGCTAATTAAAAGGCAGCTGATGGAAAAGGAACTTAGAATATTGTTCATAATGCTGTGAAAAGAATGTTGGTCAATTCTTCTTTCCACTGAGGAAATTTATCTTCCATTTCATTTAAATGTATTAAAAACCCTCCAGTACTTTGATTTGCCTGAGTTCCTTTAGGTTTGGAGGCTGAACGTGCTTCCAAGACGGGAAGTGCCTGATCAAGAACAACGACGCCTTGGCACTGAAAAATCGGCAGCTGCATCGATCCTGAAAAACTCTGAAACCAGGGAGCACAAAGCCCCCGAACATCCCATCCACATTCCATTACTTTTTGACTTATGGTTTAGCCAGCACACGGACAGAGAGCTAGAAGAACAACCCTCGTGCAGAACCGAGCCTTGAGGTGAGTTTAACTCCCATGTTGGACCCACCTTGAGCGAAATCCTGGGTCTGGTGGAACATTTCACCTGCCAAGAAAGATAATTCCAGCATGGAGCATCCCAACGTCATGGAAAACACAGAAATTTGACTTCCCTCTAATTTCTGTGGAGCTGCAACTTCAGTGTTGGTTTATTTGGGGTTTTTTTTTCAGCTGCTCATGGCCTCAGGTGCACCCAAGAGCTCAGACTTAGCAAATCTTGCTTCTAGGAACAATCTAGAACAGAATCCCTCATTTTGGGCTAATCTCCTCTTGGAATTTTCCATCTGCCTTCGTGTTTTGTGGAGGGTGACCACTCAGTTATTTGTAACTCCATGAAGCAGTGCTAATTCAATAATGATCACTCCTGCTCCAGCTTGTTACATTCCAGATTTGGGCATCCTTAATTAGCTTCCTTATGGAAACCACCAGAATTATTCATGCTCTTATCTCTGTGTCTGAGCATTTGGCTGTTCAGAAACTTATTTTTAAAACGTTCACCAACAGCTGGAGTTAATGTTACGTGAAAAATATTAATTCAACTGATATTTTCAGTAACTCTTCACCTCCTGAATTTCTGCATTTGGATTTGGATCATCCAGACTTGGCTTTTTAAGTGCAAGCTACTCTACCAAAAAGACAAAAAGTGGATTATTCAACAATTACATGTAAATGTCTGAGTGTGAGTATATATAAATATATATATTTGCAAGCTGTTTTTAATAGGCAGTGGAAAATCGAAATTTGCTGTAGAAACCTTTGCTCTATTATAGAAACCTTTTCCTGGAGGAGAGATGCGTTAAAATTCATTCAAGAAATCTTGCTGACAACTTCAGAGAGTTCTGTGGCCGTTTCTATTTTGGGCTGGTTCGTGAAGGATTTATCAGGTTTGTGAAAAGCTAAAAGATGGTGTTGTGCATTGTGTGATGACACAATGAATTCAGCCTTCATGTTGCCATTCAGGCTTGTGCAGAACGGTACAGAATATTTCAGCTTCATGACAGGATGCTGCTTAGCAGGCAGCACCTGAGTTTTGTTTAGAGAAGGAAAAAAATTATGTCTTTGAAGGAAAACGAGGCACTGGGGCACACCAAACTAAAATTATAATTAATGTTATTAACATTTCTAATATGCCATGGCAAAAAATGCCCGTTTGGTGAAAAACAACATCACTTGTGCCCCTGGATTAAAAAAATAATCTCAGAAAACAGGGAAAAAATAGAATAATAGAATCCCACAAAGGTTTGGATTGGAAGGGACGTTAAAGCTCATCCAGTGCCACCCCTGCCATGGGCAGGGACACCTTCCACTGTCCCAGGCTGCTCCAAGCCCTGTGCAGCCTGGACACTTCCAGGGGTCCAGGGGCAGCCACAGGGAAGAATTCTTCCCTAATAAACTCCATTTTTCACGGGACAGAGCTGGGCTGGAGCTCAGGGTGGAGGTCCAGCATCCCCAAGCTGCACCTGCAGGAGCCTGAGTGCCACAAAGAGTCAGCCTGGCTGTGCGTGAGGCTGGGCAAGAGAAAACGACTCAAGGTATTTCAGGTTCTTCAACAAAGCCCTCCCAGAGAAAGAAATAACCCCAAACAGAACAAAACCAACTCTTCCTCCCCAAACCCCAATATAAAGCAACCACAGGGCTAAAATCTTCATGATATCTTTTACAACCCACAATAATTACATTTATTATTGGCTTGTTTTAATCATCTTTAGACACACTAGGAAAACATTTTCTTTTCAAACTGAACAAACACAGCGTTTTAGATTACTTGTATTTATGAAAGGAATTATGTGATGTGATGTGCCAGCAGGAGACAGGATATGCCAACCCAGGAGATCTTTTCTCTCTTCTGTTTCCTTTTCAGTGTTCCTGTGTTCCTACTTAAGACCCTGCTATAATAAAAGTAGTGCTCATAATATGCAGTAAACTTTTCCAGATTACTTTAACAGTGCCAAAAAGATAACTAATGAATAATCATAATAAAATATATGTAAAGGGGATCACGAATCTCACTGATGCAGAACAGGAGGAATTTATTATCGAATTGTTGCTAATAACTTTCTGCCTGCCCCTTTGAAAATGGCTCTGAGCTTAGCACTATCCCTTGGAAATCCAATTGATAAATCCACAAACAGCATGAAATTCCAGTAGGAAATAAAGCCCTTTTATTCCAGTGCATTCCAGCACATCAATGCTGTTTGTTAGAACATGAACTGCAGGAAACACCGCTCCGAAATACAGACAAGGAGTGACCTCAGAGTGTGGGTTTGGAAAGTGCCGGGGTTAAAAGCCAAAGCTCAGCACACAGACAGCTCAGGTTAGGAAAAAACAGATCCAGATGAAATTCCTAATGCAATCCAAGTGCTGCCTCTGGGAGCAGAGCATCCCTTCCCTGCGCTGGGAATCGCTGCAGGAGCTGCAGGGGCAGGAATGACACTGCTGAGCACAGCCCTGTGCAGGGAGCAGGTGCTTCAGGCCTGGCAGCAGGGCTGTGTCACCCAGCAGCTGCTGATAAGGGAGGATTTTTCCTGGGAGCCATCTCCGAAGCCTTTCTCCAAGTGCCTGCTCCTCGTCACTGCCTCTGCTCCCATTTCCCCCCGAGTGCTCCTCTCCAGTGCACCCAAGTGATCTGCTCTGCCTGGAGGGGACAGAAACTTGCTGAATTCCTAAATATTGCCATAAACACACGCTGGCTGGTGACAGGACTCTGGAAATAACTGGGAGTCTCCTTGGTTCCTATTCCCACAGCTCTGCTGAATACTTCTGCTTGGTGCAGCTGGAAAAGGTTCCTTGTGCTACCCTACATTGCCAGGACAGATTTGGCTGCCTCGTGTCAAGAGCTGCTCATTCCCTTTTTCCCTTCTCTTTTTTTAGGGGAAACCAACCAATATCCTTAGAGAGCCAGAAGAGGAAACAATAGAGGTTTATGAGTGAGAAAAAAATGAGGAGCTCAGAACTCCAGAGAATCCAGGAATGGTTTGGGGTGGAAAGGACCTAAAAAGTAATCCAGTGCCACCCCTGCCATGGGCAGGGACACCTTCCACTATCCCAGGCTGCTCCAAGCCCCATCCAGCCTGGCCTTGGACACTTCCAGGGATCCAGGGGCAGCCACAGCTTCTCTGGGCACCCTCACAGGGAGTGCCAGGGCCTCCCCACCCTCACAGGGAACAATTCCTTCCCAATATCCCATCTATCCCTGCCCTCATGTCACTCTGTCATGCCCCTTGTACTTCCCATGCTGGAGACCCCAGAATGAAATGGTGCCTCTTTGGAAAAAAAAGAGAAGATTAATTAACTGCCACTCCTGTAGGTCCCGGGGAAGGGGAGGTTGTCAAGCCCAGCCCAGTTCCTGAGACAAGAAGTGAAGGATCAGCCACCTGGAACGGCACCACCGGGAAGGCTCCAGAGCTGCGGATGCGGCTTCCGTGGGAAACCTCACGTCTCTCTCAGCTGCAGCTCCCTCAAAATATTAAAGGCAAATGAAAGTGACCTCTGCTGAACACAAACTTCTCCAACAACCAAGGAATCCCCCTCTCCATAGACTTAGAATTGCAAATTCATGTTTTTAATAATTGTGTTAAGTGCCTGATAAAGAAGAAACAGCAGCTTCACCATCTAGGATGACTGAATTGCTGGAATGACAGAAAGAGGAAAAGAAGGGAGGAAATACCGAGAATTGGCTGATTTGGGATCAATGCCCAAAAATCTATATGGATCTATAAATGCTGTCTTGATATCTCCATAGCTGTATGATTTATCTCCACGATCAGCGTGTTGGTTTATAAGAAAGCAGGTTAAAGCTGCCTGTGTTCCTAAACAAACATTTTCATCTCATCCTTAGCCCTGGACTTCTTTCCCCTTTCCTTCTGAGCTCCAAGATCCCAGACTGGGTAAAACATCGTTGTGACTTGAGAGATAAAGAAGCAAAATCTGCAACAGGAGCTGGCCCAGAGAAGCTGTGGCTGCCCCTGGATCCCTGAAAGTGTCCAAGGCCAGGTCGGATGGGGCTTGGCACAGCCCGGGATATGGAAGTGTCCCTGCCATGGCAGGAACTGGATGATTTTTAAGGTCCTTCCCACCTAAACCATTCTCTGATTCTAAGTCCAGTACAAACCCAACATTCCTATTCCAGTTTGATGGCAAAAGACCAATTTCTGTGTTTCCCATTTTGGTCTTTCCTCCATCTCCAGGAATCCAGTGATGAGGATGAAGAACAAACACTGCTGCAGTGACTGATGGCCTCTCCTACCAACTCTGCTGTATTTGGTATTCCTGCACTGTAGCCTGGGAAGAGTTTAGTCCATTATTAAACATAATTCCAGCTCTGTCATGCCAGGCTTAACACAGCTGATGCTGTCTCTGAAAGTCAGGGCCCAAGACAAGCACATGAATGTCTCACTGCTTAAAATCAGACAGCTAAATCCACCTTACACATCCAAATAAGCCAGAGAATTTCTCAAAATGCTGAGAATCTGTAACATCCACAGCCTCAGTGAGACCAGGTGATAGCCAGGATCCTTAGAAACAAAGAACTCTAATTAGAACCAAAATAATTGTGAAATGCCTGGTGCCCAGGCCTGAATGTCTTCCTCAGAGAACTCTGTATTTCATCCCCTGAAATGTTTTCATTTCCTGGAATAGCTGTGTTTATTTCTTTAATAAACTGAATTAGGAAATATGGTTATTGGTTTCCTAACTAGGCTGAATTAAGTTTCATTAAAAAATAAAATCCAGGATTCTAGTTTATACTTGGTATAAATGCACTTAAAATGTTAGAACAACCATACTCCTTTTCTTTTTTCTTTTAATATGTAGATTAAAAAAAAAATCCTTCCTGTATTAAGCCCAGAGCTATTCTCAACATTTCAAATGGACTAAAATATCATAAATAAGAATTTTAATTAAAACACCTAGTATATAGTATTTCTGGACTTATTATGTGCACTAGTTTTTTCTGCTTGCTGTAGACCACAGAACAAGACCTGTAAAATACCCTTATTGAACCAGCAGGGCGATGCTCCAAAGATGTCACCTGGTCTGGTGGTGGTGGCCACAATCCCTTCTCTGGAGTCAGGGGAGAGACAGGGATGTGGCTGCAACATCTCAGCAAAGGAAAAACCAGGGAGGACCAGGATCGAGGCAGTACCACGCCCTGAGCAGGAATAACCCAGCCTGACACATCCAACCCTGGGACCATCCCTCCTCACCTGCACAGCAGCAAAGCTGGTGCAGCAAAGCTTTTTTGGTGGAAATCTCACAATAAGAGAGAGTTTCTCCAGGAACTGCAGCCCTCCGATGACGCGGCTTTGCTCCCACTGACCTTGGAAAGGCAAAGTTCCTGCTCTGTGAAAAGCTCTCAGCTCCTCACCTCCCTCACAGGCCAATTCCAGCTGCATTTATTAATGAGGAATCACTGAAGCACGAGATAAGTCTTTTAGCTACACTTTTGTCCCAGCAAATCAGTGTTTAATTGTCTGAATGAAAAAAGCAAAGCGGGCGGACACTGTCCCAAAGATAAAACCCCATCAATTCCCATCACAGAAGGAGTTAAAACTCTGTTTATTTCCACACAGGAGCCTGTTCAGTGTATTTTAAAAAGCCACAGAGCTGCTTTGGACTGTGGGTGGGTTATTGTGGACTAATTTCCACTTTCAAATGACAGATTATCTCCCACAAAAATGACTGTGGAGCTGAGCTGAAGAGGTTCCCTGAGCTGAAAAGGTTTGGTTGCCTCTAAATAGAATGGCAGATTCCCTAATGTTCGACTCGTGTCATGAAAATTACTGTCTGACAGCGAGGCAGAGGGAAGTTCTGCAAACTTTTTTCCACATTCATAATTAAATCACTGCTCTTTCCACTTGCCTAATTTGAATATTGCAGGGTTATAATACAGGAAAAGAGAGAAAGCATTAAAAACACTTTGTGTGACAGAAGTTAACAAAAGAAGAAATCCTGAAAAGCTTTGAGGGCTTTAATCAGTCAGTAAATGACCAAATCCAGATGAAGTGCTTAGCACTGGGAAGTCAGGCTGTGCCAAAGCCCTGTCTGCAAATGTTGAAGGCTTAATGACAGAACCCCTTAATTCTTTGTTGAATTCTTTGTCTCCTCGCAGCCTGTTCTCTTTCCAGCTCTGTCGAAGGGGACGCACAATGCAGCTTTAGCTAAGCCACCTTCCCGCCAGCCAGGAGAGCCAGCCCGCTGGAATCAGGCACGGGGTTTCTGCCAGAATGCACTTCCCCACAGCAGGATGTAGGAAAATTGGTGTTGCTTGTATTTTATAACAAATCTCGTGACCTTCCTGCACCCTAATCCAGCTGGAAGCACATTCTTTCCTCTAGTGGTTTATCAATAGTTAAAAAGGGTAATTTATAAATCCAAAGTTAATGATCTGTTCGAGAGTGTAGGTTCAGAAATCATAGTGTCTTAAAAAGCAGGTTTTCCTGAGTCTTTGAGTGTCTGCAAGGTGCACTTGAGCAGGGAACAGCTCAGTCCACATTCCCAGGTCATGGCACAAACAGAAATGCAGTAAATCCCAAGGAAATGAGAAGACATTCAAGAACAAAATGCTTTTGTGAGGGGTGCTTCACATGGGACCATCCCATGAGGGGTAGCTTCCTCCTCCTGGAGGAGGGCAGGACAAAAGCCCTGCTCCTGGGTTGGGACAGGCATTTCTGCCTCTTGCCTGCTGCTGCCACTGCTCTGTGCCTTTGCAGGTCTCATTCCTGGAAGGGCATTAACTGAAGTGATCCATAATGCTGAGAGGAGCAGCAGTGAGGACTCAAATTCCAGTCTCAGGTTTTGGTTTCACATCTGTTTTTCATGGCAGCAGCAAGAGAACAAAGCAGGCACCACCAGGCAAGGAAGGAACAGTAAATTATGAATTAAACCAGAAATAAACCAGGATTGCACTCTTGCTTCAAACCACCGTTAATCTTCATGAAGGCAACAATTCAGTGGAGCGTGGAACATTGGCCATTGTGGCTCTATTTTAGAGCTCTGTTAGAGACAGTTCAGCTGCACTCTCCCCACATCCCCACTGCAGACATTCCTCACAGAAAGCGCATCCTCATCTAATCTGCTGGAAAATCCTACTAAAATCAACAGGAATTTGGCATAAGGAAATATTACAGCATCTCACATCATCACATTTAGATGGGATATCGGGAAAAAATCCTTCCCTGTGAGGGTGGGGAGGCCCTGGCACAGGGTGCCCAGAGCAGCTGTGGCTGCCCCTGGATCCCTGGCAGTGTCCAAGGCCAAGCTGGACGGGGCTTGGAGCAGCCTGGGACAGTGGAAGGTGTCCCTGCCCATGGCAGGGGTGGCACTGGAAGAGATTCAAGGTCCCTTCCAACCCAAACCAGTCTGGGATTCCACACAGAACTGGGATAAATGGTCAGTTACATTAAATACTTTGAGTATGGCTGATTATCAGATCCATGCAAACAGAAGAGTAATTAAACAGGCCAAGATGCAGCTCACAGAAGCAAAGTCAAGATCCCAGGTGTTAGAAAGCAAACTGAGAAAGAACTGCCAAGTTTTATATTTCCCATGGCTTGGAGAAGCAGAACTGCTGATGATCTGATGTGTTTCACAAGACTTGCTGTGAGCAGCACGGCACAGAGTCAGGCAAACGTTGTAATGAGGAGATGTAGGATGTAAAAATAATTAGTCAGGGTTTATGGAGCCTACCAGCGAAACACAGGGAGCTGTGAAGTTATCAAAGGCTCTGTGCAGGGTACGATAACAGGAAAATGTGGCGTGGCAGATTCAGAGAGAGAAGTGCAGGCCCTCGTAGCACAACTAATACAACTTCATTGCAGTTCCTCTTGGGATTAGTCATTGTGAGCACAGCAAAACATGGATCAAACAGCCTGTTTGCACTGTATCAGCCACTGCTTTATTGATCCTACAAACTGCTCCTCCATTCCTGTTCTTAACACATTTTGAAACAAAGAATTCTTGAAAGCCATTGATGGCACTCAGACACAGGTTCCTCTTCAAACAAGTGGGCTCTGAACACCAAACTCACAGAAGCAGCTTTGAAAGTGCCCACCTTCATCTTTCCCTCCCCTCAGCATTGAAAACATCCTCCCACACTGCCAGCGATTTTCCTCAGCTGAGATCAGAGAATTCTACACGCTGGGGAGGACTTTTGGAGTCACCTAAACCACAACAGCCACCGGGAGCTCGTGCATTGTGTCACCTCCAGGTAACGCAGTCACAGAGCACTGAACAGCACCTGCAGAAAGCTTTGGAGCACACAGCCACCCCAGGGGAAGGTGCAGACTAATTAAAACCGGTGCTACAAAAAGATGCTGCTGTTCTAACATGTGTTAATGTGGGCTGGTGCACGGGAGAGCAATAAAAGAAATGTCAAAGGAAGCGAGAAATCGTGGAGGAGCCTGAACCGAGGGAGGCACAAACAAGAGTCTGGGGAAGCAGGGCACAGACCGTGGAAAACAGAGCTCGCTGAGAACGTAAATATGGGGGAAGGAAGGTGCAGATGGGTCTCTGCCATGGGGCCAAGGCCTGGTCAGTGCTCTTGGAGACAGATGCTCATAGCAGAATGGGTGACACTGCCAAATGTGACTTTTGATTCACGTATAATCATAATTTAGGACATGGACTCACCTGTGCACATCGTAGTCCAAGATAACCATTTCTCCAAGATCCTTGTAGCTGTGCTGGAATAGGAAAGAGGAGACTTGGATGTCCAGCTCCTTCTGCAAGCCCAAACTCCTCCGTGCTGCTGGTCAGCTCTGTACCTCATCCTACGTCCACCTGTATGAGGTGCCCTGGAGAGCACCATGGACCTTGGGAGAAAGGATTTGTCTCCTTGTGCCTGTCCCCTCTGGCTCTGAGATCACCAGGAGATCATTCCCAGTTCCCACCCCTGATGACAGAGCAGAGCTGGATCTCTGGTGAGACACAAAGTCACCCGGGTTCCATCAGGGTCCTACAAACTGCAGCCTAAGGAGAATCCAACCCTCCTCATAAAGGAACAAAGGACTGGGAGTCCAGTTTCCCTTCCTGTGTTCAGCCTCCTGGAAAAAGGAAAAAAAATAAAATCCCAAGTGCTTGAAACTGGGCAACAAGAAGTGCCTCTGAAAGCTCTGTGAGAAATCCTTCTCCATCTGGTCGGTCTTCAGCTAATTAACTGACATGGCTGCAAACGAGCAGCAGCTAATTGGAGCTCTCTGTTCTGCCTGTCCCTGGCAGGAATGAGATGGATTCCAGATGACCAACCGTTCGACATTTTCCAAGTAATCTCCATTCCATGCCGGGCCAGCCTCCCGACAGCGTGTCCACATCCTCACCTTGGACTGTGAATCCAAAGAGCGTCACTGGAACCGGGAAGCTGTTCTGGGGAAGCATCAGGCAGATGAGTGCAGGCTCCAGTTCCAATGATATTGTGGAAAGCCAGCCACCTGCAGGCACTCAGGGGCCAGCTGAGTGCCAGCCATGCCTTTTCCCTGCAGCCAAGGGAACTCTCTGAGCCAGCCCATGGAACCTGGGGCACGCAGCCCATGCCTGGTGCACTTTGCAGGAGAATTGCAATGGGGAAGAGCTGTTTCTGTTTGTCTCCAGCAGCTGACGGGTGCCAGATCTCCAAATGTGAGGTCCTAAAAAGAAGAAAAAAAAGAAAAAAAGCACCATGTTTTCCTGCTCCAGCCTCTGCTAGCATTCCTTTCCTGAGCTCCCAGCCTCTTTTCCAGTGACATTAGTCACCCCCCAACACAAGGAAGAGCTTTACAACAGCAAGAAATCCCTTAAATACTCTCCATATCACAGAATCACAGAATGGTTGGGGGTGGAAGGGACCTTAAAGATCATCTAATTCCAACTCCCTGCCAGGGACAGGAACACCTGCCACTGCACCAGGTCCAGTCTTGAACAATTCTCCCGATGGACAGAACCAGTGGGAGAGATTAAAATCTAATCACTGGGACCAGCAATGCCCCTGTCCTGTTGTGGCCGTTGACCACAGACAGTTTAAACCCCTAAAATACAAACAAGCAAACAAAACTCCCCTCCCCAAACACCCAGGGGAGCAAAATTCTTTGCAAAAATACTTGGAGTAATTGGAGCACCACAATGCTCCGAAGGTCAGGCCAGATGTTGTGCTCGGGCTGGACTGGCAATAATACTCCCCAGGATTTCCCTGAAAACCAGGGATGAATATCACATCCACGTGAACATATTACAGACAGTCCTTTAAAATAAGAGCACGTCCAGAGACGGATGCCAGCCCCAGTTGTTTTCGGGTGGTAAAGCAGGGTTAAGCCCACTGAGATTTTTATTTGGGCTGCAATGAACCCAAAATCTGTGAGGAGACTGATTTCTAATGAAGGTTTTCCCCATTTCTCTGCAATATGAAATTTAAAACATTCTCCTGGCCTTTCCAGCTGTCTGGTCTTTAGTGGATGCTAAAAAACCCCACAGATTTCCAGTCCCAAACCAGGGTAAGTTCAAGGATTTGGTTTTTTGGGTTTTTTTTCCTATTTTCATCTTAAATTATTAAATTCTAGCAAAATTACATTAAAAGCTGGATTAAGTTAAAGAGGAGTTCTAAGTTTCTGAGTTTGATGTCTGTGTTTATCAAGTTTGGAAATAAGAAAACATAAATAAAACATCTCCATGGGATGCAAATTCACTTCTCTGTCTTGAATACAAGAAATGCAGCTGTGGAATACAAATCATCTTCTAGCTGGAAACATCATTTAATATTTATTACTGCACACTTGGCTCTGTGGATGGAGAGAGAGTGTCCCCCACTTCTTATCTGTGACCTTCTGGGGTCCTGACCTCACAATTGCTGGAGCAGTATTTATTTTACCCCATTTAAAACTACATCTGTTCGGACGTTTCCGTTTCCCACTCTCAGACTTTTAGAAACACCAACATAAAGTTCTTTTTTTTTTTTTTACTGTAAGAAAATTGGGAAAGCAGTTAAGGATATTCTTTCACTGTGAAAATGGGAGAACGATCCAATTGGAAGGAATCTCATGAGCGAGGGCAGAGTGCTGCTGGAATTGCCTCAGCAGAGGCTGCGTGGAGGTTCTGGCTTCCCAAAGGGCTGCAGCCATCAAGAGCTTTCCAAGAACTTCCAGGAAAAGCAAATTACTCATTTTGATAAAAAAAGTAAGCTCAAATTTTGAGGAAAATGTGAATATATATAAAACCTAATACAGTGTGAGGTACCTGCAGGAGAAGGCTGATCACAGGCAGTGCTTTTAAAGCACTGATCACCTCTGTCCTTATTTTGTGCACCTCAAAAAATGACAGTTCAGAAGAGGTAACAACAAATTTGCTGGCAGAACTCACCCTGCAGTTCCTGTGCTCCCAAGCTCTGTGTGGGAATGATGGTATTTGGCTGAAGGTTGGACTTAATGATCTTGGAGGGCTTTTCCAACCTTAATGATTCCGTGATTTTAATGCATTTTGAGTGCTGGTAATAAAATTAACACCATTAAGGGCCTGCTCCATCTCCCCAGTGGATATGACACAGGGTTGTCAAAGGAAACAACACTGTGGGTTTCAACAGCTTTTCAGAAAAGTGTTTTAAAAACAGGGAGAGCTCTTGTGCAGGAAAGACTTTTGACAATCAATTCAAAACCATTTTTTACCTGTGTCTTTACACTCCCCTGCAGCTGGCACCACTCTTCCTTCCAGCACAAGAAAAAGTTGCCAATGAGAGGATATTTTAAAAAAAAATATTAAGCATTAAAAGAAAAAGTGGATTTCTATAATAAAAAAGGGTTAAAAAGGTCTAATTCTGAATTTCTATCTCTGCACCCCAAGATGCTTCTTTCCTGAAAGTCAAAAACTGATTTATGTGCCACACTGCTCATTCACAGACCGAGGGAACAGAAGCACCCCTTCACCTGCTTCCCAGAACAAAAAATAATCCAAAAAAGTAACTTTCCCCTCATTATTATGTACTGGCAAAGCAGAAATTACCCAATTATCCCATGAGAAATATCAGCACCTTCCCCCAGGCAGGGGCAGCCCTACGCTGGCAGGTGATGGAAGCACCGAGCCCACAGTGTCCACCACAGCCCGCAGCCCACGGGCCATCCCTGCCCAGCACCCAGCATCCCACTGCACTCCTGTCCCTGGGTTTTTATGTCCTCCTGGAGCTGTTCTGTCAGAAGCAGCAGCCAGAATGGAAGGTTTGAGATCTGCCAGATGGAGTAACCAGGGCTGCAACAAAACGTCCTAAAGCTGCTGAAATGGAGGTTAATTCAGGGACTGCCTTCAGCCAGCGCTGCCCCCGAGCCTGCAGAGGGTCCTGCTGGCACCCATTTATCAGCTGCTAAAACCGACTTCCCACAGCTCTAAATATTCCTAAAATATATACAGCCACTGCCAGGGCAGAGCTGGTGGCCATAAAACACTGGGTGTGCACAGCACAAAATTTAGGAAGATTTAGGAAGGCTGAAGGTGAGGGCACTCCAGTGACCCCGCGGGACATCGACAGCCAGCACTGGCACAAGAGTTTTTCCTGTCAGTGTTACAAACTTCCAGGTGTTTTCCATTTCCAGAGGTGGAACCAGCCTTCTGTTACCTGCACCAAAAGCCAGCTCCTGGTTTCTGATCACCTTTGGTGCTTGCTTACCAAAGTTACACACATGACAAGAAATTTTTACTGCTTTAGCATGAATTATTTCGGAGCAGCTCTTGGAGCACTGATTCTGTAGCTGGTGAGGTGAATCCCAGAGTGGTTTGGGTTGGAAGGGACCTTAAAGCCCATCCAGTGCCACCCCCTGCCCTGGGCAGGGACACCTTCCACTGTCCCAGGCTGCTCCAAGCCCCATCCAACCTGGCCTTGGACACTTCCAGGGATGTGCTTTAGATTATTTTCCTGTAGACATAAAGGCTTCTACACTTTTCTCTGTGATATCACTGTTTGTGGTCCTTGTCCAGCTGTTTTCTCCCCTTTTTTATGCTCAAATTCCGCATAAAGAAAGAATCCTGGGACAAGGCCACGCGCATCTCCAAACTCCCATTTTCCTGTGAAATATTCCCTCACAGGTGCCACTTGCTCCCAAGCAGATTAGGATCACTGGAAAATGCTCAAATCCTTTAGGAGCTCTTGCATTCCCACTGCTCCATAATTAACACTCCTTGCCACCTGCATTTGTCTAATTCCAGCAAAAACAACTTCCGTGCCAGAGCCCTCACTTTTGGAAGAGCAAAGAGCGCCGTGGCTCAGCCTGGGGGTGGGCGAGAGCAGCCACTGCAGCCCCAAGCTGCTCTGCTTTGTGATATTTATCAGGACTTGGATTGCCTCAGAAATCACCACAGCAGTGGATAATCTAGAAAAAAAACTGGATATTGCTCTCCTTTCCAGCAAACTGAGGGAATTTTTCCAGGTGCCAAACGCTTCGTCCCCGCCACGTGCGCGTTCAAAGCTCCCTCTGAGCCGCTTGTCTTTTGTTGTGGTTGCCTGGAGAAGGAGCATCCTTTGGGAAGTCTGCAGAGGAGGTGTGGAACAAATCCTTACCTCACTCACCCTCAAAAAACCTCACCTGGCTTTAATTAAGCGGAGCAGAGGGTGGCAATCTGGGAAGCACTGGGAGAAAAGGCTGGAAAAAGGTAAAATAAGCCATCAGATTCCCTGTTTTCCCTCAGCACAGCCCCTCCACAAACCAAAGGTCAGGGATCCAGTTAGGCAGGGGATGGAACAAGCCTCAAATGTTGAATTTGCCCCAGAATTCACTGAGAAAGTCCCTGCTTCATATTCCTATCTTTTCTTTTTATGCTTATCTTTTGGCAGAGGCGCCACAGCGTTTGTGGCACAGCTGAGGAGATTTTCTGGAAGGATATTTGAAGCTCCCAGGTATGGAAGTTGCTCAAAGTTTACCATTGTTATTGCCCTTCAGGAAAAACATCTGTGAGAACTGCAATTGTGCTCACTTTCAGGCTTGCTGTTATATTGACAAACAGAATTGTTGCCGAGTTGGGCTTCTCAAAAGCCAATTTTGCCGTTTATCTGTAGGAAAAAAAACCACACAGAAAAAGTGCATTCCACAGGGATGTCTTCAACAGCACAACTTGGAAAAGTTTCCCATCTGCTACAAGTCCATTAAATGTGAAAATGTGGCATTTTCAAGCCTGTGATTTGGGTGGAAAGGTTTAAGTTCTGTTCACAGGCACAGTTTGCAGCCATTCGGGCAGATGGGGCTTGTTTATAGATGCCTGCAAAAAGCCTGAATTTGCACACACGGACAAGATCATTTTTATTAATGAATCATATTGACACATCAACCTCCACTTGTGTGTCATAGACTTCGAGTACACAAACACCTTCTGAGAGGGGAATATGCCGTTATTAACCAGAAATTCATTTAAAAAGAGATTTTAAAAACAGACACTGTGTGTCACTGCTCTAATTCCCAGTATTTGCAGCCTTTACCTGTCTTTCATGATAATGTTCAATTAATAAATTTCTTCATGGACTAGCTCAGTATAAAAACTGAAAATAAAATCTTTAAGAAATCTGCTCTAACGTTCAATTAATAAATTTCTTCATGGACTAGCTCAGTATAAAAACCGAAAATAAAAACTTTAAGAAATCTGCTGTTTTTTAGTTCCAGTTACGTAATGGAATAGTCTGGAATGGACTTCTTCTTAATGAATAACGTGTTTTAAGCTCACTCCTGCTTAACACATCTCCACCCTGCTTCTCTGTGGCACTAATCACACAACATGAACTGGGTGTTGGATAATTATGTTGAAATTTCAAGCCAACAATTACTCTCAGCACAAAAATCAGGTATTTTACACCCTCCCTGTTCAAAGAGATGGACTCAGGGATGTAATGGATGTAGTAGATACACCTGGAATATTAAATTTTAAGTGCAACTTGCATCTGGCCATGATTTTTTGGTCATCTCAGCTTTGTGTCATATGGTTTTTAAATGACAAATAAAATGCCGTATTCTATATAAAAGGGGAAAAATCCCAACTCAATCCTGCCTCAGATTCTGAAGAACAGTCAAAGTTTAGTGATGATAATGATAGAAACAACTCATGAACTTCTAATGGTTGGCTCACAAAATGAGTTTCAATAAGAATCCCTTCAGGTTTTCCTGCTAATCAAACATAAAAATTAAATTACCATCTTAATCGCCCCCTCCTCCTTTTTTTAAATATTCTTAAGTTATAGTATTTTCTTTTCCTAAGTTTTGGGTTTTAACAGTTCTGCAGTTGTACTTTAAATAAAAATTTCTTCACCTTCTTTAGCATCAAGCTTTATTCTTGGTTTGCCTTATTGAAAGTCCTAATTGCATTCATTACCCCATGAGTTAGTTATTTAGGGTGGTGTTTGCAACAATGTGGGAATACTCACAGTGGAGTTTTGTTTTGATTTTACTGCTGCATAGAATGATGAAATCTGAGACACACGTGGCAGGATGAATACTGAGCCTCTGCTGAAATACAAAACCGGAATGAAAAGCCTTTTTAAAAAAATATTTTAGTGTTTAAACCCACATGAACCTTGCGATGCTCCTCCCTTTAATAAAAATACTTCAATTACAAACACCATTATTTTAGGGAGTGTCAGTGCTCAGTGCCATAACCACCACTGGAAGGCGTTTCCACCTCCCTGCTGCCCAAGTTTTTCTGGAAAATAGCATTGCACACTCTGCTGTCCATCAGATATGCTGGAGGGTGTGCTGGAAAGCTGAGATACCCACGTATGGATTCCCTAAGCCTTTAAGAAGAAGAAGGTCTCACTGTTATCCACTTATCTCAAATTAGAATCCAGTCCCAGCGAAGGTAAGGGGAGATAGGGGCATTTATAATATCAAAACCAGACCACACGGTGACAAAGGACATCGGGGAATAAAGGGAAGGAAAACGACGTTATCTCTGCTGAGGCTGCCTTGGAAAGGCATATCCTGCATTTAACTGGGAAGTGGAAATCTCCTCCTCCTCCTCCTCCTCTAGGTAACAACATTTCCTTCTTCTGTAAAACATGCAAGATATCAACATCTGATCCCAAAATCCCAATAATAACACCAAAATTTGTCTCCTGTTGGTTTCTGAGGGAAAGCAGCACCTGCAGCACGAACAGGTTTGGGGCAAGGGCTGTTCCCTTTCCTACAGCATGCACTGGATCACATCCAAATCGCCTTTTAAAGTTATAATTGAAGTTTTATATATGTAATAACCTGAGTACTGAAATGCAAATTAAAAATCATTACTGTTGCTGCCATACAGGTCTATCTTCTCTGGGCATGAGTTGTCCTCCAGCGCTAAAAACTGGGGACCTGGGGGATCATTTCAGCTTTGATGCCTTGTTTTTACAGGAGAGGAGAGCAGGGGGAAAGCATCTGGAGGAACATTTACCCCTATTTCCATTTAGCCATTCAAGCTTAAAATCCTATTCCTGGCTTTGCAGGAGCCCTCAAACCCATAAGCACAGATTCTCCCAGGACAGAGTGGAGCAGTGGTTTTGTTTCCTCTCAAACTGCTGTGCAACCAACTCTATTCCACTGGTTATGTCTCCTGCCCAGTTTATTATTGTGTTGTTGCTCCAATGTGCCCAAGGAGGGATTCCCAAACTGTGTCACACATCCCACAGAATCACCTCAGAGCTTCACGGAAAGCCCAGTTGAAAAGCTCAGTTTCTCCTCAGACGTGTGCGTGGGCCCTGTGTGTGGAGCTGGGGCTGCAGGAACCAAGAGCAGATCACACCTGGTGATCCAAAAGTGCTGGGTGAAGGCTGAAGGTGACGGATTTGGGGGTGGTTGTGCAAAGATCCCACCTGAAAGAACAGGTAGAACTTTTCTGGAGTGCGTTTATCCAACCTGGTGCCACCTAATTCGCCAGAATCCTTGAGAGCACCCAAGGAGCAGAGCCTGGGCACTGCTGTTTTGGCTGACTCCTTAAAGCACTTCGCCTCCCTCAACATCATCACTGCCACCTTTCCCAAATTCAGCCTGTGCCAGCTGTTCCTAATCCAGCAGCTCCTCTCCTCCAGGCCCCATAAACTGGATGGAAGAGGGTGAGGAGTTTGCAGAGTTGATACATAAACCCTGTCTCTCCCAGAAAATGCCATCTGGGTTAGGTGCTAAAATCAACCGAGGTTGCCACACATGGAGCAGGATCTGCACTGCTTGATGAAGGAACACGTGGATTAGGGGATTTTAGCTGTCCCATTACTCTCCTTTAGGGAAAATGTGCTCCCCCTGTTAAACCCTGGGATCAGAGCTGGCTGTGCTGCACGTCAGGAAAGCAGGAGCCTGCTCCCATATCCTGGATCAGGGGACCCAGCTCGGCCCCAAGAGTCACAGCCCAGAATTAACCACGAGGAAGTGAACCTATTAAAAATATAAATCCTGCCCTTCCACATCTCTTGGAAGTTATCTGCCAATAGACCTTCGCCTCTCCAAGCCTCACAGAAAGCCAGGGAATGCTTCCTACGACAACATTCCTGGTTTTCCTCAAATCCTTCATGTAGAATGACCCCAGTTCACCACCAGAGCTGCAGAATAAGGACTCTGAAATCCCCTTTTTTTGGATAAAACAGGTAGCAAAGGAGAGAAAATGCAAAGAACAGTTCACCCCTTCTGCATCCACAACACAAGAACTGGAGCTGCTGGATCATCCCTAATCCCTCCAGCAGCCCATGAAGCAATCAAAGTAAACATCTGCTTTTCCTAAAATCCCCTTTGTCACAGAATCACAGCACCTTTGGTACAAAATAAGAGCTGAGACGTGCATCTGTTACAGTAAAAAAAAAAAAAATACAGCGGAACTTTTTAATATATTAAATTAGGCTATATTGGCTAAAATTCCATTTTAATTTGAAACTCGCTGGATATTAAAGGCAAGTTTAAAAAGTTATTATCTAGGGTTTAATTGCATACATTATGTTTGTAGCCTTAGGTACTGCAGGTAGATCTTTAATATTCCCTGAAATATATTGAGAGCGTGGAGCAGCCATTTAATTCTGCTCCAAGAAACTTCCAGAGGTAACTGTGGGAAAGCAGATTAGAAAACTCCAAACTTTTGGCTGTTGAGTGAAACTCCAATGGATTTGGGGCTGTTGACAGGGAATTTCCAAAGTTTTAGCTGCAGGAAGTACATTGGAAGCATATGGGCTGTCATGAAAACATTATTGAGTCCACCCTTGACAGACACCACGTTAAAAATAGAAGGATTTTCAAGCTGCAACATGGGTGCTTGGAACAACATCAGATATTTTCCTTCGAATATATTAAAAAAAAAGATATATCAAATGTGTCCAAGCATTTAAATGGGACAGCACTTCCCCTCTGTCTCACGTGGTGGAGGAGGTTGGTTGTGTGAGCACCTCCAGCCTTTGGCGGGATTAAGCAGAAAAATTGTAAAATTAGGCTAAAAATAATCAGAATTCCGGTCCTGTGCCTAAAGAGCTGGAAATCTGGTGGGGAACAATGACTCTCTTTAGTTTCCTATGCACCTGCCTTTCTGCAAACACCAAGGGATTCAAAATCAGGGTTTCAAGAGACCAAAGTTCCCCAGTGCTACGGAGCTGTGTAGAGCCAGAGCCACGTTCCCTATAAGCCAGAAACTATGTCCTGTTCCTCAGTTCCACAGGGGGCTGTGATCCCCTTGGCTCCCCCTGTAAATGCATTTTTGGGTCTCACTCAAGCAGGGGAGCACCTTTGTACCCACCCTGACCCTGCTCCTGGGGGACAAGGGGGGTCAGAGAGCTGAGGTGGGAAATGAGCAGCCAAGGAAATTGTTGGAAAATCCAATGCACTCCTCCCTGCCACTGACACACACCGAGGATTTCTGCACACAGACAAGCTGGTGGCATTTCTCCAGCCCAAATTCTTCTCACACCAATTGCTGCTGGAGTGCCACATAAATGATCTGGATCTCCCCGCAAAGAATTTCACCTTTCCACCCTCACCACATCACACAGTACCGGGAGTATTTGACTTTCAGTGAGAATTGTCCTCCTAAAACCAATTCCTTAGTCCTTAATGACACAATTAATTTGCTAAATTGCTTAGGAACTTTTGAAAATACCCATTTTTTTAATACATAGGTGAATCCCTTTAAAGAAGTAATAATAATAATAATAATAATAATAATAATAATAGTAATAATAGTTATCATCATCATCATCATCATCATTCAACCCAGCTTCAACTCTGAGGTATTTTTTAAATTATCCAGAATTTCTACCCTGATTAGAATGTTACTTCCTGCACTTTTCCTTCAGCTTTTAACAGGAAATCCAGAGAGAAGCACTCCAAACATCTTCCACACCTCATTTTGACACCCTCTGTAGGGACAGAACTTGTCCAAACCCAGCCCTGCTCAACACTAAAGAAGAATAAAACCGCGAGTAATGCACAAACAATTCCAATTCATGCAAACATCTTCCAGAAAAGGATCAGATACAAACAGGAAATACAGGTCCTTATTTCCTTCAAAACCCATGGAAGGACTTCTGACTTCAATACCAATGGACGGACTTCTGCTGTTGCTAAAGAACCCAAGCCCACGATGGCAGCTGGAATTCCAGCCTGTGGAGGATGAGCAAAGTATCTTTGCCTCCTTATTTTCAATTCCTCTGATTATGCGAGAGCGCTGCGTTCACCAAATGTTTGTTTAACTTGGAGTGTTTGCTTATTTAAAGCAATCTCTGCGGTGGGAACGTGCAGCCTGGTGTCTGGGTGGGTTCTGCTGGATGGAGAGCAGGGGACGGGAGGAAGCCGAGCTCAGCAATTCCAGACACACTCCACGCTCAGCAAACAAAGAGATACAGAGCTTTCATCTTTTGTTCAATCATTTTCAATGAATGCAAACTTTTTTCTTCTTCTGCTTCTTCCTTGCCATTTAATTTTAAATTAGTCTAATCAGACATCTGCTAGGATGTGTCTGAATTAACAGAACCAAGCACAAATCTTCTGTGAGCGCTCAAGTGCTGCTTCCCTCAAATGGCATTAACTCGCACGGACACTCTGTGGAGCTAATTGAACATCCCCAGCACAATATTCCAGACTTTCTGATTTAACTTTATTACAGTCAGAAGAAATCACAGGATAGAAGGAAACATGTTGTTAAGGACTCCGTTCCGAAGCGGTTCAATAAAAGCAGGCTGCTTATCCTACTTTATTATCTTTATTATTGCTGCTCGAAGATGAAAAGAGAATTTCCTCTCAAGACAGAAAAGGAGAGTTTGTCTCAAAGCTCTTTGTTTTCTTTTCAATAACATGGTACAGTTTACCTCTTAGAATTTATGGGAATTTTTTTTCTTGCCTGTACAGGGAATTTTGATATTGTAGAGTTCTCTTGTTCCTGTGACAAATTGTGGTGGCATTTGTCAGCATTTCCTAAAGGTTTTGACATTACTCAACAACGTTGAGGTGGATTCTGCTGATTCTGGACAAGTTCTGAACTAAACATCTTTTGTCAGACTCCTGAAATTACCCAGGATCTGCACTCAGGAACACAGGTGGTCTGCTCAGGGCTGTGGTCCTGGCCCTTCCAGGGGGTAGGAATTTCAGATTAATTCGAATTGAGGGACTTTTTTTAGCCTGTGTTCATGGGGCTGATACTCACACCAACACAACAACCATCTGAAAATCCCACTAACTTCAGGAGCCAGTTTAGATCTGCTTCAAGTGATACTTCTGTATTGATTAAAATAAAAATCCTGAATAAAAACACAAGGCCCCTTATATACTTTTAACCAAAAGGTTGGTTTTTTTAAGCAATACTTTTAAAGGTATCTAAGATTTCAACCCACAAATTCCACAAGTAGAATAACTGCAAAATTCTGTAAAAGAAGCATTTCCCTAAGAGTTTTAAGCTCTTGCCATATTTTTTTGTGTTCATGGGCTGTAGAGGATGACCTAGGAGAGAAGTTTTCATTCTTGGGGCAGTCCTGCCCCTCGAGGTTGCTGCCAAAGCTCTACGAGGAACACCAGGGAAGTTTCCGTGAGTTTTTCAGCTATCTGCATCTCTATCATCTCTTAAATACAAATAAAATTGAGCCCAAATGTCCCTTTTTTTATGAGTAATGGAAAGTGAGGCAGAATCAATCGTTGGCAAAGTAAAAGATGCTTAATATTGATTGTTCTTGTGAAGGATGAGGAAGCTTTTCTAATGCTCGTTGGGGGACATGGGGAAGGGACAGCTTATGGATTTGTTTTCCTTTCTGCATTCCCAAGGGAGCAAGGAAAAGATGAGGCCGTGATAGATGATAATTCTGCAAGGAATGACTAATGAGGAGCTGAGCTGCCTCTGAAGCAGCAGTGAAGGCAGTAATAACCAGAGTTAATTGGGTTTATTGGGTTTCTGCTTAGCACACATCCAGTCCTCTCCAACATCCTGTCCCTCTAAAGCATTTTATGCTCTCTGTCTTTCCTTTTTATCATGCCTGACTTGAGTTATTTCATGAAATTTGACCTTGTATTCTTAATCTCATCTACTTGTTCTGCATAGTTCATCTTCTTCATTTGGCTTACTAGCTGTTCTGTCACACAGTCCACGTAGCCACGACATCCCAGGCTGCAGAGCCAGCCCTGACTCAGGGTGGATTTCAATGACTGCAGCCCCAACAGCTCCATTTCACCTTCTCAGGGAATCTGGCCCAAGAAATAATACTCCAGGATAGATTTGCTAGAAGTGCATGACCCTCTTTTACAAATCACAACCGTAACTCTGCGTTAGAATTAATTACAACTTCCATTTTCAACTAAATGCAACTTTTTTAAGAGGTTGGAAACAGCAAGAGTTACATGCAAGTCAGAAAAAAAATAGTTATTATTTGCTATGGTTTTTTTTTTCCTAAAAGGCTTTTACACTCCTGCTGGGAAAACATCTCTGCAGAAATCCATTCTTGCAGAGGAAAACGAAAAAAAACCAAAAAACCAACGTTTCGTATTTCCTGTCAGTGCCGTTCCACTTCCAATCCCCCAAGAGCAAAGCAGACATTCCATTCCAGCCTAACAACACAGTAGCTGGCTGTTCCCTACAGCTGGGTGCTTTGCATGGTGAATTCATTCCTCTTGCAGGGCTGTGTCATGCTGGAGCTCCCTTTGGGGAAGTGTTTCCAGCCCCTGCTCGTGCTCCCAGCCTCCCTGGCACTCGTACTGCCATATTTCCCGGAGGTGCCTCATGCCATGGGCACTGCAGAGCCTGACTGGTGGCTCCTGGTGCCCTCTGCATATGCTCCAGCCCCAGCTGGCATCGTTCCCTCTGGAGGGAAAACTCATCACCCACATGATGTTGGGTCTAACTATTGCTGTGTCCCCCCCAAAAGTAATTTCAGTGTCTCAGATTCTTCCAGGGGATGGGAGATGCAGCTGTAGAGTCAGAATCTTCCACGGTATAAAAGGGAAAGGCATTGCTCAGCTCCTTTTGAAAGGCAGAGAGAGATGCCTGTGCATGTAAGAGAGATGAACTGATGAGAGATATTCCTAAGCACCCTTTTGATGCTCTGTTTCCTCCAGGAATTTATTTTCCCCATGTCTTTGCACAAAGGAAAACAGACTTTTTTGGAATCTCCCCCAGACCTGACAACTGCCGCTTGACCTTCTAGTTCCAGATCCATGCTTAGAACAGACAATCTGTGATGTGGGGATGGGAGACAAAGCAAGCAGAGGATCTCAGAATGTTTGTGGTGGTCACATTTGCTCTTCACCCTTTTTAAAGCCTTTTGGGATGAGCTCTGTTTCCATGGCACAATCTCCACAAGGCAAACAACCCCACAGTTTCTGTGTAGTGGTTGTAGAAATCTTATTTAAAGACTTAAGCTTCTTCAGTTCAGCTACAAAGCACATTGTAGAATTGAGAACAAATGAGAACACACATTTGATTTTCTTCATAAAGGCAGCTGAGGTGGCTCATCCTCACTGAAACCATACAATAAACATGTCACTGGGTCAGTCAACTACGGAAATTCAGAGGTTTTGGGGATTAGCATTTCTCTGGCTGTGCCTGCCATGGTGATGACAATCACACTGTGACCCTGTGCCACGCCTGATGCAAGTTCCCTGCAAATTTTGAATGATGATTAATAGATAGCACAGTAAAAACTGCCAAGATTAAGGTATTCCTAGGAGGCTTAGCTCTGAAGTCAGTAGGTGCAAGGCAGGGCTCTGAGCAGGGCTGGCTGAGCCAGGAAGTCTCTGAGGGGCCTCATTAACATGGATTTCCCCATTAGAGACTCCCCAGATGGAACATGGATTAACACTGGTTCTGCAGGGTTTCAAATGGTCTGTGTTAAATTTCAGCAGTTACACGCACGTCATTAGGCATGGAGCAGGAAGAGAAAGTGTTATTAACAGAGGAAAATTATATCCACTAGGAGAGATTAATTAAGCCTCAGATAACACAGAGATTATTCAGGTTTTTGTACTTCCTACACTCACTGAAGTTGCCCAATGAGTGCAGCCTTACAGTGGCCTTCCTCCTTTATCCTTTATCACTAAATCTTGAGCCGATCCCTTTGTTCTGTGCACTAACGTCCTTCAGGTCTGTCAACAAAGAGTTCCTGGCACTTTTCAGATCCCTGGAACGTGGCTGCAGCACAAATAACACATACAGGAGCTGGTGCCTTCAATGACAGGCTCACCAGTGCAGGGAGGAAAGGGACTGATGGTAATAAGGACAACAGTAACTGCATCAGGCCAGCAGGGTCAGCAGCGGATCTTGCTGCAGTCTGAAGAGGTTATTTTAATTCCAGTAATTGGCCGCGGCCAGCAGCAGGAATTGATGCGCTGCCACTTTTATCTGTTTGCTGCTTGCCGTGCTCAGATGCAGCAGCGCTGCACGATGAACACAAATTACCTGCTGGAGTCAATGAAAGTGATTGCTTTGCTCCCGTTATCGATCAGTTGTGGTGCTTAGACGAAGCCTCAGCCATTGTCCCATGGCCAGCTTATTGAAGATGAGTGGTCTGTAGGTACCACAGCGTTCAGGGAGCCAGGGAACAGCTAATTGTTATTATACTGCTGATCATTATTTTGATTCTTTTGCTTAATGACCAACATTTATATGATGCTGATCATGCAGTTGCCCTACAGCACTCCGCAAGCTTCACAAATGGTTTTACAAATTCTGTTTTTGGAGCCTAAAAGCATTATTATGATTCGGCCACTCTGTGTAATGGGGAAAAGACAGACCAGGATTACCCTTAATAAGTGTTGTAACAAAACATTTTGTCTGTCTAAATACTCAGAACATCCAGAGGCACCTGCAGCTGTGCCGGGCGTGTGGGGACTGCCAGCTGGTGAGGGACTTGTCACAGACCTCAGATTTACCAGCACACTGACTGAAAATCTACAAAGTCACCCAAAAAGGGCTGGTGCATGTCACAGGAGTTCCTGTGGGTGGGTCACAGCCACCCAAAAAATGACATGGCCACCCTCCCAGGAGGCTCCTTCTCACTCCCAGCTTTTCAGCGAGTATAAAGCTCCTGACACACATTCAGTAACTCTGTTAAATGGGGTGGACATAACACAGAACTGTGCTTTGGTGTGAGTACTCGAGCTCCATGTCAGAGATATTGTAGTAATTAATATTTTAGATCATATCCCAGTTCCTCTGCAGAAGGATTGGACAAAGAGCCGTGCACACACCGTGGGTTTGGCCCCTGAGCTGACTCACTGTCTTCACAGCCCCCAGAACAGATGTGTTCTCAGGTACCTGCATCTTCCACTGGGATCCAGATTTTAGCTCCTCTTCCAGGGAACACACTGGCTCTCACCTCACCTTTCCACTATTTAGCACTGAAGGGAAAAAAAACCAACCAAACCCACATGAGTTTAAGAGCCTTTAAATTTAAGGCATCACCTCATGAAATGCAGAGCAGTAAGTAGGGCCAGGAGTTGGGCTCAAGGATCCTTGTGGGCCACTTTCAACTCAGGGTATTCTGTGACCTTCTGTGACTTTCTAAATAACCTTATTTAGCTCTATCCTACTGGGATAAAATTCCCAGCTGTAATACCCAAAGGAGAAAAACACAATGCATAATTCTATCTCATAAGAGAATGAGGAAACAGGGTGTCTTAAAATTTGGGAAGCTTCACTTTGGCTGCCTGAATAGAGAGAGTCTCCAGTTCAGACTCATGGGTTAGGTGCTGTCATAAATAATTTGAAGATTTGTGTTTGACCACACTTTGTCCCACAAACAGGGCACAGGGAGGCAGCAGCAGCCCGGTGGAGAATCCTGCCTTTCCCACAAGATCAGGACACCTCTAAATGTCTTTTCTTCCCTCTGCTTGAACTTCCCATTCGTGTGCTAAGGTGGAAGGAATTAATTACAGAGATTTCAGCAGAGCTGAGAGCTCTTCACAGGAAAACACCTTCATATCGGGTGTAAATAAAACAATCCAGGAGCCTTGGACCCACTCCAGGAGCAATACTTGTCTCCTTTCTTTATGGATAACTCAGAGAGCTGCCCCCATTCCCAAAAAATTATTTGAGGAAATTAGTTTTTCCACCTGATTCTTTGGCCAATTTCCCACAGCAGAGATAAGACCCACAGTGTGTGCATTTCCAGATTACTGCTCTCTGTTCTCCTTGTCCTTGGAAAAAGTGACTTGTTTCCTCCAGGAGCATCTCATCCTGAACAGCTGGAGTACTTTTTTAACAACATAAAGATTAGAAAGTTGAGCTCAGCAAGGAGAAATGCAGCTGTCTAGATCCAAGGCACACATGAGATGATAAAACTTTTTAATTTTACTTGTTAAACTCCTTCTCATTGATTTAGCTAGGAAAAAAAATAAACAAATAAACCACTGAGTGTGGCTTTGGGTAATTTTGTTGGATTTAAGAAAAACAAGCAAACAAAAGTGGCAACCGGCAAGGAATTCTGCCCTGAATCCCTGCAGCTTAATGGAAGTAAGATATTAATAACTTGGATGGGAAATGGTAGGTTTGTGATTTTTCATGCAATTTTCTAAGGTGTTTTGTTGAAAATATTGGGGAAAGAGAGAAGATTTTCATCAAATTTAAAAGTAGTGATTCCTATGCTTAGAAGATGGGTCTGATCTGGAAGAAGACCTGACTAATTCCTCCACGGATTCTGTATAAACCCCATGACCTGAAACTACTCCCACACAGCAAAGAGAAGAGAAGTTATTTCCAAGTTTGGTATTTATCCAGTCCCTGGTGTTTCAGGGATTGGTGTCCACATATAAATTTTGAAGCTGGTTTCATCCTGAAGCTATTGCCTGGCCCAAAAATCACGTTTCTGTTACTCTGCAGTGGCAGCAGCTTTAGTTGTGGCTGCCCCTGGATCCCTGGCAGTGTCCAAGGCCAGGCTGGACAGGGCTTGGAGCAATCTGAGATAGTGGAAGGTGTCCCTGCCCATGGCAGGGGTGGCACTGGATGAGATTTAAGGTCTCGTCCACCCCAAATCATTCTATCATTTTGTAGTTTCAACTTTACAGTGAATTTCAGAATGATTTAGGTGGATCTGGCACAAAAAAAATATAAAAAGCAAGGCAAAATCCCAGATTCTTACACATTCTGCAGGATAGATGGGAGATTGGAAAGGAAAAGATAACACCTTTCTTTCATGTTTAGCTGTGGTTTATATGTTGTTTTCTGTCTAAGTGGATGCAGATTAAAAAGCAAAATATGTTAGAAGCACTCACACCAATCAGTTGGGTAAATAAAGGTAACTAAATTACATGTATTTTTGCTAATTACCACCCTAACTACACAGGGATTTGTCAGCAATCCTGTTCTTTATTCAGATAAAGGTAAGTACATTCCAAACAGCACTGAGTGTATTTCTGTATTTCAGTCACATAAAATGTGGTTTGAACATGGCTGTTTTACAGATCAAAAGCTTAATTCATAAATAAAATTAAGTGTTTTATATGTTGGAGAGTGTGCTCAGTCTTGCAGCTCTTAACAAATGAACTGACTGCAGTGGCTGTTTCGGGTTTTATATCGAAATGTCTCGGGCCCGTTTTCCTGTCCTTCTCCAGAGGAACCACAGAGTGGTTTGAGTTGGAAGGAACCTTGAAGATCATCGAGTTTCAATGCCCTTGCCATGGGCAGGGACACTTTCCACTAGAAACAAAAATATTTTATAATTGCCTTCAGTTTCTCAATTTTCACTCTTTATGTACCACACCCTCAGCTCACATAAACTGGAATAGCTCTGACTTTACAAGCTGGACTGGAATAATTTTTGCTACCAGGAGCTTTGGCCGATTGGTTTGTTCTGGGGGGAAACACCAAACTCCTCATTGCTGCCCACACATTTTCCATAGAATCAGAGAATTTTGGGGGTTGGATGTGTCCTTACAGTCCCGAATCCCTGTCATGGGACCCCTTCCACTGTCCCAGGTTGCTCCAAGCCTTGTCCAACCTGGCCTTGGACACTTGTAGGGATGGGGCAGCCACAGCTTCTCTGGGCAATGATGCTTTTGGTAATTAATTGTTTGCTTTTGCGTTGATTATTTGCAGTGGGACAGCAGCAGACAGGGAGTGCCACAGTAACTGGCAAAACATGGAAGAGTTGCTCCAAGGACTCTTTAGTTGTGGAATTTGTTGTGGATTAGTTGTGGAATTTGCCCCAAGTCCCTCACAGAATTGAAAAACTCAATGTGAAGCAATCTTTGTCATTCCAAAGGGCAACTTGTCTGATAGATTGGGAAGATGATGGACGGTTGTCTCCTTAGAAAAATCTGATGCCTGACAAAGTGATGGACATGGTGGTAACTGACACGAGGATTATGGCAGGTTAATGAAGTAGGACCAGCTCACTACAGCAGCAAAGTTCATTACCACGTTTTAGGCAGATCAATCACAACTCTCCTCACATGCTGCATTTACAGAGTTGATTTTTTTCAAGTGAAGAAACCCCCCTGAAAATGATTACAAGTTTCATCTGGCTACTCTTTTAATATTCCTGCAAATCATCCCCAAAACTTTCCCCTTGGTCTTTAACAGAGCTGATCAAAAGCTTCCACTTTCGCTCATGCATCCACCACCTCGAAACAACCCCCAGCACCAAGGAATGGTTTCTCAAGTCCATCTCACTGCTACTGCAACAAAAGCATGCCCCAGTTGTAGGGAAAACTTCCATCAAAAGGCAGGGGAAGCAACTCAAAGAGCTGGGAGAGGATAAGGAACAACCTTAGGATAGGAAAGCTCGGGACACGGGGTTATGGCCCATCTCTGTTCAAAGGGATAAAAATAAAGTCACATTTGCTAAACTGAACTTCACTGAAAATAAACAACAAATTAAAGACCAGCTTCTGCTCTTCAGGCTGCTCAGTTTAACCTTGCCTAAAAGGTTTTATGCACAAGACCTTATACTTGTTAAGGTTGGGAAGAACCTCCAAGATCATCAAGCCCAACCTTTGACCAAACACCACCACGCTCACTGAACCATAGCATGAAGTGTCACATCTGCTCAGATTTTGAACACTTCCAGGGATGGTGACTCCACCACTTCCCCGGGCACCCTGTTCCAATGCTTGGCCTTTCTGTAAAGAAATTTTTCCCAATTTCCAGCTAAGATGTGAGGCTTTTGCTTCAGAAATGATCTCAGTATGTGCTTCAAAGTGATCTAAACCAGAGTTTTGTGCTGTTCCAAGGCTCCTTTTGGGTTGTACTGTGATAAATATCCAAACAGAACAGAACTCCCAGGATTTATTAATTGAAATTAGGATGAAGCAGTTTATGACACTCCAAAACAACAATTTCAGGAAGCACTCACAATGAAGTGAGGCAGTTACAGCTATATAAACCAGTCAGTGATTAAAGATTTAACATGTTGTCCTGGACTCACAATACAGCCATTCTGGAAACCAGGAACGTGCCTGTGGGATTTATAATTCCTTACAGAAAGCATTCTCATTTACTTGGAAGAAATTAAGCCCATTTGATGGTGATACCATGTCAAAGAATGTACTGAAGCTTATTAAGAGCAGCAGATTTTATTTTTTCAATTGAATCAATGGTAAATCCTACGAGAAACAATGAAAAAGTTTTGGAGTTTGCTTTTTCAAAAAAACCTAACAAGAACCACTATGAATTTAACTGGAATTTACCAAAGTACCTTTGGAATGTGCTTTATCACCAATGTGCTGCTAAAACAACAATGGCTGTAGGACATGGCCTCAAGGCCAGGTTGGAGGGGGCTTGGAGCAGCCTGGGACAGTGGAAGGTGTCCCTGCCCATGGCACGGGTGGCACTGGATGGGCTTTAAGGTCCTTCCAACCCAAACCGTTCTGGTATTCTACAATTCCATGAGATAAACAACAAACAACTCCTTAATCCACAGTGTAGAAACGTTCCCGTTAACATCACTGCACCTTTCCATTTTCCATTAGCTATTTCTTTTTGTCTGAAATCATTTAGAACTTTGGGGGGAAAAAAAACCCCTGAGCCTTAATTTTAACATAAAGCACATCAAACATTCAAACACAGCTCTGCATGGAAGCTGAATTCCTTCCACGTATTACAAGAAGCTTGATTCTGTCACCTCTATTCAAAGTAATCATCTGAGCCTAATCTTCCAAGGAATCCTGGCACTAGAAATGCAAAAAGGACTTTCAAAGGAGCTCCCCGAGTAACTCATTTTAGCATCAGTGCTTTTATATAAGTAATAAAACTTCAATAATTAAAGATACAAAGGCAACCACACATGGAAATAGATGTCATTGCAGGGCTGCAGACAGGTGTCATGAACCAGAGCTCCTTTGAAATTTCCAGCTGACAGCTCTTTATGTTTAGGTCGATGATTATTTTGAAAATGTAGCTCTTAGGTGTTTTCATGGACTTCTCTGCAAAACAAAGACAATCCCTGACTATTGTAAGAGTTGATACATTTAAAGACTGTGCCATGCTCAGACAGCAGAGTAAAAGGGGTGTTCTGAAGGGCTAAGAAACAAGACACCAGAAATGAACACTTAAATATGTATTTTTAGGAACTTAAGAACGGATACATCACAGACTTCAGAAAACTGCGAAGAACTGGAAGGTTTTTCTGAATGGGAAGAGAATAGGTCTGTTCCTCCACCAAATCTGGCATATTGCAAGGTAAAATATTTAAATCTAAACAAGATTTTATTCCAGTCACGCCCTTTCTTCTCTTACTATCAATAAAATCATTATTTTGACCAGTTGTGTCCTTCCTCCACTACACTGCTGACACAGCTCCAGCTGGTGGAGCAGCTCTGCCCCCTTGTATTTTCCAAGTGAGCCTGCAAACACTTTTCCAAGTTGTCCTGTCGGCCACAAGAGCATGAACTGAAGATGTCAAAGTCTTTGGAACAAGGGCAAACCACTACCACACCTTGGATCCCCCCCAGATTTCCCACAGACCTTGCTTCGAGAGAGAAAATGAGAGATTAGGGATAACAGAAATGATGGTTATGAAGGATTAATCCCTCTGGACGTTTGCCTTCCTGAGGCTTAAATCCCCCTCTGCCTCCCCCTCCAGCCTCAAATCACCGAGCTCCCGTAAATGAATGTTGTAGGGTGGAAGGAGCAAATCCTTCATTACCTTTTGGGAGTAACTCATTTGGTGACCTTGAAGTGGTTACACAACCTTGTTTTGCAATCCAGGGTGAAACGAGGACCACACTCAGAGCCATCTGCTGCAATTCATCTCGGCCTTCCCCGCTAGAATGATTGCCGTGCATGTTGCAAATAGATTAGTTTGCCCGGCAGCAATCTATTTTTGGGTCCCAACTTGTAATCCCAAATTACCAACCCTCTATTGTTTGAGGGGAAAGGAAGTGGCCGGTGCAGGCTGCTCGAGCGTGGCACTAACGTCACCCGCGTCCCAGTCGATTTTACACGGTGAGGGATCTCCCAGGCTTTTGAGAAAAGATCCGTGGGAAGGAGTGAAGGGCAAACTCAAGGGCTTTGGGAGTGATTCCATGTTTGCTGTAGAGCAGGAGTGGTGGATAGGAATTTATGAGGTCTCTCTAGAGCTTCTGCATCTCTCAAAACCTCGTGTGCATGGCCTGGGATTCCCCACCCTTCCTGCCATTGCTTCCTGGAAGGATCTCAAAGTCTCAAAAGCCTGACCACACATTCAGTGAGGAGGTTTTTTTTTTTTCCTAGATTAGATATTAGGAAAGATCTTCCCACTGAAAGGGTGGTCAGGCACTGGAACAGGCTTCAGGGAAGTGGTGGAGTCACCATCCCTAAATGTGGCACCTGGGGACATGGTTTAGGGGGGACCACGGTGCTATTGGGTTCATGGTTGGACTCAATGATCTTCGAGGTCTTTTCCAACTCTAATGGTCTGTGATTCTATGAAAATGCTCTGAAACTGAAGCATCTTGTCATAACCAGAGTGCAGTGATGTGTGAATGTGATCACAGCCAAAATAAAACACCTGAATATTTTGAATAGGGGAAATTCAATCCAATCGCAGGCTGTGCCCGTCACCGGAATTTTCATTTATTCTGGCATTCTCAAGCACTAAGAATAGTCAAATCTGAGCTATTATCTCCATTTTGCTGCTATTTTAATTTGGGGTGTTTTGTGCTGCAGTGAATACTGAGACACCACAATATTTTTAGACTCTGAAAAATAACATCGCTCTCAGGCAATGGCACGAACACTTGCATTTGGAAAATAGGACAGGTGCAGCTAAAGCATCAGCTGCAGGCAGAAAAAATTGTGGCATCGATACCTGGAGAATTACTTTAAAGTGTTTTACTAGACCTGGTTTTGCTAGATCTGGTTGTTGTAACTTTCCCTTGTTGAGGAGTCTCATAAAAGCCCTTTCCCAAGGTACTGTGCTTAATCCAAACTTTACTGAGGTAAATCCTGTGATTTAAACTAAATTCACAAAATCTCCTATGATAATTTTGCCAAAATATCCCTGAATATTCGTGGTGCAAAGGCCCCCTTGCCTCACCAGAAGGATGTGAGGAGCTGCCGGCCAAGTCCCACTACTCATCTCTCTCTACAGCTTTGCGTAAAACCCAAAAGAATGACACAACAACAAACAGCTGGAGCTTTTCAGCTTTTTTTTTTTCCCTCTGGTTTGCTTGACCTTTTCATAGCTGGCTGAACATCACGAGAAAACTCCACACGGGATCAGGCACAAGGATACAACTGATGAAAGATCCATGGCCTGAAGCCTTTCCCCACAGGATGCACTCTTTGCTGTCAATACACTTTACCCTATTCATTTATAAACACTTCCCTGAATTCCCCAGGTTTTAAATACCATGTGTTTTCACTTCAAAACCCGGAATAAATCTCAATTTATTCTTGAGTTTGGAGCTTTTAGGCTCCAATTTTTGCCCTAAGTGAATAAATCAATTTCTATTTAAGTAGTAGTGTCTTTCTCTCACTGTTTGAAGCTGCAAGAATAGTTACACTTACTCTACACAGAAAAAAATCACCTCATTGGGTGCTTTATAGACTTTGGTGCCAACTGAGTCACTAATTTACTCTGTCAAATCAAATTAATCTTGCCTCAAAATTCACTCTGTTATGGTCAATGGATCAGAGATGAACTGCAAGGAATTCACTGGAAGGCCATGCTCGGATTAAACAGCGTATTACAGAAAAACACGTGAAGAAATTAATAGAATTACTTTGGCTAGAGGGAAAGATTGCCAGTCAGAATTTACTTTCAAAGGCCTGGAGTTTTTCAGCTCTACTACACAAGCACCCCAAGTTTAGAAACCTTCAGACATGCAGTTCAGTTTTAATTGTAAAATGGAACTGAGACATCGTAACACAAACGATTCAAAAGCCGTCTTGTCTTAATTGTACAGAAATCAAGATACTGTTTGGAAACGCCAGAATTAGCTAAGCCAAAGCTAAATCCTTTGCACAAATCCTCTCCTCCACACGCTCATCTACGCCACTTTGGAGGCAGCACAGCTATTTCTATTCCAAACAGCTCTGGTGCTCTCTGATTGTTTTCTCTTTAGCTCAGTAAAAGGCACCAGAACGCACAGAGCAGGTAAAGGAGAGCAGCGAGGCGGGCGCTGAATCATCCGCTGATGCAAACCACATCTTGGCATTATTTTAACACACTGTCCCTAAGCTTAACCTCTTCAAAATCGAGGAAGAACTTTAAAAGAAAAAAAAAGCCGTTTTCTAGGTCCTGGGTTATCTAACTAAAAAGTTTGCTCCTTCCTTTTTGAGGGATGAGGCACAAACCCAACACGAGGGTTAAAACTTTCTGCACCCTGGTGAGCCCACGCTGTCACACAGCAGAGCTGGCAGGAGGCAGATAAATGACACAGCAACGCTGGGCACAACGCTCTCCGTGTTCCTTTTATTAGAAACATTTAATGGCCTTTCCACTTTTTGCCGTGAATTAGAGGCGCTCATGTCTGACACTTAAGAAATTAGCACGACACAAATCATCTGTAAAAGACTTTTTAGCACGGTGACAACTGATTTCAGCTTGCAAGGGAGAAAATTAGTCTTTTGTGAGCAGCCCTGAGAGCACTGAGTGAAAACCATCCTTTTACAAGGGAGCTGGGAATTTAGCAGGAGCACTCAACCCTCCGCAGATTCAGAGCTTTAATTTTTTATTCTGCAAAAGGAACTCGGAAGAATTTGCTTTAGGAGAATTTATAGAGATGTACTTTATACACCCAGTCCATAATACAGATGAATAGCTCTAGATGTTTACGGTATATTTAAGTACACTCATGGGACCCATCCCAACTTGATTCTGTAATATCAATTTTGTTATATATTTGCTGTGGGGAAGATGTTAATAGGCTGTTAAAACAGTCACTAGGAAAAAAAAAATTGAATCAACCTCATAAATCCTAAAGCATCTGATTTCAGTTTTATGTTTATTTCTTTCACTAGGATATCGAAAAGAAGAGTTACATTCCCAGTAAATCTTTTATAGGTTACACTGGTTTATAGCCTTAAAATGATGGCACTTGGTAGTTAATTTTGCTGCCTGAAAAAAAAAAAAGGCAACATTATCCCTATATCACATCTTCAGCTTAACTGCACATTCTGCACCCACTGCTCTTTAAGGAATCATAACTTAAAGCCAGGATTTTCATTTCCCTCCCTCTTTCAAGTTTCCTTGAGGAAACACTTGATCATTATGAAGCAGGTTATTATTTATAAGAGGAGAGCAGGCCTGAGGGTGGATTTATGAATTGCCCCTGCCCAGGTCAGCAGCAGAATCACTTTTACCACGGTCACAGGGACAGGACAGCCCTGGTACAGCAAAAACACAGGAAACCAAACCTGACAGAAACCAGGCAACAAGAACCTGCTCAATCCTTTCCCCTCTGAAGTCCCAGAATCTCCTAAAACCTCTCCAAAAGCCCTTCAAAATTTCCCCAAACCCCCTCAGGACTCCCCCAAAACCCCTCAAATTTTGGGCTTGCCTCAAATTCAGGGTGTTTCCCCCCAAATTCAGGGTGTTTTTCCCTGCTCCAAAATCCCCCTGAACACCTGCCCATGCAAGGCAACCACAACAGAAGCATCAGCACCAGGTTTGCTGTGACAAGGCTTGTGGCACGTGCTGAAGCCAGGGGTGACTGGAAGAAAGTCCCACCCAATTCCCAGTTTCAGTAACCACGCCAGGAAAACGGAGTTTTGTCTATTTGCATGAGGTTGAAAACTTGGCTTTTAGCTTAGGGGTTTGGCTCAGGATGAAGGAAGTTGAGGGAAATACTACAAATGCTTATGGCAGGTTAACATGCTCTCAGAATAAAGGACAGAGAAGGCTTTTGGCCATGCTGGTATGTTGCATTTTTAAATTATTTCAGGGGTTTTTTTCCGCAGCAATACTGACGGGTAACACCTGACACCACATACACGGCACATTTGAAATCACAGGTTTAGTAATGGAAGGGTCCCTTGAGGTGAGACCTCCACTCCCCCCAAATTTAACGTGCCGCTCTCCCCTTTCTCTGCACGCTCCTCTAGGAAGTCTGACGGGTTTAATCTCTCAGTTGTGAGAGCACATCACACAACGCAAACTCAAGCGAGCTTTGCAAAGCCTTCAAGCTCAGGTGATGCCTTAGGTTTTAACTTTTATATTTTTTTTAATTCTGTACTGCTTAGCGTGCAACTTTGAAGCTTCTTGTAGCCTGTTACTTTCTGCTCTCTCACGCCTGTTAGACACAACAAAGCCTCTCCGGACTGCTCTTCAAGGACACCTGGACCATCCTGAGCCCAAGGGGTGTAAACCAAGGAGTCTCTGAAGGGGGGGTAGCTAAGGGGAATTACATCATTTAACTGGGGCTTTAATTGGAGAATTGACCCTGATACGCAGATGAACCAAACCTATAAAAGTGTGAAGAACTCGTGACCTGTCGTCCATCTTGAGGTCCATCTTGGCAATAGCTTCTGGCTCCCCAGGGTGTACCTTGAAGGCCCTTCAAATAAATCCCTACTTTTGTTCCTTTACTCTGTCTAGTCTCTGTGTCTAAGAGGCCGGATAAGGCATCACAGGGACGGCCTCACACCCCTCTGCTCCCTATGGCAAACAAATGGCAATAAAAAGAAGAAACCAAAGCAATTCCACAGCCAAGTGCCAACAAAACCGACTGAATGTGGGGACAGTACTGAATAAGAGAGAAGTGCTGCTGAAGGAGAAGGAAATTTGCCATCAGACACGCTCCTTGTAGCCCAGTCTCTCCTGGGGTACCAGCTCCCTGTTGGTGGAGAGGAACTGCCACTTTCCAAGGAAAAAAGATCTCTAACAGCTTCCTTCCCAGTTCCAAAAGCATCTCAGAGCACATTGAATAAGCTTGGTTGGTTTCTGAGTTAACTGGAGGAACTGGTCTGCACGAAGGTAACTCCAGGTAAAGGGGGTAAACAGCAAAAGGTGAAAGTGTCCTGCCTTTACTTCCTCCTAACACAGAGCTCTGCAAAGCTGCATTTTCTCCATTTCTCTGCCCAGGCCCTTCCTCTTCTGCCTCATCCCAAAGCAGCAGCTCCAGTTCTTTGGCCAAAAGGATGCTGAGGGCACTGCAGCATTCTCTACATATTTTTAGTTCATTCTGCCTGGCACTGAGCTCTGGCCGTGGGTGTCAGGGGATAACAAATTCAAATTATGATGCAGGCTCACTTCCATTCTGAGACACAGTTTGTCTGGCTGGTTTTGGGGTTTTTCTTTAACAGCCTCTCAGCAGCCCTGTTTCCTTTCCCAGTGTCACAGGAAGGCTGTACCACCCTCAGTGCCTCAGGTAATGCCTGGCTGCTCTGTGTGCAAGATCCCTGGGCAGGGCACTTGTGTTCTGCAAGTTCTTGCTGTCTTGGGAGGCTCCACTCAAAAGAAATCATTGGTGTGTTGGGATAACCTTCTCTCCTGAACACCAAACTGCTTGGCTACCACTCTAAAGAGAGATTTAAGTATTTTTGGACAAGTTCATTCCTTGAACCTGTATTCTATTCCTACTTCTCTCATTTCACAGCAGGGATAATCCTGAGTTAATTCCAAGACAAAGAAGCACAGTCTCCCCAAATTCAGGCTGTGTCCTGTCTCCTATCATAGGAAAACGCCCAATTTGGTTGAAATCAATGTTTATTTCTAAGGAAAGCAACAACAACTTCAGAGCCGTCAAGGCCCTCATGCAGTATTCATTATTAATAAGTATTCAGGTCAGCAGTGACAGAAGAAAACACCACCTCCTTTGAAGCTCCCAACTTCAGTCCCCCAAGCCAATATAAAAATCTCATTTAGCAGTGTTTGGCTGTGGGACGAATTGGGGGGACTTGTCTAAGCATGATTTATGAATTCCATTGTGCTTTTATGAACTACCTAAACTCTTACATCTTGTGACTCTCCAGACTGTCTCATGACTCCCTTTTATTGTATTGGGCCTTACGGTTCTTGTGCTAAGGACACCAGAGAATAGTTTTGGTACATCAGCTCTTAAATAATTGATAGTTAAGGACTACAAGTTGCTGACTAGACCTGTCTGGGGAGAACAAACGACCTATGGCACTCAAGAAAACCAGTTTTCTCCAATTTCCTTGCAGAGCCCTGGGATTTGAAAGGTTGTGCTTTAGCCACAAGCAAAACAAACATGAGATATTAGCAAGGGTTCTTAAAAACACACAGTCTGAGTCACTCACTGAGGGGACTTGGAATGCCAGTTCACTCAGCAAAGAGTGATTTTAGTCCTCAGCTCTGATTGCTGACTTAGAGCAAAGCTGGGCTTCGTCCATACCAGCTCCAGCTGAACTGTCCCACCTCAGTTTCATCAGCAAAGCGAGAAGCGAAAAAATGTTTTTAGAACAAAGCCAGAGCAGCAGAATTCCCCACAAGAATCAGAAACTCAATCTGACCACCTGCAATCAAGAACATGTTCGTCTTTCATTTCCAAACTTGTCAGAGATGCAGCCAAAGCAAGGCCAGAAAGGTCCAACCACTACAACTGACAGAGGGTAAAGAGCTTTAAAAACTGCTGGAGTGTGGTTCTGCTGGACTGGCTGTGTGAGAGGACTTTCATGGTTAAATAAACAAATAATACTTCCTTGCTGACAATTTATACAGGATTTTATGTTCCTAACAAGATTTCCGAGCCCTCCAGTCGGCTCCTGGAAGAGGCTGAGCTGACAGTACAAAGGCAGAGCAGCAGCAGCAGCAAACAGAGCATAAATGATGAAACAGAGCTTGAAGCAGTGGATGGGTTTGGCACAAGCATCTCCTCCGTGAGGGAACGTTCTTCTGTGCAAACTTAGCCAAGAGCCTTTTCACTTCAGCAAAATGGGCCCATCTCTAACATCTCTATTTTCTTCTCTGTAATGCGATCGTTTTGCCCCTCAAAACAAGAAGAAAAATCTGTTCTTACAGTTTAACTGGTTCCACAAACGTAATTTTGTTTTGTAAACAGGAGGATTTGCCATTTCACAATAAAATAAGGAATCCTGAGTGTTGGAGTGAACGCCAAAGTACAGGAGTTGAATTGAAGCCTTTGGACAAGCTGAGATACATGAAGTCATACCAAAGTGAAATAGAAATACAGATTTTTAAACTTTTAGTAGAAATACATGCTAAGTGCCTTAAACATTAAAAAGCTGCAGCAGAGACCTTGAGCATAGTTCCTTTTGCTGTAGCAGTGTTATTCTTTCATAGAGTTCTTTATTTTAGACAAAATATGGATAGAACTATATTGTTCACATTTTTTAGATATATTATTTTAGACAAAATATAGATAGAATGAAATTGTTCACATTTTTTAGCTATAGTGTTCACATAAACAATCAGAGCTGATAGAAACTGTATACGCAAATCTGTGTAATACCTATGTAATGCTTACGGTTGTTAGAATTAGACCAGGATAGGTTAAGAAAACAAAAACTAGAATCATGTGTTAATTTCATTGGTTAATTAACAAAAATAATCCACACTTCTGTAAGAGTTAGGTAGTAGTTAGTTAGTTAGAAGAAATTAGAAGAAGCAGCTGTTTGCTGCCTGCTGTTTTGCTGCTGCTGCTGTTGCTGTTTGGCTTTACCATGTAACCCCTTTGAACTCTGCCCTCGAGAAGCGATGAGACTGTGAAATAAAGAACTGAGCAGAACAGCAGCCTCCTCTGCTCTCTTTTGCTCTGGTCCATGAAGGAAGGGCTTCCCATCAAAAGCTCAACACCTGAGGTTTAAGAGAGATCCACACTGGGATTTTGTGTAAGCTTTGCAGACACAAGAGACACCCAAAGATGTCATCCCAAGAAAAATATTCTCAGTGCAGGAACACCCACTGATCTCAAGCCCACACAGAGTAGACAGAGGGTTTTATCAGGTTCCCAAGACCTAAAATTGTGCTTGGTCAGAAAACAGAACAGTTGGGTTCTTGAAATGGATACACCTGCCCAGCAGGGAAATGTGTTCCCACTGCAGAGAAGTCGGATTCATCACGGCCACGCTGGAGAATCTTGGAATCCCAGCATGGTCTGGGTTGGAAGAAACCTTAAAGCCCATCCAGTGCCACCCCTGCCGTGGCAGGGACACCTTCCACTGTCCCAGACTGCTCCATGCCCCATCCAGCCTGGCCTTGGGCACTGCCAGGGATCCAGGGGCAGCCACAGCTGCTGTGTTGGAAGTGTTGTAGTAGGACCAAAGTTTATCCAGTTTCACAGACTTCTCACCCTGCTCTGTCTGAACATTGCAAATATTCCCAGAAAAAGCCAAAACAAACAGGGCTGGGCCTTGTTATCCCGGCTGATAACCTGAGCTAAATAAAGCATTTGAAATACATAATTCTGGGAGGTTTTCTTAGATCTGCTGCAGCACTCCCGTGGGAAGGCTGTAGGCAAGACAGAATTACATTTGTATTTATAATTGTGTCTTGTGTAAGAGGTAAACAAGAAAGGTCCACCCAAAAAATAAACCCTATTTTCTTCCCACAGCATGTTAACAACTAAAGCAGCCAGCACTTTGTGAGGAAAACAGCTAAGAGCTGTTATTTAAATAATCTCAAAAGTAGAAGCCTTGGAGTGGGTTAAAACCCACAAGACTACAAAAAAAAAAAAAGAAATTCTATCAAGACAAGAATCTAAAACGATTCCTGCAAACACCTTTTAGATCATTTGATGAGTCCCACAAGCAGGATTAATTTAGGATGTTTATTTTTAACAGTTCCTTTGTGTAGCAAAATTCAGATGATGAAGTGGTAGAAAACTAAATATGAATAGCAAATAACGATTGGGAAAGGACACAAAGACGCATTTAATAGCGAGGGAACATTTAAAAATAGTAAGTTAAGACAGACATCTGCACACAACTCTGTGCAGGGTGACATCAGCTGCCACTAGAAAGAGTGAGATAATCTGAAGTTATTTATACTCCATAAAATGATTGCTATTTTGAGACAATTTTAGGAGAAATATATGTCAACATTGGTTTACAGTGACTTTGTTTTGGTTGTGCCAGATAATTCCTGCAGATATAACAACATCTGGAGGATGGAGACATTCCTGCTCCTGTGCTGTTGCTGAATACCTGAGCTGTGACTTAGGGAGCAAATGGGATCTGTCAGAACTAAAAAATAGTTCTTCCAAAGAGAAGCAGGAATAGCTGAATATAATGATGGACTACTGAAGGATTTGATCCTCCTGTTTCAGTATCATTGGGAAATGATTGACTCATGGACTCCTAACCATTATTCCTCCAGAATTCATAACAGAGAACTCACATCCCAGGTAGAGCTGTGGGTGAGTTTAGCACTTATTTACCACAAGGGGTGATTTTTCTGCCAAGTTCCAACACCAGTTAGCCCAGCAGAGTAAGTTTCCCCTTTCAACTAAGATCCCATGATAGCAATTAGTAAATAACCCATCCTTTCACACCCAAATGTGAGCAGAGACACCGAGGTCACGGCAAAGATCCCTCCTGTTCCTCTCAATTTGAGCAATTATTAAAACAAGCACAGGCAGGGGTGTTCTGGTCTCTGGAAAGTGAATGGAGTTTTGATCCTGACTTGCAGCACGCTGCAGAGCTGCGCCTCGAGCTCTGTGTACTGAGCTTTGCCTCAGCACAAAGGGAAGCAAACAGTGCCTGGCTCTGCACTGCAAATGAGGGGAATTCTGGCTGCCCAGCTGAGCCTTTCTTCAGCCTGCAAACGCAGACTTTATCCTAATGAGAGCAGGTATGGCCACGGATGAAATATCCCCCATCTATCACATCCCATCCAGGACGTGGCTGTGATTTTTGTGGCTGTACTCATGCCCAGCAAGCTGGTTCCATTCGGGAGCCACGGAGCTGGCAATCAATTTCCCGCTGTGATTTGGGTTGAGAGCTGAGTCTAAAAAGGAAAGTACTAATATATTACAAGTACATCCTAAATCTGTGCAGGAGGGCTGACAGATTGCATTCAAACACATGGCCTTAAGCTCTGGGTGACGTGGCAAGTGACTTGTGAGACATGATACCACTACTGACCTTTGAATTGACAATTTATAAGAGAAAAAACCAGGCTCTTTTTGCCTTGCATGCAACCTGAACCAAAGGGGGGAAAGCTTCCTGCTGATGTCATCAGGAAAATTGTCTGTAAAGCCAAAAGTTCGAATTCATATCAGGGAAGTCACACACAACATTAAAACAAATCCTACCATTCTTTTGTTGCTTACAATTATAATTTCTGTGTATTCCATGCAGATGAACTGCAGGGACTGAGTTTCCAGGAATCACAGAATGTACATGGCAATGCCATGGGATTTTTCTCATGGAACGGTCAATGCTGCTTTGAAGGTTTTCCTCCAGAAGAGAGCACTGTCTGTGACATAAGAATTTCATTTACTGCAATGAATATTTAGTGTTAAGTGAAAGAAAGAAGAGTCAGGAATGAACTCTTGGGAAGTTCTTATCCTGCAGGTGAGCTTCTTCCTGGTGAACTTTTTAGTGCTGGGCTTATGGCTGAATTTGATGATCTTAAAGGCCTTTTCCAGCCATATCATTTCTGTGATTCCAGTCCCTCACAGCTCATTTGGGGGAATACTGCACAGAAAAAGCAAACACAATATTTACCACAATAAGCAGTTTTTATAGATCTCCTCATTCTTTCCATTTATAATGCACCAAGGGCTGTGCTTTAATTCACATTTCTGCACTAATTGAGGCAAACCATCTGCCTGGAAGAGCAGATGAGCCATTTGGAGACTGCCTTGGGTGAGGGCACAGCTCTGTGGCCATGCGGGGGACCCAGTGGCCTGACCACCTCCTCCAGGGGCCCGAGTGACCATCACCAGCCCTGCCTCTTCCTGGAGAAGAGAGGAGCCAGACCAGAGGACACACAGATGGCACATTCACCGTGGCCCAGACCAGGAATCCCAACACCAGGAGCAGAGGAGGGACATGGAGCAGGTCCAGAGACATTCTGAGAGGCACCAGCAGGACCAGCAGCATCAGCTGACAAGTGGCCTCTGGATTAATCACTTTACAGAACATAATTGTGGTCTTGTTACGAGTCCAAGCAAACAGAGAGGCATTTGCTGAGAAATGCTTTAGGACCCAGTTCAATTTTAGCTGATTTTCAACCTCAGAACACCAAACACTGGGCGATTATCTCTGATCTCATTGCAGCCCTATGCCCAAAACCAGAATCCAAGTGATTAGTGATGCTGGACTTGCTTCTGTCTCAGTTCTCATTGATATAAAGAGGGAACAGCAGCACCGAGTTTCATCAGAGAAAGACTAATAAGGCATTATCAGAACCAAGTGGCTGGTTCAGCGTGTATTTCGAAGGCTGTGCACACTTATCCTGCTCGGTCCCATTTTCAGCAGCAGTCAACTGGGACATAGCCACCGAAAGCAGGGAAGCCACAATAATTGTGCCCAGCTGAGCCCATGGCCTGTATTCTCAGAAAACGCAGATTAGAGACCAGAGTCCGAGAAGTTAATCACACTTTGTTCTGAGGGGAAGCTGTGCTCCTGTCAAACTCCCTGTCTGCAGTGTTTTTACAGACCACTTTGAATTTTCTGTCTCAGTTTTCCTGTTTTTTAAAACACAGACTGTGAGCCTCTTGCAGATTTTTTCTGCCTGCAGAGCCAGAAAAAGAAAAGGATTGCAGCGAGACTTCTCTCAGATTGGTCTTCCCTGGATTTAAAAGCCTTCAGGAAACATTTGAGGTAATCCAGAAAGATTGAAGAGTACAGATGTACCTCCCAGGATGCGAGGACTAATGCATGTAATAACTGTATTTCTTTAAAATGACTTTCTGAGGCAGAGTTAAAGGCATAGATGTAACTAAGGGATTGGACTCAGGCCAACTCGTAATGGCTCTGCTGTTTATCTTTTTTTTTTTCTTCCTTATCCCCCTCAGCAGAAAGAGCAGAACAAGCATTTTACTAAGAGATTTAAGGTTTGCTTTCACTCCCTCTCTTACTCAGCCCTCCTGCCCCAAACATTGCTGGGTCACACAAATCAAAGCCTAAATTGCCTGAACCGCTGCTCCAGCTATTTTTACTTTCTCTGTCTGCTAGGAAGAAAGGGAAGACAGATAAGACAAAGTATTCATCAATATTTTAGTATCAATGTATCAGAGTAGAAAGAGTAAAAAATTGCAGGTTATACAGCGTAGTTTAGCAGCGGCCACTCTCTCACCAAGGTGACCGAGATTTGTCTTATGTAGAAATTATTTTCTTAACATTTTTATCAAGAGACTGTGGAGCAGCCCCTGGAAAGAGTGGGGATTTTGAGGTTTTTTTCGCTGTTTTCCATATAACCACAGGTTCTGCTGCTTATCCTTCTGCTGCCCGTACCTGCACTCACAACTAGGGGTTAAAGGCTGCCCTACAACCTCTTTTCAGCCCTTTTTAAACCCACAAGGAGAAAAGTTTCTCATACAAAAAATGAAACACTTACACAGGGCTCAGAAGAAAGTTTGGAACCCTGTTATGGATGTTTTAAATTGTCCAAAGATGACACCACCTGCTTCTGCCTCTCTCCTGGAAAACACTGTCCTGAGAGACAACCCTCGTGCAAAGCACATCTTACATCCTATGGAAAGGGAAAATGTCTCACTTAGCACGTAGGACAGGGTGGAAAAACCACTGTGTGGCTTTCATGCCTCTGGATTTTATCCATTTCCAGTTTTCGGGGCTTTTCCAGCCAGCAAACTGCTGTACCAACTTTTGGAACACTAATTTACACGGAATTTTAGATACACATTTCAGATACGTGCCTAAAAAGCCTCGAATGCCAAGCACAGAAGTGACTCCATGCTACTTTTCCTGCTATTCTCATTCCAGTCTCCACTAAGACAGCACAGCAGCAGCCCCTGAGCCCTGCCTGTTTTTCTCCTACTCTCTTTATCCATGTGATTCCAGCTTAATTCCCAGTGCCTGCCCCTGAGTTACGTTCTGATTTTTGAAATCCACACGGCAGAAAGCAAAATCTGACCTCCTTCCATCACCTCCCAAAGTAATTTTCAAGGTTAACCACAGGAAAGGCAGGTGAATTATGTGGAAACAGCCACCTGCCAAGCCCTTTCTTCAGGTGCTCGCCCCCAGCCTGGCCACTTGCTCAGCGTGTGCTGTGGCACTGGACACTCACTGAACACTCCTGACCAGAAAATTGGTCAAAGAATTCCGATTTATTCAGTGCAATAATAACCAGCTTCACAGCAAGGCTTGCACGGAGCAAATAGAGACGAAAACTCTCCGTGGTTCCTGCCAAAATCTCTGGCAAACAAAACAAGCCCGTAATAGAATCCTGCTTGTAAAAATGCTTCAGGGTGCCCGTGTTCCAGAGCTGGGAGCATAATAAATTAAGTCGTGGATGCCTAGGACAAAACCCTGTGGGATACCTGAGCCAACCCAACAGGTGGAGAAATTGAAAACAAATTGATAGCCTTGGGAGAGGAAATATTAGAACCAAGCAATTATAGTGCCAGACTGTCTGGGATGAAAGGCAGGGAGAGCCAGCGATGATTTGCATTGGTGCAGCACCAGGAGTGGAGCGTGTCAGGTGATATCCCAGAGCTTTTCACAGCACTGGAACAGCAGAGCACGCAACAGCCGGAGGTAAAGAGGGGAAAAAAGCAACCAGCATCAAAATCCAGACCCAAACAACAAGAGTTGGAGTGTGTCTGAAAGCAGGAGAGAGTGGTTGTGCCATGTGGGAGCAAAGCGGAGGCAGCTGATTCGGTATCAGCCTCCATGGTGCCGGTGCTCTGAGGAAATGGAGTAAATCCAGTTGTTCCCACTGCACCTCTGGAAATCTGCCCAATGCCCAATGATTCTGTTCTCTAACACAAACCCATGGAGCAAAGGAAGGACATCCCTGGTTACGCATGCTGCCCCTTCTCCCTGTTTTCATCATTTTACCTCTGCACTCTCCCAGCCTGCATGGCTATCCCAGCTCTGCTTCTGCCTCAGTGCAGCACAAGGGGATTGAAACCGTTCATTTTAATTTTTATTCCATATTTCCTGATGCAAACAGGCACTTGAGCCGCTCTGCCTCCCCCTGAAAGCTACACCTGTTGTATACACTCTGCAGAATCAACCACTGACAGCTTGAAATTGTGACCTTTGGTTGAATACACCTTTCCTGGGACAGATCTATAATTAACTGCAGCTCCAACCCCACTGCCAGCTCCGTGCTGTTCTCTCTCAGTGGTATGTGCATCACTAAGGTTCAGAGAATGCCACACTCCATAACTGGCTGCTCAAGGGTCTATTATATCAGAGAAAAGTGAGCCCATGACAAATTGCCCACAAGTTTTCCATCTTTCGCTGTGGGCTAGAGCAATCCCAGGGCCTGGGTGTTGAATACAGCGGGTGTCACCTCAGCTCTGAGCTCCTGGCACAACCCACCCCTTGAAGGGAAGGGTGGCCTTGTGGTGGGAATGGGAGGAAATGGGGTAAGAATGCCCCAGTTCAAGGCACAGAGAATCACTGAAGTTGGAAAAGAACTCCAAGCTCATCAAATCCAACCCCCAACCATCTCTCCTAAGGAGCCAGGAGCTTGGCACAGGAAACATGAAGTTTCCCCAGGAAAATCTTCCTCACAGATGTATTCTGAGGGCTTCGTATTTTGCAAGCAGCTATCCCATGGAAAATGCCAGAGAAGCACTCTCTATAATTACAATTTCACCACTTGAAAAGCTTGGCTGTGTCATAGCAGTGGCTCAATTAAGTTGAAATGCAGGACTGCTCCTGATGGCGCAACGGTTGTGAATAATATCATAAACCATTTGCCAGGCTGCTGGAAACATGCTGATTATGGGCACAAAGTACACTCTGTTTTCCTTCTGAGCACTGAGGCTCGACACATTCACTAATGTGGGGAATCAGGACAGCTCCTGCCTTTTTTAATACGACTTTATGTCATTTATGCTTCACATCCAAATCGCTCCGCTCCAGGCGGCGCAGGAATAGTGGCTTTGGGGAGGCTGCCGACTTCCCAGAAAAACCATCTCAGGTAGAGCTGCCACAGCTTTCTCTAACTGCTGGGAAAGTCAAGGCACTTTGTGGGACAACAGAGAATGGAAATGAGGGAGCCAGGAAGCCCCCGGAGTCCTGCTGATTAAGCTGCACTCATTAGAAAGGTTTGGGATTCGAGTGATTCTACAAGAAACGTGACTGCAGACAAGACCTGATGGAACAGGCAAATCCTGCAAGGACTTCGAGGCATCCTCCTCTGCAGCTCCACGCAGGAGTGCAGGCAAAGAGGAGACAAGCACTTCTGGATAACAATCTAAACACAAGAGCAGTCACCACATCGGCTGAGACAGGTGAATCAGGGCAAGGGGATGGTTTAGAAATCATTCCTCGTGTTACAGAGCTCCTGTGGAAGGACTGCATTCACCCTTTGCTGCTCTAGAAGCACAAGCCAAAGGCAACAGAAAGAAGGAAGCTTTCACCTACTTGCTTGCCCATGGAAGTAGAGATTGCTTCCCTGCCTTCTGAGCAAAAGAGAAAACATTGGTCAACTGCTTTTGTCAAACTTCAGATCCAGAATAAGAAATCTAAAATAATTTTTAGTGGCTCTTCTTCCAGGATGGAGCAGCTACATGCACATAAAAAATCTGAGGCTTTGACTGAAGAATGTTTCCATCATAAATAAGGATGATTCCCTCGTTGTAAAGAGTGTAAAAATAAGCAAACACAGAGACTTTCAGAGCAGAGGTTTATGAAAATGTTGTCTCTCGCTGATTTCTTGAAGCACACTCATTTGAGCTGCATTATTTGCCATGCTGTGTAGCTGTGATGCTCAGCTGTTACCTCTGGACCCAAAACATTGTGAAATGACACTTAGCATAAAACAACAACTGTTACACGTCCTTACACTCAATGCCAACATTACTCTTCAGCTCAAATGCTCAGTGCTCTGAATCTGGGCTTCACGCAAGGACACCTGAAGGTTTTATATTAAATATTTCCTAACCCTAAAAAAGAGCAGCGAGTGCTGCTCAGTAATGCCCCAAAGCCAAAATCTGACAGAGATCTGCTTCATTTTGTACCCAAACGCGAACTCAGTGTCACACAAACCTCTGCACAGCACAGCCACCGGTTCTGACAGCTCAGGGCAGCCTCTGAAAGCAGAGGTTCTGGCAGGCAGGACCCTGCACAAAATTTGCTGGTGCAGCTCAGTTTGGCATTGGCGCTATCCTTGACAAGATAAATCAGATTAAAATGTGCAAGTAGCCACTGGGTCTGGAGTTTGCTGAGAGTAAGAGAGTTCTGAACATGTTCGTTTTGGCCACTCAGCTGGACAGGGGACCCTGGGGGAGCATAAGTCCACATTAAGCTGTTGTAAGGAGATGTAAATCTCTTCTGACTGGATGGCCACTGGCCATTAAGTGGCTCCATAATAAATGTTAATCATTCTGGACCTGATGGAGGATTAAAAGAGTCAGACCTACTTTTGTGTTTGAAGTTGGGGAAGGCTGAGGACGCCCTGAGATTGGTCTGTGCAGGAGCCGAGTGGGTGCTGGGGTTTGAGGCAGGATTCACGCAGCCCAGAGCAGCAGCAGCGCTCCAAAAAACTGAGATTCCAACGATACCTAAACCCTTCCTGAAACACATTCCTCGGTTTTCCACATTCCAGCATCATGGGTGATATTTTAGCTCCATTTACAGATTTATTTTGGGTCATTCAGCACTGGAAAGCTCCCTTTAAGGCACGTTAGGAGCTTTTTCAGGGACAATAGTGGAGGAGAAATACGAGGGCAGGGGGTGATTTAATGTCCTTGGAGCATTAGGTTCCATTCACTAGATTCCATTCATACTGCTTCCTTTTCCTGCCATAATTATCTCAAAGTTTTATGAAACAACAAAAAAAAATCATCCTCCTGGTCTTTTATACTTGTAAAAATATGCAATCAAGATGATGTTTTCATTCACTTCATTATTCACCTTGTTTATGGAATGTAATCTCTCAGACCTCTCTTTGGGTAGGACTTAACATTCCTGCAGTGATGATCACCCAAAGTCTGGCACTCCCCAAAAACTCCCTTCCCACCTGTGATCAGCAATTCTGCTGTCCTTGGTCGCTTGGTGTTTCCATTTCAATTATTCCCAAGCCTTCATGCACAGTGCAGCCACAAGGAAGTGGGACGTTAATGTGAGCCGTGTATTTATAACCACTTTGCTTCAGCTTGCAAGTGACAAATACTCCTTGTTTCTAACATTCCCTCGAGCCTTCTGCTGAGTGTGATTTCCTATTTTATATGTAAAAACCTCAATCTCTACTCTTCTGCAGCTCCCAGTGAATCTCTCTAGATTATAACACAGACATGAACACACATAATATTGCCAGTCCAAAGCTGGAGGCAAAAAAATTGAGTGTATTGATAAATGATGCTAACTAGATTTGACATTTGACCAAACTTGTTAAAACAATCAGAATATCTGATATCATTAAACCTCATAAAGATGAAATATCCAGGAATATAAATTATACCATGCACCCCAAGATTTATCTTCTGCACAATGGTGCTAAACTAAGCTGCCTTTATCAACTCTAAGCAGGGTCTGGTGTCCAGACTAACAGCTACTGCAAACACATTTAAAGGCTCAAATTTAATTAAAGTTGCATGAACTCTTATTTTAACTAATTCTGGAATGTTGCAGCATTGAAAAACAAAATAGGCTGGAATAAGAATTCAGAGTCTTATTTTTTACTAAGATATTGTGCCTCAAAAAGCCCTGAAAAGAATCCATGAACAAACAGATTTCTGTAATATAGGACCACATGAATATGAAGAGAATTCCCACTTCCTGCTCAAACTCAAGAGGAGTTTGTTTGTTTTGTTAGGGACAAAAAAGTTTGTCCCAGCTGAAGCAGGCAATAGCTCAAGAAAAGGGAGAACAACCCTTTAATTCTGGTTCAGCATTCCTGGAGAGGTCTGCAAGGAATCCAGGGAAAACTGGAAGGTCTTGCTGGTAAAACTCCTGAGGCAGCAGGCAAAGGTCCCCCAAGTCTCAACCATTTGAAGATCAACTACCCTGTGTGCCTCACAGAAAATTCCAGGCATCAATTCCTCCGAAACAGAGACGAGAATCCAGACCTGGAATAACAGGAATGGGACTGGATCATAAAATCTGCCCAGATCTGGATGAAACGCAGAAGGGCTGAGCTGGGCATTAAGGGAGCCATTGGAAGGGTGCTGGGAGAGTCCACAGCTCTGGGGACAAACTTCCCAGTGCAGGATGAGGTTGGAATGAGGAAGTCTGGAAAAGCTGAGTGGGTGGCAAGGACCCACCAAGAAGCAGAGAGGTTTTTGCAGGCCCTGCTCAGCTCAGTTCTCTCTACACAAACTCTTAGTTCTGGTTTCCTTTCTCTCACCCTTTATGTGAAATTTCCTGTTAGAGAATAAATCTGCATGGGATCCAGGCCTTTATTTTATTGGAATCTCTCAGTGGCTGCTGCTCATCCCTGGCAGAAGTGATAATCCTGTCTTTGTCAGCAGCACCGCTTTGCCACAGCCCCATGCAATGTCACAAACGAGATTGAGACTTCCCACAGAAAACAAACATCTGGATCCAATGAATCCCTACGGAACAAAGGCCCTGTTCTCATGCAGATCAGTTCAGTAATAAAAATTAAGAAAAAAACCCATAAATCCTCTGGAAATACACTGTAATGGATGAGGAGAGTGCCCCCTGGATAAAGGGAATTGTCACTGTACGTTCCCATGCCACATCAGCCAGGAGATTTCAAAGGAATAGATCTGGTTTCATTGAAAGGTACCCATTTTAAATGAAATTAAGCCTTTTATTTGTCACTGCTGCCAAAAGCTTTGTGTCCTATGGCAGCCATTTCCACTGAGCTTGACCAATTTGCATATAAAACTAATTGAAAAGAAAACATTCAGGGGGTTTTGTTTGTTAGAAAATAATAATCTTTAAAAGTTACCATGTAATAGAAATATTCTGATGAAAATACAAAATGTGAATTTTAAGAACTTTTGGGGGGATTTCTACTAAACCAATATCCCTAAAATAAACCATATTTTATTTTATTTTGAAAAAGGATTAAGAAATGTTTCCTTGGTATTTTCAGGGTGATGGTTATGAAAGGGAATGTAAAGAGTTCCAAGGCCTCACCACCCTCACAGAGAAGAGTTTCTTCCTACTATCCCATCTAAATGTACCCATCATCTTCACCATTAAGGAATGCACACCTCTATAGACTGGATTTACAGTCTGTGCACACTTTTCCAGAGTTTCCACCAGAACACAGACAAACACAATACACAGGCCATGAAAATCCAAGGTTTTTTGGGGAGAGGTTTGCACTGAGCTCCTTGTGATCAAGCAAACCTGAATTTCGAACTTATTGGAACGCTCCCGATGTTTTCTGTGACACAGCTCAAGCTCAGGTGCCTTCCCAGGAGCAGTGGGGATGGAAAATGGTCTCAAAGAGGGATCAGTGCAGGTAAAAGTCCCTCACCATCCCTTCCAAGACGTGTCTGTTCCCAGCCTGAACCTGCACATGCATTCACAGAACCATTTAGGATGGAAAAGACCTTTAAGACCACAAAGTCCAACCACTTCCAAGCCCCCCATTAAACCACATCCAAAAGGGCCACATCCCCACATCTTTTAAACACCCAGCTCGGGGTGGTGGAACAATCCAAACCCACACATCACATGGAAAGTTGGCCAATTTATCCCCAGTAAAAAGGCTGCCTGTGAACCAATAATCTGTGCAGCGAGTTTACAAGCTTGTACTCAGCGCTTACCAGCCTGCAAGAACATGTGAAGGAGCTGAGTTCTTTATAATCAGCTCACCCTGGAATTTGCTCACAACGGCGTTCTCTTTTCTCACTTTGACAATTCTCATTAAGGGCTGCCTTCCCTGCACCTCCGTGTGGAAAGGCTGATGTGAGCTGCATGCTGATCCACGCAGGGAGAGCTCGCTGCAGGCTGCAGCATCCAAACTCAGCCCCAGCACTCGTGGGAAGAGAGGGAAGAGCTGCAGCATCCAAACTCAGCCCCAGCATTCATGGAAAGAGAGGGAAGAGCTGCAGCACTGCAATTCAGTCCCAACATTCACGGAAAGAGAGGGAAGAGCTGCAGCACTGGGATTCAGCCCCAACATTTGTGGAAAGAGAGGGAAGAGCTGCAGCATCCAAACTCAGCCCCGACATTCGTGGAAAGAGAGGGAAGAGCTGCAGCACTGGGATTCAGCCCCAACATTTGTGGAAAGAGAGGGAAGAGCTGCAGCATCCAAACTCAGCCCCAGCACCCGTGGGAAGAGAGGGAAGAGCTGCAGCATCCAAACTCAGCCCCAACATTCATGGAAAGAGAGGGAAGAGCTGCAGCATCCAAACTCAGCCCCAACATTCATGGAAAGAGAGGGAAGAGCTGCAGCACTGGGATTCAGCCCCGACATTCATGGAAAGAGAGGGAAGAGCTGCAGCACTGGGATTCAGCCCCAACATTCGTGGAAAGAGAGGGAAGAGCTGCAGCACTGGGATTCAGCCCCAACATTCGTGGAAAGAGAGGGAAGAGCATTTCAAGAAATTTTAAGGAGCAAGGGAAGCAGAAGTGGGATCCAGGAACTGCAGAGAGCATTAGGACGGACTCAGGAACATGGGAACAGTGTCCTGCAGCTCCCACTTCCTTCTGTCTTAAAACCTGCCTTTTCCAGGTAAAACTTGCAGCATGAAAAAGGACATTTGGAAGCATTTTTTCTGAATATCCACTGTTCCTGATCTCACTAATACTCAGTATATTAATATCTCATTACCTAGCAGCTGTTCTCAAAAGATTCCACAAATCCCAAAGGTCCAAATGTGACTTCAGAGGTTAAGTCAGGGAAACCAGGCACACAGCACCTCATACTTTATGCTGACTTTATGGGAATTTGGCCACCATTTTAAAAGAAAGTCTGAGTTTTGGGTGTTTCTCAGCAGAGAACAGTTATTTGGCAGAACAGAGCCCTGACAAATGAAACCATAAAGGAAGAATAGTAGCTCTGGAAGATAAGGAGATCGTTCGATCAAATATTTCCATCGACCAAACATCTTTTTAATGAATAAGAGCAATTAAGTGTGACTCTGACCTGCTCTTTTTTAAGTGACTAATGTATTTCATGAATAATTTCGTTTTCTTTTTAAATGCGCGTGAAATCTGCATTTTCTATTTCGGTGATGTGCAAGGCAGCACACAGATCTGACAATTCCTCATTTGACAGAAAATACTGTTTTCTCAAGACCAACATACCCACAAACATAGATTATGTTTGGGAAATCCCTCATCAAAACTGTTCCAAGCAACAACACATCTGTTCTTATTTACAGACATAAAAAGATGCAGCTCCCCATCACCAAGCAGAGTCATTAATTCTGATTTACTCTTTGCAGGCTCTGAAAATGTTCTAGAGGCCGCCCCCTCCCATCCACACAAACTCTCCCCCCGTCATTGGTTCAGAAAACCTTCAACTCTGGTTGGAGAAACACCTTGGCCAAAATCTTCTTGCTGATATTTTCACCTCAATAACAGAAGGTATTGTTTATGCCTTTGAATTCAGCCTGCTTTGCATTTTAAAGTGGGGTTTTTTTGTGTACACAATTAATTGAGGGGGTTCAAACAACAGATTAATGGCTCCTCCAATTACATTACAGCTTGGTGCAACTTGAAAGTGTTCACAGAAGAGCAAAGCGGATTTCCCTGCCCAGAGCACTTGCACAGGTTCATCTCCAGCCTTGAATCCAAATGCCAAGGACCAGAAACTCCCTCTGGGTATGAAAGACGTGAATACTTTGTCTTTTTAAACAGCCGAGGGAATTCATTTTCATGCTTGGGAGATAATCAGGATATCCCTGGCTCAGAATTTGGATGAGCCATTGCTTGTGAAGAGCTTTATGGTATTTTTAATGATCATCCATGATAAGTGACTGTTCTGCTTCAAGGCACAGCTCCAAGGAACAGCCACAACCCCCTGCTGCCAATTCCTCACCTGACCCAGCACAATCCTACACAGATGGCACGAGGAAGGAAAAGGTGAAACAGGACAACCAAAAATCATTCCGGTCAGAAAAGACCTCTAAGATTATCCAAATGTCAACCCAGCACCACTGGGATGTTCACCACTAAACCATCTCAAGTGGCATAAGGAAATATTTTTTAAACACTTCCAGGCTTGGGGACTCCACCACTTCCCTGGGCAGCCTCTTCCAGAGTTTGACAATACTCTCCATGAAGAATTTTTTTTCCTGCTATCCAATCTGAACCTCTCATGGCACAACTTGAGACAGTTTTCTCTTGCCCTGTCACTTGGGAAAAGGGACTGACTGCCACCTCACTCCAGCCTCCTGTCAGGCAGCTGTAGAGGTCACATACTTGTGACCTTGTTTTCCCACCAGTGACACAAAGCATCACTGCTTAGGCAGTTAAATGTGTTTTAGAGATGCAGACATTGAGGAATCAAAATAAACACGATTAGTGATGGTCACAGGGAAGGTGTTACTGGTATCTGTGGCCCACATGTTGGGAAAGGCAGGACATAGGTGTCTGCCCCATTAATTGGGCACGCGTTTAACTCTCAGTGCCAGCTTTAACCCCCAAAAACCTGCCTGACTCCACATCAAGAGGAAGCAAAGAGCTTTACAATCCCAGTGGGAAGAGAAGCAGGGAATTTTCAGAGCCTGGAGCCTGCAAGGCAGCAGAACAAGTGCCTGGATTCATGAGACAAACGCAGCCTCCCTAGAGACAGCCCTGCACGGGAGTGCAGCAGGTCACAGCTCCACGTGAGACTGACAAGGCAACGACTCAAATGCACTTCAAAGTAAGTAAATATTTGGGAGACTGGCAGGTATAGGAGAAATATTTACCATAAACAGGAGGGGGAATTAACCGGGGTGCCTGGAGTGGTACCACAGCTTGCTGAGCTGGAGAGAAGGTGTTTAATGCTGGTGAGACACCTCTGTGGCACTGCTTTGCTCATCTCCTTCAGGTTCTGCAGAACCCAAGGGTTTTACCATCAGGTCACTGCCTCTTGGCACCCCTTTATCCCAGCCCAAGGTCACAGCATTCCCTGCGAACGCCTCGCTCTGTTTTTCCAAGCGTGAGATTCCTGGCTCGGAACACATCAAGGCTTTTTGGCAGCCCATGCCCTCCTCCCTGCTCTCCCAGGAACGCCCCTCCAGAAAAGAACCTGACACGGCTCACGCTGGCCCTGGAGCTGCTGGGAAGGCACCTGGGCATCGTGGGGATTCGTGCTCAGCGCCGTCCTGCAATTTGCGGGAATGTGCTCCCGCTCTCCCCTGCATGCTAATGATATGTTATGCAGGAGAGATGGATGGCACGGAGTAAAATATTTTTGGATGATTGAGAGGAAAAATGAGGAGCAGAAACGTAAGGAAAGATCCTTTCACCTGCCTGTGATCACAGGAATGCTGGTGAATGGTAACAGCAGTTCCTGCTCCAATACAGACCACACGTGACTCTGCAGGGATGGCTCTAATTTCAAGATTTTCTAATTTGTATGGCAGTGACAATGATCCCCAGCATATAACTTACAAGAAATAAGACTTAAAGACCAGATTTACCTGATTTCTGTGACCTCTTACCTTCCACCTAACATTTCTACCTGAATTGCTTGGTCTAATCTAATAAAACAAACAAAAAATATTGGAAGAGATTTCCCATTTTTGTCCTTTTTTTGGAGATACTAAGCTGGAAGTAGTGCTGCTGGTCTTTAATAAAAGGTGAAAAGGCTGTAAACAACATTCACTCCACTGCAAGACAGAGGAGAACTTAACAACCTGGCTCAGCTCTTCTAGAATAAAGAGTGAGTTAACTAATCGGGCATACTGAGCTACTTAATATCTATATATTTAATATTGAGGTATTAGGCACATAGATATTAAGAAGAAATCCTTCTCTGTGAGGGTGGTGAGGCCCTGGCAGTGTCCAAGGCCAGGCTGGACGGGGCTTGGAGCAGCCTGGGACAGCGGAAGGTGTCCCTGCCCATGGCAGGGGGAGTGGGATGGGATTTAAGGTTCTTCCAGCCCAAACCACTCTGTGATTCTATGATGATTTTATGAGCCAGGCATTGCACCCAAAGCTGCTTCTTTTGTCCTGCTGGGAAGCTGGAATGCTGTAGGTAGTGAACACTGTAAGCTTTTACGAGAGGATAACTAGGAAACAGCTTTTATTATTCCAATAAATACCATTTGCATTCAGACAGCACTAAATAATGCCCACAAACACACAAAAATAGAGTCACTGGCTGAGAGAGAGCTTGCAATGGAAAAGACAAGTTTTATTTACTTTTTAGAAACCTTTTAGTTCCTTAAAGCAGCAAAATATGATTTCATAATTATTACCTTATGCTGTCCTGACATTTACATTACCATACAGTGCTGAAAGCCAGAAAATACCAACTGTTCTGCAGAGGGTTTTGTTCTCTGCAGGGTAAAAATCTATTAACTGCATTCAGAACTGCATATATATTACATAAAAAAACCCCCAAAAAACTGGTGGATTGCAGGATTGGGAGAGCTTGGAGGCTGAACTCTATGTGGAGCTGCATATTATGGATCAATGAGGGATGGGTGGATTGGGAAGGGTTAAAGGGGTTTTATGAAGTCTCCTATTCCGGGGATAGGCAGCCTGTACTCAGGGACTGGGCTGAGAACGGGATGGGAAAATGTAATAAAATTTAAGATATATTCCTGTTTTCCTGCATTTATTGGTGCAGAGGTCTGAGAACTCCTGGAAATCTGTGGAGATCTGTACAATGACCCCAAAAATTTGCACTGTTCTGTATCAGCATCGCTTCCTGATACGCACAGAATATGCCCATGAAACAGGATGATAAGCTGGGAATTCGAGACTGGGACTTATTCCAAACCCCTTTATATCCCAAGGGACGTCTCCACTCCAAGAGTCACCCACAGCCCCGTTTCTGCACAGAGATTTAATCAATGCCTCCCAAACTTTGCACCTCTCTCAGCCTCCATTGCTCACAACAGTGACATTTAGCAGGGATTGGGAAGGCCTTAGAGCAGCATGAAATTTTTTCAATTCTCACTGGACTGATGAATGGCTCCTGTAAAAGGTTAAATCCTCACTTTTCCTGCCCCTCAGAACCGCAGCATTTCCCAATCCAAACTATGCCCTGAGCGCTCGGGAGAACGGTGTGAGCAGCAACAGCTTTTCCCTCAGGGCAAAGGGACATTCCCCAAAGCCCAACCACCTTTCATTCACTCTGCCTTTAGCCTGGTGCTCTCCTTACCCCTCATCCTCAGGATGTGAGGATGGAAAAGGGATGGAATGGGTCAGTCCCATGCTGTGTTTCAGGTTTGCCCAGACCTTCACTGATGGCACTGGACGGGTGCTACCACCAATTCATTCATTTCCTAGCTCGTGATGGGGACCCAAATATCCACAGGGCAACCACCAGTGTCTCCAGAGGACTATTCCTTATAGCCAGAAGCTGGGAAGAACTGGGACAGAGTGCCCAGAGAAGCTGTGGCTGCCCCTGGATCCCTGGAAGTGTCCAAGGCCAGGTTGGACATTGGAGCTTGGAGCAGCCTGGGACAGTGGAAGGTGTCAAGAGGTGGGACCAGGTGATCCTGAAGGTCCTTCCAACCCAAAGATTTCATGGGGAGACCTTCCTTGCACTAGAAAAGTGGCAATCAGCAGAGATGGGAGGAGGCCTTGGTCAAGCAATGGCTGCTCCAGCAGCTTGGGAAATTCCATGGCAGCAGCTCTGGATGAGGAATGTGTTTCTGTATTCCATACAACACCCTCAGTGGGAAGGGAGAGCTGGGTTCCCTACTGCCCTGGAGATGCCATTGCCTTGATCCATGTCCTCCTGTCACGAGGAGGTGCAAGGTTCTACCTCTGTGTCCTTGACACCAAAAGCGGCCTGGCAACGTGTGGCAGCTACCTTGAAATGAGAAAATAATTCAAAGCTGCAGCTCTGACACTCCCTCATGCTACGGAGAAGCCAGCACAGCCTCATTACAGATAAAAATCACAAATTAAGGTGTCTTCTCTCATTGACTGAAGAGTTTCCTTCAGAGATAATTCAGAACAGAAACCTAACTTTTGTGCCCTGAATGTTCTGTGAAGGAGCCCTGTCCCCCTTCCCATCACTGTCTGCTCTGGCAATAATGGGAAATTATCCCTGTCATCCGCATCAAGCATCTCAGGACATCAGATTTGTTCATCTTCTTTGTTTCTGGATTAATTATTAGTTGGATGGTCAGAACGGTAAATTTTGATGCTCCACTGTTTCCACAGCACCCCAGTGTGAGACAAATGGCTTCGTTTCTAATTTAGAAGCAACACAGAACTTTTTGAAAACAAGGATAAATTAAATTTTCCTAAAATTTAAATCCCTAAGTTTACAGAGAAAACACCACTTCACAGGTAAAGATAATTTATGTAATTAAAAATACTCATGTACTATTAATAATCTTAATTTGCATGAGTATTAGGTCATTTTTATGCAATTAGCCGAAGCAGAAGGTTTTTTGTCAATTAAACTAATTGTTTTTCACACTAGGTGTAGACTGAATATTGATCTTTTTTATTCAGCTCACTTGCATAAGCAAATGAGATCTAATTGCATCCTTACCACATCATTACTCAGTTATTGTAATTTACAGAACATAGATTCTCTCACACACTAACACCTTCTTTGTGCTATTGCTGTTGAAGAGATGCTGCTTAATTTGGGAACTTCAGACTCTGTTTTCCATCTGTCGATTTAGGACAAATTTACATCGTGGAGTTTGTCTTCTTAGTGGTTAAGATAACGTTCAAGCAGAGTTTTAGAGGGATAAAAGAAATGCCCAAAACAGCACCTGTGTCTTTCAAAAACCAGTCAGAAGAGAGATCAGTCAGGCAATGACAGCTCCCACGTACAAATCATGACAGGACTTTCAGATTTAATAACACTAATCTCAACTTTGCAAAGAATTTGTGCTTTTGTTTAAGGAAGGTTCAACAAACCAAGGATTTTCACAGGTTTAGCTGTGAGATTTTTGCCTTTGTTGATGCTTTTTTTGTTGGTGGTTGGGTTTTCTATGTTTTTTTTTGTTCGTTTTTTAATGTTCCTACATTGGGGCAGGGGAGCGAAAATTACTTGTTGTGTTTTACCTGTGGAAAGGTCCAGACTCTCGACAGCTTTACTGGGTGCGCCACTTCACACTGGCTGTTTTTATTACGGTGGGACAGAAAAATGATTATCTGTGCCCAATGCCCACCTTGTCTCCAGCCCAGAGCATTGAGTGCCACGTCCAGCCCTTCCTTGGACACCACCACATCCCTGGGCAGCCCCTTCCATGAAGAAATTCCTCCTGAAACCCAGCCTGAACCTTCCCTGGCACAGCTGGAGCCCCTCACCAGGACGTTTGTCCTCTGAGCACCTCAGCTGCTGCGCTGAAGCTGCAGCAGCTCCAGAGCTTATTCAGCCATGGGGTTAATTTGTGCATTCTATCCAAAATAAAGAAGTCTTCAAGAACTTGTTGTTCCAGCAGAACTCTGAATGTTTTGCAAGGAAAATCATACCAGTGCTTCTGCTGTAAGTCAGGCGGGAAGAAACTCTCCCGAAGAGAAGTCACTGGGAACAACACGTCTTGATGCTGTACAAATTGCTTCCCTTAAAAAATAAGAAATGAACAGTACTTAGGCTTGATGGATTGTTTGTTCTCCTCACTTGTTAAAATTCTCTGGTGCTGAAGCTGGGCCATATGGAGCAGAGCTGTTGGTGTCAGAGCCCAGATGCCAGCTGCCTACATTCTTCTAGCAACTGCATCTGGATTTCTCAGTGCTCCAGATTCAGAATTAAAAGCCAAATGCTAATTTCCAATGAGAATACACTTTTTCCCCACCAAAAAAAAAAAAAAAAGAAGCTCCAGCCCATGAAAGTGGAGGCAAAAGGATTCAACACGGTTGTCTGCCTGCTGAGCTGCCTTTACTGATCCCTTGGCCAGTACTCGCCCAGTGCAACTGGGAGGTGAAATACATTCACTGTGGCATGGCCAGAGAGGCTTCAGGGGACTGCATTTATTGCTCAGTGAAGTGGAGCTCCCAGCACTTGCAGAATCAGGGAGAGAAGCTCAGCTGGCGAGCGGGAACTTGTTAAACCACTATAAAACAGTCGTGTTCAATCTTGTACCACGAGCCTACACAACAAGGGAGGTGGGAAGGAAAAAAAACCCTGAAGAACAAACAGTCTATCATCAGCTAAATTTAACCACCTCAGCGGGCTCAGAGCTGGGGAAAACACACTTCCCATGAGCACATGAGTGCATCTGGCCCAGTGACTGAAAAAGCCACCGGCTTTTTTAACGTGTTGCCTAGGAAAGGGCAGCATCTGAATTTAGGGTCTTGGTCTGGATCTGCTGATTCTTAAAAGTGCAAAGAAAGCCTTCCACGACCTCAAGTAAAACATCCCACTCCATAAACAATGGGACAAGAGGGAATGGTCTAAAGTTGAGCCAGGGAAGGTTTCAATTGGATATTAGGGGAAATTTATTCACTGAAGGGGTGGCCAGGCAGGGGAACTGCCCAGGGCAGTGGTGGAGTCACACCCCTGAAAGTGCTCAAAGTGTGGATCTAGTTCTTAGGGCCGTGGTTTAATGGTTGAACTCAATCTTAAAAGGCTTTTCCAACCTTAATGATACCCTAACCGAAAAATTCATTGAGATATTTAAGCCTATCCTATAAACATGTAACACTTCTTTAGAACAGTGAGAACCACCCGCAAACCCAGCTTGGAGGAGCCTGATAAAACACACTGTCAACGAGCTGCAAATATTTACATGGTTCCAAAACATCTCAAACTTACCCGTACTCACGACACCAGCTGTGCAATTTTAATTCTGTTTAATCAGAAGCAGAAATAAAGGGGATAACACAGTCCCTGCCATACAGGGAATTTTTCAGCATTAGGGCCCTGCCTTCTCAAGGCACAAAGCCCACAGTGCAAAGGCCACGGCACAGAGCAGAGGGCCACATATTAATTTAAAAATACCCATTTATCCAGCAGCTTCAGGTGCACAATAACACGTTCAGTTCTCACTGAGGACTGCACTGCCTGCGTTAGGTACAATTCATATCAACATAATGCCTGTTCTATTCCACAGCAGAAGGAGGAAGAGTCCTTTGTCAGCAACACACAAAAGCACTGTAAGTCACACCCAGCCCCGCAGGCCAAAGTTTGGGATCTCCTCTCAAATACCACACCAAGATAGACTGGGAGACACAAAATATCTGCTTGGAGGGATCATGGATACTGGGAAAACCAGAATTAATTATCACCTGGCAGGCCATGAGTAGGATTTACTTCTTGATGTACCCCTCAGATGTCCAACTTGCAACATATTCTTAATTTATACTCTGCACTGGAGTTTCTGGCTATGTCCCTGCTTTGAATTTTATTTTTTAAGACTCAAATATTGCTATCCTATAGGTGTACACATACAGGGATATAAACCAACATCGACCATTTCACTACAGGCAGCTCAGCCAGCTACAACATTTTAAGTTCCAGCACATTAATTTCTATTTATTCATCATTATTTTGCTCCACAAGGTGGTGATTTTGCATATTTGAGAGCCCAGGATGAAAACACGTCTCAAGCCCAGCCTGACAATCAGAAGGGATTGCAAGCAGACTGAAATCCTGTTCCTCCTTGCCTTGAGCTATAGTTTCAAATACCTTTCTGCATATTCCCAGATTGTTAAGTAGAGAAGTTTCCTTTGAAATCTGCAGCCCTTTGCCTTTTCTTTATGCAGAAAGAACAAACTCTGGGTACTATTTTGCTGCTTTGGTTTCAGGCACACTGGAATAATGAACAGACAGAGGAAGGAGGACTCTGAGCAGCAAAAGCAATATCCAAAAAATAAGTGTAATATACATTTGGGATCGTCTCTGAACAGCTGATATTGGTTACAGAGAATCAATCTTCAAGAACATTTCTAGAAAATCCTGTGATATCTCTTTATACCACTAATAAATAAAAATATAAAACCATTACCACTATTCAATTATTGGTGCAAATTAGAAATTAAGTAATAACTATTTCAACTAGAATTAAAGCACTCTGTCTTTTTATTTCTCATACATTTTAATGCTGAACATTCTGATCATGGAAGATGTGTCTTTGGAAAAAAAAAGCCACTTGGTGGATTTTTTCCCCCCTCATCTGGAGTGAGGATTTTCGGTAAACCAAAGGAGCTTCTAAACATTTGGATTAAATTTGATTTTATTTGGATTAAATTTGGAAGCTCCTACAGAAGCGAAAGACTCAATCCATGCTCCTCCAAGCATCTTTATATTTACCTCCACTAGAGTCAACACACTGAAAGAGTAACAATTTCACTAATTTAAAGTATTTATTCCTGAAGTATTTTTTACCAGCTGTTGACAAAATGCTGCAACACAGCATATAGGCAAATATGTCAAGAATAACTTCCTCCTTGAACAATTTCCTCTGCACACACAAAAAGTCTCTTCTGGCACCAGGAGGAATCCCAGTGCAGTCAATTAACACTCAACTGCTCATGGGTAGAAAACCCAGCCCTTTATGAATCAGCTCGCAATTTTCTTTTTGTTCTGGGAACAAAAGCAGAAATGTGAAGGAATGGAGAATGTCAGTCTGGAAAACAGCAGGAGCATCCTTGTTTATGCAACAGGTTGAAGTTTCAGCAGGATAGTCTTTCCTGAAGTGTCTTATTTTAATGATCAGCAAGTGAAACATCAAAGGAATTTTCACTTAGGCCTGGCTTTTATTAATACAAAAACAGTGCCCTGTTTTCCAGAAAGTTTTGTTAATATCTGACAATACCTAAAGGTTTTTAGTGACTTAATACTCAAGTTGCTATTCCCCTTGAGGCACCAACACAGTCTTTCTTTTTTGGCTTTTCTGAGCAACCTGGTCTAGTGGGAGGCGTCCCTTCCCATGGTGGGGGATTGGAACGAGATGTTCTTTAAGGTCCCTTCCAACCCCAACCATTCCAGGATTCCACGATGACTCCAGGTCTCCGTGATGACACCAGGAATAAGGATATTCACACGTTTGTCCAGTGCTAGGTAATTTTCTGACATGTATTTACACTGGCTGAGGTGTCTGCACAGAATCATTGCACGTTACATCTCGCAACACAAAGCTCCCTCACCACCCCCAAGCCTCTCTATTTCCAGCCACCCTGAGCAGAGCCAGCTAAAAATGCACCAAGTCCAAGAACTTTGATTTGGGCTGACTTCAAGCCTTGCTAAATTTTGAGAGGCCCTGGTTAATTGAATCCTCATCTACAAACCTCTTTCATATTACAGCAGAACTCTTTGAAAAGAAGCAACTCCTGGCTGACTTTATAGAATGAATTCACTCTATAATATTGCTGTACTCAACTCTCTGGGAATGGGAATTACGCTGGGCATAATTTCATTCCAAACCCCACACCCTGTGCTTCCAGCAGCTCCATGGATAGAACAGGAGGATGATACACGATCCAGAACAATCAGTGTGCTACTCTGGGGAAGAGCCAGTCGTGTTCTTGAGGGCTGGCATTCAGGTGTTCCAACGTGCACTCACCAGGAGCGTCACACGTTAAAACCCAGCTCCACAAATGACCTTTTCAAGGGAAAGGCTCTTTGCAGCTCACCTCATGCTCTCAGCCTGATCCAAAGCCTATTGAAAGCACACTGCTCGCCTTGAATGATGCTTAGCATTTCTGGAAAGCCTCTCCAAGTGCCTCCAGCTGCCGCTGGAATCACCAGGAGCTGCAGGCACTCAGATGCTCAAACCCCTTCTGCAGGAATGTTTGTCTCTCCTGCTGTGACTCCCTTGCCTTCTGCAGCTGCTCCTCCAACCTTCCTGCCCCAAGAAATCCCTCCCAGGGCAACATCCTGACTCTGGGAATCAACTGAGTGCCGCTTTTTTCAGTAGTTGTTCAATTTAGGATCACTCTTTGTTCCTAGAAGAGGAAAAACTCCTCTGCTCTTCTCATTTTCTATAACATATGTGTGTGTTATTACAACACCTTCCCTATATCGTCATTATTTTATTATATATATATATATTATAAAATCTGGCATCAAATTTAATGCAAATGTTTAGAAGCTCCTTTGGTTTATGGAAAACCCTCACCCCAGACGAGGGGAAAAAAATCCACCAAGTGGCTTTTTTTTTCCCGAAGGCACATCGTCCACGATTCCCCTCTTTTCCACTTGCTATTACACTTGGGCTTGAATATAGATTAAGAATTAAAAGCGAAATGAACCCAGTAAAAAATTTACCTGCAGATAACAAGCTCAGACAAAAAGAAAGCTTCACTGGCTTCTTTTATTCCCCACGTCTTGCTCCTTTTTCAATTTTAAAAAGTGAAATCTCCTGGAATGGTTTTTACAGTCTTTATGACTTCTTTAATGAGTCTTCTCAGTGATAAAAAGTACATTTAAAAACTATAGTTCCCTCAGTTAATTCAGATTTTCTCCTTGTGCTACTAGCATGATCAGCTTTACAATCCAGGCACTACACCTTTTCTGGGGCCCATAATTAGGTCCCTAAAAGCTCCCTAAGATCTTAATTTCAGGTCCATCTTCTATAAAAGATTATTTGCAAGAGAGATGTTGGCTTTTCAAGGTAGAACTACTGACAATCTGCTGCGTTTCAGTGAGTAAATGAGCAAAAGTGCTCATGTTTGAGCACTCAGTGGTGAAGCAAGATCATGGATGGCTGGAGCTGTGCCAGGGAGGTTTAAGTTGGATTTTAGGGAAAAGTTCTTCCCCCAGAGGGTGCTGGGCACTGCCCAGGCTCCCCAGGGAATGGGCACGGCCCCGAGGCTGCCAGAGCTCCAGGAGCGTTTGGACAGCGCTGCCAGGGATGCCCAGGGTGGGGTTGTTGGGCTGTCTGTGCAGGGCCAGGAGCTGCACTGGATGATCCTTGTGATCCCTTCCAGCTCAGGATATTCTGGAATTCACGCTTTTATCCTGGTCCGGAGGTTACAGGAGTTTCACACCTCACACGGGGCTTGCAGTCAGACACCTCTGCACTGCTGGGCTGTGCAGTGAAAAGTTATTGAAAAGTTATTCAGTCATTGAGATGTTAAGTCTCCAAAGACGAAAAAGCTATTTTAGGACATTATTTAAAGGAAGAATCCCTGGAGTAGAGCAGCACAGCCACCTCAGAAACTACAAGGGAAGGAATTCTGGCTAAAACCAGCTGCTGCCCTAATAACGAGACTCCCTCTAGTATGGGGAGTTGTAGTAAGACAAAGGACATAAAACTGCTCGGCTTTGTCAGAGAGTTAACCAGAGAGCTGGACAGGCAGTGTCCAAGGCCAGGCTGGATGGGATGTTGAGCACCCTGGGACAGCGGAAGGTGTCCCTGCCCACGGCAGGGGGGGGAACGAGATGGTCTTGAAGGTCCCTTCCACCCAAACTGCTGTGTGATCCCATGAAGAGCCCAGGGGAACCCCAGAATAACTGAAGTGGGCGCCCATCATCCCACAGCAAAGCCCTGCTGAGGACCATGGCTGTGGCCAAGTTTAGATGCAGAGATTGCCTTGGCCTCCCCTCGGATTGTGGTGAGCCCCACTCACACTTTCCCAGCTCTGCTCAAGCCTGAGCAAATCATTGCCTTCCTTAAGCAGGAGCTGAGAAGGAATCGAAATCCGGGGGGTGGGCCTTGGAGAGCTCCAAGACTACTGCTTGCCATTAGATGCTGAGCTCCTTAGAATAACAAATACTTTATTATTTCAGCTTTACAGGGACTTTCATCTCCTCTCAATGCTGGCACAGTACCTTCACCATCTTTCTCATTAGAGCCCCTTTCTTCTGTCTTCACTCCTGACTTTCCTTACACTGTTTGCACTTCTTTATTCTTGTTCTCTATCCATATATCAAAACTGTTCTGTTGAAGAGCAAATGTCTGAGAGTGAAGGGTTTTGAGCATCAAAAAGCACATTCGATACCCAGAAAGTGCAGCACAAAGGATTAAAAGAACTGAGTGATGCAGTGGAGATTAGAGAGAGCAGAGAATGCTAAAGACACACAAAGAGCGCAGGAGAGCTAAAATCGCTTCAAACATTAATATCCTCCTTTGTCCCATATTCTACAAAAACTGTTCTCTATCTTACGCTCGAATCTTTTATTCTTTTTTATTTCATTTCAAGCACTTCTTGATAAGATGAACATCCAAACTTTTTAAAAATTAATGTTGCTATATGGATATGGGTTAAAATATATATTTCAGGAACATAATACCCTGTGAGGACTTCTGTTAAACCAATAGTTGGTGCCTGAAGAACACAATCGTGGAAATTTTAGTGCTCAAGACCATTAGAGAAAGAAAAAAAGAGGGTCAGATAGAATCTTGGAAATGTGATGAGAGTACAGAGAAAAATGGTTTGCATTTTTCCTTCTTATTTCTTTGTCAAATAGTAGAGAAAAGAGCTTTTACAGCCTACAACCACCAGTGGATGCTGTGGCACAGACAAGGATATCCATGAGATATCTCCTTAAGGAAAGGAAGGATGAAGGAAAGGTCTAAGGAGGGACTGTGGGGGGTTCAGTTGTTAGTTTGAGTTTCCTTGTTGCGTTTTTATGTTTGTTTGTAATTTTTGGTTTTTGGTTTTTTGGGTTTTTTTATTTTCTCAATACAGTTGAAGATTTTTGTCACTTCCGGACAAGATTCACTTAGACATTGTCCAGGTATTCCTGCTTGTGATCTATCCATTACATCTCCTGTGACCAGGAAGAACCTGATGAAAACTTCTTCAACCTCAAAAAAAAAAAAACCACCACAAAAAAAAAAACAAAAACCAAAGCAAAACCAAGCGAAGGGATGGGAAGAAAACTTAACTGAAGTTATACAGAATTTTGCTAAGGAACAACTCGAAATTTAAGAACTTCAAGGGAGTTCAATTGCAATTTCTACATTCATTAGAGTTTAAACCAAAGCACATGAAACGAGATGCTGGAGCAGACAGGTCTTTCCCAGAGAAGAAGGACACCCTTTGCAGTGGATCCAGCTCAGTCCACAGCATCAACATTTTCCTCGGAAACTTCTAAAGATATTTCACCTGGGATGAAGGATGAACAATAAGTCCCAAGAATGTAAATATAGAAAGGTTTTTTTTCGTTGTTTACCTCAAATTTATCTTCTCTTCTTCTAAAAACACAGTGAGGCCATTCCCATTATTCCCTGCCATGGAGAACGGCAAGGAAAATGTAATGTTCCAAGCAGAACATGGGCTTCGATCGATTCATCACTTCCCTTTGCTTAGAATAAAAGGGACACATTTGTTCTCACCAGGGGAACGGGAAGGTGCCAGTTCCCTGGCAACAACAGCTTATGGGCTTTTCCCTCCTTAATCATGCAAATTCTCGGCAATTTGGGACAACTGCAGTAGAAAGGTTCCACTCTGAGCTTGATCACCTGAAGAACGGAGTTTCCCCAGTCACATGAATTCAGTATTTGTTGCCCCTAACCCAGCAAGGGTTAACTAAGAGCCCGGTTCTGCATCTTGACTCCTTTTATTTTCACAGAATCATTAAGGTTTGAAAAGAGCTCCAAGATCACCCAGTCCAACCTTCCACCATTCCCACTAAACATAGTCGTTCTCCTTTTAAATGCCCTTTAAATAGCTTTTAAATAGCCTTTAAATAACAAAAAAACCCTACTCTGGTCAATGCTTTACCTGAGTTTATAGGGCAGTAAAGTTCCGAGCTATTTGAAATTCCTAACCCATGCCAGCACTTGTCTAATTGTCCCTTATTTCCCCTCTAAATCCAAATAATCTGCTTTGGCAATGGAGTTTGAGATTGTTTAAGTGAGGTAAAACCCTGCTAAATTGCTTGTGTGTTTTACTAAAAAGCAAAACCCAGAGGTACAAAATGTCAGTCCTACACCCACAATTCAGAAGTTCCAAGACAGTTGTGAGAGCCTGAAAACTGTAGCTTGTAATTAGAACTAGCAGAGACTCTTTCATCCCATTAAACATCACCTCCATCCTATTTTTCCAATATCATGTGATTATGTACTTCGTCAAGGCAATTAGAGCATATCTATGAGCAGTCCCCCGTCTCTCCAAGCACGGCTGCCGACTGGGGGGAGGGGGAAATCTTATTTCCAGCTCTTCCAAAGCTTTTTTCCTCTTTCTGTGCTTCAAAATATTTTAATTAAATCCCTGGGCACAAGTGGATGTGATTTAGAAGGCAATTCAGGTCTTTAGGCCTACACAGATGTCACTTAAAATCATCTCTGAAGGATGATTTCAGAAACAACTAAAGCGCCATTAACGAGTGTAAATTGGAGGTGCAGGAGTAACAACCTCGATTATTTTGACAGCATTCAAGTCAAACAGCAGCTACAAGGAATGTCTGCCCATTAATGCTGATCAGCATTCAGCAGAAGAGCTCATTAGAATATCAGTCAAGCTTTCTGAACTTTTTTTTTCAATGAAAAAGCCTCGATACAATGAAGAATTTGCGAGATGCAGATAAAAACATGAATTTTCATAAAGCCCTAAACATGTAGGAAATGAAACTGATTCACAAGGTTAAATACGTCTGCTGAGATCTTTTCGCATGTGGCTCTGCTCTATTGAATTATTTGCGAGCGGTGTTTGATGGTTCTTTCAAAACTGAATGGTGTAGCAAGCAGAATCCTGAAGTTAAGATGAAATCAAATATAAAACAAGATAAAATTCAGCTGCTGTCAGGTTTCTTCGCAAATTGAAACTTGATTTAGTGGCACGAAGAGGACGGAGTTTTCCACAGAGTTTCGAGCAAATCGAGATCCAAGTTAGAGCAGGTGGGAGGCAGCGGGGCTCAGTCCCTCCTACAAACCCCGCACTGGGGCAGCTCCTGCGAGCTCAGAGAGGATTTAGGGTTTATCCCAGTGACCCATCACGACAGAAACCCTCTACCCCTGTTCTGGAGGTGAACTGCTGCAGGCTCAGCTCCATTGCCAACACTTTAACCCAGCAGAGGCTCCGCAAGGAGCTCACCATTTCAGAGCAACAGGGACCTGTCTTCTCGCATCATCATTTCCTCACAGGATCACCGGAGCCCCTGAGCTCTCCTACAGACAAGAGCAAAATCCCTTCTGATCATTTCTGCTTCTCAGTTGCAGGCACCACGGGGAAGGAAACGATACGGCAGCAGAAAGCAAGAAGTGCGAGTTCTCATGGCAAAATAAATGGCCCTACAGCACCACAGCTGCCTTTCCTGCACGGAGCTGAACGCAGCCCTCAACGCAGTCAAATCCCCGAGATCTGCAGTGCTTCGGAAGAGCCACACACACAAAATTATTTCCAGGTTTTTGGGATTCAAAGCGAACGCTCTTTAGCAAGCACCCCATTTTTTTCAGTAGGTGCTTCCCATAGCCTTTTATGCCTGTGCCAGCTGGGTCAAGTGGTATTATCCCTGATTTCTGGGTCTGCTTGAACAACTCACTGCATTCTCCTTAAGCATGCAACGGGTAAAGGCCGTGCAGAATCTGCATAATTGTGGCATTTTGTGGCTGTGAACGTGCTCCTGACAAAACTTGGAGTAGTAGATAATGAAAAGTTGTAGAGATTATACACAAGGAGGTAGTTCCAGGGAAAGCAGGAATTCAGAGGTAAAGGTAACCTAAGGCTTCATTGCTTATACAATTCGAATTCCTGCATGCCATGCCTTTCCAGATATTGTCATCGGGGTCATTAATCCCAAAAGAAAATAATCAGGATACAGCTTCCTGTGGCTACATTTCCTCTCATTACCTTAGAAAGGGGAATTGGCAGAGTTTTTAACCTCGGGAGAATTAGAATTGTTACCCAAAAGCTCTGAGAGCGGCAGAGGAGAAGCACACGAGAATACAAAGCATCACACAGCCTCCAATTTAACAGCCACCAGGTCTGCGAGTTCAAAACTGAAACTCAATTCTTAAAACAGGCCCCCAAAAGCCGAACAGAACCCCAGTCATGCTACTCACTCTCAGCACCGCTGTTCCCAGCAGGAGAGCCCAAACCATCACCTTCATAGGATGCTTCAAGCTGCAAACGCAGACAATTAAATCCCTAAGGAACCCCACCCCACCACCCACCCTGTTTCCCAGCTCCTAATGGGGTCGGACTTCCTTTTCACCCTCAATTGGCAGCTGCACCGAGGCTGTGGGGTGAAGCAGGGGTCTGTGCCCAGGGAGTTGGATAATCCTGCCTTTCCCCACAGAGATCCCGACCTGCCAATGGTTACAAACCCCCTCGGGCAATTACAGGGGCAAGGGCTTTCCTATCACCATCGTTATCTCTGGAGCCAAAGGAAGAGCACAGGTTCAAGGACCCTTCCTCTCTCCGCTTTCCACATTGCTTGAGGAAGTTCTGTCTGTAAGAGAGCAAGCTGTGGAAGGTTTTGGAGGTTTCTTTCCTGCTTGGAGCTAAAATAAAACGATCTCCTTTTTCATTTGTGAATAAAGTCTTGGGGCCATGCTGAGGCAGATTCCTTGAGCAGCAGGTGTGAGCTGGAAAGGGAGGTGGTAACACAGAGGGCTGAGCTGCAGAGAGCTGCTAGAAATGCTCAGAACTGGTCCCTTGAGCAGAGCTGGGATGGTGGAGTGGCTGCTCACAGCATCTTGGACAGGGCTTGGACCAACCTGGGACAGTGGAAGGTGTCCCTGCCCATGGCATGGGGTGGGACTGGATGGACTTTGAGGTTCCTTCCAACCCAGCCCATTCTGTGATTCCACGATTCTGTGATTCCAATAAACAATTTAACAGGTTTATGGAGGTGCTGTCAGTTGTGTTTTTACTCCTCTGTTGTCGAAACTGCTCTGCTTTGTGGAAAAGAACAGAAATGTCAGAGGATCAGGCGAGGAAAATGCCCATTGCCCACAGCCAGGATGCTTCACCTCTGTGGATTATTTCTGAGCTTGAGCCTCGCAGTCTGTGCTGAAAATGAACATTACTCTGCACAGTTTCTCAGGTAATCAGAGGAGACAAACGTCTCCCATTCCTTGCTTTTCCTTCAGCAAGAGCAGAGCATGTGTCTGCTTTTATCAGTCAGCTCAGCCCACGGAGACCCAGCGGGCCCGAGGTGACACCTCTGGGGGAGGCTGGCACCAGCCTTGCCCTCCCCTTAACAACTTGCATTTCTTTTCCTATTGAGCCCTTCACTTTCAGCATCTTCTCCTTCATCTGATCTGCCGTTTTAGGCTTTCATACTCAAACAATTGTGACAGATGAAAAAAATACAGGAAAATCGGGTTTTTGGGCTCATCTAAGTGCACGTTCAAGTGTCAGCCTGTTTGCTGAGTGGTCCGTGTTGTTATTGAATCCCTGAATTGATTTTGGTCTGCAGCTGAGTTAAACTTCCAGGGAGTCAGCTGAGACAGGCAAGAAAATTTCTCTGGAAGGGAAAAAGAAAAAAATTCCCAGAGGGAAGACTTGGGGGTGGAGTGTTGAGGCAGGGTCGGGGCTCACAGCTCACCCCGGGGCTTATTTCTGCAGCTGGAGCTTCCTGAGAAGGACAGGCTCGGTGATCACCCTCAGTCCCAGCATCACCACGGGGCAGGATGGAAGTGACATGTCTAGTGCAACCCAAAAAAGAGAGAGAAAAAAACCAACCAAACAAACATAAATCTATTTCTTCCCCTAAATCTTCACAAAATCTATCAAGAAACAATAAGAACTTTGTGCGCTAGGAAAGCTAGAGCAGTTTAACTCTCACTTAAGTAGTAAATTTCCTAAATACCTTAAAACAGAGAATGGCACCACGATTGCCTGCAAATCAGCTGGCACTTTGTGGAATATGTGTTTTTCCAAGAGCTCAGGTTATTAATCTGCTGGGTAGTTAGCAGCTTATCTCATTCTTATCTCCAAAACACTCTCCAAAGCTGTCTGTAACACTAACGTCTCTAATAACCGAGGGTTTCAAGGGTGAAATCCAGGCAGAGATAACAGCTGCCAGGTGCCACATTACACCACAATTCAAGGTGAAAACAGCTTCCTCTGGCAAAGGAGAGATGGAGAAGGACAAAAAAAGAGAACGGGGTGAATGATGCGGAGATGGTGAGGCCCTGGATCCCTGGAAGTGCCCAAGGCCAGGTTGGATGGGGGTTGGAGCGACCTGGGACAGTGGAAGGTGTCCCTGCCCATGGCAGGGGCTGGAATGGGATGAGCCTTGAAGCCTCTTCCACCCAAACAATTCTGTGATTTTATGGCCAGGGTTAATAACTCACAACTCCTGTGGCTTAGACCAGCCAAGACCTCAATTAAGTTTTTAATTGCTACAAGTCCTTAGAAATCAGTATTCATTCTTAATGTGCATTAAAATGGGTTTTTTTGGGTACACTGCACTGAGGGAACACCTTGGCTGAGGCTCCCCAGCCCTGTCTGGCCCAAATTGCTCAGCAGTGCTGACAGTGACTGATCAACACTAAACACAAGAAACACAGAACATCTAAGGGCGCTGCTCCTGTGAAACTTTTCACACTCAAAATAGCCTTTTTCCCAGAGTTTCTCGAACCAGATGTTCCAGGGTAAGCAAAAGTTATCGATTGTGGATATAAAGTGTTGGGAGCTTTGAAGTGCACCCCTTTTTCCAACAAAATGAGAAGTTCTTTTGCACACGTTCTTAAATACGGGGCAAAGATGAGGAAGGGGAATAGGGAGGTTTCTATCAGCAAGGCCTGGCTTTTAGTTGTTTGCTTTTTTCTGTCTCTCAGCCTGGATGCCCAGAGGACCCCGAAAGCCTGATGTTTTTCCCATCTGAGATGGAGAATATTCAAGGTCAAATCTCTTCCACCACTAACAAAGCCTGGATCTGAACCTGGTTCACCTGTAACCTTTTGTTCCTGAGGATGTGGGGAGGACTGTCTCTCTTTGACCAGAGGTTCTCCTCCAGGAGCATGAATGCTCAGAAAAACAGATGCAGGAAGGGTCCTCTGCCTTCAGAAAGGGCGCTCACACAAGAGAATCTGTGTCTTTCTTTTTACTTCTTGCTGCCTCTAACAAGGTGAAGAAGGGATAACAAAAGTTTTAAGTACTTGGAGATCAGCCTCTGATATTCTCATTTTATTTTCACAATATTCTTTGACTTAAAAAAAAAAAAGAAGGAAAAAGGTGAATAAAAGGCTGGAAAACTTCAGTTCTTCATTTTCTGCCTATTAACGGCAGCACCACAGAAGATTTTTCATTTTCAAAAAATACAAATTAATGTTCAAATCTTTCCTTTCCTTTGTTGGGACAGATAAAATGACATTTTGTCAGTTACATATGCAAATGGGTGCAGTGAATTGTTTGAATTCTCGATCATCTGGAGAGTAAATGCTGCTGACATTGAACTTTCAATACTGTGTTATTAAAAACCTACACTTTAGAGTAGCAAAAAAAGATTTTTTTTTTTCCCACTTCGTGTACAAGCTGTGCTTTTGTTCCCAGCAGACAAGCTAATAGTGTGTGGGGGGAAAAAAGGGAAAAAATAAAATCTTGAGATTTTTTTTCCCTCAGACCAAGGCAGAAAGAACAGGGCTGGCTTAGAAACTTGTATATTAAATTCTGAGGTCTAAAGGCAAACATGCCTTTAACTTCACACTGAGCAGAACGTGCTCTTGCTGCTTTGGCATTTATCACACGTTTGACAGTGAAGGAACTGCTGAATCCCAATTAGGGATGGGAAGATTTCCCAGGGTCCAGGCATTTTGAGGATTTTTTGCGAACTCGCTGCTTATTCAAACTTTATTAAGAACTTTAGGTAGGACTTTCCCTCTAAAATGGGTCACAGAACATCTGAAGGTCTAAAAACCTCTTAGTACCAGAACACCAAAAGTTAGAGCCAGCGCTTCTGTTTCCCTGAACATTTCTGTTGTCCTCTAATCATAAACCTGTCATTCAACAGAGAGATAAGAGAAGCTGGAAAAACTGAAGCTAAAGGTCAGATTTAGCAGATGAAAGATCTGCTAGAAAGGTGGAATTGGGGGAATTGGATTCCTTCTGGCAGGTCTGGATATAGGTAAGGAGTAAACCCTCAAATTAAGGGAAAAACGACAGCGTCCTACTGGGAGTCCCCATCCCTGGAGGTGCCCGAGGAAGGGCTGGATGTGGCCTTCGGTGATCTGGGCTGGGGACAAGGTGGGCATCAGGCACAGCTTGGACTCGATGGTCCTGGAGAGCTTTTCCAACCTCGATGATCCTGTGATCCTTTGAAACTCCAAAGGGAATGGTCACAGCTTGGACTTGATGATCCTGTGATCCTTTGAAACTCCAAAGGGGATGGTCACAGCTTGGACTCGATGATCCTGGAGCTCTTTTCCAACCTCAATGATCCTGTGATCCTTTGAAACTCCAAAGGGAATGGTCACAGCTTGGACTTGATGATCCTGTGATCCTTTGAAACTCCAAAGGGGATGGTCACAGCTTGGACTCGATGATCCTGGAGCTCTTTTCCAACCTCATGATCCTGTGATCCTTTGAAGCTCCAAGAGTCTATTGCTGGAACAAGACAATAGCAGATTTTGGGCTAAAGATGATGACTTGGGTTCGTTTCACCTGACTTCACTCAATTACAGGTTTGGAGCTTAAAGTCCTCGTGTGCTTCCTCCACAGTGTGAAAGTCTTTTGTTCTGGATGAAGACAGGAATAAACCATCCTGAGCGATTTGTTCCACCCTAGGATGATCTGATCTGTTCAACGTTTCACTCTCTGCTGAATAGAGCAGGGTTTGGAGTGTAACTCCCCATCTGGAGAATTCAGCCTTTTACATCCTTCTACAAAGATTCTCCTGGTTCCTCTTTCACCTTCATTGGCATAAATCTCGATTAAACCCATTTAAATCCTTGACATAAAACCAGTTTCTAGAATACAGTACATTTTTATAGTGAATAAATTCTTTTTTTTTTTCCAAAAGGAAAATACCTCAAAAGGCACCAAATCCAACACAAGAAAGCTGAAAAACTTACACCTTGAATATTTAACCATTTTACCTGTGAAAGAAATCCCTACACAACTCTTTCAGATAAATTTAAGAAGGATTTTGAAAAAATGCAAATATTGATCAGAGCTGAAAATCAGAATTTCTGTTCAGCAGGGAATTATGAAATGCTAATTTTTTTTAACATTCCAGTACAAACTGCTGAAGCATCAGCATATTTCCACATATGCCACATTTTTTATTAAGAATTTAATTAACAGTTTTAATTATAAATACCAGTGTTTGGCTGGCTAAATGTGAAATAACTGGGATGATGAAAAATGATACCAATAAATAATTTTAAGACTCAATAAACCGCTCTCCAAAGCTGCACTGAGGAATGTTTAGATGATCTCTGTTATCAGGACACTCTTTTCCAATACTTTACAGGGATTTCTTTGCTACAGGGTTTTCTATAATGTTTTCCATAGAATCCCAGAATGGTTTGGGTTAAATGGGGCTTTAAAGCTCATCCAGTTCCACCCCTGCCATGGGCAGGGACACCTTCCACTCAAAGCCCCATCCAGCCTGGGATTGAACACTTCCAGAAAATGAATAGCATATAAGATTGACAAAATTCCAAGAAAACTGGACAAAAATAAAACCTTTTAAAGTACAAATTCACAGAGAAATAATAATAAATTTTTAAAGGCATTTAGACAATGATAACACTGGGGAGAATCAGGAAGTGAGTCCGTGCCTAAGTCTACAAAACTGGACACAGAATGCCAATGATGACACACAGGCTTAACCTGCAAATTTCTCTGTAGCGTAACATCACCTGATGTATTTCCAGAAGTATTTTTTCCCAGGAATATTCTTCTTGCACCAGTTTCTCCATGCATAAAATTCCTTTCCCGCTACCACATTCATTAGGCTCCAGCAAACAGAGAAAGAACGGTTGTTGCTGCTCTCAGCATCACGCTTTAGCTCCTGCTCTGACCTGACTGCTAATATATTTTCACACTATTCAGAGCCTTACTTTCCTCAATGAAACATGACCTACTTGCTTCCACTTGTGTGTTCCAAGTCACCCTTCCAAGGCTTGTTGCACTTCAGAGCTGTCAGTCACACGTGGAGTGGGAGAGGGAATTTTGGAGCAAAGCCTCCACCTGTAGTTACCAGGGGTGAGTCTTAAAGTGCTTATGGAGACATGAGAAGGGTTTGATCACAGCCTTTCCTCTGGGCCCAATTCCACTGCCTGGATTCACAGGTAATTCCTCTGCAAGGAGCTCCTGTGAGCTCAAATTGGATCTTTTATTATTGATATTACGAGGTTGGATGTAACTGGATCTTTGAGGTAATGCAAGAGGGTAAAAGACAGCAACTTTTCCTAGGCAGGTTCCTTCCAGGATGGGAAGAAAAGCGTTGTTTGACCTTTACTTCCATTGCTAGACCTGGATGGAGACCAGCAGGAGGATGGATGAAGGAAGGTTAAGGGATCTCCAGTGTTGCCAACTCCTTGAATGCAGGATTCTCTGAAATCAGCTTAAAACTGAAAGAGAGTAGGTTTAGATGAGATATTAGGGAAAAAATCCTTCTCTGTGAGGGTGGGGAGGCCCTGGCACAGGGTGCCCAGAGAAGCTGTGGCTGCCCCTGGATCCCTGGCAGTGCCCAAGGTGAGGCTGGACGAGGCTTGGAGCAGCCTGGGACAGTGGAAGCTGTCCCTGCCCATGGCAGGGGTGGCACTGGATGGGCTTTAAGGTCCCTTCCACCCCAAACCATTCTATGAAATCATGAGAAGCATTTCAAACCAGCACAAGTTGATTTTAGCGCTGCAGTTCTATGCAGTTCAAGTTCATTTGCTTTACACATTGAAGTTGTTGTTGGTGGGCTAAGATTAAAAACCCACTGGTTTTAAACAGCCCCCAATTGTTCTCTGTGTTATCTCCAGCATACGGTGCAGGAGCTCTCCAACCACATGGAAAGAGTGAGGAAAAGAAAGTGGCAGCGAGAAACAGTGAGTGAGAGTTAGTCCATCCTGCAGGGTCATTCTGTCCAGTTAATATCTTTTATTATGCCAGGAGAGCGATTCCATCATGCCGTTAGAGCCAGGTGACCCACGCTGCCACACTACAGTGCTGGGGTGCTTCCAACTCAAACCCTTGGCTCTCTCCAAAAGGAGCTGCACCAGTGGCTCCCTGGCTGCATCCTTGGAAACCCTGGCTGTGTTGGTCCTGAGACCACAGGAGATAAGAATTCCAGCTGCAGAGGAGCCAGAAGCCTGCAGGGCTTTAATATAGTTTGGAGGAGCTTTAATAAAAACATGTCTGGATAAAATAGTTGAATGTTGAGGAAAAAAAGATCCTTAACTCACTTAACGTGCACTGATCTCTACTCTCTGGCAGAGAGTATGTACTTTAAATGTCCTGTAAATGTCCTGTAAAGACCCTCTTCTCCACAGTGACAAACAAAAGCAGGATGCAATTAACTCTGCTTTGAATAGTCTTGAAGACCCTTAGTGATGAAATGAAAGGCCTGGCTTTGAAAGCTCCAGAAACCTGAAATTCTTCAGAACTAAATTTAGCAGCATTGCTTTGAGAAAATGATGGAAAGTTACTCTTACCTCTCTTTCAAAAGTAGATTTGTTTTGCTCATGTAAATGAATCCCCTGTGCCCAGTTTCTTGGAAAACTACCTGCTTCCCAAAATAGTTGTTTGCTTTCTTTTCTACAGTGCATAAATAACATGCATCATCAAAGAAAACTGCCTTTTCAATTGAATTAGAACCAGCAAAATGAGGCCCTGTAATGATGAATTCCATTAAAGCAAAGACTGCTGACGTACAAGGTCAAGGAAAAGTTTCCACAGTAAGAGTCAGCTCCTTTATGGGATATGAGAAGCATATCCTCTGTTCCTGTCACTCTTACAGTCACTTGCACCCACACAGAGGAATGGACTGGTCTCCAAAAATAATCCCTGTGGTTTGGAATTTAAAATTGGTCTGAAATTAAAACCCAATGTGTCAATAGAGCGTTCAATTTCTGGTTAATATTTCAGAGAAATGCTGTTAAAACACTACTGTGGTAACAAAATAATGCAGGTTCTAGGAAGAAGATTCGTTTCTTATTAGCTGGACTAGAAATTAATAAAATAAGCAATCATTTCCTGTTCTTTTCACTGCTGCTCAATTTGAATGGAATTTATCAAAGCCAGGTGCAATATTCTCTGGCTCCTGCTTATGTTTATCCATCCACAAGAAAGACACAAGACTGCAGCACAACGGGGTAACAGAAACTCTCTCCAAAGGCAATCCGTAACTTTGGAAGTTTGTGAAGTCTGAAAATGATGTTTGCCATAAATCTCCGGGATCTCTCAGGAGCCAGCAGCACACAAGGTATGTTATGGGAAGTCATTTTGGAAATGTATCTTCATTGATTAGGAGTTTTAAAGAACATGGGAATTCATTGTACAAGTAACTCTGAACCTTTAGTAGATAAATCTTCTCAGGGCTGAAAATTTCTATCAAGGCATCCAGGAAACCTGAAGGTGATTAAAGACTGACTAGAAACAATGTAAGGAGCCTTTCTTGAAAATAATTTCGCTCTGCTACAAATCATTTGTAGCAGAATGGAGAAGGTGGATTACGAGAAATCCTGCCCTGAAAAGTCACCCTGCTCTGCACACTCCTCTGTAACAGAGAGAATACAGATCAAGCAGCACAATTAGTTCTCTTGTGAGCGCCTGAACTCCTTTGATTCAGCTGATGGCGGAATCCTCCTCGGATTCCTGATGGATCAATAGTTCCAGGCATGCCCAGTTTGATTCTGCATCAAGCAGCTTCGTGCCCTGGGTATCAGAGAAGGGTTCAAAAGGGGTCGACACACAGGGCTGGGGCTGAGGTTTAAAAATATGTAAAGCAACAACAAAGCAGGTTGCATTTCTGAAGCTTCAATATAAACTTATTTATATTTACTAAGTAGCTGGCAGGGAGTTGTTTCAAAGCTTTGCTGGTAAAGAGGAGGGCAGGTTGTACTTCACCAATTTCATATCAAGATTTTTAAAACTGAGTAGACAACTGAAAGTTCAAGAGAGAAAAAACCATGTCCATTACCTCTTCAGGAGTCAGACTCTGCCTCCACCATGAAGCCATTTGCTGTCATCCAAGATCTTCAGTGGTACAGCCCACAGAAGCTCAGGACAGAAGTTTTAATCCCATTTTTGTATCATTCACAATTAGAAATTTTCAGGATGATTGGCACAGGTGGCCCAGCATCCCAACTCCCTTCAGAGAGCCACAGAATCATTAAGGCTCAAAAAGACCCTCCCAAATCATCAAGTCCAACCTTTGACCAAACACCCCCATGGCCACCAAACCGTACCGTGAAGTGCCACATCCACTTGGGTTTTTTAACATTTCCAGGAAAGGTGATTCCACCACTTCCCTGGACAGCCTGTTCCAATGTTTAACCACACTTCCAGTGAAGATTATTTCCTGACATCCAACCTGAACCTCCCGTGGTGCAGCCTGAGGCTGTTTGCCCTTGTCCTGTCACTTGTTACCTGGGAGAAGAGCCCAATCCCCACCTGTCCACAACCTCCTTCAGGGATAAGGTGCTCTCTGAGCCTCCTTTTCTCCAGAGTCCTCGTGTGAAAGTCTTTTGTCCAAATGTCCTTGGGCTGATGAGGATTTAATTCATTCCATTTCCATTATTGCATGGTTTTCAGACTGGAACTGTCAGAGTTTAACCAGCTCGGAATGAAGCGCTGAGGTTTGCCTGCTCCCACCTGTGTATATCCATATATATCCGAATTTTTCCATCATCAGTCATTTTATGGATATTATTAGGTTTAGTTTCCCTCTATAGGAAGAAAAATGACATAAACAAGTGGCTTGTATTGTATTTACTTGATCAGACAGCTCTCAGCAGCAAGCATCCAAATTTGCAAAAGTCGTATCATCTGTGGTATTTATTTTATCTGTTTGCATTCAATTAATGGGAGCTTAAGATTTCCTGACTCTTTGGACAGAACTGAGTAAATCCTGGTCCTGAAAGTGCATTTCAGACAAGCCCCAACAAAACATAAATCAGGAGTCAATAGCATCATGCTGCACTTCTTCAAATCCCTCTGAATTCTCAGTCAGAGCACTCAGGTTTCTGTCTCAAGTGCCATATTTTTAACTCTCCCTCCTCTTACCTCACATATTGACACCGTTCATTTCACCACTTACTAATTAAATCAAATTAGATGAAGGCTTGATATTTGATCTACTTGGGGATTAGCAAGAAAATAAGGCTCCAGCTATGACCAGAATTTGCAAGACAATTTTCAACCTCCAGGTAAGCCCACTTGAGTCAATCGTGTCACTCATATGCTTAAAATCAGGTACAGATCCTGTCTCTGCAGAGTTATGCCTTGGATTTGCTCACAGCTTCCATCACAATGCTCTGTAAATTAGGAGCAGAACATGCCAATATAAATACAGACATAAGTATATTTCTTTTTTCGGAAATAAATATCATCCTGCCTCTTGTCCTTTGTTGTTAGGATAAGTGAAAGGAATGTTTTAATAATTTACTGTTTGATTAGTGAACTTTGGGGTTTTTTCTCACTTGAAATACTGCATTAATTTATAGTCACTGTTACTCTCTCTCGTTTTGCTGAGAAGTTTGCATCACATGCTGAGAAATAAATACTGGGTGTTGTTAATCCATCCAGCAGCAGATGCCTGATAGAGACTCGCTCCGTAAATCAAAACATGAACAAAAGCAACTTTGAGCACTGCCAAAGACACAATGAGGTAAATATTTCATTTTTCTGTTAGAAACTGAAGACTTCGGGCCAAATTTCAAACTTGCTTAAGTCTCCTGAGCCCACAGGAAATTCCTGTCTGGCTCCTGTGTCTTTGCACTCTTTGTAAAATTCCCGTTCATTGTTTTGCAGTTCAGGGAACCACAGAAAGATGGAATGGTTTGGGTTGGAATTGACCTTGAAGTTCCTCCAGTTCCACCCCCTGCCATGGGCAGGGACACCTTTTACTAGACCAGAGCTCCATCCGACCTGGTCTTGAAAATTACCAATTCTTGAGAATCATGATGCAAATCCCAGTCACTTTAGCATTTTCCTTCCTACCGAAGCATTAGTGCTCAGTGTGAGATATCCAAGGATGTTTTCAGCCTTCACACATTCCAAAGCCCTTCCCCCAGAGGGTGCTGGGCACTGCCCAGGCTCCCCAGGGAATGGGCATGGCCCCGAGGCTGCCAGAGCTCCAGGAGCATTTGGACAGCGCTGCCAGGGATGCCCAGGGTGGGATTTGGGGTGTCTGTGCAGGGCCAGTGGTTGGATTTGATGATTCCTGTGGGTCCCTTCCAACTCAGGGGATTTTATGGTTCTATTTGAACAGGACAGCACACTCAGAACAACCCCTGGCAGCTCCCCAAGGCACTGATAGCCCAGAACAGTCAGATTTTCCCATTTTTTACAGCTCCAGTTATATGGGAAACAATTACCCTTCACCATTTATTTCCTAATAAAATGAAACTTTATCTTTTTATTATCTCTTCCTCTGGTCAGTCTTTACTCCAGATTGTGTTGATTCTCATTTATCACCAACACCTTCTTTCACTTGCCACCCCAAAGAGCGACAAGGATTTGTGGCACATTCATCACACCAAATAAAAGTAGTACCCAACCTTATCTTTGTTTACTCATTAAAAACACGGAGGGAGAGCTGACTGCAGCTGAGATTTGCTGTTGGTATAAGAGTGGGGGCAAAAAGAAGAGGATTTGCTGCACATGCCAGAGATATCACCCATGTGAATCAGGGCTGGCTGCGACGGCACCTGAGGAAATTGTGTAGCACAGCCTTTGATCCGCTGATTTCGGAGCCTTCCTTTCCTTCAAGGATTCCCACAGAAAGCAAAACAAAACTCTAAAATTCGCCAAAGGCCATTTTCTTTTATTATTCATAAGTGGTAGACGTTACCAACGACGGCTCCATAAACTGGGGGAAGGAAAAAAACCAAACTTTTCTCAGTCCCATCTGTGTAGTAACATTTTATGAGAGATATATTACACACATTTATCCGCGAGTGAGAAAACGGCGACATAACTTTAAAATCCACTTATCGGGGGGGAGAAAACAGGCATAATAAGCTGCGTTTGGGAGGGAGGGAAAAGGGGAGGTTGGGAGGAAATGTGTATAAACATCCCTGTCCGGGGATACTCGTTGTGCACGCGCTCCATCTTAATTCAAGTCATCTCGCGCGGCTCCGTCACGTCGGTCCGCAAGGGCCGAGGAATGCGTGTCCTGCTCTCCTCGCTTTATATCCAGAACAAATCTATTTCACACAGCTAAATGTTGCTGCTGGCCTGGGAATATTTGTTAAATGGCTATAATGTGATACAGTTAAGTTATTTACTACTTGTGACTGGGGAGAAAATTGAGGTTTATGAAATGCTACATTCCTAGAGCAAAAAAAGTGCACTTAGGAAAAGAAATCATTCGGGTCTGCTTCGACATTCTGTGTTTTTCGCAGGGTAAAAACAATGCATTAATATGCTTTTAATGTCATCTAGATGGGTAGGAATGCAAAGTTACTCATGTGGGAGGGGCTACACAAGCAGATAACTACACTTAGTAGAACCCATCATTATTGTACACTGATTTTTTCCAGAAGTGCCAGAAGAATTGTGTTGGTGTAGCTTAAAACAAAATTAAAACAAAATCAGTTGTGCTGATCCAATCTTTATCAAGTCAAAAAATCTCTCTTTGGCTTCACCACTTGTTGTGCTTGAAATTTCACCAGAATATAAGTAATATAAATATAAATAAAGCCGGAGTTGAAATCCCTCAAGCCATGAGGGTGCTACACTGCCTGGTGTTAATTCACAAGGTTCCACAGAATCTCAGAATGGTTTGGGCTGGAAGGGACCTTAAAGCCCATCCAGTGCCACCCCTGCCATGGGCAGGGACAGCTTCCACTGTCCCAGGCTGCTCCAAGCCCCAGTCCAGCCTGGCCTTGGACACTTCCAGGGATCCAGGGGCAGCCACAGCTGCTCTGGGCACCCTGTGCCAGGGCCTGCCCACCCTCACAGGGAACAATTCCTTCCTAATATCCCATCTAAACTTAGTCTCTGTCAGTTTGAAGCCATTGCTCCTTGTCCTGTCACTCCAGGCCCTGGTGAATACTCTCTGTCCATCTTTTAGCCCCTTCAGGCCCTGCAAGGCCACAATGAGCCACCCCAAAGCTTCTCCTCTCCAGGCTGAACAATCCCAGCTCTCCCAGCCTTTCCTCCCAGCAGAGCTGCTCCATCCCTCTGCTCATCCTGGTGCCTCCTCTGGGCTCTCTCCAGCAGCTCCAGGTCCTTCCTGTGCTGGGACAGGGCTGGGGCAGCTCTGCAGGTGGGGTCTCACCTGAGCACAGGGGCAGAACCCCCCATTCCTGCTGGGATCAGCCCAGGGCACGGGAGGTGCTGGGTCCCAGCAGTTTCTGGCTTTGTAATGAACATTTAGCACCATTTTACCACATCAACATTCAAGTTCAGCAATATTTTTTAGGCCTGATCTACACTCAATGCTTTAGTGCCATTGTTATGCCAATGGCAGCAGGGATCAATGCAGCAGCATCACCTTAGGCCTTCCCATACCTATTTTTTCATTTTCTAATGACTCCTCATAAAGTCTGTTTCAATTCACCAATTCAGAATGGGCTGTAGCAGGTTAAACACTCATCTAACAAAATGGTTTAATCTCCAGAGTGATTATTGTTGTCTCCAGCAATACTGCCGCAGTTACAGGGCTTAACCCAGCCAACTGTTCAGTTGGTTTTATGCAAATGTCAAAAAAAAATCAAAAATCACACTTAATCCTACAGCCGTCATGCCACGTTGGAAAACAGCGAGCTTTTGTCTTCTTTTTTAATGAAAGCTTTAATAACACTGACTATTTTATCTTCTTCATTTACTAATTCATGCTCCATCCAGGTATTATTTCATCCTGAGATGAAAACAGGGGTATGTCATCAAATACAATGACATTTCCCTCATTTGTTCCATTTAGGATAGCATTTCTCCTGCTCCCAACAGCTATAATGGCCACAGGAGTGTTGCGAGACCTCAGTGAAATCTCAAAGGCCACTTTGATGTGGATTTTTGGAGGTCCCAGGGTGTGAAAGGTGAAGTTGTTTATTGTGTGTGGCTGAGCAAGCAGAAGTTTGTTAGAGCCTCAGCTGACCCCCAGTGCTGTCACGCTGTAGGGTCAGACACGAGTGTGAGGGCCCACAAAGGCAGGCGGGCAAGGAGGAACCACAGCTTTCACATTTTGAGGCAAAAATCGATATGGAACAGCAGCAGGCTTGGACTATGGTGTTGTTGAGGAGAAAGAGAGCTAAGCAAGCTTTTAATAGGAGTTCCTGGGATTTTTGATAAAGATCTCCCAGGCTGGCTTGCTCTTGTAAAGCCTTGCGTGATGGCCTCACACCAGCTCACCAAAGCAGGGGAGTAAAGGCAGCAAGGGAGGGAATAAAGCAGGTCAAGTGCTCTGCCTTCACTAAAACCAGCACTTTAATGAGAGACAACCTCACCAAAGCTTGTTTTCTTCATCGACACTGCAAACAGCAGCCTGGCAGTGCGGAAAGGCTTTGAGAGCCAGGGGGAGAAAGCTGAAGGGTCATTTCAAGTCTTCTCTGTGGGAAGCACCAAAAAGGTGGTTGAATCGAGTGACTGGCTGAGTTGTGATGAAAAACAGAGCTTTTGATGAGGAATGTTTGCTGTTGGTTCCCTGAAAAAAAAGCTGTGCATCCCTCATTCTCCACTGAAAGTCACTAGACAGAAAAATTCAGGTTTATGTCACCAATACTCACAACCAAACTTTCTTTTTTTCCCACAATTTGATGAGAATTTTAAGGGATATTGCGACATAAAGAGCAACTCGCTGAGAGGTTTTTTCCCCTCAACATTGACCACAAATAAGCACTATAAGTGACCCATTTCTTATATTTGGGAGTAATCTACAAGTGAGCTGATCTTAAAGGCTTCTTACAGCAAGAACCTGTTTGCAAAATGGATAAAAGAGGATCTTTGCCTTCAGCTTCACCAGTTCACCCCATCTTAGATCCGCACTGTCCTACACCTCAGACACCTGAGGGTCCATAGGGTATAGAGGTAAAAGCACTTTTCCCCTACAGCTGTGGGTGCACAGCTGGTCTGATGTACCTCAGAGTAGTTTAAATCACTGTCAAAAACAGGGAATTGTGTTTGACCAAACCCAATCACAGAAATGCACGAGCTTGGCCATGAGGCCTAAGAACAAACATGCCAAAAGCAGGGGATTTTTGGAGAAGGAAGGCTGCCTCTGTGAGGGAGACGGCTGAAGGAACTCAGATTAACTGTGTGATGACAAGCAAATCACTGGAACTAAGTTTTGAAAGACGGCCTCTGAGTATGTACCCTGCATTTTACATGTTCCCAGCTTCGTGTCTGAGGTCGTATTTCAGAAGAACAGAGCAGCTGAAGCGCACTAAAATTATTCCCACAGCCCTGGGAAATGCTAAATACTCTGAAAAAAAATCATCCCGCAGACCTTCCACACTGGCAGTTGGAGTTAGAGCATGTTTTTGGCATCAGTGCCAAAATCCTGTGCCTCAGTTTCTGAACCTGCACCCACCGCACCTTTCCCCAACAAGGTCAGCATTTGTGCTCCCCCAAACCGCTGCCAAGCAGGCAGAAAGGTGATGAAAACCAAACAATTTTCCACTTGGGCTGCGATTACATCCTCCACAAGGTCTGGAGCCAGAGATTAGAGTAAGTAGCTGTTAATTTTATGGGCTCTGTCCCTCACGTTCACTGAGGGAAGAAGAAGCCCAGCGTGAAATACGGCACAGGCACAGGGTGCTGTGTATATAGTGCTGACAGTAATGCTGACAGAGACGAGTCCTGAAACTTTGCAGGCTCCCAGGGCTTCTCTGAAGCATTAAATTATTTTAATTTAAGTAATATATAATGTACCACCAGAAGTTTATCATCGTGAGAACGCCGGTGACTCCACATTTTTGTTTCAGCAAGGGTGGTGGGTTTAAGTCAAACATAACCAGTAATTTTCTTGGGCTTTTTTATGTGAGAGAATGTTGTTAAACCTTGCTTAATGCTGACTGACTGAAGAGTATTAGCAGCTGACAGCTGAGGTGCAGGGCTATCAGAATTTGGGTATTTCTAGACTGCAACAGCTCAGGGGTTTATTATAAAACACTGAGAAAAGTTAGAAATTAAGTAGAAGATTGATAGGTTTGTTTTGTTGTTTTTTAACTGAGCACTGCATTAAGCTAAAAGAATAAAAAAAAAGAAAGCCAAGGTTCTGGAAAGGTGTGGCTTTCACCTGATTTACTCCCGAATTCACTGCAAGTTTTACCCTTTTGCTGGTGGTATTTTCGTAGGTTAATTTTTCAGCTGTCAAACTCTGCTCAGCCCCAGGTGCTGGTGGCCCTGGGCAGCTCACAGAGGGTGGGCACCGGGCTGGGAAGTGGCACAGACCCCCCCTGTCCCAGCAGCTCTGTGGCACAGAGTGACAGAATCCCCGAATCACAGCTCTGTGTCACTAGAGGGTGTCACAGCCATGGGAAGCAGCACAAGTTCTTACAAACGAGGCTCAAACCAAGCTCAATGAATAGCTAAAATAGTTTTTTCTTGCCAAACACACACCCTTCAGACCCAGCCGCGGTGATTTCTCCCTGTTCTGTGTCCCTCTGCTGAGGCTCCAGTCACATATTGCCCCTTTCCCTGTTCCACCAGGCACTGAAAGCTGGTGTTGATAATCCTATTAAGGGCTTCTGTGTTTATTACCTGTAATTAAATGTTGCCATTTAGAGTGCAAAGTATACGAGACAATAAAAGAGTTAGAAAGTGCTTAAATCCTCTCTTAAACCTCCAGCCTCTGACAAAAGGGAAAGCGTTTGGGTTTTACTCCTTTATATATTTCAGTTTCCTGAACATAAGACTCTTAAATGGATTTAACAAAGCCTAACATAAAACCAGGTAGCAAAGCCCTGAGCTCCTGGCCAGACAGCGACTGAAGATGATTTTCTTTCTTGCTTCCTTTGACTTCACAGGGGACATCAAGATGGATCCGAACAACGCAGGCAGACCCCACATCTATCAGAGAGTTCTCAATATTCATGAGCATTTGCTTCCCCTTCCAGTTTGTGGATTGCTTATTAGCTTTGCTGACACAAACACCGTGGTGGAGGGGGGCTGTTTTTGCTGTTTTGTAAAGTGAATAGCCTGGGTGGAAAAACAACACTCTAATTAAAACAAAACAGGACATGTATGTGTTGTAAACAAAAGGACTGGTGATCTTCTTCACACCAATCTTCACTGAGCTGCCATCTGTTCATTATAACGAGCTTATATTTCTTGAGTGCTCACCATCGTTTTAATTTCTGGTTAAGTCTGAACAAAATGAAGGGAAATTAATTTCTGCACACTCATGAAGTTGTTTACCCATGAAACAAATGTTCTTCTAACCCCATTCTGCCTGCCACAGCCACCCTGAGGTTCATAAAACCACAGGTTTGGGTTGGAAGGGACATTAAAGATCATCCAGTGCCACCTGGATGATTAAAGATCATCCAAGGACACCTTCCACTATCCCAGGCTGCTCCAAGCCCCAATGTCCAACCTGGCCCGGGACACTGCCAGGGATCCAGGGGCAGCCACAGCTGCTCTGGGCACCCTGTGCCAGGGCCTCCCCACCCTCCCAGGGAACAATTTCCTCCTGCTATCCACTCTAAACCTACTCTTTTTCAATAGACTTGTTCAGTTTAATTAGGAACAGTTACTGCCAAAGGTACCTTTAAAGTGATCTTCAAGGAATTCTCGTTTTAATTATGCTGTTATTAGTAAATTCCTGATTTGCAGCCAAGCCTACTGTGCTCTGCTTGTAGGGATGAGTGTCAGTGCAACAGAAACGTCTTGGTCTCTGCTTTGGTGAAGGGCATGTCATGGTTTCCCTGGAGAGCCCCAATTCCAAACCACCTGTAGAGCTGCTCCCACTGAAAATCTTGGAGTAAAAAGAAGGTGGCATTTGTGCTCCTGCCTGAACCTCACCAAAAGAGCGATACCCGTGAAAAAAAGAACACACGAACGTTGTGCAGCAAACGCATCAACAGCAAAAATCACGCTGCAAGTGCTGTTTGTCTCGTCACACCGAATTTAATTACAGTAAGGATTTAATTAGAATGTTTCTGTTATTCTACTATCTGTTTTTTCCACCTTTTTTTTTTCCCTTTTTCCACTTGACTGATCGTTTTGTTGTTGCACTGATGTTCTCTTTATACTCTGAACCTCAAACAGCTCCATGCCCCGGGGATGACAAATACTTTTAGGCTTGATTACTTGTAATGATGGATGCCTGCATTGCAGGCAGGGATGGGAGAGTGATCTCTCACCGTGCCCTTCCTCCTGCTCTGCCAGCCAGGTTTCTCGGAGGCAGCTGCCTGGCACCCTCACCTGCCCGATCCGTGAGCGCTGAGATGTTATTAATTAATGGCTTGTTTTCTGATAGTGACTTACACCATACATTTTGCACACCACGGTGATCTGGCAGGAGAGGAATAACTATCATTTCAGGAGAGACCCCAGTGCCATCTGTTTTTCCTGGCGCCAGCATTCCTTGGGAGGTTGCAAAGGTGGAGGACCAAGTATTTTCTCCTCCACTTTTCTCTAAATCATTGTCAAGGAAAAAATGATGAGTTTGAAACACTCTGCCACCCCCTTTCCCTCTTAGGTGACACACACAGGGGTTACACCTACTTTTCCACAACATGATCTTAGGCATTTTTTTTCCTGTTGTCTGACAAAATCCATATGTTCCCGGCTCAGACCATCTGTCACTCGCAATTCTTTTGCACAAAAGTTTTTGATGCATTTCTCCCCTGATTGATTTCTTTCTATAATTGCACAGGGGGGGCATTTGACAGAAGGAATTTTCATCCCTCACCACCCCAGAGCAATCTACAGGCACAGGTGTCCTCTGTGACCAAAGGCTCCGGGAGCTTTCAGCTCGCGAGCAGAGCGGAGTTGGGTTTTGCTAAATTGGCTGTTTTTTTGGGTTTTTTTCCTGCAAGAAGTCAAAATACTCCTGGAAAACCAGCACAGCAGAGAAAGAGCTGTTTGCTCTTCCAGGATTAGTAGTTTCCTACCAAAGCCAAGTCCCAGAGAATTCTGCAGCTCCGGTTATAACCCTAACCATCTTCCCAGGGTTTGAAAAGACCTCATTCCAGTGAGCTAATAATATATATAATTTATAAATTATTTTCTCATTATTGGCTGTAGAAATGGAAGATCAGAGTGTGTTTCAAACAGGAATTAAATCAGACAGGTTTATTTTGCTTTCTACTCTGTACCATGGCTGTTTGCAAATAACTTTTCCACATTCCCTGTGTTTTTCAGTTCTCCTTTGAAGCAGTCACTCATGGAATTAAAAAGAACATAACTTTTTTTTTTCAATTTTCCAAATACTATTTTTACCACCACAATTTCTCTGCAAATTTCATTTGGTCAAAATCTGATCTACCACAAAAATCTAATTTGGAAGGAAAACATTTTAAAAGTCTTCAGTCACAGTTTTGTCGTCAGAAACACATTTGTATGAGCAGCCAAGGGTGTTCATTCCCTTCTGGAGGCTACCAGTGGAGGTAAACCTTGCCAAAAATGCTACAAAAATATACTGGGAGTGGGTTTGGGAGTGATCCTGGATATTAGGACAGAACAGAATTCTGCTGCCAGTCCCAAGAGATCACCACAGAGCCTGAGCCCTTGAAGAAATTCCTTTTTCAATCAGGAGCATTTGCAAAAGAGGAAATTGAACTCATCTCACGATCCCAATCCAAACTTGTCCTGAGTCAAGGCTTAATGAGTGTCTTCAGCTCTGTTACACTGAGCAAGGGTGGGAAGGCAGAACTGGAAATGGATCTGAACTGGAAGCCATGGATATGGACAGGGTGGTGTTTCCTTCAAACCCCACCTCCAGTTTCCACAGGCACCAGTTTTGCAAACCCAGGCAATGGGGAGTTTGATTGCAGCTCTCCAGAGCAATCGACTGAGACTCCACGGAGGGTTTTGCTCTGATTTCCTGCAGTTGCTGTGTAAATGGTGTTTCAGTGCCAGGAACATCTGAAAGTCTGGGCTGGTGCTGTGCTCACCAGTTCTGACAGGTCCTGCTCACAGCTCCTCGAAAAAACAATGTCCAGTGTCAGGAATTCCTGTACAAAGGGTTGGTCTTTGGCTTTTTAGTGGAAAACTAAAAACTAGCCGATGAATAAATAAATAAATAAATAAATAAATAAATAAGTAAATCTCTTGTGCATTCTGCTTCACGTTATTCAACACCCAAAGCCACATTAACAGATAAGACATTTTAAGGAAATCTAATTCTGCAGCACTGCATTTGTATTTTTTGAGCTGTCGCTTTCTCAGTGTGTCTCAAACTAAAATTCCCATTCAGAGTCTCTCTGGGAAGCTTCAGTACTCACCATTGCTGAATACACAGTTTAGGGAAGGTAAGAACAACACTTTGTTCCATATTTCTCTTTTTAGGATGTTTAAACAGTGGGAGTTTGTTTCTATTTCTTGGCATTTCTTGAAGTTTTGCTCCTGTACAACTCTGATTCCACCCTGGGGGAGCTCGGTGCCTGGCACTGGGTCAAGCAGCAGGGAAGAGACAGATGGACTGAAGGTTTAAAATCGTAACTTGGTGCTTTCCTCTCACCCAGGTTTGTTTTCTTGCCTTGCATTTCCAGGTGCTCACAGCATTTAACATGCACAACATGTAGAGTTTGTTGAGCACACTAGGAACACCAGGGCAGAGCCAGAGTCCTGGCTGCCTGTAATTCCTGGTCCAGCATTAATTCAGCTTTTTTTTTTTTTTAATTTTTGATTTTGCTCTTAATAAATGTGCTCAGCTTCTCTTTCAAGGTGAATTATGTTCAGGTATTTGGGTTTAATGTGGGCTTGCCCTTGACGTTGGCCGTGTTCACGGAATCACAGAAGGTTTGGGTTGGGAGGGACCTTAAAACTCATCCATTCCCACCCGTGCCATGGGCAGGGACACCTTCCACCATCCCAGGTTGCTTCAAGCCCCATCCAACCTGGCCCTGGACACTTCCAGGGATGGAAACTTGCATTGCTCTTAACCCAGCTTTGTCAGCTGAGCCTTGCTATTATTTTGCAGTGAATTTGCACAGGATTTTCATTCAATACCAGTAATCACATTATTGCTTTTTTAAAAAACAAATTGTAATGCATTTGTTCTTACTTTTGTTAGCTTCCATCCCTGTGGAAGTCAGAGAAATTCTTGCCCTTGAAAGATGATCCCCACAAAAGAATCAATTCTGTCCCTAAATCTTTGGATTTGACCTTCTAGCTCTGATTTATGGCAGCAAAGAGTCTGTAACACAAACACAGCAGCCAAAAAAGAAACAACACGTGACTAATTAAGAACCACTAAAGATGATGTTAGCAACCTGTCAAAATTTACAGTCCATTAATTTCAGTTATACAGTAGAACTACGTATTGCCATGCTAATAATGAATGAAATCCTCGTCATTAACATTATTTCAGCACAGGGAACTCATAATATATCACACACGATTCTGGGTCTGATTAGTTCTGTGTGACATTAACAGTCCAGGGGATAATTTATGATCTCCCCTACCAAAAGCAAAGCTGGGAATTGTTGAAAGTAAACTCACGACCTGAATTTGAAACAATCTGAATTATTTATTGGGAATAATGAAAGCAGGAATGAGGGGGTGGATTGGTTCTGTACTAGAGGGTGAGTTTTCTTTAGCTTGTCTCAGTGTTCTCAAACTAAAGCTGGCTGGATTCCTCTCAACCTGTTTTAGTCCTCTTTACTCCTCCTAAATTACTCCAATTCCTGATCATTTTAATGCAGGAGAAAGGTGAATCCTCTCAATTTTTTAAGGATGTTTTTGTGCTGCTGTCACCCACAAAATATCCAAATCCTTTGGTATTTTTTAAGAGATGCTTCACCCCTGTGAGAGCTGTGCTGTCCCTCTCCCCTCAGTTACTCCACACTCTCAGCTCTCTCACCCTCTTACACCAATTTCTGTTGTGGACAGGCCACCTCTAAGTTTCCAGCCCTGGTTCATTTTCTTTTACGTTCATGTCCATTAAAACAAGGGGGAAAAGGAGTTGACAACATCACCTTCTCTTTAGATGGGTCCTTTAGCCGTGCAGCCCTTGTTGGAGTTAATGGGATTTTAGTTCCTCTGCTGGAGGGTCAAATAGCAGCATTTACCCAGGCATTTAAACACATTAATTAGCAAAGACAGAGGGATTTCTCTTGGAGAGGTAAAGCTGGGGCTTTTCCATTCCCGTTTGCCACATGTCAGTGTCTGCAGGTGTCCCACAGCAGTGTGGGGGGAAGGTGGCAGGAGGAGAACTGAGGGTAAATTGTTGGGGACCCCCAGTATTGACTATCCTAAAGCAGGCAAACTACACCCGTCCTCTGCAAAGGGTAAAGCAGCTTTCAGCTGAAAAGTTTCTAAACTGCATCCATCAGAGGTGTCTGCGGAAGGCAGTGCTTGATTTTCTCTCACATTTATACTCTCTTATCAGGAACGGGGCCGAGAGATGACATTGATTTTGTTGTAGACAAAATGAGGTGTTTTGACTTGTTAGTACACAGCAAATTCTGCTGTTTTGTTTCACTCTGCCACGGTACAAAGAGATAGAGACAATGCCTCCACTTGATGGCTGTCCCAAAGATGGGAGTGATATCGTCCTTGTTGCATGAGAACGAGACAAAGAGCAGCCAATTTGCGTTTCAAGCACCAGCCAGGACCCACCAGAGGCTCCAGGAAGGTGATCTGCACTGGGGCTGAGACAGAAAGGACTGGGGTTGGTCTTTTGGGATCTGCCAGTTGGTGAGAAAATGGTTTGAAAGGGGAGAATCATCACTGTGGGAGACTGAAAGGCAAAGGACAGTGGCAGATTCTCCTCTCAGACAGTCCTGTTATTTCAAATTTTCCAATTCCTGGTGCAGCATGCTTGGCATTTACAGAGTCACGGGATCATTTGGGTTGGAAAAGCCCCCCAGGATCCTCAAGTCCAGCTGTTATCCCAGCAGCTGCCAAGCCCAACAATGACACAAGTTATCACCTATGGATGCTAAAAAGCTTTAGCGGAGAAGCCTTCAGCTCTCAGCAGCAGTTCGTGAGAGCTCTGTCCTTCTCATGCTAAACTATGCAAAACATGATAAGGTTTCTGTAAACCGAGTCTGCTATCTTGCACCTGCAAATATCATTAGAATTGTTATGATTTCGACTAGGGAAATGAACGATGTGAGAATTGACCAATCACTCTGGTAGACAGTCAACCAGAGGTCCAATAACCTCTTGCCATTTAGATAAACACTAAAGGAACTAAACACATAAAAACCCGTCCTTTGTTAATTAAATAATTCCATTCCACTCCCTTGACTGCATTCCTGTCTGAGTCTTACTCTCCGGCCGGCAACAGCGACAATCACCCAGTCTCAGAAAGGCGAGGAACACATCGTGTCCCTGCTGACCCTGACGCTGCCCAGCGTTAAGATAATGAAAATAAATAAATAAAACTCAGTGCTGCAGTGCCGCTCCTGTCATTTAATGGCCCAGCTACTGGATAATCAGGTCCTGCACTGCATGGTCAGTAGGGTTTGGGGACAAAGATCTTCCTAAGATAGGAAAAAGAAGGCTAAGCTGAAGCACAAACAGATTTTAATGATTTTAAACAAACGCGAATTACCAGAGAGTCACATTTTAAGTACATTGCTCAAACCAGAAGAAAATTAGTTTTTTCTGACAGTTTTCTAGCACTTTAAACAGAAGGATGGCCTAGAGCATCCCACAGGTCCTGTCTGGACAGAGGTAAAGCCCTGGAGTGATTTATTAGAGCCAGGACATCATGTGCTGTAATTGTCACACCAGTTCTTGCTAAAGTCCTAAAGGAGGGTGGAAGATTTTCTCTCAGTGGCTTTTGGTGAGCAGTCTTTGACAGGAACCCTTGCCACAGCCTGAGAGGTTTTTATATCTCTAGGAGGCAATCTGCAACAAAATAATGGGTCAGGAGCACCTTCAGAACCATCTTAAACTCCCTAAAAACATCTGATTCTACAAATGGCTTAAAAACCAGAACAAAAAGAAGAGCACATCTTTTAAGATTGTGAATAAAAAGCAGCAACAAAGTGAAACACATCTGGAGGCTGCGGATGAGTACGGAGAGACACCTTACAGACACTGAATGAAAATATGGTCCCCACTCTGAGCCCCCAGATCTCTCCAAGCACAGAAACAGAGACAACAAGCACAGGCCAGCAGAGCATGAATTGGTTTTGCAGCAGTGAACAGAGAATTCCGTGGATTGCAGCTGCTGCCCACCTCATTCTCATTGGAATTCTCCACTAGGAAGGGTAGAGAGGGGATCTGTTTTTTCCCTTTTAAAGAAAAGAAAGGGAAAACTGCCCTCTCAGTTCTTCGAAGCCATTCTCTTTTGTTCAGCTACATTTTTGCAGTCTTTCTATGCTTGGGAATAACAATTATAGCTAAACTACACATTTAAAGAAACCCTTAAACTTCAGACAGACATCGTCATCAAAATTCAGAGTGAGTGGTCTTCTGAACCTCCAGCAGAAGTATTTTCTATTAAACCAAATTGTGCTGTTGATCCCTTTGAACTGACATTTCAGTGTGTTCACCACATGCAGAGGCACTCAGGGTACAGCAGGGGAAATGCCCAAGGACGATGCCCGATTTTCCCATTATTTTTACCCACTAACATTTTGCACATTGCTCCTGCGTGGTGCAGGCTGAAGGGCTTTAAACACCTTGCAGAGGGGTGTTTAGTGTTCTATGGATGCAGCAGTGACATGTTTAAGATCTTTCAATTCCCCTTCCTATAACTGGGACTCTGCAAATGAAAGGAATTGCACTTTAGCATAAAATCCCTGAATGTGCCTGGGATGCTGTTCCTTCCTTCCTTCCAGGCATTGCTGCTCAGATTTCCCTCTTCTCCCATCAAGCTCCAGCCCAAACTCTAACCAGACCATCCAGCAGATATTAAATGAGATCATTCAGCTTTACAGCTTAGACCTAATTAGACTATTGGATACTCAGAACATCCACATCATGTTCTTTTCCTCTCTCAGAACTCCACAGAGGCTGAAGACCTACAACACTCCAAAGCTTTATTCACTTCCTATAAAACTTGCATGGAGAAACTGTACGCTTGGTGGTTTTGCTTACTGTTATCCTAAAGAAGAAGGTCACTCCTTACGAAAAAAATATATCAGAAACTGATGTTAAGGACACTCTGAAATGTCCTCCCAGAGGAAGGAGACAGAAGGACCAGAAGAATTTTGCCACAAGATGACATTTTGGGAACGTGGAGAATGATGGAATATAGTAAAAGCTTAAAAAAAAAAAATCAATTTATATACAGAGAGTCTGTGCTTCAAGTAACATTCCAGGAATAATCATTACATAATGGTTCGAGCAGACCAGCAAAACATCTACAAGGTTTGAAACTGCAAACTCAGGAGAAAAAGATTTTAACCTCAAAGCGTTCGCATTTCTCCCTTTCCAAGTCAGCAGGAAGAACAAGAACTAATTTATGTTTACAATCACTCAGTTTGATTAAAAAGTCATACTTCAACAGCTCTGAAGATGCATTTTCTGAACATCCTCCTTTCCATTCAATTAATTCCAAATGATATTTGCCCAGAAAATGTAGAGCATGTTTAACAGCGATGGAGATAATGTTAAAGCAAGCAATCCCTGCTTAAAACTCGGGCTCCCTCCTGTCAGCATCCTTGCAAGAACATTACACCTTGATTCCCTCATTAATACCGTTCTGCATTAGCCTAATGGAAAGCTGAGGGATGTGTGAGGCAGCAGAACCCGGCACACAAACAGCATTTTACATATGGCACGTTTCCAGTGACCTTCTCCGTTTTTCCTCGCCATAAAATCTGTGGTTTTCAGGGCTGCAGCTGAGATTTTGCCATGTCCTTAAATGCTGAGCATCCCTCTGCCCGAGTCTGAATCATTTGGGATAGGGACAGGGCTGGGATTTAGGATGCTGATTCTATTTTTAGTTGCACCAGAGGCTTTTTTCGTGGGTAAATCACATCAATTTGGATGTGACTGACACAAACTGAGGAGGTACAGCTAATGCTAAGAGAATAGGCACAGATCTCCTTTTGCATCTGCTTCCCAGGCTGCCAAAATAGAGCAAAATGAGTTTTATTAGCTTAAAAAATACAGGACAAAATGATGAAGTTCTAGATGAAGCTACTGAGGCTTTGGCAATCACAGCAAATACAGGAGTCAGCATTTGACTGTGTCAGATGGCTCACACACTCAAAATATTCGTTCTCTGTCCCTCTGACACAGTGTCAGAAATTAATGAGGCCGGGAGGGACCTCAACAGGTGATTTTGGGCCATTTTCCCTTGTTTTCCCCAGGATATTCAGTTGATCACGAGCCAAAATCTTAGGATTGTGCTCATCTCTTGAGAACTGCTTGGGCTGGGCAGCAGCTTCCAGGAGCACTTCCCAGCTCAGCTTTCTCCGCTGGGGAGCTCTCAGGGACAGCTCTGGGAGAGGGAGAAGCTGAGAAAACACTTCAGGAGGAGAACAGGGAGAGCAAGAGGTGCCTGAAGCTGCTGAGAATGGTTCTGCCCCCTCTAAACGAGTCAGAAGCCAAGCAGACAGCTCAGCCTGTGGAGTGGCTCTTAACACCTCTTCATTCCAGTGCTTCCCCACGGAAAGGATTCCTTGATACCCTGCAGAGCAGCGGTGCCTTGCCAGCATTCCCAGAGTTTAGCTAAAAATAGAGCACTGTAGCAAACACCCGTGATTTTAATCGGAATATTTCCACCTCGGAGCCTTTTTCCTGGGCAAGGGCTTTTACTGCCCACACGTGCAGCTTCCAAGTGTCCTGCAAGGCTGGGGGGGGGGAAAAAATCCCAGGAATAATTAACCGGCGCAATTGAGCGGCAAACACCACACCTGCAAAGTTTGCAAGCCGTGAAAATTTATGGTTTCATAATGGAATGTGGGTTCGGTTTAATGGGTAAAATACAGCGCTGCAAGGGAAACAACTGTAAATTTTCATGGCTAACAAACTTTGCAGGTGTGGTGATTCATGCTCAGCTGCCCCGTTTAATTATTTCTGGGTTTGTGGAGATCCCAGCAGAAGATCATGAAACCAACCATCTTTGAAGATTAGATTCCTTGCTTTAAAATTGCAAATATGGCCAGCTGGAGCGGCCGTGTTGCAGGCAGAATTGTGTGTGCTTCAAGTGTGTGAAAGAGAAATCCTGGTAAAATTAAAATAATTTGCTTTGAGATTTTGGTGTGAAGAGAAAATACGAATTCATGAGATTGAGAAAGAGGGGAAAAGGACACTCAGATTTGATGTTCAGCCCGTTTTATATGATTACAGAATATAAATCACTCTGTCTACCTGCTTCATCTTGTTAAGCATTGCTGCCTCTTTAATGCTGGTGAAATCTCTTCTTTTGATGTGGATCGTGGGGTTTTAGCTCTGGATAAACCTCAAACACAAACCCAATAGGCCATAAAATGGGATATATGTGAAAAAAGCTATTGATTCAATGGCCACCAGAAATAATAGAAACCTTTCCATTGGTTTGAATCCTTTTTGGACCAGATCATCTTATTTTCAGGAGCAGAAGCTCTTTTCCTCCCGCAGTGCAAACGTTTATCAGAGCAATTTTTCATCTCTGTGCTCCAGCAGGGACTGGTCTGGAGCTTGGACTTTGTCCCTGCTCCTCCAGCAGCGCAAGTTGTGCCAGCACCTTCAGTTTACAGATCACTGTCAAGCTGTCAAACCAATCAGGAATTCAAAGCACCCCAGACCTTTTAAATGCTGCCAGTGTTCTGTCACGAAATATATTCAAATACTGGGAAGCTTTCAGAGTCAATGTCCTTCCTAACAGTGAAGGGCCACGAGGAATTGTTAATTAGTGTGTTCTGTTATTTTGCATTTACTGAAATCATAAACCCAGCATCTTTTAAGCCAAATTAGGGATTCAGATTCCAGTCAGACAGGAACACTTTTATCATGGTGAGTTTACAGACCTCCAGATAACACTTGATAACGGGGCTGTTCCTTGTAGATGAAAAGGTTCACAAGCATTCTCGAGTGGGTCTTTAAATTAGAGAGGGAAACATTGGTATGTTACAAAAAATATATCTGAAGGTAAACAGAGTTGAGAGGAAATCCATAAAGCTCGGGATCAAGGAGCCTGGTAAAGCAACTTTTGAACTGGTGTAACCAGAGACTACCTAAAGCTCTCCAAGGGATTCGGAAACCTCTAAAAGTGGCCAAAACCATCTAATAAAGAGCAAAATTCCTTGTCCTCCTTCTTCCCTGGAGGGACTGAAAGCTGTGTAGATGTGGCACTTGGGGACATGGCTTAGTGGGGATCTTGAGAGTGCTGGTGAACAGCTGAACTCAGTCTTGGAGGGCTTTTGCAACCTGAACAACTCCATGGTTTCCTCTGTCCCTGCCAGAGCCTCAGGAGTGTCTCTACCCCAATCCTACTCCAGCACTTCCTCGTGTGAAATCCCTCCGGCCCAGCAGAGGAGGATTCAGGCACAGCTTTCAGCAAATATTCCACACCCTCCTCAAATGGCAACTCCAGAGCAGACACCAAAACCTCTTCACGTGCTTCAAAACCCACACAGAAACAAAACCACCAGAAAGAGCATTCTAACAAAAAAAGGACTTAAAAAATTAGTGGAATTTTGACGGAGAAGGGGGCCACATTTAGGAGGAATTTGGGTTGTGCCCTCCAAATGCAAAGGACACTTTGAACCCCTGCTGGTGAGATCCTCATGTCTTATTTTCTCAGTCTGTGGTTTCCAGCACACCAATTTTTATAGAAATAGGATGAATGCTGAATTGTGGCACCAGGAGATATGGACACCTTCTAGAACACACTGGTCTGGGTGGACAATGAATATCTGGATAATCAAAGCAAATCTGATTTTAATACAAATACCTTGAGGACAAAACTGAAGTCGTAACTTGAATTTTACTCTTAGCAAGTCTGCTCCCATCAGCTTCAACATTTGAACAGATATTTGTCTGAACAGCCACGAGAAAATAACAAATAGGAAATAGAAAATAAAACAAATTGCCATGGTAAAGCCAAGGTGAATATTTTCCTGCTCCAGCTGCCCACGGCACTCCCCCTGTCTGAAATACTGTACAGTGATATCTGATATATTTGCTGCCACTCCCAGCTCCAGTGGTAATTCCTTTCCTGGATTTCCATGATCTAACATGATCCCGTGATGGAGAGAGTGGTAAATTAAACCCCCCGGAGCAAAGCATGTCAATCAAGCCCAGCTCTCTGTAGGCTCAGTTTAGTTGGTGACTTTGTTTGCAAACCGTAAGAAGAGGCACAAAAGGCACCGCACCAAATGGGAATAGGGGATCCCACAGGGCACTTTTGTTTAGGATACACTCCTCAGCCTGGCTGGAGGTGCCTGTGGCACGTCCCAAAGGAGTCCAGGATCGATTTCTTGTGCCTCATCCCGTTGGGAAGAGGGAGGGAGGCTCCATCCAACACCACCAGCACCGAGAGCCACCTCAGGCTGGGAAATCTGCTCCCACAGAACAGCAACTTCCATGGAGGAACTCTGGTGGAAACTGGATTAATTTCTGATGAGGCTCTCCAGGGTCTTGTTTCTTAGGATGTGTTTAACTTCCCTGCATGGAAGTTGTTTCTCCAGGATGTTGGGCTGGAGTTTGGAGCTGTTTGTAACACTGGGACACAAAATCGGATACCATAATCGGGAGGCTTGAAAAATCCAGAGGTAAATAAAGACTGCAGGACTCCAGAGATGAAATATTGGCACTGGAGTCACTTGGAATCTTGGATCAAGATTCCACCCTGAATCTTCGGCGGCTTTTGGAGTTAACACAAATAAGGGTGGTGCCTGATATTACAGAAAGGGATTAAGGAGGTCTCAAAATAAGTCAATGGAATCTCTTTCCCTGGAAATTTCTCTACTGCAACAACAGATCTTGTTCACATAGGAAAAGTGGCCCCTTCCCACTGTTCAAGGCATCATTGCAAGCCCAAAAAAACAAAGAGCCCGTGGAATTCCTGCTCCACAATCCCTGCTGATGTCATTCCTTTAGGATACGTGGGAGGCTGGCACCTCACAGGCTCAGCCACAGTCACCAAAGACATCTCTGAGGGTTGAATTTCCTTTTTTATTTTTAAATAAAATAAGCAATTTCTCAGTTGTTCTCATCCCTTCTTCTCACTCAGAGTTTTGGAAGTTTTAGGAATTACAAGTTTTGTGTAATTATTATCACATCGATGTTGATTCTGGAAAAATTCTAAAGAGCCAACAGCAATGCCCTGACCCATGGTTCCCACCAGCCTCAACCCAAGGTCTCCCAGAACTGTTCTCCTGTAATTTTGCCAGGATTCAGATCTGTCAGTGCTTCCACTACTCTGTCCTGAGAAATAAAAGCAAATATCATTGAAAAAACTCCTTTATTCAGTGCTAGGACTGCAGAGAAAGACTTTATTTCCCTGGTTAAAACCTTCTCTCACTTCCCTGAAGAACAATTCCGCAGGGCCACGTTACAGGAAGGGAATTATTCTGTATTAGCATAAGGATGGGCATAGTTTTAAACCCATCAAAACCGTTCTCCACAACTGTGTGAGATAAAATAAGGCCTCCTATTTATTTTTATTCCTTGAATCACAGGCTGGAAGTTTTCTTTCAGTTAAAGCATCCATTACCTCCTCCCTGCCTGTCCCTCCTGCTGTGTTGTGCTGCTTCACTCTTACTGGGGGTTTTCTCCAGCGTGAAAATAATGGCATTATTTACAAAAATGTAAACTTTTGGTGGGAAATGCGTTATTTGCAAAGCAGATTCTGCCTCAGCCATCAAAGTAGCAGCAGGAAGAGCTCACTTAAGCTAGACACAATCATGTTTTCTTACTCGACAGAAACATTGTTTGAAAACGCGTTTGGGGTTTTTTGCTTGGTTTTGTGTTTATTTGTTTGCTTGGTTTTTTGCCACAGATTAGTGGGAGTGCTTTTATTTAAACAGAAAAATCAATAAGGGGCAGCTCCTACTTTCTGGAAATCTTTCTCTTTCCAAGTTTGCCCTTCTCAGCTGCGCTGCAATGGAACAGTTGGGCACAATAATTTGCAAAAAGCAGCAGTAAACACTCAATGCAGTAATTAGAGAAGAAATTCTGTCCAATATCTTTCCATTGGATTATTCCCTCTTTGTTGCTCAGCTTTATCCCATCCCTTCCTGCAAACACAGGCTGCTTGTCTTCCTTTTAGACAGAACTTCAGAAATTTCAAGCTGCTTCATTTTAATAAATGCTTAATAAATAAAGCAGCCCATCAGAGCTTTCCCAGGATCTCAGGGTGTGTGACAAAGGAAGGCAGGATAACAACTGAACACAGCTGCCAAGAGCTAAACTGGATTTTGTAATCATTAGATTATTCACTTAGCTCCAAAAATGTCTATTTCTGAACAGCTTTTCAGGATCTCCAAAGTGTTGCTCAAGAAAAGCTCTGACTACTGCTCTAGGAGGGTTTTTTGCCTCCTTCAATAAATTAACTATTTTCCATGAGAAATATCAAAATAAGACACATCTGAGCTAAAAACCAGCCACTGATTTTATCAGCTGTGCCTAAAGCAGGGAGCTGAACTCAGTGATGTTATTAATGGGGAATAACATTTTAATATGATGTGATCAGCTACAGCCTTCCTGAGTTATTCCAATATCAAACACATCCTAAGGAACAAGGCCCTGGAGAGCCTCATTAGAAATTAATCCGGTTTCCACCAGAGTTCCTCCATGGAAGTTGCCGTTCTGTGGGAGCAGATTTCCCAGCCTGAGGTGGCTCTCGGTGCTGGTGGTGTTGGATGGAGCCTCCCTCCCTCTTCCCAATGGGATGAGGCACAAGGAATCGATCCTGGACTCCTTTGGGACGTGCCACAGGCACCTCCAGCCAGGCTGAGGAGTGTATCCTAAACAAAAGTGCCCTGTGGGATCCCCTATTCCCATTTGGTGCGGTGCCTTTTGTGCCTCTTCTTACGGTTTGCAAACAAAGTCGCCAACTAAACTGAGCCTACAGAGAGCAGGACTTGGTTGGGCTCGAGATTAAAAGGGCAAATTGTGCTGCCCTTCTCATATTTGGCACTGTACCTCAGAGCAGCTGAGTAGGACAAAATGCAGGGGGGATGTAATTTTAATTCTTTCCTGTAATTATGGGGAGAGAGCACAAACAAAGCTATTCAACATCGTTTATTTAATGCCTTGGAAGACAAAGAGTGCACTTCTGGTCCCTTTCTGTTGCTGTAGCATCTGTGCTTCAGAGGAGAAACCCTTAAAACAGTGTATTGCCTAATGTTTTGTTTGTTTGTTTTTAATTTGGAGTGATCAAAGTCGTGATTTTTCTGTGTCCTTGCTGCAAAAATATGTGTTCAAAGGTGCATATATACAAATATATGTGTATAGATTCTTTGAAATCAACAGGACAGGAATACCCCAGGGGTTCAGCCCCTTTGTCATCTCCTCCAGCACAATGTTTTGGCCTGCTGGAGTGAGTCTTTCCTTGGACACTTTTCCAAATGAAGGGTTGAAATACTGATTAAAATACTGCAACATTCCCTCTATTGCAAGATCTCCTATTGAAATATCTCATGTTATAAAAGAATCACACAGTTGTCTGTAGTAACTCTGTTTCCATCCCAATTAATTCCAAACAAAACACTTAGCTGAAAACGCAAAAATTAGAAGTTAAAAACGAGCGTGATGAATTGGCCCCAAACCTCTGTCACTGTTTTTCCCACGGACGAGTAGAGAAACAACACGGAGTCCAGGCTCAGGGATAAATGGATGATGATTTAATGAATTCTCAGAAGACTTCTATATGTTAGTTTGCAAAGTGTATTAAATGGCATAAGGTAATTGGGTTTTGCCATCCACCCCCTAAGGGGATTGGTCAAGTTCTAAGACACCCATCTCTGAATGTTTTTCTAGTTAGAACCATAACAATCCTGCAAAACAACCTGCAGCTGCAAGAAGTTTACAAAACTGTAACATTGTTTTGAGTTACTTGCATGGGAAAGACAGAACTCTCACAAAATGCTGCAAAAAGCCGGAAAATCTCTCTGCTAAAGCTTTTCAGTGTCCACAAACCTCTCAACTTCTCCGAGGTTCTGGCAAGAGCATCTTTGCTTTAGAATGCCAGCAGTGACATCAGAGCTCGGGAGAAGGTGCAGATTCCCTTTTACTGCGATTAAAACGAGGGTTATTTGCTTTAGATTAATGGTGTGAGTCACTGTCCTTGTTAGCGATTCAGGTTTGACTCGGCCGGGGTCACCCGAGGCAGCCGGGGAGCAGCGAGCCCCGCTGGCCGGCCCCTGTTTATGCAATAATTAATCTCGCGAGTGACAGCCCAGCCTAACAGGCTTACACAGACATGACGTTTTAATTTGCTAAAATATTTTTAAGCGGGATTTATTCAGCCGGCACCTCGATATACGGCTAAAAATAACGCGAGCGAGCAGCGGAGGGGGTTTTGCACAGCCGAGTTTGGGGCCATGTGCCATCCCAGGAGGTGCGCAGCGGGATTCGGGATGTCACACAGGCCAGGGAAGCTCTGCCTTGCTCCTTCCAGGGCGGAAAAAACAAGGAACCGACCGCAGGTGAACCTTTCAGAGCTGTTCACCCTGAAAACTGATGGGAACCATTGAGCTGCTGCGTTCCTTCAGTCTGTCCTAAATTCCGAATTAAGCAGGACTTTGCTGCCTCACCTGTACCTGGGACGTGCTGGAGACAGGATGGAATTTGGGGGAAAGGGATGATAATGTCCGACTTGTCCCTGACTCAGCCCCTCTCCAGAAGTGCTTTTGGGGCCAACAACAACGATTTTCGTCTATTAAAACCTTTTAAAGCAAACAAGCTCTGCACACACCTTCACCAACGTCACGAACTTCAGCAATCAAAACAACGCACTGAAAGTCACTTAAAAAAAATAAAGGTAATAAAAAGGCACGTGGTGCTATCTACTCTCATCTTTTCTAATAAACACCTCAGTTACCAAAACTCTTGAACTGTTCTGCAGAGCACACTCAAACCCAGATTTCCAACTCCTTTTCCCTAGCGTTTAACTCTGTTGTGATGCAGATCCTGCGTGGCTCTGGCTGTAAACCCACTTCCATCCCCAGAAGCTTCGCACTTAATCAGCCACTTAAACACCCCCCAAATCGCAGGTGAAATGGAGCCGGAAAAGCAACCCAACAATTCACAGCCCGCTTCTCCAAGAGATTTACACAGAGATAAACTCGGGGGATCTGCACGAGAGGAACCCGAGCTCCTCCAGATGATTCGGGAGCCTCACGGTGTCTTTAAGTACATTTTAATATAAAATTCTTGTGAAACAAAACGCTGATTGTTTTTAACCTCTGCAGCTGAATAGATTGGAGGAGCCAGATGCATTATTGATTTAATCACAGTAAAAGCGGCTCGTATCCCGCTCCATTAGGATTTTATATTGCAATATTCGGCTGCAGTTCGCCATCTCGGGATAAAAACGCGTTTGGCACAAACAAAGGTCACATCCAGCGAGCCTGGCGCAGTAATTACAGCCTGTGGAATACCAAACGCTCCTTAGGGATGGTTCACTTCAGCAAAAGCTGAATTAGCTGGGAAATCCCAGCAGCGGCGAGCACAGGGTGGCCCTTGGGGATGACGCCATTGGGCAGGACGGGCCCAGAATAGGAAACGAGGCAGCACCAGCTGGAAACTTCCCTTTAAACCAAATTAAAAGTGCAGACCCCAAAGGAATTCGATGCGTTTTTGAGTATTACCTTTTTTTCCACGGTCGATTGTTCACGAATTCCCAGGCTGGTCTTTCTTGAGTAACTTTTCCTTAAACGAAGTTCTCCAGCATCCACCGCCTGATTCCAGCGCTGCAACTTTACGAGGAAAGGGGAAAAAACCAAAATCTGGAGCATTTAAACTCATCGGTGGGAAAGGAACTGGAAAAGGAGCGCACCCAGCACCGCATGGTCGGGGCGGGCATCCCCAGGGGTAAATAAGGAATGAGGGAGAGGGGAAAAAACCCTCTTAAAGTTCCCTGGGCAGCTTTAGGCCCATCCTCTCACTTAATTATGGGAGTAGCAACCTAGTGGCGTTAATTAATGTTTGCCCCATTTTAATCGGTGTCTGAAACAAAGGCGATAATGAGGGGGAAGTTTTCCGTGTCGGGATTTTGTGGTTACTGCTCATTACAGCCGGGGATGGATCAGGGGGTGTTAGCAGTCCCCGATGGGCCCCGCCTAAGGACATGCAGGGCTCCTATAACCGAGCCTTAAACTGGGAACTCGGTTTTTTCCCACCAGGATGCGAGCAATTAATGGGAATTAGAGCCCTTTTCGTGATTACCAACAAAATTGCCTTCAGACTGAGGAATTCAGCCGGGGAGCAGGCAGGACCCGGCCTGTCCCCACCCTGAGTGAAGAAGCAGCAAAGGGGTGGTTGATCCCTCATTAAACTTTGCCGAGGATGATTTGCAGGGGCTGTTTGTTAAACAAACACCTCTGAAGTGCTGCCCTTCAGAGAACGAGCATCGGACACAAATCAGCTCAGGCTCTAATCCCTGCAGGGGCTGCGCTGGGCTGGGTGACACCAACACGAACCTCTCGAGCTGGTAGCACAGATGGATTTAGCCACAATCTCTGCAGGACTTGTTGCCCACGGTACAATACTGAGTTGTTGGTGTTGGAGAGTGTAGATATTTTCTTTCGACAAAACATCTATTTATTTTCTATTATGTGTCATTATAATAGCCATAATTTCTATTTACAGATGCGCTTTTTAATTCTCTGAACCCCTCAGAAATTCTTCAGTCACTGAGTTCTGACCCCTCCCAAAGCCCACACTTCATTTTTATAGAATCCCAGAATGGTTTGGGGTGGAAGGGACCTTAAAGCCCATCCAGTGCCACCCCTGCCATGGGCAGGGACACCTTCCACTGTCCCAGGCTGCTCCAAGCCCCAATGTCCAGCCTGGCCTTGGGCACTGCCAGGGATCCAGGGGCAGCCCCAGCTTCTCTGGGCACCCTGTGCCAGGGCCTGACCGCCCTCTGAGTAAAGATTTTCTTCCTGATATCTGATCTAAACCGTCCCTCTGTCCCTTTAAAACCATTGCCCTTGTCCTTTCACTATCTGCACACATAAAACGTCCCTTTCCCTCCTTTTTTACTTCTTTTTACTTTATTATTTACTTTTTTATTGCTTTTGTTGCTTAAACACAAAGTATTTTAATTGTTTGGGGTGGGGTTTTTTGCTGGTTTATTTGGGGCTTTTTTTACTTGATTTAGTAAAAGTAGATGGTGTAAAGTTTAAGCGTCCTTCCACCTGCAAACAGAGCCTGATGTTAACCTGGAACACGAGGATAATAAACCAAGCAAACCTTTGGCTGCCTGTCCCCGCGAAGTCTCCCGAGGTCGGATTGTCCCCTCCCAAACCCGAGTGGCTCTGCAGACGGGGGATCCACCTCTGCAAGGCCACCCTGCAGGAGCGCAGCTCACCTGGAGGACACAAACCCTGCCCGAGGGTGGGTTTTATCTCTCCGGAGCACGTTATCACGTTCTCGTTATCTCTGTTTGTGCAGCATCCCGCGGCCGGGGACACATTCCTGGGCGGGACCTTGAAATGCAGCAGCGGTGTCCCAGCTGGAGGGCAGGGAGGGAGGAAGGAGAACACACCCAAACAGTGATTTTTTGGGGTTTTAAGTGAAGGGATATGAGTGAAAACCATTTGATGTAAAGGAAAAGTGGAATTGTGCAGCACGGAAGTGCTTTGTATGTATAAAAATAACGAATTTTAATAGCAAAAACTATGACTATAAAAAACAATAAAAGCATAAAACTGTGAAAATTTTGAGCTACGACTGTATCAAAACCTCCTTTTTGTAGCACCAACGGCATCAGGACTCGTTCCTACAAGTGATGTTTTCCACAAAGGAAGGTTTAGTGATGCAGCATCTCACCGGGAGCCAGCAAATCGCTAAATAACCCTGACCTTGCTGCCACCAGCACCTCTGGAAAGGGAGAGCCTGGATTTCCCTTTCAAAAGCTCCCCGCTCTTCACCTGGTGCTCCATTAAGTGATGAGGTTCAGATAATATCCTAAAGTGCTTCGTTTAGCAGTCAGCTCCTGGCACATTAATTAAGACTTGTGGTCAGTTTTTCCCCTTTGAAGAGCCTGAGACTGGTGAATTAAATCCCCTGTGAAACTCAGATTTCCCTGACCTTTTCCTTCCAGCTCCCAGCCTCGTGTGCCACCAGGTCCTCGGTGACAGCACAGAGCCAGTGACAGCTCCAGAGCCTCGCACTGAGCATCTCGGGGTGGTGAAACTGCAGTGACAGCTCTCGGACTGCTGAGGGGTTTTATGAGCAGCTCAGGGGCCCGTGGGAATGGCAGCTTCCAGCTTTGGAAAGGGCTGGAGAGGAGCGGGAAGTCCGCTGCCCATGGCAGGGTAATCACAGCCTTGGGCAGAGCTCTTGCTCCCACAGCCAGAAATTCCGATTATCCAACTGCTCCCCAGCACTGGAGTGACGCTGGGAACGTGCAGGAGGCACATACGGACCCAGACCTGGCTCAGGACCCAGGACCCAGATGGTTCCTGCTGCTCTGGTCATCAAAACCCTGGTTTTTTTTCATTTCAGGGGTTGACAAGTCCAGATCTGTGTGTGCTCCCCAGGCACCACTTCCTGCACCACAGCACCAAAGGACAGGGGCTGGAAAACACAACCAGCAACATCACAAAGCTCATTTCGGGGTTAATTTGGGTCTGGGTTTTGTTTGTTGTGGTTCTCTTCCTTGTAAAAGCTCCCTTGTTTGGTTGTACTGCATGAATCATTGGTGAGCACCACAGAATAGTCAGGCAACATTCAAATCTCTGAGTCTGCTGCAAATTTGGGCACCAGTGGAAGGTTGGGAATGGCCTGGCCAGGGCCACTGGCTCTTGGAAGCCCTCACAGCCACGGCTCAATTTGAATCTGAGTGTCCTCTAAATACCTCGCTGGAGGAGGCAAAGCAGGGGTGCATAAAAAAAATGGAGTCTTTCCAAATATATTTCAGTCTGTGCTTAAATTTTTGAGTTTCTCAGTCACTGGAGTGGTGAGTGAGAGGACAGGAGCAGCAAATCCACCTGGGTGTGCTCTGCTGTGTCTGGAGCTGCTTTTCCAGGAAGGGATGAACAGATCAGGGAGCCCTGGATCTCAGTCAGAAGTTAAAAAACATCCCAAAGTGAGAATTTGCAATTCAAGGAACAGGTAAAAACCCTGAATGAATGGGAATTCTGGATTCCATAGGTTACCCGTGGTGGATTTGTGCACAAGGAGTCAAGCTGATACCTTGGAGAAATTGCTAACGGGATTCTTTGGACAAAAATCCCAGCTCCTGTTGTAGGAATTGTGCCAGCAATTTTTCCAAGGTATCAGAGTTTGTCCCTGCTGCCTTGGTACCTCTGTGTGCAAATCCTGTCCTTGTGCTAAGAGGATCCCAGGGTCTCCATCCAGGCTGATTAATTACCCCGCACTGCGAGAGGGCAGCCATGAACTTTTGGGGAGCTGACAGTTCATACATTTCCTTGGTCCCAAGCACTCTTCCCCGGCCTGGGACACCAAATTAATCTGCACAAAACATCCCCTCTTGTGGTGACAGTTCCATCACCCAGCTGGAGAAAGAGAACCCTAATAGAAAGCAGTTCATCCTACAGCCTTTCCCCTCCCGAGGCCTCTCCCAGACAATTCCAGCACTATCCTTATTAATGCTCTATCCCTCTGCTGGGAAATGTCTCCATTTCCATATCAGCACTGCCACAAGGAGGGATATCACATCAGGATTTCCCTCCCTCCCCTCCATGGGAGGAAGCTCTAAATAAGTGTGGCAAAGAATTCCCTTCTCTTGTTTTCTCCTTGTCCACTTTATGGCCTCCGTGAGAATTGCTGCCTGTTACATGGAAAATTGAAATATTTTACAGAAGAAAAGAAAAACAACCAAGCCAGGATCCTCCCTCTGTGTCTTTGTAGTCGTTCCTTGGAATGTGTTTCTCTGGAATATTCCGCGGTAAAACCAGGCTTTGAGCTCAGAGTAATAGCAAGAGCATCTCTCTGTGGTGGGCCGAGGTGCTGGATGCCGTTGTGACAAAAAGGATCAGGTAAAACGAGACATTTGGGGCTAATTACAGCCTCCCTTTTGGCCTCCAGAGCTGCAAATTAAAAAATGTTTTAATTTTGGAGTGGTGCAGTGCCCACACTCCGGGGATGTGGCTGAGCCTCTCCTGCCTCACAGTTACAGCATTAATTGAGTTCCCTAAATTGTCCCAATGGGTGCAAAGCAGAGCTGGGTTTGATCTCTGCCTTCTGCTCCCCAGCACTGTCTTTGTGTCACCCACGCTGTCCCCAGGACAGATTTGTAGGGACACACCCCTGTGTGGGACTGGGGGGTGGAGTACACTCGTCCCTGCAATGTGGTTTGAAATAAAACTGCTGAAAATACGGATTCCTGAAAGGTGAATCCTTCATGTGAAGGGAACAATAAGTCAAACATGATGTTTTTATACGATTTTGAGGGAATTGGGGGATGTAAAAGGGAGGGAATATCTAAAATGATATCACAGAGTATCCAGCAGCTCCCTTGTAGTGTCCCCTCGCTTTCGCTGAAGGTTGAAATGAAATCCAGGGTTTTTTTCTGATCCCTGGCTACATGGTGATTGATCAGAACAATTCCTCATGTATGAACAGAATCCTCTGGATAAATCCTCACTTCAGACACCGAGGGCTATGAATGTGCTTCAGACCAAACATTCATGTTTCACTTGCATTATTTAAATTCATATTCAACAGGGTCTAAAAATACTTGTCTGAAAGCAAGCAAAGTGGTTAAAAATTGAATGTATTTCTGAGACAGTCCTGTCTAGGAATATTTTAGTGACAGGAGAACATCCCAGTACACAATACATTAGAAATTTAGTAAAATAGGACAGGGAGAAAGTGATAAAGCATAAAAAATGCCAGTACCCATACATATACAAGTGTGTTTGCATCCAAGGAATGTCTGGGTCATGCAAAAATCCAGGTGTTGCTCTGTGTTAATCATGTCTTCTTCCCCAAAAGAGAACAGTACCTAGAATTTCACCCATGGGCCATTTTCTGTGTTTTCTCCCCCAAAAGATAGCAGTACCTGGAATTTCACCCACGGGCCATGCTCCCTCTGTGTATTTTATGAGATCAGTTCAGGTCAGACCTGCCATCCCCAAATAATCACATTACCAGTTGTACATATATTTATGTCTTCATTTAAAATGTATTCTCTGACCCTTCACTGTTTTGCAATTCTCAGCAGCCCCAGGCAGGAGCAGGGACTGCTCAGTGCTGAAGTTCAGTCACAGTCAGGAGGATGGAGCTGAAACCAGCCCCAGGTAAGGAACTCTCGTGTCTTTAATCTGAATTGGGATCTGGACTGTCTCAGAGCTGTTCAGCTCTTTATCCATATTGAAATCCACACTTATTTTACTTCATGATGATGATTTTCCTTTCCAAGGAGATCGATCCGGACTAGGAATGGAAAGAGTGGCAGGAAAGCTGTGTTAGCACAGGCAGAGAAGAGGGCATCTCCATTCTGAGCCGCTCTTAGCCAGAGGTTTCCCACCTTCCTCTCCTTCCCCAGCTCCCCAATTAGCATTTTAATTAACCGTGAGGTGCTGGGTGTGCTGACTGCAGTGCTCCCATGCTGGGCAGGAAACTGTGGAGCTGCAGCTCAGCTGAGCTTGGATTAGATTATAAATTAAAACCTCGGGCCTTGAAAAATTCATGGAGGTTCATCTCTCTCTGGGGTGAACCGGGGTGGATTTGCTGTTGTTTTGTGTTGTGGCTGTGCCAGAGATCCCGTTGCCCTGGAACTGATGTGCAGAACGAGGGGCCTCTCTTTTTCCAGTAAAACTGCAGCCTGAGTTACAGGCAGGGACATCCTGCTGATCTCCTCAATGGCAGATCAGGGAGTGGAAGGTGATTTTGGGAGGATCAGGTAGGAAAATGGGGTTCACAAGTCACGGGGAGCCACAGCCGCCAAGCTCCAGGCAGCGCCGCGTGCCCGGATCCGAGCAGAATTCCTTCCACTGGATCTTGTGTCCTGTTTATTCATTCTTTGGCAGCTCGAAGAGTTCCTGAAACTTTTGATCCTCGTGGCAAACACTGGAGAAGAAACCAGAATAATGGAGCAGAACAGGCACAGCTTCCCAAATCTCACTAATTCCTTTGATTTGGGATAGCATGAAGGGAATGGAATCGTGTGAGTGACCGCTCTGAGCCTGTTGGCCACTAGGATTATGCATTTCCTCCTAAACATTGGAGACAGGAGATGCTGTGCTGTCCCAGATCTGGAATAATTTCTCCCAGGGATAAAAAATGAGGTGTAGCACAGCAGAGCACGCCCACCCCTGCTCCAGGGTGTTATCCCACCTGGAGAGCACCACATCCCTCTGGAAGGACTCCCAGGCTCAGCCTTGCCCTTGAGAGGAAGGGTTCAGCCTCTCTGCAGGACATGGCCTGGAAAAATGAATTGATGCGTTTGATGAGATGATTCGTTCACTGGTTTGTCGACAAATGGATGTGGCGGCTTTATGAAGAATCAGAACCTAATTAATCCCACTTTAAAACAGAGCAGGGCAATTTGAGATCACACTCGTTGCCTGTGTAAACACTGACCACAATTAGCAAGGCATTCTTCACAGTTATGGATAAATGGGGAGATATCCAGGCAGCCGTGGTGCTCAGTAACTTCCGTCTTTCCAGTGATCCTGGATTAGTGCCCCTCAGAGAACCACTGGAGAAATTCAAATTAGAAAATAATCAAGAGCCTGGGTAATGTGTACATATGGTAATATAGAATGTGGTACACAATTAAGTCAATGTTAGCTCAAGGAAAACCTTTGGAAATCATTCACTGCTCGTGCAGTGCCAGGCTGTGGGACCACACGGCCCCATATCCAGCCCTGGACCTTCGTGGCACAAAATTCATTGGGATTTACACAACTTCCCGTTTGATATGAAGGGGGAAACTTCATTTTTCTTCACCTATTTTTTTTAATATTTTTTTTAACCCCAATAAGGTGTAACTCCTTAGGTCTGAGGTGAATATCCACATAAAAGCTGGATACACAACCTGGTAGCACATGGAGGGGAGCCCAGGACCCTGATGCAGGTCCTCAGTGTCCCCCCGGCTGGGGAGAGGTGGCAGAGGGACACCAGGGATGGGCTGTGCATTCCTCAGGTTTGCATCTGCCTTTCTGACAGCCTGAGAGTGGAAAATGCAGGTTTAGGGGCAGAAAAAGCAGTTTTGCAGCAAGGATGAGAACAAACTCTGAGTGGGACAGTTCCATAGTACAGTGATCTTCCCCTGGGCCAAAGGCAAATGTTCCATCACATCTTCGAATTTTCCTGACTGATTTGAAAAATAAGTTTAATTCCAGAGCTGTGCTTTTATTATTTTTTTTTCCACCTCTCTTTCAGCTGCAGAGATTTTGTGATTTGTACTAACCTTGAAGATACAAAACAAAATATGTGCTAATGATATTCCTCTCTCCCAGCTGGTGTTGGCAACTCTTTTACTGCTCCACAGGACAAGTGCAAGTACAAATGCAAATACCAGAACCTTGTTGAGAGCAGAGTGTCCCACATTTCAGTGGAACCATTCGAACTACAAGCCATGTAATAAAACAGTTTCTGCTCTGAATGAATAATTGAGCTGCTTCTGTGGGGAGGCCTCTAAAGAACCGTGTGGCAGAATGTTTTTTGAGGCACTCATGAAAGCCATCCCACCTGGAAACCATCCCACACACAGAGCCCACGTTGCTCTTCCTCTCAGCTTGCTTTAATTGCTCCTTCCATGGCTGTACCTCAGCTGAATGGGGAGGAAATGCAGCAGGAGACACGAAAAGCTGTAATTATATTTAAGGTAGAGCAAGATTCCGGAATCAGAAAGCTCCACGAAGTCACTGGGCAGGTTTTTGGCTCGAGAATTCCTTCTGTACAGCGAAATTCCTTCAGAGGAGATCAAAAAGAATCTAAGAACTCTTTAATGCTTGGACCTTAAATTAAATTATGGAGCTCTTTACAAGCTCACTGCCACATCCCTCACCTCCCAGGTGCTGTGGGCCCTTGCGGAGGGGCCACGCTGCTGGACACCCATCCCAAATTTAGGCAGGAAATATCCCTCAACCATCTGCTCCAAGCCCCAGAGACCGCAGCAGAGAAGAGTTTTCATATCCAGAAAACATTTTTAAATTAAAAACAAAATTTCAAAACCAGTCTTTCTCCTTGGGATGTAACAGAGAACAAACCCACCAGCAGCAAACCCAATGAATACTACTAATGCTAGTAATAATAATAATAATAATGGTGATTTTGAGAGTATTTGTGACATCTCAACGTTTCCCAGTGGGAGAGGTTTGTCAGGAAAATCCAACCAGCTGGAAGTTCACCACCCATCTCCTGGCAGGTGCTGAAGAGCCCTCAGTGGTGCATTAGGCAGCCTGACTACCACGGAGTGTAATTCCCACTCCAGGGTGCAAACTGGGAGTAAGGGAAAGGCTACCTGTCTCTGAGCATTATCCATGCCAAAGTCAGAGTTAGAGGGAAGACATAAAGCCCTCCAAAGGTTTTCTTTCCTGAAATACAGACATTTAGGTGGAGAGGGATATTTCACTGTATCCTTGGAGGATCTGTTTGCTTCCAAGGACTACCAGGGAAACCGGAGCAATCAAGTCAGGAGGACAAATCCCACTCTTTTTCTGGGAAATGATCCCTAGAATAAGTCCTACCCACAGCATGCAGTGCTGCTTTTTAATTCCAGCAATGCAGATGTTTACTTCACACAGGATAAATGATGTCAACGCCAGATTTCTGCTCTCAGGGAGCTCCAGATGAGCGTACACAACATGCTTTGGGTTCCCACATTTCCTTTACTTCCTTCATTGCTCTATTACTCAATGCCTGATTAGCAGTCCTCGTGCTTAATTGCCCTCTAGCTTGTATGACTTGTAAACTCTCTGGTTAACACCACATTTCCCTTCTCGAAGTGCCACAATGGCATGACCTGACATCCGTGATTTACTTCATCATTATTTCTTTTTTATTTGTGGAGAAAAGGCTGCAGAGACCAGACCTGAAATTTTCTTCTTTTTGTTAAGGCAAGCAGTGCAGAACAGAGCATAAAGAAGAGCCAGGATATATAAAGAATCAGGATATAACATTGATGTGTTGCAGGGAATCTTCTTCTATTACAGCACACACGAAGTTTCGAGAGATTTCAGTGCTGGAAACTGAAAATATTCAGTTTTAGGAAGGGAACAGTTTCATTCTGGGTTGCTATTTGAAACAGAAAAGGGATTCTATTAATGCTCAGGAATTCAGCCCATCCATTAGAGGTTTTCCTAAAGCCTACTGCTGATTTTTGGTGCTTTGTTTTCTCTTTTGTTTGCTCTTTTGGAATAAGCAAAGCTTGAGGTCATTTGCAGCCAAGTGCACCCAGATTTTTTCCATCCACCCAGACCTGTTTTACCCCTTTGGATTTTCTGCAGCCTGTGCTGTGATTCGATTTATTAGGGAGCACCAATTTAATTCCCAGCAGCAGTGGGCTTTGCAGGTAGTTCCTTCAGTGAGGCCTCATGCTGAGCGTGGTGCTTCTCAATGTGAATAATGACACCAGGATTTGGGCTGCACTGGTACAGAAATCAGCCATTCTGCTGACCCTGGAGCAGGTTAATAATTCAATTACACAAGAGAAAAGTAGATCTGTAGCTGCAGAAACGTGTTCTGCAAAGTCTACATTAAAAATAAACAACAAACAACTCAATAAAAGTGAAATAACAAAAAAATAGAAACCCTTACACAGCAGCACGAGAACAGCTCCCTCTTAACAAGCATTTTGTGCAGGATCCTTTCCTCCAGCCCTGACACAAAAACAATAAAGATCTCATGGCTGGTTAATAGTTCTGCCTTTAGGGGAGTGAAAAGAGAATTACCCAGACGAGAACAAGCCCCATGGCAAGTTCCTTTCAGCCTTATGGAATCCGTAGACAGAAGTGGCTTTTGCCCTCAAATATTGTGTGAAGTATTTACATAAAGCGCTGTCAGATCAGCCCTGTGCCCCATCTTTTAGAGGCAAACAGAGTCTGCCAAGCGCTGCCCCCAGCAGTAAAGCTGTGCCCAGGATGCTCAGGGCCCCTCTGCTCCTGCATCCTGCTCTTTGTTTATTCACCCACCTCCTCAGCACTTTCAGCTGCACCGCTGTAACACATCTGCTCGCTGCCACTGCTCCTCTCTGCAGCTGCAGCTGGGTGCAAGGCTCTGTGTCCTCATCAGAGGACAGCAAATATATCAGGTGATTATATGATTGATATCAATAATATAATATAATATAATCAGAGAGTAAATATATCAGGTGATTATGATCAGTAAATATCTCCCAGGTTGGCGGGAGGAAACCCAGACAGCTTCTCCTAAGCTCCCACCCGACGATGCTCCCAGGTTCATTCTGAGTGACAGAAAAAGAGCCACGACACAAGGACTGGGAGGGACGGAGGGAGGGGGAGCTTTGTGCAACACTGGAGATTCGTAACACCTGTGGGAAGGGTTCCTTTGTTTCACTAATGAGCTCATTAGTGAAACAAATCTGTCACCAGGGCTGTCGGGAGAGGTTTCTCCAAAGCTTTGTGACATCCTCCCCAGGGCAGCACAGAAAAACTGCCCTCGCTGCCCCCACTCTTTCCTCACACAAAGAACATCGTGAAGATTGTGTCTTCTGAGGGGAAAGGTCTATTTCCACACTGCATCCCATAAAGTACCAAGTCATGGACACTAATGTGTGGTGTGAAGTTGATTTATTCCCTGGCTACATTGTCACTTGGGGTCTGCAAAGGCATTTGGGAATTTCTCTTTTCCCAGGTTTCCCTTTTACTGATGTATTTCTGGGTAACAACGTGATAAATTAATGGCAAAGCAAAATGCTTTGTTTTCATGTCACGAGGTGCATAAAGAAAAAAAAAAGCCTTTGATCTTGTGTCGCCCTGAGATTTGCAGTCTTTTGATGTTTTCATTTCTGTGATGGAGTTTTTCACGCACTTTCTGTAAACACAGTTATGTTTGGCCAACTGTTCCTTTTTGTTTTCATTCCTTCTCCTGAGGTGGAGAAGTTTGATGGACTTTTCGTCTGACCAGTGTGGTTGGAGAGGGGGTAACCTCATCCTCCAATCCACGGTCATTCCGAAAAACATATATATATGAAGTAAAATAAACAGCCGGGGGCTTTTCCTGGCTTCTTTCTGTCCTGAACTAAGCTGAGTCTGCGTGGTTCTTTCATGTCCAAGTATGACAATCTTGCCCCTCTAGAGCAAATTTGTGAAGCTCATGGATGAAATTTGAAGTTTTCAGAGAAAACAGCAGAAATAAATCGAAGCATTTGTGTTTTTGCAGAAGCCGATCTGATCTTGGGTGAAGGATGAAAACACAGAGGAGAGTGTTTTCGGATAGCCAGGAAATGGAGAACATGAAGGGCCAATTCCCTGCTCCGGGGACTCCGGACCCCCTGTGCAAACTTGTTTGTGCTGCTCAGTCCCTTGGTGCATGCCCAGCCCATAATATCCATTTAATATGGTACTGTGAAGGAAATGGCAGATTTAGGAGGTGCTGAGACGTTTAGGTAACAGGACCACAGGAGCACCTATCTTACATTAAAGAGAAATACAGCCTGTCCCTGCTGGTGTTTTGCTTCTGTGTGGGTGGATATGAGGAGCAAAAACATATCCTGGAAATAAAAAAATCTCTGCCCTCACTCCTTGGAGCTGTTCCTTAGTTGTGCACAGCTCCTTGTTCTGTCTAGTGGTGGGGTGGGTCCAGCACCAGCCCCTAAAGCTGCTGCCCCAAATCCCACAGCGAGGTGTCTTCCTCACTCCAGCCCTAGATAGCAGTTTTGGAACGTGTCCAAGTGTTTTCTCCAGCCTGGAGCCTGATTTCTGTAAGGAAATGTTTTCCCAGGGGCCCGTGAATGTTCAGCATTGGTGGGAAGAACTTTGGGTCTGTTACAGGCACTCCTGAGCTTGTGGGGTTGCGGGAGCCCTGGGAGCTCTGGGAATGGCTTCCACCATCCCAGGCTGCTCCAATCCCGTCCAGCCTGGCCTTGGACACTGCCAGGGATCCAGGGGCAGCCACAGCTTCTCTGGGCACCCTGTGCCAGGTCTCACCACCCTCATGGTCAAATATTTGCCCCTTACAGCTGTTCTAAATCAACCCTTTTTTAGGTTAAAACCATTAACCCCCCGCCTATTGCAACAGACCCTGCTAAATATTTGTCCTCCCACCAACTGATGCTTAAAGAAAGCCCCCGATTCCAAAGAGGTGCTTTCACAGCATCCTTTGGGATGGAAAAGACCATTAAGGCCACCTTTAAGCACCTCTTTGCTGCAGCCCTGAAGGAGCTGTCACAGGGCCTGGAGTTCAAACTTTGCTTGAGCACTCAGATTTCTCCATGGATCTGCTGAGCCTGGTTTTTTTAGGAATTTTCCTGCTCAGCAGTCAGGCGCAGGATCCTCTGAGCTGCAAGCACATGCACTTGTGTTATTCCTGCCCAAGAGCTGCACTGAATCCCGGACCTTCAGGTGCTCTTTTCTTCTCGTGCAGTAGGAATTCTGTGGTGGTGTTGCACTGTGGTGGCCCTTGGGGACGTGGCTTAGTGGTGGCCTTGGCAGTGCCAGGTTAATGGTTGGACTCGATGATCTTAGAGGGCTTTTCCAACCTTAAACATTCCGTGATTCCAGGGAGAACCTCCACAGCGGTTCTGCAGTCTCTCCTGCAAGGCAGGGAAGGCAGGAATAGCAGAATCTGCCATTCAGCACCTGCATTTTGTACCTGATCTTGTCCTTTCTGTGTCCGTGGGTCTCCTGCCTCCCCCCAGGTGTAACCAAAGTCCTTTCCTTTGCCCCAACTGATTTCCTTGATAAAAACACCCACAGTTCTGCCTGTCCAATGCTGAAAAGGTCTTATTAGGATCACTCATTAAAAAAAAAAATCTGTATACTACCTACAAATAATTGAAATCCTGTTTCCAGCTTTCTGGATGCACAAATCACTGTCCTGCTCAGCAATCCAAACCACAGCCAGGAAAGCTTCTGATCCTGAAGGACAACAAAGAAGGGAGCACATATTCTTCTCTCTTGCCTTGGTCCGGTGGGAAATACCAGGAGATGACACCAGAGGCCTTTGCAGTGTTAAAGAAATGAGAATAAAGCACTTTGACCCAAGGAAAGAGTGGGAATGAAATGGAAATTGTTGGAGAGGAGACGTTCTCTGGGCTCTTGAGATGTTGTCCAGGGAGACTTTTCCTTAAGAATCCTACCTAAGGTGGGAGTGTTAAAAGATTTAAAAATATATCTCTGGTTTCAGGTAAGGAATTATCCATCTGAACTCCAGCTGGGTCATAGCTCTTGCAGGGTAATGGAAGTTGCATCTTGGAAAGTCATGTTTGCATTCTTTCTTCTTTTTTTTTTGTTCCATGAAGTGAAGTGAGAATGAATTCTAAATCTGGATTTAAATGGTGCCTGAGGTTGAGTACAGTGTCTGTTTGCCAAGCCAGTGTATCTCTGCTGAAAATCAGCCTTCCCAATTAATATGCATTTATTCATTGCCTTATTTATTTATTTATTGCAGGGATAACTTTCTGGAAGCTCCAGGAAAATGTTGCAGCAAATATTGCTTTACTCCCTACCTGGGCTGATGCAAAAAGAGAGACTGGAATGTAAATTCAATGCATTATTTATTATCCAAGGGTTAAGTCTAACCCAACTTAACAAAGAAGGAGATAAAGATATTTACATTTGCTAATTTGATACTGAAGCTGAGCTGATCACTGGAGTTCTAAAATTGCTCAAGCTCTTATTTTTATGTTCCTGTGGAGTTGTTCCCTGATTTCTCTGCCCTCTGCAGAGATCCCTCAGGAAGATTTGTCAGAGCTGGATTAGATGCTGGGAGCAGGGAGGTTATTCCAGCAATGCCTGAAGGACAATTAGTGACTGTAGACACAAATTATTGACACAGTTTGGGCTGGAGACCTTCCTTGGCCAGAATAAATTTTTGGGGTCTCTGTGGACTCCCAAGGTCTCTTTGTGGGCTAAGAAGGACGTGAAACCACTGGCCAGCATTATTCAGAAGATTTAATATTGTATAATAAAGCTTTTGGAAGATATTTCTCCAGACTGGGGGAAGAATAGTACTTCTTTTGTGCTGCCTGAACTGTTTTGGTATAAATAAATTAGCTGCAGTTTTAGGATGGTTCTTCCTGTTCAGCAGTCATTTGTACACTCACTGCTTTCTCTGGGCAGGGATTGCTCTTGCCTAAGCTCTCCATATTTCCACCTACAAATTTCTCTCAAGTTCTTCATCTCCAAACCTTTTATTTTTCACCTGGCTGTAGCGCAGTTGAATTATGATGATTTGCTTTCTTGACTGACATTTTCCATCCAGCTCTCTCCAGAGCACTTCCGCATGATTTTCCTGAAATTTTAAAATATTTCTACTCATGCAGAGCTTTGATCTGGCCCAAATTCTGGTGTGGACTTGTCTAAATCATCCACAATGAAGAACTTAGGAAAGAGGAACACGGGAGATCTGGGTTTTCCCAAATAAAGGCACCCACCAGGGTGATGCTGCTCCTTCATGAGATGCTCCACACTGGGGAGAAAGGAAAGAGTGGTGAGGAGAGGCCTCTGTTCCTCCACAAAAATCCCTCTGCTTTTACCTGAAAGGCCTGGAAAATAGCTTTTCCCTGTCTTCTCCCCAACTGCAGGAATTCCCCCTGACCTGCACAGTCTCTGCTGAGTATTGGAGCTTTGGGGTATTTATTTAAGTTACTGCAGTGATTTTCATCCTTTCTTGCTTGTCACAGAAAATCAAAGTTAAAATAGGGAGCTACTGCTATGGAAAAAATGATAATCTTAAAAATTATGGCTGATAATGTGCCCTGAATTGTCCTGATGGACCCGTGGGCTTTGGAGGGGACCTGACAGTGAATGGTGACTTGGTCACCACCTCAGGTCTGGGTGAAACCTCCATCCTCGGGGGATCCTGCTGGACTCACCTTTAAATGCAAATCAGATCCATTTTTCAAATCACCTGGGAATTCTGTCAGGCTCCCTGGCTACATCAAAGGCAAGGCAAACCTTTATCTGCAGCGCTGCTGAACATCATCTGAAAAACTTCAGTGGGCAAATGTGCAAAAATATCACTTTATGCTCTCGGGTTGTTTCCAAAAAGTTGAAACTTCCCCTTGCTGCAGTGCATTTGTTTTCTGATGTGGGTTAACTTTTCCCCAGTTAATTCACACAAGGAGCTCTGGAAAGTGGAGTTCTCCCTGTCACTCAATTTTGCAAACAAGTTCTGCTCAGACCAGTGGGGCTGTTCTCACTCTGTGACCCCACACAAGGATGGAAAAGGGATGAGAATTAACCCCTCTCACACTGCTTCTCATTTCCAACTGAAAAGAAGGTAGGAGGTACAGCCTGAGGAAAGATTTTGTAGCTTATTTTCAAATTATTACAAAGAAAAGGCCCCCAAACTCTGTCAACATGACATGAAAATTTGTCTAAGCTTTGGCAGACTTAAAAATAATAATTAAGCTTTCTCTCGGAGTTGAACAGAATGTTCCTTTCAAATCCAAAATTAAACGTTCTTTTCTACTTGAAAACTTGCTTAAACATCTACAAGTGAGATGAAAATATATTTAGGAAGTAAACATTGAATTAAAAAACATGTTGCCCTTATGGCAGGAAGTATGGACATACCTGGGGTTTGGGGTTTACTGTTTGGGGGATTTTTTTCCCCACGGTTTCTTTTGACTGAATCAACCTGGCAAAAATGAGTAGTTTAATAAAAGTTTCAGATTCTAAGATTGTCTGCAATGGCCCGTAAGAAAGGTTACACTGATCTTTGATGCTCGGGGTAGAGAAGTCAACACAAAAACTGATTTTTGAGAATGCCCTTAAAAATATAAAATGGTCAATAAAGCCTTTTAGGTGTGGAAGACCTGCACTGAGTTCTTTGTCAGTGGTATCCCAAATTTCCAGTGAAAAGGGGTCCATTCTCCTGTTCTACATCTTGGAGCCAGAAATCCTAAACCTCCTGATGCCCCCCAAATCCCCCACGAGCCGCTGGTCATTATGGAGTGTTGGGAGCAAGGAAATCCCTGGCAGGAGATGAAACCGCCCGAATTTCTGAGGCAGGAGCTGAACGTGGCCCAGGACTGGAAGGGAAGATTACAGCACTCGTGTTTTTCATCAGAACTGAGTTGTTCTGAAGAGATCCTGAAGCCAGGAAAATCCCCGGTTGTGGGTGAAAGGTTTAGGAACAGGCAGTGCATCACAGCGGGATTACAAAGGAAAGTGCAAACTGCACCAGAAAATCGTTCTGAAATTTAAAAAAAACCCAACCCGAACCTGTACCTTTTCCAGGAGCTTGGAAAAGCCACTTTTGCCTGCAAGAAAATACCTGTGGAGTGACATCATTGATCGTGTTGGTGCCGAGCTGCCTGATGCAGCTAAGCCCTGGGAATTGGAACAGTTAACAGCTGCACTAATTAGAGAGCCCAGTATTATTGGGATAACTGATAACCAGGGCTAAGCAAGGTTATTTTGCGAGTAATAGATTTGACTTTGCAAAGAGCAGTGGATATTTGCAGAGCTAATGAAAACTGCGCTTCCCAAATTAAAGTGCGAGCGAGCAGGGAAGGAAGTGGAGTGCACCTAATTAAAAATGCATGCCGAGGCAGGGAGGCAGAGTCCAAGGGTAAACAAATGGCAGAGCCCAGATCTGTTTGCAATAAATGCAGGAGGAGGGATGAGGTGACTCGGGGTGCCCAGTCCCGGGGAGGCAGGGCCGGAATCCCCCGCTCCAGCCTGGGGATGCTGTGGTGGAATCACCGTGATGGAATCACCGTGGTGGGAGCGCTGGAACCATGAGCAGATGCGGCACTGCACAGCCTGGGGCAGTGGGATGGGGGGATAGGGTGGACAGTGAGGCTTGGTGGTGTTGGAGGGCTTTTCCAGCCTCAGCGATTCCATGATTTTGCAGTGTTTCCGATGCGGCCGCGTCTCAGCTCTGAGCACACAACCTTGGGCCTCCGGGGCTGGCTGACCTCAAGCAGAGCACCGGGTCATTGTACAGCTCACAGAGCTGCTCCTTAAAGACTCTGCCTTGTCACATGCAAATGAGCTTTGATTTAAACTCATTAGCATTTCCCTTTCGAAGCCCTAGGTTGAGTTATTCTTAGACTCCTCTCTCTTGGAGGAATTATGACTTATTTATCTGGCAGAGTGACGACCATCTCCCACCTCATCTTCGTAATCCAACACAACCTTCACAGCTCTCCTCAGCATTGTTTGACAAGGAAAATGTCACAGGCACAGCTGTGTGGCACCTGCCTTTCCCAGCCTGGAGTTTGGATTCTTCCCTTTGCTTTGGTGCTCTGGCTTGGTGCAGCAGGACCACAGCCCTGGGAAAGATTCCCAAGGGTTTGGCCACTCCAGCTGCTCAGTCTTGGGGTCAGGGTGGTGTTTCTGGTCCCTTCGTGTCAGAGTTCAAAGCAAAATTCTCCTTTAACTGCCTGAGGTTTTATTATTATTATTGTTGTTGTTGTTGTTGTTGTTGTTGTTGTTGTCTTAAGTTATCCTTCCCCATCTCTCCAACAGGATATTTACTGGGAATCGTATATGAGGAGGATATACAGGAGAAGGCACGACATCAATTTTCAGTATGACATAAATTGATTGGGAAACTAATCCAGGAACTGCGTGGAATAAAGGTTTGCTGAGCGCTTGCTGGTATTTCTGGTTCAGTTATGGAAACAGCTTTGGTGTGATGATAGGGATTAGGAATTTGCAAAAGCAAAGCTGTTCGCTTTGGATATGGAAAAAGTAGGGGCATTATATCCAATAATGCATGGCTGAGAGAGGTTCTCAACACCTCAGATTGTGCAAGTGAGGGATCATTGAACATTATCCACTTTAGCCCAAGTGGATAAAAAGGAGCTGTTTTCGTGTAGTGCCTGATTATTTAGAGAAATTAACTGATGCAAAAAACGGAGATGGATTCTAAAAGCTGGTCATTGCTAGGGATAGCAGAAGCAGCCAGTCTCTAATGATACCATTTTATCTCTTTGTGCTTTAATAGAAAGACGTGCACATATTTAGAGCATATTTAGCTCGAAGTTTTAAAAGAGACACGAAGCCTCGTGCATCTGGGTTTAGAGCCGCCTCATTAATGATTATGAATGAAGATGGAGTGCCTAACAGCCCAAATTGGCATGTTCCAGACATCTCCTTCTTTCCAAAACATCCAGTGCCAGCTCCTTGTCAAAGAGCAAATGTGGAAGTAAAAGCCAGTGGATGTGAAGGAAATGAATTCCTGTGTCTACCCAGGGAAAAAGCTGGCCATGTCCCCGCAGCAAGCTCATGGCCCATAGCACAGGACATTTGTCAGGTGTGGAAAACACCAGCAGAAACTGCCCCTTAATGTCCTGACATTATTGCAGCAGTTCCTGGCTGTAAAAAGTTTCCACATTTCAAGGAAAACTCAGATCTGTTCTGTTCAAACCACGGGAGGCAATTGATCGTTTTAAGGGATCCATCCCAGCTCGCAGTGGAAGCTGAGCTGAAGGTCAAGGGCTGTCCAGAGAGGGGCTTCCAGCTCTGAGTGCCACCTTCCCATCCTCATCATCCTGGAATTGGATCAGCTCCCATCCTGCTCCTTACCTGAGCACGGCACTTTTTACCAGGGATGGACTGAAAACCTTAATGTTGCTGCACTGAAATGGCTGTGAAATCATTCAAGCATCTCTTGTTTTCCTTAACCTAAAGTCATTTAAATCACAAAGCTCCTGGAGAGTGTCAGTGGGACTGGAATTCCCAGATGTGATCATGATTTAATGCAAAATGAAGTCTTATCATATTAAGCATAATTTTTATCGTATCACTGACTTACTTAACAGATTAGTAAATGTTGTTTTTCTAAAATCACAAGACAGCTCCTGAGATGTAATTGGATTATGGCAGCTCATTTTCTCCATCAGCTTTGCAACACTGCAAAAAGCAAGGATTTGCCATTAAAGTATGGAAATCACTCAAATTTCTCTTGTAATTAGACTTAGCCTGCCTTTGCTGTTGGCACATAAATATTGGGCTCTGTCTTCATACAGAAATCCCTGTTCCCTTTTAGATATACACAGAATGAAACCCATGTGAACGAAGGAAAACTGGAAAGGGATGAATCTTTAAACTCTGTAACAGAAGAGTGCACAGTTCATTAAATATTTTCAGGAGCATTTCAAAACGAGATTGTCTTTATAGAGAATGAAACTAGAAATGTTAAGATCTTTGGGATTAGTACTTCTTCAATATATATATTTTTTTTCACTAAACTCAGTTAAATCTCACCAAGTTTTGATGTTTGGAGACTTCAGACCAATTTCTGCTGCTTTCCCATTCCAGGGCCACTGGGCCATGAATTTGTTGGCCACTGGAAAGGTGACTGTGGTTCACAGAGTCAAAATAAGGGCTGGAGATTATGTACACACTCAAGGTCAAGTCTGAAATAGTATAAATCCATCTCTATAGAGCTGCTTTAAAGTTACATTAAAGTTGCAGCTGCTCCTCACAGTGAAAATGCTTTTTCCATACCCTGATCTGAAGTTTTTAGGGTCACCCTTGCAAGGAGCTTTGCTGGTACTTAAAGTCTGATCCAGTCCCATAAAATCAGGATGAAGACTGTTTCCCTCTCTCCCCACTCCAGCACAGCTCATAAAATTCACCCTTTATTGACCAAGTGGATGTTACGTGTCAAATCTGAGCACCTGGAATATGTGGGGTTTATTACTGCTCTGCTAGCAGCAATGGGAACGTTATTCCTGCAAAATCTCCTGGATGGAATTACAGTGTATCCAGCAATATCGAGTGCTGTGAATTCATGTGCATGGAAATCTCCGAGAGCTCCACTTGTACAGCACAAAATTTAGACATCTGAGCCACATTTTCATTTTCATGTAATTTACTCTCGCCTACTAATAGCAATATTTGGAATAATTAGTTACAATTCAGCCTGAAGGTCTCAATTTCCATTTAACTGGCAAACTTTTACAAGCAGCACACATTAGCAGTTTGAAATGTCACAGCAAAGTTTAATCAGGCAAGACAATGCACGAAAATGCTTAAAAAATATTTCTAATTGGCAGCGCAATGATTTAATTTATTGTCTAAACTGTGCTGCCAGGTGCTGTGTCTCAGGCTTTCAATGGAGACTTTCCAAAATGGAAACTATAAATCCAGGGCCAGGTCGGACAGGGTTTGGAGCAGCCTGGGATGGTGGAAGGTGTCCCTGCCTGGGGGTGGAATGAGAGGGGTTTAAGGTCCCCTAAAATCCAAACCATTCTGGGGTTCTGTGATCAGCCAGGCAATGCCCTCAAGGACTATGGAGCAATTCCTTATTCCAGAGCTAACCCCGCTGGTGCAGATAATGGGGTGTGAAGGGCTGAAAATGAGGGTGTTGCATATTTTGGGACAGAGTTTAAACCCAGAGGTCCTGCTTTGGCTAAGCAGGTGCACTTTGGAGCAGCTCCAAGCGCAGAGCACATCCCACTCCTCTGTGGATTGCTTGAGCCTGACAATTCCCACACCAGCCAGACCACAGGTCACCTTTCCCAAAGGCTCCAGCCTTGGAGTAACCACTTCCCAGACACGTTTTCTCCAAATCTGTTCCCCATTCCGTGGTGAACGCCAGGCAGTGCTCGCTCCCTGCAGTGGGACCATTCCCTGCCTCGCTGGGCAGCTGAATCCTGCTGCAGCTCTGTCTGCACCTCGGGAATTTTCCGTGCATTTAGGTAGCCATCTGGATACAGAGATAAATGAGGATGTTGGGAATCCTCGCAGGTCCTCAGATGAGCTGTGTCTGCGTGTTTTTTAAAGGCACCTCCCCAGGGACCAGCAGCTGCTGCGTGTGTCCCTCTCCCTGCACTCGCCGTCAGCGGAGGGAGCCAGGCCTCGCACTGAGGAGAATAATTAAGTGAAATAATCTTTCTTTACTGTGTCTTTCAATTCCCCACTCCCTGCTCTGGCTTTACTCTTCCCCAGAGAGCTGCTTTTTACTGCTAACACTGCTTTGGCCAGAAGGCTCCATAAATCACCCGCCGAGGAACCAAGGCATCACCTGTAGCTCTTCCCAGTCGTACCCCGTGCAACAGTTCCTGAACACATCACTCCACAGTGATGGCCCTGATGCAAATTAGAGATTAGAATTCAAACAATAAAGCCGTCTATAAGCTCATCCTATGGCCTGTTTGAAAGCCAGGTTTAAAAATCAACCAGGGTCTAAGCAGAGGGGAAATATCTTACTTCTGATGCTGCCGCTCTCAAGGAATATAAAGAACATGAGAACAGCCCCAGCTGGCCAGGCTGAGGATATATTTAGCAAGGTTCTGCTCTGTGGCAGTGATGATTCTGGAAGGATTTAATAACCTGACAGGTAAAGAATAATCCTTGCTTCTCTTGGAAGTCATCCCTGGCCAATTTTGTCCATTTGGAGCTGTCATAAGGAAAGCATCCAGACCCTGACCCGGGAGAGTGGAGTTGATCTGTGCTGCTCCCACCTTTCCCTCTCTTCTCCCTGCACTCTTTTCTGTGGCTCTGCCTGGAGAAAGGTGATAACAACACTTCCTGTATTCCATGGGAGGGTTTTTCATTTCCAAATCCTACTCTCAGGATACAGAAGGTGCAGGTGAATGGAGAGCACCTCACTCAAATACTTGAGCATCATGGCAGGATGCTGCTCTTGTAACAACACAGTAAAATAATAGCAATATTAATATTAATATTAATATTAATATTAATAATAATAATATTTTTAATAAGAATACCTCTTTAAAAAAATAATCAGTACAGTTTTGAAAAACCTGCTTTTCCTCCCTTTTCATCACTCCTTCCTTTCCCTCCTCCCTCATTCTTCTCCTCCCTGCTAGCCCTGCAGAACATGAAATGGATTTCCCCCCCAGCTGGGAGCCTCTGCCAGTGGATATTGCTGCTGTGGAATGCTCTTATTTCAAGGTGCTGGCAGGGATTGTAAGACAGAGTTGAGCAAGTGAGTGAATTCCAAACTCACGAAATTACATGCCTACAGCACATCATATGGTTAATAAAATGGAAAAATCGAAGCTGTGGTCCCACAAGTTCTCTCTTTTAAAGCTCAGACACCTTTAGTTTATGAATTAGTAAGCCTTTTTCATTTCGTAGTCCAGAGGGAATCGCTGTTTGCTGCCCTGCTCCTCCCGGTCCTGCTGTGCTGTGCTCTCTTATAACTTTTATTCTAACCTTCTACTACTTTTAATTGCATTTGAGGAAGAATTCTGCCTGGGAAAACGCTCTCTTCCTCTCTGCCTTGCAGCAGTTGGCTTTGGAATAGTCAGAAACATCATTAAAAATTGGAATGATTTTCAGTTCACCCATTGATCATTTATAATGTATAAAAAGTTAATCTGTGTAAATAGGGGGAAGGCAAATGCAGTGCTTCTCCTGCATTTCCACGGAGAAATTCTGGAGGGACTTCTGGAAGGGGCTGCCCAGGGAGGTTTGGAGCCCCCATCCCTGGAGGTGTCCAAGGAAGGCCTGGACGTGGCACTCAGTGCTCTGGGCTGGGGACAAGGAGGGGATCAGCTTGGACTTAATGGTCTTGGAGATCTTCTCCAGCCTCAATGATTCTGGGATTCCTGACTGTCCCAAATGGAATATGTAAACGCAGCCACACCTGGGGTTACTCTGCATGCATTAAACACATTGGGACTGCATTGAATCCAAACCCGCTTGCAGACAGATTTTGTGGAATTTCCTGAGCAGAGCAGCACAAACTCTGCCCCATCCCTCACTCCCATTCCTGAGCAAATGCCAGGATAAGGAATATCTCTAATCATTCTGATAAGAGGCTCTATCAATACTTTCAAAATGACTGATGGCATTTAACTCCCAGATTCCATTCATAAACGGACTCCACTTAACTCCTTGGATAGTTGACTTTAACAAGCACTTGTGGAAGGCTTGTGGAGCACAAACACGTTGCTGAGGCTGGGATGAAATGGTTCTCCAAGGAATACTTGCAACAACGAGTGGTTTGGCTAATGACAGCAAACATACTCTTGTGAAGGCTTTATTTACCCAGCCCTCTGATTTACTCTGGAGCTGGGAAAAGGCTTCTTCCCAAACAGGCAGACGCTGGGGGAAAGGGTATTGAACCTGCCTTTTTGGGGGCCTTTATAAACGCATTCCTGAGCGGGAGCGCTTTAGAAACAAACCACATCCCCAGCTCTTGGCTAAGCAAATGAGGCTTAATCTCCGTGCTCCGATCTCTGTGAGCTCGGGAGCGTCACGGCGCCCAGGCAGGTAAAGGTGTTTAACATGTTCCGAGTGTCAGAGCTCGCATTCACCTCCCTGCCTGACGTTTGTGCTTATCTCTGACAATTAGTTGTGCCGAAATCACCTTGTTTGTTCCATTATCGCGGAGGGAAGACAGCTCTGCTCCCGCAGCTCTGCCTGCAATCTTGTTTTCTGACTCTGCAGCCCGATGGAATTTATTAACCCTTCACTCCTGCAGGTCTTTTGCTTTGGGAAATTTCTGCTTTAAGGCTTTTTAATGGAAAGGCAGGGATTTATTTTTTTCTAGGATGTGATCGGTGATACCCCAGGGATCTGTAATTTGTATAGGATTCATTTCTATATGCCTTGTAAAGTTGATGAATCTCCTGAGAATCTTTACAGAGACTATATAGATGGAAGATATATAATGTCTGTTATTACTACAGACTGGGGTATCCAGAAAATTGAGATTATTAAAGGGGGACATAAGAAAAAGCCTCCTAAAAATGTGCATAAAAATATAATATTTTGATTACATTAGTGATAACAATTTTCCTAACAAACCCTGGTCATTTTTCATTTTGATTATAGTTTTTTTCTCCCTTTCACACCTGCTTTTCATGATGAATTGTGGCCGTTGCTCTGCCTGCTCAAGCTCTGCTGGAGCCACGTGTGTTTGGGATTTGCAGTGGCTCATTTTTAAAGGAGTTGTGTGAAAATGATCTTGATGTGTTTGGAGTCAAAATTAACCTTGAAAGAAAAGTCAAAACACCACAATCTACACAGCTCTGATCAGTTATAGATCATAGGATCATGGGATGGGTTGGAAGGACCTTAAAGTGCATCCCATTCCACCCCCTGCCATGGGCAGGGACACCTTCCACTATCCCAGGCTGCTCCAAGCCCCGTCCAGCCTGGCCTTGAACACTGCCAGGGATCCAGGGGCAGCCCCAGATTCTTTGGGAATTCCATTCCAGGGCCTCATCACCCTCACAGGGAACGATTCCTTCCCAATATCCCATCTATCCCTGCCTTCTGGCAGTAGAAGCCGTTCCCTCTTCTCCTGTCACTCCAGTCCCTCCCCGTCTTCCCTGTTGGCTCCTTCAGATCCTGTTCCGAGTTTCCCTCGTAAGAAGTGAATCACTCAATTCATTAACAAATTCAGCAGAGTTGTGACATTCAGCACTCCTGATCCCTCCTGCTTTCTGCATTGTTTAAATCTGTTCAGCTTTCTGCACTGGGATTATTCTTCCCTGCACTGGCTGCAGTTCCACATACAGTCAAAATTTAAGTTTTTTTACTCTATTTGGGTTAAAAGACCTTATTTCTGAAGCAGTTCTTGAGAGAACAGATCAGGCTTTAGCTGTTGCTCATTAACACCTGCCTGCTAAGGTGTGCATTTCAGACAGTGACACAGAGGCACCACAGAGCTCACTCTCCACATTTCCTCTAAGAAGGTTTTTTTTTCGGGTGAATTATAAGGTTTGCTTACAGTTTTATGCTTCCAGCTCCACACTGCTGTCCCTGTAATAAACGCAGCCCTGGAGGACTCCTCTGAAGAGTAACTTCACTCCTTCACTCTCGACAAGAATATGATGAGTCCAGCATTGAGCCACAGTGATGCTGTGTGATCTGTAGCCATAATATTATTTAAAAATATGTATTCATTTACATTATTCAGAACTGCTAAACTTGATAGTCCTCATCCTGACCACCTTTACTTATAGTTTTGTATAACTTGGCTGAAGGAGAGATGAAAATTCACCTGCTGCACTCAACGTATCACAGGCAGCAGCGGTGCAAATCCTGCTCTTCCTTCCACCCTCTCAGCTCCGCGGATTTCATCCCCATGGACTTAAAATGACACTGTTATTAATATTATTAGTACGAAGGCTACAGTATCTTTCTTTTTGCTAATTAAACCGCTCCCATTTAGGGAGTTTCCTTAAGAAGAAGAAAACTCAGCAGAGGAGGAGGATAACTCGCTCTGAGTCAGGCTGGCAGGTTGATGGGACAGGGAACAAGCACCAGCATTTCCAGGAATGGCTCTGACTCCTTTCCCTTCACACGGGAGAGAAGTTCCTCTGATGTCAGCAGAAATTGTTCTACCTGACACGATTTTTCTGCTGCCTGACAGAAGCTTTGGATCAGTCCTGGTGTAAAAAGGAGAAATCCAAAGGTAAATAATGTGTGCAAACAAATTTGTTGTGAGGTGATGTGAGATGAGAAGAGCCCAGAGATGACACCTCTGATCTGAGCCTTCCCAGAGCTCTTCAAACGCCAGCTCCTGCATTTGCATGGAAGTTGCATCTCAGGGAAGCTTCTAAGACAACACCACACAGCAACAAAGTGATTGCCACAGCCCTGACATCACTTTGAAAACACTCAGCCTAATTCTCTCAAAATTTGACAATTAATTGAAATTTGGCTACTTGCAATCACGGGAATGAAAGCAAAAAGGGGGAAAGTGTAACAAGGCAGAGCTGGTAATAAATTGCAAATCCTCTGTTTTAATTGCTTCAGAGCTGATGAGCATTTTGGTGGCACCTAGGAGTCAAACGTCCATAGAAATACAAAATCCCTGAGTCCAATCCCCAGGAATGGTGATTCCAGCTGGCTGAGGCAGCAAGGGACCATCCAGAGCAGCTGCATAAAGCTGGATAAATCCCTCCCAACACCACGTGCTGAATTTCCATACACTGATCTCGGCTCAGCCACTGCAAAGGCAGAAAAATGTGATTTCCATAAAGGATGGATCAATCCCAGGAGCAGGGAGAGGGATGGGGCATTGCTGAGCGCTGATTCCATACCTGGGGGTACAGAAGAGAGCTGAAGTTTTTGAAATGTACAGAAGGAATAAGTGTCTGGAAGTGAAGGAGTTTTAAATGACTTCTAAGGCTGAAGTTTTGCTCTCAGGGTCAAAAGGCTTCTGCACTTGCCTTGCAGAAGGATGGCAGAAATTTTAATTGCTGGCTAGAAAAAAAAGCCATCGTGAGAAAATAATTCCTTGACTCCTTTAGATAAATTCTGGAGAGCTGTGTGTGGATGCAGCCAGGGGGATTTAAATTAGAAATAAAAAGGAAGGTTAAGGCTCCAAAACAAATCTCCAAGTGGGAGGAAATGATGTTGTCACTCACTCCGAGGCAAACTGCAGTGCTCAGGACAGCAGAGTTTGGGGGTTGCCTCTCTAGGCTTGGCTCATTCCCAGCTTAGGAACAGCCTACAGACAGACTTGATGTGAAATCCACCTCACAATGGAATATCAGGTTAAAAACAGTGACCTGCTGGGCTATGCCTCTGTGCCTGGGGAGCTGGAGCAGCCCAGCTCAGTCTCCTCATCAGGCTCAAATGAGAGAAACGGAATCTTCAAAATTCCTGGTTTTTCCTTAATAAATTGGACCATTAGCTGCTGAAATAAAACACAACATGTGAAAAAGAAAACATTACTGCCTGAATAAAGCAAACACGCTCTGATTAATTTACTTTCTTTCTGAGCTGACAGCAGAGGTCAGCAAGGAAGACAACAGAAAATCCCATTTTCTCGGCTTGGTTTCAGGTTGTTTAGGGAGGTCACTGTGAGCAATCACCCACCTGGGCACTGAAACGTTACCTCAAATTACCTGCAAGTCCTGGCCACTTTTTTTCCAGCTGGTTTGTTGTCACATCGTAGAAACCATTGGCACTTTTTCAACCTTTGGAAATCTTTTTCCTCAGACACTGGATTTTATCTGTTTCTTTTTCCTCCATAAGCTTTCATTCTATTATAATTATAACTAATTATAATTAGAATTATAATTAATTATGTTGTGAAGTTGGGGCTGCCCCTGGATCCCTGGAAGTGCCCAAGGCCAGGCTGGATGGGACTTGGAGCAACCTGGGATAGTGGGAGGTGTCCCTGCCCATGGAAGAAGTTTGGAGCTGGATGAGCTTTAAGGTCCCTTCCAACCCAAACCATTCATTCTATGAAGTGGGGAAAAAAGCCACAAAAATAAAAGGCCATTTATTTTAAACAACTTCTCTAATCCATGTTTTTCCCTTTTCCTTTACACTCATCATGACATTTTTTGTTTAAATACCATATCCTTTGAGGAACTCATCCCTACAACACTCTCACAACAACAATTAAAGTGAAGCACTGGCTGCCTCAGCACTAAGTTTGCTCTCCAACCTCAATCTCCCACCTCTTCCTTCAAAGCTTCCTGTTCTCCACACTCCAGACACCCTGAACATGAGAAATAACATTCAGACCACAATTACATTTTTCCAGAAAAAACTAACTTTGAATGTAATACAGGGATGGGATCTTATCATGGTAGTTTTAATAGAGGCAATGAATTAAAACAAAAAAAAAATCCAAAAAAAACCAAACAACCAACCAAAAAACCCCCAAAAATCAAAAAAAACCCGAAAACCCCCAAAACCCCCCCAAAACGAAAGCAAAGGAACAAACAAAAAAAAAAGGAAAAAACCCAAGAAATATAGAAATTACCATGAAATTTATACTATAATTCGTGTTTGCATGGTAAGACTTAAAAAGAACAAAGATGTTGCTGGTTAGATGTTCTCCAGAGAAGAATTGCTTAATTTAGACATATTTAACATGGCTTTTTAACTGATTTTTTTTTTGGTAAGTCAATAAAAAATACCAAGGACAAATATTTATTTCATCATTATGAACTATGGAACTGGGTGGATTATTTTTGTCACTTCTGCAGTGCAGCAGAGAGGTCTATTTGTAGAGAAGCAGAGCCCTTCTTTGATGTGGCTGCTTTTAAATAGCTTAATTGCGAGGCAGATGGTGAGAAGCAACACCGAAAAAATAAACCCTGATGAAACAAAACCCTGCATAAAGGTGGAAAATTGCTTGAGGAATGCTCTGGTCTCACAGGGAGAAATCTTTCTATTTGTAGCTGGTAACTGCAAACTCCAAGGCTGTGATTAGGCTTTAATGTAGAAGAGGTAACACGATGTAGCTGATGAAAACGTGTCAGCTCAGCATGAGGGAAAGAACAAGGAGGCAACTTTTCCCTCCAAAGAAAAGTTTCAGATCTTCAAATGCCCTCCGACTTCAGTAGCAACAATTGGGGGGAACAAAAGGCTTCAGTGTTCATACAAAGCATCCAAAATATTTCAGCAAATTTCTTCAGGCTTGTTAACGTTATGGGCTGCGTAAAATGTAGGATTCTTCATTGGGTTCCCAGCTTTAGGTGCAGTGTGACATCATGGGGGAATTTGGCACGGGACCAAACACAACCTGGAGTCCAGGGGGACTGGAGCACCTCTGCTGTGGAGACAGGCTGAGAAAATTGGGGATGTTCAGCCTGGGAAGGGAAGGTTCTGTGGAGCCCTCATGGAAACCTTTCAGCGTCTGAAGGCACCACAAGGAAGCCAAAGGGACTCTGCATCAGGAACTGGAGTGGCAGGACAAGGGGGAATGGATTGAAGCTGAAAGAGGTTTGATGTAGGCAAGAAATTCTCCCCTGGGAGGGTGGTGAGGGACTGGAATGGAATTCCTGGAGAACCTGTGGCTGCACCATCCCTGGAAGTGTCCAAAGCCAGGTTGGACAGGGCTTGGGGCAACCTGGGATAGTGGAAGGTGCCCGTGCCAGGGGTGGCACTGGATGGGCTTTAAGGTTCCTTCCACTCCAAACCTTTCCATGGTTCCATGATATTGGTGACAGTGCTGGTGGATCCTTCAAGGTGGAGCATGGCCACAGAGGTGGAATATTTGGTGGTCTTATAGGGAATGCTGGAAGCTGCCAAAAAGGGCCTCAACTCTGGCTGTATTCTCTGCTTTAACCTTATCAGTGATAATTATATTACAGATAAGGAGGCAGAGAGGCTTCAAGACAAATGATGCAGTAGAGAAGACACCAAAACATGAGGAAAGCAGTGTCAGCCATTACTTATTCCAAAGCTTGGACTGAAATTCCAGCTGAAATAACACCTCCCTATAGGCAATACAAATGTTTAGAGGCAAAAAATTATGAATTGTGCTCCATTGCAGTCAAGAACCACAACCTTGATAGTCCCCAAGGGACTTCACCTCAGCCCAGGCAGGGCATTAGGAGTGAATTACCCACGGATTGAATCGGTAATCAATGGAAAAGACAAGGTATTTAGAGCACAGACCATAATAAGCCCGGCAAGAAAAGCAGTGGAGTTTTCTTGTTTCTGTGGGAGGACTGTAAGAGAAAAAAAGAAAAAAAAGTCTGGCCTGAAAGTGAAAATTCGAATGCAGGTTCACAAATCGTTCTGGTGACTTCAAAGTCCTTAGAATTTCTGAACCGTAGATGTGGGGAGTGCAGATATCCTGTTTCTGAGGAGTCACAATTGCCATTTTAAGGACTTTTATCCACCAGTGCTATTTCATAGACCCATAGGATGGTTTGGGTTGGAAGAGACCTTAAAGATCATCTCATCCCAACTCCATGCCATGGGCAGGATCACCTTCCACTAAACCACCAGACCATGGCTAAATCTAAGTAAATGGTAAAAAATAAAAATAAAAATAATGCAATTATAACTCCAGATACAGGCTCTGTGATTAAAATGTGGCTGTTTCAGGAAAGGGAAATAATTTCACATTTTTGAGGGAAGGAATAAAGGTAAAACCTGGACTTAGATGCAAAAGTGCCTAAAGATCCTCAAATAAATACATTTAAAGCATTCTTGAGGTTATTATATGACAGATTTTGACCACTGGCAGTGGAATTAAGAGCTCTTTGCGAGGTTCTCCATCTAAATTTCACGACTGCCAGATCCTAATCTCAGGTCCACGTCATGCCTTGTTTGTTCCATGGAAAACGCCGCTGTGATGCTCCCTGCATATCCATTAGCCACATTTTTTTCCCTTCTTCTCCTGAGGTTCTCCCAGATATATTGCCCTTCTGAGATTAAAATCTAGACCTAAATCTTCAAAGCAATTACGCAGACAAAAAGCAGCAATCTCCTCCTGCTCAGGGAGCTGAAATCTCCGGATCGGAAAGCGATGGGAGATTCTCGACCCCGGCAAAAGGCACCACATCCCGCAGCAGTGATCAATACCCCGACAAATATTCCCTCCTTGATCTCACTCCTCTATGAAGCTGTAGGAGTTTGTTGCAGATTTTAATGGAAAGACAATTGGACAATATGGATTTTTCCTTCCCCTTGGGAAAGGGTGCGTTTAAAGAGCCGAAGCAAAACAAAGCAGGGGTGGAAGCAGCAGCCTGTGTTTGTTTTCTGCCTTTGTTTGAAATAAAATGCTGCTGATTTTTTTGGTGTCTTTGAATACCTTTTTTGGTGTCTTTGAATGCTTTTTTTGCTCTCTCTGAATACTTTTTCTGGAAGGTTTGGTGACTAGAAGTGAGTAAACAGGGAGAAAGAAGCTGCTTTTGAGGCCCTCAAGAACTGGATTTTTGGAATGTATTGTGCCTGTTTGTGTTCTAATGACTGGGAATGACACAAAAATGAATTCATCATTTTTTTTACAAAGGAAGTGTTATAATGAATCAATCCTAAATCACTTTATACTGACTTTGTTCCCACATGCACTTAAACAAGTCATGGTGCCTGGGATCACTACATTGGTATTTATTATTTATTTTAAAAGGCAGGAGGCAAGATTTTTAAAACATTTCGTGCCATTATGATCCCACAACCATCAATAAGTAGGCAGGGTCTTTTTCCCCACAAAGAGACAATTTCAACTTAAATATGCCCAGCAAGAGACTTTGCCTTCAGTGCCACCAGAGCTGGGATTTCACTGGAAGCAGCCAATGAACTCCTCATTTTCCAGGGTGGGTGTTCAGTTGTGAGGGCAGAAATCAGCTTCTCTCAGGCCTAATTCATGCCTAACATTGTCCGATGAATTTGGACATTTTTAAATCATAATTGCACGTGGGAAGTGATGGGTAAACTGTGTTCTGCATAAAGTCTTGCCTGTAATCCAACACAAAGCAGGCTGGATCTTCAAACATTCCAATATTTCTTGTTGCTGCTGACATGGATGGAATCAGAAACAGGAATACCTCAGAGTTTATGGATCCAAATCACTGTAATTTGCAGATTTTGCTGCATTACAGAAGAAGAAACTGGGGAAAAGTGTTTTTTTGGTGCAGTTATGAAAGATTACAGAAGACAAGAAGGTCAGAAAAGGATTAAAATAGAAGAATTTAAGTCTTATCATTAGCCACACTTCTTTTATGCTATTAACAGCAAATCCACCGAGGTTAACATTAAAAAATGTTGTCTATGAGGTTTGCTTGATTTTAAACAGAAATAATTAAATACTGCTGTAGCTGTCTCAAGAATCAAATCCTTCTCAAGATCGAATATCTCCTTTAAGGTATAGAGGGGATTAAGTGCTGTTGCAAAAATTGTTCATGTAATTCTATTTAAAGCCATGAATTACGCAGGTAGAAAAAGACCTATAGCAGAAATAAAATAATAATAATAATAAAAAAAAAAGAAACAAATATAGGTGCCATTTATAATTTCAGGTCCAGAAGAATGCAGCCCCTGGTGCATCCCACAGCACTCGACGAAGTTATACGATCCTGCAACACTAAAAAGGGAAATTTAGATTTGCAATAAAAGAATTGAAATGGGTTTTTGCCTAGCAGGGCCCTCCAAATCAGCACTGTGCACCATTTGCACGAACAAATGGCTATTCCACGAGGCAGCAGACATTTTGATGTGCTGGTACGTTATTTGACATTATTGAGAGGGAAGTGATGCTTTGCTAGAGTAAAAACTGGATTTACCTAAATCAGCTCCTAGGAATTTGTTACTGGTAACCTCCTTTAACTTTCACTCCATGTTCTGTTCAATATTTTGGGGTATTTTAAACAGTTCCTGGTCTTTAGAGGAGGAAATAATCGGTGGGCTCAGAGCAGACACATGAATTACACGTAACTGCAGCTCTGCCAAACCACCATGGGAAAACATTCTATGGGTGGTTGAATGTTGGTGGTTCATGGCCTGGTTACACTTTGCCATGGTTATTTTGGGGAAAAAAATGCCTCCTAAAGATCCAGATCCTGAGGCTGCCACCTGGCAGGGCCAGGTTTTCCTGCAAAATTGGAAGACCCCTATTTCATGGGCGTATCATGAAGATAAATTACACTTACAAGGTGTTTTAATGTGCTCATGGATAAAGACCGTGGAATGCTCTCAGTAATTTCATTGGGATTCAAACTGGAGCTTGATTTCCTTTCCTAAAATTTATATTTCTTGCAGTTCTTTTTAAGGTTTCCAGAGGGGAAAAAAAGAATTGAAGATTGTAAACCAAGAAGAAAGAGTCTTAAATCCTTTGACTCTACTTTTGTTCTAATGGTGAAGACTATCACCTGAAAGGAAGATTTTATGGCTGAAATATCATTAGCTGCTATGACTGAGGTGTTTAGGACGTGCTATAAATTTCTCTTAACTGCTGCTGATCCTTAAATATAATCCACATCTAAACCTCACATCTAATCAGCCAACTAATGAACTTTTTAATCAACATTTCACAAGTAGTCTTGACCTCCCTAAGACCACAGCTTTATCAATGATCCCGAAAGGCACTGCTCCGAGATTGGAAAATCCTAAGCAGTACATGAGGCTCAGAGTTCAGATTTTTATTCAGTATTTTGACCTTGAAACCTCTGAATTCATCAGACTAGTCAGTGACAAAAGTAAGATCAAGTCCTGGGCACTGAGGGACCTTGTGGCAGTCTTGTTTCATTTTCATAAGAAGTCACCAAAGGGCAGAGCTGGCAGTTCTCCAGCAGCGGGATGATCCCAAGGGATGATCCCTGCTCACCAAGGGGTTTTCCAGGGCTGACAACCAAGCATGCAGCACCCCTGGCAGGGGAGAGCCAGCACTGCTGCCCCTGGCTTTGGCCCCACATCTGGATTACTGCGCAGAGCCCACAGCTGCACCTAAAGGAAGCTGCTCCAGAGTGGGGTGTTTTACCCACAGGGTGATCCCAGTGAGAACCAGAGATCTGGAGCCCAGGAAAGGGGAAAAGCCATCCCTGCGAGTCCCGTGGCAGCCATCCCTCAGCTGGTTGGAGCTCCAGCCAGATGAACTGGATGTCAAACAACAGCTTTTCACACCAGCATCAATAGGCACATTTGGGGTTTTTTTTTCCCCTGTGGGATTGAGAGTGATAGAACCTATTCATGGCAAGCACTTGAGGAACAGCGTGGCTCCGTATGGGAATGGCCTCTTTGTGCAGCTGCAGCTGCAGGGCTGTCACGCACAGCACTCACAAAAGGCTCCATCTCCCATCCTTAGCGGGATATTTCCCAGCATTTAGTCCTGCCTGGTGCTGATGGCTGACCTGGACACAGGTCTGATGTTTAAACAGATTTATTCCTCAGAAACCAGCGGCGGATAATGAATTTAATTCCATGATCACAGCAGTAACACAGCCACACATCTCCTTCCTCCTGTCCATGCGTGTTCCAAGTTGGACTGAATAACCCAGAATCTTCTGTACCAGTATCACCAGCCCTAACTGCTCTCCAGCCCACCATTACTGTCAAACTGGGGTTTGAACTTTGTCTTCATTCTCACCAACACAAAACTGCAGAAACACTATTTTTGTCCCTGGCAACACTGAGAATAGTGGATTTCATTCCACTTCAAGTATTTCTGATTTTCTACAAGTACAAGAGGAAGTTTGAGTACCAAGAGATGTTCCCCTTCTAGTGAAGGAAAGGATGAGGTGCTTTGGTGAAAATCTGTGGAAAATCTCTTGGATTTATCAAGAAGATAGAGAACCTAGTGATCAATATCAGCTCAAGGCTCCCCACCAGGACAGTCCCACTTTGTGGTGACAGGTACGACCTCCATAACACCAACTTTTTTCTGGACAAGGTTTCAACCACAGGTCCGAATTACAGACATTTATTTCTGGAGATAAAGGAGTAAATCCATTACTGGGGGTAATAATAGACGGTTTATCTTTTGTGCACACGAGTCTCTGTAAGGGGATTCAGAGAATCCTTTGCCAGTGACTTCCAGGAGTGCTGCTGGAGCAGGGCAGAACATGGGAAGCTGGATGAGGGAGTCACTGCTGAAATCTGTGACCTCCAAGGGCTTTTCTTATCAACATCCTTGGAAATCTCTTTGATTCTCCTTCGACTGCTGACATTTCTTTACCCTGCCTGTACCACACCCCAAACCACACTATTGGGGTCTGTGTTTAAAGAGTGTTTTGCTGCTGAAAGGTCACAACAGAAACTCTCTTTCCTGACATAATTTCACTCTCCCACTCCTTAGTTTCACTCTAAGACATCAGAAAGGGCAAAAAAAGGGTTTAAGGGGTTTTACCCAATGATAGCCTGAGTGATTATTTCCACCAGACAATTATAATCGCCTGGGGGGTTCTTAATGAGGGATTTTGACACGCGGGCTGCAGAGTGACCCCTCTTGTTCTACCTCTGCTTGGTACCCCCATCCCTGGAAGTGCCCAAGGCCAGGCTGGAAGGGGCTTGGAGCAACCTGGGATAGTGGAAGGTGTGGAAAAAGATGGACTTTAAGGTCCCTTCCAGCCCAAACCATTCTTGTAGTTTCAACAACAATGATATTAATAAATTAATAATTAGAGGAATATACAGAGCCTAAGGACTGAGCACCAGCTTTTACCAGAGATACACCGAGGATAAAATATGCTGTTTACCAGCTGAAATAACAATCAGGCTGATTTAGGTTATCAGCTCTCTCATAGCACAAGACAAAATTAAAATGAGCTACAGTGAAGTTAATTTGAGATGTTTGTTTTTTCACTACTCTTTATGCACCAAGAGGAGAAAAATTGGTGGAACAATTTCCGTAAGCAAGTTGAAATAACTGGTGCTCAGGAGATAACAGGGAGATCTCTGTGTGGAAAAGGATCCTGGTAAATCATTCCTGTCTTCTCTTGCAGAAGTAGGCTGAGGAGCTGGGAGGTTTCACCCAGGATTAATGCACTGATAGAAGTTAAATCAATGTTTTTGGGATTTAAGTGTGGGCAATAACTCCTTGTGCCATTTCACAGAGTGTTGGAATGGTTTGGGTTGGGAGGGACCTTAAAGACCCCCCAGTTCCAACCCTCCGCATGGACAGGGACATCTTCCACTATCCCAGGGTGCTCCAAATCCCATCCAGGGTCTCTTTGACATTTCAGGTTGAAGTAGCAACATTTTTTTAATACACCAGGTGCAGGGCTCACTTCCCCAAAATGTAAAATTTCATGAAATCGGGCAGAAATGTGGGGACCAACTTTTCGGAAGAGCAGTGGCATAGGCTGAAGGCAAATTGTTCAAGGACATGGATCCCTTTGGATTTCAGTGTTCGATGCTGGAACCAAAAGGAAAGGTCTAGACTTAGTCTCAGGAATAGAAAATACCCCATAAAGTGTCCCTCATTTAATAGAACCTTTAAGATCTGAAAAGACCAAGATCATCAGGTCCAACCTCTCCTCACACATTTTGTCCAATAGTTGCAAGTGCAAGTTTATGGAGGAAGCACCAGAATTTCCAAGGGAATGTTTCACGCAGTTGTTTTATCCACAACATTTCCATACAGGAAAATGCACATCAGCCAAGCTTTTCTTTTATTCAGGAAACACAAGCAAGCTCTGACCTTGCTGACATTTAGGGGGCTCGATCACCGGCACTAAATGCTTAACAAGCAGAGATTTGATTGTGTGGCACAAAGCCTGCATAATTCATTTTTAATAGTCTGACAAAATCCCTTGCATGGGTGAAAGATGCACAAAGATTTGGATAGCGGAGAGGACTCTCCCCAGCAAGATTTACGTGATGACTGTGTTATGGGAAGAGTGATGCGGTGTTAAGCTGCTGGGAGCTGTTTGACTAAGAGCTAAATAGAGTGGGCTAAATACTCGCATTTTAAGGAGGACACGAAAATCAGATTCTAAGATATTCACTCCAGAAGTGTGTTCTAAAGCTGTGTAAAAGCACATTCTGAAAATACTCTTGGAGATGAGGTGCAGTGGGCATGGTGCTGTTCGGGCAAAGGTTGGACTTGGTGATCTCAGAGGTCTTTTCCAACCTTGATGGCCCTGTGATTCTGTGAAAAATATGAAAGTATCTGACTCCAGTGAAGCTGTTCTTTGTCGGGTTTGTTATCTACTGATATCAGCCCCATAAACATCTCCAGACTGAGATGTCTGGCCAAGGACAAACATCCTTGGACAAGGACAAGGATGCAGGACAAGGAGCATCCAGAGCAAGCCTCCTGTAGGTTTCCCCAACATTTTGGGAAGAGTCTGAGCAAAAAAAACCCATCCTGACCTGAGCTTTGCCTCTCACTGAGCTGCCTCCTTTGCAAGGTTTATCCTTGTAGGCTTTTATGCACCCCTGAAATATATTGGGGTTTAAAACACAAAGCCAGGCTGATCCTTGGGTACAGCCCCTCTTATTACAGTTCTACAAGGCGGCAGCAATACAAAATCATCCTGTGGGACACAAAAACTGGCCTGCATTAGTTAATTTTCATTAGTTTTCATCCAACTTCATTATAATCATAAGCAATGATCGGGTTTAAGAGAGTGGAGTTTTAATTAAGCTGATCTTTGAGGACAAAGTTGATGGGATTACATAAAGAAAGCTCTTTTTCAGCGTAATGAAAGTTGGGATAACTTTACCAAATTCAATTATTTCTTCCCAATGCAGCATGAGAAATATTTGGGGAACGACTGAAACAATTCTTAGAGCAAATTATAGCCCTGTCAGAGAACAAGAAATCAGTGTGTCAAAACACGAGGATATTTCTGTGCAAAGCATCCAGCAAGTGACTTCATACAGACGATCCCTGTCTGAATATTATATTCCTCATTAAATTTATCTACAGCTGGAAAGAGGAATATTTTCTGTTTGCCTTTGGAAATTAAAAAAAAATAATAACCCAAATGAAAAACGTCCTCAAACATAGTCCAAAGAAGGATGCAGGAAAATGTAATGTTTTAATTCATCTAAGCTCACCCGGTGCTGTAAAAACCTAGGTACAGCTTTACAGCTTTTGTGAGCCCCAAATAACTACATTTTCTGCAGTAAAACCAGATCTATAAAATCCCCCTCACTCTTCTCTCGAGCATATTTTTAATAAGTGGATTTTATATACTGGTTGCCTAAAAGAAGGGCTGATAGTGCAGCCACTGTCAGACCATGGACACTGCACTGCTCGTGTTTTCAATCACACCAAACGGTGGTGAAGGCAGAGATGCTCAAAGATCATCCTGGTGAGCCCTGGGGAGACTGGCTGGAAAACCAGAGCTGGTGAAATTCCTTCTCCCATGGATCTGATCCCACTGACATTAACACCAGGCTGGAAATGAAGGAACCAGAGGAACAAGGAGGGAGCAACAGCACTTGAAGGGTTTTTTGTATCATTTTCTAAAACCAATATCACAGAATCCAGAATGGTCTGGGTTGGAAGGGACCTTAAAGCCCATCCCATTTCACCCCCTGCTGTGCAGGGACACCTTCCACTATCCCAGGCTGCTCCAACCTGGCCTTGGACACTGCCAGGGATCCAGGGGCAGCCACAGCTGCTCTGGGCACCCTGTGCCAGGGCCTGCCCACCCTCACAGGGAACAATTCTTTCCCAATATCCCATCTAAACCTACTTTCTTTCAGTTTGAAGCCATTCCCACTTGTCCTGTCCTTACAGTTCCTAATGAAACATCCATATTTTTCTCTTCTTCTTTTAAATGAAGATGGATTTTTTTAAAGTTTACACCCAGCATTTTCTTGCAGGAAATGTGAAATGTGAAATGTGCTGAGCAGTGAGACACAAGTCCTTAAAGGATGCAAAAATCATGGAGAAAACTGAACATATTTGCTGGTTTTAATCCACCTTTCCTCTGTCTCTGTGAGAACTGTGCCTATGATGCAGCATTTATAGATTTTAATTCCTAATACCTTACCATTAACTATAATACTTAGACATTACCTGGTCAAGTGTAGCTACATTATTGCCCCTATTTGTTTCATTTTTAACCATCTCCAACCTGTGTTCCCAGAATGAACAACTCCCTGCTTCCCTGCACTCCTGCTCCAGGTGGAGAGCAAGGAAGCAGCTGCTTGGGTGAATATCTCGGTGATGCTGGATCCTTCCTTGATGCAATTCCTGCTGATTTTCATTTCTTCAGCAGGCTTGAGCCAGGAAATCCTGGAAATCAAAGCATCATCGCTGCCCTTCAGGTCCCTGTTGCTAATTAATAATATTGTCATTGATGAGGGTCTATAAAAATCAAAATAAGAAAATTCAGAGCCACCTAGAAATGCCTATTACAGGTGTAAAGCTTTACTGCAGAACCTCAGTAAGAATCTACCCAAATTACCAATAAAATCTGCTTGACTTCCCTGCCCACCCAGAGCCCTCGCAGAAGAGGATTCAGGGAATTCCATCCCACCACAGCAGATTTGTGAGCACTTTTGCCTTTTTTTCAAGATTGTTTGCACTAAATGGGTGGATCGGAGCCCTGTGGTTTGAGAGAAGGAGATTGACAGGGCCTCACCTTAGAGAGGAGCTGAGATTGTTGCTCAGAGTAGACATTAAGCCCTTGTTATTTAAATATTCAAATAAAAATAAGGTGAAAAGGCTTCAAATCATTTACTATTTTCACTAGCTCTAATATTTGCACACTTGACTTTAATTTTCTTTCTCTTTAAACATTAGTCACCTCCCCAACATATTAAAAATCAAGATGAAATAATGGATTTTCAGGTCACTCGAAGGTAACTCTCACACAGCAACATTTCATTTTTCTCAGGGAATGTGGGAAGTTTAAGAACTTCACACTCGATTTGAGTGCAGTAGAAAAACTCTACAGCCAAGATTTCTCCGTTCCTGCAGACACTTTTACTTTTTAACACTTTCTTGCGTTAATTAATTTTGGTGTAGAAAGGGGACCATTAACGCTCTGACACAGGGAGCACAGCCTCAGGTTGGGCAGACAGGGCTGACAGCGCTGCGGAGGACATAAATTATAGTGGTTCTGTGCACTAGAACAGCAATTTTCCCAAAAAGCAGAAAGTTTGAAGGCTGAATAGTGCCAGAAATGGCTTCTTTCTCCCCGTTTCCCTCAGAAAACCATTGTTTACAAAAGTCAAACTGGCACAGAGCAGAAGATGGGAAAAAGTGAAAAATTTGTGATATAAGAAATGCCCCCTGGAACTGGAAGCAGAAGTGGAGTCAGACTGAGGAAAAACTGAGGGAGAAATGGAGCAGGGTGCCCTAAGGCAGGGCAGGAATTGTTCATCCTCCCCCTGTTTAATTAATTCAAGAATTAACCCTCAGTATTAGAACAGGAATTTCTTACAAGCGTTGGGATCACGTAAGGTGGAAAATGCGAAATGAGGAAGAGTTAGGAAGTACCAGAAGGGAGTTTTATCAGACTCCACTGAACAGCACAAAGTGTCATCTACTGGCAGCTTGTTTTCTCAAAGGTTTGGGAAAATCCATGTGTGGACTAGAAAAATGGGGGCAGAGTCCCTGGGGACTTGCAGAAGCATGGACACACAAGGGAAAATAAATACAGTGGGAAAAGAAAGGGTATTAGTGCTATAGAAACCACAGGAAATTCATGGGAATGATGGAAAATGGGTCCCAGGGTGGCAGTGCCACCAGGGGAGGGCCTTGTGCTTGCACCAGTGTCAGTGCAAGAGATGGAATAAGTGACATCTGGAAGCACTTGGAAAAACGTGACCTCACAGAAACCCACAATCATTGAGGTTGGAAAAGAGTTCCACCCTTGTGCCCCATCCCCACCTTGTCCCCAGCCCAGAGCTCTGAGTGCCACCTCCAGCCCTTCCTGGGCACCTCCAGGGATGGGCACTCCAAACTGCCCTGGGCAGTTCCAAGGCCTGAGCACCCTTTCCATGGAGAAATTCCTGCTGCTGTCCCACCTGAGCCTCCCCTGGCCCAGCCTGAGGCCCTTCCCTCTCCCCCTGTCCCCTCTGAAGAGCCTGCCAAGTGTTAGATAAAAGAAAGCCACACTTGAAAGAAGCAACTTGGTTTGCAGCTACACCGATTTCTGTAAATGGAGAGGTTTTGTGCATTATTCTGCTTCAGTCTGCGTTTCTGAGCTCTCCCTCTCACAGCTGAGTGGCTCCTGGCATCTGACACCATGAGGTGACATCTGGCGCCCCGGACTTGCAGGCAGGGGCCTCTTAGTGGTCTCCTCCTCTGCAGGGCACAGACAGTGGACATTGATCCAGTGACCATTTAGCACAACTGGGAGGAGAAGTAATGAAAGGACACTGCAATTCCCCGGCTCCCTGCTCCAAGTTTTCTCTCCCTTGAGGAAAATCAATGCAAAATGTGAGGCACTTATCTGATATTTCACATCCAGGAAGGTGCAAGCACGAACACAACCCTGAAAATCTAGAAATGCATGACTGGTGTTTCCTCAGATGGCTTTTTTTCTTTAAAAAATAAATTTAAAAAGATAGCAAAAGAAACACAGGCGTAAAAACAAAAGCAAAAAACCACATCTCACACAAAACCCTGAAGAAACAAAGAGTTAAGCAAGCTCCCCAAATTTGATGAGTAGAAGATCATGGCAGGATTAGCCACAAAGCCGTTAAAAAGTCTCACTAAGGTCACTGTGATTGCCTGGAGAGCAAAGGTTGTTCAGCAGTGGTTGCGCTTCAAAACACAAACCACATCCAATAACACCACCAGCTGTAGCAAAAATAACTCCAATAAAAACCTTCATACCTCTTTTTGCTTATACTTTTTCAATTTCCTTGGCCAATCATTTCCAAGCGGGGCTGTCCTGGTGTTAAAGAGCTTCCAGCTCCATTTTAGATAAAGCTCCAGCTATCGATCAGAGCATTTCCCGCCCCAAGAACCAGGACACGAGGTTTTGAAACCTGTTTTTCTGTGGCAGCAGAGCAGCTGGGAGCATAGGAACTATTCAGGCTCCTCTCTGAGCATCATTCCTGACTCCAGAGGTCACCTTTGCTGGGGGGATCATTAATAAGCCGCACATTTTGCAAGGATTAACACCCACTAAACCTTGGCATTTATTCCAGAGACGGAGATCAATGGGGCACTTTAGCACAGGACTAACAACATCCCTGAGCTGCTTCTTTCCCTCTTTAATCATCTTTGAGGGAGGGGTGCAGAGGCAGCAGTTCAGAGGGTTTGTTTTCTGGTTTATTTGTGGAGCTGGGAACTAATTAATCCGCTCGTTATCAAAGCAGAGCCGCTGGTTGGGGTTGTCCATAACTCTGCTCCATCACTGTGAAATGGAGACGTGAACAAACCACACGGAGACAAAGCCTGAAGTTCAGGCAGAGGAAAGAGCTTTGTGGAATACAAACAAGGGATAAAGTAGCCTAATTCTGCTTCTTTGATGGATCTAGCATGGAAAAAAAAACCCAATAAGAATTATACTTTGAATTGTGTCTTCTTACACTCAGCAGAAAATCTGTTTGAACGTTTATCTATGTTAAACCTGCAGATCCCCTCTTTTTACTGTCATGTCTCCATCGTGTGTGTGTGTGTCCCAAGTAAAATAGAATCTACAAAAACTGCAGAAGAAACAGCTATTCTGTATGAAGGTGTGTTTCCTATAATTGACATCATTTTTCCTGTATTCCCATTCTTGCACAGAACTCACAGTGCTAAAACACATGGAGAAGGCACTTAGTGCTCTCTCTCCAGTTGTGGGGTAAGAGCATAATAAGGATTTAAAAATAAAAATTTAAAATGTATTTACACAAAAATGTAAAAATTGTGAACATTGCTTCCAGAGCAAACTCCTTTCCTCTTTCTGGAAGGCTGCAGGAATAAGGAGCTTCATTGCCAGAGTGATTGGACCACCTCCCTTCCTCGTGGTGCTCACTTGCCCAGAAGTCATGCAGAATTCAGGTTGCTTTGGTTTGGATGCGTTTTCTTAGCTGTTTCTCTGCTCCAGCAGCAAGCTTTTTTGGGAATTCAGAGTGCACTAATATGTTTTTGTGGGATTTCAAGACCTCTGTTTTGCAAGAGCAGATCATTCCCCAATGCCTGCACTGTTCAACTACCAAGCCTGTCCAGCAGCTCAATTTACTTCCCAGCACATCTTAATTTTTACAAAGCAAGTGAATTATGATGGATTTTTGCTCTCAGGTTTCCAATATCTGTCTCTGACAAGACTTCAAGGAATATTCATGAGACAAAGGTGGTGTAAGTCCATGAATCTGAAATTACATCACCTCTGTATTGAAAAACAATTGCAAGGTTGCATTAATGAAAAATTATGTTGAAATTTACTTTAGAATGTGTCTAACAGGATTGGGGGGAAATGAAGCCAATAATTTGGGAAATGTTTACTGAATTAGCACTGTAAAATTAATTAATTCCATCTTACTTGAGCAGTGCCCTGGATTCATAAAGATGAGCAACCTGGGATAGGGGGAGGTGTCCCTGCCCATGGCAGGGGATTGGAATGAGGTGATCTTTTAGGTCCTTTCCAATCCAAACCCTTCTGCAATTCTGTGATTCAGAATTTTAGGGTAACCAAACCCCTCTGCATTGTGTAAACACCAAAGAACAATTTAGGCTGGTTAATGGATGGATTTCAGAGCAGAAGGTGGCACTGACTTGAGTAAAGCACCTCACGGGATGGGATCATATTCCTTTGTTAAATAAACCTCATCTCAGGCCTTAAATTTTGCCTTTGCGGTCGCAGGGATGTGCCCTTGAGCAAGCTGAACCTTGTGCACCGTGGACAGTTCAGATCATGTTAGTCCTTGATCTAATTCAGTTACAAAGTTGATAAAGACATCTTGGGTTTATCTCCCCTGTCTACAGGAGGGATAGAAAAGCTGACAGAGCCACAGGGAGCTGGGAGGCTCCGGCTCCTGGAGGCACGGTGACAAAACCCCACGGCTATCATTCCAAGGCAACTCCAATTTCCACCGAGGAAACAGAGGAGAAAGGGTCTTCCAGACCGAGTTTTTGCAAGAGACACCTTGGCTCAACTTCTAATTCCCTCCTGTCTCCCAGCCGGTGCTCCCGATTCTCTCCTGTCTGCTTTAGAGACCAGATCCTATCTCCCGGGTATTTTTAGCCTACGACAGCATCCTGAAAGCTACACAAGGACATCGTGCACTTCATCCTGAGACAGGGAAACTTTTTTCACTCCAGAGCCAACTTTTGAGGTGACTGGAGGCCCATCCCGGGCTGCTGAGGCTGCCCCAGTTTGCAGGAGTTGTCTGTGCCCTGACATTCTCAAAACTCCAAGAGGAGCAGCCCTTCCTTAATGGTGGAGAAGTTTTGTTTAGGGGATTTCTGACAGCTGGAAGCACAACAAGCTTACAGAGGTTCCGTTGGGGTTTTTTGATCATCAATGTTTGCTTTGGTTTTGTTTCTTTTTTTTTTCTGAGATGTGGGGTTTTTTTCTGACAGAATATCACAATTCTTCAAAAGCAAAATATTTGACAAAGAAATGTCAATCTCAATGAGTTTTTGTTTTTACAGAGTATTGGGCAAACCCACAACATTTGGGTAACATGCAAATGTTTTATCCTGACCTCTAGGAAAAGGCTGTTTTAATATTCAAATTTATCATCACTTTCTGTGTCATTTCTCAAAGATATGGGTTGAATCTTTAATAGAGTATAAAATAGTTCAAAAAAATCTAAATCAGAACTTTACAAGTTCTAATAAAAAGAAAATTCAGATGTTCAGAAGTTCAAAATTCAGCCATTGAAATGTTACAGTCTTTCTTGAATGAAAAAACTGAGACCATAGAAAGGTTTGGGTTGGGAGGGACCTTAAAGCCCATCCAGTGCCACCCCTGCCATGGGCAGGGACACCTTCCACTGTCCCAGGCTGCTCCAAGCCCCGTCCAGCCTGGCCTTGGGCACTGCCAGGGATCCAGGGGCAGCCACAGATGCTCTGGGAATTCCATTCCAGCCCCTCCCCACCCTCCCAGACAGGAATTCCTTCCCAAGATCTCATCCATCCCTGCCCTCTGGCAGTGGGAAGCCATTCCCTGTGTCCTGTCCCTCCATCCCTTGTCCCCAGTCCCTCTCTGCTCTCCTGGAACCCCTTTAGGCCCTGGAAAAGGCTCTGAGGTCTCCCTGGAGCCTTCTCCAGGCTAAGCACCCCCAGCTCTCCCAGCCTGGCTCCACAGGGATCTTGAAATGAACAATTAACCTTTTGAAGAGACGTTTCTAATTTTTTTTTCTATTCTCAGTTGGAAATGGAAAAGTTTTAACAGCATTAATTTTCTCAGCAACTGAAAAATTCTGTTCCCAGTCTTGTTAGACAAGAAATGCATAAGGAAGTTATTTTATTTTGACATAGAAAAGGCTAAATTTTTAATAAACTTTTAAAATTGGCTACGAGAAGCTTGGGTTAATCTATTGCAAGCAACTTTTGGTCTATTTACTCTTGATACCACTTAGAAAAAGCCCTGTAATTATTTAAAAGAAAATTTTAATGAGGAAATACCTAAAATTCCATTTTAAATTTTATTCCTAATTAAAAATAGAGCTGCTAATTATAATGCCTATCTCCTTTAGAAGGTGCTGCAAGGCTTAATTAATTGTCGGTAAAGCTCATTTGAGAAGCGCACGGGATGGAAGCGTAAAATTGTTTATGTTAATCAGGAGGAGGCTCTGAGAGCTCTGAACGAGGCTGGCAGGGGCTGCTGGGCACCTGTGTGGGCATTCCAGGAGTTCCCAAGTCCTGTTGTCCCCATTTCACAAACCAAGAGCAGACCAGGACACCTGAGGTGGTTCCAACATCATAAGAGAAGTCTCCAGGAGAGCTGGAGGGGCACTTGGGACAAGGGATGGAGGGACAGGACACAGGGAATGGCTTCCCACTGCCAGAGGGCAGGGATGGATGGGATACTGGGGAGGAATTCCTGGCAGTGAGGGTGGTGAGGCCCTGGAATGGAATTCCCAGAGAAGCTGTGGCTGCCCCTGGATCCCTGGCAGTGCCCAAGGCCAGGCTGGATGGGGCTTGGAGCAGCCTGGGACAGTGGAAGGTGTCCCTGCCCATGGCAGGGTGGCACTGGATGGGCTTTAGGGTCCCTTCCCACCCAAAGCACTCTGGCATTCAGTGATGAACACAAGTAACTTTTCCTCACTAACAGAAGGACGCTCCCCTGCCTGACTCCGCCTTTTCTCTGCTGAAGCGGTCCCAAGAGGGAAAATGGAAATCTGAGAAGGTTTGAAGTTCATATCAGAATTTACGTCTGTGCCACTTCGGACAAGCAAGTGTCCCCTCCTTTTTAAAAAAAAATTGTTTAATATATAACATAGGAAGGGGCAGTTAAGTGCTTCAGGAGGTCAGTGAGTGCTGGGATGTGGTTCAAATGACAACTCCCACCCCACGAGTGAACCTTACAGAGCTCAGGATGCAATTGTGGGGACCAGGACTAAACAAAACTATTTCCACTCCTGTTCTAAACCTAATCCCATGTAGTGACCCAGTTTTTGAGGAGAGAGGTTTGTGATTACCTGACAGGAGCTCATATTTGTACGAGAGGAACAGCAAGAGCACATTTAATCTTTCATGCTCCGCTCTGACAGCTGCGCTTTCGCTCGCTCAGCTTTCTTGAAGGATGAGCCAGGCAGAGCTAATTTTTTTACATCCCAAATTTCCAGACAGGGATATGCATAAACTGTAGGAGCTGTTTATCTGATTGAGGCACTAATTGTGTGGGTCCTAGCTCGAGCAGCACGGGGAAGGCAGCGCATTTCACGCTTAATACCAGGCAAGAGATACGCAATGCTCAGTGGATGAAAGGCTCCCAGTCCCAGCTGGGAAAACAGTTCCATTATCTCCCAGCTGCATAGACCTTCCATACGGCTCCGTTCTGCCTCGCTGAACACTCTGCCTCGCTGAGAGCTGCACACAGTCCTGCAGAAAATTGTAAAGACCCTGAGACATTTCCCTGCTCAGAGCTGTAAGTACAGAATCGCGCTGCCTGCTGCAGTGTGGATGGTGCCGGGGAGCTGCGGTTGCCGGGCTGGGTTTTTATCCTTCCTCGGTCGTTTGCATTTGCATAAGGGGGAGAGAAGGGGGAAAATTCGCTGCTTTATTTCTGCTGCGTGTCTGGAAATGGCTGATGCTCCAAATGTGTGCGTTCCGGGCGGAAAAGGACGTGTAGGATGGATTTGTATGCGTGTGAGGGCTGAGGCAAACGGAGCCCAGGCTGTGCTGGTCACAGGCACCACAGGTACATTACTGAGGCTATCACGGCTCTGTGCTGCAGTGAAACGGGCAACACGGAGCATGACAGAGCTAATTTTGGCACTTTCAGATGACTTTCTACAGCATATTAAAAGCTGAAGTGGGTAATGAGAGCCTAACCTCATTTCTGCCAGCTGAAGGTGGAAAAGCAATAAACATAAATCTGCAGGAAAACGTAGGTGAGTCCTAAAAAGAAAGTTTTTCCCTGTTGCTCATTTGAATGATCAAAGGGACATGTAAAGCAAGTTCACAGCCTGTACTGAACTTTGGGTCTGCATCCAAAGATTTGCAGAAGTGTTGGTTTGGGTGTTGTTATTTATTTACACTGCATGACGCAGCTTTTAAGGACATGACACCTCATCAAAAGTTTGGGAAGTCTGTGGTTCCAACAGCAAGTGCCTGGCTAGAACTTTCTGTTAAATCCTATATTCCCACGGTGCTTTTTGGGTGAATCCTTGGATTCAGGCAGTGGTTGTGTGTGGAAAGGGGCTCCTCCAGCAGCTTTTGCATCAGCAGGATGCTCCAAGCTGACGATTTCCTGCAGCACTTATGGAGCTGAATGATCGAGCAAGATGCAAACGCACTGTCAATAACAGTTACTTGTCCTTTTATCAGCACTGCAACCCTTTGCAGATAAATATTATGAGTTAAAATCCAAGTATTTCCTCCTCTGAAGTAGCATTTCCACCTCCCCTCCTTTTATTTTTCTCCCCCAAAGAGAGGAGCCTTGAGAGTTCCACACAAAGTTCTGAAAGTTCAGAGAATTCCTCTCTGTGTGCCACTAAACCCTGCGGTGTTTGTGATTCCAGGCACCACATCCCCACAAATAACCCATCCTCATCAGCCAGCTTTGCCTTTGGTGCTCCAGAGGCACTGTGTCAGTGTTTCACATTCCAGGAGTCTCTGCTTCACAAGTTTTATGACGCTAAAAAGTCCCAAATCAGTACCTGTATGAAGTTAGCAACAACCATAGATCACATTTTAGTGCGTAAAAAAGAAAAATAAAATAAAACCCCCCAATGTTTGCAGCTGCGGGTTTCAAATGCTGGTGAGCTACTGCTGGCCATGGATTGCAAGTTTTACCTTCCATGCTGAGGATAAAATTATAAATAATCCATAACAACCTAAGTGCTTTAAATCAAGCAGGAGCCATGTCTCTTTTCTTTTGCTTCCAGCTTTATGACCGCTATTAAAAAGGTTTGTGGTGCATAATAAGCTACCCTAAAATTAATTTCTTGCCATTGAAGTAAGTATTTCCCCTCACAGAACAAGGTGCCAGTGTCCCCAAGGGGTCTTAAAACATAAAGCTGGGTGGCTCAAAGCACTATTTGTGTCTGGAATGAGAATTTTCATTAGAAGATATTTTGTGAGTATGTGGGAATAGATCAGCTCTACAAAACAGCATCAAATTTGTATTTTCCCCCCCAAACTGTGTTAGCTGCATGTTCCTACAATAGTCCTTCTGTTTAAAACTGAGTTTATTGCAGAAGATTACCACAGATTGGCCTCTGCTCGCCTTCCTCAGGGACAAAGAGACACAAAAAACATCTTAATGGTGCCCTGCTTGTCCCCAGCCTCTCACCCACCCTGTCCCTGGAGCAGGGAAGACTCGTGCAGAGGAGGAAAACCAGCAAGTCTGGCCCAAAAAGTCATTTTTGCTTTCTTCCCAAAGGCTGCACTCAGAGCTGGTCACAACTCTGTGCTTGGGCAAGTTTGTAGCCTCATCTCTGCAAGAGGGAATCTCTCCAGAAGTGGAGACAGAAAGAAAATCAGGCACAGTTTTACAGCTACAGCTCCCTCTGTGGTAAAAACCATCCCTGGGACACTAAAAAAACCCCAGACACAGCAGAATTTAGGTGATCAGGTGACCTTGTTAGCAACCAAAAACTATCAGGCTCCACAAATCTCTTATTTACACAAAGGCTTTCCACAAGTGCAGAGTACAGGAGGAAAAAACACACACCTCAAAAAGAGAACAAAGCATCTTCAAGTGCCTCAACCACAGTAAATAAGAACAATCCCTATCAAAACAGATCAGGGCACTGTAATTAAGAGTTCTCCATCTTTTGGAGGAAAAAAATCCACACACAGCAAGTGCGAGCCAGAACATCAGAGCTATGGAAACCCTGCCTCAGCGCTAGGAAGGTGCTAAACACACCAGGTCAGCACAGAGTAAAGAGGCAGCAAGATATTTTCGCACTAAAACACCCCACGGGGACTTCAACTCATCAGTTTCAAAGGCTGGAGGAGAAGTAGTGAGGAAAAGCCGGAGTTTTTCCATACCTGCCTGCTCTCAGCTCTGTCTCCTCTCCCCCAGGAAGCACCTCCAGCCGTGGCTTTTCCTGCTGGATCAGGTGCAGCTGCTCAGCACTTCCTGCTGCTTTTATTCTTGAGGGCACAGGTGTTTCTTTCTGTTTGTTTTGGGACTGCAAAAATGGTTTTTCTGTCTTGTTGCAGCCTTGCAGTGCCTGAAGGGGCTTCAAGAGAGCTGGAGAGGGACTTGGGACAAAGATTGAGGGACAGGACACAGGGAATGGCTTCCCACTGCCAGAAGGCAGGGACGGATGGGATATTGGGAAGGAATGAGGGTGGAGAGGGGCTGGGATGGAGTTCTGAGAGAAGCTGTAGCTGCCTCTGGATCCCTGGCAGTGTCCAAGGCCAGGCTGGACGGGGCTTGGAGCAGCCTGGGACAGTGGAAGGTGTCCTGCCCATGGGATGAGATGAGCTGTAAGGTCCCTTCCAACCCAAGACATTTTATTATTCTACGATCTCACATCTTTATTCATTTTGGGGTCTTTGTGTTTTGGGTTTCCTGCAAGAGTTGAAACTGCAGAGCACGCGGTGCTCAGGGGAACCACTGAGAGAGAGGGATGGGGAGGAAGCGGCTGGAGGGAAGAGTAACTTCCCTCACTTAGAGCCTCTGATGTATTTTTAGCCTCTAAAGACCAGAAGGAATGGATCAAGCGAGTCAGAAAGGCAATTTGTTTTATTAAAATTCTTGACAGCGTCTGCTGTAATGCTCTTGTTAGAAGAGATGGAAAACATCAGAAAGATGAGAGAAGCCGTGTTCTGTCCTTGCTCTTTGCACCACACAATAACACGGAAAGGAGCATAATTGGCTGCCCAAAAACTGGTTTTATTGGCTGTATCCAAACTCCAGTGACCCAGGCACACAACAAACCTCCCCAGGCTCTGATCCCAGCTCCCACCAGGCTCTGAGGCAGCTCAAACAAATAAAACCATTCTCCCTACTTTCCCCACAATAAATCTTCACTTTTCTTCAGGACACCCTGATGTGATCGCCAATAGGATCCATCTTCTTTATAAGATTCTTCAGACAAAAATACAATTGTTTCTTATTTGGTAATGAATTCTGCTATCCCATGGCTGTGATGGAAATATGAGGATCCAAATCCCTCTTTATGGTGGTGCCTGCAAGGAATCTTTTATTAAAATACTCTTATTAAACTTATCTCTTATTGAATGGGGGAAGACTGGCTGGCAAACAAGGACCCTCTGTTGTAAGAAGTGGTGGAAAAATCAAGTGTGTGCCTTTGAGCAGCACCTGACTTTAACTCCCATCCCTGTGATTTGCACTGGGAATAGAGAACCCGGTTGGGATGAAGTTCTGCACCAAGTTTCTCACTGAAATGAATGAATTTTCAGACATTTAGTGATTATTTCTGCTTCAAACACTCCTTTTCCTTGTGTGTGTCTTTGAGGTTTCACCACATCCCAGTGCCTGGTCCATGGTGAGGTCAGGACATCAGGAATGGGCCGGCCAGGACCACAAAAGGCTTGGCACTGTTCCTGAAACCCTGGTGCTGGTTGAAACCCCCGAGCAGTTGAAATCCATTTCTCCCAGACATTCATTCCCTCGCTGAGTTTGGTGTGTACAGAACACGAGTGGTACCTTTGGTGACAGAAATGGGGATTAAAAGCACTGAAGTTTCTGCAACTTCATCTCTTCGAGCAGTTTCTGATAATCCTACCATGAAATTACAAAACCAGAGGGACCAGAGCAAACCTCCCTGGAAATTGTACTCCCTCCATTTGTAAAGGAAGCCAGATAAGGTGTAGATTGTTATCAGCTAAATGAGACAGCTGTGTCACATGGGCTCCCCAGCATCCCACCCCTCAGCTGAAAACCCTCAGTCACAACAGAATTTGGGCTGGTGTGCAGAGGATCTGTAGATCCCTGCCTTTCCCAGGGCGTCGCAGCTTCCAAGGAGTTTGTCCTTGAGCCAAGGAAAGAAAACCAAAAATAAAATTCTCCCCAGAACCAGCACAGAGCCGCACTGGGCATCCGTACCATCAGAGCTGCTGATTCCCCCTTCGTGCCTCAGTTTCCCTTCTCTGGTCTGTCAGCTAGCAGCCACTATTCCAGCTATTCCTGATGCTTTAGAGCGGGATAACCCTGGCTGCTGACTGCTGGGAGCTGTTTTACACACGGCGCTGTCCCTGGTACCGCAGCATTTAAGCTCTCCTCACACTGATGACATTGCGCTGATTTCCGTAATTTACCCACTTAGCCCCAAACGGGTTTGTTTTCCTTCAGCTGATAATAGCAGGGAAGCTCTGCAGTCCCCAGTGGGGAAATCTCTCTCCCAGAAATTGTTTTGTCTGCTGGTTGAGCGGGAGCACTTGGGCTGCACAGCGGGTTAGAGGTTTTACCCCTGTTAAAGTCACTTAAACTGCCACCTTTCCCTCAGCACTGATATCATTAGTGGTGACACGTTGCTGCAGCCTCTCCACAGAGGTCACCCGGCCCTTTCTGGAGCTATCACACAAAGCTAAAAGCCAGATATATTATATTTAACCCTCTCCTTTCCTGTGTTACTTCAAAACCACTGGAGATGCAGGTCTAATTTCTTCCCTGAAGGCACTCTGGTCTCTCTATTCCACCAAATCCATGAGTTAGGTTGGTATTTTCAGTCCTGGCTTAATTTTCCCACCCCAAAATCCAAATAAATACCAATATTTGCTATACAGCTATAATGCCTGGGCAGCTGCACTCTCATCTGTTTGTGAGGGCAGAGCCACAGGGGAGAGACTTGTCAGAGGGATCATCTTCTTCTACTTACAAGGAAAATCTTTGTTTCCTACATCATTGAAATAGGAATAGTTATTCATGGATTCCTTTGCAAAAGCCTGGGCTAGTGGAAGGTGTTCCTGCCCATGGGGTTGGAATGAGATGGTCTCGATGGTCCCTTCCAAACCAAACCCTTCCGGGATTCTCTGGAAAACCTTACATAAAAATAAACAGACTCATTATTTAAGGAGAGAATTCTTGTGGAGCTGAATGTACTCTAAATATTTGTTGTTACTGTTTAAGTACCAAGCAGCTTTTGACCAGGATAAAGTCAGGCTGGTACCTGTGCAAACATTCCCAGGAAAAACACCTGTCCCAGGCTGGAGTGGTGAGAAATGCAGGTGTGGTGAGGGAGGGGGAGGAGGCAGAGTCCCCATCCCCAGAGGTGTCCAAGGAAGGGCTGGAGGTGGCACTCAGAGCCCTGTGCTGGGGGCAAGGTGGGGATGGGGCACAGCTTGGACTCAGTGATCTCAGAGGGCTTTTCCAAGCTCAGGGATTCTGGGATTCTGGGAAAGGCCCTTGCTCAGGTGGGGCTCCTGAGAAGAGAGAGCAGAGTCCATGACTGAGCTCATGACTGAGAGTCCATGACTGAGAATCCATGACCGAGTCCATGACTGAGAGAGAGTCCATGACTGAGAGTCCATGACCGAGTCCATGACTGAGCCCATGACTGAGTCCATGACTGAGCCCATGACTGAGTCCATGACTGAGAGTCCATGACCGAGCCCATGACTGAGTCCATGACTGAGTCCATGACTGAGTCCATGACCGAACCCATGCCATGTCCTCAGTGCACTCCTGCTCAGGTGTCACACAGCCCTTTCTGTCCCCTGTGTGCTGGGGCAGCTGGACACAGAGCTATGGGTTTAAAGCACCATTTAGCCACTTTTTCACACATTTTTCTGCCTGTTAATAGGATTATCCACTCCCTGTGCTGCTGCCATGCCCCAAACACGACTCAGTTCCACAGGTCCATCCTTGCCATGGTGCCAGGGCTGCTTCATCCCCCTCTGCTGCCCCTCTCCAGGTCTGATTCCATCTGAGACATCACCTCAGCTCTCAGTCACTGCCTGAAGCAAAGGAGAATCCTGGCTTATGAACCTGCTCACAATTGCTGCAGTTCCAGCCAAGAATAAACTGTTCTTAACCTAAATACTCCTCTGAGGACACTGAGCTTGGGGGAAGAAACATAACTGTGCTGTATCTAGTGCAAGCAGGGATAAGTGAGCCTGGATACGCTGGATAACTTGGGAAAGCAGTTGGGAAGAGAGGGGAGGGAAAGGAGAACTGTGGTGAATGCAGCTAAACAATAATGATCCCTTTAGATTGCAGTAAATGCAGTGTTTCCAAATAAAAATAGGCTATTGAAGCTACAAAGAATGGAAAGGCTGCCAGAGTGAAAGATTTATCCAAAAGCATCCCAAAAAATACCCTGAGGAGAAGGAAAACTGCAGTGTGTTGAAACCCCTTCCAGAGGTGAGGCTGTGGTTGGCGCTGGGTATTAGAGGGAGCAGCACCCGTGGAATAATTGATATGGCAAATTAAAGGGTGGTAAAAACAATAGAGCAAAGTGGGCAAAGCTCAGTGCAAGAAGGGCTGGCGTGGAGTTAAATTGGCAGGAAAAAGATTTTTTCACTTTAATGCAAAATGCCCACTAAGGTGAGCCAGGATCCACCACTGAATCTTAGAGAAATCTTGCTAACGAGAGACTTCACAGGTATTTTGGGATGCTGTGAGGAAAGTTATGGGGAGTGCTATTTGGAATTATTCTGTACTTGAGGTATTTCAGCATTAATTGCACAGCTTTACTCAGAGATTACTCATTTTCAAGTTAGTCTTACTGAAGGTGTTGAATAATGGATGATATTAGACTCTGGGTTAGGGATTCAGGGGATTGATCTGGAAGACATAGGTGAGACATCCCCAAAATCAAACTTCTGTCAAAAATTAGCAGAATAAAAGTTACGTTTGAAGTGCAAGAACTGAGAAAAAGCACCTTTCTCACTGATTCAGGCAAAATAAAAATGACTAAGCCCGTCACGATTTTACCTCTTTGTCTGGCTGACTTTCTCAGCAAGATTGATTCCAAATCCATCTAAGCCCTGAAAGGAATTAGCAGGAAAGCTCTTTGTTGGAGGATGCTGAGGGGGTGGGCTGAGCAGCCGGAGAAGCAGCAGCAATAGCCAAAAATAAAGCCCCAGCCCTGACTAACCAGGGGGCCCTGTTAGGTTCACTGAAGTATGAGTAAGTCATAAAACCTCTCACTTGAATCCACAGAGGCAAAAGCAATACTTTGAGAGAATAAAAAGCAGGTTAGAAAGTGTTTGTGAGATCATAAAATCAGAGAACACAGAGTGGGAGAGACCTTAAAGCCCATCCAGTGCCACCCCTGCCATGGCAGGGACACCTTCCACTGTCCCAGGCTGCTCCAAGCCCCAATGTCCAGCCTGGCCTTGGACACTGCCAGGGATCCAGGGGCACCCACAGCTGCTCTGGGAATTCCATTCCAGGGCGTCCCCACCCTCCCAGGGAACAATTCCTTCCCAATATCCCATCTGACCCTGCTCTCCTTCATCTTAAGCCGTTCCCCCTTGTCCTGTCTTTCCATGCCCTTGCACAAAGTCCCACTGACCCTTCTTGTAGCCAGGAGCAGGAAGGCTTCATCCAGAGAAAGGCCTTGGGTTGGATTCACAGGTAGATTCTTAGTTTTATATTTGACTGAATTTATACAAATGTGCGTAAATATATATTATATATATATTATATAATATATACTATATTATTTATATATAATATAATTTATATATTTATATATTTATTTTATTATAATATTAATATGCTATATATTATTTTATTATAATGTATATATTTATATATAATATAATAGGTATTATATTATTTATAAAAATAATTATAAAAATATAGAGTATATTATTTATATTATATAATATATTATATTATTTATATATAATACAATTTATATATTTATATATTTATTTTATTATAATATTAATATATTACATATTATTTTATTATGATTTATATATTTATATATAATATAATATATGTTATATTATTTATAAAGCAGAAGGGCTGCAGTCGTGCTTATCCTTGACAGAGACCTGCAACAAAAACTCCTGACCCTTAAAGCAAGGAGGTGAGGCACAAACAATCTGTTATTACTGGGGTTAATTAGCATTATTCTACCCAGGAGTGTTCAGGGCCACGTTGGACAGGGCTTGGAGCAGCCTGGGATAGTGGAAGGTGTCCCTGCCCATGGCAGGGGTGGAATGAGAGGAATTTGAGGTCCCTTCCTTAACCCAACCCAAAGCACTTTGGGCTCCTGTGACGGCAGGGCAGTAGGAGCTGTGCATTTGGAGCAGCATTATTTGCACACCTGTTGGCAGGTGAGGCTGAGGCACCAATATTTTGCCCTCTGCACCCTGGTGATGGATGGAACATGGCAGAACGTGACCCAGGAGCAGCAAACCTTCCCTGCAGTCACATTCCTTGTGTTTGGTCCCAGCTCCCAGACCAGGCCTTGCCCAGGGCTGATCACCAGGCCACAGCCTGTGCAATTAGCCACTCCAATAACCAGTGTCTGCCTCTGATGAATTATAGCCCGGGCTGGGGATGGCTTAGAATAAATGAGCTGGGATGAAGGGTGTGACAGGTGACAAAGCATTTGTAGTGGGCTGTACAGCTATTAAACCTAATGCAAAATAAAAAGGGCCACTAAAATACATGTAAAAATAATCAGAAATAAAGCTACAAATCTATTTTAGGCCGTGGTTGTTGACCTGGCATGAGAGACTGAAAATTAACCTCGTTCTGCAGAAATGCAGGAGGGTGCCAGGGAGGTTCTCAGGTCACTTGTAGTGCTGCCACACTCAAGTTTTGGGCATTTGGCGGGGTTGTTTCTCCTGTCACAGTGCAAATTTTGGCTACTCCCCAACCGCTGTACCCAAGCCTACCTGGGCTGGCCATGGGCAGTCAGCAAAAAGTGCAAGAGATGCCTCCAGGATGGGCAGAGAAAATGCCACTGCACTAATCAGCCCCCAGAGATTCCGGTTAAACTCTTGCTGTCCTCTGAAGCCCTTCCTAACTCTGCGCTTACACCCCAGGCTGGACAGGGCTCGGAGCAACCTGGGAGAGTGGAAGGAAGAGCTGATCTCTTTCTGAGTCACACACAGGAAGGGACAAGGGGATCTCTAGGCTGTTTCCAGGAATTTGCCTTCTTCAGGGATGTTTCTGGTGGCTATACTGTTAAAAAACCCCGTAATGGACGTTTCTGTTTTGCTTTTATTTCAGTGTTTTGGAGGAGCAGTAATGCTTTAGGTAAAATTCAAATCAATGCAAACCTCATAAGCCAATAAAAGTTTATAGATGGTTATCCAATATGTAATTTGTTACACAATTTCTCTGTGGCTTCTGTTTATTGAGACATAAAGACTTTGCTTTTTTTAAGGGAGATTTTATGTGAGGAGGGCATAAGAAGGAATAACCTTTCATACCTATTGTGCCATAAACTAAATTACTCTTAACCCAACCCATTTATCTTGTACTGGCAGCCTAATGAGACCAAAGGAAACAGAAAAAAACTGCCTGGAATTTTCTTGAAGGGAAAACTTTTATTTCCATCAAGCTTCTAGCTTGCCAGATTGGCCACATGGATGCCACAGTGGATAATATCAGATAATATAATAAACAACAATCCACGAAAATGATGAGGCTCTAAAGCTTGGGAAAGGGAGTTTTACCCCAGACATCACAGGGTGGGAGTGTAGAACAGATGTTCAGGGGTAGTTGCACACTCTGTGTTTATTTCCTGGGAGGAATTTCCTGCTGGATGTGAGTAATGGAGGGAAGGGAAGGAAGTCTGAGCAGCAGCCCGGGGGCTGCTCCAGTAGAGATCATCATGGCTTTGGTGATTCGGATCAGGAGGGCTGGAACAACTCTCGGGAAGAATGATCCCCACCCTAGTGGGGAAATCCACTGCAATGTCTTGTGCTTATGACTAAGATGTTCTTTTTCTAATACAGTTTTCTCTTTGCAATATCCTTTGGCCTGTACACAACATCATTTTTCCCAGTGTAATTTCAAAGCAAAGGAGCAAAACTTTGGAGCAAATGTGACCTTTTCTTTTTATGTTTTATTTTTCTGAGCCAGACACACAAACATAAAAGGAGCTTTTACTCAGTAGGTCCTGCTTGAAGTATGAGTGCACTGACCTGGGGATACACACAGACTAAAAGCCTATTTTGAGGCTGTCTCATAAGTTAAGTGAAGCTCCAAGTCTTTGGAAAGATGATCTAAATCTTGCTGGAATCAGTGGGATGTGTTTCTCTTTCCCAGGACTGATTCAGCCCTTGCATGCTGCTTATTAGCTCCATTAATTCCTGGGTGATTTCCCCTCCACACGATGCAATTGTGGCTGAGAGATTGGGCAAGGTACAGGAATTGAAATAGGTGGTGATGAACTTGCAGTCTGATGAGGACTGATTTGCCTGTTAAAGAAAGAAAAGCTCAAGGCAGTGGATCCCTTCAGACCCAAAACTTGCTATTTCCTTTAAAGGATGACAGATTTTTGTGAGAGGAGCAGACCAAGAGAGAAATATAAACACTCTGTGTGTTGCTCTCAGCATCGAACTGGTGAAAAAAATGGATCTGTGTCACTGTGAGGTAACAACATTGTTTTATATGTCAAGCAAAAAAGAGAAATAGTCCATTATTTAGATCAGCACCAGTAAATGGATGCTTTTAAGACTGAAAAGCAGGGCCATCTCCTTCTTATCATCTCCATTCAATCTCCTAAACTCTTGCTGAACCTATAGCAGAGCCTGCGCTGCGAGAGAGAGTGAGCCAAGGCTCAGAGTGACACAGAGTGACATCAGCAGGAGTTATTAGAGGAATTTATGAGCACAACCAGACATGGGGATGACAAGAAGTTGGGGAAGAGCTGCAATATCCCAGGAAACAATCTGCATTATTAAGAGCAGAACTCCAGGGAAGGTGTGATGAGCTTGACAAAGTGCAGACACTTCTCTTCGGGATCCTTCCTCAAAACCAGAAGCACTTTTAAGCCCATTAGAGACCAAACTCTATTTTGGGGTTTTACCACTGCAGTTCCAAGGAAATGTGTAGAAACTCATTGATGGAGCAGCTTTGCAGGGATGTGGGGCTGAAAATGAGGCCCTCACAATGCTGTTCCTGCAGTCGTTGGGATGGGTTCGATTGTCCTGGGAAAGCACCAGGTTGGGGTTGGCCAAGGCTCCAAAGGTGGCTCCAGACAGGTGTCAGTGCTGGTATGAAACTGGTCTGAACCTTCCTGGAATGGGGCATAGCCAGTACAGCTTCCTGAGTGCTAGAAAAGGATGTGGAAAGACTTCAAATGGAAACTTCACTTTTAAATATTTTGGATGCCTGTCCCATGGAAACGCCAGAGGGGAAGGAAGGATGCAGACACAGGGGTTTGACTGTTCAGGTTTACCAATCAAACTATTTCAAAGGATTTATTTTTTCCTTTTAATTTTCCTTTGAATTTCCAATTCAGCGAAACACCTAAATAAGCATTTACAGTTGATATGAGAGTGATCCTCCAACTACAGCAAAGAATACACCTGAAAATATGCTAATTATTAATTTCTGCTAGGGAGCAGCCATTCCGCAAACCTGGCATTAGACAGGCCCTGAAGCAGGGAGCTTAAATTCTAAAAAACTTTAAATTCCATGTTTTCCTTGAACAAATCCTTGTTTTTCTCTGGAATATTAGCAGTGTTAAATAGCCAGCCTCCAGTTTTGAAGGCAATTTATCTTGGGCACCTTTAAAAATGGAGGGAAAATTTGGGATGTCGACTTGCTTTGTTTTTATTGACGTGGAAAATGAAAGTGTGATTCTTTGATAACAAATGCACTCAGGGATTTCTTGGGACAGAACATTTTTTTTTCATGTTCTAAATGTAGTGGATTTGGCTTAAAACAAAGGACAAACTTTCTAAGAGTTTTGGTGAAATCTTGTGCTTTAATAGTGACCCCAAAAGGCAAAAGTTGCTTTTGATAAGGAATAAGGGAATGATAAGAGGATGAGGAAAGATCCCCTTTGCTATGGAAAGACAGATTTTGATATTTTTAAATTCCTCTGAACCCACAACTGTAGGAGTTGACGACAAACAGTGATGAAGGAATGAAACCAGAGAAAATTCACTTTTTGTGCCACCACAGAAACACAGCCAGGGATGGATCAAGGATGCAGGAACTGCTTGGGAAGTACAAAGAAATAGGATATAAAAGTGGAATGGAAAACACAGATCAGGGGGATGAAAAGGGAAGGGAAACCAGCTAAACATGGAGGTGAATTTTCAGCATCTCCCTTTAATTGGCACAACAGCAATATTCAAACCCTCAGGGTTATGCAGCACGGTGATTTCTCCAGTTAATGGTGAGCTTTCCCTGCACTTTTCCTGGGTGCTCAGGGCTGTGGTGGTGAGGGATGGGAATAATTCCCCAGCACCCCCTTATAATGTGGGCATTTCATCAGCAGAATCATTTGCAGAAGGACTTTGCCAAGTAAGCGCTCCTCAGAGCGGCCTTGGGTGAGGCAGCAGAGTGTTTAATTCACTTTTTCTTCTCTGCATTAGAACAGATCATTTGGCACCGTGCAGGCTCCTCTCAGCTTTTCTCTGTGATTCCAACAACACATTTTGGTGCATGAAAGAGAGTGGGAATGAAAGCACTGAATAGAAGGGGATAAAAGAGGCTCCTTGGAGAGCTGATGTTACGAGGCAATAGGTGAAAGTCCTGTTGGCTTCTGACGTCCAGCTTAATGGATGAGGAAACAAAGCAGAAATTAAAAGGAAGTTCTGCCTCTGGGAAAAAAAAAAAGGGCACGGCCAGGAAAAATGTCTCACTAAATATTTATATCCAGTCCTGGCCTTTCATGGCCCTTCACGTTTTTGAATTTTAGGATTGATTTATTTTCAGTAACTGCATACATAAATAAGTGCATCCTAAATGAATCTCTCTGCGTATTAGGAAACTCTAAGTGAAATTATTATTCTTATCATAAACCAGATAAATTTAAAGAGTTCTTCTTCCAAATATATTTGGTCCTGGTTTCCAGCTGGTGCAAATTTGCATTTCTCCATGAAGGTCAAAGTTTTCCTGCTCCCACCCTGGAGTAGCCAACCCTGTTTACCTGTCAAAAACCCAGAACATCTCCAGAATAGCAAGTTCAAGTTCTTTAGTGTGCCCAGGAGGGAAAACATTCCTAAATCCTGATTGCTATTCCAGCTAACATTTTGCTTTTCTAACCTGTTCTGAGTCTGTAGGAATTGTCTGCTGCATATCCAGCAGATGCAAATGCATCAATCCCTGCATGTGTGACTTGTTTGGAGTGCAGGGCAATTATCCAGGAATAAAATCAATTTCTAACAAATCATCCGCCATGTGCAAAGCAGGACTCTAATAGTAATTAAAGTCATAAAATGGATTAATGTTTCTCTCTCTATCTCTTTCTTTTACCCACTGGTAAAAACAGCTCATGCAGGAGTTCTAGGAAAGAGCATGAGCTGCAGAAGAAATTAATTAATAAACAACAAATAGTCACAAATCAATTCATTTTAGGCCTAGGATTACATCATGATTTTCGAGCAACTTGATGCAATTGATCTGTGCCATGTAAACTGACTTTGAAGTGACTTTGAAGGAATTTAGATGTTCCTGGGGAACTTGTAGCAAAAATAAAAACATATTTAATTGTAAAAAAAAGGAAAATAGATTAGACTTGCTTTAAATGTGCCAAAATGTTCTCTGCAATAAAATGAATCTCTGAAGTTGTGCTTCTATTTAACTCACACTAACATGTGCTTCTCCAACATACTCAAATACACAGCTCATGAATCAAGTTTTCTTTTCAAATTGCCAATTTAAATACAAAAAAAAAGTCTATAAGTTATTCCCTGACTTGAAACATGACCATCTCCTACAAATCAAAACAGTGGTTAATGTTGTTGAAGTTGTTAAAGAAAGACACGGCTATTTATATTTATTAAACCCTAGTAATTCATTAATTTTAATTGAGAACAGTGGACCTTCTGTTCAGTCTGGTCAGACTCTGTTGAGCAGGAAATTCCCAATTTCCAACCCTTGTCCTTCCTCCTCCCTGGCTTGGCTGGTGTGGAGCAGCACCCTCAGTGCATCCCTTTACCTGCCCAGCCTTGTGCTCAGAGCATCCCTCTGCTCCTCCCTCTCGCATCACCTAAACTCCTTCTGGATTTTCCATGGGGGGTCCTTTAGAAACTCCAGCTTTTCTCCTTGGTTGTTGTTTAAAGGACTTCCTCCTCTTCCTTTCCTTCTGCATTCCACAAACACCCAGCTCTTGAGGTAAATAATTTGTATTCCTCTTCCCATCTCCAGATCATCTTGAAACCTGTCTAGACATTAAAGCAATCTGTTTGCTGCACTGATTATTCCACTTGGCTGTATCCCCTATCTCAAAGTACATAGATTATGCTGAATTAAGTCCAATTTCATCCAGAAACCAACTGATTATTTTCTTCCTTTTCCTCATTATCCAAGAGATTCTAAATGATAGCAATAAACAGCAACAGCATCACCAAGGAGGAAGGGAATGGGAAGGATCCTCATTTCACACTGAATCATTTACTTGTTAAACAATAAGCCTTGAAATTAACTTTCCCTCCTGACACCCCTGCGTGCACATATGCAAATAAAATGATTACAGGCTTCATCTTGGGCAAAAATAATGGCCATGGATGGTTCAGCTAATCTTAAAGTCACCCTGGAACTGCAGCCCTGCTTGTTCCTGTTTATGTTGGTTCGAATTCCACCTAACAGTGGTTTAAATCCGAGGCCACCCAGGTCAGCCCAGAACTAGTCCTGGCCACTTTATTTATTGCTGCACTGCAGTGTATGGCTATTAAAAAATCTAAATATTTCCTGACAGCTCTCGGGGGAAATCTACAGTTCATCATTTCCTCCCATGGTACTATTAATACTTCCTGACAGGCTGAAAGCCAGTTGTTAATAATTTGGCGGATTTCCAGCTTCTTGTCTAAAATTATCTTCAGTTTCACTTTTTTTTTCTTTTTTTGCAAATCTTAATCCCTGATCCACAAATTTCTGAGGCAGGAGTGGCAGGTGGATGCCCTGGTCCCCTTCTGCAGGTGTTTGTCCAAGCCTTGAACCTCCTGGTTCAAAAGAGCGTTGCTCCAAGTCCAAAACTCCAGGGATGTTTTGCTCAACTGCACATTCCCTTTGGGAAGAAAGTTCGGTGGATTGGTGGGTTCTCTGGGTCCAGAGGGCAGAGAAATTGCCTTTTTTTTCTTTTTAAAGGTGTTGTGAAGGCCGCCAGCTGGAGGACCAGACGTGTAAGAAATGCAGCAGCAAAAGAAATAAATACTAAAGATATTGTTTTATTTGAAAGGAGAGCCCCATAAAGATATCACAATGCCTTTAATATGGGTTTTAATAAAAATATCTGGGATATTGGATGTGAAGAAGCAAAAGATTAAGCTGCAAGCACCAAATAAGAGACATTAGGGTGGCACAAATGAAAGCATTGCTGGGATATGAGGCTCACAGAGAAACAACTGCTGCATGAGATCTTGAAAGAGATGAAGTCTTCAAGATACCATTGTAAAAGTTTATCAATAATTCCTTTATTAACCTCCACATCTTGGAGGAAATCTGCACACTGTCTTTTGATGATATTCTAATTTTGCTCCTCTTTTTACTGAAGAAATGCGTATTTCACTGCTAACTTCAGCTGAAACAGAATCAATATTTTTTATCATTATTACACTGATAATATTTGGAAGGAGGTTTTCTTAAGCTTTTACTCATAGATATGAAGTAGATATTAAACTTTTCACCTGGGAAGAATAATGTAGACTCTTCATGCCCAGTATTTGGGTGCCATCAGGATCTGCAGCTTTAGTGTTTGTGAACACGTTAAAGGAAAAGTGTTAATTGGTTTACAGGTGATATTGTCAGGTTTGGTAAATTTAACACTTTCAGATCTCTTCAAAAACTGCATTTCATAATGTATTGAACTGAAAATTGATCCACACTTCCACTTCAGCCAAACCTTGGAAGCCTTTTTCTCAGACTTTTTCCATCTCAATGTCTGCTCAGTAATTCCTGCAGACTGCATTGAGCGATTAGGAGAGAATCCCAGCAGCACATAATTTTTGGGGAGCCGCTTTCCACATCTCCTATGGATTCTCCACAGCTGGAATGAGATTTGCCTTCCCTCAGTAGCTGAAAACATGGGAGCCAGTGCTAAATGCTGCTCTCACTGCTGCAAATCTTTCTTTTACCTTTTCCATTTTGCCCCAGGAAGCTTTTGAGGCTGACATTTTTCTATCTCTCAAACAACATAAGATAAATTATTACTCTGCTTTGTCTCACTCTACTGCTGCCTCACTTCTGTTTCGTTTATGAAAAGAGTTCTGAGCTAGAAATGCACTGTAAAAGACACCCATGCTTATCCCAGCTGCAAATTTAATGCAGAAAACACATTTTCCAAAAATCAGAAGCAGTAATTTCTGCTCAGAACAGAAAACACAGCAGAGCCACGTCGAGCACAGCTGTAGGAGGGAATGAGGCCTTGTTTTCCTTGATACCACATTTCAGGCTCTAAAAGATGAGGAACTGACTCCCCGTGCTGCCTCCAGGAATATCAGTAATGAACACTAATGGTCATGGAATATTTCTAAGCTGCTTAAACTGGAACTGTTTCTTTTTACCTTCTATAGGGTGAAATGGTGTGACCAATTAACAAAAAAAAATAGTTCATTGAATTTTTTAAGGGACACATGTCATGATGCAGTGCACTGATGGCAGAGGAGGGCTTGCTCTTTCAGCTTCCAAGTTTAAGCCCCTAATTGTTGCTGTGAAAATAAAAACACGGGGAAAAAACATCAAAATAATTTAAAAGGTATTTAAATCCTGCTGTGTCTTGCACGTGACTTCTAAAGAAGGTGTGAATCCTTACAAGGATCCTTAGAATCATGAAATGGTTTGGATTGGAAGGGACCTTAAAAATAACTTTGTTCCACACCCTGCCATGGCAGGGACACCTTCCACTGTCCCAGGCTGCTCCAAGCCCTGTCCAACCTGGCCTTGGGCACTTCAGGGATCTGGGGACAGCCACAAATTCCCTGTGCCAGGGCCATTTCAATGCTGGTGAATCCATTTGGGAAGGTGAGTGAGGCCTCATCAGACACCAGAGCACAGTCTAGCCCATTTCTCTTCAAGCGTCTTAATTTGGGGAGTTTAAGACACAAAAGCCTCTGTAGGATCTCAATGTCACCTGAGCTGTTTGGTGGGACTTAGGAAAATGTTTTGAAAACACAAGATTTAAACCCTCCCCGAAGGCTTTATGCACTGAATTTGAATTGCAAATGAGCCACAGAATTTTCCATGTCTCTAGGAAAAGTAAGCAATAGCAGTCAGGAGTGAAAACCAAACGAAAATCCAAGTCCTTTTGTGAAAGAGGAAAAATAGGAGTGATCAGTATCGGAAACCTTTGTTAAATAGCACAGGGCACTTTCCTCCCTCGAAATATGGTTCAATAATTCTAAATAAGCAGTCGGTACTCCAACAGCATATGTAAATCTTGTTGGAGCCCAGAAAACTGGGCACTTCTGCTCCTGCTCTGGTGGCTGCAAGTGTTTGCTGTTCGCTCTGTTATGGATATCTGGGAAATAGTTTGAGTGCAGAAAGTGCCTCAGGGATAAAAAGTTTGAAAAGAAAAATGTAGCTGTATATCATTGGCATTCATGAGAAAATTCACATTAGATGCCTTCAGATCAGGTGCTCAGGAGACAATAGAGAGATCAGGAGCAGTGGTGTGCCCGGAATGCAAGGCTGGCTGGGACAGGCTTATTTCCTGGCACATGGGGAATATAGAAGTGTGGAAGGCCAAATTCAAAAGATAAAACAGCTGTGTGGAGGCTGGTGGGAGGGAAAGCTGAGGCTGCAGAATGAAAAGGCCATGCATGCACTCCCTGGATTAGAGCCTTTCTCTCCACATCTCCATTCCTTTCCTCTCCCATACATGCAGCAGGTCTCGTTCCACAGGTGGTTACACCAACAAACCAGGCCTGGAACGGAGCTCCTCCGTCGCTGTTTTCCCCACGGACAAGTAGAGAAACGACACAAAGTCCAGGCTCAGGGATAAATGGAAGCGCTTTAATGAACTCTCAGAAGGCTTTTATATGTTAGTTTGCAAAGTGTATTAAGTGGCATAAGGTAATTGATTTTTGCCATCCACCCCCTAAGGGGATTGGCCAAGTTCTAAGACACCCATCTCTGAATGTTTTTCTAGTTAGAACCATAACAATCCTGCAAAACAACCTGCAGCTGCAAGAAGTTTACAAAACTGTAACATTGTTTTGAGTTACTTGCATGGGAAAGACAGAGCTCTCACAAAAATGCTGCAGAGAGCTGAAAAAATTCTCTGCTGGAGCTTTTTCTGCATCCATACTTCTCCACCAGTACCACCGTGGAATTGGGCCCCAAATCCCTGTTGTTAAACATTTTCTCTCCCACCAAAAGTCAAAAAGTTGCTCTTTTTGTAGTTGCAAACTACAAAAAACTTTTCTCTGTAGCTGCAAACACAGCTACATTTTGCCATGGGTAAAAATGTCAGTTTGCTGGAATTTAGCTGAGAGCAAAATCTCATCATTCCCAGTGCCTGACAGGCTTTAGCCCAGTTCGATGTCACATCACCACCTGAACCAGGCTTGGCTTTTACAAAACTTAACAGAAAATTGTGGCAGAAGTGGGAAATGGGGCCTATTTTCATGAAAATTCAGATGACACCAGAAGAGCTTTTTGTCCTTTGGCACAGATTTGGTCTTGTAAGGGTTTTGCTGCTCAAAAAATAAGTGGTTGTAGAAATTAAGGGTCTTGAAAACCAAAGCCTCAGCACCAGGCTGGGCTCAGTGAAGACCAAGATATTGGCACTTAGGTTAATGTGTTAAATTTTAATTAATAAATGAATCCATAGCCTATCCCCTTCTAACTTCCAAGGAAAACAGCAGCACCACTGCAACCTTCAGCCACACAGCACGACAGCCTTTCCCTCCGTGTGCTAAGCGCCAAGTCAATACTCAAATCCCACTTTTTGCCTGAATTTTTCAATATCCCAGATGTCCAGGAGGGAATGTTTGATGACAGCAATACTTGGGATACCAACGATATTACCCAGAGTGTTTGCAAGGAGCAGCAGGTGCTGCACAGCTCATCCGTGCGGAGCCATTGCTGACCTGGGTATTTTGTCCACCTTTTTGCATTTATTCACCTCCTGTGCATCCCTGTGTGTCCCACACGTCACATTTGGATGTCTCAGCAGTAGATATCTCTCCTTCCCCCACAGATAAGGAGGAAAAATGACAGGTATAGAGTATCAGAGGACTGAATTCTTTCCTATGGACTTGTTTTCTCTAATGGGAAAACAACAAAAAATGGTGTTGCCTACTTCTGTAACAAACATATTTGTATAAATTACGTCCTGCTGACAAATGGACACGCAATCAGGATTTTTAGGGGGAAGTGTAATGTTTCCCCCATGATCATATTTAACATATTTTGTTTTCCATCTATCTCTCCGCTCAAACTGTGGCATAACAATTAGAATAAGTGATAGCAGCACATCCAGAAAACAAAGGGTATGATGGCAGAATTTATCTTGTTACATTTCTTGATTTAATGCCAGCCTGGGATTTCTGGTCTGAACCAGATTTTTCTTATGCTATAAATATTTCAGTTTTTTCATTTATTCTTGATTTAGTTTGACAGTAAATAATCCCATGGAAGCTGCTGTTGGAAAGATGTTGTAAAAATTATTAAGTGCCTGCTTGCCAGTTTGGTCCTTGTGTTTGTCAGAGGGAAGGGAGTAAAACAGTTGGGTTACTTAAAGGAAATATGTGTGTGTGTGTGTGTGTGTGTATATTTACAGTAATGCCCCATAATTTGCAGTCCTAGGAGCAGAAGAATTACAGTTCTGAGGATTGATCAATACCTTGTATGAATACAAAGAGTTTGGGTTGTATATTCTGGATATTGGCAGCTGCAGGTTCCTGTTCCAGGATTCCAAAAGACTCATCCATAACCCAGCGAGACGAGAGGAGAATAGAAAGCAGGGAGAGTTTCAAAAGGAGATTTCCTTGCAAAAAAAGGATCTGTCCTCTTGGGAAAGGGAGGGTCTGGCCAGTTATTTGGCTTTTATTGGCTATTTTTTGCGTATTTGGAATACCAGGAGGCATGTGAGTAACTCTGGATGGTTTAAGTCCATTTCCAATTTTCTTCAGTAACTCTCATACCTTTAGCAGGGATTTCTGCACTGAATAACTCACACAGCAAATGTGGAAGGACCAGAAATGGGATATATTTGAGAGACCTTGAGGAAAAGGAGTTGGGTGGGACCAGCACTGGGAAGTGCTCCCTGTCCAGGGAAATCAACCACAGAAAAATACCCAGCAGGGGAGGAGAATCCAAACAGAAATGCCAAGGAAAACACGTGGGAACGTGCAAAATTCGTGGCAATAACTTCAGCAAAAGGGGATAAATTGCAGCCAAACGCTGGTTGTTATCTGCTAACAGCCAACTTGGCATCCACCAGGATGATTTGTCAGTAAATGGGCAATTTGAGCCTCCTCACCCCGTGCTGCTGCTGCACACACAGGTCCTGGGTGCTCGGGGAATCCTTTCCCTCCTGCTAAGCTATAACCAGGGAAAAAAAACCCCTAAAACTGGGACACAGGTAAAGTCACAAAATTAATACAGGAGGAATTACCATGACATCTAAGTAATTAATTAAAATCCCAGCTTACATTTTTTGATCTGGATACATTCTGTTCAGGAAAGACAAGGGAAAACAAATGTAAAGTGGGGGTTTTTTTGTCTCAAATATCACAGATATGTACACGAGCTTCAAGACAAATATTGGCAAGCAGGAGAAAGGGTGTGAAATAAATATGATGTGATTCAATAAGGAAAAGCACCAGGTTTTCCACTGAAGCAGAAATAATCAATGCCTACCTTCAGTATCGACAGGTGGTTTAAAGGAGGGGTTGGAGTGGAACCTGAACTGAAGGCAAGTGTTTTAAAAAAAGCACCAAAAAGTATTAAAAAAGAAAGGAAATATTGATTGAGGCTATTTAGGTGCAGTTAGTGCTGCTTGGGGCAGGGTTGATGTATAAAGGTACAACCCAGCTCCTCCTCCTCTGTTTCTACTTCAACAGAATTATGATTTTAGTACTTTTTAATCCTTTTCCTTTCAAACACTTATAAATTTTGCAAATGTTCTTCAGTAGATCTCAGCTGTGTGCAAAGTAGGACATCATGAAAGGCTGAAAGAAACTTTGGGTTTTTTCCATCTTTTTCTTCCAAAGCTTAGAAGCTTGTCAAGGTTTGATCATTCCTCAGGTTTCCGTCTCCCCTGAGACCACCTGCAAATTTTAGGTAAAATTTATAGAAAATACAAACAGAATGAAGCCCCTTAGAGAAGTGGAATGGCTTCCAGAAGATTTGGGTTTCTTAATTTTCTAAAAAACATCTCTCTCACTCCTATCAGCAATGAGTTCCAGGGCAGCCCTGTATGAGATCTTTTCACGCTGCTGTGAAAAATGAGACAAGTGAGGAGAGAATATGGATCCATAAGTGTGGCTCATAATTGTAATTTCTCAGTGGAAAATTTTCCGCACTGAAAAGGTTTGGAATGATTTTACAATTTTATAAACTCATTTTATTAAGTGATTTCTGGTTTCAGCTGCTTTATGAACTGATCCCCAACAGTAAATTACCCGTTTGCCCTTTGGGAGTATAGGCCAAACAGATACTTTTTCCTGGCTTAATTCATCATCTGTTGACTGAAATGTCAAAGGAAATTAAAGGAAATTGTTATGTAAATCCTTATGGGCGGATGGTTCATTTCTGAAGGATAAAACTTCACACAGAAAAGGTGATTTTTGCTTTTCTGTGGGGTGTGTGGGACACTGTGATCCCTTCTCCTCCCATGGGAGATCAGTCGTTTGCATCGGGATCTGCTCATGTTACAACACATTCACCAAAGGATCCTGTCTGGGATCAGAACCATCCCACGATGGAATCATGGAATTAAAGACACATTTGGGTTGGGAGGGACCTTAAAGATCACCCAGTGCCACCCCTGCCATGGGCAGGGACACCTTCCACTGTCCCAGGCTGCTCCAAGCCCCAATGTTCAGCCTGGCCTTGGACACTGCCAGGGATCCAGGGGCAGCCACAGCTTCTCTGGGAATTCCATCTCAAACCCTCTCCACCCTCACAGCAAGGAATTTATTCCCAATATCCCATCTCCTGCTGCCCTCCTGTCCCTGTCTCCAGTCCCTCTCTGGCTCTCCTGGAGCCCCTTTAGGCCCTGCAAGGGGCTCTGAGCTCTCCCTGGAGCCTTCTCCTCTCCAGGTGAGCACCCCCAGCTCTCCCAGCCTGGCTCCATGGAGAGGGGCTCCCTATCATGGAACAAGAAATATCTTAAAGTTTGATGAACATTTAGGAGTTGGGAAAAGCCCATTTTTCCAAACACCTTTTCTTCCATCCCAGCACTGTCTGGCAGAGGGACCACAGGCAGATTTTTCTTTCCTGCCTGGAGAAATTCCCTGTCATCCCAGAGATCTCTGTGCCATGGAGTGGATGGGAGAAACCCCATCATTACCTATGATTTCCATTCCAACTTTGTGTCATTTGGGGATTATTTTTATGCCGGGATGATCCTATCCAGACTATTTATTGCATTTTTAGCGTCCGAGTCTCCAAACGGCGCAGTAGAACGTGATTTCACCTGGGGAAACGTGGGGTGTTCATTTGGAGTCTGTACTTTAATTGCCCAATATCTCTTCCTGTTTTTGCAGAATATCCAGGTAGTCACAGGAAGACACACTTTACTTTCTTCCACTGATTGGATGGGAGGAATTTTTGACCTTGGAAAGTGGAGATGGTGTTGCTATGGAAACTAATAAGTCTGCTGCCATTCATGAGCTGCAGCACAGGTAAAATATTCCACTATTAGTGTTTGTGATTGATAAATCTCTATCAGTGTCATTATTCTGGGAGAAAGGAGAAGCAATTACCAAAATTAACCGTCCTTTTTTGTATGAACAAGTGGCTAAGGAGCTTTTCATTAGGACACGCTTTAATTTTATACAACTCCAGGTGCTACCTTTGAACCAGGAAAACACTTTGCAAGATCATAAGAAAGCTGGAATCCAGGTAATAGCTTTAAAAAATAGTCTAAGCTGTACCAGTGAGAAAGAAAAACAATTGTTACCTGGGTGACAACATCATGAAGACATTTCTTGGTCACAGCATCAGCAAATGAAGCTGGATTGGAAACCAGACCAGTTTGGGAGCACTGAATGAATGGTTTGGATTGGAAACCAGACCAGTTTGGGAGCACTGAATGAATGGTTTGGATTGGAAACCAGACCAGTTTGGGAGCATTGAATGAATGGTTTGGATTGGAAACCAGACCAGTTTGGGAGCACTGAATGAATGGTTTGGGTTCCACATTTCATATCACACCCTTCGAATGCTTCCACACAAGCAAAGTGTCTTTAAATCACAGTTAACAGAAAGGCAAATTAAAGCATTTATTTATGAAGTCCAAAAATGGGTGAGAATTACAAGGACTATCAATAAAAATACACAAAAAGGAAAGAAAATCTTGCTTAAAACCCAGAGCAGATGCAAACATTCCTTCTTTGCCTCCTGCTGGAGCGATGATGGACTCTCATCCTCCCACCCTGGCATCCTGACACTCCTCAGGCTGGAATCAGAGGACAAAGTGTGGTTGGAGGAAGCAGGACTGCATTCCCCCATTCTCCTTCTTGAATATCCCTTGTGCTTAATTAAAATATCAACAGTTTGTAGCATATTGTGAGGTAAAATGTTCTTTTCTGCCTGGCTGGGCATTGCTCACAGTGAGGGTTTGGTATTCTGAGTTCGTTCCTTCTCTGAACCTTTTTTCTAATTAAAAGCATATAACTTGACAATCCTGCTTCATAAACCCATAAAAATGGGATTAACTCGTGTGGCTCATTACAGCCTCGTCTCCAAACAAAATGGGAGCTGAACTCTTTGAGGTTATAATGAATTTGGGGATGGACTGACCCTTCACACTTGGCTATGATAGAAACCATGACAACTGACTTTTGTCTCCAATTAATGCATTGAACTCTAAATAGCCAGGATATTACTCATGTACTTACAGGGAAATTGTATTAAAGTAACCTCAAATGATACTTAAATTAATTATGTAGTGCATGAGTCAGCAGCTGTTTGAAGTGAAGAAACAGAGCAGAGGGCAGACTTCAGCAGCATTTTAAAATACAATTTAAATGAAATTCGATGCTGTTTTATCTAAACGGAAAATATAAACCTCGGGATAAAAAAATTTAAATCTCGGGAGCAGACTTCCTGTTAAATCAATACAAAGTTTCCATTTCAGTAACAAACAACGAGCATGTTAAGGACTAAAAACCTTGGAATATAGAAAATATTGTAATATATAAAATATTTCAGGTGAGCAGTTGCTCATTTAAGCCCAGCCTTGCTGAACTAATCACAATGACCACGTGTTTAGGACCCAAACCTTCCCTTTAATTTCCCACTGCCCCGCTCAGCCCTCTTGGGTACCTCTCACACATCATTCCCTTCCTTACTACTCTGAGTAAAGCACTTGTACCAATCTTTCAGAGCACATGATTCCCCTGTAATTCCTTGGTTTCTTGGGAAGCTGATGGTGATCCTGGAATCTGAATCGCTGGAGGAGCAGGACAGCAGCGTGAGGGACAAGATATTCTTACATCCATGATCTGTGTCTCCAAAAAGAACCTTTTCCTTCACTTTTTTTTTCCCCCCAAAGCTTTCATTTTTTGAAACTTTTTGTCATCTTCATCATTCTTGCCAGAGGATCATCTTTAACGAGCCCAGTCCTGGGCTCTAAACCTGAGTTAAAAGGCACTGGGAGCTCACTTTTAGATGAACATGTTCAGCTTTTAAAGACTTAAAAAATAGCTAAAAATGTAAATGTTCCATATTCCCAGGCACCAAGAGCAGCTCACAACGGCACTTTTGTCCTGCCCCTGCTCTCAATTAAAGGGACAGCAAATGTCCCACTGACTTCACTGGGATGAGTTAATTTGTACCTGGGTATAAATTAACTCCATTGATTTTCACTGATTTCCACTCCGTGACATTCTGAAATATGCCTGATGGTAACAGTCAAACTGCACCGATGGCAAAACTTCTCTGATTTATCACATGGAAGGTTCACATCCACTTAGGAATAATAGAGCTGAGAGGGAAAATGAGGAACCAATCCCGGTGCTGAGCAGAGCAGTTTTGTAGGCTGGGGATGGAAAGGTAATTCAGGGTGTTAGATGGCATTGGTCACTCATTTCCTCCTTGTTTCTACCTCAGTTCCACCTGACATGTAGAATGAAAATGATTTTGACCTATAAATTAATTTTAAATCTCAGGATTAAATGTGCTGTGCAGAAGAGCTGGGTATTATTAGCCCCCAAAATGGCAATTCAATTACTCAAAAATCAAACTGCCCTCTATATTCTCTTTATAGGGAAAAATCGTGGAAAGAATAATGTTCCCTCCAACTCTTATTTGCCAGCAGAGCTTTTTTATGTGTCTCAACGAGGGTCTTTAGGGTTTTCTTGCAGTGCCTTAGGGGACAAAATAAAATAAAGTAATGCATGCACAGTGACACAGCGAGGGAACAGATTAGATTTTTTTTTTTTCATAACCCATTGCTATTTAAACGAGATAATCTGATCTAAGCAGAGCACCAGAGGCAAGAAGGGTGATGAAGATAAACTCAGAGATCATTACTTTAAATTCTGTGTACTTGCTATAGGGATGTACAACAACCATCTCCTGATGTCGTTGAGATTTAAACATTATTTGATATGAATATGTTAAGAAAGAGCCTTCACTGTGTGGATTAAAGATGTAGACAGGATTTTGGGAAGTTGAAATGAACAGACCTGTCCAAAGTGCTCAATAAAATAAAATAATTGTCTTTTCACACCAAAACTCTCTCACATTTTTCTCCTATGGCTGCTCCTGGGTTGTGCTGGTTCCACTGGAGTTGGTGTGTGAGGCAAGTTGCCAACAATATCTGAATGAGGGAAGATTTCATTTTAATTTTTAAACCATATTTCTGTCTTAAGCATCCATCAGATGCACCTCAGGCTGTTCTTTGGGTGTGGGTGCCAGGTCAGGTTCTCGATCAGGTTGAATTTTCCTCATCTCTCTGTCTCTCTGGTCCCTCCATTCTTTCCTCTGCCAATAAGTAGTTACCTTTGATTATTATAGAGTCTGTCTTCCTCCTGGACAGCTTCACATTTTTCTGTGTTCCCCCCATTCCTAAAGGGAAATGGCACCTCTTTGACCTCATTCCTGGTGGCCTCTGCCCTCCGAATAAATCCATGCACGGGGAGGTGGCCTTTGCAACTCTCTTTTGTTCTGCTGGTGGTCTCGACCCCACCGTGGAAGCAAAGGGGTTTTCCAGGATTAAAGCTAAGGAAAAAGGAGAATGGCAGTAAATTCTATCAGGTTGCTTGGACAATATAAATATTCCAAGCCCTACCAGCCAGCCTGACCTGCATTTTGGAAATGAGGCATCCACTGTATTCTTACACAGCCCTTTGGCTTCTTGCCTCCAAATCAATCGAAGACGCGACCGCAACCTCCCGGGCTGGATTTTTGGCCCATCATTTTGGAACTGCTAAATTACAGAGAGACATTTCCTGATGTAAAGTGTCCCGATCCTCCTTTGGGTCACAGCAGGATGAATATTGAATACATCACATCCCACGCTCTGCCTGCAGCCTCTCGCAGATTTATTGTTAGCATAACAGCACCTTTAGGGATGGAACAGCAGACCATTTATTTTAAGACAAGTGACATCTTTGCTGTTTCTAACAGCAAAATGTGGAGAGGAACTAGTCCAGCCTGGAAATGTTAAGGCTTCTCTGAACAACCAGAGGCATTTGGAGATCTGCTGATGAGACAGACAATGATGATAATTAGGTGTCCCGTAGACAACATGGAGGTTTTCACGGGTTTGGGAAATAAAAAGTTGTAATTCTGTAAATGACTTGCAAGACTGTGGCAGGACATGGCTGGTACAGGACTGGTACAGGCTGATTCCCAGGAGAGGGAGGGGTGATGTTTGAAGAACTTTTGTTTCCATTCTGCGGGGTGCCAGGAGGTTCAGCTCGTTCCCCAACATCAGTGAACAGCAGCCATCCTCTGGTGCAACAAAGCCAGCACAAGAGGCAACCTAATGCCCTGAAGATGCACTTTTATATTTAGGGAATGTGAGGGGGTTTGAAGCTTTCCACCAGACGGACACAAACCCACCTCAAACTTCGTGCTGAGTGGACACCAGTGCCACACTGCTGCATTTCCCAAGGACTCCACACCACCTCAAACCTGGAGAGATGGATAGAACTGGGTAGTTTAATATTCCCTACCATGGGCCAGACTCACTCGACAGAAGAATTTCCTTCATTGTGCTTCATGTCCCAAAAAAACCCCTTTTTTGAATTCCCCTGAGTGCACGGACGTGTGGTGGAGAAGAGGTGAGAGCTCAGGTGCTGCTTTGAGGGTGCACTTTGAGATTGGGGCCTGCAGTGGTTTAGCTGTCAGGGAAATGTTATTTACAGTTCCTGGAGTGAGGTGGAGATGCTGGAATTCATGGAAGTCATCACCAAAAGTCTGTGTTTTCTGTATGGCTCTGGTGTCTAAGCTCTGTAGTCTGAAAGGCCTTGTCTATTTTTACACTGGTTTAAATAATTATTGCCTCCTAATCTTTTCAATTAGTTACTTTACATTCTTTTTCCCCTTTTATTTAAATTTTACATGATTTCTTCCTGTTTCATATCAAACCATTTCATCTCCCAGCACAAAAGGCTCATTAACTTCGTAAAATAACATCCTGGTACTTTAGAAGTCATTAAATTTTTTTCTCACTTTTTTTGTTTGCAACAGCTTCAAAGACAATTCAATTTTACTTTATTATCACTGCCAAGAAGTTGAAATTAGCAGGTGATTAAGTACTTCAAATATTTTGAGCATTTTCTACTGTCAACAATGGCAAATTTAAGTATAAAGAAATTAAACTTAAGAAGGCACAATAATATATTACTGAAACAGTTTATTGAAGCACAAAATTTTCAAGGCAAATTGCTGGTTTTAAGTAATTGCTTCAAACTGAGAGTAGGTTTAGATCAGATTTTAGAGATAAATTGTTCCCTAAAAGGGGTTGAGGCCCTGGCACAGATTGCCCAGAGAAGCTGAATTTTGAGCTCCCCCATTCCAGAGTTACTAACATGGATTTCCTTGGAGTTTAATAGCCAGTTCCACTCCCTTTTTATCTCCACAACCAATGCCTCAATTAAAGAAGTGACATGTGAAACCTTCGATTTTATTACGGAGAGAATGATGGCCATAAAATCATGGAATCACTGAAGGGTTTGGGTTGGAAGGGACTTTAAGGATCATCTACTTCCACATCCTACATGAAATGGAGAGAAACCCACCTGCAGTCTAATTTTCCACCAGCAGAAATGAGAAAATTTTAATTCTTTTCCATAAATCAGACCTTGGAAATGCAAAAAAAAAAAAAAAAAATTAAATCTGCTTTATTTTGAAATGAAAACCTGGACCAAACTTCCCTCCTGTTTAATATTCCCACCCAGCAGCTCTGACACAGGCGAAGACCTTGCCCACAAACTTTTAAGTGCTGCAACAATATCTGCGACTTCCACGTAATCACAGGCTGATCATCCCTCCCATTGTTTGCAGAAGCTGGAAAATAAAACGTCCGGAGTTATTGATCCGCTACTTCTTTTTCATTTAGCGCCTATTGATCGCTGTTTATGTGTGTGTTTCCTGTTGAGCAGGAATTAACATTGAAAACTTCTTGGAATTCGCTGCATTCACACCTGCCTGGCATTCCTGGGGAAATCTTGCAGCCACGCTCCCGCTCCAACCGGGGGTTTCAAAAATCGGCATTTTCTCCTCTGGTCTCTTGGAAGCAAAAAAAAAGTCATACACAAAAAGGGTTTTTTTATGCATTATTATTATGGTTGGCACTTGCCTGGGACAGGAAATGTTGTTGTCACAGGGTTTGAGCTCCCAGAGTCATTTCCAACCCCTCAGGATGATTTAGGCCGTGGTTATCAGGCCTACATTACAAAAATAAACCTCTTGGGGTTGGGAGGCGTTTTTTCATCCCCATCTGCAGGAGGAAATCTTGGGATTGCCACGAAAATTGCTTGTGGAGCGTGGATGGGAAGCCAGCTCTGGGACAATCTGAGGGAAATAGGGATGGATTAGCCCAGTGGGGCCATGTGGGAGGGCTGGCTGGATGGGAATGTCTGGGATAGCTCGGAGCTGTTCTCTGACTGAAGCTGTCACAGCTGGGCCATGTGTAAAGCACTCCTTTCATTGCTCTTGTGGTATTTAGAACCCACAGTTTTCCCAGTTTTAGCTCCAAACACATTCAGAATCACAAGCCAACCACACATTTCCCAGGAGACTCAATTCTAGTCCTGCACCAGCCAATAATAACCTGAATGGATTCTTTTTGCTCACCTTACATTTGTTTTTCACCTTCCAGAACACCCCTTTTCTCTATTACTCCATCCATATTTAGGATTTAACTCTTGAAAAAAAATTAAAAATTAAAAGCAATGTTTAATTGTCATGGAATGGCACAGTTTCAGGAACTGGAGAAACAACCCCACATGCAGCATGTGAGGATTTGTGTCAGCAGCTGCTCTGGTTGCTGGCACAGTTATCACAATCAGCGTCCAAAGGCAGATAAGGGTCTCTGAGGCTTCTCCTGCAGGGGGTAAGAGGGGAACAAAAGGGCAAATTCTGAGCATGGAGGCAGAGTTCAGGCACAGAGGGGACCTGCAGCCCCACTTCTCTGGGTCTCTCTGCTTCCCTTTGTGTGCAAGGGAGCCCTTGTGTGCCAACCCTTGTCCTGGGGGTCAGACACTGGCGAAAGTCCAGCCTGCTTTGCAGCAAGAGGAAAATTTATGAAGTTTATTTTGATATATTTGATTTTTAGACCCTTTCAGAGTTTTAACAATAGCCTTTTTTCCCTTCTGCACAGCATAACCAGTATTTTGTCCTGTTTTCAGTATTAATATCTGCTTAATTGTTCTATTCTAATTACAATGTCATTATTAAAGGGGCCCTATGTTTTCCTGTGACAGATATTGCATCTCATTGTTGGTGGATCTTGGTTATTCCATGCTTATTGTTATTAATAATTTGTAGCAATTGGATTGGTATTAGAATATTACTTTGCTAAATCACTTTTGCTGCTAATTAAGGCACTGTGTGTGACATTGTTTAGCTCCAAGCATCATCGTCCTGCTTTTCAGCCTGCTCTAATTACCTGTAACTCATTCATTTCTACTTAGAAATCAGGTCTTTTAATCAAACTCCTTTGAGCTCTGCCGTGGTGGGAGCTGCTCTTGGTGGGAATGAAAAGTTCTCATGGACAAAGGTATTTGTGATGACAAATGCACATTTCACTGCAGCCCTGGAGCTCCTTAGAAATAGAATAATTGTCCTCAATGCTTCCAAACACAATAGAAGGAGGAGGGTTCTGAGGGAAAAGTGAAAGATGACTGGAAAAATCCAACTGTTCAAGGTATCAGCAAGGAAATCGCTGTAGCTTTAAATTGTCTTCTTGGCACGAAACGTCTGTGAGATCAGATCTGTTTGCTGGGGGGATATTTCCTCTGAAGAGGCAACATCACTTCATTATTTGCCTGGGAAATTTATTCACTTTGGCTGCCAAACAAACAGCAGACACACAAAGGCCATGTTTGAGTCATGAGTGAAAACTCACATTAATGGCCAGGGGGCTTCCTGGTGTGTGTCTGGCATTAGCAGGACTCTCTCTTAGTGACAGAACCTCTGACATATCCTGAACATTGCAACAGTTTGAGGAAAAGCAGAAAAAAGGGTTTATTTCTGCGCAATTCTTTCTGCAGCCATTTTAGAGGAATGTAAAAAAGGTGTAGAAAGGGTGCAGATATTTGTGCTGAAGTTGTGCTGGAGCTGTTCTGCAAACACACCTGCACACACCTGCAGCAGTTTCACCTTTCTCTTATCATGGAATCACAGAGTGATGGAATGGCTTGGATTGGAGGGATCTTAAAGCCCATCCCAATCCACCCCTGCCGTGGGCAGGGACACCTTCCACTGTCCCAGGCTGCTCCAAGCCCCAATATCCAGCCTGGCCTGGGACACTTCCAGGGATCCAGGGGCAGCCACAGCTTCTCTGGGCACCCTGTGCCAGGGCCTCAGCACCCCCAGCACCAACAGCATCCCAGTATCCCAGGGAGGAAGGCTCTGAGGCAGACAGGGATTCAGGCATCGCTCCAAAGCCAGTGGAAGGTTATTTCCATGAGAGGTTATTTCGGTGCATTGATTTCCAGTCTGGGTGGATTGTTTGCCACAGGATTTCCTTAAAAGCAGATGCAAAGCTCGTTATCATTTGGGAGAATTGTCTGGGAAAACAGCAGCCTGCCATAAAATCAGAGCACATTGTCCCTTGGGATTGGCTTCTCCTTTGTGGAATTGCTGGGTGCTCTCGGCCAGACTGGGGTTTGTCTTGTTTCACTGCCCAGCAGGTACCCGGGCTCCTCCCAAACCTTGGGATAGTCTCCATCTCAGTGCCCTGAGCTCAGCCTGGAAAATTTAGAATACTTCACAGTAAAATCTATCCAAACTTTGGCCCACATGCTCAAAAGGCCTTCCTCCCCTGCCCCAAAGTGATTTATGGAATGCAATTTCTTCGTCCTCTAACATTGTCTCACTTCATACACTTTATGCCAAATTGGTTTTGATGATTTATTACTTTTCCTACAGCTGATAAAAAAAATGGGTATCAATACAATGTCAAAAACTGCAGGGGTTAATCTCTAGTAACTTATTGAGCATTAATCAGGTTCATATTTCAGTCGTATTAGTCTAAAGCTACTAAAATCACTGATGGGTTAACGCAACTCAAATCAGAATATAACATGACACCTCCAACTGCTGTTTCTATTTAGGTTTATTCTGATTTACACTGAATATGGTAGAAATAAAAGACTTTTCTCTGTGTCTTCCTTGTACATTTGTGAGTTTGCAAAACACAAATAGTTTGCTCTAGGCCAGAGAAAATGTAACCATTTCTGCAATAGATATTGAATTCATATTTGCCTGACAAGTGACCTTATCAGCTATAACTTGTCATCTCCTAATTAGTCTACATTTATTTTATTCACTCAATTAACCCTCAGCCTCTCCAGGAGATAAGTTGGCGATACACGAAATTATGTGTGGCGCTGCAATTAAAATGGTGCTGCACATGTACTCCACAAATTTGCCTTAAAGAAAGGTAAACCTCATTAATATCCCACCAGTCTGAGTGTAAATTAAAATGGGTTTATTGCCAGTGATGCCACTGACTTTCAATGCTCACCGGCAGGGAACAACAACGTCTTTTCTTCAGAGAATCTAAGTGTAACCACATAGGACTAGAAGTGCACAGTGAGATGTAGAGAGCAGAAATATCTACATGTTATTAGACCTCTCCTTCCCAGGGAAATGCCCAAGTTCTTAATTTTAAAACAATATTACTGTGATTTACAGATTAACAGTGACATGAAAGGAGAGCACTAGAGTTTGTATGGAAAAGAGTGAAACCCTATGAACAGAATCCAGCCTGAGTCACATTTTGTGCCTTGAAATAACTTGGGTTAAGAGCTTTGGATAAAATCTGAACCACGTGATCAACGGAAATTCATGCAAATTTTAAGGAAAGCAAACCTGAATCAAGATTTCTGTCCCAGTCTGATATGTGTAAAATGCTGGTGCATATACACAACTCATTTATAGCAGAAATTGAGACAACAGAAATGCTGTCAGCCCAAAGGTGGATGTCCACTGCAAGTCAAAATAATAAAACAAACATTTATTGTATTGCACTGACATTTTACTCAAATGCCTGCATAGTTTTCAAGATATTAGAGACGTGAAAACACAAACATGCAGAAAATGAATGTGGTGAAACAGGACGTGTTGTATATTCAGTCGGATGCAATTATTGAGGAGAAGGAGCATGGAACACCCTCCTCTCTTTGCTTTAAAACTCTGCAGTCTAAACCTGCTGAAATTTGAGCTGAATCCATCATTGATTATGTCATTCCCCAGAAATATGGCCTTGAGCAGATTTGTCATAACTCTGCTGGCGATGCTGCACCGTGGGCACGGCAGCCATCAGTCAGGAGGATACAATTTCCCGACGACTACAAGTCAAGCAAATGTGTTCCCAGCCTTGTGGGACAAGTTCTGCTGGAGATGGATGGCACCAGGCTGTGATGGATGGGCAGGAGCAGGGCAGCTCCTCACACACCTCTGTGGTGTGATCAGGGTTTAATCCTTCGGGAAGGACAGGTGCTTCAAGTCTGAAATCCCACGGAAATCCGGGGACAAGGGAAGTGCTGGCTGCCCGTCCCTGGAAGTGTCCAGTGCCAGGTTGGACGGGGCTTGGAGCACCCTGGGATGGTGGAAGGTGTCCCTGCCCATGGCAGGGGTGGGGCTGGATGGAATTGAGGTCCCTTCCAGCCCAAACCATTCCATGGTTCAATGATTCTGTGATCCAGCCTGAATCCAACACTTGGCCTTTTGTCTTTACAGCCTGAAATTCTTCACCACCTCTATATCTCTTGATTTCTTTTGATTTATAATCTCATCCTTACGTTATTTTCACCTTTTGGATTTTATCTTCTCATTTCATTTTATTTTCTCTTTGCATTTATAACATTTCACTGCTCACATTACCCCCCCACTTTAAATACTCTGTCCCAGCTCAGGTGATGAGAAGCAGCCCCTACCTCGAGTGTCCTCCTTCCACTGGCATCAAAACACTTTCCTTTTTTTTTATTTTTCCCAATCTGCTGCAGTTTGAATTTCACCACTGGCAGAGATGAGATGACTAATCCAATTTCCCTCTATGCAGAGAGCCCTCTTGCATTTCTCTCTGCTTTTCTACTTTTTCCCTGAATAGCTGTCATTTAATGCCCCGTTATCTTGGATGGCACTCATTTAGTGGTTTATTAAGCAGTAATTCAGCAGCCTGTTATCAGTTCCTACTAGAGCTGGGGAAAATATGCCAGCCAAGTACGCGAGATTTCCGCAGAATTACTGCGGTTTTGTGATTTTTGGATTAGAGAAAAATTACCCCAAAGTAATAGATATGAAATGTTTTCCCTGCATTCCATTATTGGCCCCATGCTAAAGCTCCCATCAGGCCATTTTGACTGTAGATTGTCTGATTTTTATTTCTGTTTCCAGCCCAAGCAGAGAAATTTTACAAAATCACAGAGAACTCAATGGACTGAGAAGTCCTAAACCTGGACTCACTTTTTCTCCCGCACTCATGTCCTTTCTGAACGTTCCCATGGGGGTAAAAAGATACAAATTAATTTCTTAGAGCTTCTTAAAAACCAGGGAACTGAAGTGAAATAATGGGCAAGGGTAGAAACCAAAGTGTGCCCTAAATACAGCAGCATGGAGGGATCAATGTAAATCCCAGCAGGAAAAAATGGGTTTGTGAAATAATTTTGATGATAGAATAGGTAAAGGCTTGATTGGAAATTACAGCTTGTAAAAGTGGATGAAAATAGGAGTATTTTTTATGAACAAATCATTCCCGTTTCCTAAAATTGCTGCATTTTAACCAATAATGAAAGTAGAGATAAAAAGGAGAAGGCAGGAGGGTGATGGAGCAGCTAAACTGGCACTGGCCACGGAACAGCTGCCAGAGTTATGGAATTTTTTGTATCTGCTTATGGAAAGCATTCCTGGTTCTGGTTTTTCCCTCTGGAAATTTGCACAGGAGTTACAGGAGGACAAATGGCACAAACTCTTCCCGTGGGCTGTCATTCCACGCTCTGCAGGCTCCTCTGCGGAGTGAGAGCCTCAGGAAGGGCTCCTCAAGCCCCTGGGTTTTGGGCTGCTGCTGTTTCTGTGCAGCTTTAAATTGGTGTCAGGCACAGACATCAGGAGTGGACAGGCAGTGTCTTAACGGGATAACACCCAATTTTCCCTGGATTTTCAGCCTGCTGACATGGACAGCAGCATTTCCACCCCACGTGTCCCTGGCTCGCAGCCCTTCCTGCTGATCCCTCCCCTTTCCATCTCTGCTCCAAGGCAGAATTTCAGTACAGCCCTATCAGCCTGCATTTCCCCCCTCCTTTCAGCTGGGTTTTGTTTTGTTGTTTATGCTGTCATTTCTCTTTTGGTTTTTTTCGGAGAACACATCAGATAAAGGTCATTTTTCCTTGAATGGAAAAGCACAGTAATTTTGACAGTGAGACATTCCCAGCTTGCTCTACATCAGAAATGTTGATATTAGCTCCTTCAAAATAGAGACTAGAGACAAAAATTGCCTGAGCAACTCAATGGCTGGCAGTTATGTCCCAAAAAACGAGCATTTGCAAAGTTATGCTTGTGGCTTCTGCTAAATTCCAGACTGCCATTACTGGAAGGATTTTAACTTCATTTGCGTTTGCTCAGAAAAAAAAAATCATCATGAAGGTATTAAACAGCCACAAAAGATGATGGCTTCAAACAGTGTCTTTTGGCTGATCCATAATCATTTGCTTTGGCAATTTTATTGGGGAACATTAAGGCTGATCACTAACTCTGTGTTCCTAATTATTTCTGAAATATTGTGCTGTTTTCTGTGCCGAAGTGCGGAACGAGCAGAGCAGTGGGCTGCTTGGGATTGCAATGTTCTAACTGGGTTTTAATCAATGAGTGATAATGAGAGCTTGTGTTTTGACTTTCCCTTCTTAATTGCCAGTAATAAAGCAGATCCTCATTGATGATATTTAGCGGAGTTCAGTTTCATTCATCTCTGTTTATTCTATTTATTTTGAAAGTGCCTGGGAGCTTTCAGAGTGCTAGACACAATAACAGAATATACAATGCTAATTATATTTTCCTTGCCTGATATTTTCCACAACAGAGGATGATGCTGCCTCTTCCCAGGGAGTGATTGCACCTCCCTGTTTTCAGCAGGTTTCTGGAATGCAGTAGGAGTCAGAGGATAAAACCATGTCCCGTGAAATCCCAACCACATTTTGCTGTTTAAATCTCTATTTCCCTTCTGCTGCTCGTGAGAGTTGGAATTTTTTTTTTTTGGCCAGGATGCCAAAATAAGAATTAAACATAAATGTCCTCAAGATGAGGCACATCTGCAGGTGCTGCTGGCCAGGAAACTCATCTCACCCAAACAGCCACAACAAAGCCACACGAGGTCTGAGCTACCTCAGGTAGATCTTCACTGGTCAACTGTCAATTTTGCAACCTGATTTTTGGGTAAGAAAAACCATTTGTTTTCTAAGAGTTTAAGTTCCAAATTTAGTTTTGGTCCTTCAGATGAATGCCAGAACTGTGATGACAAATGCATGCAAATCAGTCAGTCAATACGATAAATATTTTGATAATACCCTGCCTGAATAATCTAATTTAAATCAGGACCTGCCTTAGGTTCAAAATGTCTTAAATATCCCTTGCATGCCTCTTCAATTATATGTAAGAAAATAAAGAGGTTTTTAATCTTGCCTCGATCATTGCTTGAGATGATTTATAACCCAAGATTTTCTCCCTGAGTTATCAATCATCTGAAAGCAAGAAGTGGGTGGCAGCCTGAAATTCCTATATCAGATCTTTCTGCGTCCTGAGGAATTTTTGCCGTGGCAGAAATTTGGGCTACAAAAATAAACGGTTTCCACATGCTCTTCTATTATGTCCATGATCTCAATAATTTCTAAGTGCTATCCCAGGATACAAACCTTGCTATCTACATATAAAATCATTGCTGATGTCAAGTTCTTACGGCTAATTCCTGACTGGTTTAATTCATGCCTCTTATTTAAGCCCTGGTGAGAAAAACAAGCATCTGGGAAGGAGCCATTTTGTTCCAGTCATTCACAATAAATAAACAAGATTTCAGTGATTTGTACAAGGAGCTTAAACACCCACCTGCATTACAGTGCTGTAGAACTGAGATTGTGTCTGGATTTCTACAAGGGCTGGGACTCACAGTGCTGCAGAACCGAAACACAACTTCGCATTACAACACTTTTCCTGTTGAGCATGAGTGGGAATTACCGTGTGTGGCCTCTGGAAGCAAAGAGGAATCATTGCTTGCTTTAGTAAATTCAAACTATTTGCAAACCAGCCCTTTCCATGATTTCTCTCCATTCCAGTGTGGCTGGATCTTTGAGTGCAGCAATTCTCCTTTGTCCCTCTCTGTCTCCAGAGTCACTGGGTGGGACGAAGGGCTGCAAAGACTCAAATGGGTCTGAAATTTCCCCAAATGTCTTTATTTTTTCCCTTGTTTTCTGTATAAGCAGAACTTCTCATGTTGTTACATGCTTATTCAAGTCATTGTTTCACTCTCTTCCATCAATGAAATTTGGGAGTCACCATACAAAATTCCAATGCCAAAAATCATCTGAGTTTAATCACTCCCCAGCCTTTAAGAGAGCAAAGCACAGCTGTATCTTAAACAGAGAAAAGTTGGAGAGAAGCAAAGTGCTGGCTTTATTTAAGTGGCAGGATATTAAATGATATAGCTGTTATCTCTTCCTGTAGTATAAATTATTGAATTAAGCCTTCAGTCAGTTTGGCAACGGTGCCAAATGAATATTACAGGAGTACAATGCAGCAAACAGAATCTGTCACTGAATGTGGGGCTCCCTTAGAACTGAAATTACAGCGAACAAAATGCTTGTGCACTAGATTGGAAAAAGTTCATTATTATTTATTCATCTTGCCCAGTAACACAAAAAACTAATGAAATTTCCTTGAGAAGGGGGCACGTGAGGATTAGTATCCATCAGCAAGGCACATCCCTCCAACTTCATCAGGGATATTTGTCTCCATAATTAGATGTCTGTTCCACGAGAGTTCCCCATCTGAAGGACATGCCCAAGTTCATGACATGAAACAAATCACCCACGCTAATGAAAAGGTGATTTTCACCTCTTATTTCACTTGTCTACATCTCCCACAATTGCACAAAGTCTTTGGAAAATCTTTTCATAAAGCCAAAAAGAGTCAGGCCCGGGTAGGAATTTCAGCACTGTTGCTCACTTGTTTGTTTATTTTTCAGTAAAATACTCCATCATTAACACAGGTGACACATGGGTGTATTTATAGCCCCTCTCCTGGAGCACCTTCCCACACATCCCCGCAATGAATTGGTCATAAATCTGTGCTCATCTCCAGTGGAAAGCTTAAATCAGTGCAGCTCCACCGAGCACTCTCCACAACCCATCCATTAGGAGCAATTTTCCTTCTCTGCAACTTGAACTCCTGCTCTGGAATCTTCAGGGAATGTTTGGGGGTTTGTAGGGAACACGGTATCCTGTAAATACCTGAGGCTTGATTGCTGTACTCAGGGTGATATCAGGAGAAAACGTCACATCTTGGCATTTAGGGATCCATCTGAAATTATTTTGGGATTGGAACGTGTGTATCTGTTAGATGAGCAATAAATTCACTGCTACCCAAATACATCCCCAGAAACTGTTGAAGCAATACTGGTTATCACAGGAGAACTTTTAAAAAATGTTGGGGGCATCACGTTTTGACAAAATCTTTTGTCACTATATATATTTAATTGAAAAAGGCTCATAATTCTCACAAATATGACAGGTTTCGCATAATACTTCCTTAATTATCACCTGTGACATATTACACCCTAATTTTCTATGCTAGATTCTGACAATAATGGTCATATTAGGAATTCAATCCATGTTTTAGAGTTTTATTGTTTGTTCTCACACCCAAGGAAATATGCAGTCAGTTCATAACCTGAACATGTTTTTTGCCACATCAGCCTCAGCTCACCCTACCTGCCCCACCACAGAGATCCTGTTTAAATAACAGGGAAAATATTGGAATATTTGCCTCATTTCTCAAGGAATACAATTGACAGGATGCAGAATCCATTTATTGGAAACATTTCAGATTTCTGTGCCATTTGGGGCTGGAGGAGCCTTAATTAAATAAAAGTTACATCTCCAAACTCAAATCAAGAGTGGGGTTCTCTGAGTGAGCCACAGGCATCTTCCATCCACCACACCTGGGAAGAGGGGACAAAGGAAGGGACACTTGGAGTGCCAGCTCCTGGGAAATGCCAGATTCCAGCTGTGCCTCCTTTCATCTGCCTGCCCTCACTGTTTTTCAAATCTCAGGGAAGGGGCATCATTTTCCCGGATGGAATGGCCTCAAGTTGAGCCAGGGGAAGTTTAGGTTGGATATTACGGGAAATTTCTTTATGGAAAGGGTTCTAAAGGATTGCAACAGGCTGCCTAGGGCTGTGGTGGCATCAGTAGCACTGGAATTGTTCCAAAAAAAAGTGTGGATGTGGCACTTGAGGACATGGCTGAGTGCTGAACATGGTGGTGGTGCTGAGTGGACGGATTTGTTGCTTTGGAAGTCTTTTCCAGCTGCAGTGATTCCATGATTTTGTGAAAGGGATGCCTTGCACTCTTGGCTGTCACTTTAAAGACAGCTCCATTTATAAACTCTGGGCTCCAGTGCCAAATTTCCCATCATTTCTGAGAGTTTTTCCGACTTCAGCAGTGCCAGGACTTCTCCCCGTGGGCCTCCTCAGTGCCTCCCCTTCTCCCGACATCACAGGGAGCTAAATGTCTCCCTGGTTGGGTGTCAGCTAACAGAGACACTGTGGAATTCCACCAGCACTCCCAATTTGACCCTTTCAATAGAAGCTGAGACTTGAAAGGAGCCCTGTGTCTCTGGAGCTCCGCGCATCAACATCTGAAGGGAGAAAACACAGGAAAGTTGAAGGCCCTTTGGGAAAATCCTACAGGTTTTAGGATGCTTTTTCCTGCTCAAACCTGTAAGATCTAATGGCCTTTCTCTGTGTCGCTGCTTCGCTCCCAGAGCTGGGTGTCACTGCAAGGGAGCGAGGGAATCCTGCTGCTGCTGCCTGTGCTCCTGACAAGTGGTTTTTCTTCCACAGAACACTTTCATGGCCCTTCTTCTGCTTCCTCTTCTCCCATCTTCTCTTCCAGTGTTAAAATCTGACTCCTTGAAGGGATGTGTGTTACTTTAGGTGGTACCAAGCAGAGTTTCATCCATTACCTCTCGCTTTGCATCTGTCAGGCTCCTTTTAAAGTCCTTGAGCCCCCTGGTCCAGGCCTTTGAGGAGGGAAAGAATCATTTCATTCTGCTTCTGACAGGATTCAATCAAAAACCCCAGTGCTCTTTGCAGGGAAACACTCCATGAAACTTAAAAATCTGTGGACCCCATAAACTCCCTGTCTCCCAATTAAAAATTACCAACGTCTTCAGCTGAAAAATTAAACAGATTTTGAATAAGTTGGATTTTTCATAATTTTTCTGGTGTCATTAGAAGAGGGAAGGGTCTAATTCACCTGTCCCATCCCTTTTGCTGGAGCTGACAGGTGTTTTACTATCACACTGATTTAAAAGAGGCCTCTTAATCAGGTGTCAGCTTTGGCCCATAAAGTCATATTAATGTTTTGGATCGGATATGAAGCTCTATCTAAGGCACATTAGGAAAGATTCATTAGAAACTCACTACCCCTGGAATTTACAGCCTTCCTGGAACTTAATAGCCTGGATAAATTCCTCCTTATCTGCTTTGCTTATGTGAATTATGGCAGTTTTGCATTTAGAAGCTTCTTCTTATGATCTTCCATGAGGATTCACTGATATGGTACATCCAGAGTCATGGAATGGTTCAGGTTGGAAGGGACAGTAAAACTCATCCAGTTCCACCCCACAGGGACACCTTCCACTGTCCCAGGCTCCTCCGAGTCCTGTCCAGCCTGGCCTTGGACACTGCCAGGGATCCAGGGGCAGCCACAGCTGCTCTGGGCTCTCAGCCCACCAGAACTCCCCATTCCTGGTCCTGGAGCAGTGAATCCTCTGGAGTTTGTCCCCCTGGAGCTGATTCTCCCAGGCAAACCTAAAACCTCTCCCTGCAAGTGGAGGACGATGTTTCTGGGACACTCTGTTTCACCAAACTGACTTTATCTGCTGTCACCGCTCAGTTTGGAGTAATGGTAATTCCAGCTCCACTCTGCAAAAAAATAAACCTGATGGGAAGGAAGATCTGTGTAGGAAAGGGATAAAAGACAGCTAATTTACAACATTGGCCTACTGAGTTATCTTTGCTCACATTACAGACTGGGCCTGGGCCAGCCTAAACTGCCCTGGGCTGTTCTCCTTCGCATTTCCTGCTGGGCAGAGCCCTCACAGGGGCTGAAAATGAAACCAACCAGAGTCGGACACAGGAAAGAACAGCGAGCAGGATTTGGCTGGAAATTAGGTTGATTAAGTGTGAACCCCAGATTTCTGCATCTTTCTCCCTGTCTGGATGAGGCAGAGCATAAATATTTAAATATTTCTTGTGGCTGAGTCAAACCTCTTTAATTCCATTTGACAGGAATATCAGGATGTGATATAAGCACCCATTGCCCATGAGACAGTGACAGGGAGCACTGGGACATTCCCTCCTGATTCCATAATTATGGAAAAACCAGCGTTCCTCCTCTTCCACTGGCACTGTGCTAATCCCTACATCGGCTGAAGACAATACCAAGTAATGAATGAAGGGATGTTGATTCATTTTCCTGCTTTAGCTTTGAATTCAGGCTGGCATAATTACGGTCTTTATGGAGATCAAACTGATTTGGCACCATAAAGAAATACATTTTAACTTCTTATCAAACATTCCGCAACAAGAGTTTATATTTTCTTTCAAGGACCACGCTGAGGATTTGCACATGATTTTTATGCATGGAAGCAATACATTTAATCATATAGTCATATAGATTTTTAAAAAAAAATAGAATTTAAAAAAAAATAGATTTTTAAAAAAAAATCTGAATTATTTAAATCTTAACAAAAGCAAACAGCTCTATGAGAATTCATTTGTCATGTGTATCTCTGGAGAAATCATGGGGATTGTATTGAACCTGGAGGATGGAGAGGAAATATATGGCCATTCTCTATAGGAAACACAAAAGGATGCATCAGGAAATTAGAAATGACCAGCCTGACCTTTTCTATGAATAAGAGATGGACTCCTAGGACACCATTGGCTCTGAGAGTGCACATCATTTCTCACAAATTTGATGTTATTCTCTGCTGCAGATCAGCCAGCAAGAAAAGGATATTAAAGAGAAAACAAAACAATAGCAAGAAGCTGTCTTTACTAAAATTCATGGGCAGCATTTTTGTGACAGGGACTGTGACATGTCCACTGGAAAGGAGCTGTAAAATATTTCGTCCTTATTCTGCACATTGAGGGCCCGCTGCACTAAGGACGCAGGAAGGGGATATAAAATTAGGATATTCAACAGTCTGCAAATGACAAATGAGTCCAAATTCCATTTAGGAAAAAAACATGGGAAATTAATTCCAGGTTTACCAAAATATTTACATTTTTATGAGGTGAAGTGGGGATTTTTATGTACATCAGGTAGTTCCCCATGCCCAGCCAGGTACATGGATTTAAAATGCAGAATGATGATCCCTGGGTCATTTTGGGGCTTTAGAAAAACTTCTCCCTGGCAGTTCTGCGAAGGTAACGAGAAGGGCTGAGAAAATGAACCCAGAGGGGAAGAAAATTCCTCCCAAAGTAAAGACAAGTCAAAGGGTCAATTGTAGAAACACTGGAAAAAGAAGCCTTCAAATTTGTCAAGGGATTAAACCCGGAAGAGTGGCAGGAAAAGAAACAAAGATTATTTAAGCAGACCCAGCCACCATCTCGGAGAGCTGCTCTGCCTTGCCTTCATGGTTGGCTGAAAAAATTGTCTTCTCCCCTGCTCCCCAGAACAAGGAGGATCACCACAAAAATTAGAAATAGTTCTGGTTTGCCTTGCAATCAATCATTTCACTTTGAATATGAAATAAAAGTTGAGTATTTAATGCTACTCCTGTTTTAAAAGGAGTGAAAAAGGGAGGGAAAAAGGCCCAAAACACCAATAAACAAACAACCAAAAACCCCATAAACAACCCCAAACCCAGGCCAGTATAAAAAAAATATACAAAAATAATATCTCAAAGGATGGGAAGGGTTAGAGGAGAAGGAGGTGAGTGATTCCCTTAGACTGTGCTGTGACCAGGGAACACCAAACACAGAACCACAATTCCGCAATTCCATCCTTTCCTGCTGCCAGCCCCGATCCACAACACAAGGATGAGGTGGATGGGCACATTTAATGGTTGCCCACAGGGCTTCCATAGGAAATATGCAAAGAGGCTTCACTGTCACCTGCAAAATAAATCACCAGCACCTGAGCTCTGCGATTTTATTATCAATCAGCCTTGAAATATTTCTTCCTTAATAGTCCCATGTCTGGAGGTGGATTCTCTGCTGAATATCATAGCAGAGCTTATCTTGCAGCTGAAAGCAAAGGACTCCAAAGGACAATTTTATGTGGAAGGACACGCTAAAGACACCTAATCTTAAATTATTGTTTTTCTTTTGCAGGGGAAGAAACCCTTCATGGGCCTATTTTTATCCAAGAGCCATATGATATCACCTATTCCATGGGCTCAGCAAATCCAGAGATCCTCCTGAACTGCACAGCCAAAGGATATCCACTGCCGTACTACAGGTGAAGTCAGCCTTGGGGAAATATTGCCTCACTGTCACTCTTTGAAGTGTGTTTTAGTCACTGCACCACCATAAATAAACACCCCAAAATGTGCTGAGTGCTCACAGCAAGAACTGACAAAGTTTAGAGTAAATTCGAGGAATGAAGGAAAAATATTTTTGCTGCTTTGCTGTAAAGAAAATTAACACAGGGAAAGAAAATAATTGAAAATCACCCCCAAAGTGTTTTAAAATATACAGAATTAATTCTAAATCCACAGAACAGCTGTGAAAAATGGGAAAATGGAAGTGCTGCACATCTGTACTTGACAAAACTTTCCATACATTAATAAATGCTTGGAAAGCAGAAAAGCAACATCCTTCCCCTCTTCTAATTCCAACATTTCATGTACACATTTAAGGTGTTTGTTTTTCTCCAATACCTTACAAGACTCTCTTCATAAAACCTTGGTACAGAGGATTTTTTGCTTATTCAGTAACTATGGACTCATCATTTATAGTATAACTTGTTGCCCCAAGGATCTGGAAATCCAAGTTGGATAAGAGGAAAAGCTGGGAATCTAGGGGAAAAAAAAAAAAGGACATTGTGCTTTCTTCAGAAAATAATGGGGAAAGTTACAGTTGAGCTGAAGGAAAATTATATATAAAAAAATAAATCATTCGTGCAAGACATGAAAGAAAATCATGTCCTATCAAATTCTTAGAGGATATTTACTGGAGAGCTTTTAACTGCTCCCACCACAGCCTCCCCTGGAAAGTGCCACCACTGGATGTCATCTTGGCTTTTGGACTTCATGGCTTGATTTGTCCCCAAAGATTGTGCTATGAAAGAAACCCTTAATTTCCTTTGGGAAAGGGACCCTTAACTTCCTTTGTGAAAGGGACCTCAATTTCCTTTATGAAAGGAACCCTCAATTTCCTTTTCACAGCGCAACTTCTCCTCCTATGAGTAGAAATCCTCACTTATTTCCCAGCCCATTTGTTCTCCCTGTTCTCAACACGAGCATCAACTGGTTCAGGCCATGAATTTCAAGCCTTTCCAGTTTGCCCACCCTTTGGTTTCACACCTATTGAAGCAGCTTCCCAGAAATTCCTGGGCTCTCATATCCCCCCATGGATTCCTCCCACCCACAAAGAGCAGAGACAGCAGCTTCCATCAGGCAGGAGAGCTGGGAAGTCTCTCCCATCACACATTTGATATCCACATTTTAATTTTTTCTCCCCGCCCATTAATTAAATTCCCTGGGTTTCTGCACCATAAGGACATTTTGCAAAGCCTCAGTGGCTCCAGGGAGATGGGACCAACATCTGGGGATGCATCCTGGAGCCCCGAGGCCAATCAGAAGTTAACAGACTATCCCTGCTGCAATTGCAGCATGATTTGGAGGGACCAGGGCGCATTGCACTTTGCTTTGGTTTCACCCCAGCTAATGCTGGCTTTGTCAGATAAGGATTGAGCCCATATATTTAAAGTTCAGACAATTTTAGAGAAATCAAGCCCGGTATGAAATTTTAATAATCTCCTTTGCCGAGTGATGGCAGAGAACAGCAAGGACTGCTGGAGGTTTCTCTTTGATTCAGAAACACAGAACCACTCCAACAGGAAGAAAGTTAGATACGAATTAATTTGCTATTTAGCATTTTTTTACATCAAGAAATATGCTGATAAATGCCTTTTCTTGAAATAAAAAAAAAATGCTTAGCATTTCCTAAATGTTTTATTTTATTGGGTACTCTTTTATTCTTATAAACTTGTCAAATACAGTGATAATTTTTTGCAACTCCTGCTCAAAATACTGTGTGTCTGAGAAGCACAGTGCAAGAATTGTGTAGAACTGTAGGTGGAAGGGCTGAGTAATAAAAATAAGACACAGTTTTCCTGTTGGAAGTAATAGAGAACACAGATTACACTGGAGACAAAAATATGGATGGGAGCATCTCTAAAACCATTAAGAAATCTCTTCAAATGTGCTGAGAAATATCATTTTATCTCTTATGTCTTTTTTATAAAGTCAGAATTGCCTATAATATCAGGGACGTTATTCCAGGTGCTTCCTGGTGTGATGTTGGTGGTAAATAAACACAACTTTTTAAACTAGATTTATCATCTTTTGCACTTAAGCTTTTTTGGTTATAGCCACCAGAGTGACTATATGCTACTCTTGTTTTAAAAGGAGTGAAAAAGGGAGGGAAAAAAGCCCAAAACACCAATAAGCAAACAACCAAAAACTCCATAAACAACCCCAAACCCAGGCCAGTATAAAAAAAGTATACGTAAAGTATCACCAACTAACTCAATGAATTTTACATAATTTTTTTACTTACAGCCTATGCATGAGCACCCTGCAGTGTTTCCAGCAGTACTTTGACATTGTTTGTTTGATTTCAGGTGCTCTCTTTTCCTGCACTTCCACTCAATATCCAGAGCAATCCCACAGTCCTGCATTTTCATGCAAGTTGGTAACTGAGGGTGTTTTCCCCTCAATAATCCTCTCAGAGAGGAGCCAATGGAACCAATAAATAAATCCAAGGGCAGCATAAGCAGCATTCATTAGAACAACATTTTAATATTCCAGCCCAACGCAGAGTGCTGCGCTAAAAGGAGATAAAGAGATCCAAATCCAATCCAAATCCAAGCACCACGAGGATAACTGGAGCACACAAATGCAAGGGAGGGAACAGAGCACAAAGTCTACAAGGATTGCAAATGACATCAAATATGTTCACAATCATTGCATCAAACTGGAGAACGATTCCCAGTAATCCCAAAAAATCCACTCTTGAAAAAGAAATTGCAGCCCAGCTCTCATGTCCTTGTTCCCTGGAATGCTGTTCCCTGGCTTAGTGCAGATTCTGCCTCAAAAGTGGGGTGGGATTAAAAATTCCTTCACCCTCTGGTGTCTTGCTCACAGCCAAGAGTTTTCAAACTTCCTATGTTCCTCCTCACATGAAGGAGGGTTTTGCAAATCCTCTTCCCCATTACATGAAAGCCTCAGGTGGTTTGGCAGGACATTTCCATTGGAATGCAAATAATCTAAGAAATATAGAACATAATGAAGTCTTAAAAATATTGGTGTTTTTATTATAGCAGCACGCTGAAAAGATAATTTATTCAATCATGTGAGTACAAACCCACTCACAGTCCTTGGGCTCCCAGGGAACTGATCAATTCAGCATCAGAATATAGGAAATTTTTTTGAGTTTATGTTCTGAAACAATTGGTGAAAGAAAAACAATCCAGGATGCCTTTCCTATAATTGAGGAAAAGTATTTTCCAATGGTTGCATGAGAAAATTCACAAAAATATGTAGACGATCCCTGCCTTAACAGGCTTATGTAAAAATTCTCTAAAATAATTATCCAGATTTCTGTGTATTAATACACTGCAGAACACACAAAGTCATTAAATCATTGTCTACCACATGAATTCATTAATTCGCTTCCCTCAGTGATGTAAACATATTAATTAGGGAAAAAGCCCACACCAGGAGCTGAACCCCTGATCTACATGCAAAGTTTAATAATCATTGTACCATGGTGATTAGAATGATTATGGGGATACTGTGAAGAATTCATTTGCAGCAACTAAGCCAACATCTTTGCATTTGTTTGGAAAAACAATTATAGATCTTAATTGAGAGCCATGCAATGATGACAGCAGTTATTTCAGTGATTGATTATGAAATTAAAGAGAACTGGCAAATTAAATACCAGAATATCTTGGATTAGAAAACGGAAATCTTTAGATGACTTGTAGCAAATGTAAATCCTGAAATATGGCAGAATCCTAATGCTGGGATGTGATCCCTTCAGAAAGCCAGACAAGGCTTCCTCATCTTTGCTTTTAAATTTAAAAAATAGCCCAAATAGCCTAAAATAACAGCAAAAACTAGACCAGCTACAGCAAATATAAAAAAGGAAACCAGCAGAGGTACAGAAACACAAAAAATAGGCTGGAATTTGTAGGAAGAATTCCTGAGGGTTGAGTGTTGCATCCAAATCTCTCAGTGTGGATGAATTCATGGGAGGGGAGGCACCCAGAGAAATTATTTCATATTATCAGACTTTGCTCTTCTTGAATTCCATTGATTTCATATTAATCAGTCATTATCTCTCAAAACAACAAGTGCCCACTTGAAGGTCGGGGCACTCCCTGTATCTGTGGAGATTTCCCTGGGAGCACAGAACTGCATTTCACAGCCCAGTGTGGGAATCCTCCTGCACAAAAACAACCCCTGAGCAGTGTGAGCGTGTGGAGAGAGGGCTGGGGGTGACTGACAAAATCTTGTGCTGTGTATCCAGGTCAGATTTCCAGGGATAAAGTGTGAGTGTGCTTCAATTTGTTACCAGGGAAAACTGCCCTCCCTGTCAGGAACTCAGCACATCAGCAGAAATGGATGATTTTGTGCTGTGATCCCTCAGATAATTTACAAGGATATGATTGCCCTTGGTTTGGGCACTGCCAAGAACCCAGAGGGAGCCACTGGCAACCTTTGTGTGATCCTTCCATCCGATGGAGGTCTCGGAATCACACCCACAGATCAACACAAATGATAAATGCTGAGGAGATGGCTCTGGATATAAAATCAGGAGAAGAAAATACCTGGTTGTGTAGTTTTAGGATTGCTGACCACCTAAAAAGTGGCATTAACAAACCCCAAACTTGCAGGCCTCAGTGGCTGCATCCTTTATCCTTCCTTTGGCCCTCACATGAGCAAGGAAAATTCAACCCTAATATGACTGATGGCAAAGCCACAAAAATTCCCTCCCCGAAACACATAGTATTTATTTTCTTTGAGAGAGAAATTGTATTTTGACATCTGTAAACAGCTGGGTAATGCTGCAGACGCAATCCATTTCCTGCTTGGTGGACTAACAGGGACAAATTCTGATTTAAAATAGCAGCGCTCTCATCACTAAATGATCAGTCTCAGGCTTGCTGTACAAAAACTTCCCTCTCGGCTTTCGTCCTGCCCTCTGAAGTGCAATCCTTCCTGATCTACATCACCAAAGCATTCTTGTTGCCAAATTCACGATTAATCACTTGCAAAGCGCATTCAGGTACCATTCATATTATAAAAATAATGCAGTTCTGGACAAGGCATAAAGCCCCCTCCTGACTGAATGGATAACTTTGTGTGAATAAGTTATAATTACTTTTGGTGGACATTTGGGTGAACACTGGTGACTAAAGTAAAGATTTTCCAAAGAACACCATTATTGCTGTCATTAAGATTGATGTAAGAAGCAGTCGTGTGCGAAAAACGAGCTAATTTTGTGATATTTAACTACATTTTTATCATTACAGGTATGCTACAGCACACTATTTAAGATAAATATGAATAGGCTCTGTAAATTATAAGCATAATTTGATTTTTTTCCCCTCAAAGGTGGAAGCAAAATGGCACAGATATTGATCTTACCATGAGTTATCACTACAGGTTGGTTGGAGGCAGCTTGGCAATCAATAACCCACATAAAAATCAGGATATTGGAACATACCAGTGTTTGGCCACAAATTCATTTGGAACAATTCTGAGCAGGAAGGCAAAGCTTCAATTTGCATGTAAGTTGGGAAGATCATACTTATTAGAGCATTATTTTCCTATTAATTCTGCACATGGACTGTAATTTATTGGGTAATTAAAGGATCATTGGGGATTCTGTCCAAAAGGTTTGACTTCCTTCAGCACTGCTTATTCCTAAAAAACCGAAATGTTCCTAGTAAATATTAATAACAAAACCAGACATCTGATGGCTGCTGCCCTCGGGAGGCAGACTAAAAATCAGGAAATTGAAAGGTGGAGGAAGATGAGCACAATTATTTTCACTTAATAAAGGCGTTTCCACTTTTTAGGACAGTGGTTTTGTTGTTATCCCGCAGGAAGCGACAGCTGGGGGGAGGGAGGGAATTGTTGCAAAAAGTTGTGCTTTGAGTTTTCTGTAGATAACGAGGCCTAATTGAGACACAAAACCATTGCTCCTCTAACTGCCACACTGATATTTCCTTACGTTACCAAAGAAACCCTCTTCTTCCTTACACAATGTGTAAAAGTGTGAGCTACGCCCTCAGATATTTCATATTTCAGCTCCCTCAGGTCGAGCACGTTGTCTGTCTTGAGATGATTTAAAGTTTATTTCATCTGTGCTCCCCATTTCGCTTCTTCACAACTTCACAACCTTTTTCACAAGGTTTGGATGCGGTGACCGAGTTCTGTGAATGCCCTGGGGAGAGGGGGAACAACAGTGGCAACCAAAAAACTCCAGATATTCCCTCCAGCCCTTTTTTTTCTCAGTCTAAAGCTCAGAGCAGTCTGTTGCTGGGAGAAAGCCATTGTTTTCAAAGCTCATTAATAAAACATGTGTCTAAAGCCAACCTTGTGTCGCTATTTCAGACACCAGCAAGCGGATTAATTATTAATCTTGTTACATTTCTCATAGCAAAACCTCGTGTCACAGGGGTTACACAAAGGAGACATCAGAGGTCAGGCTGGTTCACAGAGTCTCTTTCAGCAGAGCTGATCAAAAGGTGTATCACTGGTATCTCATTTAATAATATTTTACCCTGAATTTCTCAAAGAGCTTTGATTTCCAAGAGTGGTCAAATGTAAAAAGAATAAAAATTTGATTCATTATTTTAGCACTTTTTTTTTTTGCTGAAACGTTTTTACAAGCCAGTCTTCCTGTGTGGGAAATTCTTTCAAGATTTGGAGGTGCAAGTTGTTTAGTGACAGAACAAATTCCATTTCAGAAAGGAGCAAAAATAGACAACCACCTCAAAATTGTCCATGGAGTCTGTAATCCCCAAGGAACCAAGGAAGGCCAGGGAGGGAGCTGGGAGAAGACCTAAGGAAAGGGAATATCCTTAAATGAAGGCAAAAATGAGGTGTAGAACATTTTTTTTAAAAAAGGGGGGAGAAAGGAAAAACAGAAATATCTGTGAAGGAAAGAAGGCTCTGGTGATTATTCAGGATTTCCTATCAAGCAGTTCCTTTATTTAAGCTTTATACCCCCACCCAAACACTTCCCAAAGTTCCTGCAGGGAGCAGATCCCAGAGCTGGGTCTGGTTTGGCCCCAGCTCTCAGCCTGCTCCAGTCCTCCAGCTCTAACAGCACCATGGACTGCTAAATTTATCCCATAATCAAGCACTACACCACTTTTCCAGTAGTGGTGACAGATATTTACATCCTTCCCCATGGAGAAGAGAGAGGGCAGACAAATCAAAGGCTGTTATTTACACCGACAAACTCAAATTTACAGGAAAATGCTTCAATTTAGCTGCATCACTGCAGAACTGTGAGTTTTAAGTTGTCTTACAATAGGGAAAAAAACCCCCACAGTACACGGAAAACATCATAATGACCTGATGAGAATAGTGGAACAAATTACCTTGAAACACTCATTTCACAGTCAACATTTCCTTGTTTCTTATTTTCGTGTTGCCATCCAATTTAATTCTTTGTTTCAACCAATACTTCAGGCTATATCTTCAAATCCAGGCAGGCAGCACGTTGCTGTTATGACACTTTCATTCAACACCTCACAAAATGGGATTCTTCCCCGGACTGGAATGCCTGGCATATTATTGCAATCTCCCTGCTAAAGAATTGAATCAAATCTATTATCCAAGTAGCAGGGTTTATGTGTATTTGTCTCTTTACTACAAGGTAACTAACTCTGAGTTGGAGTTTGAATTAATGATACCTCCAGAAACCTATTCAACATGCCAACTTAATATGTGAGAAATACTTTTTTTCTCTGTTCGAGATAGGAAGTTCTCCGAGAAGCAAAATAAATGCGGGATGAGATTAAAAATATGTCTTCAGATTCAGCTGGAGTTTGGTGCTTATGCTCTATTAAAACCAGAGCTGTCAAAGACGAGCTGCAGGAGGAATATTGTACAGAAGGCAGTGGCAGAGATTATTAAAGCTACAAGCTGGAAATGAGAGACAGCATCAGGGAGAGGGAGCGCGTAAATGCGTTAGCGGGATGCAGGGGATGGCAGGCCCTTGGCATCCCTGCTTCCTGCACAGGGGTTGTTTTGTCATAAACAAACTTGAAAGCTCCCTATAAACCCTGCACATCTCCTGCTCCCCTGCCTGCTGCACACTTGGGGCAGCCCACGTGTGTTTTGCAGGAGCTGGAGGTGTTGAGGTGGAAGTTGTCGTACAGCTTCGGTGTCAGGCCTCGGCTTGGGCAGCCAGAGCCAAGCACAGGAGCAGGGTCCCCATCCAGGCTGGAGTCTGGGGGCATGGCCTGCCACCCACGGGGCTTTTCCCCTTCCAGTTCAGCGGTGGCACCCAGCACGAGGTCACCTGGAACGCTGCAGCTCGGCCTGAAGGGAAGCCAAACGCCTGGGGAGTTCATCTTGGAACTAGGCCCGAGTCAGCTTGAAGGAAGAGATGAGGACATGGAAGGTTTTCCTTCAGCTTTTACACAACTTAGGATCACAGAATCATTAGTGGACACAGCCTTAAGCGGCACCAGGGGAAGTTTAGGCTGGACATTAGGAAACCATTCTTCACAGAAAGAGTGATTGGGCATTGGAATGGGCTGCCCAGGGAGATGGTGGAGTCCAGTCCCTGAAGGTGTTTAAAAAAAGACTGCATGAGGCACTCAGTGCCATGGTTTGGTTGGTAAGGTGGTTTCAGGTCATAGGTTGGACTGGGTGATCTCCAAGGTCTTTTCCAACCCCTCTAATTCTGTGATTCTGTGACTAAGGATGGAAAAGACCTCCAAAATCACCCAGTCCAACCTCTGCCCAATTCCCCCCTGCTCATAAACCACATCACAAAATGCCACAGCTACTCATTTTTTGAACACTTCCAGGGATGGGGACTCCACCAGTGCCATGAGCAGCCAGTTCCAAAGCATGGCCACTCTTTCAGTGACGAATTTTTTCCTAAGGAGCTTTTGTTTAAGGCATTTCATGCCTTAAAAAAAGACAAACAAAAAACCTGTTAGGGAAAACTGCTTCGGTATGGCTTCAACCAGAACTTTCTCCAAAGGCACACAGGGGATTTGCTTTAATTATTTCCTCAGTTTTAAGCAAAAATAACTGTGTGCAAACAACTGGTCTTGAGGGAAATCCCCGTAACAGGCTGCATGAAACAGCCTGTCCAGGCCTGTTACTTGTTCTTTTACTTCCCAAACACATCTACAGCAGAAGCATCAAGAGAGATGCAGGAGAAATAAGAAGTGCAATTAAACAAGCTAGAATGAAAAAGGACTCCACAATGAAAAGGAATCACATGTGAACCTAATTTGTAAATATACAGGGCATAAACCCAGAAAATTCAGTATTAATTGAAAGCATCTTGCTGCTTAGGGATCTTAAATTTGAGTCTCAGTCAAATTATTCTACCCTTGATGATAAAAGTCATGCTGATTGCAGCTTTCTCAGACCTGATATTCTGCAAAACAACAACAATCTAAATTCATGCCTAGAATTAGTCACTTTTCCCTGAACCACACAGGCGGGCACACAGTGGAGCCATTAGACACCGTATTTTAAAGTTCCCCACAATGCTACAGACCCAGGAAAGATTCCTCCTTGGAGTTTTTGGGCTCCAACCATATTCTCCTGGTTTTCAAAGCGGTGCTCAAGGGTTTTGCTTGGTGCTTATTCTCAACAGTGTTTTTCCAACACAGCCACCCTCCCTGCTCTTGGCCAGTGATGATGTGCTTGCAGCAGTGTGGCTGAGAGTGATGATGCTGGAGCACTTGGAATAAAATCTGAAGCTCCCAAGAGCTTCCATGTGCTTTTGGTCAGAGACAGAAGACACAGTTTTGCTGAAATAACAAATTAGAGGCAATAATTCCTCGTGGACGGAGTTTTTGCCATTCTGAAACACAAAACTAACAGTGCATCATTAACGTTTAACCATTTCAGGGAGGAATACATGAAACCAAATGAAATCCATTTAGTGTTTGCTGGATGGTGACAGGCTGAGCTTTAGCAGAGCTCTGTTGGAGGGGCTGGCTGGGACATGCTCAGCCAGCAATGAAAGCCCACTTTTCATCTGATTACTTCATCGTGTTATTTACCTTCGAGTGCACACAAATTACAGAAACATCACAAAGCAATCCAGCAGCCTCAAGATGTCATAACCCTTTTCACTGGCAGTGTATGCTTTGAAACAGAAAATGGAAAAATCAATAGGCTTGGATCAGATCGGCTGAATTTGCAAAGTCTGGACATGCATGAATTTAAGGCTAAATGGCACCTACACTTCTGCCTGGGTTGTGTTGTGGTGCTGTGTGTGTCCAGAAATCCCTCTGCAACAATTGTATTTGATTAAAAGGTGTGCTAGCTGTTGTAACTACCACCTGGAGTAAAGCTCTCTGGGTCTTTAAGCTGATTGTTAATTCATCACTGCACACGAGGGCTGGAATACTGATCAGGCTCCCTGGCAGTTGGATTGCAGGAATGAACTCTGGCAGTGCCTTTCTTTTTCAAAAGGAGGCCTAAACTGCTCAGTTCAGTGCCCAATAGGCACTCAGGGATGACCAGCTGATAACTGAAGAGCAGGAAGGAGGAAGAGCTCAGCTTGCCAGTGCCAGGAAAAGGTCACCATCAAAAATACAAAATACATCCCCAAAAGTTTGACTTGGTTTTCTACCTTCCCTTCTCCTCTTTAGGGACACATCAGGTAAAGCCACAGACTTGCCTATATCCACATAAAATCATGGAAGGGCCTGGTTGGAAGGGACATTAAAGATCATCCAGTTCCATCCTCTGCCACCTTCCACTGTCCCAGGCTGCTCCAAGCCCGGTCCAAGCTGGCCTTGGACACTTCCAGGGATCCAGGGGCAGCCACAGCTGCTCTGGGCACCCTGTGCCAGGGCCTCCCCACCCTCACAGCCAAGAATTTCTTCCCATTATCCCATGTAACCTTGCCCTCTGCCAGTTTGGAAGCCACTCCCCCTTGTCTTGTCCCTCCAGGCTCTTTTCCAAAGTCTCTTTCCATCTTTCTTGTATCTCCTTCGGGCACTCGAAGGTCACAGTTAGGTCACCCTGAAGTTTCTCTTCTCCAGGCTGAACAATCCCAAGCCTCTGCCCTCATTCTAACATGGTTCCCTACCCTACACATGCTGAGTAATGCCCTGACCCCACCTCTCTGCTTTAAAAGGGTGGCCTTATATATAATCCTAGAACGGTCAGGAAGGGACCTTAAAGCTCGTCTCATTCCAGCCCCACTTCCACAGGCAGGGACACCTTCCTCTGATGCAGAAACACATCTCAGCTGCAGATACGTGGAGAATCAGCTGTTAAATTCTCCTTTCCATGCTCTGCGCAGCCCTCCTGGTGGTCCTGGTAGCACCTCCCAGTCTGCATCTTCCTGTGAGCCAGGGAGGAAAAAATGCAACCTGCAGTGGGAGCACTCGCTGTGGATCGATCCTGTCTGGAGGATGGAAGTGCTGCTGTCATCTCTTCCATATGTCACTAAACAGGCTCACAGCTCAAAATTGCCTTTCGGACTTTGAAGCACAGGTACAGAATCCAATATCACTGCAGCAGCAGCAGCCAGCCCCCCTGGTGTGGGGAGGTGAGGGCCAGGCTCTGAGCAGAATGAGTTACAGGAAATAAACCCTGTATTTTGTCAAAATTCTGCTTGGAGTGAAAAGAAAGAGAACTTTCATTTATCACTTCTGATTGTTATGGACACTCTGTGCCAATGCTCCAGCTCTCTCTGCAGCAGTTCCCGTGGCAGGAGACCACATCAAGGTCTTTGCTTAATGGATGCTCTCCGTGGAGCAGACCCAGCAGCCTCAGGCATGTTTTCTTTTTTTCCCCTTTATTTCAGTGTTTCCTCAGAATATTGGGAAAAACCTGGTGAGAACCATTGTTGTAAGGAATATGACATTTCCAGGAACAGCAGTCCCAACTCTCCCCGCTGTCTTCACAGGAGAGGTGCTCCAGCCCTCTGAGCAACTTGGCGGCCTCCTCTGGGCTGATTCCAACAGGGAAGGGTCTCTGAGGGGTCTCTGTCCTGCTCTACCCACCCCCAATGGGGGCACTGGGCATCCTTCAAGGCTACTTTGAGCAGAACACATGCAGAGAGCTCCTTAAAATGATGCAACTAATCGCTCCAAGACCAAAACCGCTGCAAGACCTCACCACACTCAGCTAGTCTTCCTACATCTCCGTTGAGCTTCCCAGTGTTCCTTTCTTTGCAGAATTCTGTGTGCGCAGAGGCTCTCCCAGGCTCCAGGAAAAGCAGGAGCCACCAGGCAGCAATGAGGAAGCAGGAAGCCTGGAAGGGTTTCACCTCCCTGCTGACAGGACAAGGCAGGGTGATAATAGAGTTTCTAATTTATTTTAAAGTGCTGATATCACAAGGATAGGATTATGCAAATCTCCTGACGTTCCTAAGACACAGAGAACAGCCTGGAATCTTAAAACCAGAAGTTATGGGCGTGTCTCCATAAGGAAGGGGCTTTGCTTTCTCCATCATCCCCTGTTGTAGTCTTCTCTGCATTCTCAGAGCCCATGTGATGTCCATCGACACCAAGTGCAGCCACGGCCTCCTCTCTCCTGTTAAACACAACCTGAAGCCAATGGGAGCAACATTCCCTGTTTATTTCATGTGGTAGAAAACCAGGCAGCATCAGAAATTCCACTTTTTTGCCCCTCCAATGGTTTAAACCTCTCTCCCAGAGCACTTAACCACTGTGTTCAAGGCTCTGCTGTATCTGCACTCGGTTAAAGCTGCTTTATTCCAGGTTAGTTCCTTAGGCTTTTATTATAAAAGGAGGGTTTTTATCTATGAAACAGAGATCTACATTGCAGAGAGGTTGTAAGGAGCATTACAGGCAGTGAACCAGGCAGATAAAGTAGTAATAGGGAACACAGAAGTATTTGAAGATTATCTTTTAGTTCTATATTACTTACTCTTCTTTAGTTCCCTTAAAAGTGTTTATCCTAAATCAACCCATTGCCAGTTGTATTGGAAAAGCAATATATGTGATTGAGATATGGTGGGGAACAAAGCACCCACAGGTCCTGGAGCTAATAGATTCTGATTGATAAAATTTAATACTTGGGAAGGAAAAACCAGTCTATATTTGCAGTCTGGGCGATTTGCTATTTTATCTGCTCCCCTTTCATTACAGACAAGATGATGTAGATTCCAATAAATTATTGAGTGAAATAGCCACGATTTTCACGTGAGAGTCTTTGTTTTTCGGTGTGACAAAAGAAGTTATGGTGCAGGTTTGCAAGGGAAAAAAAATACTAAATTATTTGGAATAAATGATTGGCGTTTTTAAAAAATCAAAACAATGAAATTAATTGATCAGTTATTTTTGCAGTGAAGGTTGATCCTGTGTAAATCTTTTAAGGTACCAGATAAACTTGTCTGTTCTGTAGCTTGTACTGAAGAAGGACATCAGTGCGTAACATTTGGACTTTTCATGGAGTGAAGGAATGAGGTCACAGGCGTTGCTTTTCTCAACAGGAAAACCACATCTGGCACAGAGAATGCACTGAGCTGTAAATATCCATTTCTAAATGCCACAGCCAGAACAACAAATAGTGTAACCTACACCTGAAATCCCACTGACAAGATTCACATCCAAAAATCCCCTACACGAATCGCTCGGGTAAATCTTGAAATTCCTGTTGGAAGGAATTCTTTGAGGGCTTTGCAGCTGGAATGAGGGAGATAAAGCAGTGGTGGCTGGGGGTAACTTGGGGTAAATCTACAAGAAGTAATTCTGTGCTGGATCAAGATCTCCAAAGGGCTGGGCAGGAATTTGGGAAGGGCTGAAATAGGCACAGACACTGTCAGCAGTGTCTGAGAGCCCCCTCTTCCTTGCCACTTTTCCTCTCTTCCTTGCCATTTTTTATTGCATATATTATAATCCTTGATTGTTATTTTGTTGGTAGAAACATTACAAAAAGAATTGGTTGCCTGAAGTAGGACTGTACCCATCAGAACCCAGGACAGGGATGAAAGAGGAACTTCCTGCAGCACCAGGGCACAGCTACACTTCCTCAGCAACAAGGTCAAGGTCTGAGGGAAGGGAGAAGTTCCTGAATCATCTCCACGTAGTTAAAAACAGGTTGCTGTGGGAGCAGTGGGAAATATGAAGGAGAAAAGGGTTTGGATAAGAATTAACCCCCCTGCCAAAAGGACATTTGCCACAGCAGCCAGGGCCATCTCCCGTGGAAGTCGGGCAAAATCAGTGTAGCTGTGGCAGGGATAAATCCAGCCCTTGAGCTTCAGCCCAGGAAGAGAAATCTGTCTTCAAGAGCTCTCCAATCTGGAGAAAACTCCTGCAGACGGCAAAGTGACTCTGGTGATGACAGGCGACAAATGAACTGTGCCGTGACAAGTGAGAAAACTGTTCAGGAATATAAAATATTAAACACATATTCCCTGTGCGCCCCTCCCTGGGAGAGGGGCAGCTCCTCAGCTGTGCCTCTGGCCTGCAGATGGGCTTTGGAGCAGGAGCCCTAAGGCTGCATCAACACTTACTGCTCAGAGCAAGTCCTGTGCTCAGCTCAGAAGAGAAATTTAATATTTTATGCTGCTAACGCTGTAAAAGCACGGCAAAAAATAACAAAGGCCAGATGTAGACCAGCTCTACAGCTTCCCAGCATGTGTTTCTGTGCTCTGGGTTTCTTGGTGCATGAACAAAAATCAAGCCAGCTCAGGGTTTTTCCTCCCCCTTCAACTCACCCTCTGTTTAATTTGATTGTGACCTTCCAATTTTTTCCTCTAGAGAAGCTTGATATTACTTTGTAAAGGGCATTTTCACTCTTTAATTGAATAAGACAATCAGGCTATGGCAGGAATTATTGTTTCCCACCTTGAAAATTAGTGCCTGGATTGGCCATTCAGATCATTTAAGCTGAATTGAGGACCCGGGGCCTGTGTTCATCCTGAAGTGTAAATTACAGGTCCTCTCCCTTGGAAGCTCCAAAGTAATTTAACTAGGTAAGGAAGCACTGATGAAGGTCCTTGGATGATTACACAGCTTTGGAGAAGGACAGGACCCAGTGGTTGTGGTTTTCCCTCTCTTTTTGACAAGCAACTCCATCAGGGAGTTTTGGGGGACAGGGCAGCTTTCCTTTCACCCACGGTGGGATGCAGCGTTCCCCTAAGGTGGAAACGAGAACAAAAGTGGGAATTCCAGTGGATTTTTAACCTGTCCTGGGGAACGGAGATGCTCAGGCATTGCCCAGGCTGCTCCTGGCTGACTCAGCTCCAAATCCTCCAGACCTGAGGTGTTAAAGGCTCACGGGGGTGCTTCAAATGGAGCAGGAGAACTCAGCAGGTGTTGAGGAGAAAATCCAAGTATTTCAAAAGCAGGAAATGGGGAATACTAAGCGGCTTTCAGACACCTTAATTAGAGATAACACCGCTCTTAATCTCAGAATTGAATTCATAGAAAATCAATTAGAACATTTTAAAAATTGAGATTAGATGCTAACAGGAAAAGATTAATGTATTGACAGCATTATCAAGACAAAGGAACTGTCAGAGGATTTGTTCAGCAAGTTTAGTGCAGTTTGGAAAGCTGAAAAAGAGAATTTACTTTGCAGTGGAGGTTGTGGGGAAGGAGATTAGCCATTCCTTTGGGAGATATTTGGATATTTGGAGAAAGAAGGATATTTCCATAACACACCCTGTAGTACCCAGGCTGAAAGAGATTGGTGCTCATCTCCTACAAGGCAATTCAGTACAAAAATACCGAGGAGAAGCAAAAAACAGGGATTGATGTCCAACAGGGGGGCTTCTGGAGCGGCCTGCACAGGCACAGCCTGTAGCTAAAAGGGCTTTAACCCCAAGTTTTTTGGGACTTCCTTTATGTGAAAGTAGAAAAAACAAACCCAAAATCTGGAAGTACAGGGCCTTCCAGAATTTGAGATAATTTTGAAGATCCAATAGGCTTCATTTTTATGATTTGTGGTTATAACAGACCTAAATTCTCTGATTCAGGCATCAAATTCAGACCCAAAATGGGGACCCTGATTCATTACAGTCAGAGCAAAGGAAGGTAACAAATTGCCAGCTGCTAACACATGTGCTGGAAATACTCACAGCAAATCATGTGCGTGAGCTTCCTTGGAAAACTGCTGAGCTTGTCCTTCGTATCCCACTTCCCTGTGAGGAAATTCCTGTTGTGCTGCATTGCTGCAGGAACACCGCTCCTGTTGCAATATATCACAGGCAATGAGAGACCCAGAAAAAAAGGACCAGAAGTGATCTATCACAATCTGACACAGCCACATGGAAATGTGAGGAATTGTATTGATTTGTCCCCAGGAGCGTGGCTAATTTGTAAGGAGCTCTCACTCCTCGTGCCTTAACATTCATTGCACATTTCAACAGCAAGTAATTACAACCATTATATTTGGGATTATGTAATGATGAAACATTTATGAGGGGGAAAAAAAAAATCAAAAGTTCAAGAAAGCATGAAATCACATTAATTCAGATGAACTGTTGTAATTATGCAAGGTGATAAATTGGAGTTTCTCTAATTGTCTGTAACAATTTCATATGTTAAAACACCCAAGTTTCCTTGGTTTCCTTGGAGAAGTTCTGTGCTCCTTCTTAAGACGGACTGGTTTGGAATGGACTGGTTTGGATGGACTGTCCCTGAGCAGGTTCAACAATTTCAAACACATGATTGGGAGGCTGAAATCAATGAGTTGCTGCTCGTGATTAGGTTTTTGTTCCTATCAGACATATTTAAGAAGCAGTTCCCTAATCGCAGGAAAACTGACCTTGTGTTCACTCTGTTGTGTAGTTAAATCTGCGACTCTGACACCTGTAGAGCAGTTTTATATTAAAAAATCCAAACAAAAACCCCAGATGTGTGAGTAATAGTGGTGGTGGGGAAATCAGAATAAATATATTAATTAACAGTCAGCAATTGGATGTTGCTTGGAGGAACTTGGTCTAGTGCAAGGTGTCCCTGCCCATGGCAGGGGGTGGAACAAGATGGACTTTAAGGCCCCTTCCAACCCAAACCACTCTGGGATTTATGATTATCTCTATTATTATGAACTTTAAAACATTAGGGAAAAAGTAATGCATGGCTGAACCTATTAATTAACCTATTAATTAACACAAGTGCTTCAGCAGGGAAGATTTCTGTCCATCACTTCCATTCTGTCTCTGTCTCCAGAGGCCGTTTTTCCAGGCAAACACCTCAGCCACCCTGGCTTTGCTTCTCTCACTGGCACGTTTGTGCTCAGCAAAGTGACCCCAATGGTCACCTTCATCCAACAGCGATATTCTTCTCAACCTCTGTTTTTATTCTGTTTGAAATCTCCCTGGAATGCTTTCAGGCCATAAATCAGGCTAAAGGCAGGTTGGACGGGGCTTGGAGCAACCTGGGGTAGTGGAAGGTGTCCCTGCCCATGGCAGGAATGGAATGGGATGAGCTTTAAGGTCCTTCCAACCCAAACCATCCTGTAATTCCACGATAACATCCTTGGGTAAAATGGGTAAAATTGGGTTACACCAGCTGAAAGAAGCTCTGGCCCATTTCTTCTCCCCATTCCTCCCTTCATTCCCGGCGAGGAGCTGACAGCTTCCTCCACCTCAAGAATTCCTGCTCCCATGGGAGAAAGCCGTGCCATTCCCCGCCTCCATCCCACAAAATGCCGTATGTTTGGGGTGTTGTGAGCACAGCCCCGCCTCGCTTAGCTCTGCAACATTCCCAGCCGGCGACGAGGCCGTGCCACACGCGGCTGAGTCCATGCATTCCCACTCTTCCTGGGAAGCATGGCCTGTGCATCTGAGCATTTTGCTTGGCCTCCACGACCTCATTATCACATCCAACTGATTAACTGTGCTCTACCAAGAGCAGTCTGCCAACGTGCACAGATCACAGGGAAAAAAAAGTGGCTTTTTGTTAAAACTCGCAGCTGAGAGAGCAATGGAGTGTGAGGGAACTCGTTGTTCTTCAAGTGAGATAAATACAGACAAAGAATGAAAGGAATTATGTAGGAACTAGGTGATAATTTATTTATAGATCTCTGCAGAAACACTGAAGTTAGCAAATATACCATCTGTTAAATAGTCATCTTATTCCTAAGTGCATATTAGCAATCTAAATGTGTGCCAAACACCTGATCTTAGCCTTCTTATTTGATACTCCTTTTGACAAGCAACATTCTGCTTTATTAGGTCATGTCATGTTACGTTATAGAGCTGTGCTAGGGAACAGGAGCTGGGAGAACACCGTGGTTGTGCTCTCTTGGTGTAAATGCACACCCAGGGCGAAGAGAAGTGGTTTTGACAGCAGCCAGAATTTCAGGATAACAAGAGCAAAGTAGAATATCTGCATTTATATCCTCAGGTAATTCTTTTTTTTTCTATAGATGCACTCAACACGTTTCAAATTGCAATGAATCGTTGAAAATACAGCCCCATAGGTGGGAAAATGGATGGAGAAATCTTTGGGGCAAAAACAAACATTATTGCTGAGGGTCCACCTCGTCCCTCTCTCACCCACCTGCACTGCAAAACAGAAGTAGATTATTTTATAGCTCATTACTGAACCCATTTGAATGAGGTGTCACAATATTCCATGGGAGATGGTGCCTGCCTGGAGGAAGAGTCCAATAAAGATGGAAACAGAAGCAATGCTGACTCCACTAATGAATTCTCTTTATCTATTTTGCCTTGGTTTGCTTTTTCAGAGGTTTGGGGATTTTTTGTTCTTCAATGATTCTTTATTACAGAGACAGACACTGAATAAATTCACTTTGTACGATTATCTATCAATCAAAGCAAAAGATCATTTCTGGTTTGGCCTGTAAAATTTTGAGGAGGTGAGGGTTTCTAAACATTCTAAAAGATGCAGTGTGAGGAAGAACTTGGAGTTAAGCAGTGGAATGTATTCTCTAAAGAAAATGTCTTTTCCCAAAGGTCTTTAAAAACTGAGTTAAATAAGGACATTGCATACTTGTCCCTGCCATGGGTGAGATGAAGAGATTAAATGATGATTTATGTGCCTCCACAGCTGCTTTTTTATACCAATGATTAATAAGCATAAAGGAATGGAAATCTTTTCTCCTGCACTGGAAAATCCAAGTTGCTTTGTAAAACAAAACTACAAATGTGCCATGAAAGAGCCCAAACTCCTGCCCACAGGTTTTGATCCTCAAGGTTGAAAAGTGGAGATCGAAAAGGCACAGCCAACTTTTTCCCCACATGGATTCAGCTGAAAGGGAGTGGGTTTAGATGGGATATTGGGAAGAAATTCTTCCCTCTGAGGGGAACAGGCTGCCCAGAGAAGCTGTGGCTGCCCCTGGATCACTGGCAGTGTCCAAGGGCAGGTTGGATGGGGCTTGGAGCAGCCTGGGATAGTGGAAGGTGTCTCAGGGGTGGAGCTGGATGAACTTCAAGGTCCCTCCCAACCCAAACCATTCCATGATTCCATCATACAATCAAAAATGGTCCTGCTCCCTATGAAACAGTGGATCCCTAAGAGATCTCATCCTCCTGCTTTTAATTATTCAAGTCAGGCACACTTGTCATGGTTTTAATAGAGAGGCACGGACAGGTGACACAGCACCTAAAAGGAGAGTAAAAATGATAACATGACATATTGTGTCATTAAACTAAAAATTGCTACTAGCAGCTCATTACTTTCCAAAATCCATTCTCATTTCAGAGCGAGGTATTACACAGCTAATTCTCAATTGTCAGGAAAACCTTCTCCTCCTGCTACTCTTCCCTTCCTCTATTTTTTTTCCCCCGCTCCTTTCTCGGGTGTCTCATAACAAGTGAAATTTTGTTCTCAGCAAAAAAGAACCAGGGCTGATTTACCACAGTGAAAATACTGGGAAGCATTACTTAGACTGCACAGATTTTCCATACTGCCTAAGAGTTTTTTGAGGGTTTAACTCTATTTTTAAGTAGAAATTGCAGTTTGGTTTGTATTAGAAGCTGAGGGAAAGAGATAGGAAAGGGAACTGTGACCGTTTTGTTGCCAGTGCCTGAATCCTAAAAAAATCTGAATTTTTGCACCTCTCTAGTATTTTGTTTTAATTTAATATAATAAATAAGAGAATTTGAAGGTCTTTTTTCCCGTTCTCCCAGAGCACAAAACCTCAGAGCAGGCACCCCAAGCAAATCTTGAAGGTTGTTCAAGGGACTGCTTTTCCACCCAAATATTTGGTGCTGGCCTTTTTCTTCTCAGAGAACAATTCCCAGGAAAGAAAGAAAAAGTGGTAAATTTTCTCAGATGGAATTTTCAAAATGGGTAAATAAATTCACACAATCAGAGACTGGACTAAGCCTAAATATGAAACCAAACTCTAATTAATCATATTACACCCATCCACTATTTTCTCTTTTGTTTAGAATTACAGGATGGAATACAACTAAATAAATGAATTTTTTTTTCTTTTTTTCTTGGCCTTTCTTGTGTTTTTTTCCCCCTTGGACTACCCATAATCCAAGGCAGAGCTGTAGCCAGCAGGCAATTAAAAGAACATCAGCGTTTAAAGCCCTTTCCCAGTGTATTGACAGGCCCCATCCATTGTGCCATGACAGCACGAGGAGGTGCTACAGGTGCTTAATTCAATCCAGCCCCCTCTGAGCACACAATGTCTTCATAGGAGACCAATATCCAGGAGATGAAGAGGAGGAAAAGAAAAATTAACTGTGTAAAGTTCAGCTAAAGGGGAGAAAATTGATATATTGACATAAATAGCTGAGGCTGTACAGGTAGTAATCGTTATTGCTCTGACCAGCGAGGGCTGCTTCTCTCTATTGAACTCTGGCTCTGGTTGGCGTTCAGCTGATGAAAAATGGAACAATTGTTTGAAACAAGAATCTGCAGCAAGGTAAATAAAATGGGCTTAGGGCAGGCAGTTTGCAGCTCTGTGGTATAAAGGGAAGCTGATATTTATTGTATTAAAGCCTATTTTGAATGTGTTTCGAGCAATCATTTCCCAAATGGCTCTGGCAAAATAGGAAGGCTTCTCATTAGGATGAGAAGTGGATGAAAAAGTAAATAATCTTTTTTTTTTTTTCAAAAGCACAACTTCTGTGTCATGTTTTGTAATTGAATTAAAGGGAATCAGGCTGATAATTCTTCAACATCTCAGTGAAATGTGAGGAAGCAGCAGCTCGAGTGTGGTGTTAGACTGGGTAAAAAATAGACATGAAAAGCCATAAAAACCACCAGTGGGAAATGGGCATGGACATATTCATACAGGAGATTTCCCACTGAAAGTCCTCTTTTTCTCCCCTTTAAAACCAGTGCTAAAGCTCAAGGCAATTAAAACATATCCAAGTATTTCAGCCAGTTTGGGGCAGAACAGAATCTTTAAGAAAACAACACATTTTTATCATCGTTTAAACCTACACTCTGTGGGAGTCCTGCTGATCTTTAATTATCACTTTTATATATAGAACACAGCTGTTCTCTATTTCTATAGAAAAGGAAACACCACCAAATGCATTTTTTTCTGACTCATGTAGGTTAAGTCTTGCAAGTTCCAAAAAATGATGCTGGAAAAAGTCATGGAATAATAGGCTGGCCTTGGAAGTAGACGTTGTAAACACAAATTCCCAGAGTTGCAGTAGAACTGCTGTAGGAATAAATATTTTGTGAATGCCAAAGGACTCGGTTGGACTGGATGATCTGGGACAGGTTTTCCAGCCTTAATGATCCGGTAATTCCATGCTATCAGACTGGACGAGGGATTTTCCCATACAATTTCTTAATGAAATGATATTCTGCTGTCCAATATGTGACTCTGTTCTTGAGTGGATGAATTGGATAGATTGGGATGCAGCTGGGAATAAATCTGATGGACAATAACCAGGCTTTGTTTTCTCCTTCTCCCTCAAGACCTGGAAAACTTCGAGACGAGACCGAGAAGCCCGGTGTCAGTGAGAGAGGGACAAGGAGTGGTCCTGCTCTGTGGAACTCCTCCCCACCACGGAGGTATGGTGAGGGACAGCTCAGGAGAAGCAGAATTCCCTATGGGATTAGCACTGGAATTTGCTTGTGCATCACTTACTGGGTTTACAACAAATTTGGATTTTGTTTCTTTAAAAGACACTGGGTTCACACTTTTTTAGGGCCCTTTTTTGTTGTTTTGTGAGGGAGTAGAACCTGCCATTCCCTGGGACACAGCAAAGACAGCATGAAGGTCTTCAAGACTCTCTGCTGCCATTTCTGGTTATCCCAGGGCCTTGGTCCTCATGGAATGGCAGAAGAGCAGCCCTCAGCAATTCTTCCTACACCAGAACTACTCCAGGTCTCCCTGGAATGGCTCTTTTCCCTTTTAGTGCTTGCTGCTGCAGTGCTCTCATTTCAATCCTGCACCAGTCACATTGGATTTGTCATGAAGGTTTGGCTTCTGCTCTTGAATCCCTGATTTTATTCCTGCCTGATAATCACAGAATAATTTAAATTGGAAGAGGCTTCTGGAGAGGTGAACTGCCTGATTAAAGGGGGGCTGCCCAGATCAGGGTTCTTAGGAATTGTCAGTGCTTCAGATGGGGAATGAAAAGGAGTTTGCTGAGGAACTGATTTGGGGGTGCCTTTGCCTATTGCTGCTTCCTCACCATAAGACCTTGGAGATCTTCCTTTCTGGGTGGGGTAAATCCAGGTGAAAATTTCACCTGAGTAAAGCAAATATCTATTAATAAAGAGGAAATATCAATGACATAGTTACCAAATTATCTTGTTCTGGACTTAAAGAATCAGCAGTTCTTGGATGACTCACACCCTGCTTCTGGCAGCAGGGACCACACCTCCACAGGAGCTGCAGTTTTCCATGTCCTGCTCCCAGCAATCCTCAATTCTTCTTAAAGAAACAGAGGTATAAGACAAAGTCCCAGGAGAAGATAAATAGTGATCTAGAGAGAGGATACATGATTTCAGAGAAGGAGAAAAACCCATCAATCAATAGAAACCCCTCCAGTCCTACAGAGAGGAAGTGTCAGTTCGCTGGGTGTTTACAGCCATGTGAGAGGAGGATATAATCAAGGAGACGAAGTGAAACCTGGTCCTTAAGGGCACGAAAGGCTTCAAAGAGTTCCTCAAATGTATCAGTGAGACAGGCAGAAAGACAACACATCCATCCTAGAGCCAGTGAACTGCCCATTTTCCTCCTGCTGCAGGGTAAAATTATGATTTGACAAATAGGAAGGAGGAGAAGAAAACATTCAGAACAAATAAATGGTTACCAGGTGAGTTCCCCCCAGATTAATTGATCTGACAAAATGGGATCCATGAGCAAAGCCTTTACCAGAGTGCTCCTGCAGCTGGGGCTGGGAGCTGCTGACCAGCAGGCCTGAAAAATCCATTCCCTGAAATAACAAGTCCCCAGTGAGCAGAGCTCGAGTCCTTTTGTCATCCCTAAACACTGAGTTTAGGATCCAAAATTATCTGCCACGGGGATGAAGCGCACGGTGTGAGCCATGGACTGTCAGAGGCTATTTCAGGATGCTTGGGAAGTTGTTTTTGTTGGAAAGGATTGTATATTTAGTTTTGGGGTTTTTTTAATTGAAACCCTTGCCTCCACCTCACAATACCGACAGGAGGAAGGATTACTAACTGTGCTTCCAGCTCACGTTACAAGCGTTCTGTCCAGCACTTTAAATGCACCAGGAATTAGAGAGATGTCAAGGAATTTGGGAGATAAGCCTTAGCAGCAGGGAAAGAGTTGCCTTTTCAGTGATGCAAAGACTTGAAGGAAGACAGGAACCCTCTGTACAGCAGTTGTTTGAAGCAGCTGCTATTAATATCAGAAATGTGAAACAGGAAGCACTGGGCAAAACCTCCTGCCAACCTATAAAAGTCAGGGTAACAATAGAAGAAGAGGAATAGAAATAACAGAATGGAAAACAAGGAGGGTTCATTAATTCCATTCCTCCCATATAACATCCAGAAGATGGAACGAGAGCTCCAGAAGTGTTCCTACCACCCTTGGTCTCTAGGGAAGTGTCTCACTTCTTTTTTTACCCCTCACATTGCCAAGTTTATCTGGTCCTGCACCACAGCACTGGAGTTAAACCTCCTGCTCACAGGAAAACTCTGCAGAGTTCATCAGGACACTCAGCTGCTTATCAGACACCACAAGTGTTGCTCCATGGTCAAAAATACTTACAATATTTAAAGTTTAATTGGAATTAAACTGGATTTTCCAATGCATTTGACAAGGAAAGATGTGCTGCTTCTTTTTTGTATACTGGTTTCTTGAGTGAGAGCACTGCCACCCTATTTTTGTACAAGAGAAACAAGTGATTCACTCAAACAGAGGATAAGAATATATTAGTCAGCTATAAAACAGAAACAAACAAACAAACCCCACCAAGCAAACAAACAAATGTACAAAAAGGCTGCTCCAGCAGCTTTCACATCAGCTTCAAGCTACCTCAGAGAACAAAAAGAGAATTCCATATTGCTGTGAACTAATATTAGGGCTTTCAGGATAAATCAAACACAAGCACAGAAGAAAAAAAGACCCACCTAAATTTATATCTTAGATCAATTAAGACATTAAAAATCACAGTTAATGAGCACAAAATCACAGCCTCTAAGTAGCTTTTAAAGCAAGAGCAGGGCTACCCCAGGTTACCTAACCCACCCCAAACCCTCTGTTCCCCCACCCAGCTCCTCCTCCCCCATTTATGTACAGGTGTCTCTGTTGTTATTTCTGAGGCTCATTACCACACCTTATAAAGTTCAGCTGTGCCATCCCTCTGCTCCTTAGAGAGGCTCAGCAGGGCAGGGGGGATCAGGTGAGCTGCATTTTTTTCCTGAACCCCATCCCTTCTCTGCTTTCAGTTCTTTAGCTCAGCCCTTCTTCCCTGTGCGACCAACATAAGTAATATTTTACTAGTGAAAAAAGTGGTTTATGGAGAGCTCTGAGGTAGAGAAAGGCATGGAGGGAGGGGGCTGGAAGAAGCCTTAATTTCTGCAGCTACACATAAGCTTGACCTGCCTGTGCTTAAGAAGCTACTGCCTAAATGGTAATACTTGACATAAGACTGTGGGGTGGACTGTTGTTCATTTATTCTCTTAGAAGTGGAGCCTGATCTAAAGCTTGTTTCCTTCGAGCTGGCTCCCTGCAGAGCTTTAAGGAAGTTGCTAATCTTGTTAGGAGCAGCAGGATCACTCTGCATTTGCATTTATTTGTGTGGAAGAGCTGCCAGGGCTCTGGGCTTTCCTCTGTGCCGGCATTGCTGTAGGGACCCTAAAAAAACCCCAAAACACTCCTAAGGAAGTAGGAGCCCTATGGACCTGCCCGGGGGGTAAAAATTCCCAATCCTCAGCCTGCAGAAGGTTGGGAAAGGAGGTGAAACTGGGCTTTGGAGAGGATAGGATGAGATGAGCAGCGCTGTGAAAGGGCCTTTGATTTCTGCATTTTATATTAAACGCTTCACTTGGTAAAGTGCAGAATCTGAAAGGGAGGGTTTGAAGTGTCTCTCCCTTTATCAAACTCAGTGCCTGAGTCGTGGGCTGAGAGTCCCTTTCTCTCTGCTCCTGTGAATCTTTAATCCAGCTTTGCCGCAGCTCCGGAGGGAGGGAGAGTCCCCTCCCTGAGCCCGGCCTGGAGCTGCTCTGCTGCAGATCCAGCAGCATTGGTTGGGATTTGCACTGAAATGTTCAATTCCCCAGATCAGTACATCAGGAGTGGTTATCAGCTCCTCCTCTTTCCCAGCCGAGCTCGGAAGGAAAACTCGCAGGGCTGGGAGAGGCTCTCCAGCCTGGCCAAGCTCAGGAATTGCCTGCCTGGAAGGTGAGGTGGATTAACCAGTTTTTGGAGTCTCCGGGGTGAGAAGGGACACTGACACCACAATCACTTCCCTTGGATTAAAAAAGCCCCAAATAAACACACCCTAATATTGCAGCCCTATAAAACAGCTCCTGCTCTGCCATAAAAGTGGGAGCAAAGGGCTTTTTCTCCTTTCTTTGGCTCAATCAGTGGATCTGCTCATCTGATTTAATCCAAGTGACCCAAAATGGAAGATTTTGTAACACAGCACTGGGTTTTCTACGCTATTACCTGTTGCTGTAGTAACTTTCCAAGAAAAGATACTGAGCAAGGGAGTAGGTTGCTGGTATTATGCCTTAAAAGCAGGAGAAAAAGTTCAGTCTCCAAAGTCTGGCTCCTTTCCCTTGAGATTTCATCCAACTCCCACTGAAGTCAATTAAAATTAGGGTTTCTACAGAGTTTAGTGGAGCTGAATTAGGCTCCAGGCAAGGATGGCCTGCGGATGGGTGATGATGAACCTGCAGTTAGGAGAGGGGGAGTGTTTATATCCCTTATACTGGGGGAAAAGGGATTTAAATATGACTAAGAGGGGCCTGTGCTTGTTCCCAGTTAACGGGAAAATTCATCAATAGTCCCTGAAGCAATGGTGGGGAGCAGAGAGGGAGAGAGGCACAGAAACTCCAGAAAATGAAGTCAGCTGGAACCCCCTGAGAACTGAAATCAGGACAGAAGAGGTCTGGTTCTCTTTTAGTGATGAATTAATTCACAGATTGACCTCCTGAAGAATGCCTGTGTAGCATAAAGTTGGCTTTAATAGAGTTTTGTTTTATTTTATTCCATCCTGCTCAGAAGACTTAGCTGCATCACCTGCTCCCACGGCTGGAGTCTGGGTTTTGGTTCCGTGCCATCAAATGTTTCAAAGATCCTTCCTGGGAATCCTTTTGGAGTCTTGGCAGGTACAGGGATGCCCTTAGAGAGGGTCAGGGCTTCCTTCAGCCCTGTAATTTCCACCACCAGAATTTTGGCAGGGAAACTTCCAAACTGCTTTTCCCTATTAGTAATTTTTAAATTACTTCCAGCTTCTCTTGGATACACTATCCTGGCATGGAAATCTGGGCATCCAAAAGTCAGGTTCAGCCACTCAGAGTGGTTTTATTGCCCAGAGGTGCCTTAGTGCAGGTCTGGGTGAGGAGGAAGGCAAGAATTCCAGCTGGCAGGAAAAGCACATCGGAGTACCAGCCCTCATGTTTTGGGCAATGTGGGGAGACAGCAGATCCAAGGTATTCCTTCCACAGAAATGTTCACAACATTTAACTGGACATAGATTGAAGTATTTACCTTGCAAATCTTCAGCGTTTTCTGTAGAGTCCCTATCTTGCAGCTTAGACACCTTCAAAAAATGAGTTGAAATCGGAATTTTGCACACTTCGGTCTGCTTGCCCAGACAGTCTGCATCAGCAAAGCCTGTGCCTGAGACAGGAAAAGTGTCTGTGTATCTCTGCAAGACAGAGCAGGTCATGGCTGCATCCCTAATTTCTGATCCTTCCTGTAGGAAAACCCCTCCATCTCCAGATTGCCCCTGTAAATGGATGCTTTAAGGTACCTCAAAGTCCACGGGCAGGTGAACGTTCCAACGTGGGGCTTTAGTTTTGTGGGTGAGCACACCTTGGGTTACACTGAGAATTAATTGCTGCATCTCCCGGCTTTACTGCAGACCTCAGGAAAGTTTCGCATTATCTGCAGTAAAAGGGAGCCTGTTGCAGGATTTAGCCAAGTATAGAAAGTGTCATTGATTGCTCCCTGGAGATGCATCATTTCTAATGAGACTCCTAAAATGCTGCAAGCTGATAACATAAAACTCCACAAAACTACTGGAGTTTGCAGACTTATTACCATAGTGCTCCCATGCCGGAGCTGAGGGGGGAAAGCGACGTAAATAATCTTTTTGGAATGGGGTTGTTGATGGGGGAAATGTGTAAAAATGAAGCCGTTGGCAGAACACTGTTGGCTTATGAATTATGCATTTAATTAAGGGGAGCTAAACTGGTAGATTTGGAAAGTTCTGATTTACTGTGGCTTGTAAAAGACAGGATTTGAGTCCTGCTCCTGCTGTTGGGTGTGGAGCAGCTGCAGAGAGGGGCTGGCAGGACACCCGGGGTGACCCCACACTGGGGGATCAGCTCTGAACCTGCTCCTCAGCGCCCAAGGCTTGGCCCAAAAGTCTTTCCCAAAAGCAGGGGATGGTATACTCCCAAGGATATCTGCTTTTCCTGGGTGGGCTGGTCAAACAAATCAGTTTAAAGTTGCCTGGTCTTCTAGATCTACATTATGAAGGTTTGCATTGTGGAGCACCATGTGGGAAAAGGGGGCAGAAAACAGGCGGGAGGTGAGAATAGGACAAGAAGTATGGAAGATAAGGGGATGTTTGTTATCAAATGTGTCGTGAGATCAAATACTAAGTAATCTCCAAAGAACTTGTGTGCAGCTCAGCTCCTCCCTCCATGAAAATCCAACGATCACCCTCCATGTTACCAGTTCAATTTTTCCATATGGAGGGTGGAGAAAGGAGCTGCAGCACTGAGCAGCAATTTGCCCTCTGGATTTTCAGAGGGAAAGCGCCATAAACAGAAATGATTTACTAAAGCAGCTTTCCCACGCCATTGCAGCGCTGCCGTTCCTGCTTAGGAGCAGGCGAAGCAAGAAAATGAGAAGTAGCAGGGGACAGAATCCGCTGTGACCTCCTGAAGTGGCTTGAAATGAGTTGAAAACTCGAGCAATGCTTACCTGGCCTGTGCTAATTTGTGCATCCCCAGTGGTTTTCCCTGCAGCCGCCTCGCTCTTCGCGCCGGCCCCGCCGGGCAGCGGGTTCCGCTGGAAGGGACGCGTGACATGTGTCTCGTGTTTTCCAGGCTTGTCCTACACGTGGATCTTCAACAATAACACCTTGTACCTTCAGGAAGATAGCCGGCGCTTCGTTTCCCAGGCAACGGGAAACCTGTACCTGGCCAAGGTAGAGCCGTGGGATGTTGGGAATTACACGTGTGCCGTGAGCAGCGCCGCGGCGCAGCGCCGAGTGTGGGGGCCCCCCACCGCCCTCACCCTCCGAGGCGATGGTGAGTCAACAGCGGGGCTTGGCTGCCTCAGAACATCCAGCTGCTCCTCCTCCAGCTGCTGGGAATTCGGCCCCACTGAGGGAAAATCGCCCCAGTGAAGGTTGTGCAGCGGGGCACGAGCCCACAGGGAGGTTTGGGCTGTCAGGACGGGGGTGAGGAGATGAACACACAAAGAAAGTTCTCAGTGTCACTGAACAACAAGAGAATGTTATGTGGCACTTTAATATTTCCCACCTCGTGCCCGTGTTGAGGTTTAAATCCAACAAATCTCTCTAAATTTATCATCTAAGTATAGCTCAAATAGCAAATCCAGAGAGCTGCTTCAGATCGAGCCGCCGAGGTGAGAAACTCCCCTGCACATGTACAAATGCCTTCCTGGCAACACTTGTAATTAAATGCTCACAGGCAGAAACACAGACCTGGAAATCTGTACACAAAGTTTGTTTTGTGCGTTTGCCCACCTAAATTTCAATATACTCGTGCTGTTTGCAAAGCAGTGGCGACAGTCAGTGACAAAAGTCTGTGCAGGGTTGGATTTGGAGGATAAACAAAACTCAGCTGTGCATTATGGAATGATGCTTTCACTGCGAGGCTGTGCTGTTCAATAACAAGCAAAGCTGCACTTCCTCAGCTCCGGTGTTAATAATTTGGCACAAACTGTGATTGCAAATGTTCAAGATCTTTTCTGATTCTTTTTTTTCTTTTCATCACTCCATTCCTTTTGTCAGACTCCTCCTATCAGTCTCTCTATCTTCTCCCATTCACTCTGGTGGCCTCTAGATCAGCTCCATCTTCCTCTAAGGCAACAGTGGAAGATGTATGTGCAATATTATTTAGATTATGTTAAATATAAAACAAGAATTTGTTCGTTTTCTGTGTGGGATCTGGGCAAAGACACTGCAGGAAAATACCTGATTTATGTTCATCCCTACTGTTGGAATGAGTTTCACTGCAAGGCACATAAAAGACATTTAAGAAGTTCAGCTAGAAGTTTAGTTTCCTAAATCCATCCCAAACCTGCTGCAAAATTGAATGCCCTAAATTAATACTGGATTATCTGTGATTTATCAGATGTTCAGCCAGATTTTCAAATATGATAATTCTATCTAATTACATTGGCCTTCCTCAAGTCTGCAGCTCACATTTGGATGTTTTAAAGATCTTTTAAGTGTTTTGCAAGTAGTTTGGACATGGAATTTTCTCATTTTCTTGCACACAGGATCAACTCAGTGTCCTGAGATTGACTAGTGGCAAAAGCATTGCTTGCTAAGAGGTGTGAACCCAAAATTATCTCTAAAACCTTGATGCACAGCAGACTTGTGATAAAAGCTTGTATAAAGTCACGCTCTTCAACTCCTAAATGCAGGGAATGTAGAGATTTCACAGAATTGTCAGCACAGGGTTGAACTCCACCCAGGAGGTTTAACCTGCTCCATCATGTGCTGCTGGCCACGGGTGGAACATAAGGCTCTGAGGTGATTCACGCCACCCTTCCTTTCACCCTGAAGTTCTGTCGCACGAGGCAGGCCTGGGGCTCAGCTGGAGCTGAGCTGTGTTTGATGTTCCACAGGTGTGATGGGGGAGTACGAGCCAAAGATTGAGGTGCGTTTTCCAGAGACAACCTACGCAGCGAAGGGCTCCTCTGTCAGACTGGAGTGCTTTGCCCTCGGAAAGTAAGAGTTTTGTTTTTATTAAATGTGGGGTTTAACACGGCTCCTTTCGCGTTTGCACGTTAGAATTATTCCGGTCAGAATGGGGTTTGTGAATCTTATGGTTTTTTAACCTTGCTTTGATTGTTTCTGTGCCGTGTGCTCCCAAGGAAATGAGACAGAGCACTGTGCTGTAACTGCAGCTCACTTGGGTGCAGCTTGAAGCAGGGGGAGGGAATGTGGGAAGAGGAGGGAAAACTGGAACAAAGATTTTCTTTCTTGAGAGTAGTTTTAACTCTGAGGTGAGACCCGAGTCCAGGTGACAGCACTCGGTGTAACTGCACTGTCACACCTGAGAGTTATCAAAATAGGAATGGTTTTTTGCCTGTGTGATATCACAGAATCCCAGAATGGTTTGGGCTGGGAGGAACCTTAAGGATCATCCAGTGCCACCCCCTGCCATGGCAGGGACACCTTCCACTGTCCCAGGCTGCTCCAAGCCCCGTCCAACCTGGCCTTGGGCACTGCCAGGGATCCAGGGGCAGCCACAGCTTCTCTGGGCACCCTGTGCCAGGGCCTGCCCACCCTCCCAGGGAACAATTCCTTCCCAATATCCCATCTAAACCTACTCTCCTTCACTTTGAAGCCCTTCCCTCTGTCCTGTCACTCCAGGCCCTTGTAAATAGTCTCTCTCCATACTTCTCGTAGCTCATTCAGGATTTGAGAGGCCACAGGGAGAGGTCACCCCAAAGCTTCTCCTCTCCAGGCTGAACAATCCCAGCTCTCCCAGCCTTTCCTCCCAGCAGAGCTGCTCCATCCCTCTGCTCATCCTGGTGCCTTCTCTGGGCTCTCTCATTACTAAGAATCAAATGTGGGGAATCAGGATACGTTTGAAGAGCATGTGGGATCTCCTGACCCTCCTGTCTCCAAAGCAATGCTGAAGTGCCCTGGGAAGACCCAGCAGCAGCCCTTCCTTCCAAAAGTCCATTTTCTTGCATTTTTCCAAGTTTTCTTGCCCTGCTGTGCCCATTCCCAGCTGCAGTGGTGGCTCAAGCAGCTGCTCTGCATTCAGGGAGCAGCTGGGGGCCTGAATCACTGTAACCAGCCCACAAAGCCCACTCTTTCCAATGAGCATCATTTTCCCTGGAAAAGCCCAAATAACCCTTAGATTGTTGACCTCTATTTAGTTTAAGTTCACTTTGGCAATCCATTTTAAAGCTGTGAGCTTTTGAAGTGTTTAGAGCTTTCCCAGAGGTTAAAAGCCTGACTTGCAGACAGCACAAATTAATCAAATGTTCCTCTGGAACCTACGCTGGGAAGTAGAAAAATAAAGCAAATAAAAAGTTAATAAGATTGAAACAGCCTTGCCTTTCAGATGAGATTTCTATACAAACTAATACTAGAGCTAATTTTTATTAAAGGTATGTGCACATTTTTTGGCCCAAAAGCAGTACCAGACTTTAGCACTCCTGCTAAAGCTGATTTTCTTTTCCAAATACTGCCAAGCTACTTCTCTTGAAATACCTCCTTAATTGTGTGTTAGTCCGTGCAGGCTTTACGTCTCAAGTTGTCATTTCTTATTTCCATCTGTTGCATGGAAAGCACTGAGCAATGACAGAGAAAAAAACAGTAAATGAGCTGTACAAAGCAGTGACATCTTAGGGAAGGGGTAAAGATGGGTCATGTTAATGTGATGCACAGATTTGGCCATTTTAAGAACATCACAAGGAGAAAAAAGGGGACTGAAAGGACGTATGGATAATGAGATCCCTCAGGGACACCCTTCCATGCAGTGCTGAGGAGTGGCTGAGAGGGTTAATGCAGCTTTAATGTAGATTTTCTTCTTTGTGTGCAGGACTGCAGCTGAAAGCAGCGCTGCCATGCTCCCCTGGAGTTGTCCTGCCTAAATACCAGGGGTCCACGGGCCAAAATCCGTTTTCCACGCACTCTCTGCTATCACGCTGCTGAGTGCACTGCGTGTTGGAGGTGCTGTTTGGGAGCAGAGGCTCTTTGGTGGTGGTACTGGAGAATTTATCCGAATTTCTCCTCTTAAATTTAGATGTTTTAAGTTTAGATGTCTCGTACAGAACCACACAGGTTTCAGTCTGTTTTTCTCTCTCTAAGCAGAGCCTTAAACCACCTTTTCACCAACATGTCCACCAGTGGAAAAGCTTTATTTCAGAGCTGGCATTTAGATGTGAATAAAGCAAGCGAAAGAGATTGCAGGTGAAACACTCTTAACCTATTAGATAAGGCCAAATTTCTGAAGGTATGCAGGTGATTAGTGGCATTGTGAAAGGCTGGAAGTTTCCTGCCTCCAACAGTTTACAATTGCAGGCAGAACCATCTAAATGCAGCAGTGTGGCTGCCTGCACCTCCAGATTCCCAAATTCCACTAAAACCCTGGCCCCTGCTATTGTCTGTTTATGTTAAAATCAATTCAGCCCAGCATTTGTTGAGCTGTACCTCTGATCTGCCACAAGCACCGGTGGTTATTATCCCGCTTGGATTTCAGAACTGCTTCCCCATTATCCATAATTTTCTATATTCACACTGTTAGGCCGCTGGCGCAGACAATGCCGCGGCTGCCGCTACCTGGGCGCTGTGAATAACAGAAATCTTTCACGCTGAAGGCAGATCATAGGCAACCCGCTGGGGTTTTGGTCTGCAAAAGTCTTAAATGAAAGTAGTTTTGTGGTATTTAGAGAAATAGCATCCCTTTTCTGCATGGAACAGCAAATCACACCAATTGGGCCTCGCTCAAAAGGCACTTCCGCAGTTCAAATGCAGCTACCAGAGGCCAGACTCGCGGCTGAGTTTAAAACTCAGTTTAAAACGTCTTAAAGATGCCTTTTTTTTCACGTGGGGGAGCTCAAAGTCACCCAAAATGTGCTCCTGTGGGACACCCTGGGGTAGGTACCTTCCACATAGCTCTGTTGCACAGCTCTTTTTGCACTTCACATTAAAATATCACTAAGGATTTTTACAAAACGTCTACTAGCCCCAGAAATTCTTCTTGTTTTGAGGAAAAGAAGTAAAAGGGGGTCCAAGTGTCAGTATTTATCCTTGGAAAGAGGGTTTGAAGGGATGGATCCCAAATGGACAAAGGATCTCAGGCCAGTCCTTGACTTTGAACCTTATTTTGTAGAGCAGACACCATAAATAGCAGAGAAGATTTTGAAAAGGAAATTAGTGCTCGCTGTGATGGAAATATAAGAAAAAGTGCAGCTCTCTGATCAGTCTAAACAAAAAACTGCACCTTTTGCTCAATCCTTTAAAAGAGGGAAAACTGAAATATGAAAGAGTGGCTCCACTATTTCAAATCCTGCAGCTTGTGGCAGCTTAATAGAAGAGATGAGACTTTGTGTTCTGCACCAATATTCATTACAATGACAGTGTTTAATATTATGCCAGTATTAAAAGTCCTGGTTTGGATCAAGCTCTATTAATCATGCCATATATCCAAATTATTGTTCCTTGTCTTTCAGGGGATTGAGCACCATGGAAAGAATGATGTTCAGTTCAGTTATACTGTGCTGCTGCTTTCTGTAGATTTCTCTTAAAATAACTTTTTTTTTTTTCTCTGTTGCACAAATAAGAATAGTCCCTGGAATGAAAATAAGCAAAGTAGTTTCCATGTCTGGTGCACATATTTATTAAACTGTGTCCGTGGTTTATATTTATCTTCATTCCCTTCTCAAAGAAAGGGAAATAATCAGTTCAGAATCTCTGCAGACGGGCTGTTGCCAGCTGAGGTTGTACAAAGCATATGTGAATAATATAAAACAAGATTTCTTTCACCCCAGAATATTCATTTTTCATGGGAAGATCACACCTATTCCTCTCAATGCATTCATGGAAGGGTTTTTCCAGCAGCTCTTGGAATAAGTAGACAATCACACAGCTCCAAGGGGGCTCCAAATAACCATTTTTACTAAATTTACATAAAAATCCCAGGCTTCACCTCTGGTATATTCTCAAGTTGTTTGTGTAGGAGGCTTCAAAAGGGTCGATTACAGGATTCTGAAATCATAGACATGGGAATGACCTTTGGCACTACGAGTGAAGTTTCCAGCCCCCATCCCCGATCAAACCAAGGCTTGAGGATTTTTTCTTTCAGGGGTGAGCAGATCCCCTCTCACACAGCTCAGGTTGTGCCTCCAGGACGGTGAGACTCAACACCTTGCAGGAAACTGCTGTTTTCAGGTAATCCATCAGGAGGACCCAAAATTAAATGCTTTAATTATGCTGCTCCTCGGATCCTAATTCTTCCTGGTGTCAGCAGCGATGCAGCTTTCAAAGCTCAGCTCGGGCTCATTTGTCTAACGAGCCACGGGCTTCATTACCCCAAATGCAGATTGAATTTCCCTTTGAAGGGCCCCCAGATGCACAGGACAAAAGATGAGGCACGGTCCCAATGCATCATCTTTGCTGAAGAAGGTGAAACCTCCCTCCTGGTGTGGGTTCTAATTCTGCAGACAAATTAATTTCACGTCCGCTGTGACAAGAACTTGTCACCAACCACAAAATATTTTCCATCTCCTTTTCTTTCCCAGTTAGTAACTTATGGTTTTGTGATTCTGCCGCCTGTATGGTGGAATATAAATTAAATTAGTGCTCCTGGATGCTCTGAAGGTTTCAAATAAACTGCAGATTTATGTACTAAGACACTCTCATATTTATGCACTGTTTTCTTATTTACTCAGGAGAAAGCCAGACTTTGTCTATGAAGTGTAATAAATTTGGGAAGTGCACTCATTGTTTCTTTATGTATTCCAAAACTTTTAGGCCCAAGCAGTTACGGTTTTAATCTGGTTGTTGGGAGGGACTAAGTGACAGAAAGACCCATGAGGGGCAGGGCCACCCCAAACCTGTGTGGGCAGGCACTGGTCTGTGCAGCAATGTCAAATCCTGATTTTCCAAGGAATATGAACATGTAAAATCATCCCACAAAAACTCACAAGGCTGGATTTATTGGACTAGGTTCTATATACATTTCCCTTTATCTAAAGGACATCTTCACTTTTTAAAGCATCAACTTCTAAATAGATGATTTGTTCCAAAGCCCAAACTAAATTTTCCCTTTCGATTCATGGTTGTTTGGGGGTTTTTAACCTTGAAAGGTTTCACATGGCCTGAGTAAGCGTTGCTATTAGGAGATTTGGTTACAAAGATGTAAACTAGCAGCAGAAAAAGGTGAAACCAACCCAAAACCCTGTTTTCTGCAAAATATAGTGACTGAAGATGCTGAGAATTCTGTAAATGAGGCATCAATGAAGAAAAGCAGATATTCTCTGGGAAGGTCCTTCCCATGGAATTGGCTGAGCTATGGATCCTCCCAGATTCTGCTCCTTTACCTGTAGCTCAGGCGGAGCTGCTGTCCTGACACAGGAATTCCTTCTCCTGATAAAATCAAGGCTCCCTGGCTGGAGAACAAAGTGCTGTTAACTATTTATTGTCTTTAAACACAGGGAGGCTGATGAACTCCAAGGTTTCTCTGTCCTGCTCAGCTGACACCAGGAGTGAGCTTTAAACACCCTCATGTTTGGCCAAAAATGAGCTGAGCTCGCCTTGAAACATCCCCAAGGATGTCATTATTGGTCTGTGGTGTGGAGAAGGAGAACAGGGGAGCGCCTTCAGCTCCAACCTTGGCCAAGCTGACTTGACAAGTTGGCAGAAGGGGCCTTTTCCCACCGAGCGCTGCCTCTGGCCTTGGTGTCAGCACAGAATTCCCTCGTTCGTGGGTAGTCAGTGCTGACTGAGAGAAAACAAATGGCTGAGACAATGAGAAATATGGAGATGAAGCTCTTTCAGGTGGCAGAATGCATCTAATTATTGTTTTCTTCTCCCATGAGGCTGTTAGTTCCCTTTAATCTCTTTGTTACATTAAAAAAAAGATAAAATTAAATCCAGAAGAGATGCCTTTAAACAAGTAGTTCAATGCTCCTGGCATTCTGCAGGCTGCTGTTCCACACTTGCTGCTCACCCAGTGTTTAACATGCAGGAGGATTTGCAAAGCTCTCCTTCACGTGGATCAATCCAACACCAGGCTGGGAAGCTCCCCTGGCTGTTTTCCTGCCTGGAGCACGGCACTCGTGAGCCAGGCCCGGTCTGCTCTAGAGCTGTGCTCCTTTTAAACACCTCAAAGTGTCTGGCTTTCTAAAGAGCTGAAACTAACTTGCTGTGGAGAAATCCTGCGGGAATGCTGGCGTGCAGGATTAGTCTGGAGGAAGGAAGAGTCGAGGGAGGCCTCGTTGCTCTCTCCAAACACCTGAAGGGAGCTTGAGCCAGGTGGCAATGGGCTCTTCTCCCAGGCCGCCAGTGACAGGACAGCAGCCTCAAGCTGCACCAGGAGTGGTGTGCATTGGATTTTAGGAAAAATTGGTTCATTGTAAAAGTGGAGAAATATCGGGAAGGGCTGTCCAGGGAAGTGGTGGAGTCACCAACCCTGGAAGGCTTCAAACCACGAGTAGATGTGGCACCTCCTGATATGGTTTAGTGAGCATGGACGTGTTGGTGGAAGGTTGGACTTGATGATCTTGGAGGTCGTTTCCAACCTGAATGACTCTGTGATTCTGTGCCAAGATTTCTGGAGGAGACAGCACCTTTTAACAATTCATTCAGGAAAAGCAAACCCTTATAAATTTCCTGGGAAGAAATGGTATTAAAGAACATCTGAAATAGCTTTTGGTCTCATTGTAAAGGACAGTTAATGAAGGTGGTGATGACAGTGGCTGTTGTCCAGAAAGATCTGGAATTTTTACAACTTGAACCAAAGTGGGGAAAAGCAGAATAAAATTCCAGCTGTTCTTTGCAGCTCTTTCACTGGTTAACAATATCTGACATGTCCCAGTCACTCCTGTTTGTTCAGAGAACTCACATTTCTCCCAAATCCTGGTTCTTCTTGCTTGGAGGGAAGTTGTAGCGCATCACACAGACTCAAAATGCAGAAATCAGGCCCAAACTTCCTGAATTATTAAGAAATTAATCCAGTCTGTATTTGTGACTTGATTTCTTTTTTCAATAAACAAGGACTTGAACTTAAATAATTTAAGGTGTGAGCAGTTACAGTCTCTGCTAAAAAGGAATAAATCCTTTGTAAGTCAGCACTGCAGGCAGAGACCTTGGAGACTGGAAACAAGGACTTTTAATTTCCATGAAAGTTGTGTTTTCAATTGCTGTTGATGTTACTTCCAATGGAAAAGAAGTCAGCATTTAGCCAAAGCCTCTACAAAAAGCTCAAACCTGAATTTGTTAGAAAAAGCAACTTAGTTCGGTTTGCAGATACAGCAAACAACTGTGAAATCCAGGACTATTAATATTTCAAAGTGTTTTGTTGACATAATAGATCATGCAAGTGAGATCATGCATCCCATGGTTTGTGATACTACCAGAAATCCAAGAAGTATTTATAGCTGCCTTCACACTTCACTGTTTTTTGTTGTATGGGATACATTGATCCAAATATAAATGAAAATGATAGAAAACTTCAAAAGCATGAAAAAAGAAATATTCCTTTTTGTCCCTATCTCCTTCCAGCCTCAATGTTTTGTTCTTTCCTCACTCAATTCTCTGTTTCTCCTCTACATTGGCTCCCTTTTTTTTATATTTAGATTTACTGGTATTTTTAGATCTTTTGAAATCTTGGCCAGTGTTTCCTATTTTGGCATGTGAAAATACCTTTAGTACCGCAGGGAATTTGTTTGCTGGAAGAACCAGGCAATAGTTCAGGACTTCTGTGGTGTTTATTTGTACTTGCAAAGTTGTTCCTTCAGTGTCACAGGGTTTAAAAACAGGTTTGAGCCCCAAGTAAGAGTTACTGAGGGGAAAATACAAATTGGCCTAAGGAAAAATCATAGAATTGACTGAGGATTTCATCCCACTTTGGACCTGCGCTTCTGAATAAACTGGACATGTTATAAAATCTCAGTCTTATATGAACCTCTGTATGTCATGCTTAGAAATTATTTCTTTTTTAAGAATGACTACTCTCAAGAAAGGATTCTGCATTCTTTTTCCTCTGCTGTAACCAATGCTCTCTCTTTTTCTCTAATAAATACAATTCTTTAGTCCTGTCCCAAGTATTAGCTGGAAGAGGTCTGATGGAAACTCCTTGGCAAAGAAAATCCAACACGACAGGACCAGAGGAGTTCTTGAAATCCCCAACGTTCAGCAGGAAGATGAAGGCTCCTACGAGTGCATCGCAGGAAACACTCGAGGAATAAACATTGCAAGAGGTCAATTATTTGTCTATGGTAAGCAGATTAATTGCATTTTGATCTGCAATACAGAGCAGGATGGTGTTCAGTTGTGCTTTGCAGATGAAGTCTCTCAGCCCCTTGCTGGAGGTAGAAAGTGCAGGGCAGGTTAAGCTGATTAAGAACTGATTGGGGGCTCTCAGTGGCCTTCACTGAATTACAGCCTCAGCAAGTAAAGATATTTTGTGTCAAAGCTTGGATTGGAAATGTGGGAAGTCGGCAAGGTTAATGCAAGGCAGAGAGGAATCCCTGCACATTTCTGTGAAACATTAAAGGCAGGGAGGGATTCATTGTCCAGCAGCAGATGCAGGGCAGGGAAGGATTCAGGAGCCTTCAGTTCATGGCAGTGAAGGTGATTCCACCTCCTCTCTGAGCTGAGCTCCGTTGTCCCATAAACAGATGAGGACAAAGCAGGGGGAACTCATCCCATTCCTCCCTCTCCTTCCAGCTTGGCTAAAAGTGAAGAATAATCTGGGAAGCTCTTGTCCCTTTCCTTGTCCCTTCCCGTGTGCATTAATTTCCTGCAGTCCCAGTCACACGGGACGGTCCCTTACAGCCAGGCTGAATTACATCTCTTTAGTCCAATTGTTAACTCCCAGGGAAAGCAACATATTTTGACAGGAATGAGAGGAGAGATCTTTTCTTTACCTCATAAATCTTTCAGAGGAGAAAGCAAAAAATAAAAAAAGAAACATAACAGTGAGGAGAAAAAAATCACAGCAAGCAAGACTGAGCCTCCAGTTAACATCTGTTGAGAAGACTCTGGCAAGTATTTTCCTTTTTTTTTTTTGAGCAAATCTCTTCTAATGAAGAGATGCAGGCTTTGCTGATAGGCTACCAGGCTCCTGCAGCCATGGCTAATATCAAGATATATGCCAGGAATAGAACAGTCTGCAGCTGGTTTAAATATTTCATTATTTCCTTGCTTTCAGGGGGTAGTTGTTGCTCTCATTGCACACATTTTTTTCACCATGTCAGTCAAGCAGTTCCATTAAAATTAAGTTCAGTAGATTACCTGGACGTGATTGATAACAGCACAGGCAATTATAAAATTATGATCAGTTAATTCAATCTAAAACAATGTGCTTATTAACTGTGCTTTGTACATTAATTAATAGCTGTTCACAGTGAAATGTATAAACAGCGTTCATGAAGCCTTGGCATGAGGTTTTTTTGTCATATTAGGAGTGTGCTGGTAAATTATCTCTGTAATTGATTTCCTCTTGCTCCTTTTCTGTTCTCTGGGGGTTTTCCTCTGGAGGAAAGTTGTCTCCAAGAAACAGAGATTCGTTCCTGGACACTGCTTTGTGTGTGATCCCTCCAGCCCATGCTTCAGGCTCTGAGAGCAGTGAAAGTTACATGTAATTAGAAGCACTTTTAAGCAGGGTGAACTCCGTCCTTATAGGATCTTAGAGCACCTAAAGGCGCTCCAGGAGAGCTGGAGAGGGACTTTGGATAAGGGATGGACACAGGGAATGGCTTCCCACTGCCAGAGGGCGGGGTTAGATGGGATATTGGGAAGGAATTCTTGGCTGTGAGGGTGGTGAGGCCCTGGAATGGAATTCCCAGAGAAGCTGTGGCTGCCCTTGGATCCCTGGCAGTGCCCAAGGCCAGACTGGACGGGGCTTGGAGCAGCCTGGGACAGTGGGAGGTGTCCCTGCCCATGGAATGAGGTGTTATTTACTCTTCCCAGGTCTCACCTTCACCTCCATCCTGACAACTGCTCTCAATGTCAGCCTTCCCCAGGAGAATCCCTGCTCAGCTCAGTCCTTGAGTCTCGGTTGTCTACAGAGCTCCTGTGTGATTCCTGCAAATTCTGCTTTTACACCTCAGTGAATTTCTTTAGATGAAGACTTTGCAGAAATTAGGGGGTCCTGGTGCTTATCGAGCATATCCTGAATTTCAGGCATCTAGAAATCACTGTTCCTGCACATTTTGGCCACAAAAATGGATAAAATCTTAACCAAACTGCCTACCCACGAACCACTTGATTTCTATTATTTTCCCAAGCTTATCCTGAAGTTTAATGCCAGGGAATTGTAGAGAATTCACTTGCAGCATAATAAAAAATGTGTTGAACAGATATTAATTAGCCCTGCTCAGTTCACTAATTAATGGCAGCATACCTCAAGCAAAATCACTTTTCTCCTGCTTAAAACACTTTGCATATTCTTTTCAGCACCCCCAGAATGGGATAAAAAAATCCAAAATGCCTTTCTGTCTCTCTATGACAGTTTATTTTGGGAATGTAAGGCAAGAGGAAGACCAAGCCCTTCCTACAGCTGGTTAAAAAATGGCCAGCCCCTCGTGTCAGAGGTAAGATTCCTGTTGTCTTCTTTGATTATTCACTCGTATTTTTTTTCACGATTTAGTCATAAAATTCAATTCACAGTAGAATAAATTTCAAGAAAAAATAGGTAAAGATTAATATATCAAAATAAATATAATAGCACAAACTCTTTGCAACACAGAGCCTCAGTTTTTGGACTTTGTCTTTATTGGAAATGTGTGAAATTGCAGTTTAGAGGGAGAGAGAAACACCAATTTCTTGACGTGAATTATCTAGTTGCTACAAGACATGGCTGTAGGTATAGAAGGGCTTAAAAATACGAATTATATTTGGTGAAAGAAACACTAAATACATTTGTAGACGTAATCTGCAGTTTGGGGAACTGGTAGGATGCCAAAGGACTGGAAGAGGATTCCAGAGCTGGAATTGCAAAATGATCAGCGTTGAATTGCACTTGTCTTCTGTTTCTGTTCTTTTCTTCTGTTTCTGTTCTTAATCAGTAGCCGGATGGGCCTTTGGTCTCGTGCAGAGTGGCTGCTCTCCTCCTGAGTGAATCCTTTACCTTAATTAATCAGTCAGCTCTGAAAATCAGCTGATTTTGGGCTGAATATTTTCTGTGCTTTGCAGAGAGAGAATAGACCAAAGAAAGCCACGTAAAGGTACAAGGAAAAGACGGATAAGTGAAAATGTCACTTAAATGACCAAGTGGAAAGGGAAATAAGAGTGCAGGAGGAGAGGGGAAGTTTGGAGCTCAAACACTTGAGAACCACGATCAGAGCCTTCATCAGCCAGGTCTTTGAGGACCCAGCTTCCAGGCACAATCCCTGCACTCCTGTGGCTGCCAAGCTCTGGCACATCCATCCTCCAGCCTTCAGCTGTTGGCAACCTCATGGAGAAGGTGTGACAAGAGGCTCTTTGTGTTCTGCTGAGGCCAAGTTTCCCTTCATTTTTTAATCAAGTTTCCATCCAGCATCTCTGGGGAGCACGATGGTTCATCCACGAGGCATTTTCACTTGGATGGAAAAAAATAATACTGTGATTAATTCCTGTCTAGCAAGAGCACATACAGGAGAATTTCCAAAGCATATGGCCTAAATTAGCACCTGCTGGGCTGCAGAACCAGCATTTATTTGATTTAGTTGTACTTATTTAAAGAAGTTGGAGTGGGGTCCAATCTTCCCTATAATTTTCTGCTGGAATAATCCTAAACAGACCCAACCTGCATCTGGGGAAAGTAGCCACAATTTATCTGGATTGCAGTTTTTCTGAACCTGCTCACTGTACTCATTGTCACCTCTTTCTGAGCAAGATCATCTTGTTTCTCTCCCTCTGAAGGCAGCAATATTTAGAGTCTGTCACTCTTCAATTGCACCGTTTCAATAAAGAGGAACGAAACACTTGACAGGCACATTTTCAACCAGCATTTTCACAGCACTTACAGTGTGCTGTAACTGCAATTCTTCAGGCAACAAAATGCTGGATGCTATTGCTCAATGGACAGAATGGACACTTCGGAGGGGAAAGTACAAGGGAGCTGTAATAAAATATTCAGTTTGTCGCAGCACCCTGCGTGTCGGAATTCTCCCAGGAAGAATAACATCCAGATGCTTTTCACCCTGGGGCTGATTCTGATTGTCTCCTCTTTGTCAAACCTCTCTGCCTGACCACCTGGCTGGTCATCCCAGCATTATTCCTGCTCGTGTACACGGCGTGCTTTATTCTTCCCTTTGTCCGGGCAGCTCAAAAGAGCCGGCAGAGAACGGTGGGGAATTTGGGATAAGTATGGAACACGAGCCTCGCTTCAGAGAGGGGTTTTGTATTCAAAGGATGTTTGTAAAAATAGAATGCATTGAGAGGATAGCAAACAGCCTGGAGGTGAAACTAAGTATGCAAAAGATATCTGTAGCGAGAGCCTCGAAAAAAATTATCAGTGGCTAAGTAATGTAATGTTGTTAATTAGTTTGCCACACACCAGCCATGCAGCCCCAGGCTGTGCTCTCATTACGTTTCCAAGCTAAACAAGCTTGGGCTGTGTCACTTCGTGGTTGGGAGACCTCCAAGGAAAAGCTGGGATATTGGAAAACGTGCCCTGGATGTGAGTGACGGCCCCTGGAACCCCCCGTGCCCTGGGCTGATCTCAGCAGGAATGGGGGGTTCTGCCCCTGTGCTCAGGTGAGACCCCACCTGCAGAGCTGCCCCAGCCCTGTCCCAGCACAGGAGGGACCTGGAGCTGCTGGAGAGAGCCCAGAGGAGGCACCAGGATGAGCAGAGGGATGGAGCAGCTCTGCTGGGAGGAAAGGCTGCGAGAGCTGGGATTGTTCAGCCTGGAGAGGAGAAGCTTTGGGGTGACCTCACTGTGGCCTTGCAGGGCCTGAAAGAAAGACTGAGGGAGAGTATTTACAAGGGCCTGGAGTGACAGGACAGAGAGGAATGGCTTCAAACTGACAGGGGCAGAGCTAGATGGGATATTGGGAAGAAATTCCTCCCTGTGAGGGTGGGGAGGCCCTGGCACAGGGTGCCCAGAGCAGCTGTGGCTGCCCCTGGATCCCTGGAAGTGTCCAAGGCCAGGTTGGATGGGACAGTGGAAGGTGTCCCTGCCATGGCAGGGGGTGGAATGGGATGAGCTTTAAGATCCCTCCAACCCAAACCATTCTGGGATTCTATGACAGATATTTAAGATGTTTAGCACTTCACAAATACATTTGAGACACTTGTGGCTGTTCATCAAACGCTGGAGTGCATCCCCTAACAATGCACTCCAAACTCTTCAACTCCTGCTCCAGAGGCAGGAGAGCCAGACTGAATGAGCAGCAGCATCCTACCAGTGATATCTGTTGTTCAGGCTTGCACTTGGTGATGGGATTTATATTCCCTGTGGGTATCTTCCAAACTCATCTGTTTTGGGGAATGTTTTTTTTCTCCTCCTCAGTGCTACACTTTGCTGTGCAGCTATTATTGTCTCCAGAGGGTAGTAATTGTAAAATCACAAGATATTTAGCTTTAAGTTATGATTGCAGCATGAAACAGGCTTTTTTCTGTTTTCCAAAACAGAGCAAGTAAAACTTCTTTTAATACACCAAATTCCAGGCTCTGGTCCAAATATACCCACTGTGCAGCTTCCCCTGTTTCAGCAGAATTGCTGAAGAAAGTTGGTGAGTGTAGGAATCCAAGCCTGGAGGAGGATGCTCTCCCTGTGTCTGAGCAGCTGCCTGGGGCTTTCCAACTGGAATTTAAGTGTTGGCTTTCAGTGGAACTGTTCCAGTGGAGCTTTTCCAGTGGGGCTTTTCCAGTGGCTCATTTTTCTGTGACTCTTGGTGTGACAATGTCCAAAAGGCTCCCATTATTGGAGCACCGCTGTCTCCTGTGGAGCTTTTCTGATCACCTGGGATTATCACCATCAGATTTATCTGATGGGAAGATGGAATGATGTTTCACCACCCAGGGATGAGGTGCTGCTTCTCAGGATCCAGGTGGAAGATGCCCCAGGCTGCCAGTGTGGAGCATCCCTACAGGTAGCTCCTTCTGTGCCACCTTCATGGTGAAAGATAACCACAGATTCCCAGCTCAGCAGTGCAGGGAAGCACCTGGAAAACCTGGGCAAACCTGCCCAGAGCTACTACTGCAACATGTGCCTGGATTTCCTGAAAAGCTGGAAGAGCTCAGAGGGCTGGAAACACAACCACCAGAACACAGCGAGGTGCACATCCTATTTCCGATGTGTCCATCCTCATTGCTCCCAGGAAAACAACATTTCTGCTTCTGAATTGTGATCAGGTGCATCAATGTGATGCTAAAAAACCTTTTCTTTGTTCACTCATCGGCTCTGCCAATGTTTTCCTTGTTTTCCTCTTATCAGGAAAGAATTCAAATAGAAAATGGGACTCTCCTCATCCCCATGCTGAATCTGTCAGACTCGGGCCTCTATCAGTGCGTGGCAGAAAATAAATATGACACGATTTATGCCAATGCTGAGCTGAGGGTGATCGGTGAGTAAATGTCACTAAAATGAGCGAGAACCCAGTAAAAAGGACACTCGTTGAAAATAAATTGAATTTAAGAAAAGAAGAGATGAAATCCCACCTAGCAGTTCAAACCTGATATTTCTTTGCTTTTCACTCACGTGGAAATATGGGGTTTTTAGTTTCATTTCATGGCTTGTTTGGGGGAAGAATCTAATCCATGTGTGGCCTTTTTTTATTGTCACATGTACACCAGTTTAATGAATGCTGTTTCTCGCTTAGTTTGAGTTATTAATAGTTATTCTGCAGGTTTTGAAAGTGATTTCAGAAAGCAGGGGAAATAGTTTGAGCTGTAAACAAAGAGCATATGGCAAATATGGACATAAATAACATGGAAAAAGGAACATCATTAATGATAACCAGAGATGGACATGAATGGAGTTTGCTCATATATTATAAAAGTATTCTGGTCTAGATTTCAAAATGTAAAGTTTGCTCAACAGCCGAATATCGGTGAACCCAGTAAAACACAGACTGTAGGAGCACCCAATGTCTTGTGTTCTCTCCTTCTCCAAGAGTGAATTTTCACATAAACTGCTGGAAAAATAAACCTATTTTCAGAAAACAGAGTAGGTTTTTGAAAAGAAAGCCAGAGTAGACCTGTGTTTGTGACAGAATACTCTCTGCAGATGAACATATGAGGCTGGATCAGGAGTGTGAAGTTTATCCTGCTCGGGAATCTTGTCTTCCATCACGGATAGACCAGTTCTCCCAGCCTCCAGATTTCCTCAGGAAAGTTTGTCAGAGCACACGGTTCTAGATAGAGAGCTTTGGAAACAGAATTAGAATTCTTTGGTACTTAGACACATTTTTGATGTTAGATTTAGATATACTTTTGCAGAAAGCTGAAAACCAAAGCAATTATTGAATTCACCGACTGAAGTCAAAGAGAAGACTTTGGCAAGTTTAGTAATGTCTCTTCTTCCTTCTCTCCTTTTAGCTGCAGCCCCCGATTTTTCCAGAAATCCCGTAAAGAAGCTGTCTGTTGTTCAAGTTGGAGGGGAAGTTACGATCGGTTGCAAACCCAGCGCTTCTCCCAGAGCTGTTGTTTCCTGGAGAAAGGGCTCGGAGGTTCTGCGCCAGAACAAAAGGTACGGGCAGCGACCGGCCACTGGGCCGTGCGATTTTCTCTGGTTTAATATCATTTACAGCTCGTTGAAACACAGCTGGCTCAGGATTGCTTTTGGCAGCTCATTGATGGAAAACCTGGATGCCAGAGGCCTCTTTGTCTTCAGAGCGGCCGCGGAGTTCTGTGGGTACAAAGCGGGATGAGCACAGAGCCGGAGCGAGCCCACGCGGGTAAATGTGTGATCCATACGTTTGTGCTCACCAGCACTTAATTCATGGCAGGCCACGGAGCTGGAGGGAATCAGCTTCACGAGGAGACAGCCCTGGAGGCTCAGGGAAGCAGGATGTGCCCCCAGGCTGAGGCATAATTGCTCTGCAGCTGTACAGGTTGTACAACACCCCCTGGCACAATCAGCCTCCCTGCCCTGTCACTCCCGTTTAGGCAGGATTTATCTGCTGGCCCAGCGCCTGGGACACGCCCTCACCAACTGGTTTGGGTCCTGTGGCCTTTGGTGAGGACTAATTCCTTATTTCTGAGCTGCCAGGAACCATCTCCGTTGTTATATTTCGACGCTCTCAGGCACAGGGTGGGATTGTTGGGGTGGACAATCCCCAGGGAGTTGGATTCCATGATCCCTGTGGGTCCCTTCCAGCTCAGGCTATGCCATAATCCTTATGATTCCACACTAATGGCAATTAAATGGTGAAATATTAAACTCAAAGGGTCTTACTGGCAGAAATGATGGATATTATATGCAACATAGAGCCCTGAGGGTATTTCCATACACAAATGGAGACAGATGGATGAGATGGGCAGCAGTGTCTTTAAGAAGTGCTGGGAATGTCTGAGAGTCCTGCTCAGCATCTCTTTCAGTTCACGAATATAACAGCAACCCTCTTTTGTCACATTCTGTTGTCAGCCTTGGAAATCTATAATCAGTAATTCATAAAGCTCTGGCAACTGAACACCAGATTTTGCACACAGGACCAGTTGCTCGAGGAGGTTACTTTGGGTCACATCAGACTTAAAATGATGAAAATTCTCTAAAACATTATCCCAAACTGTGATAAAATAACTATTTCCCTATGCTGTGCTGCAAGAATGTATGATAGAGAAAAACCACAGGAGTATTTATGAAAGAAGGTGCAGATCTGAGAACTTTACATAGGTGCTGGCAATGGAACAGAAAAATTTGGGTGAGCACTCCATCCCATGGCCATAGAGAACGTCCCAACGGCTTCTCCCCCCTTTAGTAGTGGCAATTTTATTTCCATTTTAACCACTCACTCTGAAAAATACTTTTCTAACCAGCGTTTAATCAAATCTTTATTTGTCTTTCGATTGTATTTTGATTTTGTGGCCTATTCCAGAGGCTGAGCTAAGCCTGGATCTTGAGGTTCCACTACTCTGATATTCCCCACCTGATTTACTGATAAAAAAAAAATATTTACACACTCCATCCAGTATTTACTTGTGCTGCTGTATTAATTTACTAACAATAATTCCTGAGCATCCCAGAGGGCTCCTGCTGCTGGGCAGGAGCAAACAGCAGGAGCAGGATTTACAAAGGGAGACAGTGTTTAAACTCTGTGCGTGCACAGCGCCGTTGCCAGTGCGGCCACTGGTGCAAAGTGGAATTTACGAGGCTGTTTGATTATTAAATGACAAACTGGCTAATGCCTCGCTTCCAAAGGAGGGGAAATAAATCCCTGTTAGTCCAGAGATCTCTCTGGCAGAAAACAAAATGAAAGAAGGGTTTGTGTGGCTGTGAAGTACATGGCTAATTAAAGTGCTGAAATTACACATAAAAAGAGGGGGAACGTGGTCTGCCTTTCTCCACAGATATGATTAAACCCTGACAAACCCTTATTTCTGCTCCCTTTTTATCGTGCTGCAATTATAACATTTATGGGTTCCTTTATTGGCCTTTTTTAAGATATTTGGTGGGGTTATAGTTGCTAGAAAAAGGAAATACCAAACACTTCCAGTTCTGGCAGCCAAACTCTGATGGGCTCCTTCCTAAATAAGTCAGATCACGCAACTTCTTTTAAATTATTTCGATAAATTTAATCTTTTGTTAAAGCAATAGTGAAACCCAACCTATTCCACCCAAATGGGAAAGAATATTCCTTCTTTTTGGCTTTTTTCCTTTCACTCCTGATAATAGTTTATTCCTGATAGTGCTGAATATGTGGTAATCCCTCTCCCTGATCAGCTGAACTCTTGATAAGACAGGAGAACTCAGCTCTATATTAAATTCAGTTTGTAAGGGTATAAAGATGTGTGCTAAATAAGAACACTAATTAATAGATTATCCATATTAATAAATGCACAATTAAATATTTTAAATTAGATTTCCCTGAGTTCTTGAGGTCATTTTTAAGTTTACAAAGCTGCAGTATTTGGGCCCCTGCTGTCTGAAAAATATCCTACAGTTTTTTGAAGGAAAGTTTTCTTGCCAGGGTTCAGCAGTGAATGTCCTCAGCCCTCAGTCCCCTTTTCAGGGCAGAGTTTCCTCCATCCCCACTTGTCTTTTCCATCCTTTCTGTGGCTCAAACCCATCATTGCTCAGCTCTTCAGCAGCTTTACTGCTCTCATTTCTGTAAAATACTTTATTGCAGTTGAAGCACACATGTAAATCCTGCAGAAAATGCCAGAATAATCACTTTTTCCCATTAGATGGTGAAGTAATCCTGAACATACCAGTTCCAGATCTGTTTATTGTTCCCAGCCCTGTCCATTCATTGTTTTCCCTCAAAATTTTCAGAAATAACTCCGTTCCACCCTTACTGACAGGGCTCAGCCCCTGAGTACTGGGATTTATCCATGGGCCACGCTGCTGGCACCTTAGAGAGGGAATTCGAGGTCATCAGCTGCAGGAATCCAAAGGAAATCCCAAAGCTGGCTCATCCTGGCTGGTTTTACCTGTTCTCTCCTCATGTGATATTCACCAGTTCAGCTTCAGGTGCTCTCTTGGGCCCTTAACCTCCTTCTTTGGGTCAAAGTCTGGAGAAATGGGGTTTTGGGAGCAATGCCACTTCTCCAAGGGACAACAGTTTGGCCTTTGTGGAATAAAGGACTTTTCCTGGCGAGTGCTGTGGGTTTTAGCCCAGTGTAGGAATGAAACACAACAAACCCCGAGCTTTATGCTCCAGACTCCCTCCCCATGGAGTCTGACACAGATTTCAGCTGTTTTCATGTGTGTCACATCCTCAGTGCACGCAACAGGGGTTTTCTTCATCTCACTTCTCGCTTCTATCCCCTCACATCCACCGAGGAAACGAAGGAGAAGAAAGGAACAATTCATATATTAAATAAAACAAATTTGCAAGTCTAGACACTGATCTCATCACAAACGTCTGTCTTCGCGCCTCCAGCGAATTCAGGTTCGGGACCCTCGTGGAAAACTTATTGTACCAAAAATTCCTTTTGATGGAAGCATTTTAATAAGTGGGAATTGGGCCTCGTTTTGCTTTGCCAGAGAGAGGTGCTATTCTCCCAGCCTGGGCTGAGGATCCCCGAGCACTGCAGTGAGTGTGGATAAACATATGTGGTTCACTTCACTCGGAATTTCAATGAGGAGACCTGAGGGAAAACTGAGAAATGAGGTAGGCTGGAAGAATGCATTAGTCATATACAACACTTCCCATGCATTAATAATCAGTAATAAGCAAATATTCATAATTTAAATTGTTTTTTGGGGCCTGGGCAAGAAGTACATTTAGGGACCGTAAAATATGCTCAGTACTTGCTGGCTCCACAACTTGCTTGTAGGACACAGTTCAGTCCCAGCTCTGTGAAGGATGGGAATGGATCTTCTGCCACAAATAAAGCTGGGGAATTCTCTGTCCCATGGCACACTTGGTCTTGGTGTTTTACACTCAAGTTGTTGCCATTTTTCAGAGGAAACATGGGAAAAACATGGGAAAAGCATGGGAAAAAACATGGGAAAGCTGTGTTCCGTCAGCACTGTGGAAAGAGAACAGAGCAGGAGTTGTGACAGGGTGGGGGAATTATCTGGGAGTTGCTGAGTTCTTGGAGCTGCCCCTTGGAGCCTCAGACTCGAGGGGTTCTCCTGCTCCCACGTGAACAGCCAGGACCCAGCAGGTTTCCTTAGGATCTGTTCTCCCACCACCCTCTGAGCACTCTGGGCCACCCCCTGCTTGTGCTTTCCTTCTGCTCCTCCACTGTTCACAGCCAGATCCCAAAACCTTGAGCACGTTAACACATTTAAATTTTCTGTCATCTGGGAAAAGGATTGTTTTGTGTCTGTGGCTATGGAATTAGACAAACAGGGAAGTTAAAAGGTCTGCAGCTGCTCCTGGGGGGCAGCTCCAATCTCTGCTCCCTGAGACCAGGGACAGGACTCAGGGAAGGGCTGGAGCTGTGTCAGGGAGGTTTAGGTTGGATTTTAGGGAAAGGTTCTTCCCCCAGAGGGTGCTGGGCACTGCCCAGGCTCCCCAGGGAATGGGCACGGCCCCGAGGCTGCCAGAGCTCCAGGAGCGTTTGGACAGCGCTGCCAGGGATGCCCAGGGTGGGGTTGTTGGGGTGTCTGTGCAGGGACAGGGGCTCGACTGGATGATCCTTGTGGGTCCCTCCCAACTGAGCTCATCCTGTGATTATTTGGTAAACAGGAGAAGTCCTCAATCCCCTGATCAAATACAACACACGAAATGTACTGTCTGTGAAGCAGCATTTCAGCTGCAACCAATTTGAGCGGAAATGTGTCAGGACAGTTCAGCAAACTTCAGGGAAACATTTCAATTACCAGAATGTCAGTGCTGTTGGTTTAGCTTCAGAATATCCGTTATCCTTAAAAATAAAAAAAAAATCTGCTTGGGGAGGAATCAAGACCAAATGGATAGAAAATTCCAAAATTTGCACTAGTCTGCTAACAAAGCAGGAGATTGATGGCACTTGACTATTCTTTAGCTGAAGTCAATATGCAGCCTAAGGGAGTTATTTACTTTTACTTGGCAGGTGCCTCCCTCTCAAATGAGGCACCAAACTTAGACGAGCAAAGCTGGGGGAACGAAACCCATCCACAGCATCTGAAAAAACCCTCAGCTGCCTTGAAGTCAAAGCAGATGAGTAGCACAGGCAAAGAGGAGCTTTGCTTGTCAGGCTGCTCAGTGCCACAAGCCACCCTGCTTTCCTCACCCACTGCTTGCACATCAAATACCCCAGATATTTGCATGCAGCTACCAAGTTCCACGTAAAATCCAGTTTTCTTATGATATTCCAGCACTTACCTTTCTGTTCCCAGCTTTCTACAGCACTGCAGCTGGGTGAATAGCACTGGGATATTAATTTTACCATTATTTTATTTTTTACGGCTGGTTTTTGAAGCCTGGATTAAGTGTATCTCTGGTTTTATCCTCCTTGCTTTTCTACCACGAGGAGCTTTGCATAGCTTTGATGAGATGCCTTAGCCCTTCTGTCTTATCAGTGTCTGTGTGCTTGTAAAGAAGTTCATTTCCTATTTTAGTATTTAAATAGAGCACTTGAAGTGTGGGCATCAGCAATCAGAGCAATTCCAGCTATCTCAGACACCACAGCTGAAAGTCAACATGAATACAAATTAAGCTTATCTGTTGATGAAATCCCACTTTTGCCCGGAGAACCAATGGGACCGATTCCACGTCTGCTAAATTTGATTAATCACTTCAGCTCCACTCCTTGCATACAAACAGATTGACAAGAATCACAAGCACAGATTTACCTGCCTGCCTTCAGCGCTTGGTCTGAGCTCGCTCATTAAGACATGAAAACTCCTACAAAACCTGGGCTTGCTGCTCAGAAGTGGTTTTTATCTCTGAAGCCCCAGTGTCACAGCACATTTGGTGCTAACCAGACAAACCCCACCATCCCACCGTCCCTGAGGGAACGCTGAGAGCTGCAGGAAGTGTTTTCTAGCTAAAAATATCTGCTGCTGGCATCACAGCGGTCCTGGTTTCACAGGGAACAGGAAAGAGAAGGGTATTGCAGAGGACTGGGAGAGGCAGCTCCAATGTGTTTACTGAGGATTTATTCGCTCTCAGCAGGGAAGTTTGTCTGGTTTTTGGGTTGGCTGTAGGCATTTTCCAGTGCTGCCTCCCGAACAATGCCACTGGGTGTGGAAGGAACATCACACATGGCAGCACTCACAGCAACCACCAAAAACAGTAATATTGGCAGAAGAGAAGCCTCACAACCAAAGGGTTGTCAGAAAACAGCCTAAACTCTCCTGAAGTACCTTCAGTCTTTCCTTCTTCTGCATCTTTCTGGTTGTTTTGTTCTTGTTCCCCTCGCTGAGGGTGAAGGCATGGGAATGGAAAACCTGACTGAAAGATGAAGAGACAGATAAGGAGAAGGAAGAACGAGCAGAGAAGATGGGAAGAAAAAGGCGATATTTTATTTTTCCTCCTTTATCTTATTTTCCTTTGTTTTTCCCCTTTCTTCCCTCGCTGTTCTGTTTCCATTTGAAGCCAAGGCACTGCAGAGTAACGAGGAGGCAGGAGGGGACCCCCATTGCTACCTGACCCAGGCAGCAGGCAGAGGATATTGGTGCAGGGGAAGACAGGAGAAACAGGCTTTTCCTTTCTTTTCTCTTTCCTTGGAGAGTTTCGCAATGGAACGAGCCAATAAACCTAATTCCATCCTGTATTGCTGAGTGCTCAGTGCCAGTGTTTAGCCCAGCAGACAACATGAGCGTGGAGGAAGCAAATGAAGCAGATGTTCTCAGGTGAAAGAGGGAAAGACTGACAGCCTCGTGCTGCTGGGTTTATTACAGCTCCCCTCTGCAGGACACCCCTCTGAGACAATTTGAAATCGTTCCCACTCGAGTCGTGGCAGCCTGGTTAAGGTGAGCCTTTCCAAGGGGCTGTCCTGCACGCTGAGATGTCCCAGGAAATCTGTCACTCCTCCCTGCCTCGAGGAATGGCGATAATCCAAACCCCAGCGAGTGTCAGTGCTGTGCCCTCTCCCCCTTTCAGCTCATGTCCTGTCCCTGCTCCATGCACATTTTCTGGTGGATGTTCAGGACTCCATCCAAAGCCAGCTAATCTCATTGGATTTTTTCCACTGAGCAGGCTGGGAATCAAGGTTTCTAATTAGGAGTCTGCAGAAAAAAGAGTAATGAGAGAATGCGACCTTCTGTGCTACTCTTCCAGTCCAAGCTGTGCTGCCATGCACATCATTGCTGCTGGGGGGATTGCTGCAGCGTCAAAAATGCCTGTGTGGGGTGGAAATCATGGCCCAAATTTGGAAAACATGGCCCAAGTTTGGAAATCATGGCCCAAATCTGGAAATCATGGCCCAAATTTGGAAAACCTGCACCAAATCTGGAAACCCTGCCCCAGATTTGGAAATGATGCACCAAATTTGGAAATTCTGCACCAAATTTGGAAATCATGAAGCAAATCTGGAAATCATGCCCCAAATTTGGAAATGATGCACCAAATTTGGAAAACCTGCACCAAATTTGGAAATCATGGCCCAAATTTGGAAATCATGCACCAAATTTGGAAATCATGCCCCAAATCTGGAAATCATGCCCCAGATTTGGAAATCATGGCCCAAATTTGGAAAACATGACCCATATTTGGAAAACCTGCACCAAATTTGGAAAACATGGCCCGTATTTGTAAATCATGCCCCAAATTTGGAAAACATGGCCCAAATTTGGAAAACCTGCACCAAATTTGCTGCACAGGCACCAGATCAAAGATTCTGACCCCCAGAGTTCTCAAAGAAAGTGTAACATGAGAGGGAACAGAGCAGGGTGTGTTGAGGAGGGGATATAAAGTGGGATACTGATTTACAAAGGATCCCAGAATATCCCAGGTTGGAAGGGATCCACGAGGAGCATCAAGGTCCAACTGCTGGCCCTGCACAGGGCACACGTGATGGGCACAGGGACTGTGGCCAGGCAGTTTCTGGGCATGATGGAGAAAGAGTCTTCCAGGGAGGGATTTGTGGGATCATTTGGAGTGGGAAGGGTCATGTGAGTGAGAGCACAGAAACAGCGCCTTGAAAAAGTGGCTGAAGCTTGGCCAACATGAAAGATCTGTAAGAGGCCACAAACAGCTCTGGTTTATCCATGGGGCTTTGGTACAAAGGAGTGTTGCTCTTTCATTGCTCCTTTTCCATGGATTTTCAGTGAGAGGGAAATCTGGAAAAGGAAAGGAAAAGCTGAAGGGACACACATGAGTGACAGAATGTGCCTCACACATCAAAAAGACAGACCCTCCCTATGCTCTGTGGTATTGGAGCAAGGATGTGGGGCAGGAGCTTCAGTGAACCACACCCAGTGCCCATCACTGTCACTCAAACTGGGCATAAATTCACCAGCCCAGGGAGGTTTGTCCCAGGTTTCCTGCAGGCCCACAGGGAGCCCAACCAACAGGCACGAGAAATTGGAGGTGATGAGACCAGGCTGGATCGGGGCTTGGAGCAGCCTGGGACAGTGGAAGGTGTCCCTGCCCATGGCAGGGGTGGCACTGGATGGGCTTTGAGATCCCTTCCTACCCAAACCATCCTGGGATTCTCTGATTCTAGTTTGGGGGTGAGTTCCAGGGTTTCTGAAATCCAACCAGGGCCATGCTGGTGTCAGCTGCTTGTTGTCTGGACAGAATTCTTTAAGGTTACCGGCAGGTTTTATTGTTCTTGAGCTTCTGGAATGTGTTCTGACAAGCAGAGAGGGAAGCAGCTTCCTGCAAGTGAATGAAACTCCCACGCAGAGGGTAATTCAGGGCCTTCTGTACTGTTGAAATTCTACTTAAATCCCGTATTAAGGGCTTAGTTTTACATCTGGAGCGAATTTGGTTGCGTGAAGGGCTGAGTCAGAACTCCTGATAGTGTCTGGATCATGAAAATGATGATTAATGGTGGGATTAGAATAGTGGCAGTGTGGACATCCCACCCTGTGCTGGAAGAACTTTTGTCTGATGTAGCGGAGTTACAAAGATTTCATAAAACCAGCAGAACTTGGCAAACAGAGGAATTGGCAGCTGTTTTATGTGGCAGTTCAGTTCCTTTTCTGCTTTTCTTTCCCATGCACACAGAGGTGCTGTTGCCCAGTATTCCCTGGCTGCGAGTTCTGGGATGTGTCACTACAAGAGATTTGGGCACAGGGTGTTTTTGTCACTTTCTTCTTTGGCCATCACAGAGGAACATCTGCCTCACATTTAATCCTTGAGTGTGGTACAGACAGGGCAAACCAATTTGGGCTATTTTATGTTAAAGGCAGTAGCGGCTCCTGAAAATGCTGTGTTTTCTCTGGAATCTGTATGATGGAGTCTAGCTCAGTTCAGATGTCTGTATATATTTACATAAATAGATATTTGGGGTCCCAGTTGCAGGGATTTGATGCAAAAATAATTCTATTTTTAGGAAGAGAGGGGGGAATTTTGAGAAATAGGAAGGAACACTTCTAGCATCACATTCTGTAATTTCTGATAAGACTTTTTTCTACAATATTTTAATAAGACTGTTCACCCGGATTGTGTAATTTTGTTTTGATCCAAATAGTTAAAAGATTATAATGGCATTTATTTGATTTCCAGTTAATTGTCAGTCAACCCTGAAGCTCATTTATATCAGCATGCAGATAAGGAAAATCTTTTAAGCACAGTTTATTAAATGGCAACACCATTAGCATACAAATTATGCTCAGAATAGAATAAACAGGTACAAAGATCATTAACATATGATACAGACAGTCAGATCTCAGATGGGATTCAGTGGGACCTTTTCAAAAATACCAGGGCTGTCAGCAGCAGGGACAAGTCATTCACTCAGTCAAACTTTACTCACATTTCCATCTGCATAAATCTCTGCTAATTCCGAGTCACTTGGGAGCTGTGCTCGTCTTTCTGCCCCTCACTCACTTCCCTTTGTAGTTTTTAGTGCAGCCTCTGCTGCTCCTCAATCTTTGTAAAATTAGAGGAGTCAGATATTGTCTCAGTGTCTGGCAGCGTGTCTGGAGGAATTTATAAACAATATGTCTTTTCACAGCCTGGAAATAAAGAGGGGGTTTGCCCCTGAGCAGCAAAGGGAGGCTGAGCAGACACGGTTTCAAATAGGATTTCTCAGATAATAAAAATTACTTTGCCTCTGATTCCATCAGATCCAGATTCCTCCCTTTTTATCAGCACAGTGCCGGGATGAGGCTGCAATAACGCTGGGAGGTGTCAGATGTTAGAGGCAGGCAGGAGACAAGAAGAGGGAATCTTTACGAAGTATCAGGGTTACTCTGTTTGGAAAGGAATTACGCCCTTGAAGGGAGAGCTGCCCTCCTGGCAGTGCTGAAACCTGCAGAATTCACCCTGGTTTTACAGCGATCCGGCTCAAGATTTTGGTGGGGATTTAAGACCTTTGCTGTATTGAATCCATGCATTTCATATCCATGAATTAACATCCCCCCTCTCCCGAAAACAGATTGGCTGAGCGATGCAGCAGTGCACAAAGCTACCCCTGCTGCACTTTTAAATCTAATGACTTGACACCTCTTTCTTTTGTCAGATTTTATTTCTTCTATCAGCCTTGTTAAATACAGATTATTCTTTCATGCTCCTAAGTTCAAAGCAAATAGCCATCAACAATTTTTTGTTCACACGAGACAATGCGTTCGGAGATGGTTTGTTTGGCCTGGTTAATTAAAAGCTGTACCTATCATCCCTGCTTGATTTCTCAAGTTCTTTATTTAAAAAGTATGTGTGACAATTTTAATGAGCTCTCACTTCTTCCCCACAGCCTCGTGGCTTCCGCACAAACTTTGCAAACTCTTCTTTTTGAGCATCACACGGAGCTCTGACTCCGGCAGATCCTGGAGATGCTGTTTGTTTTCCCTTCCTGCACATGGTGCTCATCTCCTCTCCTGATGGAGTCACTCAGGGGAATTTCAGTATTTATATCTGATGGGCTTGAAGCAAAAGAGGGTCAGGTTAGGGTAGGAATGAGGCTGAAGTATTTCACAGTGTGGGTGACAAAACACTGCCACAGGGTGCCCAGAGCAGCTGTGGCTGCCCCTGCATCCCTGGAAATGTCCAAGGCCAGGCTGGACAGGGCTTGGAGCAGCCTGGGATGGTGGAAGGTGTCCCTGCCCATGGAACTGGATGGGCTTTAAGGCCCCTTCCAACCCAAACCATTCCACAATTCTATATGGAATGATATTTCTGTGTATTCCCAGTTTGCCCTGGTGTGCAGGAACTTTGCATGAACAGGATTTTCATCTCTTCTTTTCCTCACAGCAGCTTGGGTTAATTGAGCTGTTCACCCAGAGGCAGCACCAGGCAGGAGCACAGGAGGCAGCAGGACTCTGATCAGGATTGAAGCATTCTGTAAGCCAGAGACGCCAGTCTAGAGTTAGGCCTGTGCTTAAGCAATCCTTGCTGCTTCAGGGCTTCATGAACAGCTGTGTCCTGGGTTCTTCCTTCCCCTGCTTTCACAGCCATGCAGTTATCAGGTCTGCCTCAGATCTCGTGCTTTTGGTCCTTTGACAGGCACTTATTTACTTATTGAGAGAAGTCCAGTTTTCCTGGCAGACAAAATATTCTCCCTGCATTGTGTTGGACAAGTTAAACTTTTCTGTCTTGTCGCAGCACTGGGAATTACCTTGTCTGGTGATGCAGCTGCTAGGAATTATTATCTATAGCCTTCACACAGCCTCAAATGTTGTGAAAAGGAATGGTTTCCAGCAAGCCTTTCAGCAGGTGAGACGTGCCTTTCACAGCTTCTTTCTAAACCATTTGTCAGAGCTTGATCCAAAGCCCATTAAAGGCAATATTCCTATTGCCTTCTGCATCACAGCTCCCTGATGTGAGAGAGAAATGGGAGAGGACGAAGTGCAGCCCCTCTGAACCCACCCATGGCACAAAATCGTGGCTCTGGGGGAGTTTAGGGCAACTTTGCCATTCTTGGCACCTGGGGCAGTGTTTCACAGGGAGTTGGTGTTTTTCTTCTGGCATTTGAAATGCATCATCTTGATTTTCTGCTGTGCTCTGTCTTCCCACCCCTGTCCTGACACAGACCTCAGGACAGCTGGAAATTTCTCACTTTTTAAAAAAATTTTCTTTAATTCCGTTCCCCACTAAACTAATTACTCTGGAGTCCTTTGTGCTCTTACACAAATTGTGCCTGGGTATCTTATTTACCGCTCGCTCTAATTGTCGTTAGGTAGCATGACCTGTTTCAAACAGCTCTGCAGCTTTTACTGAGCAGATTTTCTCTCTGCCAAGCTCCATTTTGATCCATTGAAAGAGCCATTCCATCCCCAGCCTGCCCAGCCATTGAAATATTGTTTCAGAAGAGCATTTCCTCAGATCAAACGTGACACTGTCAGCTCTTGAGTGGGTACAAACCCCTCTTAGTGGCTAAATGAGAGACATGGGAATTATCAAGGTCTCGATTCATCATGAAGAATACAGTGATGAAAAATCTGAGGCATGACCAAGCTTCAGTGAAAAAGCTGTAACCAGAATCCACAGGGGCTAAGAGAGCTTTCAAAGCTTCTCCCCTTTGCTATTCTGTATTTTACAGACTGTTTTTTCCTGTGTATTTACCTACATTGAAGCTTTTGGGCATGGAGATTGTCTTTTTTTAGTTTTTCTTTGCTTTATGCCACTTCTGGATTTTAATTTGCACCTAAGAGCTTTTAGGTGCGACTGCAGTAAAAGTAACAGGTCGTCAATATTTGATGGAGAGAAAGACACTGAGGTGGAGTGTTATAAATTATAATTCAGGTTCCCAATTCATAAACATTTGCTGATTCACACTGGAATCTCTTTGGATACTGTTTGATGAACACCATATGTTACCCAGGCACTCGATTGCATCCCCTCTTTTATCACCAGCAGTTCTTCTGGTGGCTGGTGCAAGCTGACGTGAAGAAATGCATCATAAATGCAAAAAATATGGCAGAGGCAGGAGGGGAATACTTGGAAATGTTTCTTCATATTCCAAGCTGCCTTCGAAACGGTGTCATAGGTGAGAGGAGGAGGGAGAGGAAGCACCAAGGGGCTCCTGTGTTGATGCACAGGTGTCACAGCAGCTCAGTTCATGGGATCACAGAATCATGGAATATCCTGAGTGGGAAGGGATCCACAGGATCATCAAATCCAACCCCTGGCCCTGCCCAGACACCCCAACAACCCCACCCTGGGCATCCCTGGCAGCGCTGTCCAAACGCTCCTGGAGCTCTGGCAGCCTCGGGGCCGTGCCCATTCCCTGGGGAGCCTGGGCAGTGCCCAGCACCCTCTGGGGGAAGAACCTTTCCCTAAAATCCAACCTAACCCTGCCCTGGCACAACTTCATTCATCCTTCCTTATCCAAAAAATATCAATCAGCTGATGCATCCCTGTATTGAGGAGGGGACTTTGGTGCTTCCTGTTCTGCTCTGCTCCAGTTCATCGTGATGGATTATTAAACCTGAGCTTGTTTCCTCACTGTACCACCTGTGGCAAACCAGGAGCTGCTGCAGTACCTGGTGATTATTGCCAAGGAAACAAAGATTTTTCATTCAAGCCTAAATCCCTTCCCCTCTCAGCTGCACCCCCCAGCGACAGCATGCCCAGCACCACAGGGACACCTCTGCTTCTGCCGGTCCTAAACCCACCTTGCCCTGCTCAGGAGCAGATCTTCGGGCAGGGAAAGGTCAGATGAGGGTGGGAGACATGAAACTGGAGGGATATGAGCGAGAAGATCACCAGAAATGCAAGTTTAGTGCTTCTCCTTTTCAGCTGAGGGGCTGGGAGGGTGTAACAGAAGCAGGACAAGGTCTGATGCGTGTTCCACTTGCAGCTACAAATGTACAAATGCCAGGATGGGAAACAGAAACACACTGTGATGCTTTTTTTGTGTGTTTAATGGTTCTGATGCTCCTGCCAGCTCCGACTTCTGCTCTTGTGACTGTTCATTTCCTTTAATAATTCAGTACATCACCCAATCTTATGTTGTTAGTAATAAATATTAAATACTCAAGCTGTGATGCATGAATTAGATATTTTCTATTTTATGAAAGGAGCCTTGTATTAGAGTTAAATGTCAATTAAATGAGGGATATAAAAAATGATGCAGTGCTGCTGTGAGTGAATGGAGCCTGCCTTCCTGTGGAGTTGTGGCTTACAGTGGATTTTTTTGAATGCAAGGAAATGTGGCATTTGGGTGCAGATTCTCTGAGCTCAGTGGCAAGAGGAGATGCACATAGAGACCCTGACCCCATTTTATGAAACTTCCAGGACCTTCATGTCCTAAATTTCTTCTAACTCAGAAAAAAATTTGTTCAAGAAGTCCCACATTTACCGGGTGCAGCAGTTGGATGTTGAAGAACTGGGAAAAAAAAAAAAAACCCAAAATATTACAGACTAATATTTTCTGAGCTAAAGTTCATTGCTAATTCAACTTTGATATTAAAATCCTCTACTTTCAGATGTGTTTTCTGTGTGATTCTGAAGAAAATCCCCCAGATCCTGATGTCCTGCCCTTGTATGTAACAGCAGAAGGGTGCCAGGCACACAGTGACAGCTGATCCAAGGAAATCATATCCAATCCTTGTCCTGACTTACACCCCAAAGCATCTCATTAACATGAAAAAAAATATAAGAACAAGCTTAAAAACTAATTCTGTCCATAAAACCCAGGAGAGGTCCTGAATTTACCCCTAAATGCCATTTTCCCAATAGTCTGCAAACTGATGTAAACCACTCAGTGACTCCAAGGTGGTTTGAGGGCCCTGTGAGACAGTGATGGATTTGATTTGGCTCCTTGGCTGGTGAGGTGGCATTTGAGCCTCTCAGCCAGTCTGATAATATCTTTTAATAATCCTGACAAAATTCCACAGGCAGCTGGGCTCACACACAACCTTAGCTTGGCTTAGGAGCACTGGGATCTGTGAAAAAAAGCAAAACATGGTAAAATAGAACACAAGTAAGTAGCAAGTTGAGTCTTTTGACTTTTTCTTGAGACTCCAGGTTTTGCTGTAAGAAAGTCACCTGGAAAAGTGAATGACCAACCCCAGTTTGCCAATAAAACATTTCTAATATAGAAATCAATAAGCAGCAGAGGTGAAAATTGGTTAACACATGTTCAGCTTGCTGTAGAAGAGAAAAATCATAATGGAAATGTTTAAATATTAAAAGTAGTCCTGCATTTCTGTTACTGTTCCTCTGCCAGAAGTCTTTTTTATTTCTGTTGTTCTGTTGTTGCCCAGGAAAGTTGTGGATTCCCCATCCTTGGAAGTGTCCAAGGCCAGGCTGGACGGGGCTTGGAGCCACCTGGGATGCTGGAAGGTGTCCCTGCCCATGGCAGGGGGTGGGATGAGCTTTAAGATCCCATCCAGCCCAAACCATTCTGGGATTCCATGATTCCATTTTGTTTGTTCTTCCCCAGGGTGGTGTTCCTGGAGGATGGCAGCCTCAGGATCTCCAACATCTCCAAGGCAGACGCTGGGGTTTACACTTGTGTAGCCACAAACCAGTTTGGAGCTGCCAGGAACTCGGGGAACCTGATTGTGAAAGGTACTTCAGTATTTCCTTCTTCTGTGGAGCAAGATGAGCTTTAAAGCCCCTTCCAACCCAACCCGTTCTAGGATTCTCTGATTTTAATTTGTAACTTTTTTCCTTAATATCCTTGTTTTCAGTAGTATCAGCATGGTTGCTGTAGCCTGCAGGATGGCCTCCTCCCTAACTTTGCATCTGGCAAAAATCTTTTTAATATTCACCTTCTGACAGAGCAATTAGCAGTGATACAGCTCAAAGCGTGGCCTGAGACCGTGCTGCAGCACAGCCAGCAAGGAAAACACCAAGAACTTCAGAGTTTCAGCAGCTCTTGAAGGATCTTGAAGGTTCATGAAGGTTCTGTCCCCTCTCACATGTCCCATACATGGCAGCAATATGGGAAAATCCCATTGAAACATGAGGAAAAAAATGATTTTGTTTGGCATTTGTGAAGTTTGTTAAAACACCGAGTAACAACGTGGTATAAAAATGATCTCGTTTGCAGGGAACATTTGTTTTTGTTTCCCCTCTGGAGAAGTTTGGGCTGTTCAATTATAGGCCTCATTGCTTCAGCATTATTTTCAACTGAAATGTCAGAACTTGGGAAAGCACAGCTAATGTGCAAATTAAGTTTATTGCTGCTCATTGAGTTGTTTATTCTTTGTGGGAGAAGTCTTTATTACACCTCCAGCACTCACAACATCTTCCCTCTTTTCTCCCCTGGAATGGGATTTGCCATATAATGCGTGTTCGCTGTTGCTAAGCGAGATAGATGGATAAGGCAGAACCAAGAGCTTTTAAGAAGCTTTTAAAAGTATTTGAGGTGGAAGTTTTGAAGACAAGCCCATAAAAGCAGCAGCAAATATCACCCAGGTGAACATTCTGCATTAGTGGGGATGAGGAGGATACAACAAGAGGTGCAAGAGGATGGGAGCACCATAATAAATCAATTTATTTTTATTATCGCTCCTAAAAAACACACCTCATACCCAAACTCAATGTACTTCCCAAAAGGACAGTTTTCAATATTTATTTGGCGGAGGTAAAGAGGCTCATGCCAATAATAAAGGAGATTTCTTACGATAACAGCAGTGCCCAAGGCCAGGTTGGACGGGGCTTGGAGCACCCTGAGACAGTGGGAGGTGTCCCTGCCTATGACAGGCGTGGCACTGGATGGGATTTAAGGTCCTTTCCAACCCAAATCTTTGCAGAAGTCTGTCATTTAAGAATCACTTAAATTCTGGGGTTGAGCCATGATGAGCACTGAACTAACACAGCTCGTGCACATTTCCTTCTCCTCCTCTCACGTTATTTTCAGAACATTTTAATATTGTTGAACAGATTCTGCTCTCATTTTCTACATGTGTCTGAATTCTCACCACTTGATAACACTTCCATGCACAAAAGCTTTATGCAAGGGAATTGCTTACGACGAAGTGGTTGTTATCTCTAATCTCTCTGCCAGTCATATCAACAAAAGTGAAGCCATATAAACCCATTTCTTTCGCCTTCAGAGAGCTGATACTTCCCTTCACAAGAGCTGCGAGTTTGGGTCTCGATCTAATGGGTTAAAAATGATCAAATAAATGATTTTGCTGCCTGGGAGAGTCTTTGAAGCTGTAACATGAGTAGTGCTGTGGAGTAAAGTACCACTAACATTAATACAGATTAAGGACGTCAATGGATAAAGTAAGTGGAGATGAGCAGCAATTTTGCTTTTGCTGCAAGTTTTGGCCAGGAGAATTCTTCAAGTCTGAAGAACCACGGGTGCGTTTTTAAGAGAAATCTGCACTTTTTGACTGAAGTCATAATTGTTGATTATGGGCTTTATGAAGTAATATAATTTAGGGGGTTCCTAATATGAATAAAAACTAATTTAAGGTGTTCCTCTCACATCTGCTCACTCTCAGGCACACAACTTGGTCATGGGGCTGGTGCTACCATAGGAGTGGTCTAAAATCATCACTGGATTAGAGAGAATTCCCTTTATTACAGAACTTTGGGGCCAATTTGAAATCATTTCCCGAATGGTACAAAACTCCCTCAATAGCTGCTATTTTTATCAGCATTTTAACAGAAAAATATCTAATTTTTTTTTCCTCCTCAGAAAGGACTGTCATCACTATTCCACCTTCTGACACGGATGCAACAGTTGGAGAGAGCATTGTCCTGCCATGCCAGGTGTCCCACGACCCCTCCCTGGACGTGGTGTTCTTGTGGTTATTCAATGGCCAGAGAATTGATTTGAGCAGAGGAATCCATCACTTTGAAAGGATTGGAAGAGTGAGTTTCCCAAACTCCTTAATGAAACTCTTTGCCACAGTCTTCACACAACACAAATGTTTATCATAATTCCTCCCTCACTATTTATATGCCTGGCAAATCACTGTTTCTTTACAAGGGCTGCAACCATTTATTTTTCTTCCCTAAATTTCATAAAGGCACGTGAGTTATTTGTGAAGCCATAATAAAAATGTCCCCATGAAAGAAACTGATGATAGCTATGAATATTTTAATTTAAAAGCTGAATTTTTTATTAATATTGAGCAATTTATAAAAATGCCCAGTATGGAAAGCATGTTGTGAGTGATTAGTTTACTTTTTTTTTTTTTTTTTTAATCTCTCCAGGAATCTGCTGGAGATTTGATGATAAGAAATATTCAGCTGCATCATTCTGGGAAATACGTGTGCATGGTGCAAACTTCTTTAGACAGCCGATCTGCAGCAGCAGATATAATTGTGAGAGGTATGTCTGTACAGGAGACACACACATCTTCTAGAGGAATTAGCAATCCTTAACATCAGCTGCTGTTTAAATGACTCCTATGATATCAGTTCCACATCTCAGTAGTGAAATGTTTTATATCTTGTACTCTTGGCTCCAAAATTGTGGCCAGTATGATCCTGGGAAACCTCTGCAGTTCTGCCGTGGTCTCTTTGCAAAATTTTCTGACCACACAGGTCAGAGGGAAGTCCTCTGGTCTCAGCAGTGTTGTCGTTTCCTCCAGGAATCTATGGGTCACTCTGCAGGCTGGGAAAATCAAAAGACCTCATTCCTTTCCCCTATTTGGAGATAATATGAAATAATATTTTCTAACTCAGTTTTTTACCACCAGCAGTGAGGAAACACTGTCATGGGAGCAGATCTGTAAACCCTAAGAGAAATCAGGTATCTGTGTAGTGCACCATCCTGCATCCTTTCTGAACCTCAGTTTTGATTAAATTCAGTAGGAATTCTCAAAACGTTCAATGGTTCAACAAAAGACAACATTGGGTGCCTTTCTTTGTCAGACACAAAAAAGAAATCATTCCTTTGTTTGTAGCTTTCATGTTAGCGACATCAAGACATTAATTTTCCTGACTCATAAAAATGTAATCCAGGCATGGAGCCATCATTTAGGGATTGTGCTGCTTTTATGACACTGCAGCTTCATGAATAATTCCTCTGACTTGAGAAAGTAAGAGTTGCCTAACCTATTCCAGCGGTGAATCTTCTCTTCTCAATACCTTCCTCTTAAAATGCTGATCGTGTCAGGCCCCCCAGGTCCACCAGAAGATGTTAAAGTTGAACATGTTTCTAGCACGACTGCTGGGTTATCTTGGAAGCCTGGAGCAGATAACAACAGCCCAGTGCAGATCTACAGTGTGCAGACCAGGACTCCCTTCTCGGTGGGATGGCAGGCGGTCGCCACAGGTAAACAATTCAGGAGGTGTCTTGGATTTTTTATTTTGTTTATACCAATAATTACCTCAAAAATCCATTGTCGGTGTCATAATTGCCTTTAGCTCCCGAGGTCATTAATGGCAGGACTCACAAGGCCACAGTGGTGGATTTAAGCCCCTGGGTTGAGTACGAGTTCCGGGTGGTTGCCAGCAACAGCGTCGGCATTGGGGAGCCGAGCAGGCCGTCGGCTCTGCTGAAAACCAAAGCAGCAGGTAAGGCCCCACTTCCTGCCAGTTGTTTCCAGCTCTCAGCTGTGGGGATTTCACTGCAGCAGAGTCACTCACTCCTACGGGGTTATTTACCCAATTCCATAGGCAGGGAACCTTCCACAAGAACACGTTACTGGACGGGGCTTGGAGCAGCCTGAGACAGTGGAAGGTTTATGGATGCTGAAAAAGCTCCAGCAGAGAATTTCTTCAGCTCTCTGCAGCATTTTTGTGAGAGTTCTGTCTTTCCCATGCAAGGAACTCAAAACAACGTTACAGTTTTGTAAACTTCTTGCAGCTGCAGGTTGTTTTGCAGGATTGTTATGGTTCTAACTAGAAAAACATTCAGAGATGGGTGTCTTAGAACTTGACCAGTCCCCTTAGGGGGTGGATGGCAAAAACCAATTACCTTATGCCACTTAATACACTTTGGAACTAACATATAAAAGCCTTCTGAGAATTCATTAAACCATCCATCCATTGATCCCTGAGCCTGGACTTCATGTCGTTTCTCTACTTGTCCGTGGGGAAAACAGCAACAGAAGGTGTCCCTGCCCATGGCAGGGGTGGCACTGGATGGGCTTTAAGGTCCTTTCCAGCCCAACCCATTCTGGGATTCCATGATAAAAGCTGGAGCTAGCCTGTGTTCCTCCCGATATGTCCCACCCAAGCAATTGGGGAGAACAATTTTTGTTCTCCCAATTAAACCCAAGTTTTTGCTCTGCTCAGGGACTTGCACAGGAAATGACAACTCCACTCTCTGAATATCCCTTGGCTGCAGAGGTGTTTGATATCTGAGCATCAGTACGGAGAGGGATATCGGCTTTAACTTTGGATATTGGAGGAAATAAATGACAGCATCCAAACCCCAGTGAAGCCAAGAGCTTCCACTGGCTCCAGAGTGGGATCCTTGCTGTCTGTCTGACCTTTATTCATTTATCTTCTGGGATTTGGAACCTCACAGGAAGCTGCCTCATTCTCGGGGGACCAACACTATCAGTCCCTTGACCTGCTCAGTTTGGTACAATTTATTTGCAGCCCAAACCTTTGGTTTGTTTTATGTTTCTCCCAGCCCCCTGCTTATCAATTCTCTCCCACCTATAAAATCAGGATTTATAGGATGGAAAGCAGTAAAATGGAAGCAGCCTTTACAATCCACTTTCTCTTCTCTATTTATCTCATTTGCCAAGCTCTGAAGTTTGGCAAGCTGCATTTCAGGACAGAAATCAAAATACAGTATTGTACATTATACAGAAGAAAATACATTTTTTTTTAGAACACGGAATCCATTTGTTTCTGGGAATAGAATCCCAGAATGGTTTGGATTGGTAGGGACCCTAAAGACCATCTAGTTCCAACCCCCAGCACCTTCCAGAGGAGGTCAGATTTTTAAAATTTCCCAGCAGAGTATCTCAAATAAATATTTTCCATTACATGATTGATCACAAACCCCAAATTAATCTTGAGAAGGTTTTTGTTGCTGCTACCACCGTGGGGCTTTGCAAAGTGGGATATTCAAAACCAGGCACTCAGTGAAAGCTTTCATCTTTTAAAGCATTTTTTTATTTATTTATTTATTTATTTATTTATTTATTAGAGGGATTCACAAGACTGGGGCAACGAGTAGAAAGAAACAATAAAATTATTGTTATTTATTATGGCAATAACACAAGGAAGATTATTTCCTTACAGCGTAGCTCTGAAGTTTAACAAAAGGACAGAAAGACCCATTTCAGGTTTTAGCTACTCAACCCCTTCGCTTCTGTAAATTCTGTCTCAAAACTTTACAGTGCAGTGGGAAAATAACAGCTTTTCCTAATTTTTTAATCAGAATAGGAAACTGAAATCAGCAGGATGGTGTGGACAGCAAATGCCTGGCCAGGAAAGGGTGAATTTGAGCTCCAGTGTTGTAATAACTATTTTGCCAGCTGAAATATGAGCATTGGTAGGTTTGTGGATGCAAATGAGCCACTGTTCATTTCATTAAAATGGAGCTGAGAATTAATTGAGCCTCTGTTGGTGCACTCAGCTGTAAATTTTCATCTGTTTCTCAACTCTGACCCAGTTGAAGCTCTGCTGAACAGCAGCACAAAATTTTCCCCGTGCAAATGTAGTAAGTGCTGAACACATTTAACACGAGCTAATTGAGCATCAGTTGGTTCATGAAACAGTGAAACACCAGGCTTGAAAGTTTGTTTTGCCATTTCCATGCAGTTCTTGTTAGTCTGAGATTGTTTGCCTCTGGTGTGCCCAAAGACATTGACTGTGAGTGACAAAAATGAACAGCTCTGCGAAACCCTCCGGAAGAGCCAGAGCTGTCTGCACTCGCGCTCACTTTTATGGCTGCACAGCAAAATTATCCTGCAATTCCTCCCATTTCTAGAGGATGAAAGCAGATAAAGATTTATACATGGACTGGAATCTGGAAATGATGATGAGCTGACATCAATTTCTGTGAACTTAAACACTGTTGCTTTTATTGCCACCCCTGGAGCTGGGCTAATACATTTGTCAGTGTGAAGGACAAGCAAAAATTGCCCAAAATCTCTGAAAAAAGCTTCTGAGGTGCAAATGCCCCACCTATTTCTCACCCTACACATCAGCTTTTCAGACGGTGAGAGCTGAAATAAGGCAATGACAAAACAAGCTTGAAATTTCTGAAGGGTTTGGAGATGCACCAGTCCAAATGACCTGTGGAGAGTTCCTGTCTCTGCCCATTCCAGGGATGTCCTCCTCTCTTATACTTCTCCAGCAGCTGAAGAAGAACATGGTATCACAGAATCATTGAATGGTTTGGGTTGGCAGAGACTTTAAAGAAGAAATATAAAGCAAGAGGCAGGAAATGCTGATATTTTCTTTGCCTCTCCACCATGAGCCCCTTCAGCTTCAACAAAGTTCCCTGATCTCAGTCCTGTACCCCTGGTGCCACACACCTGGGGGATGCTGGAGAAACCCAACTCTAATCAACCAACTTTTGGACACTTTCAGTCTTGGGAGAAGGAGAAAAGCAAATTGCAAGTTTTGACTTTGCTAAGAAAAGCATACAACCGATTAAAAAAATTAATATATTGCTCCAACAACATGTTTACTGAACAAATGCATAATTAGTAAATCAGTAGTGTTGCAGCTACAGTCTGAATGGAACATCATTTTGCCAATTAGTTGATGAGGCATAATAATGTCAGATACTTGATGCTCCTAGTTCTTTAATTAATTTTTTGAACCAGGGTACTCATGTATCAAATACATCTGTGGCTTCAGCCTTGAAAAATGTGTAAACATCATTTCAGTTAATTTCAAATGGGCTGCTGTGCAGTGTAATCCCTGTTCTACCTGTTGAGAGGCGGAATAGCTGCAGGTGAGGTAGGAAGTGCTCTGATCATCCATTTGGAAAGGCCTCCAAGGTCATCCAGCCCAACCTTAGGCTGATGATCGCCTTGTCCAGAACTGGACACAGCACTCGAGGTGTGGCCTCAGCAGTGCCCAGTGCAGAGGGACAATCACTGCCCTGATCCTGTGGTCACATTATTGCTGATCCAGGCCAGGTGACCTTGGCCTTCACGGCTGCCTGGGCTGATGTTCAGCTGCTGTCACCAGCACCCCCAGGCCCGTTTCTGCTGAGCTACTTTCCAACCACTCTTCCCCAGCCTGGAGTTCTCCATGGGGCTGCTGTGACCCAAGAGCAGTACCCTGCACTTCACCTTGTTGAATCTCACACCACTGGCCCCAGCCCATGGATCCAGCCTGCCCAGATCCCTCTGCAGAGCCTTCCAGCAGAACCACACTCCCACCCAGCTTAGTGCCCTCTCTGAACTCCCTGAGGGTGCCCTCGATCCCTTTGTCCAGACCGTCCACAAAGACATTAAACAGGACTGGCCCCGGGACTGAGCCTTGGGGAACCAGTTGCAAGCACCAACATCTTTTCTTCCCCAGTTCCTGTGGTGGCACCAACGAACATCAGCGGAGGAGGAGGGAGCCGCTCCGAGCTGGTCATCACATGGGAGGTAACTCTTGGCTCAATTAACCTCAGCTGTCTAACGGGGACGGATCCGTGGGTGAAATCACAGCCCTGCTGAAATCCAAAGGCTTTTGGTCATTGGCTTTGGTGGAGCCTGGATTTCACCCTGGATGTGGAGAGCAAGCAGCCTGTAAGATATACAGCAAGTTTGCTGTGTTATAGGGAACAATTTATAAAAATAAACAGTTTAAGAGGCGTGTTGTAAAGATGTTTAGAAGTCTGTATAACCCTCTTATCTCCATTGTACAGGAGGTGCTTAACACACTAATCTGCTTGGCCATTTCCTGCATTTACATTTTTCCTGCTTTTGTTTACATGTTTCCCATTCTGGAACACTGTGCTGACAAGACATATCCTATTATGCGTTAAAGGAGATGAGCCCTTTAATTCTCCAGCACTCCAGCAAGAGCAGAGAATACACATTTTCAGAGCAGTTAATACCAGACAAGTTGCAAAGGGTGAGTGCAGGTCATTTCAGAGAGCAGAAAGTGAGTGCTGTGGGAAGAAGCCTCCTCTTCCAGCCTCCCAGCAGCTTCCCACAGGCACTGGGATGAAGGCAGGGAGCCTCTGGCAAAGCCTGGGAAGTGATGGGGCAGCTGCTTGGTCAAAATGTCAAAAATCAGATCAAGAGAAATAAAAAAATCCCCCCTAGATAAATAACACTGCTGATGTTTTCCCCTTCCCGTGCTGCAAACAGAGCAAAATTCCACTTTCCCTGAACTAAGTTTTCCTCCATCTGCACCTTTCACTCTTTTGTTTCATTTTCTCCTCTGCTGGTCTCCTCTTTGGGAGCAGAAGAACACGAAAATCGAAAGCAACCTGAGAGATCTCAATCAAATCATCCTGTTGGACTCCGTAGTGTGTCCTGAAAAACAGGCAGAAGAAATCCTAATTATGGCCAGCTAACAACACTGAACACGACTCTGCGGCTCTCTGTGATGAACTCACTAAATGTCTTGATTAAATCTGAGGTCACAGAAGCCTCAAAAGCAAATTAAATGCTCTAGAAAGTAGCTTGAAGTCTTATAAATCCCCAGTGAGCCAGCATCCCTCACATTTAACTCTCTCAGGGTTGGAAGAGAGATGGAAAGGGGAATATTGGGGAATTAATGTTTTTAAAACACTCAAAGAAGGACGTGTGATAAATGTTAGGGCAGGCTTATTATCATCGCTTTTATTATTAGAATTAGAAGGATTTTATGATGAAAGTAATGACATAAGTGCCCTGAAATCTTCTGAAGGGCTTCCACCTTTCCCCCATCATCTCACACTGTTTGTGCTCCCAAGAGTTTGCAGGAGAAGAGGCTGGAGCCAGGACTCAGATCCTGACCCTATTTCTGCCTTTTTGCATCATTTTCCATGCCTGCTTTTCCATGCCCCTTCCTTTGATGCAAGCATCTGAAATAAATGCAGTTTTACTGAGAAACCCTTCCTTCTTCCATTTAATCCTGATTTTGTTTCGTAAATGTCCTCTTGCTTTGAGAAGCCAACATGGAAGTATTTTTATCTCATGAAAAACCAAACTTCATGCTGGACACAATGTTGCTGTAATTGCCTTTTCAGTTTGAGCCTTTCATACGTATCTTGACATGAGATTTTATTAGTAGAAACATTAATTTTGCCATGTTGACTTGCAGGAACATTTCTGTTCTGAAAACTTAAATAAGAATATGTTTATGCACTCGAGGCTTTCTCTTTGCTAAAAAGAAATGCATCAGTACTGTACTCACATGCAGGCAATTATACAACTGACACACATTTCTTTGTATACATTTGTTCTTTCCCAACTCTTTTTTTCCTTTAAAATCATTTATTTAAAATTAGCATTCCCATGCACCTTTGGGGGGAAAAAAAAACCTGCAAGCTACAACTTGTACTGAGTGAAATGCTTTTAATTTTGCAAACTTCATGCCTGAAAGAGACAACTTTAATGGAGCTGATCAGATCTTTTGTTTCTAAATTGATTGCCCCGATAGATTTATTGTTTTGATTTTTATTTCAATATTACATTGACGGAAGGGGCAAACATTATTATCTTCTCCAAGGCACAGCCAACTAAATCAATACCACTAAAATACAGTCAGGGAACGAAGATTCAATTAAAACAGTGGATACATGCAAACCTTTATTGACTGCCTTGTCACCACAGCCAGTGTCAGAAGAACTCCAAAACGGGGAAGGTTTTGGCTACGTCGTCATGTTCCGTCCCCTTGGCTCGACAACCTGGACCAAAGCTGTGGTGGCCTCGGTGGAATCCAGCAAATACATTTATAGGAATGAGAGCATCACACCCCTCTCCCCTTTCGAGGTGAAAGTTGGTGTCTACAACAACGAAGGAGAAGGGACCCTGAGCTCCATTTCCATCATCTACTCAGGAGAGGATGGTAACGCAAGTTACTCTCAGTAGTAATGGGTGTGTAGCAGCAATAGGTCCCAGATATGACCAGGCAGGTCTCACAGGGGTATTAAGGACCCTGCTCAAACCTGCTCATCGAATATTTATAACAGACATGAGGCAAGAGATGGGAAACTGAAGTGAAAATAGCAAGGGGTGGATTTTCAGAATGATTTTCAGTAGAGGGCCTGTTTCAAGTAATTTGTCCCCAAGGTGTACCTGCTGAGTGTGTTGGGAAAACTGGGAGATACTCAAAGGTGTAGCTCTCAGAGGGTTTGGTTTTTCAGACCAGTCAGTGCAGCCAGTCTATGAAAATCTGCCCTAGAAGACAGGAAACAGCCAGTTTTGAAAACAGGTTTTGCTGAAGTTCCACCAGAAGCAGAGAGTGAAGCTCATGGTTACAGCAGGGGCTCCCCCCAGCATCTCCTCCCCTTGCACTGTCTCTGTGATCACACCCATGTCCCAGCAGCTGTGTTTTCCCATGTCCCAGAGCCGCAGATGGCCCCGGCGGGAGCCTCGGCGCTGAGCGTGTCGGCGGCGGCCGTGGAGGTGTCCTGGCTGCCCATCCCCTGGAACCGGCACACGGGCAGGGTGCTGGGCTATGAGGTGAGGGGCTGGGCTATGGAGTGAGGGGCTGGGCTACGGGGTGAGGGGCTCTTACACCTTGAAGATGTCCCTTTCCTGTCCAGAATCCTGGTGGCCTTCTGGTTCCTCCTCCCAACCCACAAAGTGTTGCTTCCAAGTCAACAGAGCGTGGAGCTCTTCCCCTGTCTCTCATTAACAACATCTCACCTGAGATGATCAGGTGGATTTACAGCCCAGAACTGCAGCTCTGTCCCAGACTTTTTGTGCTCAGATTTGGGGACAGGCACACATGGCACTTCTTAAAGGACAGAGCAGGATAAATGTCCTCCAGTGCTACCTAGAGCTTGTGCTGTGGTGCCCTGAAAGGCTTTTAACTTCTCCCTCCTCTTAGAATCATAAAATCATTTCGGTTCGAAAAGACCTTTAAGAACATCAAATCCAACCATTAACTCAAACATTTGAAGAGGGCAGTGGTGGAGTCCCCATCCCTGGAGGGATTTAAAAGTTGTGTGGATGTGGCACTTGGGGACATGGTTGAGTGCTGCACTTGGCAGTGCTGAGTTAATGGTTGGACTTGATGATCTTAAAGATCTTTTCCAACCTAAATGATTCTGTGCTTTTATGTTTAAGCAATGTCAGATATGATTCTTGGGTATTTTACTTGCACAGTGAAGCAATTTATTTTTTCTTCTTCTTCTCCTTTTTTTTTTTTAATTTGTAGATAAGAGGAAATCAAGTCAAAAATACTTTAAATTCCGTCATATCATTGCAATGTATAAATGAAGTTAATAAGAGACATGTACAGTCCACAAACTTTCCTAAATCAACTACGCACTGAAAAAAAAAAACGGGTCTAAACAGGTGTCACTGAATCAAAACTAGAGCCAGGATACAAAATAATTAAAAACCTCTTAGATGATTGACATAAATGTTCTTTTGTATCTCTTAAGGTTTTCTTTCCTTGTATTCAACCATAAAACCAACAAAGCTTTTATCATTTCTCACCTTATCAAAGGTTTCCTTCTGGACATCTGTAAATTTAAGGATTTCATTTAGTTCCTTAATTGGGATTCAGTCTCTGAAATGTTATTGCTTCCCTATAAATATTCATGCCTGGGTTTACATCCTGCTAGATTGGAATACAAAAAATCCTGTATTCCTCGAAATCTTCCTTGTCAGCATGTCTGCTTCCCAGCCAAGCCTCTAATTGCTGGAAAACAATGAATTGCCTGTTCTTTGTTCTCACTTTTCAGGTTTTATATTGGACAGATGATCCCAAGGAAAGCACAGCTGGCAAGGTCAGAGTCAGTGGGAATGTGACAGCCAAAAACATCACGGGGCTGAGAGCTAACACGGTGTATTTTGCAACAGTCCGAGCCTACAACACTGCGGGGACAGGGCCCTCCAGCACCCCAGTGAATGTCACCACCAAAAAATCCCGTGAGTACTGGATTTTGTACAACAAAGTGTCCCACATTCCCAGCTGGGACAGGCACATTCCAGCTCGCCGTGACTCATCGCTGCCAAACGCTTCAACAGCAAAGAAAACGAAATCCTAAAGGTCTTCATAAATCACAAAACAAAATCTGGCTGAGATGTTTCCTCTTGTCCCAAATCGGCTCACGAGGAAGGATTTCTGTTTTCCTTGGAAGAGCAGCCCCCTTGCTTTCAGGGGATTTCAGGGAGATACAGAGTCAATAAAGGGAGGGTGTTCCACAGGTCAAACGAGAGATTTTGGAGTGAAGATATGTTGGTTTGGGGGGGGTCTAAAGAAAACTGCTGAATGCACCTAATACAGAGGGGTTTTGAGACCTCTAAACTTCTCACTGCAGAGGGCAAAATAAGGGATACGTTGATATAAATGCAATTTAGTCATTAATTTTTTAATTTAATACCAAAACTAAAGCCCTCTGCTGTTTTGTTTTCCTTGGACTATATTTTCCCAGTAAATTATTGGTCAGCACTTTACAATAAAAGGGGAATATTTCTCCTGAGTTTCACCAATTTTCCTCTTGTTTCTGTGCTGTTCCATGCCGTTATTCCAAGCGCAAGGTAGGAGAAACTTGTAGAATGAATTGACTTTTAATCACCATAAAACCAATATTTCATGTAAATAAAACAATCAAAAATAAAGCCAGAAAAGATATTTCTGAAGGGCTCAAACAGGAGCTTCCCTGAAAGCATCCAAGACCAGGTTGGACGGGGCTTGGAGAAACCTGGGATGGTGGAAGGTGTCCGTGACCATGGCAGGCGGTTGGATGAAATGAAATTTAAGTGCTCTTCCAACCCAAACCATTCTATCATTCTGTGACTTTTCTCACAGTCCATTTTTTAATGGCAAATAGATTCATCTCTGGGAATTCTTCCCTCTATTCCTATGTACATCTGTATGAAAGACAAGTTAAAGACATGGCAATCAAACGACAAAACATAGAAGGAATAAATTTGCTTTTGTTTTACGTGAGCTTTATCTTCTGTCAAATTCAGGGTTGTGCTAATGGCTCATTTAAAAATTAAAGTCAAAATAACCTTTTTAATATTTAAATATATAGATTAAAATTTCAAGCTCTGTCTGTGGAAGATGCAAGCACTTGCAATATGAGAAGAGATAATATGTCAAGAGAATATCAACAATGTGCATCTGGAGCAGGAGATGGAGTTCCAAAGTGATAGCTCTGTCTTCCTGCTCAGCATCCAGCATTCCTGCAGTGTCCTGCTCATCCCATTATTGCAGGGACTCAGCAAAGCTGAAATGGCCCTTCTGCCAAAGAGGTGCAATTCTGACTGAAATGTGCTTCTCTAAGATCCATGTAAGGTCTAAGGTGACATCCTGGCTTAAGTTAAAAGTACTTCAGGAGGTGGAATTGATGTCCTCAAACCATGGGCACGGCTCCATACGGAGCTGTTCTCTTCTGCTTCTTTAATTATGTGGCATGGATCTTAGGAATTTGTTTTCCTCTTCCTCCTCTTCTTCATCTTTCTCTTCCATTTCATCTTCCATTTCCCCTCCCTCTTCCTATGTCCTCTTCCGATTTCCTCTTCCCTTTCCTCTTCCCCTCCCTCTTCTGTTTCCTCCCCCATTCCTTTTCCTTTTCCTTTTCCTTTTCCTTTTCCTTTTTCCTTTTCCTTTTTCCTTTTCCTTTTCCTTTTTCCTTTTCTTTTTTTTTCCTCTTCTTTTTTCCTCTTCCTCTTCTTTTTCCCTTACAAATATATACATACACACATGGAATCTATCAATATTACAGATAGATATTAGAATTACTTGCATGGATAAGCCTCAGCTCAGTATAGCAACAGAGCCAAGTGTTACCTAAGCCGTGACAATAACATCAGTACCTCAATAAACTTAAGCAGATATTTGGGATTTCTATTATTCCTGGCAGTGTTGATTACAAGAAATTAATTGAGGAAATAATCTGCCAGTCTTAGACCTGGAACTGTTTATTTTTGCTTGCAGATATTCCTATGGATTTGGTAAAGTGCTGTTACCACTTATTCCAGTTTCTGGCTGAAAAAAAAACCCAAATAATTTTGTTTTACAGATCCTCCTGCGGTGTTTTTTCAGCCCCAAGACCATGAATTAAGATGGCTTTAAGTTTCTATGTCAAAAAGCTTTGGACAAGGCAGTAATTCACCCATTTTTGAGTGATTTCAAACCTCTTCAGAGTGCACAGCCAATGAAGTATTTGACATCCTCTATCTCTTGTGACTATTTTGTTATCCAATTCCTCACATAAAATATTTCCTGAAAGCAACAAAGAGCTTTCAAGCCATATTTAAATAAATTTGCAGTTTGATGTATGTGAGAGTAGATAAATGTCTTCATAATGAAATGAATCTTTTCCAACACTGACAGAGTGGCTGATGGAAGGACATCCCTGGATATTCACCTGGGAGCTCCTCCAACACCTCATTCCCCACCAGTGGGATGGATTAAACTTCTCCAAAGGCATGAGGCAGATGGATATGAAACAGCAGGGCCCATTAATTCATTTTATCTCTGTGGGAAATGAAAGGAACTGTCACCAAATCCTGTTGTTCCTTCCAAGTGACATCCATTAATCGCCAACATAGAGGGGGGAAGAGAAGGATCCCAGAGTGAAACAATTTGAAGTCCGGGCTGGAATGTGTTTCTCCAAATCTCTCCTCTTTTTTTTTTACTTCTGTTCCAATCCTTCTTTCCTGCGCCACCACCCAGCAGGGCCTGGGAGGACGTGCCATGGAACAGGAGAGAACGTGTTGGCCTAAATCCGAGCTCCAGTTCAAAGGCACAGTTCCGCCCTCACATGTTCACACGGGATTCGATTCCACTCACTTGTAGGCAAATTTTCAAAGTCCTCGCACTCAGGCATGAAAAGCCTTTGAAAAAGCTTCTCTCAGCCTATTGTGCTGAGAATTTCTAAAATCCTACCATGTTTCATGGTGGATCACATGGAGACTTTCGTGTGCAGCTCTTTGTAACCTGTCCTGGCTGATGGAAATCTTGGCTTCTGTAGTTTGCTCTCGGTTTTAGCTTTTTCTGAGATGCAGACAGCAAAACATCCTCTAGGACATGGAAATACAGGGAGGAACAACATTTTCCTTCCACAAAATCTCTCAAATATAACTTGAACTGTCAGACACTGTCAGGCTGTGCCTAATTTTGCGAATGAAGTCTCACAGTCAGAGGTTCTGTGCTATGAATAGATCTTTATTCTGACTAATACCAGAGCAGTGACGGACTGGAAAATGGTTTTTTACTCTTTTAGGTTTGAATCACCCAAGCGTTTGCTACTCCCATATCAGCAGCTCATTCAGCTACTCCATGAAAATTAATATTCAATTGTATCTCATTATTATCATCTTCTTTTCTTTTTTTAAAGCACCAAGTCAACCTCCAGCAAATATTGCCTGGAAGCTGACAAATTCCAAAATCTGCCTGAACTGGGAGCATGTGAAAACAATGGAGAATGAATCAGAGGTGCTGGGCTACAAAGTAAGTGATTTCTTTATCTCAGTAATCAGATATTTTGGTTACAATAGAGGTGCAAACAGAGATTGAAGAAAGGCAGGTGTTCATTACCTGGAAAATGGTGATTTTTCTGGATTTATTGGGATGGTTGGCTGATGTTCATACAAATATTCCTTCAGAGTAGGACTTCTTTATCCCAACACAGGGACTTTCTGTCCCCAGTCCTGGATTTCTCTTGTCCCCTTGTAATCTTACCTAAAGGTTCTTGCTTTCACATCTCCAGGGATGGAGTTTCACATATATAGAAGAAGTAGAGAATGGCCTTTAAGCATTAAAGACAGTCATAAACCACCTTTAAACATTCTCACTTGCTGGCAATTCATAAATGTACCTTTAAAAAAGAGGCTGGAAGATACTCACACAAAGATCTATGTGGATGAACTAAAAAGCATTCCCATAAATCTACTTTTAGAGGAAATAAAAATTTATTTTAAAGTTTGGTTGCAGTTCAGGATTCTTTGATTATCCTTGGGTCCTAGGAAACCACCTGCTGTGGTACCCACCCCAAAATCCTGCAGAATTTATTCCCCTGTTTTAAATTGCTTTTAATACCCTGCAGGATGCTGAGAGTGCTTGGAAAACTTTGGAACACGACAGGAGAATCTCTCAGCCCCTCAAAAAATCCATTAAAACTTAAAACTAAATGAAACAACTCTCGTTTCCCAATCCCTTTCTGCTTAGATTCTGTACAGACAGAACAGGCACAGCAAAGCCCATATCCTGGAGACAAACAACACTTCAGCTGAACTCCTGGTCCCGTTCGAAGAAGATTATCTCATCGAGATAAGAACCGTCAGTGATGGTGGTGATGGCAGCAGCAGTGAGGAAATTAGGATTCCAAAAATATCGAGTAAGTGAGAGATTTTTTTTCCCCTCCGAATGCTGTTGCATAAGAAGAAATCTGTGCCTCTAAGCACAACAGATTCCCAGCCTTTCCCTTGCCATAGGTGTCCTCCCTCCTGGTGCTTTTTGGTGCTGGCTCCCATCAATTCGTCCCTGATACTCTCACATTCATTAAAGGAGATTTTTCTCCACTCCTTGTTTTTAGCGCAGGTCTCCACTGGCCTGGTCTGCAGAGCTCAGGGAAGGACACAGGAACCAGATTTCTTGTGGAAGTCAAAGTTCTCACACATAACGTGGCCCTAAATCTGCCCTGGAGCTGCTGCTGGGACAGAGAAGCTCAGCCCTGACCCACAGCTGGGGTGGGGTGGCCCAGGGTGCAGCCTCTGCTCTCATAAATAACTTATTGTTCATGGAAAAGGGAGCACTTTTATATCATAAATATATTAAAATATATATGTTTATAATAGTTTTGCAACAAAATAGGCTCAAAGAGGATTCTCACAGGAAGGGTGGGGAACTGATCCAAAACCCTACTCCATGGAATGGCCTCAACAACTTAATAAACAAATAAACAGAAATAACATTTGTGGATAATGTTTCATTTTGAAAATAGAACAGAGATTGCTGTTAAGCTAAAATGGAAAAGAAAAACTAATTTTTGACACAGATCTACCTCTGTCTGTTTATACTTTTACAGGTTTAAGCTCTGGAGCAGTAAAATTATCCCAAAGGATAAATCACGCATTGACATCTGGGATCCTGCTGTTGAGTTCTGCTCTTCTAAACCCTTCCCCTTGCTGGTTCAAGCAATGCTCAGCTGTGGACTTTTAAAACTAAAAAAATGTAGATTGTGTCTTAATTCCTCACCATAACCAACATTCCTGCTGAAGAACCACACTGGGGAGGGGGAGGGAGGTAGGACTGGCCTATCATTAAGAAAATATTAGGTATCAATATTCCATGAATTATTAAAGACAGGCTTGGAAACAAATGGATAAATCAACATGCATTAATGACATGGAGCGGTGCCAAACCTAATTTGGGGTTGACACGTGGGTGGTCTCAATTTTTTCCCAAGGAGTTGTTATTGGAACAGCAGTTTAATGGAATGTCAACCTGTGCTAAGCTGATACCACAGAGGGAAGAAGAGATTTAAAACTCTTGTGATGTGGATATTATTTATCTCGTGTTCTTCAATGTAACCTGTTAAAAAAACCCCACTTTCAATTAAATAAAAGCTATTTGTTTACTTTTTGGGCTTGTCTGTGTTAGAGGAGGTGTCATAAAATGCATTATTTGAAGTGCCCCGTCCTATTTTCTGCAGAAAAGGGGAATTTAAATAAGAGGAGTCCTATGGACTCCTGGAATTCCATGGAAAAACTTTCAATGACATCAGCAGGCCTTGAACCAGAGCTGAAAAAGCAGCACCTTTTACACCATCCGATATTTTGCATATTCTCAAAGGACTTTTCCATGCAAAGATTGTTCTGATCAACAAAACTTCCAGAGAAGCTGAATATTTTAAGGGAGATTGAAATAAATCTGTCATTAAGCAGGATCAGTTGGTCTCTCCTGATTTTGTTATTCTTCGCTGTGGCTTGAAAGTGTAGATTCATCTTTGGGTTGGGCGCGAAGGTAAATGAGAAGAACATTGATTTTCATCGTCTTGAAATATAAATAAAAGCAGCTAATTAAGCCCTGCAATCTCCTGAGTCCCCAGAATGACAAATTAAAACACCAGGGTTTGGCTTTCAAGTCAGGAGATGCAGCTCAACGCTTGAAGCCACGCTCCTGCCAGCTTGAACTACAGCTGATAAAAGGTGTTTTTTGCCTGATGTCATCACTGGGAAATCTTTTCTTCCTTCTCTCTTTGCTCTGAAGTTTATTTTCTTTTCTCCACTGTCAGATCCATGTTGTCTTCTTTGTAATCGTGTATCACTACAAGATAACCAAATACCCCAAATATTTTTAAAAAGAGGGCTGTTGGAATGGGGGTGAGGATGTATCAGCACATGAATGAGTAAAAGAAGCTCATGTGTGCATGAAAATCCTTCAAAGAGCACATTCACTGTGTCTGTTATCCATGGGCATGGGAATATGGATTCAGAGAGGAAGCTCCAAAGCTTTGGTCCCTCCTCGAGGTCCCGTCCAAGCCAAACCCTGCTCTGATTCTCTGATTCCTCACAGAGCCCATGGGCTGGGCTGGCAGAAAAAAACCTCAAAAATGGTAAAATCATTGCAAAGCCACATGGCAGAGAATGATGTCTGAGCAAATATCACCTCACAGGATCATGGAATGGTTTGGGCTGGAAGAGACATTTAGGATCACTGACAGCTGGTGATGTTCAATAACCCCCACACTGAATTCAATAAAATATTTTATAGAGGTCACCCCTATTTGGGTTTGAAAGAGCTTTTTGCATCATCCCTTCCCAGCAGGTCTCCAGCAGGGCCTCTGGTCACTCCCAGACCTTCTTATGTCCATTAAGTAACTGGGTACTTTTTATTTCCCATCATTAAACCGAATCTAAAATTCTTATACTTCATAACATAAATGGAATTCTTTGCTAAGTTTACCCAAAATATCTTTTTATTCAAGCAAAAAGAGATTTTCTGCAGAGCAGTTACAGCTCAATAGAAGGTCTGAGAGATGCTTAATTACAGGGAGGCTCTAGAAATAAAATGCCACTTTTAGAAGTCTGTCCTCTGGGATTTCTACAAAGTTCCTAATCACAGGAGTTATAAGGAGGAGGTTTAACACAGCTTTCAAAAGAGCAGAATGCTTTAGAAAGAAGTGAATGTGCTATTAAAAATCCTGATAATACCTTAATGAAGTAAAACCATTTTTCTTTGCTGTGGAAGCAAGCAATGCATCACTTCTTCAGATTTCTTCTCATTTCTGTGCAGCGCCGACATTCTTGTCGCACTGTAGAAGATCCAAATGAGGCTCTTTAACCTCGGCATTTCTCCATCTTGTCACTCCCATGGGATCAGCCCTTTTTAAAAAAGGGGAAACTCAGGAATCCCAGGAACATCAGTGAATCTGCTCCCTTGCTGATCTCCCTTGGAGCTGGAGCTCCCAGGGTGAATATTCTGCCTCAGGAGCAGAACTAAGCAGCCTTAAGGAGGAAAACTTTAAATACAGCTCCTCCCATCCTCCCTAAATCACTGCAGAACTTGTGTAGGTTCATTTTCTCCTCTTCAGCTCCCCAGTCCTTTTTTTGGTGTTTCACCAGGACGAATTGAGTCTGAGCTGCCCAAAGCACTGAAAGTCCAGCTCTTTTTATGTGAAAATGTTATTAAAGCAGCTGATGCTGAAATGGAAAGAGTTCACGTGGCTGGCAGCTTTCATAAAAAAGAAAAGAGAAAGGGTCAAAAAAGAGTTTTGTCACTCAGAGTTGCAGGAAAAACTTTGGCAATAGGAACAGCATAAATCCCCTAAAACCAAGAGTTGAAATGAAAACAACAGAAAAACTCTGCAGTGCTCCTGATTTTTAACAGCCAAGAACCTCAATTAAAAACCCCATTTAAAGGTGCCCAGTAAAGGGAATTCGGGGCCCAGTCTTAGCAGATTTTAGAGAAAATCACAGACCAGCCAAAGTTTTCAGATAGCTGGAAAAATAATACCTATTTTCTTTTGATAACCTAAGCAAAGTACCAAAACATGAAAGACACTCACAGTCAGGGATTTTCATTTTGAATTTAACACATCAACAAAATATTTCTCCATGAAAAAAGCAATTTTGAGCCTCTCCAAATGTTTCCGCTCACTCCAAGCACAATGTTTCTTTGTGATTTACGAGCATTTAAACTTTATTTAACATCTTCTCCCTTCTTTATAGGGCAATTTTTGAATAGGAATGCCAAGAAAGGAAATAAAAGAGCCCGTGTGTGTTATTGTACCAGCCCCTAAATCAACATTATCCTGGAGTGCAGAAACTCCCTGTTTTCTGTGGGTCGTTGGAATGCAGCCCTGGTGACGCCTTGACACCGAGCTCTAAATCACGCTCACGAACAAACGTGTTGTAAAAAAGATTTGTGCAAAAAAGATTTTATTAATATCTGCCTGTGCCTCAGTCGCAGAGAATTTCCCCCGGTGGTTGGCAGGGCCCGTGTGGAGGAGGGGATTCATCTGCTCACGGAGGTTTGGGGACTCACTGGGGTGGTGTGGGTGGTGTCAGGGGACCCTGGCTCCCTCTGTACCCCCCTCCGTGGATTTCTGTCCGCTCAGGGAACACAAAAGATGTCAGAACTTGAATAAACCCTTTTTTTTTTTTGCTTTCCCTGCTCAAAAGATATCAGAACTCAAATAAACCAATGTGGTTATTCCCCTCCAGCACTGATATTTCCAAGATACCATCCCCCAAAATTGCCCTGGATGTGCCCAAGGACTGCTGCATCTCAGTGCTCCTAAAAATGAGGTTTCAAGTGCCTCTGTAGGTGTAGCCACAGTGTCATGGAAGAGCAGAATCCTGGAACAGTTTGGGTTGGGAGGGACCTTAAAGCCCATCCAGTGCCACCCCTGCCATGGGCAGGGACACCTTCCACTGTCCCAGGGTGCTCCAAGCCCCAATGTCCAGCCTGGCCTTGGACACTGCCAGGGATGTTCTGGCCTTGGGATGGAGGGGATTGAGGGCTGGTGGCAGCCACAGAGGATTGCTGGGCTGTTCCCACAAGGATGAGGAGCTCTCCCAGGTACAGGTAGAGCAGGATCCCACTCTGTCCGTGCATTATTCCTGCCGAGGAGTGGCCCAGCCTCCCTCCACTGAGTTATTTTCCATATGCTCCTTCTGCTCCTGACTGAATTTATGGAAGGGACAGCACTTCCAGGATTGCTCCGAACTGAAAATGTAAAACAATGGCAAACAATGCATTCAGAAATATCCACCTAAAAATTTAAATAAGGTTCCACAGACTTCACACAGAGTGCCCCCAGCCAATTCCAGAGTCTAGGTAAGGATTTGACATTTCTCTCTCTCTGACTATTATCTAATCCCAAAACTGGGGGAGAGGGTGGGGAATCAGCACTATTAAAATAGCCTGTATGAAATCTTCCTTGGAAAAATTTACCATGAGGAAAAGGTCAGTTGGACATTTTGACAGCACGGTGCAATGAGGGCCTCTAAATAGCTTGAATCACTCAGGCTTTTTTATTAGGAACTTCTTTTGTCAGTTCCTAGCACTTAATACTTGAAAATACGTCTGAGGTAGCAATTAAAATGTCATTTTAATCATACTGCTGTGCATTGTTTCTTTACTTAGCCTATTTTATAGACACCAATATATTTCAGTACTGAAAACCAGCTACAAACGTTTGTCATCTTTATGGAATGAACTGGAATAATCCTGAACTGCTAAGGGATCCTGGAAGAGCAGATGTTTTTTGTAAGGTGTGTTCAATAATGTACATGGAATTGTTGCACTTGGGTCATCACCTCCTAAAAATTGTTTTTCCCAGATCACCTTCAGTGAAATGCCCAACACAAACTTTCCTCATTTATGTACCTGTTGGTCTCCTTGTGCTGGTTTTCCAGCCACATTCCCAGCCACATCCCTCTGCTCCAGCCCCTCTGCTGCCCTGGGTCCCATCTCCTCAGGCATAATCCCATTTTTCACTTATAAACCATCCGTAGGCCCTGCCAGCAACCTTGCACTGGGTTACTGTTATGGTAAGAAGTGAAATAAAAATTGAGATGTTTGAATGCAGGGCTTTATAAAAAATGGAGGTGTCTGGAGAGGCCAAACCTCCTACAGCTCTTGGGGCTGTAAAATAAGCAGGTGGCAGAGGAGCCTTCCCTTCTCTGTGCACCCCTTGGAATCACAGAAGCAGGAATCATGGAAATCATGGAATGGTTTGGATTGGAAGGGACCTTAAAGCCCATCCAGTGCCACCCTTGCCATGGGCAGGGACACCTTCCACTGTCCCAGGCTGCTCCAAGCCCCAATGTCCAACCTGGCCTTGGGCACTGCCAGGGATCCAGGGGCAGCCACAGCTTCTCTGGGCACCCTGTGCCAGGGCCCGCCCACCCTGTTCACCCTGAAATCCCTTTCTCCTGCCAAATTTGAGGGAAGGGATCTTTTCTGGAGCTCTCACTGCAGTAGTCTGTGGGAGCACAGCAACCACGATTTAATTACATTACTCTGCAGCCCTGCTACCCCAGAGTTTTTAAAAAGGAACAGCACAAATCTTGCCCGGGTCCCAGTGCCCTCAGTAGATTTAAAGCCTGTGCAGTTTGAGTGGGTCTGGAATTTATTTGAAAGCCTTCTTACACCAGTACAATTTATCCACAGAGATCAGCAGTTTACATCGTATTGATTAATGCAGTTATTGATTTATTCTGCAATTGTACTGGCCAGGTTTATACAGCACTGGAAAGTGCTATTTTCCAGCAGTGATTGACTTCTTTCTTTATTGACTAAAATGAGCTGATAAAAATCATCCACTGGCTGAGCTAGAAGTACTTTTTTTTGTATTCCTGCTTCCAGCAGAGAAAAGCAGCAGACAATCGCTGCTGCAGAGCGGAGGAAAGAAGTTCCAAGGCTTAACCCCTCTGGAATTACCCTGCCTGAGTTAAGTCCGACCCCCAGCCTTAGGCAGGCAAGAGTCTGGAAGGCTGGGATGGTAAAAAGGCAGGCAGGCATTTGGATTTGGAGGAGGAGGATTAACCTGCTCTTCCTTCTTCTCACCTCAATGCCTGGATGGGTTTTTCAGAGCTTCTCCTAAAGCTGATGTCACTGTCCCCTTCCCCAGATATTTGGGGTTTCAGGTGGGCTCCTAAGAAGGGCTCCCCAAAGGATGGGATGGTGCTTTTCCTGCTGTTTTGGGGAAGGTGCTGTCTGCAGCTGGAGCTTTTTGTAGCACCTCGAGGTTTTGCAGTGCCATAAAGTGGAGATAACAGCCACTGATCCTGGCTGTTCCAAGGCTTTCCCAGTTGGAGGGAAGGGCCCTGTGCTCCTGAAACGCTTGGCTGTTAATCACATCAGCTCTGAGCTGCTCTCCTGCTGGAATTGCTCTGCCAGGCCGAGGAAATTCCATTTTTTAACAAGTACTGGGGTGCAGAGCTGCATCCTCCCCACAGCCCTTCAAATATCCCAGCTCCTGGGCTAGAGGGTGAAATACTTGTACTCTTAGTTCATGGCATCTGCTCTGCTTTCAGTTTACAAGTCGGTATTACTATATTCACATATATGTATTTTTATATATTTATAGATATTTTAAAATATTTATATTTTTATATATTTTAAATGTTTGCATATTTGCATTTTCTAGTGAAATATGTGAAATAAAATTAATATTGATCAATAAACAGCTTCTACAGAGAACACCCATGAAAACCCGCACTGTTGCAGTTCAGAAATACTCTCTAATAGAAAAGTTCTTCCAGGCCATTGAGTTTCAAAAGGCTTTTAAAATTTCTCTTTAAGTCTGGCTCATAAAATAAACCTTTTCTCCTATTTGATATGCACACACCTCTCTCCCAACATCCAAGCATCTCAATTATCTGTTAGAAGAGAGAGCTGTGCTCTGTCATTGTAAATTTGGCAAAAGGTGAGGTTTATTCCATCAAACAATGGATTTAGGGCAGGGAATAGTTGGGTTTCTGGATTTACGTTTCCACTCTTCTGCTCAGGAGGAATTTCTGTCCCCAGGGAATGAATGCACAGCTCTGGGCACCTGGGGCAAGGTGTGGGGCACAACTCCCTCCAACACTGGCCCACACAGAGGAGCTGAGTGCACTCAGCAAAAAGGAAATTCAGAATAAAATCATAAAACTAAACATAAAAGTTAGCAAATAAGTGATCTTTCATACGTACCTATGACACACAGACACACGCAAAGGCCCGAGTGTGTGTATATACTTGAGGAGCAGGAAATGGAGAGCTGTGTGATGAAAACAGCACCACATTTCTGATCTTCCCTCGCTGCCTGAGGAGGGGACTCCCAGGAGCGCTCCTGCACTAGCAGGCAGGGCACAGCACAGACATTGCTGCCTAGGGCCCAGAATAATTTGTCTAATTCAGCTCTGGCACCACATTCCCAGGCAGGAGCTCCCACTCATCCCTCTGCATTAGGAGATGTGATTTCCTTCCTGCAGCCACTGCAAGATTTCCTCCATAAACCCATCCTGCTATAAATACAGCCCTGGCTCTCTCACTTATTGCTTGTTGGAGGAAATAAAATAACAACATGCCTTGCGCTTTAAAACCTTGTTTATAAAACATCTTCATAAAGCCACTCAAAGGCACATCCGAAATAAAATCATGGCCGTTGCTCCCCATCATGCCAGCCCTACAAATTGATTATTTTTTTTAAATTAAAGCCATCAACTACAGCAGGGCTGCTTTGTGGCACTTCACAACTCGAAGTGAAATAAGCCTGCCAGCATTTATTGATTCACAGGCACTCTGGGCTGTGCTGGCACCTACCTGGGCATTCCATACCAGCAAAGAGCCCAGCCCAAGTTACAGCATTGGGTTTTAATCACTGTGATATCCAGTGGCTGACAAGGCTTTCAGCATCGTTCAAGGTGGGGCAGGGTGCTGGCTGTGTATCCATGGGCTTCTCCCAGCCAGGCAGGCACTGGCAGTGACATCTCTGTCCCAGTCCCCTTCATCAGAGAGACTGCATTTTTATGGCTTTGCTTTTGAGGCCTGTGGACACTAAAACACCCACAGATTTTCCTATTTTTCCAGGCAAGGCCTTCATTAAAGTGATTTGCTGGTAACCAAAGAGCTGCAGTAGTTTACAGAGACTTTCAGACAGGAATTTGGGTGCCTTCATGGTTTTAAAGAGCTGGCAAGATGGAGGTGCCCGAAAAATTTGGGGTTTAGTCCTTTGCAGCTTTCCTTTTCTGTTGTTCGTTTGTTTGTTTTTCTAGTTGTGAATAACCTAAGGATTGCTCATTTTTTAGCCAAGAGTGTTTTCCCATTTTGACATTTACTTAATTATGGAATCCCACAATGGTTTCAGTTAGAAGGGACCTTAAAACCCATCTCATTCCACCCCCTGCCATGGGCAGGGACACCTCCCACTGTCCCAGGCTGCTCCAAGCCCCGTCCAGCCTGGCCTTGGGCACTGCCAGGGATCCAGGAGCAGCCCCAGCTTCTCTGGGAATTCCATCCCAGCCCCTCACCACCCTCACAGGGAACAATTCCTTCCCAATATCTCATCTATCCCTGCCCACTGTCAATTCAAAGCCATTCCCCCTTGTCCTATCACTAACCTCTTTAATTTATTAATCAATTAATTACTGGTTTTGAATCATATTTTGCATTTCGCTAGTTCAAGACAAAGTTTTTAAACAAGACACCATTTTAAAAAGAAAAATTGGAACTTTTCTTTGGTTAGATACTAAAATATGAGGGTTTTTCCTCCAAAAAACCACATTTCCTTCTGGTTTTCCCTTGTAATACATCTATTTTTGAAGATAATGGGTGCTGCCAAATCCTTCTAACCAGATTTCCCCAGATCTGTGTTTCCCAGAGATGTTTAAGCCAAAAGAGGCACCAAAATGCTCTTGGTGTGATCTGTGGTTGTGTTTTGTCCCTCAGGATTTTTGGGCTCTGGACTTGTCCCCTCAGGGTGGGAAAGATCCAGGAATAAACCCCCCCCAAAACACCCCCTGTTCTGAGACCCAAAATTTGGCTGATTGCCCCGAGCTGTTGTTTCCTCCCTCTACACGACAACTGTTGAGTGGAAATAATTTGAATTTAGAGAATGAAATTAGTTCGAAAAATACCCACAAATATCTGCTACATAATTTTTTAATTCTTTAAAGATTAAGGGATGAGAAGAAGTGATTAATTCAAGCTTTGCTTTGCAGATGATCTCTCAGGCCTCGCAGCGTACGCGCACAGTCAATATTTTGCAAATGTTTTGATTAATAAATCTTTATATAGCCCACTGCAACTTTGTAGATTTAAATTGATGCTTGCACTCTGCATACTGATTTTCCCTGCATGGTTTCCTGACTCAGGCTCGTTAGTCCAAAGGAAAGAAAACAAAATAAATGCTGCTGAGCACAAAATATTTCACTTTCACCACATAAGGTATAAAACGCTTTGGCAGCCACTGTGTCCTAGGCAGAAGAAGGTGCCAGCACTGCACCAGGCAGCTGTCCCCACCTCCAGCCCAGTGTCCCCAACACTGTCCCTGGATTTTTTCTGGGCTATCAGCTGCTCCCACAGCAAGAAAAAATGAAAGAAGGTGGGGATCAGTCTCCTCTCCCAGAGAACAGGGACAGGACAAGTGGAAACAGCCTCAAGCTGCACCAGGGGAGGCTCAGGTTGGACACCAGCAGGAATTTCCTCATGGAAAGGGTGGTCAGGCCTTGGAAAGAGCTGCCCAGGGAGGTTTGGAGTGCCCATCCCTGGAGGCGCCCAAGGAAGGGCTGGAGGTGGCACTCAGTGCTCAAGGATTGGGCACAGCTTGGACTCGATGACCCTGGAGGGCTTTTCCAGCCTCAGCGATTCTGGGATTCTGGGATTCTCTTCACACTCTCAGGTTAAAGCAGCTCACCTTTAATGCTGGAGCAGAAGTTTGTTCTTGCTTTGCTATTTGCTTTGAGTTTTGTTTAATGCCACAAGCATGGAGTGATTCACAGCCTGGCTGGCAGAGCTTCCAAATAACCCTGGTGGAGACACCATGGGCTGAGCTCACCCTGGGGGGACCTGGGCTCCTGATCCCACCTCCTCCACCAGGTCTGCACAGGTCCAACCCCCCCAACCCCATGTGGACACTGTCAGAGCTACATTGGGATAAACTCCATGATTGCAGTGAAACTCATTAATAAATGTGATCTGAGCCAAGGGACAGGGAAAGTCTCGTGAGTTGCTCCTGTTAGGGAGAGCAACCAAGCACTAAATCTCTTTGGCAGTGCCCTATCACTCACAGGAAATATAAAAGACAAAATGAATGAAATAAAATGGGAAATAAAAAGGTTTTTATTTGGTTTCTCATGCACAACAGAATCACTGGAAGCCACTTTTTCTTCACATGTGCTTCCCACAGCCCCTGATTCTCTTCTCTTCCTTTCCTGATCACATTTTCAATCCCCTCATGCATTCCTCTGGGTTGCTTCTCACTTTTTGTCCTGACACTTCTGCAAACATTCCTGTAGATCCATATAAACCCTCAGTCTATAATCCAGGGAATTTGTGAGACAGGGAAAGTGGATGCTGTCCTTGAGCTGCACAGGGGCTTTGTTGTGGATCCCTGCTCTTTCCAATTCTCCGCAGTAAAAAAAGAGTTTAGCAACTCCTTTTCTTTCTCCAGGCTGAAATTCGGAGTCACATCCAGTGACTCCTCCAAAGTTTTGTCTTATCTTGACACTGGATTATGGAAATACAACAGGAACCTTAATTCTACAATTAAAGCATTCCCAAAAGAATGAAGCACGCTTGGGCTACTCTGATCCTCCAAAACAGCCATTTTTTTACAAAGAAGCCCCCATAAAAGCACTCAAGTGCCAGAGAGGATGCTCAGTATCATTTTTTTTTAATAGTAATGGAGTAGATTAACAAGAAAAAATTTGGACCCCTGCATTATAACTCCTGCAGCAGATATTATCATTACGTGCATTTCACATTATCGCTAATTTTGTATTCAGCATGCCAGGACCATTAATTCAGACCCAGTCTGCAGCTGAATGAGGCAGATTGCTTAAGAAAATAAACGTCTCTATTACTTTTTATGGTGTTGAAATTAATTTACAGTTCCAGTTTGTGAGACCTAAAATTGAGAATTAAAACTATATTTGGTACCTGAGATTTCTCAGAGATTAGCATTCACGAGGCAGTAAAAATATTAACTACTTTAAATAATGTCTGCAATATTTCCAGGGTTATGAAGCATCTTCTCTTAGCTCATTTTAATTTATTTAGCATCCATCTCTCTAAGCATATTCACACCACTGGAAGATTAGAACAAGATCATTGCATTAAGAGAAATGCTATTTACAATGATGTGTACTATCTGTATTTCCAGGGGCTTTGGAAGGCATGAAAATAAAGATTTTGATGATGTCTTTAAGGGCTCTCCTGCTGCCTTTGTGCTGCAAGAAAAGTTGAAGTTGAGGAGAATTTCTGAAGCAAAGTGGCATCAAGACAGGAGTGGAGTAAATAAAACCTTTATAGGAAAAGGGGAACTCGATAAAACACACAAGTGTTAGTTCTGGATTTGTGTCTGAGAATCCAAAGTGCAGAGGAGAGAGATGGGAGAACCAGAGTCTTCAAGCTAAGCCGGTGGACACCGTAAAATTGTCGCTGTTTTCCCCACGGACGAGCAGAGAAACGACACGAAGTCCAGGCTCAGGGATAAATGGAAGTGCTTTAATGAACTCTCAGAAGGCTTTTATATGTTAGTTCACAAAGTGTGTTAAATGGCATAAGGTAATTGGTTTTTGCCATCCACCCCCTAAGGGGATTGGTCAAGTTCTAAGACACCCATCTCTGAATGTTTTTCTAGTTAGAACCATAACAATTCTGCAAAACAACCTGCAGCTGCAAGAAGTTTACAAACCTGTAACATTGTTTTGAGTTACTTGCATGGGAAAGACAGAACTCTCACAAAATGCTGCAGAGAGCTGAAGAAATTCTCTGCTGGAGTTTTTTCAGCATCCATATAAAATTCTGGAATTGTGGCATTGTTTGGGTTGGGAAAGGACCTTAAAGCCCATCCAGTGCCTCCCCTGCCATGGGCAGGGACACCTTCCACTGTCCCAGGCTGCTCCAAGCCCCGTCCAACCTGGCCTTGGATCCAGGGGCAGCCACAGCTTCTCTGGGCACCCTGTGCCAGGGCCTGCCCACCCTCACAGGGAGCAATTCCTTCCCAATATCCCATGTAAACCCACTCTCTGTCGGTGGGAAGCCATTGCCCCTTCTCCTGTCACTCCAGGCCCTTGTGAACAGTCTCTCTCCGTCTTTCTTGTCACTTCTTCAGGCACTGCAAGGCCTCAGTGAGGTCGCTCCAGAGCTGCTCTTCTCCAGGCTGAGCAATCCCAATTCTCCCGGCCTTTCCTCGTTGGAGAGGTGCTCCATCATGATTTTCTGGTTGTTGTTTCAGTCTCCTCCAAGAACTAACACCCATCTTTGGCTGTCAGGGCTGTGCTGCTCCTCCTCAGCTCCGTCCAGCAAGCACTGCACTGTCACTGAACGCACCCCGTTACTTCTGGATGAAAGCATTAAAAAATCACAATTACTGCCCAAAACAGGCAATAATTTTGATGTTTGGACATGTGAGGCCTTTTAAACCTTCATTGTGAACCCAAGCTCTCAATCCTGCCTGTCAGAAATTCCCTTGGAATGAATGAAAGGCTGAGCTCCTTAAACAAGTGGTTGATACAAGCAGCTGAAGCTTAAAGAAAACCATCAAAATTCATAAGAAAATTGGATGAGTTGGCCACAGTGTCATTGCAGGATTAGGATCTCAGTCAATAACATCTGTTCTAATATGTCCCTTGCAGATGGAAGGAAATAGGATTTAAATTTAAATCCATAGATTGAACGAGAGGCAGAGTGGCAGATTCAGAGCTAACAAGGTACAGCACTTCCTGTGAGGCTCTGGTAAATTCTGGTTTGATTTGGATATTTAATGATTTAGGGAAAGATCAGCTTAATTGTATCTGTCTGCAGAAAGCTCTGAGCAGCTGATCCAACCTTTTCCCAGATCCTTAAACTTTGAGTTTGATCTGAGACGCGCAGCTGGAATAATTGGAAGGATATTTTGGGGAGAGAGATGCTACAAAAATCTCCAAGCACTGTTAGGACCACGTGTGATGGGAAATTGTTTTGCAGATCTCCTGCAATAACAATTTAAGAAAAGAAAATCATTGCTTGACCATTCTTCCATATAAACATCATTTCCTTTGGGTACCATTGGAGAAAAGATGATGTTCCCAAAGACTTTTTCGTTGCTTACATTAATAGTAATTTTTATTATTTCAAATTGGAGGGGTTTCTGTTAGAGATTTTAGGCTGAAAGCGTCTCAAGCTGAGATTTTAACAGCTGAGTTCAGACTCCGAAGCACAGAAATGGCACTGCCTCAAGTTTTCATTAAAAAAAAAAAGAAAATATACTGTTCTTAATTCTGAAGGCTAAACCCCAAATGCCTGAGTGTCATTTTATGAAAATCTCCCTTACATCAGGAGTGAGTCTCCAGCGTTCCACGGCGGTGCCTTTGCAATAATGGTTTCAAATGGAAACATTTATTTTTCCCTGGTTTTTAGTAGCTACGGGAGAAGCAGGGGGCTAATTACCAATGCTGAGCTGCAAGGGTCAGATGGAGAGGAAAAAATAAAACTAAATGTTTCTGAAAATAGGTGAAGGATCCTGCTGTGGCAAATTTGGATGATGTAGCCTGGTGCTGAGGGGTTTTTAACCCTGCAGTCTACAAGTTATAACAGAGTTGGTGTTTTTTTGAGTTGAAACTGGCAACTGCTTGTAAAGAGACACAATCAGACCTGGGAAAAACAAGTTATTAAAAGACTGAAGGGTGATTTTCCCATTGAAAACAAAGCATATTGACGTTTGAATATATGTAACATCAGCAGCTGAGAATGCAGAGGTCTCTTCACCACAGAAATCAGCGATTCAGCAGCACTGAGACACCTTCAATGCTCTTCTTGCAGGTGGGTTGGCTGCTGCAGGAGGAGTATCCAAAATAGGTCATTGAAAGAAGAAAAGACCGAGCTTAAAATTATTTTCTTACTCTGTTGTGCTTCCATGTCATCCTGGCAGGGGAAACCATGTGGGGCTTCTCCCTGGCTTTTGAAGATGGCCTTGTTGTCACATCATTGTCTGGTAAAAAGGGCAGAATGAAAAAATAAAAGCCCAAATTGGTAGGTGAGTCAGAGTGAGCCGTTGGCCCTGAAAAGCAGAGGTATAAAATTGTTGAAAAGGAATGTGGGATGTTGGAGATGGTTTAGGAGCCCAAGCCTGGCCTGGTCTGCCTCCCTGAGACCGTTGGCACTGCTGCCAGTGGGGGATCTGACAGAAACTCCAGAAGTGCCTGATTAGGTGGGCTCTGACAGAGCCCAGAGCAGCAGCAGGAGACCAACACAGTCATTGCAGGACATCCAAAAGCTTGGTTATCCCTTCCCTGTGTCCTTTAGGACAGCAAGAGCAGGTGGGCTTTGGCTCCAACTCCCCTGGGAGCCTTTCCTCTGCCAGGGTGAGCTGACAACACGGGCACAGCCTGCCAGACATTTGTGGCTATTTCATTTTATCATCTTGCAGAAAGCTTTAGAGCCCTTCCAGACTCCAAAGTGAAAGAGTTGAGCCCCTGCAGGAGCAGCCTCCATCCTCCCAGCCAGGGATCTGCTCTTTTCCATGGGTGTCACAGCAAGATCCATTTCATCAGACACCAGAAAGCCACGGGCAATTACTGAGCAGAGCACTGGTGGCATAAATGAGATTAAACACCCACCCACATGTACCAAGCCAAAGCAAATGGAAAAGTGGAGGAAATCAGCCCTCAGGGCACACTGGAATACGGATTATTTTTTGTTCTTCCTTTCTGGAAAGCACTAAGTAAAAGGTCTCCTTCATTCTGATCACTTCAGATGTAGCATCTCACGGCAGCCAGAGAAAGGCAGGCACTAAGAAGTTCTCAGAAGAAATAAAGAAGTTGAGAAAATCATTTTATTGCCTGACAGAAGGGGAGGCTGCCTTAATTTTGTTGTCACTGGGAGTCTAAATGTATAAGGACAGCTGCTGTGCTCAAGCAACAATGCAATCAGTTAATGCTTTCAGCAGGGAGACATTAGCTGCTTCTGCCTCCTGCCAGGCAGGGAGAAACAAAGTTTACCAAAAAAAAGGGGAAAAAGGAAACTTTTAGAGGTTTTTTCCTATTTTTTCCCCTGCTTTTTGTGCCAAGGGAGAGTGAGGCCCACAGCAGAACAGGGAGTGCTTTCCAGGAGGTTCCCATTACCCCATTTTGGTGGTTGGTGTTCTGAATGTGCCTCGTCCATCACATTTTTATTCCCAATTATTAAACAGCACATGGTAAGGAATCAAAGCTGCTTTTGTTATTGACCAAAAAAAGATCAAACAGCAGAATGTTGACTGAGGTGTAAAATGAAGCCACAAAACCAGGAAGGATTTGCCCTGCATAGAGCTGGAATTGGCATCAACAAAACGAAGACATTTGCAATTTTTACATCCCCAGTTTGAAGTGAAGGTAAAGGAGAACAAACAAGGAACTAAAACTCCCTGTAAACTCAATGATGTGTTTCTGCCTCGGAGCTGGAACAAGGAAGGCTCCTGCTGAAGGAACAATCCACACGTCTCACCTGTAAAAAGTTCTGTGGTGATAAAAAGGAGAATCAAAGGAGGCTTATCTTGGAATAATGAAGTGGTTTCAGGCAGTTCATGAAGAGCTGGAAAAAGGGGGAAGGAAGGAAGGAAGGAAGGAAGCAGGAAGGACAGATTCCAGGAAGGAAGGAAGGAATGGAGGAAGGAGATGAAAGCCATTCCTGTTAGGCACAACCATCAGTCCATTTCGAATTAGGGACAAAGAATCACAGATATTTTTAGGCTGGAGAAGACCCTTAAGGTCCTTGAGTGCAACTCAGCACTGCCAAGTCCATGGACAGGATTAAGAGAGAGATTCACTGGGATTTTGAGGACCTCAGTTCTATTTTCTGCAACAGAATTTTCTGTGCCCTTTCACAATCCATTTAGAACTTGACTAAGAAACCCAAAGACCTCAGGTCCCACCTAAACCCAGATCTCAGAAAAAAAACAGCTGAAAGAATCAGGTTTTACAGGCAAATCGAGCAGGTAGAATTTGGCTCTTTCAGTCAGCAAGTCTGAAACATGATGAGAACACTGAAATAAGACAGGCAGCAACAATATTGCCTTAAAGGAAACAAGAGAATGTGCATTTTGTAACTTGGATGCTCTCAGGCCATCACCAGCTGAAATGAAAGAATTTACCTTAGGTAGCTGTAAGATCCAATCTTGATCTTATTCATAATTATTACATGTTGAAAGTTTAAATATTTCATATAGAAGAGATTAAAAGATTTCAAGAGAAACTGAATAATCCCCACAGACTTCAGAAAGCATAAAGGCCAAATCCAGCCTGAAAGGAAAAGAACACCAAAACTCCGTCGTTAATTAAATTCCTTATTTATCACATTTGTCTTAATTTCGAATATTTATTGATAAAGGATTTAAATAAGAAATGACAGATTAATCCTTTCTTTGGGACCAGTGTTTATTTGAAGGTGGACTGAAAGCAGCGGGGAGAATGCCAGGCAGGCTGGACAGAAAGCACAGCTCGGTTTAGATATTAATCTGCAAAAGTGGATTATAAAAGTCATGGTTAGACATTTTCACCAGGGTTTTATTCACTCTGGGGAACAGCATAGACAAAGAATTCACTGATGTTGAACAGCTCAGAGAAACCACCAGGGAAGGAGGTAGAAAACAAACCTCAAATCATTTGAAAAGATTAAACACTACCATAAAGTAATTTAATTAGTTGTAATTTTTGTTATTTTGGGGACGTCTTCAGAACTGTTTTATCCTTCTCTTGCTTTTCTCTCTGGCCCCCATGGAAAGGGCTCGGAGATGTGGCCGTGAGAGCCCCAGGAAAGGCACCACCACTTCAAATAAAGAAACATACAGACTCATCTCTAAACTGTCTTGTTAATTGAAAGACAAAAATCAGAGCCTGGTTGTGTTTCCAGGCAGAAAAAAAAGAAAAAAGGAAGAAATCTTTGCTGTGGTTTCAATGACAACCAGATCAGGTTTCTCACAATATTGATCAACATCACATGCAAGAGGGTGAGATGGCAAGTGGGGGTCAGGAAAGCAACAGGAGTGAGGTCTCTAAGCAAAACCACTCCTTGGACATTGCTCTGCTGATAAAATCCAGTAAAATGATCACTGAAAAGTAGAATTCTTAAACTGCATTTATGAGCATCATCATAAATTACACCAATTTTTGTCAAAGGCGCTTCCTGCCCTCGTTGTCTTCACCAACTGAATCCATCGAGGGTCTGGCTCGATCCAGGCTGTTGGACAAGAGGTACCTGATGTGCAGGCTGGAGAAGATTGGCTTAGAGAGGTCTAAAATGAGCTGTCAAACCCTTGCCTTAAGTGTTCTGGAGAGGATTCTGAAATCACTGAGCCCTAAATATGCTGGGCAGAAAAGAGGAGCTGAATGAAGACACAAATAAATGAAATTGAGAGACTGTCTTGGCTTTATAGACAACAGAATAACAAAGATATTCCTGTGGTGATCAAGAAAATACGGCCAAGACAGAAAAAAATTAACCACGATCAAGCAGAAAATACAGCTGCTTCCTGTGAACAGCAGATACTGGATCTGATGGAAAAATCATCTCTAGAATTCTTCTTTCTCAGGAACGAAGCTGACACACCATTTTGTCTGATAATCCACCTTCCCGTGATGCCACAGCGTTCCAAATGAGATAATATAATCACTTCATGCTCTCTGGAATTATTGTGTCATGTTGTGAGCAGTTCAGGAGGTGCCACAGATGAGGAAACTGTAAACACGCCAGTGGTAAATGAAAGGCAATCAATTTATTTTAATGAACTTAAGCTTTTTTCTTATTTTTGCCAGTTCGGTGTGATATAACAATTTAAGGTGATGTTCTAAGCAGAAATTATCAGAAAGGCCTCTTGTAGGCTGTTTATAAAGTCTCTTGCTGTCACTGCAGGTGAATTAAATAAACATTTTTCAGGAAAGTATTTGTTTCTAAACAACTTTTTGCAGTATTTGTTTCTAAACAGAGCCCTGAAGAGAAGAAGCAGCAGCGTCTCAGACAGGGTCTGTTCCAAAGGTCAAGTGATTCCTGGGGAAAGGGATTGCAGGATGCTCTTTTCCACTTCTTCTGTTCCAGAAACGTTATCTGTACATTAGAAAAGCAAATTATGAGTAGAAATTATCCTCCAGTTCTAGAAAATCTCCCAGGTGTTGTCAGGCATTCCCAGCACCTCCAAAAAAAAAGGGAGATCATGTCAGAAGAGTGTTTCAAGCACAGATGGGGATGTACAGTGAAAACTGCTAAAAAAATTAAGAAAATTACACTTTCCCACCTTCTTTTCATAAACATTTCAGTCTTGTTTGATGCTTCCCCGAGAGATTTTGTGCCAATGCCTCGCCTTGAACAGCATCTGTAATAGAGAGTAGCTGAGGTTGCAGAGGTTCAACCATTGTATTCTTCCTTTAACCTCTGCTTACAATTCCATTTGTGTGGGATTTACATCTGGATGATAAAAAATAAAATCTTCCCTCCTTCAGAGCTGATTTATTTTCTTGACAATTTCAGTTCTTCTGCCTCCACAAAACAAGGAGACTTTTCCTTCCTTCAAATCAGGGCTAAGGAATACACAAATGAGAAGATGTGCCAACTTCGGCTTCTCTTCTCTGAGCTCCTTTGAAATCATTTCCCTTGAACTTCCATCTTTAAAAACAGCAGATGACTTTAAACAACCCTCAGAACTCTCCAGAGGCATCCGTAAAATGTTTTCTCCCAGGAAATCAAAGGCAGGAGACCTTTGTTTCTCAAATCCTATGATAAATAAGGAACTCTGACTTAAAATATATATATATATATATATATAAACGTGGGAATCATGTTAAAATCTTGTCAGGCTGCAGAAAGCCGTACTTGACTTGCAGTTTGGAGAGGATTTCAGGGTGTACTTCAAAGCCTGTTTATTTCCCCAGACTTGCCAGAAAAAAGGCTCTGAGGGGAGGTTTTGTGTACGGGAGAGCAGCATCTCCCAGGGTGGTTTCAGTGGGGATGTTGAGATGTTGATCTGGCTGCTGACCCCCCTATCCCTGATAACTGCTCCTGGTTAATCATCCCAAGGAAGGAGATGGATCATCCACTGAGAGTTAAGTGAGTTAAAGCAAAGCTGACTCTCGGTCTTGGTTTGAAAATATTTGGGGAATTCACATCCTCAGAGCTCGCTGGTGTTGCTGAAGAGCTGACCTCAAAATAAATTAAAATGAAAATAAATAAGGGTTCTTAGCAAAGGATTTGAGGGGGGATGAGTCCCAGCACATTTGAGAAAAGTGGCAGAGAAAGAAAAGGAAATTCATGATTCCCAGAACAGCATCATCCAGACCATAAAGGGAGCACTCAGCACTCTGCTCCACCTTCACAGATAAATTCAAATTACTCACAAAGTTTATGCTGATTTGTTTGTGCCTCACCCTTGGTAAGAATCCTTGTGCTGCATGAAAAACTAAATGAATGCTACTTAAAGTTTTGCCTTCTTGATTTGCATTTTCTATGAGACAGTAAATTAAATTCATGCTAATCTGATACATATATTCTTCCCTGAACCATTAAAGGGGAGGTGGGGGCTACACAGTGCAATAGTTTAAATAATTATGGCTGTCAGTCACAATTATTCAATCTGTTTTATATTAAGAACCAAGTTGCAACTAGAAATTATCCTCCAGTTCCAGCAAATCTCCCAGATGTTGTTGTGCTGATCAAAGTTCTTAAAATGTCGGATATAAGATGCAAGTTCCCCAGGAATGGAATATCAGAAGAAGCTAAAAGTGGAATCTTTCAGTTTTAAATGGTTGCCTTTGTTTTCGTACTTTCCCAATAAGGTGCAGCATGGAACTAGGAATGGCAGAATATTGTTTTGATTTACTTAATCCTCTTTTAAATATGGTCTTATAGAATCCTACATTAATCTCCAGGAAAACTTTGGGAACAGATGATACCCAGGTGACAAAGCTGCTCTGCCACTTCCAGGCTTGGCTGTACACATTTTATGTGTATTTATATATATATGCATTTATATATATATATATATATATATATATATGTATATATATATAAAATCAAGTGACCTCCAACTGACATATTCTACAGCGTATCCCTGGACTGGAGAGTACCTCGTTCACCTCTATTTTCACTCCAATTCAGTTAAAAAGCCAATAATTTTTGGTGTGAATAGAATCCTGTCTCTGGTCTAGGTGGCATTATCTCTAAAAGCATGTGGCTCTTTGAGTGATGTGACAGATCCTTTGAAATGCAAAGGCAAGACCAAGTTATTAAAGCTCATTTTTTTCTGCTCAAGTATTTTTAGGCTGCGCTTGCCTTTGATTTCCAGCACTGAAGGAACAATATGGGCATCACAATAGAGGTCACAGGCAAGAACAGACAGAACTCAGGTCTTAAACTGAACCCAGGCAGATCTTCTGGTTCCCAATCCGTCGATCCCGAACAGTGACCTCTGGAGAGTGCCAGGCAGAGATCCCAATCCCTGCATCCCATTCGCTGCGGGGAGGGTGGCTCGCTGTGATGACAATTGCTTGTGTGAATAAGACTCAGCTCAGCTCTCAGCCTCAACTTTTTGTGCGCTGGAGGCAAGTCAGGGGATGGATTTCTGCAGTGCTTTGCAGCATTATGGTAATGCACGAATTTTAAAAAATAGCAGGAGACGGGGAATGGAAATGGGGCTGATGCCAGCACAGAATTCCCGGGTCTGAGGTGCTTCCCGCCGGTGCCTCTGCTCTCCTCAAGCTGCTCTAATGCTGGTCTGGGTAGCCAAAAGCAGTTTTAAGCCAAACTTTTAGTCTGAATCCACTGGGAGTAATGGGCTAATGGGAAAGGAGAAAATATCCTGAAGTGGATATGAGTGGATTAGCTTCCAGCTGGTGGGGAAGGCTGAGCAAGAGCTGCAAAACTCCACCGAACACGGCCCCGGGTGATGCAGAGCTGCAGCATTGCTGAAAGAGAGCTCAGTCCTTAAAACTGGAGCTTTGGAGGGGAATGAGGAAGCAACGAGGTATCTGGGTATAATATTGCAGGTTTTGCTGGGGTTTAAGCAAACCCTGCACTCCACAGTGGCCACGCTTTGCATGTCAGCTCTGGAAATTGCAGCTAAAATCTTTGTTCTGTGACATTTAGCATCACTCTGCTTCAGCAAAGGTTGTTGCTTTTCTTCCCGGTGCCTTCCTGACCTGTCTTTAAAGTCAGCACTGCCATCAGTCTGGGCTGACACACAGAAAATAGTGACATATCGACTTCTACAAGGGGTGCCACAACATGAATAGATGAGAACTCGGCGCTGCATTTTCCATATGAAAGGAAGCGTCAACAAAACAGAGGAAAGTCCCCACACTTCACCCAGTTAATGAATCCCCATTATCCATGTACATGCATATATTCAGTGCTCCACGGAATGCCTCTCCTGAGAGCAAAGAGGTGAACTTTGAAGCCAAATTAAAACTTTTAACCCAAAATTTCAATTTTTTTTTGAATGCGAAAGCTCATTTCTTAAAATTCTGAAGGAGTGAAGTTAATTGGTTTGAGCTGCGTGCTGCTCTGCAAGGGGAGACTTGAGATGAATCACGATAATTTGCATTTTCTTGAAGAGTCAACACAATGTTTCTTCTCAGAGCTTCTTGGAGTCTCAAAAAGTCGTGAATTGTCCTTCTCCTGCCACTTTCTTGGGAGCACAGGATAAGTGAGGCTGGATGGGGCCTCTGGAAGTCTCAGGTCCAGCCTTGGGCCCAAAGAAGCTCACCCAAGAGCTCTGACAAGTTTACCCCACACAGCATTTTTTTTTCTCACAAAAAGGAGGAATTTCTTGCCCTTATTCCACATTATCCATAATGTTGGAGTCCCTTCATGTTTCCCAGTAGTCACTGGGCACAAACAATCCTGGGTCCAGCAGATGACCACACAAAAACCTTGTTGAGACAAAGGTGTGGCAGTGGGGTGACCCCACACCCACCTGCTGGGCAATCCCTCGTCCAGGAGGTTCCTCTGAGGGGAAAAACTCCAGGTGACCATTCCTAGGACAAACCAACAGCCCTGTCCTGTTGGCCAGAAGCTTTAGAATTCTAAATAAAGTGGCTCATTGGGACTGGTTAAAACTCAAAACTTTAAGGTAAAACTTTGATTCAAAATTTGCGTAAGTGTCCGAAGTTTGTGGTGCAGAACCAAGGAATTTCTAGAAATGTCTCTTTCCCCTTTCTCAGCTGCTTTCTAGTCCCACAGAGCCACTCAGGGCTGTCATACCCTGAACAAATCCGTAGTGAGAGCACTAATTGACTTCGGCTGATTAACAGCTGACAAGTTCTCAGTGGTGCACTGAGCAGAGCCGGCGCTGGCTCCAAAATTGCAAATGCTCCAATCTACCAGAACTGTCACTGGCTGGAATTTTTCTCTGGCAGGTCCAATGCAGAGGTCAAAAAGGGAACCAGCACGGCAGCGCGAGGAGCAGCTCGGATTTGCTGCACAGTTGATATCTGGCCTCTGGGAACACGTCTCCTGCCGTGCCCACAGACAAATTTTCCTAACAGCACGTATTAATTCCATCGCTGATCCCAGCCATACCACATGCAAGTTGTTTCCTCTCAAGAGTTATCATGCATGGAATTATTTATTATTGCGTGGAAGTGTTGTAATGGAATAATGGTTGTCTCGATGCCCTAAAGCTGTAGGGTCGTTTAAATGCAAGTGTCAGATGAAAAGGAAAGCCACACGCTGCTTGTAAAACTGCAGGACTTGTTAGATTAACATTTCAGCCTCCTAAAGTAAGTAGATTTGAGCAATGAATCCAATATAGAAAATTGGATGTTGAGAACAGCATAGTTGAGTATTTATGAAATGTCACTTCCCCCTTAGAAATATAGACAAGTGGAGCTGAATATTCGCTTTCTTATCCCATTTCTGAGGATGGGTTTGACACCAAGTAGAGCAGAACTGCTGCAGCTCAGCAGCTCAGCGGGAAAATAAAGCTTGGGGGCATTTCTGTGCTGTACCAGCACTGCAGAAACAGAATCACAGAATCACAGGATCATTAGGGTTGGATGAGACCTCCAAGATCATTAAGAGACCTCCAAGATTTGGCCAACACCCCAATGCCCACTAAACCATATTTTGAAGTGCCGCGTTTTTTGAACGCACCCAAGGATGGTGACCCTGGCAGAACCTGAGGCCATTTATTCCCATCCATCCCATCACTTGTGCCCTGGGAGCAGAGCCTGACCCCACCGGCAGAGCTCAACCCCACCCTCCTGTCAGGGAGTTGTGCAGAGCCACAAGGTCCCCCTGAGCCTCCTTTTCTCCAGGCTGAACCCCTTTCCCAGCTCCCTCAGCCTCTCCTGGGGCTCCAGATGCTTCCCCAGCTCCATTGCTCTTCTCTGGACATCCATTTGGCCAGTGGATATCCACCAGTTTTAGTTCAGGAAAAAAAAATTGCTCCAAGGTGTCACAAGTTGGAAAAATGATGATACAGGTCAAAAAAGGAGTTTCTAACAACCAGCTCCTAAGTCAGGGGTGGTGCTACAGGTGCCTGTAGATAGAAGCACTAAACATAGTCCAAAACCTTGGAAATATTACCATGTCCACAGATTTATTTTCCCTGCTAACCCCAAACAGCGGCTGCTAGGAACAAGCCATGACTTAGCTTACCATTAAAAAAAAAAAAAAGAAAATTTAAAAACTAAATTGCTGTTTCCATTGCATGAGCACAAATCCACCTGAAAATGCCTGGTGATCCCTCACCATCCCAGTTCCCTGGGAATCTGGCTGGTAACTACTTGCAAGCTTCATTTCCATACAAAAGGGAACTGGGAACAGCAGTCAGTGGTTTCCTGTTAATAAACAAACACAAAAGACAAGATCAATTAGCCAAAATGATGTGACTCATTTGTCATTTACAGAGGAGCTCATCCACACAAGGATTGTGCTTGTCATCTGAGGATTTGGCCTTGTTCTGCTCACAGCTCTTGAAAAAAGATGTTTAAAATCAAAAACTCAGCGACCTGTGCACCCACAGAGCCCCGATAGAAAGAATCAAGGGTTTGGTTGCTCACTGTCTATGGGATGTATTTTCCTTCATCAGAAATAGCTGCATTACTCATCTCCACATTGTCCATATCCCTGAGAGAAATTCCAAATCATCCCTCAGCAATTCTCCTTCCTCTGATCTCTCCAGCACCTCCAGAAGAAGAAAAGCAACAAAATGAAAACCTTGAAGTGGTGAGTGAACCACAGCGAATATTCAAGTGCTTCACTAAAGTGCACCCCCAACTTCAGGATCCATCACATCTTGGTCTGATTAATCCATGGCAATCAGCAAAATCTCCCTCTGGATTGTCTTCCCGATACCTGCAAATCTGGGAGTCAAGGTGCTTCAGCCAGCAGCACCCAAACAGATTTTGTCAAAAATAAGTTTTAAACTTATATTAATGAAGCAGGATATAGAAGGATCAGGAGCCTGGTCAGATGGGTGAACAAACTGAAATTAAATAAATCTGTTTGTTGGGAAGTGCGGCAGCACAGGCACAGATTTGACCTTGGAATACTGTCCTTGATGTCCTCCACATCCATGGAATAAAAAGTGAGGGGAAACCACAGGATCACATCCATAGTATTTATGTTGGTTTGAATATTATTAGTAGTATTAGTATTAGTATTTATTAGTATTATTGCTGAGGAATCAACCTGTTTTTTCAATCCTGCCACAACATATATCCGAAACACATCCATTTTCACTTCGTCCCGTCTCCCAGGATTACAGGGAGAACAGAAATTTCATTTCCCATAAGTCAGAATTTTACATGCTGGAAAACCTGACACATTTTTCAGGAAATCTTCGTGATTGCCCTAAATTTTTAGAAAACATGAAGCGCACAGCATCCTCCTGTCCACGGCTTTCTGCGGCCCCGGGCTATGGCTCTGGGATGTCATTAAACCACCACGGAATCCCAGGATAGCTTGTGCAGGAGCCTCAGAGTCTGGCAAACAATTCCCTGCGAGCTGAAAGCTTCAGTGCCATCAGCCCGAGGCTCCCTGCTAATGGAGAGAGCGGAATTGCAAATGCAGTGCGGGTCAAGGGAAGCGGAGTTTGCTCGGAGCCTCCTTGGATTCCTCCTCAGATTCCTCCAAAGTTTTCAGAGCAGCCAGAAGACAAAGGCACAAATTGCAAGGTTAAGCTTTAAGATTCATCTTATGTGTTCCTCACTCAAAATTCCAGCCAAGAAGGGACTGGGCAGTGCTGTAGGAACGTGTTTGAAGGAACCCTTAGGGGTGGCATCACCTCTGTTCCCTATTCCTGAGCCACCTGTGGTCATAGTCAGCGATTCCTAAGGAATTCCAAGAGTCATGGACAGTCCCATGCTGTCCCATCCGAAGCAGGAGCATTTAATCTGCCCAGCTGATCCCCCTTGGAAATCAAATTAAAGTCCTGTTAACGTGAAGGAGTTTAGAGAAAAATCTCCTGTTGGTGTTTACAGACTAAAGAGCAGAACTTAATTATAGACAACAGCCTGACTGAAGGCATTACATAATGAGGGAAAGACATTTATAGAGCCCATCTTACCACTCCAACAGTAAGAACTCGATGATAGAGAAAATTTAAAAGGCCAGAAAATGCTTTAGGAAGATGGAAAAAAACAAGTGGAAATTCAATACTCTGTTCCACTTCCTTCGTGCTCCCAAACAGCAGGAACAAGGTTCTCTCACTGTCACATCCAGAGCAGGATGACGGCAAACAAGGCAGAAATTTCTCTTCAGGATCCACCTTGAATTACACAACTAATAAAAAAAAGTCATTTTATCTCCTTAGCAACACTTGCCAACCACATGGAGCCGTTAATGGCATAATTGTTCAACCACCACAAGCCACTTTGTTGGCTTTGAGGTATCAAAAAAGAACGGGAATCCCTGCTAACAGCATCATCTAGCAGTGGATTAATTAAACAAAAATGCACGGAGAAAAACCCAGCTGAAACCACAGAGAAAGCAGTTGGGATATGGTATTTGTTGTGATTATTCCCACTCCCCTCTTAGCCATTGATGTGTCTGGATGGGGGTTCCAGGTACAAAGACCTGTCAGAGAAATTCCTGACCTTATCTAACCATGTTTTCACCTCTTCCCTCATAACACAGAGCTCTTTCCCATGGCCAAATTGCAAATTAAAGAAAAGTGATCAATCAGCAATTAGGGCAGGATTATTCATTCTGGCAGTGGGTGATACGAAAATGTAAAAGAAAAACCCAAACCAGCCGTGGTATAATGAAGATAATTAGGATATTATCCATGGTATTCATATCTTTGCATCCCATTAATGCAATGAAATGGCTGGATTTAAGTTTGGAAGAGCTCTGCTGGCTGCAGGAAGTGTTGGCTTTGTGATTAAGTCAGCAGAAGTGGAAAGGAGTTCAATTCTTGGTCTCGTTAGAGGGTTCATTTGTGAGCCTGGGCTGATCTCTGCAGTCTGGACCTCGTCAGCAGCTCCTGCCTCCCTGCTGCCACCAGGAGAAGCCTAATTCTCCAAAAGAGCCTAATTTATAAATGTCTTTTGGGATAAGCCAACATGGTGATAAACCCCTTGAATCTGCCCACAAATCTGGGAGCTCCTACCGTCACTGGGGTTTTCCTGTGGGACCTGGACTGTTCTCACTTGTGGTGTTAGGGAGATGCTTCATTCCACGTACAGAATTTCAGCTTCTCGCCTCTCTTGGGTATTTGGTCTCATAGGGAGGTGAGTTTTTCCAGGCCAGGCTTTGTGTCCATCTCTCTGTTTCCATCTCTCCTGCACAAGAGCTCCAATACCCTTTATTCCACCGTCCCAGCCCCTCTGTGGCTGTAGTAACAGAGCCGGGAATTCAAGGACCATCTGTCCGAGTGTAACTCGTTCCCTGCCCACTCAGCTCCACAGTCTGTCAAAAACACCCAGCTCAGAAAAGGGAGCCAGAAACCTCTACTATTAAAAGTGCTCACATTAACTGGATCTCCTTGACAGAATTGGGTTGAGGAATGACTGCGCTGGGAAGATCTGGAGGAGCACAAATTTCTGCCAAGGTAGCAGTGATGGACACTTGGGATGGTGGGGAGACAGGGACAGCTCTTCCCTGGTGTTGGAACCCCATCCTAGTACCAGCAACCCCCGGGATCTGGGAAGAGAAGATTCCCTTGGTGAAGAACTGGGATGGTGAAGCCCAGTCCAATCCTCCCATTTTCGTGTTTCTCCATAGCTTGAAAAAAGAGAACGTCTGGTCCTCTGGATGTAGATTGAAAATTGTCCAAGCATTCTTACTTTGAGGCTTCAAGTCAAAAAAAAAAAAACATTAAAAAAGTTCTCTCCCCGCAATATTTGAAGGGATAATAACTGTTAAGAGGAAAACAAAGCAAGGAAACAGGCAGATCCATCAACAGGGAGCCCAGATCAGAGCTCTGAGCCAGCTCATCTTTTCTATTTTTGAGAACAAATATTCAGGGCTTTCAATACTTTCTGTTATAATGGGTATTCTCTTCATGCTTTTTTGCCTTGCTAGGGACATACAGCTTTCTTTCAGCTTTCATTTCCAATTTTATTAAAAAATAATTTATTTTTCTGTTTTCTGTTCAACAATGTCAATCAGGTTTTGCAGTTCTGCTCCCTTGCTCTCATAATACACCCAGCAGCAGGAATTCCAGAAGTGCCCAAGCCCCACTGGCAGCTCCCAGTGGTAATGTTTGATCTGTTTCAGGTGGACTGAAAACTCATTTGTAATCACAAAACCAAGAGACACCTGGAATGGAAACTTATTCATTCTGAGCACTTTGAAACAATCCTCCGGTAGGTTTGAATAGACTGGAAACACGAGAATCTGAGACATCCAAAGCTGTTTTCCATTTCCTGTGAGCCACATGACAGGATTACCCTGGAAATCATATTTTCCTAGGACAAATTCTGGTTGAATGCAGGCCCTGGTGCTCGGTGCCCACTGCTCCTTCACTGCTGCAGTAGTGGCAAAGGTCCCCCCACCTCACTCATCCCTTGCTCCCCCAAATTCCCAGAGGTTTCTGCTTCCACAAGGCTGGGATTTTGACCCCAAACAATCATTGCTCGTGGCTGTGTCGAAAGATTCCGCTGGAAAAAAAAAAAAGCCCACGTTGTATTTAGGAATCACAGAAAGGTTTGGGTTGGAAAGGAACTTAAAATTCATTTATTTCTAACACCCTGCCATGGACAACTTCCACTATCCCGGCTTGCTCCATCCAATATGACCTTGAAGAGACAGACTCAGCCTGGATATTGAGAAGTTTTGCTCTTTGACATTATCTAAAGCCAGCCACTGAAAAAAAAAAAAACCTCATATCCTTAATATCTATGTCCTAATGACTGAGTTTAAGATGAGGTTTGGGTGGAATCTCATCAGGCAACACAAAACAGCTGTGGGCAGCAGAGCATTTTCTCAGGCTGAAACATCAGAATTCCTGGTCCTTCCTCCTCCTCCCCTCGCCTGGCTCCTCACTCTCGCTGTAACTCCAGGGCTGCGCTGTAAATTGGATCAGAGAATGATCCGAGTTAGAAAAAATACAATCTGAAGGTTTGTTGTGCTTTGAGTTCCTTAATCCGGATAATTCCATCTGTCCTGCTCACAGCAAACCCCCAAACGCTGGGATCTGCACCCTGGGGGCTGCGGCAGGGCAGGAGCCAACGGGAAAGGCTCAAAGCAGCTTTGCTGGTGGCAGAAATGTTTGTGCAGCCTACCCCTGCATTTTGGAGAGCCATTAAAGCCCTGTGATCAATGCAATTCTTAATTATTTGCACTCCAGTGCTTTGTGCAGATAAACCCATCAGCACTTGAGGCGCTCCTGTCATCTGCTCACTTGGAAATTGGGGATTTGTGACACTGAAGTTGTGTCTCACACTGAAACTCGTCACTTGTGAACAAGATTCAGTCTCCTCCTAAGGAAATCAGCTGCTGCTGGCCTTGGATGGCCCTGCAAGTTGGTTTTTGGCTGCTTACAGGTGCTCAGTTCAGGTACCCACGGGGAGCTTTGCTTTATTTCCATCCCTGGCAGTGTCCCTGGCCAGGCTGGAGCAGCCTGGGACCGTGGAAGGTGTCCCTGCCCATGGCAGGGGTGGCACTGGGTGATCCTTAAGGTCCTTCTCAACCCAACCCATTCTAAGGTTCTCTGAATACATGCACGAATGAAAAACAAAATTCCTTAGCAGCCCGTGCTGTTTCCTCCATAAAATAAACTCTGATGAAGACTTCTGGAAAAAGAACAAAGTCTCCCATGATGCTGCAGCCCAGTTTTCATCCATGCATGTGGACACCAAGAGAAGCCATCCTTCCCCATAGACGATTATCCAACCAGAGTTAATTAAACTATTCCTCATAATCTTGCTGTCCGCTGTGGTATCTCATGTTATGGATGGTACTGCCCATTTTTCCACTTCAAATCAGCCCAAAAACATCACTGAACCGAGCCTTTGGCCACTCCTGGGGATTCCCACGGGGCAGTGGAGGGATGGAGCTGCTGAGGAAGCAAATTGCTCTAAACCACATGAAAATGGGTTTTTTAGGGTTCATGCTGATAGTAGGGCCTGAAATCTTGCAAGAATTCTGTTTCCACTTCACCATCGAGGTCACTTTTTTTGCCAATCCAGCCAAATTAAATCTTTCCTATTATCACACAGGAAGAGCTTGTTCAGGAATCATCACTTAAGTTTTCTTTACTACCTAACTGTATTTATCTTCAGGGTGATCCTCCAGTATTGACCTGCTGTGAGACACACTTGCTTCGTGTCAGGACAATTATTTGCAATCACAAATTAAAAAAAAAAAAATTAAAAAGAAATCGAGACCCATCCTGTACTGTGCTTGCCTCTCTCATTTAACTTGTAATTGCTTTTATTGACAATTTCCTCGTCCTTCCCCAGAGTAGTGAGGTCATTAGGCAAACCTGCCTTTTTTCTGCACAAAATGATAATTTAACTGATTAAACCACTTGCACCGTCAGTACACTTCCATGAGAGATTCCCATCCCACGCGCCACGCTGGGATTTTGTTCCCATCTGAAGGCATTTCAGAGTGTTTGATGACAAATAGGACCCCTCCAGCTTTTTAAAAACCCTGTCTCAGGCTTTGTATCCATCTCTTTAGAAAATTGCCCTTGTTGTCATTAAAAATGCAACACAGCTCTGTTGTGTCAGTCATTTTCCTAAGCAGGCATCATCAGTTTTGCACTGTCACTTGCACATTGCACAAGCACTGGCGTGTACAAGGGACAGGACAAAAGGAAGTGGCCTCAAGTTGTGCCAGGGAAGGTCTAGAGTGGATATTAGGGAAAAATTCTTCATGGAAAGGGTTATCAAGCACTGAAACGATTCATTTCATTATCTCAGGAATGATTTCTGCCCTGAAACAGGGGACAGACAGCGGGGGGCTCCTTGGGGCAGGTACAAAACTCAGTTTCCTTCCCATTTTCTGCTTTACAGCAGGCAGGAAAAGAGCAGCAAGCCTCTGATGGTCTTTTTAACACTGGCTGGAAGAACAGAGAGTTTCCAGGCAATCCTGTTGTCACCTTGCAACAGCGAGCCCAGAATATTCTGGAGGTGCCTAAAGAGAAGCTGCTTCACACACAAATTTATCCTGCAGTTGCCTTTCACTCATCCTGTACTGTACTCACAGCCGAGGAAGGAGCCAAGATTGGAGGAGTTTGGGGTCAGTTGGAGAAAATCCCATGATATTCCATGATACCTCCACGGTATCCTTCACCCCATCCCTGTCACCCCACCCCATTTCCCAGCACAGCCTTTATTTTTGTGTCCTGTTCAATTTGACCTTCAGCCCCTGGAGCCTGGAACAGGTATTTTGGAAACATCTGCTCAGAAACCTCTTTTATTCCTGCAGCTGGGAAGTTCTCCTCCACTTTGCTGCCTTATTTTAATCCCCAAATCTTTATTTCTGTAGTTCTTAAAGAATAGATTTCATGACTCAAGTTTCTTTTTTTTTTTTTCCCACTTCTATTTATATTCTTAAAAAAAAACCAAAAAAAGACATTACTAGTCCATTTTCACACAAAGTATTTAATGGAAGAGTGAAGTGAGCTCCTGTTCAGCTACTCCAGGAGTTCTGGCAAAGCTCTCAGACAAGAGGGAGGCTTATTAGATGCTAAATGAGTTTCATTTCAAATTGAAAACATTTTCTGTCTTGTTGTTTTAATTCAAGTCATTAGCTGTACCTGAGTCTGAATTAGCTCCATTTGCCTGAACTTCTGAAGTATTTTTAAACACTCTTTCAAACTCCTTTCGCTTTATCTGAGTGGATCTCGTGTCCCGTTTGTAAGGGCCTGCTGCATTCGTTAGGTACTGGGAACCATCTGTCAGAAATTTGCCCAGAACAAATCCAGTTTGAGAAGATAAGGAGGCAGAACTCTGACTTTCTCTGAGCTAATAGCTCAGATTTTGGTGAAAGGGTTTGCATCAGCTGCACTTGAGATTTTCACCCTGTTTTGAGAAGACAGCAATGGCGGTTAATTAAAATAAGAAGACATTTCTTTAGTCTCCAAAGAATATTTGTAAATCGCAGATGAAATTGGAAGTAATTTATCACTGATGCTCTATGAAATTCAGCTGTAGATCCATCTGGCCACGGTGCTTTAGGAGGCAATATTGCTTGCAGGGCACTTTTTATTGCTTATCTCTCCTGGGGGTTATCTAAGTATTGCCTCGATAATGCTGGCAGCTCTCTTTCAGCCACAAAATAATAAATGGCTCCTGTTTCTACTGTATGTAATTCAGAACGAGGGGAAAAAAAAATCTTTATTCATTTGTCTCCTCTAACTTTTTTGCATATCACCTCTTGCAAGCTGGGTTTGTTATCCTTCACGTGGCTGTGGGAGATGTGGGCTCTGGGACATTCACCTGCCTTTTGTGCAGAGCCAAAATGAAATAACAGCAGAGTGGAGCTCATTTAAGAATTGAACCAGACAAATTTTTGGTCTGATGCAAGCTTGAGCTGCATTTCTTAAGCTCAGAGTTGAATGGAAGGATTGATTCTGGATATATTGATTTCAGCACGTTGAAATACATTCAGGAATAGAGGTCATATTTAGTGTTGTGGATGAACACAAATTAATGACCCAGAAACATTTAGGTTTGTATTTCTTTAACAGATAGACGTCTAATCAGATGAGTTTGAAGTCCAATTAGGGGCTGCACAGAGGAGGTAGCTTGGAAAAATACAAGTTTTCAAATTAAACCTTGTTTTGATGCCAAACGAGTCTGGATCACACAATCCCACAATGGTTTGGGTGGGAAGGGACCTTAAATCCCACCCAGTGCCACCCCTGCCATGGCAGGGACACCTTCCACTGTCCCAGGCTGCTCCAAGCCCCGTCCAGCCTGGCCTTGGGCACTGCCAGGGATCCAGGGGCAGCCACAGCTGCTCTGGGCACCCTGTGCCAGAGCCTGCCCACCCTCCCAGGGAACAATTCCTTCCCAATATCCCATCTAAAGCTGCTCTCTTGCTGTTCAAAGCCATTCCCTGTTGTCCTAACATTACATTCCCTCGAAGAAGTCCCTCTCCAGCTCTCCTGTACTGAAACCAGCTCAGATTTGACCAGGAGGGCTCTGCCACGAGCTGCAAGCGGCCCAATTTTACCCAATATTCTCTCCCTGCCTTTTCCTCCCATTCTGCCCAGACGAGCGTTGTAGGAAATGTAAAAAAGAACGAATTTCATAGTAAAGGAACATTTTGATCCAAGATACCAGCAGAGAAACACTGCTGAGGTGAGTGCTCAGGGAGATTTAAGTCGGGCTTATCTCACTCCCCAGCGAGAGCCTCTCTCAGTGTGACCCTGTGATGGCACCTGGCTCCAGGTGCCCCCTGCTCTGGGCTCAGTGATTCCAAGATGTGGTGCTGGTGGTCATCTGGACCTGGTTTCCATAGAAAACTTGCTCTGAAATGCAGCTCAGGTAAAGATTTTTCCCCTGCCTGCAGTTCAGGGGAAGGAATTGTTCCCAGAGGTCCTGAGTGCTGTTTACTGTTTTTCCTGCTTTTTGATTAGATGTATCTGACAACTTCTGTTGCCAGGGTTTCATCCCACTCTGAGGCAGACACCAGGGTTACTCACTGGGGCATAAAACACATTTTCCAGGGCCAGCCTCTGACCCACTGCTGTCAATGAGATCTTCCAGTAAAAACCTCAGAAAAATCCAAGCCCTCAATTTCAAGGGAGGTTATTTGATTTTTAATTTCTAGCAATTTTCAAATATTACTAAAACAATCACTCACCTGCCTTCCTATCCCTCCCCAACAGAGGAAAACAAATCCCAGCCAAATCTGGGTTTTTTTCAAGTATTAATGCAGTGTAACCGTGTTGAAATCCCAGAGCAAGCCCAGGAGGGAATATCAGGAGACCTGAGGTCAGATTTGCTCCTTCCCTGGCTGTTCACTTCCAGCCCAATGCAGGGGAATCAGATGAAAAATAGAGGTGTGATTTGTGTGTTGAACTCCAAATAAATAGAGGGATGTGCTGGAATATTAAACTCCAGAGGCCAGGGGCCGTGGCAGGGACAGGGATCCACAGCAGCCGAGCAGAGCAGCAGGGAAGAGCTCAGGAATGAGATTTGGGGGGAGTGGGGAAGCACTGGGATTGCTGGTGGGAGTTCCCCCTCTCATCCTGGTGTGCTGCCTGCTGATAAAGTGCCATTCCTCAGGAAAAGTCAGGGAACAGCAAATCGGAGAATGAGAGGAGCTCACTTGGGACTCGGTCTCTCCTCTGGATGCACATGAGCTCACACAGGCAGTAACTAATTTTACAAGGGGTGTTACACGCTGGAGAAGCCTCAAGTAGCTCTTGGACTGCTGCAAACCGTTTCTAAATATGCTCCTTGGAATTCCAGAGACCGATTTGGGTTTGGTTCTATTCCAGCCCTTTAATCTTTCAATATTCATTAATATTTTCATGAATAATTTTTCGTACTTCACTGAGATGTGGGTGCTCTTCCTTCATCTGTCTCAACTCCCATGCAAGCAAAGACATTTCCTATTTTTTAGTTATTTTCCTATATGGTCTGTCATAAAACAAAAACAGCCCATGTTACTCAGATGACCAATTCCTCACTCTAAATAGCAAATATTCAATAATTTCAGGAGTCTGCTGCAAACAACCATGAGCAGGGAGAGGTCTGGCCTAGTAATTAACATCTTATTAACAACTATTAATAATAAATACACCTGCAGCAATCCCAAGCAGATCACAGAAATCAGAAGCAGAAAAATTACTCAGTTACTTCAATAATTTATTTCCAAAGATTCAATCCATGTGTTCAGCTGGCTGTTTATGATTTAGATAAGAGGAGGGGAAAAACAGATATTTGGGGTTTGAATGGATCTTGCGAATGGGTTGAAACACCATTTTATTAAAAGATTTCTGTGAGTGTGAAAACGCTGTAATGTTACCACAGCTTTAATGATTTCAAGTGATTTTGCCTCTGCAGTTGGAACCACTGATTTTTAATGTTAGGTCTCAGTTTTGAACTACAAAAAACAACTGTTTTCCTGTCCCCCCCGACATAGAAAAGAAAAATTGCAGTGTTAGAACAGGAGAAATCGAATCCGGAAAAGCAGGAAAGCAAATCAAAATGATCACAAATGTATTCTTTTTCAAAAATGAGATTTATTAGCCAATCTCTCGGTGTTATTAAGCTGGATGGAGAGCAGCAGGATTATTATGTTTTGCAGCACCGGTCAGGAGAGCTGGAAATCTACAGCTATGCAGAAATGGAAAAGCACATGGAGGAATGGCCGCTTGAAATAATTCAACAGGATAGGGAAGGGCTTGATTGCCCGGGAGTTCTGTGCTATCAGCTGTTGTGGGGAGGGATCGGTTTTCCTGCAGAGAGAGCAGGGAGAGGCTTGGGCTGTGTGTTTGTTGTGGTGTACAGATGTCCCTCCTCGTCTGTCCTGGGTGGTTTGGGTGAAAGCAGAGACACCAAAGTGCCCACAGATTCCAGGGTCGGGTGATGGATACGGGCTCTGCTCCTCTGGAGGCACCTGTGGGATTCATCTGCTGCAACAGGAGTGTCAGATTGCAGGGCTGTAACAGAGATTCAGCAAAGGTATTTGAGGGGAAAGGTTTCTTCTGCAAGCAGTGGGCATGGAGAAGTGCTGAGAGATGTTTTGGGGGCTCCTGGCAATCCCATTAAAATTATTAATGCAGTATTGGTATGATGGGAGAAAATTGAAAAATCAAGTTCTTTTAAGTTCTTCTGTAGAAAGTTTAAAAAGCAGCTGGGTAAGAGCTGGTGTGGTTTGTACAGGCTTTAAAAAGGGAACAGGCAGTAGGACAAGAGGAAACGGCCTCAGGCTGCACCAGGGGAAAATTAGGATGGATATCAGGAAAAATTTCTTCACCAAAAGTGTTGGAAAAGGTTTTCCAAGGAAGCGCTGGAGTCCCCAGCCCTGCAGGTATTTAAATGGATTCTCGTGGGCTCGGCAGTGCCGGGGGAATGGTTGGACTTAATGATCCTAAGGTCTTTTCCAAGCGGAACCATTCCGTGCTAATGCCGGTGCTAATGACCCTGCCCATCTCCGAGCTCCTGGGGCTTTTCTCCTTCCTCCTAAACAATCTCAGCGTCCTGACAGGTTTGGTTTGAACGTTTTAGGGACAGAGTCCTCTCCTGTAAGCAGATTGTCCTGCCTGTCACCACGGCGAAGATAAAGTTGTCTGATCAGAGAGGTCTCCAACAGACAGATCCCATCCAATCGATACCATATCAATGTGTTTGATCCCCTGCAGGAGAGTCCGGAGCTTGGAAGGGATGGGCCATCAAATCCAGCTGCGCTGGGGAGGCCCCTGGAGCGGCTGCTGGGATTTACAGGGTGTTGTGTAGGACTCCAAGCCCTCAGGGCAGATTTCTGCCCAAACTAAACGTGGAAATGTGGGATTGCTCCAACACAGTCCCCGCGGAGGAATCAGCAGGGCTCTGGGCAGAGCCACAGACGGATTAAAACTGGAATATTTCCCTCAATTAAAGAATTCCAAAAGGCATCTGGGAGGGAAATGCTGCCCAGCAGAACGAGGGGGATGTGAAGCTGCCGGTGGATGGTGGGAGGTGTTGGCCAAAGGCAGCTTTCCCTCAGCTCAGCCCTTTTTCCCCAGGGTGGAGCACAAGATGGGTGGACGTAGGAATTTCTTGACAGAAACTCATCCAGAAATACCAGCTACCGTAACCTGGAGTAAAAAAACAAGGAAAATAATTGTGCTTCGGGCTCCTTGCCGGGGCAGAGGTACTGGTGAGAATGTCCTTGCTGTCTTGCAGAGGGATGGGAATGGGGAGAAAGAATCTACCTCAAATTCCAATTTTCTCTGTGGACGAAATCATTCAGCCCTTGGAGCAAGGTAGGAAATCCCAGAGGGACTCCAAGCAGATGTTTGGGAAGCAGTTTTCTTCCAGCCCTTTCGACGTGTGACCCTTTTCTCCCCTCGAGCCCCCACACTTGTGAGCAGTGGGATTTGCACACCTCTCACAGACAGCCTTCATCTCATCCCAGTGATTGTTCGCACAAAACTGGAGCATTAAATCGCAAATGGGAGATTTAATTAAAATGTTCCCTGTCCTAAGATCAATAATCGAGGTAAAATAGTTTCACTTCCCATTGATATATCTGTTTTTGCCCTCATTTGAAACAAACTGTGAATTACACTTCCTAACATATTGCTTGCAAAAATGCTCCAAAAGCAAATTAAACCTTCTGGCAGCCTTTGATTCATTTTACATATTACATAGAATAACTTAACAGACATATTAGAATACAGCACAAAATAACATAATTAGGCACAGTTTCATGTCTAGAGTTCGAAAGTGTGGAAGAAACTTTTCAAGGGTTTTAACTCATTTAGTAAAACTCAAGTGCTACAGAGCAAATTGTGAGTATTTTGATCTATATGGAGTTTGATTCCAAACTCTCAGCTCTCAGTGGAGCTCACTTTATAAAGTAACTTCTAATTTATATTCTGTGTTAATGTCAAGAAACTAAATCAGAAATCTAGAAGCAATTATACATAATAAGGTGGAAACAGTGGAATAAAGTCTGTCAGATAATCTCAATCAAAATCCCTAACACTGGTGCTATCTGAGCACTCTTCTCACTGCACAGAGAACTTACAGCAGTCTTGCATTTTATTTATTTAAATTTTAATAATACTTGATCTCATGAGAGTGGTTTAAATCTCAGAATTAGTACAAGATCTTCAATTTAATTTTGTGGTTGTGGGTCTTAACTAGGAATGTTTTAATTTCTATGGGATTGTGCAAGTCCAGAGCTCGCCCGGAACCCCTCTGGCACTTCATTCCCATAAATGAGATCCTGGCTTTAGGAAAGTTCATAGTGAAACACTGTCAACTCATCTATATATGAAGATTCCATCTACAAGAATTCTATTGAGAATTTTTCAATATTTGGGGCATTTAATTATGAAAAATAAGTATTGCATGCTTAATGCATGAAAGTATTTCTCATTCTGAGAGCAAAGAAAAGAGCTGGGAATAACGTTTATCAAACAGGACTGTCTCAGTCAGTGTTCCTGCACTGATTCCTCTCTGTGTTTGCCTTTGGGAAGTGTGAAGGGAGGGTTTGGGTGTCTCCAAGGCAGGAGAAAGTGTTTATCCTCCTCTGAATTGTGAATTCACCATGAGGAAAGTTTGGGCTTCACCACGTTTGAATTGGGCCTGGAGTGCCAGGACAAGGGGTAAGGGCTTTAAACTGCCAGAGGGCAGGGTTAGATGGGATATTGGGAAGGAATTCCTCCCTGTGAGGGAGGTGAGGCCCTGGCACAGGGTGCCCAGAGAAGCTGTGGCTGTCCCTGGATCCCTGGCAGTGCCCAAGGCCAGGCTGGACATTGGGGCTTGGAGCAGCCTGGGACAGTGGAAGGTGTCCCTGCCCATGGCACGGGTGGCACTGGAGGATTTTTAGGTTCCCTTCCAAGCCAAACCCTTTTGTGTTCTATGATTCCATTCATTCGAAACGTGCAGCTCAGTTTTACCCTCAGCCACAGGATGTTGGCTCAGTTTACACCTTGGGGCCCACCATTTGTCCTGTGCTTTGCAGACCTGTGCTCTTCTCTTGAGTCATGCACCGACCAAATCACATTTTTCCAAAGGCAGGAGCCACTCTGAGCTGCTGAAGTTATCCAAAAGTCATTACAAAGATCCAGAATCACGTTTCCCTTCACTACAGAGCGGATGCAGTTCTCTTCTCTGAAACTCTGATGCATGAAGAGAAATAAAGAAAAGCAAGGTGAAGAGCACAACAATCAAGCATGGCAAGTCTCCACGTTGTTACTTCAATGATGCACAATCTGTTTGCTATCTGAGCACTGTAAACAGACTAATATTTCCCGACGTATGGGATAAATCAGCCATTTAGAAGCAGCCAAGAGAAAATGATGAAGCTCCGAGTGAGTTGTGAAGCAGTGAATAAGGATGTATTGCACCACAGGAAACCATCAATATCTGTTTACTGTGTCAGTGTGAGGAATAAATCCGTGGACTAATTTGTATTCTCTTCCGTTAATTCCACTGTTCCGGGCCGATATTTTGTGTTTCTGTTTGAGCCTGCACAGCTGCTGGATGGTGCTGTCAGGAATTCCTGGGTGGTGCAGTTAGGAATTCCCGGGTGGTGCTCTCAGGAATTCCCGGATAGTTCTCTCAGGTATTTCCGTGTCACTGTTTTCCCCACGGATGGGCAGAGAAACGACACGAAGTCCAGGCTCAGGGATAAATGGAAGTGCTTTAATGAATTCTCAGAAGGCTTTTATATGTTAGTTCCAAAGTGTGTTAAATGGCATAAGGTAATTGGTTTTTGCCATCCACCCCCTAAGGGGATTGGTCAAGTTCTAAGACACCCATCTCTGAATGTTTTTCTAGTTAGAACCATAACAATCCTGCAAAACAACCTGCAGCTGCAAGAAGTTTACAAACTGTAACATTGTTTTGAGTTACTTGCATGGGAAAGACAGAACTCTCACAAAATGCTGCAGAGAGCTGAAGAAATTCTCTGCTGGAGCTTTTTCAGCATCCATATTCCCGGGTGGTGCTCTCAGGAATTCCTGGGTAGTTCTCTCAGGAATTCCCGGATGGTTCTCTCAGGAATTCCCGGGTGGTGCTCTCAGGAATTCCCGGATAGTTGTCTCAGGTATTCCCGGTTCTCTCAGGAATTGCCGGGTGGTGCTCTCAGGAATTCCCGAGCCATGGGCTCCTGGGGACAGGGAGGCACTGCCGTGCATCACTCCGACCCAGGCGCTGTGACAGGGTGTCACAGTGTGTCGCTGCGACACAGAGGTGTCACTGCCACACTCAGCACCTCTTTGTCTCCCTAAGCAGGGGATTTATCTGATAACATCGGCGTTATCACCGAATCCCAGATTGGTTTGGGTTGGAAGGGGCCTCAATGATTATCACGGGCCAACCCCCTCACAAAATCAGTTAAACTGCAGTTGACAAATTGGCTCGATAAGTGCCTAATTGCCCTCGTTCAGCTGCCTCCTTTCACCGAGCTGCTGTTTTGACTCATGATGGATGTTTGTAAAACTTGGTTAGAGATACACGAGCTTACCTCCAGACCGACCAAATTCCCACAGATCCTCGATGGAGATGTTGGAGGCGCAGTCGCTCAGCACCACTAAAACCGAGCTTTGCAGGGCGACCCCTCTGCCACTGAGCTGTTGTTGCTCTTTGGCCCTTTTATTTCTCCCCCTGTATCTATTTTTTTTTTCTTGGTGAGATTTCCAGTTCCATTTTTGAGCTCCTGAGCTGATCTGCATAAAAACTGTTGGCTCCCATTCCGATGGTTATTGGGAGTCAAAATCTGGATGGCTGAGGCCTTGTAAAGAGAAAAGGTAGAATTTTGGAGTTTAGAAGATTTATAGCTTTGATGAGCTGAAAAGGAAAAGATCTTACAGGTTTCATGCAGCAAACATGAGAACAGAGTTAATTTTTCTTCGATTATTTGGGTGAAGCGACCATTTTATGAAAACTGGGTGAGGAATCAGAAACAGCTCATTCAGTTTTCCACTTCTCTCAAATTCTTCTGCCAACAAATATTATCTGAATTGTTTGTTCATGAAAGGTTTTTATAAAGGTCTTTTTAAAACACTCATTTCAATATCTCGTTGTAAAGGGCTGCAAAGGTTAGGAGGGTTTGCTTTGAATCCCACCATCATTTCTTCATTAATCATCCAATTTTTGGCATTTAATAAATGTCTGTATGCAGGAAAAAAATAAAAAGCTGGATTGGTTCTAATCAAATTGGGCTAAAGGTATTTCAGGAAAGCAAAGAAAACAAACGCTGGTGTGACACGAAATAAATATGGAAGCAAAATTGATCTACATCAAATATGTCATAAGAATCTTTGGAATAAATGGGGGAAAAAAGAAATAAAAGGTTTTCACTGTATTAGTTACTTATTAAATCGCAAATTTCTTGGTTAGTGGCATTCAGCTGTGGCTAAAGGCTTTCAATTCCCATCCAAAATCCTTTGAGCTCTGAACTGCAAAATATTCCTCCTCCAATCCACGTGCAGGTAATTAAGCAGGATGTGGAAAAGTGAAGAATTATGAGTAAATTTAATTAAGCAATGAATAGGTGATTCTACACTTCAAGGAAATAATTCAGAATGAAGCTACTCCCTTCAAACAAATACTGATGGACATTGAGCTTTGGTTTAAACTATAAATTATGCCCATTTCTGAGAAGGCAGCAAACAAGAGATGCTTCAAGATGGAGCTGCCTCCACGGAAGCCTTTAAGTACAAAAAGCCAACCCCAATGAACAATTTGCAATAAATAATGTGTTATTTACTACTTTTTTTCTTTGTGACCCATGTGGCAAAGAAGTGGGTTTTCCAATTGTTTTGTTAATTACAACTGTTTCATTAATGGATCTTACAGAAAAACAACACCCACACAGTCTGTTGTGAATGATTCAGTGCAGATAATTTTTGCCTAATTTCCACAATTTGCCATTTAAACTTACTGATAATACTGTCTTAATTTCAGAGTTTTTCTGTCTCCCTTGAAGAAGAATGTTTGAAGTAATGAAATCTTGTTTCTTGATGAAAAGGGCTGGGGCATTTGTTTTTCATTAATACTTACACTTTGTAAAATCAAACCCATTAGGAGCTCAATACTTTCAAATCTAAATCCACCTTCTAAAGAACTCTTGGTCTCTTTGAAAACATCTTCCAGCAAGGTCTGCATTCTAGAATAATTTTGTTTTGGTGGCAAATGCCAAATTTAGCCCTTCACACCTTCCACTGTCCCAGGCTGCTCCAAGCCCCATCCAACCTGGCCTTGGACACTGCCAGGGATCCAGGGACAGCCACAGCTGCTCCGGGCACCCTGTGCCAGGGCCTCCCCACCCTCACAGGGAGAATTTCTTCTCTAAATCTCTCCTCTCACAGTTTAAAACACTTTCCCCTTCTCCTGTCACCACCTGCCTATGTAATAAGTTGCTTTTCCTCTTCTTTAGGATCCAAAGTCAGGTTTCAGAGCCTGTTTTGTTGAGTGTTTCCCAAAACCACAACCAATGTTCTCAGCTTCTGGTTCCCTTGCTGCTTTTGCACAGAGTAACTCAGATTTGAAACAACACAAAAATTTCTTTCCAGACTGTTTGGAAATCCTTCATTTTAGCAAAGTTGAGTAAAATGCAGTACCTGGGGAAATCCATCTTTTCCCAGGGTTCAGCAGAGCTGGAGGGAGGCTTCCAGTGACCTCTGCACCGCCAACACAGCCCGGCAAGGTGTGGAGCATCCACACTTTGCGCAGAGAGCTGCCAACAGCTCCTCTCATCCTCTGGCATCCCACACTCCCAACAAAGACGTGCCAAGGATGCTTCCCTCCAAATTGCCTGGAGACCCCAAGGAGCAGCGCAAGAACCGCTCCCCGGGTTTCTTGGCCATCGGCTTTTGATTTCCAGCTCAGCGGGGAGGAGCAGCGCTGTCACAAGGATTGCACACCCTTGAAGGAGATTTGGATGCGCTGAACTGAGCTCGTTCACACCCCGGGGCTGGACAAAGAACACGAGCAGGCTCCTCCGCACCGAGGCAATGCATTGAATTGCAACACTTAAAATGCCAAAGACCGCTTTCTTTTAATTGCATTTCTCCATGAAAGAAAAAAGAAACAGCCAAAAAAAACACTCCCACATCCAGCCCTTCAGAGCTCAGAATTTCCTTGACCTCTGGATGCCTTTCCAAATCAAATCATTTCAAATTTCATTGCTTGTTTTCAGATAATCAAGTGCGTTATGTGTTCATCAGTTCATTTAAACCTCTGAACATTGCACAGAGTAATTTTAATGTCAGTTTATTTAGCAGCAGTTAAATCTCACATAAAGGGAGGGAGACAAGGACAGCTCTGTTTGCTCTACCTGCACAATAAATGTGCAGAACCTACAGAGGAGTTAAACAATAACTCAGCATTACATCTAAACAGACAAAAGCAAATTCTCAAGGTCTTATCCTCTACTTGTGGAAGTCTCTAAAGGACTTACTAAGAAATATAAACCAGAAGATGACAAGGAGTAAACAATGAAACACAAGGCAAATAACAAAGTGGGAAGAGGGAATTGCCAGCCTGGAAAGAGGGATTAGAGCATGGACAAGACAGTGGGAGATTTTTGTCAAATATCCCTCAGTGACAGACACGTCCGTTGGGTACAAAACCCTGTGTACAGTACAAGAAAATAAATCAATTCCGAATTCAACAAGTTTGAATAAAAATACTCAAATGACACTGTCTCATAATCTTTTAATTAGGTGCCACAGTTAACAAGGGGTGAGGAAAAATGGCTACAAGTACTCTTGATCCCCTCTTTCCTCTGGGACAGATTGATGTAATCCTTTCAGGGTGGATGGGATACAAAGAACTAAAAAGTGCTCCCTCTTCCACAAGTGCAGGGAAGTCCATGGTAATGGATCAGAGAGTTCTCTGTGGACTGTAGATGGACCAGGATATTCCCAACTGAACATGAAATGGAGTTTCACAGAGATCTGCAGACCCCTCATGTCCCTCAGAGAAGCATCTGGTACCAGAGGCATTGATTGGAAACCTGTCCGTAAACCTCTATTTGGGAAAATAAAAACTCCATTACGAGTAATCAGTTATCTTGGGTTTTTCTCAAAAAACATCCTCAGGAAAACTTTCCCAGCAATGTTTTGAAGGAACATTAACGTTGTTTGCAGAAGAAACTTGCATGAAACTTTGGTGAAACAGTATTTCCTCTTTATCTGATTTAATAGGTGTCATCAAGACATAGACTCCATACTTTGAGACTTTTTGGGAAAGTCAGTGTGATTTGGCAGCCACTAAAATCAAATGTAGATTTCTTTCGTATTTGTGATGGACAAAGAGTGCTGCAGAGTCTCATCCAGGCATTTATTCATGGGAATAGAGGCCCAGGTTCACAGCTGGAGACACCCAAGCTGGAAAACGAGGTCATTGGGTTTGTAGCTTTTGGAGCAGAGACCCGGCACAGAATCCTGCTGAGCCCAATCTGTTATTGATCCGAGGGGTTTCTCCGTGGATTCACTCCCTGAGCCTGATCTGACTCCTGCCTGCAAGGAAACCTCGAGTAAAGGGAGATTCGGAAGGAAGGTGAGGAAATATCAAAGACCTCTCTGCAGCAGTTCCATAATCTTTCAACATTGATCTTTGAGGGATACATGAGACACAGGAGGAGGCTCTGAGGTAAAATTCACTCTTAAAAGGACATTTGAAAAGAACCTGTTGATGAGTTAATTAGGCCATTCTCTTCCATCTGGTAGAGAAAGTGTGTGCCTGAAGTCTGCCTCACCAGGCAGATACTGTTCCACCTTCAGTCCACTTTAATTAATACCAGCAAATCATTCCTTCCTTTTCTGGGTGGGCGTGGAAGCTCATCCTGAGTGCGATAATCAAACAAACTGTGAAAAAAGCACTGGAGTTTGATGGGCAGCGAGGGGAGAGTTTAGAAAAACTAAAAGCACTATCTTCCCAAGGGAATCACCAGTGAGAGAAGTGGGTTTATGGCTTCTCTTTAAGCAGGGACAATATTTTTTTTTAAAATTGGAAACCCAAACATTTTTTTCCACGCACGAGCAGCTTTTATCCAATCCCACATGAAAATCACCCTTGAGGAGCAGTGAGCCACAGTATTTCATCAAGAATCCCTGGACCTAAAAATCTGCAAAGCTCTTGTGCACTCCTATCTATTTTTATGTATTTCATTAAATATATCTTCAGGTGCTGCTCAGCAACCATTGGGCCCTCACATCGAGATTCCTTTTCAGCAGCAACAGTAGAGAAACACTAACATGGGCACGGCATATTTGCCTGAATAAATATAATTATGTTTCCTTGTAGTTGCTTGATGTGGTGACTATTACAATTTACCACTTAGCTGGAGAGCTTGCTTTAAAAGCCAAGAATAAAGGCTTGTCTGCCTGGAACTGATGCTCAGTTCTGTGTGAATGCACCCATTCTCTTCCCATCTTTGTGTAACAAACGCCTTTCTCCTCTCCATAATAACAGCTGCAATTATGTGGATTTTAGTCTCATGACAAACTCGTACACAGGTGATAACAGCAGCACGGAGGGAGCGTGGCGGCTTCTTCTGGCACTGGAAGCGTTTTCTCCCAGGGTGGTTTCTCTCCTGGGGTTGGTGGTTGGAGTTTGGTGGCAGCAGATCCCTCGGTGTTCACAGTCACACAATGAAGTATTTCTCATCTATGCACAGGGAACCATTTTTCTAAACATTAACTGTATCTCCAAGCTCTCTGAAGGTCAAATTTTGGTACCACTGGGTTGGGGGGCTTGAGTTTTGTTTTATTTTATACAATTCAGCAGGACAGGAAGATGAGAAGATGGACAAGATAATCTCTGAGGCTCCAACTCCAAACTCTTTTTTATTGGTGTATATTGAAAGCAACTCCAGAATACATTTTGCTCTTAATCAATTTTCATCCATCTTATTTCAACCTCACTGAGTCCTGAACCTGTCTCACTTTTTTTTTTACTTTCTTTGCTTTGTTCACAGCAGAAACATTGTGAAGTCTCAGTCGGGGTAGGTCATGTTGCACGGAGACAAATATCTTGTCTTCCCTGTAGTGAAGCTGAGAATATCTTAAGCTTTTTTATTTTTCATGAAACAGGAGTTCAAAAGTTCATCTTGCATAGGCTTCAGCTGTGGTGAGGAAGAAAGGGAAAAGTCCTCAAGAGATAAGTGGTGTAACAATGAGAAACTCAGAGTCAGCCTCGTCTAGGGGATGGTCCTTTTTAATTGGGCCACGATTAAAGATTTTCTTCTCTCTGTCTTTGGAGGTGGGGCTGTGCCAGCTTTTGGAGTCATCTTAAAAAGCTGGCAGTGGAGAGGACAGATCTGGACTCTGTATGTTTGATTTGGGACAGCATTTGGGAAGTTTATTTCAGCCCAAATTGTCGCAGAAGTTGAGGTGTAAACTTGCATTCTGCATTGCTGACAGGGACATAAAATAATTTATAAAACAATATAATTTGGAATAAATACAGGAGACAAACCTTGCATTTGGTTCACATACACTCCAAAATCTTCATTCTTTCGTACAAATTGATTACCTGTTTGGAGTCATCTTTGAATCTGAGCATGTTTGAGGGGTAGCCCAGGATCTTTTCTGAGGAACTTTAGAGTTCCAGTTGCAAGAAAAGCTCTGAGGCTCCTCTTGATTCTCTCAACAAATTTTCATTGGCAGGGTAAAATATTTCTTATTGACTCAATCTGTGTTTGGGATAGGCGAATCTTTATGTGACCTGTATTCAGTGTTGGTAGAATAAAGTGAACACACGTGACTCATTAAATTACAACAAAAACAATATTTCTGCTGTCCTAATTATTATACAAAGTTGGGCAGCCGAGCTACCCTGCCCCATGAGCTTGTGCCCATGGTTAATGACTCCACAGCTGGAATAACTGGCTTTGTACACAAATTGAATATTTGACCTCAGTTATATTAACAAAGAAACAGCAAAAAATCATATTTCTTCCAAATGTCCCACTACTTTGCCTAACTTTAAGAGTAGCTCAAAACCCAGTAAAATTATTATTTTTATGCATATTCCATAGCACATAAAGCTCTAATGATAAAACATTGATGTTCACTGGTTACAGTGCAGGAACATCATTCGAGCCATGTTCTGACCACACAGACACAGAACACACAAATTGTCCTTCCAAGCAATGCATTAAATTGAAAACAATCCCAAGTTTATCGATAAAACTATGCTGGAATAGTGAGTCACAGAAAGAAGGGGACAGTGATAATAAAAGTCATTGGAAGGGATGGTTCTGTTGGAGAAAACCCTACACAAAGTGAGGCTTTTGTTCACTGTTTCCTTCATTTCAGAGCAGAGGTGCAAACTCCTCATTACTCACTTGGGTGTTTATTGTGTACCTGACAACAACTAATGACTCGCTCCTTTTTTTTTTCTCAAGAACACCAGAATTCCTTTTTCCCCTGAAAACCCACAGTTTTCACACAAGTAGATCAGTACTCAGAAGGGATTGTGAATCCAGTCTCAGTGCTGGGCCACGCAATTCCAGTTTTGGAGTCTTCTGTAATTACAGTAATTAGTTTCCCTCATTTTCCTCCCAGCAGATACCATTGCTTGGCATTTCTTGTCCTTCATGTATCTCCTGTCATTCATTACTTCTGTCCAAAGCAAGTTGTGCCAAATTTCATCCTCAGCCACATCCCCCTGGTTTTGTTCCATCATGGCTTAAATCGAGTGGTGCTACTATGGAGGGAAAAGGATCCAGTCCCAAATTATGGGTCTTTTCCTGGCCAAATGTGACGATATGTAAATATCTGAGGGCGGTGGAGCAAGTGAGAATGAAAATTATAAACACTAGTGGATTTAGGAGTGAAATGGAAATCTGTGCAGGAAATAGGAGGGGGAGGAAAGAAAGATCTGTTTGTAGGGAAAGAGGATTCATTGTTCTTCTCTTGGCCTAACTCAAAGGAATCTTTTGTAGACACTGTTTGTGCTGTAGATCTTTCTTATCTCACTCTACTCAGTTTTGTTTGTCTAATATCTGCTCAGCGAGTGCCTGACTTTATTTATCTTCATTCCCCTCTATAGTCTCTGCAATAATCCTCCGCTATTATATATCTTTGTTTGACTTACATTTCCTTAGGAGTTTTCCTCTGACGTTGTTCATCTTCATTCCCCGAACATCCGCTAAGCAGCAGCTGCCTGACGTTGCTCAGCCTGCGTCTCCTCTCTCAGAGCCAGCAGCAGTTCCCTGCACTTGTGCTTCTTCATTTTCCACCTCCCAAAAGCCACCTCCACTCATGCCCATTAGGAACCATCACCTGTCAGAGCTCAATTCCTTTGCACTTTCCAGGACATCCAGCAGTCATCATCTGGGCACCACTGGCTCCAGTCTTCGGGGTTATTTGTTTTTCTCCCAGATCCTTCAGTGGATGTTCACAAACAGCCCTGCCCCAGGCAGTCCCACCACGCTGGGGAAATTCCTGCTCTGGATGTGCCACCTTGGCTTTCATCAGCACAGAATCCCAGCATCCCAGAGTGGTTTGGACTGGAAGAGAACCTAAAAATCCTCTCATTCCACCCCTGCCATGGGCAGGGACACCTTCCACTGTCCCAGGCTGCTCCAAGCCCCATCCAACCTGGCCTTGGACACTTCCAGGGATCCAGGGGCAGCCACAGCTTCTCTGGGCACCCTGTGCCAGGGCCTGCCCACCCTCACAGGGAGGGATCCCTCCCCAGTATCCCATCTAAACCTATCCTTAGGCCCTTAAGATCCTCTTAAACTAACTCCAGGCCCTTATAAATTGTCTCTCTCCATCTTTCCTCCAGGCTCCCTTCAGGCACAATGAGGTCACCCCAAAGCTTCTCCTCTCCAGGGTGGCCAATCCCACCTGTCCTGAATTTTCTGTTGTGAAACCTGCAGGCCTAAATCCATTAGAGGGGCTCTTGGAAAGGTGCATTGTTCCTGTAAAACACTCTACATGTGGAATAAGGAATCAGGCAGCTACAAAATGGAATTAATTCAACTCGTAACCATCATTCCCCAACAGCTCCATGACACAGCTCAGGGATTTGTGAGGAGAGTCTTGAGGAGACCTTGGGTCTTCATTGTGTTTCTCGCATAGCTTGAACAAAAGGAAAAGGAAAATGGGTGTAAACCTTCCCAAACTCAAAAGGGAGTAGCTGCAAATTCTTCTGTAATATTTCATGATGGGTTTTGTTTTATGTCCATGGTTTTATGAAAGAATGTAGGAAAAATAGCCTTTATACCAAGCAGCTCACAATTATAAGCAGGAAAAATTGATATTTTCTTTCCCACATACCATGAGAAATCTGAAATTATTTAACCTGCAGAAAGGATTTTTTAGGATAAGAAACCCAACTGAACCAATTTCTGAATTCTCAGATTTAAACACCAAGAATGAAGAATTATTTTCAAATCAAACTTTTCATTTAACAAAAGCATTTTGGAGAGGTGTTATAAACAGATGTGTTGTTAATGAGATCCAGCATCATCAGTTTTAAATATTCAGTCTGTTGGTTTTTTTCAAATTTTCATTGCTCTCTTGAACTCAGACTAAGAAAATATATTAGATTAAAAAATTTGAATTGCTCTTGAAGTATAACTGAGCTCTGCAATTCTAGCAGTCATACGTTCATTAGGATAAAGAAACCACATTTTTTAATTCATGGCACTGAAAATGAAATAATGTTTTAATGGGGGAAAAGAGCCCTTCTGAAAAACAGCTGTTATCTTTTTGTTTTATCCAGCCAGGAGCAATAATTCCTGTCCAAGTCTCTGGTGGCTCTGTTTGGATGAACATGACTAAAATGCATCTTTTTGAAAATTTTAAATTTTATGTCCTACTGTAGCCAAGAGCCCAATTTCACACATTGAAATTCTCTAAGTCAAAACCTGTTTTCCCTTTTTATTTCTTCTTCTGCTTTCAGCCTAACACATTGTTTCTAAATCAAACACAAGCTGGGGGAAAAGAGCTTTATTGAGAGCTCACGAAAGGTGACTGTGAGCTGGACAAGGTGCAGAGACACACCGAGGCTTTCTGTGAAATTCCTGATATTGTGGAGGTCACCCACTGGCCAAGGGTCATCCTGGGAGGAAGAGAGGAGCCAGAGTTCATGGATCCTTGCCCACATTCAGTTTCGCCTGGATGAGGGACAGGAAAGGAAGAGTTGTCTTTATTAAATGATGGGAAATGTGCTGCAGTGAAAGCCTGCAGATGTGCACATTCATGGCAGGAGGGAACAAGAGAAACTGGCTTTTTTCCCCTTTTTATACTTCTTTTATTCTTCTGTTTTGATTTTTTTTTTTAATGATAACAGTGATTACTAGACCAGTGATTACTAGATCAACACAATCTAAGATACACTCAAAGCCTGTTAAATCAATGAGGTGATACCCAGGCTGAAATTATTTTGACGTTTGGAGATGGAAATACGACAGAAAAATAAATAAATAAATAAATAAATCCGTATTACCAGCTCCACCTGAAAACGGATCCTGAACTGAACATTTATGAGAAAATTGGAGTTTGAGGAGGATGCTTAAGTTCAAATCAAACTTAGGATCCAGACTCCATAAGTATTCCACTTTTTAGACAGTAAAACTGTACTGGGCTTTATATGTTTAGTGGCTACCAGACTGCATTTTCCCCACTTCCAAAGTCCTGAATTGTAAATTACTTCAGAATTAGGCATCACTGGGATTGCTCCTGAAGCAATGCCACTTCCATGAATGTTTTATTCTCTATTTTATTCTCTATTATGTTCTTTATTCTCATGGTCTTTATTTCCATTTGAAAAAATAACCTCATATGCGTTTATAATTATTCATCCTTAATAAGGGTCAGCCCTCAGCTGGCAGAAACCACAAGAAATATATTAGAGGTTTTTTCCAATTAAGTTTATAAATAGGTAAATAAGTGATAAAGAAGTAAATAAACAATAATTTTGTGTGTGTTTGCAACGTTTCTGTCCCTGAAAATCTGCTCAAATGAATGCACTCCCACCAGCACAAATAAATGTTTCACTGGGTTACAATAATAAAATAAAAATCAGCATTTCAACACTGCCATGGTTTAGTAAACGCAGGATCTCTGTCCCGCCACGTTATCATCAATATTTACTTGATAAGGATATTTGTAAATATTTGACTAGAAATCCATATGTCTGCATTGGCTGAGCTCTTTGCTTTAGGGTGCTCCAGCACAGTAGGGCTGCATTTATGGCTGCCAAAACACAAAAGGGCCTTTCTGCAGGAATCTCCCCTGGAGAAGACTTGGGCTTTTATTGTCTTCCACTGCCCCACAACCAAGTGTATTTAAATGTAGTTCACAACAGCTAGCAGGAATTCCTGTAAGTTTTTATGTGTGTGAGCAGCAGGCTTCAATCCATCGCCTGCTCTTCTCTTGTTGCCCTGAGTTTGCAGTTCTTCAATGTTTTCATTTTCTGTAACAGTTTCTCACGCACTTTCTGTAAACATAGCCATGTTTTGTCAACCGTCCTTTATCGTTTTTCATTCCATTCTCCTTGGTGGAGACGTTTGATGGACTTTTCCTTTGACCAGTGTGATTGAGAGGTGGTAATTTCTCCCTCCAATCCACGGTGGTTTCTAAGAACATATATAATAAAGCTCGGGGTCTCTGACCCCCTCTCTCTTTTTTCTTGCTTCTCTCCTGACAAGGTGTCTGCGTGGTTCTTTCGTGTCCAAGTGCAACATTCTCTGAGCAGGAGAACGAGCAGGGGAGCTGTGGGAAGTTCGAGAGCGGTGCACGAGGCTCCGCGGCATCGAGGGCACTCCGGGGTCCGGCTGTGCCGCAGGAGCCGGGGCTATCCAGGAGACTTCCAGCCTGCCAAGGAGTCATGGAGCTAAAAGTAACTGGTGGCAGATGGAAAATGAGGGCGACTCCGTGCCCTGCTCCATCTGCTTCCAGTCATCCCCGGGACAACGCGGTGAAGCCGCCGGCTGCTGGCGGCATGGGAGAGGCGGGGATTGGGAAGGAAATGTTCGTGGTGCTGCCGTGGAGAACCAAACTCGGGGTCTGCAGGAAGGTTTGAGGTAGAACTGTGTTAAATTTATCGATTTTGGCTGTGTCCAGCTGGGAATGGAGCCCTCAGGGGATGCTCCCAGGGGAGCCACACCTTGGTGAGCCTTTACCTCCTAGAAATGTGTGTGCCATCAAGAGACAGCAAACAGCTGCTCACAGCTGTCCTACCGATGTCAAATCCCTCAGGGGTGGGGTTGGAATTCTCCTGGGCAAGGAAGAAGCTGCAGGGGTCAGGTCTGTGTCACTCACTGAGCCCCCAGCCCAGCCAGAGCTGATGTTTGGCTTCACTCCCAGCACCTTTTAAGCAGAAGCAGCTTTTAGACACAAAGGAAAGAGCTCCAAGAACCAGGGCCAGAACAAGAGGAAAACAAAAAGGACCTGGGCATAGCCCTAAAGGCCTGGATGTAAAGAGCTGCTCTGGGTGCAATGTCTCCGTGGAATTCTGCCCTGGGGTGAGCTTGGCAGCTTGGGATAAACTCACCATGAAATCCTGCCCTGTGTGTGCTCTGGGATGAGCTCGGCAGTCTGGGATAAACTCACCATGAAATCCTGCCCTGTGTGTGCTCTGGGATGAGCGTGGGATGAGCTGCCAGAGCTGCTTTTGCCATGCAGGTTGTTCAGTAGCTTAGGAGCACTCAGACACCAAGGGCTGTGGGCGCATTCCTCTCTTCCCATTCCCAAGATTTCCTCCTGTGCTGGCCGTGTGTTCATGCCATGGATGAAACATAGGAGAACAGCATCCAGCACTAAAATCTGCCTCTCTTCATCCAGTGATTCCCAGTTTCCCTGGAAGCACACGGGACATGATCACCCATTTACATCCAAGGGCTTCAGTCTGAGTCCCAAAAATAAGCTCCCCTTTATTTGCTGGTGTTTGTGTATCCATCAAAGAGGGAAAGACACGGAGTCTGAGCTGGCCAGAGCAGGCACAAAGGAGCTCAGGTCAAGAAGGAGGCAGCAATACTCTTGGAATGCTCCATTTCATTTATCCACATGCATTTCTTACCAGTTCCTGCTTCCCAAGGACTTTTCTGGCAAGTTTCATTTTGCAAGCTTGGCTTTATTTTATTTCTCTTAAGAAAAAGCCAGGCTAAGAGGTCACCCACTGGGATCTTTTGAACTGCTGCCTCCCAAACTGTGAGTGCCTTGAAAATGATTCTCCAAATATTTTCTGCAGTTCTTTATACCAAGAAAAATATTAATGCTGGAAATATTTGAAACATAAATAAAAATCTTTTTTTAGAAACAGAGGAATTTTTGCTTTTTTCAGGGGTCTGCTGTATTATGATAAATATTCTTTAGTCCTTGTTCAAGGAGCACATCATCAGCTGAAATTTTCCCTGTTTCCATCTGTGGATTCCCGCATTTAAAGGCACTTTTTAGCATTCAGAAGGCACATTGCTATTCCCTGCATTCTCTCGACCTCCGTTGCGTGGTGATTTAATGAGTGGAAGACCATTTCCCTCTGGATAGCCTTCCCTTTCCCACCTGCCCAGTGGATCAGCCGAGCCACATCTGTGCTGATTTGGAGAATCCTGGAATCACAGAATGGTTTGGAAGGGATTTTGAAGCCCATCTCATTCCAACCCCCCACCATGGGCCGGGACATCTCTCACTAGACCAGGTTGCTCCAAGTCCCATCCAACCCGGCCTTTATGAGTCCTTATCCCACCAGTGTCCAGCAGTGCCATGAAAAATGATGGACATCCTCATTCCCTGAATTCCCTGTTTCCATCCCGGAGCCCAGTGTTCACTTCCCTGCTTCGTGCTGTGTTTATTCTCCCTGCAGTTGATAAAATGTTCTCCTCCCCACCAAATATTTTCCCATATGTCTGGAAATCTCTGCCGAAGGCTGGGAGCTAATAACAGATCCCTGACTGCCAGCCACAGCGTGAGGCTTTCGGGATTTTTGGTAGGGAACAGATTGAGAGCTCGCCAACACTGTTTTTTTAAAAAATAGAAGTGCCAATTCATCAAAAATCTCTGTAGGACACAAAAAAAACAACCACAGAAAAACCTCCCTGTTCCAGAAAAGAAATGGGTTTGAAGTTGTTACATCATCCCACTCCATACTCTGAGTAAAATGTTTCATTTTTTTTTACTTTAATTTGAATTTTAAATTGCCTTTTCTGTTGAAATTTGAAAAGACCAGATGAGTAAAGGAAACTTCAAATTAAAGATAGCCACACACTTGACATGATCCAGTTTTATTCCAGGCCATTATTTAATTAAAATTTGGTTTTGCCACAATCCAGTACAGTAAGAACATAATTAAATCCCCGTTTTTCCACGCAGCTCTGAGGTCATGTAGGACAAATCCTGATCGCTGTGCACATTCGATCAGAATCCAGAGGTATTCCAAATTTAAGGCGAGTCCTACAGCCTGTCAAATGCAATTAAAAAGGAAATTCGCTGATTTTTTAGAAGTTTGTTGCTACATTTTGGATTTTGGAGGGTTCCTCTCTCCCTTTGCACACCCCTGGCCATTGTCACTGTGCTGGGGGCAGCCACTGCCTCTCCCCCGGCTGAGAGGAGAGCTCTGGAAGATCTCTGGCAGCTGCTTCGAATGTTTCTGACTTTGCTTTCACACTTCCCCAAGCTCCCAGGATAAGCCTTTCCTGATGTCTTTATGAAAACCTGAACATTTGGTCCTTGCAACCCCCAGGGCAATTCATGCTTTTGAAGAATTTGCAAAACCTACTGAAGCCTGACCTTTCTTTTCTGAAATCTTGTTGACTGTATTTAATTCTGCAGACTTTCCCCTGCTTTTTTTTTTCCCTTCCCTATGTGATCTTCAAATAACTTTTGGCGACTTTCTCTCTAAAATGATGCGAAGTTTTCTGATCTTTTTTTAGCACACACCCAAGCTGGATTTTTTTTTTTTTTTAAATAATGGGGTCAGGCAGCTCCTTTCCAGTCTGCAGGGAGTTATTTATTTTGTGAATTTATAGATTTGTCAACCTACATTTTGTTCTTACTTAGTTGTCGGTTTTTTTTTTTTACTTTTCCCTTTTAGGTTATTTGTTTTTACAGAAGTTTCTGGCCAGAACCTCAGCTTCAAGCATTTCTCCATCCCTGGAGGTGCCCAAGGAAGGCCTGGACGTGGCACTCAGTGCTCTGGGCTGGGGACAAGGTGGGGATCGGGCACAGCTTGGAATTGATGACCTTGGAAGGCTTTTCCAACCTCCATAATTTTGGGATTCTGTGATTCCATGGCTTTGGGCACCCTTATGAGAAGTATCTTATTGCCTCTGCTTGTGGTTTTGTACCATTTCATTAAAACAAATTTAAAAATAACCCAAAAACCCCCAACCAAACAAAAAAAACCCAAACCACGATGAGAAAACACAAGCCACAATGAGAAACGATTTCTTTAACTCTGATAAATGAGTAACAATAACGTGAATCTTCCAGGAGCTGGGGAAAAAGTTGCTTTAAGAGATATTCCATTTCAAATCACGGAAATCTCCCCATCCACCTGGTTTGATACAAGAACAAGCCACCCTTTCATTCAGATGGTCTGGGAACTGAGCCTTGGTTCCTTTCAGCATTTTAAAACCCACCTGTTCCTGGCATTTTCAGACACTGTGAGCACCGAGACTTTTCCCAGGAACAAACACCTTTTCTGAAATCATTCCATTATATTTTATAAGTGTCAAAATCATTGCAATCCTCCCCCAGCAGTTAAGATTTTTTCCAATCCTGCACCTGCTTCCTCAGCCTATCCCAAAGGTCTGTCAGAGCCCCCACTCCAAAACCAGTTTACACTGATTTGTTTCCCACCATTCCTTCTTTTCTCACCATTTCCCGAATATAAAATTGCTTTGCTTCCTTTTAACTCTGTCTAGACTATTTTAGTGGATTGGGGAGCATTGACATGATGGGCTCTTCATTGCTTCTGAGAAGATATTTTTATTAAGTTCTCATCTCTTCTGCCTCTTGCACATCCTTCTAAATTTGCATTTTGTGTTTGACAAGAGCAGGAATACATCAGAAGCTCTGCTGCTGGGCACAGGCATGCCAATAGCATATATTTTACTTTTTATTATTTTTCTCCCTATATAGTTCTACCTTTCCACAGAGTTTGTGGAATGGAGGAAACGAGTGCTCGAAGGTGCTGATTAACTGCTGCTCAGGAAGGAAAGAGAAAGAGGAGGGAAATTGGAAAGAATAATTGAAAAATGAATGGAAAATCACAGCACCTTGCTTCCACTCAGTGAGTTTTTCCCCTGCCCTTGCTTTTGACTTGCCCAGTTCACACCTGAACCTGCCCAGGCAGGATCTGCTGCTCGTTGAAGGTGGAAAAAACTGATTTAGATGAGACTCCACAGCACCTATGAAATCCAAGTTAACTCTAATAATGATGTATTTAATGTGATCAGACAACTTCCATGTGTCCAGAGATACTTTTTAGCCTCCCTCAAACATATTTACACCACAAATGGTCTCATCTGGAATCAGGAGCAGTCTGAAGTGTGATAAGAGACGATGGGCTGCTGAGGGAGAAGGTGACCTTTGCACATCTGCATTTCATGGCTTTCCCTGCCAGGCTGCTCCGAGAGTGGCACATTCCCAGTTCCTCCGGGCACAGGGACGAGTAAGGGGAGCAGAAGTGCAGGACAGAGTGCTCAGAGGATGCTCACTGAGGGGAGAGAGGCAGGAGCGTGTCCGTGGGAGGCTGACACAGCAGCAGGAGCTGCAGGTGGGGAGGAGATGAGCAAGTCCAGCCCCCGCATTGAGTCCCTGCAGGGTGTGGCTGTCCCAGCACCCTCAGCAGTGTGGGAGCGCTGGATGTTCGGGAATAAACTGGGATTCGGCGAGTGGAGCACGCTGTGATGTAGCAGCTCCCACGGCAAGGTCAGTCCCACTCCACTGAGCAGCCCCTTCATTAAGGCAGTGTGGGAAAGCTCTGGAAACACTCTGGATTTGTGATTTGAATTTTTTTCCCTGAATCACAGTATTTTCAGTTTGCTCCTGTGTATTCTCATGAACAAAGCAGAGCTGGCACAGGCTATCACTGGACAAAATAGGAGGGCAAGAGAACACTGCCACTGGGGCCTGTGTCCTTGGACACATTCAATTCACCTGCTCCTGAAGTTTCAGCCCTCTCAGTTCCACAGGACTGGAATAATGGCACGAAACTCTGCTGTGAAACCTGATATTTTCATTTTACAGCCATTTATATCCAGCTTAAAACTCAGTCCACGGCATTCACAGCCCCCCACTGCTCTGACCACATCAGACAGGTGTGAGCTGCCCCATCCCTTCCCATCTGGATTTGGCAAACACGAGGATTTTGCGTAATTCTTGCAGAGGAATAAACAATTTTGCTGCCGTGAGTGATGAGCATTTTCCTTTTTCCCTTTCCCACCTGCCTGCTGCTGGGTGCTGCTGTGGCAAGCTCTCTGCCTGGACCTGGTGGCCCTTCCCAGAATGGCAACAGGAATTTCAGAGCCACCCATGGCAGCCTGGTGCCCTGGCCATCACACAGGTGGTGGACACGGTGGCCACCATCCACGAGGTGGGAGCAGCCACGGCTGCCACCCCAGGCCCTGGGGAACAGCTCCTGCTCAGCAGCTGCTCCACAGGAGGGAGCAGTTCCCATGGATTTCTCCGCAATTTCCATGAATTTCAAAAGCGCTGAATCCTTTCAGCCCGGAGCCGCAGCTGTCTTCGTCTGAATGCAGGAAGGGAGAGTCAGGAATTCAAAAGTGTTCCATGGAGACTGAATCTGGGGCTGATTTTTTTTGTCTGTGCTCATTAATATATTTGGGTAATTGATGAGAAGCCTAAAAGGCTCATAAACGGAAAAGATACACACACTCCTTTCCTCCCTGGTACAAAAACTTCTCTGTTTTGTCTGATCCCAGAGTTAAAGAGTTCCTCAGAAAACCAGAACCCACCAGTTTTCTTTCCTGCTTAAGCTTCCCTTTCTTTCTGAGCATCTCTCCTGCATTCTGCAGGCTCCCTGAACTCAAGGCACGACAGTAATCACTGATCTCTTTGCATGACTGTGGTGAAATGAGGCTCTCTCAGCTCTCAGAACCCTGCAGAGAGCTCAGAGCAGAGCAGCAATATCCACAATTCCCTAATTCTTTTGTTCTCCCCAAATTAAGTCTGTTCCACACCACGTTCTTAAAACCTGACTTATTCCCAGGTAGACTCATGGGTGCTGTCCCCAGCTGGACTCCAGTGCCAATGTGAGGCTGGACATGTAAATATTCGGGTCATTTTAACCCAGACTTCAAAAATCCACCTGGAATTCCTGAGTGATGCATGGGCTGATTTCCCAAATTGTCCTGTCATGCTGGAGCTCAAGTGGAATTTATTGGCTTGATGAAAAAATTGCTAGCGCAGTTCTGCAACTTGTGCTTCTCACAAAGCCCGACCAGGTAACCAAAACAGCCCAAAATCCATCAGAGGGGGATCCTGCGGGATTTGAGACGCCCTGATCCTGGACTTCACAAGATCATTAGCATTCTTCCCCCTTCTCCTTTTTGCTGGAAGGATGAAAACGAAAATTTCAGTGCCAGCCGAAAAGCCAGAACATGCCTGGATTTCACCAGGGAAGGCTGGTGGAGAGAGAGCCGTGGCTCATGTGGCACCTCAGCAGTTATGGCAGGTCCTGTGGCACCTGCACAGGGTGGTCACACCCTGTACCTGGAAAAAAGGGAGATCCCACCTAAACATTTATTATCACGGCATGTTTTCCTCGTTAACCATCATCTCCCACTCCGTGTTCCTTTTCCATCTGGTTGGGCGTCAGGTGTGGGACCCAACAGCTCCAGAACATTCATTTCAACTGGTGGCTACCAGTGGCTGGCAAAGAGGTTCCTTGGTGAGTGTTTATGAGCTGTTAATTGTTTGACAGCTCGTCATTGACTGTCATCCCAGGCAGGGCAGATGGCCAATAAAAGGCAAACTGTGGCTCCCTGTCTTTTTGTGGCATCTTGATGGCTCTTAGATATTAAAGGAAAAAAAAGAACGTTCTCCTTGTAGAATGTATCTGTGATCAGTCAGAAGAAAATGAGATAAATTATTGAATTCTCTTTTTAATGGCACCTTCTAGTAGAAGGTGGCCTTGTCCGTGGCAGGGGGTTGGAATTAGATGATCTTTAAAGTCTCTTCCGACCCAAACCGTTCCATGATTCTATGAATTATGCAGGAACATGGGAGCTGTGGCTGTAGGTCTGATTCCTTCAGACATCTGGAGATCTTTTTTGCCAGTGAAAAAAGTATCAAGGCATAGAAGAAGAAGCAATGAGGACCAATCCATACTCTGAGGAATGTATCACAAAAGTTTTCTTTTTTTGGCCTGAACAGAATCTTTTTGCAATGTGAAATGTGGTTTCTGTGAGAATTCGATTTTCCATGGGGATGTTTGGGATGCCAGCATTCATCCTGCTGCTGCTGAAACCAAACCAGAACACTGCTTTGTGTGATCTCAAGCCAAACCATCCCTGTCCCCAGGTGAAGTGGGTAAAGCTCTTCTCCACCCTTCCTTTGGGAAGATCCATGACGAGACTGACCTTAATCCAACAGAGATTTTCTGTTCCTGCCTCACCTGCACTCCAGAGGTGCCACCAGGGCTGATTTTTTCCAATTTGCTGAAGCACCTGGAGTGCCACTTCACACCTCCACCTTTTCCCCCAGTTTTTGTCATGGTTTAGCTTCTCAGCAGCGAGATTATGACTAAGCCTGATAAATGTGTGGAAACTTGGTAATTCTCCACCCACTTCCTCCAACTCTCCTGCTCTGAGTCATTCTCTGCTGAGCTTTTGACATTTATTTTGAGTTTCTTCATTGTCGTGTGGCTCCCATAACACCACACAGAGCTGAGGCACCAGGTACCACACGGGGGTTGGAGCTGGATGAGCTTTAATGTTTCTTCCAACCCAAACCATGCCATGAAATGGAGAAAGGATATCCCTTGGGAGAGAAAAGGGAGGCTTAGGTTTCATCCTGAAAAATAACAATTTCTGTGCACTGTACATTCCTGTTTGGGAGCAAATGGGCCTGAGGGGCAGTTTTGGTATAGGAACTTCAACAGCTTCTGGGAGTGAGTTTGTCCCTTAAAGAATGCCCATAGAGGTGACCAGGAGCTGGCCAGAAAAAACCAGATTTATTCTCCCAACTCACCTGGAAACATAATGGACAGGAGGGAGAAAATGACTGCCATAGAATCGTGGAATATCCTGAGTTGGAAGGGATCCCTGAGGATCATCAAGTCCAAATCGTGGCCCTGTGCAGGCATCCCAACCATCCCACCCTGTGCCATCAGGATTTGCTGTGTGTAAACCAGGAGAAAACCGCTGCCAGCCCGCATCCCTCATCAGGGAGATGAGGCATTATGTGTCCTAAATATGGGATCTTCTTCTCTTGCTGAGATCTGTGCCAAAAGCCGTGCTGGAGTCCCAAAGGATTTGCAGCTGTGAGGATCCAGCACTGCATGAGCAGCTCCTCAGCAGTGGGAAATCAGGTGTTTTCCCAGTGCAGACTGGCTTTAAGAGGTTATGGAGTATCCTTGGAATAGACCTGTGCACATGGAGACCAAGGACAGCGGCCACTTGATCCATGAAATGACTCCCAGTCGCTATCAAGCAGCCAAGATATCCTGTGCTGCAGGGATCACTGCTGGGCAGGGACATCACCTGGGGAGGGTGGAGTGGGGTAAAGGCTAAAGCATTCCCAAAAATGGCTCCTCAGCAGGCTCAGGATAATCCCAGAAAGAGGAGATCTTGCTGCTCCATGGCTCTGGTTCGGTGTCCATCAGGTTCAGCCAGAACCCCCCTGAGGCTGTGTTTGCTGCTCTCGACGCACACCAACTCCTGAATTACGTGCTCGGTGTCAACGGCACCTTTCATTTTGGGTGTTTCTGTGGCAATTGCCTTAGCTGTGGCCTGCATTTTCCTTCATTCAGTGCATTTCCCATCCTGAATCCAGTTATTTGACAGTGTTTTTCCATGGACCTGGTGCCCCATACCACAGGATTATGTGCTCTGACTCAGGTTTCTGCTACCGCTATTTTGATTTCTTTTCACCTTCAAAAATGCAAGTGCTTAACTCTGCCAGGGCTGTACAAAGACCATTGAGGAGTGAAGGCAATTGTTGAAAATGCAAAAGAAGACAACTTAAAATAGCAGCAGTACAGTGGGGAACTTACCCACCTTTTTTTCCCTGAGATTTAAAATTCAAAGAGAGATGATGGTATTAACATATACTGAACTACTGAGGAGGGAGGCTGCATAAGAAGGCTGCTGTAGCATAAATGCATCACATGGAATACTTTTATTCCTACATTTTACAGTGATTTTCATGACTGGCAAGGTATTGTTTAAAATGCAGTTTGATTAAATTCAGGCAGAGGAGAAACACTATATTAAATCTTTCAGAAAACACTTTGTATCACACTGAGTTGCATCAGTCACACTCCGCTATGACTGCAACAAAAGCCAAGACTAAAATTGTTTAATTTTAGATGGTATATGTTTACAGTCTATAATAAGATATCAAATGTTCTCTCTCCGAACAGTTGTCTTTATCACAAAAAAAAAAAAAAAAATCCTTTCAGACAGTATGTGAATCTCTGTGCTTTTCCTTTTCCACCTCAGATCTTGAAAACACAAGGAGTGCACTTAGTCATTAATCAGTGACAGGGACGACTCGACCAATGCAATTACCTGCACTTGTTCTATTAATAATCAAGCACGCCACAAACGCTGCTGCACTCAGTTGTTAATCAGGACACCGTGCAGCTCTGCGTTACTCCCCTCAAAGTGCGAGAGGAAATGCAGATTAATGGAAAATCAATGTGAGATATGGAAGTGTGACACGCACTTGTCAGTAAAATTCCGCTTTCTGGAAAAGACATGGAGATAATGCAGCTGTACAAAAGGCAACTCAATTTATCAGACACTGTTACAGACCTGACTGGTTAATGAACCCAGAAATCCTTTAATATCAGGAACTGGAGAAATTATCGTGGCTGCTGCCTTGTGTTTCACAGTTATGTGCAGAAATGCGTCTGAGTGATGAAGCAGCATCCAACTCCTCCAACATCTCACTTTTAATTCTCTAAAAGGTTTAGCGCTGGCAAGGTTCAGAGGCAGGTTCAGCGTGTGCTGTGGTGTCTCTGGTGCGAACACTCCTCATTCCAGGGGTATCCCACAGTCCATCCTCTCGTTCCCAGATCTGCCGTGCCGAGCTGGGGAAGGCGTGGGAGCGGGGCAGAGAGGGCTCTGCAGCACATCCATCAGCAAATTAAGCTCCCATGCACTAACGAGCCCATGCCTGCTCCACTGAACAGCATTTTAATATCTGCTGAGGAGCCAGGCCTTTGACTCCTCCGGTGGCAGATTCATTGGAAATGTATTTCCCGGTTGCACACCAACTTTTTTTTCTGTTTTCAGTTAAACAACCCATCCAAACTGTCCCAGAGCTCTGTTAAAGCAGCAAATGTGTAACAGCAGCGAGGAATCTGAGCCCTGGAACGCTGTCTGTGCTCCTGCACAGCGAACAGTGTCATTCCCATCATGGAGGTGACAGAAGGGGACTTGGCCTGGTGTCTGCCAGGCTGGCAGGTGGATTTTAGCTTCTCTCAAAAGGAGGAGGGACCGTCAATCATTTAGGATCAGGCATGATTTACTGGGTCATTTCAGGGTTTCATGGAAGCAAGTATCTAACAAAGTATATACCTCAATGTTATCAATCCATTAATCATAGCCCTCCTCTTCTCCCTCCCCAAATTAACCCACTAATTTCAGTGTTAATTAACCTATCAGTCAAAGCAGATAACAACTATCTTCCACAGAGATAGTTCAACACCTACCTCCCTACTTACTTATTTATCTCCCTGTTGCAAGAAACATGCTGGGACACCACTGGCAGTGCTGGCTGCAGCCCCTCAGGGTCACAGGGAGTCCCAGTGTCCTGAGTCCTTACCAGGACCAAGGAGCTTAATTTCTGGGCATGCTCATCCCCTTGTTCCTGTGTGCTCTCATATTGATGAGAATGACTCATGTTTGTAGGCTCATGCAGCACAAATGTGTTTGTTCAGTTGGCAGAGGGCAGGGTTAGATTAAATTTTGGGAAGGAAATTGTTCCCTGTGAGGGTGGGGAGGCCCTGGCACAGGGTGCCCAGAGCAGCTGTGGCTGCCCCTGGATCCCTGGCAGTGCCCAAGGCCAGGCTGGACGGGGCTTGGAGCAGCCTGGGACAGTGGAAGGTGTCCCTGCCCATGGCAGGGGTGGCACTGGATGGGATTTAATGTCCCTCCAACCCAAACCACTCTGTCCCTCCGTGATCCTATAAAAACCATTGATTCCAAGGCATTGTGCCATTTAAAGCCAATTACTCACAGGATACAGGAAGCTCCTCTTCAGGCAGCTTTGGGGCTGTGACCCAGCAGCAGAGGGGTGCTGCAGCACAGCGTGCCGTGGGAAAAGCAGCATTATTATACCCCTAAAACCACAGAAGAGACTCGGCCACACCTGAATGACACAGGTTTGGCACTTGTGGCTCACCCAGCCCATGGCCCTGGGGGGGTTTTCACACAACTGAACAGCTGAGCAAGAAGGACAAAGGTAGAACCTGACCTTTACAAAACCACCTCATTCTACATTGCTCTTGTCCTGAGCTGAAATGATGAAGTGCCAATTTGTACCACAACATAAGCCATTAATTTCTGCCTCTGATGGACTTTGTTCCATTTACTGAATTTTCTCTGTTTTGCCCTAACATCTTTACTATCTTGGAACTATTTATCCAAAGAGAAAGATGAATTTGGCCTTTTAGATCAAATTTAACTAACTTTTATTTTGGTAATCTATTTTAGATGCTTGCATTAAAAAAAAAAAAAGAAAAACCATGTTTCCTCCCTTATAGCCCATCATAGTCTAATGATTTCAGGGAAATATCAAATTAAAAAGCTGACAAAAACATATATAGAACCTGGCAATCCCCTCTGGAGTTTTAAAGCTTATGATCACACGGAGCTTGCCAGAGAAGTTTTTATCTCCCCCAAATCACTGAGCCATTACAAAGCATCCTGTGATTATGTAATTATGTGATACATCATCTGTATTAAAAATGCTTCTGAATATTTGTGTTACCTGTGAGCTGCATAAGAACAGGGGTCTGTTTTCAGCTGTGGCATTGAGGCTGCTTTAGTGAGCGATGTAATTTTTTTCACTCGTGTATCCATATTTATTTCTCTCTTTATTCTCTCACTTTTGCTGTCCGTGGTCATAAACACAGAGGGAAAAAATATGATCTATGTAATAAAATGTAAATTTGCTCTGAGGTCAAACAATGGAGAAATGTTTCACAGTCCTTGAATCTTGAATCAAATAAAATAAAAGGATAGAAGGAAATTGATATTGGGTTTCTCGGTTTCCAGCACATTTCATTCTCCCCTGGGAAATCTGTAGGGAAGCAAACCAGGACCGTGAACTTTGGCAGGTGGGTGGCCCAAGACACGGCAACCACGGAGCCTAAAACCAGCTCACAGCACCCAGTTACCCCCAGAACTGGGGAGAAGGGGTCTAAAGGGAAAAGGGGTGACAGAGAGAGGGACTGAAGGATGTGGGGATCCTTTTATCCCTGATAACCGTCCATGCTGTCAGTCCTGTTGGGTGTGATGGCTGAAGAATTCCACGTGTGGGGCAGTGGAGTCTCCTCCATGGTCACTCCTTCCCTGCTCCACCTTCTCCCTCCGGTCCAATAAAACATTTCCTACCTGCTGCTTCAGCCAAATCATCTCAGATAGGCCAAAATACATTTTGGAGAGCACATGGAAGTATTTTGGCCAGGACATGAAGAGGCAATGCCCTCTGGCCAAAATACTCCCATCCGTGTCGGAGTTTAGCCTCCATCCTGGAGGAGTTTAGCCAAACCAGCAGAGCTTGCAGGCAAAAAGAAGCAAGACAGACACAGTTACAAATGTTGTTTTGTTTCCTCGGAGGCAGCCTTTGGACTGCATTGATTTTCCTCTTATTTGATACTCGGGCAGCTTCCTACTTTTCTGCACAGCAGTATTCCCAGGTTATTCCAGCACCCCTTCCCCACAGAGGCACAAAACTGTGACGTGGCACACACACACCTGCACTTCAGGCCTGACAGCGAGCGAGCTCGTTCTGCACATTCTGCCTGCCTTCCATTTTTAACTTGCTCCACAGGAAAGTGGAAAGGCTGCTGGATTTACAATATACCGCCATCCAGAATCAGAGGAAAAAAAAATCATGGAAAGAAAAAACCACTCTGCTGGGCAATCTTGCTCTGAAATAAGGGTGGAGAGAAGGGAAAGAGACAATTAAAAGCAAGTGTCCTTTTATCTGGTCCCTGCTGTTCTTTTTAGAGCCATGCAGCCGGCAAAGTTACCTCTGATGCTTTTAAAGAAGCCAGGAAAAGTAATGTTGGCTCTTAAGGAAATCCAGTTTTTCCTTTGAGTCCTCTTTATTCCCTTCTCAGAACAAGGAAGTGAAGAGGGCAGAAGCTCCTGGTGGGGTCAAGGGAAGGTGATCCCACAGCGAGGTGTGTTGGCCCCTCCATCCTGTGGCATCAGGATTTGTTTTCTAAACACCAGGGATTTTTCCTCTTATAGGACACCCGCGTGCAGGGGTATCCATAGAAAACGGGGGCCTTTTCTTGCCTCAAAATAGCTTTGGGTTCACTCTCAGAGCGGAATATTCTGAACTGCGCCAGCCTGAGAGCTTCTGCTGACCCCTCGCAGCCACAACTCAGACTGGGGATGTTTGTCATGACTGGCACCGAGGAAAGAGTGGTCTGTGGCTCCTTGAAGCCTCCATTTGACCCAGGTGCCAAATCAACCCCTTTCACTATTGAATGGTGAATAATAAATGCTTAAAGGAATCTTCACAGTGGAGAGGAAAAAACAATACCCAGGCTGAAGCCGGCTTGTATGAAATACTCATTGAAGAACAGCAAGTAGCAAGAGGATTAATAAACCAAGCCAAAAAAGAATTTTAAAAAATGAATTTGTTTTATTTTTGGACAGTTTTCAGGCAATTAAGAGGGAAAAATTTTCTAAAGCAAAGCGGTTGTCTCAGGCTCTCCAGCCAAACCAGGGAGGTCCTGTTTAGTAGTAATGTTTCTATATTCCTTTTCAAGAAACTTCATGCTCCTACTGCTGCAGCTCATCCCAGCTACTCCCAACGAGCAAAGAGTAAGATCTTCTCACTGTTACTGAGCAATGATTCCTCACAGCTGGTGGAAAACAGCTCCTGGCTGTGTATAGTGTAACTTACTCCCTCCTGCCTTTGAAATCTATTTAGTGCAATAACTTTAATTAATAGGAAAACATCACCAGGTTGGATAACTCAGCGTTGCCTTTTTACCCGTGTGAGCAGGAGTTGGTAACACAAAACCATGGCCTTTCTCCTGAGGGTTGCAGAGGATTTTTTTGTCTCTTGGCACCTTCACGAATGACTCAAAGAATGTTTGTGGCTCACTTTGCATCTGGCAATTTCCTGCCTGGCACATGTGGGAGGTAAAAGCATGTGAACATCACGTCACAGGGAAAGCGAAGGTGAATCTGGCTTTATAAAGGTGCTATTTCACACCTCCACAGTCATCTGTTGTGCATTTTATTTAATTTTCAGTTATTTTTGCCCGCCCACCCAGGTCCAGGACCCCTAACTTCTGGAAGTACATTGATGGGAAACAGAAGACCTCTATTTCACATCCAAAAAAGAGTCTCCCGTGGGAAATAAAGATCTTGTCTGCTTTTCTTTCAGCTTTATCAGCTGATCTAATAAAAAGTAGTGTCTTTGCTGAACTTGCTGTGCTTCTGTCCTCAGAGCATTCCAGCTGCTGCTAGCACAGTGATTGCCCCAATAAAACATGACACTGATGATTAAGCAGCCAGCTTAACCCACGCTGCAGCTGGAGGCAAGCACAGACTGTGCGGGGCCTCGTGTGTGCCTACAAACCAGTGGGGTCAGGGGGGTGTGTCCCAGGCAGATCCCCTGACCATTCCTGACCATTCCTGACCATTCCTGACTGTTCCTGACCATTCCTGACCGTTCCTGACCGTTCCTGACCACAGGATCACAGAATCATTTAGGTCGGGACAGACCTGCAGGGTCAAGTCCAAGCTGTGCCCGATGCCCACCTTGCCCCCAGCCCAGAGCTCTGAGTGCCACCTCCAGCCCTTCCTTGGACACCTCCAGGGATGGGCACTCCAAACCTCCCTGGGCAGTTCCAAGGCCTGAGCACCCTTTCCATGCAGAAATTCCTGCTGATGTCCAACCTGAGCCTCCCCTGGCCCAGCCTGAGGCCGTTCCCTCTCCTCCTGTCCCTGTTCCCTGGGAGCAGAGCCCGACCCCCCCCAGCTGCCCCCTCCTGTCAGGGAGTTGTGCAGAGCCACAAGGTCCCCCCTGAGCCTCCTTTTCTCCAGGCTGAGCCCCTTTCCCAGCTCCCTCAGCCGCTCCTCATTGCTCATCCCCAGCTCCAGGCATGGCTGTCCATGAGGAGTGACCCCTGTGGGCAGTGCCAGACGGGACAGTGACCACCAGGAGCTGGTGATGGCCACTCCGGCCACACAGGAGCTTCCAGCCTGTGGGGCCAAACCGGACAAGGCACAAACCCAAACCTCTAAGGCTTGTGCAGGGCAGACATCAGGCTCTTCCCCTCATGTTTTACCCCGCAGTGGCAGCCCTGAGGGCCACAGGCAGGACCCAATCCAGTGAGACGCTCTGGGATTCCAGTCTAAACCAGTATAACAAAGTCTAACCCAGTCTAACAGCAGTGCCTGATGGTTTGTGCATGGCGAGGCCAAGGCCCATGGTTCCATTTACTACCTGACCTCATATCTCACCATGGCAAGTCCACCACACTGAGCCAGGGCTGCAGCTGCTACCTCAGCCCTTCCCTCTCGTGGTCTGAGTGCCCCTGAAGAGCTCTGCAGCCTGAGGTGACCTCCAAGGTCCCAGGAGTGCACAAAACCCCACTGCCACACCAGCAGCGCGAGGGAACGACGACGTTTCATCGAGCACTGGCGTTTATGAGTCGCGGAGAAGTGGAGGGAAAGAAAAAGCACTCACTGAGAAGGATGATGAGTCTCCTGCTCTTGAGGAAAATTGTTTTACTCGAGACTTTACGTTTCAGCAGAGCTCTTTTTGTTCTGGTTTTAAAGTTATAGATTAATCTCTGTGATATAGGCAGAAAATAAGCCATTAGTTTAGGCAGCTTTAACAAACATCTCTAATGGAAGCATTTTCAAATATATTCTCATTTCTCACGTATTGCCACTTATCAGGGCTATAAAAGTTAGTTTGTGTATGGAATTGTTGAAGCACATTTAGACAAAAAACATAGAGACGGATTTTATTTTCAGCATAAAGGATTTAGCTATGGTTCAGTTGTCAAAATTGCTCGACTGAAACTAATTTAAAAAGGGAAACTGTATTTTTGATTAATCAGAAATTTCCACAAAGAACATCTGCTTTCTGTAAGAAATGTTGACATGGCAAAGAAACAAATTTCAGGAGCACAGTCCAGCCCGAACGTAAACATATTTTAAGCTCCTTAATTTCAGAATCTTTTGGTTTTGCATCTTTTAGTTGGAGTGAAATTCTCAAACAATTCTGCCACTCTTTAAGTTCATTAAAGGGAATTAGGAATTACCTGAGCAGTGCTGAGAGGAAACCTGTGGAGTTCTTCTCTCTCTGGTGCAGGATGCTGATGGTCCCTCGCCAGCTCCCTCCATGTCACCTGTGGTGGGGAGGGAAGGAGAAAGGAGAAGGAGAAAGAAGGAGGAAGGAGAAGGAGAAGGAGAAGGAGAAGGAGAAGGAGAAGGAGAAGGAGAAGGAGAAGGAGAAGGAGAAGGAGAAGGAGAAGGAGAAGGAGAAGGAGAAGGAGAAGGAGAAGGAGAAGGAGAAGGAGAAGGAGAAGGAGAAGGAGGAGACTGCTCCAATCTGCAGTTTTCCAGGCACACAAAACAGAATGTGGAGCTCTTTGTATGAGCTGGATCAATAATCTGATTTATTGTTCTCTGGATCTGAGGAGTCCCCGCAGAACTGGTGAAATGTAAACCTCACCCTGGGAAAAAATCAGATGTTCTTCTGCTTTTGTGCCTGACACTCTGCTTCCAGTTAAAAAAAGAAAATATCATTAATAAATACTTTTTTTGCCTACTTTATCTGATACAAACTGTCCATAAAAGATGGTAGGAGTAACATCACATTCTTTTGTAAGTCACATGTTAGAGATTCACCATCTGAGCACTCCTTCTGCTTCTATTCTCATTTATTTTGTTCCAAGCTTCCAGTGAACCATGTGGGCTGAGACATTATGGCTTTTCTATAGCTCACTAAATATATTTAGAATGCTTAATTGAAGCTTAACCTTTATTTTGTTCAATAAATGTATTCTCCATCTAACAGCTCCAAACAAGAAAATAACTTTGTTGAGGTTTCACATTTTGTAAGCATTGTTTCCTTCTAAAGATAGAGAAAATGAAGCCTCTGCAATAAATTGATGGAACAGGGAATCAACAGTGGAAAAAATAATTTTGATGATTTCTTCTTTGCACTGCAATTATATCCAGTACACTTGACAATGAAATAAACAAATAGTACAAATGAAGCCATTAATTTCCTTTCTATCCACACAATTTTAATTAGAATCATTTAATTAGTCTTGGCTACAGTTTCTCAAGAAGATTGCACAACACACATTTAAGCTACTCTCCTGCACAAAGACATATTTATCATTGTTTATTAAGTACAACAAATAGCTACAACAGTTCTAGGTAGGCCATGATAAATGCTGTTGTCAAAAACAATTCTTTATCACCAAATTTATTTGAAAGCAAAGTTCTCTCCGTGTTCATTAGTTATTAAGCTTTTGCTATTTTAATTGTTATAATAAATATAATGACATATTCAATATATTAACTAATTTTTTATGACGTGTCATTTTTTGTAGCTGGCAATAAACGTCCCGGAGCCTTGAAATAATTTTTCCCTGTTTGGTTTGCCAGGGCTTTTGCTCTAGATAAACAACCTGAACACGAAATCACAGAAAATTGCTCTGAAAGGACTTTGAGTTCATCTTCAGAGGTCACCTGATTTATCCCTTCTCCTTCGTCCCCACTGCTGGTGGTGTTTGGTGTAGAATTGGTTCTGAGAGCCTCCAGCTCTCAAGGTTTCAAAGGCTCCATAGGTTCCTCCTATGGTTCACTCATTTCACACCAAGAAAAACTCTCCTGGTCTTACCCAAATATTCCTTCCAGTTTAAGTTAATTATTCCGTGTGGCAGACCTGGAGAAGACATCCATCCTTCCCTAATACAGATCCTGTTTCCGTGTCTCCTTTCGGTCCTCTCCAAACTCCGCTGAGTGTTTCGTTTTTCAGCTCTTCCTCTCAAGGTGAGATGTGTCAGATTTTGCAACTTCTTCAAAATGCAATAATTGTCAAGTGGTAATCTCATTAGGACAGGAGGTCATAACTCTGGCAGGAATAACAAACCACGAAATTATTTCAACATATTGGCAGTGTTGGGTTAGTGTTTGATCATCTCAGTGCTTTTCCAACCTTAATGATTCTGTGATTTTATAACAGAGCCATTGTCACAACTGAGAAAATGTGAACTGAGTCAATTTTTTTTTGTTGTCAGTTACAAGTAGAACTGGAAAAACAGTCACAACAAAGAGTTTGTCAGCTGAAATCTTGTCTTTCATACTTCGCATGAACTGCCCAAAAACTTGACGGTTTTCTCAGCTGGGTTTTCTACTTAATGTTACTGACTGAAAACTTTTAGTTAATGTGTCCTGGCTTCTACCTCACTTCCAGGCACTGTTCCCAAGTCTTCATTAGTCAGGTTTCCAACACCCTCATTGGATATCTGAGCCAAAGAAAGCCAGATCTCACAAATAAGCTGGTGAAGGTGTGAGCGTCAGTGTAAGCCATGGAGAGCCACAGAGCCCTGAGAAGGTGAGAACAGAGTTGCACTCAGGGCTTGGAGGTTTAAAAGAATATTTAACTGATTAATTACGTCTGAAAACTTGGGTTCCTAAAGCAATACTGTACTACAATCATGGAGTGGTTTGGGTTGAAAGGGACCTCAAAGCCCACCCAGTGCCACCCCTGCCATGGGCAGGGGCAACTTCCACTGTCCCAGGCTGCTCCAAGCCCCGTCCAGCCTGGCCTTGGGCACTGCCAGGGATCCAGGGGCAGCCACAGCTTCTCTGGGCACCCTGTGCCAGGGCCTCGCAGCCAAGAATTTCTTGCCAATACCTAAATATAGAATTCTTCTTTTTGAACACATTCTTTGATATTTCCTTTTTCTCCCCTGTTGGTTAATGCCACTATTATAGGATAATCCTGATGGTGTGCAGTGCACAATGATCATATCATATAGTCCAGACATTTTTTTGAGTGAATCAACACTCGATGATCATAGGTCCCAGAGAGACAGAAAAATTTGCACAGGGATGTGGGAAGAGAAAAATTTCAGAATGTCTAGTGAAAAATTGAAGTGAGAAGTAGCATTTTTGAAGAAGTTGCTAAGCTGATTTGTTAGCCAGGGGCAAAACGTGCCTTCTGTGGAAGGTATAAAAGGAAATCAGATCTAAAATGTGAAGAAAACCCAGTATATAAACAAGAGTAAGTGGAAGGACTTCAGAAGTACAGTAAGCTGAAAAGAAAGCTTAATTCTTAGGCAAAGTCCACTCATAGCTGTTGAGGAAAATAAGACACAATTATAAGGGGTTTTGTACAAAAGAAATCCCGGCAGTGTTCTGGGTTTATCACTTCATAATAGTGGTGATAAGGTTGTTAATAACAATGCAGGGAAAGGAGAACTGTACCATAAATATTCACATCTCCTGCTTTCCAAAGAAATATGAGGATGGAGTATTTAGGAGTCAGCTATTAACTACTGAGGACATTAAACGATGCCTAGAAATACAAATATTTGAAAACTGACAGCCCTGACCCCATCTGCAGAGGGTGACCCGTGTAGCCAGGTGAGGTTATCTTAGGAGAATGTTGGTTTTCAATACATGATTGATCCTAGAGAAATTCCAGCAGGTTGTTGGAGCATTAATGCTGTGGCAGTGCTCCAGCCAGCACAGCCTTGGTACATCTAAACAACCTCCCCTGAGCTCAGTCCTGGGCAAATAATGGGATTAAAGCTGATACAGGATTCAAGAAGAAGTGAAGATGGGAACGTGATTGTCATTCCACATGATTCCATGAAATGGGTCCTGTCAAACAAACAACCCCAATTTTGCTTTGCTGATCACATCACCAGCATGGCTTCTGTGCCACTCTGACTTTTGTAGGGTATCTGACTCAGCCTTTGGGAATATTCTGATTAAAGATGAGAATTACTCAATAGCCATAAAACAGAGGTTAAATCTATTAAAAATGGGCAAGCTAATGGATCTGAAATGGAGTCATCAGAGGGGAATCATAATTAAGTGCAGTGCTGGGATTCTGCTGGTATCTGCTTACTGCTATTAATCATTTTCAGTAGTGATTGACTGGTAAGAGTTTCAGATGACACAAAGATTGATGTGAAGGTAAATAATCTCGAGAGCAGAGAAATAATAATGAGCATTCTGGATTCCTCACTCACCCTCTTCGTTAGAACGAGGATGTTTCATACACTCAGGTTCAAAGATGTGTTCAGAAGACAAGAGTGAGGCCATATCTGCTACATTTAGGATGGTACCTTGCAAGTTATCCCAAGGAAAATGATTTCATTTTCCACACAGCAAAGGAACAGCAGCTCTAAGAGGATGCACCAGCAGAAAGGATCCATGTTCCTGACAGCAAAGGGGATGTAAATCCATGCTGGTTTCTCTGGAGATATTCCAGTGCTGGTGGAAAGAATTTTGGGGAAAAAAACCCCACAAATTCCTCAGGGGAGGAAAATTATTGTCCATGGAAAATCGAGGGTTTGCTTTGGTTCCTGTTGAAAGGGGGCTCCATTGAAAGGGCATTGAAGCCCCTTCAGGTGGGCTCAGGCAGAACCCACCAGGAGCTGTTCCCCATTTCCAGGGCAGGCTCATGCACCAGGCAACGTCACAAGGGAGAATTCTACTGGACTGTGGGAAGATCCCTAATGGAAAAGGCATCAAATTCAAAGCTGAAGCAAGATATATTCAAACAAGAAATAAGATCAATATTTTGAATGGAGTTTCTTTCTTTTTCAGGAAAATCTGGGAGGGTTGTCCTTCACCATCTGCTGAGGCTTTCAGAGGCCTTTTGGAAATGACTCTTTGACCAGCGAGATGAACCACGAGGATTATTTTAGGGGAAATTTGGGTGCGATAATAATATTTAGAAAGATGTCAGAACCCTCTGAACTAAATCTTTATGAATCCACATTAATTACTCCAGTTGTGGTATCACTGTAAACAGTTACAGCCAACAATTCCAATCACATTGAAAGGCTCGTCGTGTTGACCCATGTGCAAACAGAGATGAAAAACTGGGACAATGATCCAAAACCAACGGAATTTGGGTTTAAAAGTCCCAAAAGATGCAGCCCTACCAATCACTGTTCCACTCTGAGGAAGTTTTCCCATGGCTTTTTCTGATTTTCTGCTTCTTATTATTCGATTTATTTTTTTAACTCAAATGATGATGTCTCCTTTCTGTTCCCCATTCTGTAACTATCCATGTTTGTCTATATTTCTCTATCTGCAATTCCACTTTTTTTCATTAATCAGTGCATTTTAATGAGTCTACATTATATATATAAAAATATATAATATTTACATATATATCCTAATGAAACCATGCCAGAAAGAAATTCTTCTTACCATTTCTGTGATATTTCTCTGCTTTCAGCCCTAAATTCTACAGCCATTTTTTACTGCAAAAACACATCTGCATTTCCGTGTCATTGATTCTGGAGTTTTTTAGGTTGAAAATATTAGGTAATAAAATCAGATTCAATGAGTTGCTGGTAAAACTCATAAAACTCTTTGCAGCTTAATAAATATTTTTTTTTCATCATTGCATGTAATCAATCTCCTTTTAATCCCCACTACGGGAGATAATATTTCTATCTAAAACAAGTGGTGTGAATGCTCAAAATGTGATTTTTCGTTGAAAAAATCAAATGTTTTGCTAATACCAGAATGTGTCTTTCACACACTTATCTTTTATCTGATGTGCAAGTTAAATATGAATTCTAATAAAAAAATTCAAGTTCATCTAACAAGCATCTGTATTCACCTGCTTCCTTCTCATTGTTCAGGTACTGATAATTAATTAGTTACAGCTTCATCTCATGTTCATGCAGACTTTTAAGAACACTTGACATGAACTTAAAACAACAGAGCAGCCTTGGATTCATTCATGGCTTTAAGAACAATGATAACTGAGCACGAGATCTCAGTTTCTACTCTCATTAGTATGAGGAGCAGCTTTTATTCACCAAACCCAGCTGAAAAGCTTTGCTGGAACTCCTCACACGAGTGAAAATGCACTTGAAAAAGAGCCTGCAGCAGCTGCTTGAACTACTTAAATAAAAACAGCTTTTGTGGAGAGCAGGAGCGATTCGGTGTGAATTATGAATGACAGTGGACTTCAGAATCTGTTCTCTGTCTGAAAATACAAATATCACTTGTAGGACACACATTTTTTTTCCCCCTTAGCTACTGTAGCATCAAATAAGTGCTGCTATATGTCTTGATTTGCCAACTAAAGTTAAGTGTCAGATTTTAGGCAAATAAAAATGATTAAAATATGACAGCTGGTAAATTATGCTAACACCTGGTAACAAATCATTCCCGACAGTTCAATAGTGAACTTCTTAAAGCACAGCTATTAATATTATAAACAGTGTGATGCAAAAGATTGTAGAACTTGACTAACATGCTCAGTTTATCTTAATGTGGAAAAATGTCATGCCTTATTCCTTAGGATTGAAGGAAATTGGAGCAGAGTAATTGCAAACACGCAAATACTCCTAAGTAACTTCAGTGTAGTTGTTCAGAACGAGCTGAATATGGAATTTTCAATGTAGGATGATGTTCAGACTATTCCTGGTGCCATTAATTCAATTAATGTTCCTTTTATGGGGGGAGATTTCCAAGTGTGTAAATATTTAGGTGGCCTTTGATATTGATGACATCAAATTCTTTGTGATCTGATATAAATCAGAATCATTTTGGTTGGAAAGACCTCTGAGATCGTGGAGTCCAACCTTTAAATGTTCACCACCTTGCCAGCACCAAGTCTGGACAGCTTGGATTATCTGGAGTAAGAGTGACCGATCCCACCACACCAGGTTTTGGAAGGTCACACTCCTCACTCACATCCCAAGGGAGTATTTCCAGATGGGTCCATAATTTTTAATAAAATGAATCCCTTTTGAACCCATTAATTCTCTCATTTGTTTGTCTGATAATGGCACAGCACTGGACTGCTTAAATGAACCTTCAAAGGATTTCAGACCACCGATTTCATGATTTTTGGGTAATTACCTAACAAGACAATCTAAAGACGATGGAAATGTGTCTGCAGACATCGAAGTCCATCCATCACCTCACAAAGGACTGGAGGGGAGGGAGAAACCAACTCTACTTTCTCCTCATCCACATGTCTCTCTAGCCTATTTCCTGGACTGTTTAACTGAACTTTAGCTCAGCATAAAATTCAGCAGAATCAACTCTGTCCCAAATGTTATGAAGGATAGATGAGGTACCATCCATGCGTCTATCCCATCCTTTGACATATGAGGAGAATCTTCAGCTGAGTATTAAAATGTGAAAATACATGAGCTAGAACCACATCATCTCTCTGCATGATAGAGGAGACTGATTAATGTAAAGTTAACGTGCTTTCAAAGATGTCATCGGGCAGAAATCTCACAATTTCACAAATGAATTTCATATTATTTTCTACTTTTCATGGTGCCTCTCTGGTTTTATTTCACCAAGTTGCAGTGGAATAATTATTGCTGTATTATACATGTGGCTGTGCACAGTTTGAGGAACTAAAAATAAACTGTGGCTTTACTGATACATTTTTTGACTGATACATTTTTTGAGTTTGTCATAGATAATTTATGGAATAATTTTACACTTCTGCAACACCCAGCTCACAATTCACATTCCAATCCGTGAGGTGTCATTTGCAATTTGCGGTGGATTCTTAATGAAATTCTTTGGATCTTACCTTCTAAATGTTTCATTTTATGCTTGGGCAGAAGAGAGAAAGTGTGTTCATATAGATTTATACATTGTAAATGGAAATAAAGCTATGATCTGGCTCATCTTTGTAATCTATTTATCCTCCCAACTCCCCCAGTGCTACGGGGAATATTTCTCTCTGCATTACACGGGTAGGGAAGGGAGAAACAAGGAGCTGATCGGACTTGTTCAAGGTCACAACATGGGGAGTAGAGTCCTGAATCCACATGGAATCGTGGAATATCTTGAGCTGGAAAAGACCTGTAAGGATCACGAGTCCAACTCTTGGCCCTGCCCAGACACCCCAACAACCCCACCCTGGGCATCCCTGGCAGCGCTGTCCAAACGCTCCTGGAGCTCTGGCAGCCTCGGGGCCGTGCCCATTCCCTGGGGAGCCTGGGCAGTGCCCAGCACCCTCTGGGGGAAGAACCTTTCCCTACAATCCAAGCAAAACTCCCCTGGAGACAGTTCATTCCCACCATCCTGGAGGCTACAGGGAGAGATACATCCCCGTCATCCCCACCACCCCATCCTAGCTCCAGGCATTTTCCAGGTTTGAGCCTCACACCCTCTTGGCTGTGCTGGTCTCCTTCTTCACTTGCTCATCCTCCTTCTCCCTCCAGTTTTAAATGAGCTCATTAACTCACAGGACATAAATTAATGCCGAAGCTTAGTTAAATTCAGTATAAGTCACCTGGAGGAGCAGTCACCAAAAAAACCCCGTGTTGTGATCACAACAGATAAGGGCTGAACACGTGGTCCCTCAGAGACACCGCAGCCAGAGCAGGTCCTGGGCTCCTCAGATAAAGCAAAAGCAGGAATTTTAATTACTGGCAGATTATTGTACTATTTCAGTGCTATGTCCCTTTGTGTTGGCTGCTGCCCAAGGAAGATGCTGATAAATTGGAATGGGATCAGATATGTACCAGTGAACGATGAAAGGATTGGAAACATGCCCTCGGGGGCAGAGACAGGGAGCTAATTGAGCTGTTGTGTTTTTTTCTTGGTAAAGCAAAGATCAAGGGCTAAACTTAGTCTGGAGAAGGGAAATTCTAAATAACACGCTGCCAGCCTAGCCAGAGTGTAACCAGGCAAAATAGCTATAAAGTTCAGGCTAAACATTCAGGATTTACAATTAATTTTTATGACAATTTTCAAGGGATTCGAGTAGGTTATCCATCCCTAGAAGTTTATCCATCTCTAGAAGTTTAGACATGTCAGATCTCGGTAATAACCTCTGACAAACAGTTTTTCACTCTAAAAGTCTTGCTTCATTTTGGAATGTGGTGTGTACAGGAGGCAACAAAGAAAATAAATTACAAAATTCACCGTGTGTCAAAATTATGAATGCAAATTAATGGATTGGAATTTGTTCAATGTAATTACAGAACAATTTCATTTTTTTTTTTAACCCCCACCTGGGGATGCAAAAAAACAATTAATATGGAGGTGAACATATTTTGCAGGTTTCCTGCCATCTGCATTACAGGTGTCTCCTGCAGCACACATCCAGCTCAAACAGCTGTTCCAGCAAATCCAGTGGGATGTTTTCCAGGCTTCTCCAGGGATTTAGCTGTGCTCAGAGCACGGGGAGCTGTGGGCAGTGCTGGCAGCGGAGGGAGCACTTTTCAGTTGTTATTTATTTGCAGCTCTCATTTGATCCATACAAACCCTCCCTCCTTCCAGAGTTTGGCTGGTTTTGAATGGTTTCATGGCTTTAAATTCAAATAAAGTAGGGTTAGATGGGATGTTGGGAAGGAATCCTTCCCTGTGAGGGTGGGGAGGCCCTGGCACAGGGTGCCCAGAGAAGCTGTGGCTGCCCCTGGATCCCTGGCAGTGTCCAAGGCTGGATTGGACGGGGCTTGGAGCAGCCTGGGACAGTGGAAGGTGTCCCTGCCCATGGCAGGGGTGGCACTGGATGGGCTTTAAGGTCTGGTTTGGATGTTTCTGTGGTCCTGTTTGGGTTTGGATCCTTTAGGCCCCTCTCTCAGCATGTGTGATGCCTTCCCCAGCACGCAGAGCTGAGCAGCACGTTGTTCAATAAAGAAGCTTTTCCCATGGAATCTGTTTCCATGTTGGGCTGATTAACCTTACATTTGTCGACCTTCAGGCCTTGGTTCAAAGCTGAAGCTGACTTTAGCTCCAAGTTAGAGAGTCCTTCATTGCAAAGAGCTGTTGAAACTCCAAGACTCCTCTGGGGGTTGATTTCTGTCAATTAGTTATCTCAAATATGATGATTTATGAATCCCTCATATGGTGTTGCTGGATGGGCACGTTTAGCAAACTGCAAGTGAACACAGTGCAGCCTCCGTGGGAGCAAACGGATGGAGAAAATAATGCTCCCTTCCAGATGATCAAAATGGCAAAGAAAATTATCCCTGCCTCGAGATCTGTGTTGTGCATATATATAAATATATATCTACATCTCACAGCGCACATCCTGCTTCCCCAAAAACTTGGGAGAAGATTAAATATGGATTTTTAATGGGTGCATATTTACAGTCAAAGCCATTTCTCCCTGTCAAAAGCATCAATGTGCAAATATAATCAAAGAAGGATGTAAAACTCTGTGTTTGAGAAAAGAAGGCTTCCATAATATTTTGCATTCCTCAACTTCATGTGTTTTTACTGTAATTCATTTTCTCCCTCAGTTCTGAACATTCAAGAATTCTGTAGTGTTTTGGTTTTTAAATTTATAGTGACAACTTCCAGTAAATTGTCTGAAGAAGACAATAAAATTGGGCCCTTTGGATTGCTGTGTGAGTGGATCAATGTTCTATTTTCCAGCGTTATGATAATGAGTTAATTTTAAAGATGTATTGAGTGATTTGGCGTTAATTCTGCCATTAAAATTTACCTCATGCCTGGACAACAGTGCATTTTGCTACAGTGCTTAAGATAAAAAGTACAGGACTGTAAATGGGATTTCTGGGGTGGAATTTAGCCTAAAAATTGGAAATTTTGAGCTGTTGACTCAGCTCTAATCAGCTGGAAGCACTCGGTGCTGCCAGGACTGATGTCCCCTGAGACAGAGGGACACAGAGGCGGGGAGGCGGCTCAGGGTGGCCCGTGGGGCTCACGGGGAGCATCGCTCCAAAACCACCTCTGCTCTGTTCTGCTGGCAGCTCCTCTGCTTGAGAGCTGTGAAAGGAAAGAGAAATTAGGTCTCCAGATGATCTCAGGAGAGGAAATACTGCATGGGACAATGAGGAAATGCTGCTGGAGGACGCTGAGGAGAAGCTGCACCTCCTTCCTGCTGGGAAGGGATGGGACTGATGTCACCAGGGCTGCTGGTGCCACCTCTGCTTCTCCTCGTGTCTGCACCCCACAGAGGGGTCCTCTGAAGAGCAGAAAGTTGAAGTATTTCACCTCAGAACCCTTCCTGCGTGCATCTAAACAGGGCAGAAATCCCTGTCTCCTTAGGAAGAGCAAAGAAGATTAAACACAGTTGCAGGAATACCGAAGGTGAATTTCCTCGCGGTGGTTTTTGTATTTCAGATGATGTTTCCCAAGGCGCGGGAACTGTCAGGCACGGTGATTTTCAGCAGGTAGAAGGTGAGTGAGCTCGAATTGTTGGCACTGCTGTCACACCACAGCCAGGGAGTGAGGCTGGAACTGGGGGAACAGTTTGTCATGAGCTTTCTCACCCCAGCTCCTACTAATTCCTTTCACACCATTTTGATGTCCTTAAATTGTCTCTTTTCACAGCATTTCAAGGTGCCTCTTCCTTTTCCTCCCCTGTTTTTGCAGGAACACTTTGCAATACAGCTCCATACAGAGCTGCTGCAGACAAAGCAATTACCTGTGTTGCATATTCAGGAGGAGAACATGAATATTTAGTCAGGATACCAGGAAAGGCCATGGATACACATCCTCTGCAAACACTGGCGATGGCAAGGAATGAAGAGGAGAGACCAGCCAGCTCCATCCTACTTTCCCTAAGTGAAAAAATTACAGTCAAACAGAGGAAAAAAATAATTCAAAGTCATCCCTAAAAAGCTTTGAGCTGTGCACAGTCCTTTCCTACCACTGTGCAGGAAACCCCAAAGGAGCTACAGGGTGGGAGGGGGTGGCAGCAGGATCTTGCCACCATTGTCATGGTGTTTCCCCTTCCCTGCCCTCCATACAAAGAGCTGGATAGAATTCCCAATCAGCTCTGGGCAGTTGTGGCTCTGAGAAAACACTTCAGTGTGAGATGTGAGAGGGTGTTTTACAGCACACAGCAAACAGCCCAGGAGTGCATCCAAGCGCTCCCAGCTCCTTTCGCTGCCCATGCCGGCACCAAAGGTCACGCAGCAAAAAGCTCTGAGTTTCCAAACTCAGCACAGCCAGAGCAGGAAATCAGGTGAATTACATCCTGACACGTCTGTCTGACCCTTCCACCACTCACTTTTCCCTTATTACTCTGGGGAGGCCGCGTTGAAAGCGAATGAAAACATGGATTGCAGTTTGCATGGAGCATCCTGCCCTGAATGCCAGGCAAGGATAATTCCCTCCTCCGAGAGGGGAGGGAAAGCCAGTGGATAGCAGTGGCTGCTGTGGATAACACTGACACTGATAACCAGATGAGATAATGCACTATAAACATTCCCAGTCCTCCCCTCCTTGAACCAGAATCCAGCACAGAGCCCGGGCTGGCTCATTGCCCCTGTCCTGGATGAGCTGTAGATTTTCCCCATGGCCTTGGATCCCGATTACTAAGGCAATATCGTGCAGGAATATTTCCTTTCCTCCTCTCTTTTTCTGTTTTTCCCCCTGTTTTTCTGACATCCTTTTAAAACAGAGGATTATATTTGACAGTGTGTTTAAATCCACTTCCTCAGTGAGGGTCAACAGAAGCAACAATTATACCTGAGGATCCATTCTAAGTTTTGGACAAGCTGTTTTAATGATTATAGTCCCATGTTAATACCCAGCTCTTTCAAGGTGTGGAGAAAATAATCATTAGATTCTGTTAAATATCAGACATTAGGAAAAGGCTTGTCTGATATAATTGGATAATATTAATGGGCTTTATGATTTATGCTGACACTTCCTTGCCATAGTGGCACACTCTGGTGTGGGGATTATGGACACTGGAGAGATTTTTAGTGCTCTGAGATTGTGCAGGATATTTTTACCTCATTTCCATTTGAACTATTTAAAAGCCCGGGTATTGAAATGCTTAATTGGGTGCTGTGATTAGCCCAGGATGGAGACTGATTTCCTGTTGATATAAGTCTGAGGAAGCCCTCCTGATGTCCTCAGGAATACACCACAGAAGAACAAAGAGAGAGCGGAATCAGACCCTTTTTATTCTTATCTGGTGAAATCCAAGAAAACCAGCAGCATCTTGGTTTTCCATTGGCTCCGAGGGCAATCAGGGTTACACAGGAAAGGTATTCCAGGGAAAGGTGTCACTGTGATTCATCAATTGTTCCTTTGCCCAGAGCTCCACATGGCAGCTCCACGGCTCTGACCTCTGCCAGGTTCTCCCACCTGAGTCACTCCTTGGCCATGGTTCCAGTTCACGCAGGAGGATCTTTGTCCTTGGATTTAGTTCTGCAACTGGCCTCCAATGCTAATTGCAAAATGTATTTATTATTAACTAGGTATGAATTTTAAATAACTCTGTTGAACATCCCAATGCATAAAACCCGTATTTCTTCCCATTCCTGCAGCCAGCCTTGCTGCTTATATCCATTTATTCAGCATTTTTGCATGATTTTCACCCACAAGAGGAGAGGATAAGATCACATCCCACTTTACGTATTTAGATGTATATGCATGGATAATTAAAAAGTAAAAACCTACTCAGTGTATTACCTATTGAATTATTTATTATGATTATTGTGATAATATTTTACTGTAACCAAAATGTCTTCTTTGACCATAGGGTCTGGACTTGCTGGAGTGGAAGGAAAACTTTAAATTCCATCTATAATTCAGGCTTACCTCTGCCCTTCCTAGCAGCCTTGCTCTAGGCTGTATACGGGAATTTAGTGCCAGTTTTATGGACTTGTTGTGTTTTAATCCCAGTGATCCCCCAGCCCCTCACTCATTCCCCACCAGCGGGATCAGGGAGAGAATGGGAAGGGCAAAAGCTGGAAAACTCATGGATTGAGGTAAAGGCAGTTTAACAGGGAAAGCAAAAGCTGTGCACACAAGCAAAGCAAAACAAGGAATTCATTCCCTGCTTCCCACGGGCAGGTGTTCAGCACCTCCAGGAGAGCAGGGCCCCATCCCATGGAATGGTGGCTCGGGAAGACAAACATCATCCCTCCAAATGTCCTTCTTCCTTCTTCCCACCAATTCACATCCTGAGCATGATGTCATAAGGTATAAATATCCCTTGGGTCACTTGGGGTCACCTGTCCTGGCTGTGTCTCCTCCCAAAATCCCAGGCATTCCCAACTTGCTCTGCAGCGTGGCCCTACGAGCAGCAGGAAAGGCCTTGGCTCTGTGCAAGCCCAGCAATGACAAAACATCTCTGTGTTATCCACCCTCTTCCTGCACAAATCCAAACACAGCCCCGTTGCAGCCCCTGGCAAGAGAATTATCTCTGTCCTGGGTGAACCCACACAGTGCCCAGCCCCGGGGCGCCTGTGGGACCAAAGGTGTGTCCTGGAAGTTTGCAGACAGCTGCCAGCTCGCTGTGGGGGTGCCTGGAGCCAGCCAAAATCCACGTGTTGTCTGCCGTGGAGAGCCACTGTGGGAACAGATGGCTCCCGGTCAGCGCCGGGCATGGGCACAGGGAGCAGCCCCGTGCAGGCTCCGTGTCCCCAGCAGACCTTTGCAGGGAGGGTGGCAGTGCTGAAGGACCCTGCTCTGCTGGGTGACGCCCGGTGCCAGCAGGGAATGACAAATCTGTGCTGGCAGCGAGGGTGGGGAGCGCAGAAATGCCAGTTCCGAGCGCTTTGCTGTTCAGAGGTGGCACTTCCAGCAGCACTTGAGCCCATGGGGTCTGTGAGCTCAGCAGAACGCTGCCTGGGGTGGCCGTGGCACTGGGAATGCTTCCAGGCCTGAAGTCACACACTACCTCGAGGCTTTTAATTTTCTTACTTTTCTTTTTCTCCCTCACAAAAAAGGGAGAAACATTTAAATAAGTCCCATTGTCTTTTGTGGAGAAGCTGTTTGCTAAAGGTCAGTGTGGAATTATTCAGATCACAGAATCACGGAATATCCTGAGCTGGAAAGGACCCACAAGGATCATGACTCCAACCCCTGGCCCTGCACAGACACCCCAACAACCCCACCCTGGGCATCCCTGGCAGCGCTGTCCAAACGCTCCTGGAGCTCTGGCAGCCTCGGGGCCGTGCCCATTCCCTGGGGAGCCTGGGCAGTGCCCAGCACCCTCTGGGGGAAGAACCTTTCCCTACAATCCAACCTAAACCCCCCTGACACAGATGGAAAGCTGATGGAGTAAATTCTGTGACCTTAAGCAGCAGCACGACAAAGCAGCCGTAGGTGGAGGGCAGAAGCTGGAGCATCATTTTGATAAATGAGATTAAATGAGATTATCTAAAAAGATCAATACAATCATCAAAGGAGCAGCAGTGCAGGAACAACCAGGCAGCTGCTGCCCATCTTTACCCACAGAGCAGAACCTTGGTCAGTGAAAACCAGGCACCAGTCAGCTGGCAGGTTTGGCTCTGGTCATGGCAAAAATGGCAAAAATAGGATTATTATTGCTGTTCTGACCCCCAGCAGTGGGTGTCAAAGGGAATCAGCAGATCCCTAGTGGGAATCAGAGCTGCTCTGCGTGGTGGGCAGATCTCTCCAGCCACAACTCGGTGCTGGATTTAAGAGCCAAGGACTCCACGAGATGCAGTCCATGAGGAAATCTGTGTAAGTCATGACTAACATCCTTCAAAGCGCTGAAATGGCTTTTTTGGGTGTTTTTTAGAACACTTTTTGGCAGAACTCACAGCAATTAATAATAGTAAAAGCCCACAGTCCACCTCACTGCCTCCCAGGCAGCAGATGCAGCGTGGCCAATGAGCTAATTAAGCAAATAACAGCAAAAAAAAAGGAAACCTCAACAAAACCCCAACACTTCTTAATAGCTTCAGATCAAGTATTAATCACTGGGTTGTCTTAAAACAATAGGTCATGGAGAATTCCAGGGACTCACCCTTGATGTGCAGGTTTTTAAAAGCTGCACATGGAATCATGGAACCTTTAGGTTGGAAAAGCCCTCTCAGATCATCGAGTCCAACCTTTAACCCAGCACTGCCAGGTCCAGCACTAACCCACGGCCCCAAGCTCTACATCTACATGTTTTATGAATATTTCCAGAGGCGGTGATCCCATCACTTCCCAAGGAGCCTGTCCCAGTTCCTGACCACCCTTTCAGTGAAGAAATTGGTCCTAATATCCAACCTAAACCTCCCCTGCTGCAATTTGAGGCTGTTTCCTCTTGTCCTATTCCTTATTACCAGGGAGTAGAGTCCAACCCTCACCTGGTCCTGACCTCCTATCAGGGAGCTGAAGAAAAGTCTGGTATTTCTCAGATACTCATCTGGCAATAAAGTCATTTTAAATGTAGCTTTTACAAAAGGTTTGGAGTGCAGATTAATTTGGAATTGACATTTACTGAGTGCTTTATTTTTTTTTTTTTATCAGTGAAACAGGGATGTGCTGGTGTGAGCCCAGAGCCCAGCTGAGTTCAGGTTCTATCTGCAGAGCCACAGAAAGCAGAGCCTGGGCACAGACACTGAGGAATCACAAATGAGATAATTTCAAATATATTTGCATCTGGAGACATTCTGCTTTGTTTTGCTCTATCAAAAGTCCTAAAGGTTTGTGATTGCAGGTGGTATTTGGTATTAGAAATTGTCTTCTACAGAGCTGCCCCACTTATCTCTGCCTTTCTTTAATTTCACCAGTGGAATGGATGGAGTTGTAGATCATGGAATAATTACAGAATCACACAATGGTTTGGGTGGGAAGTGAACCTAAAAGTCAGCTCATTCCACCCCTGCCATGGGCAGGGACACCTTCCACTGTCCCAGGCTGCTCCAAGCCCCAATGTCCAGCCTGGCCTTGGACCCTTCCAGGGATCCAGGGGCAGCCACAGCTTCTCTGGGCACCCTGTGCCAGGGCCTGCCCACCCTCCCAGGGAACAATTCTTTCCCGAAATCCCATCTAACCCTGCCCTCTGTCGGTTTAAAGCCATTCCCCGTTGCCTTTTCTCCACAGGCCCTTGTCAAATGTCCCTCTCCAACCACAGAGTCAGTTTTGCCCAGGAACGTCCCTGCTCCAGGTGAGTCCCAGCAGCGTCGGGCTCCCTGTGCTGGCTCCCACCCACAACAAATCCAACCAAAGCCCGAGGTTATGGAGATGTCAGTGGAGCAAGACGTGCTGCGAGACTGGATAAGGGCGTTTGAATTTCGAAGGAGCAGCCGGTACCAAACCCTTCCTGTGAAATGCCATTTCACAATGTCATTCATCCCTCAGTTTTGATCGCTCTGCTTCGCTCACCATTAGCATTTTCTTCAGTGCCAGTCGTTGTCGCATGTGTAGCACCTCGTTAGTGCACGTAAATACCTGGAATTATCACCCCATCCTCAGGATCTCTTTGTTCGATCTTTAAGGTTTTATTTCTTTTCTCTCTGTGCACACCCTGACAAGTTTTTCTAGTTAGCCCAGGAGAGTTTCCCCAGCACACTCACGCTTTTTATGCTTTCATCTTTTCTGTTAATCTGGTTTATCTATATTCCTTTTCCTTCAGCCCTGTTATTTATGTTTCACAGGCTGGATATTTACTTCAGGGATAAGTCATCCCTGGTTTTCGGGAGTTTTTTTTTCTAGAAAACATACTTCTCTTTTATTAAAAAACCCATCCTGTCAAAGGTTGCAATACCATAACTCAGAGAAACCAAATTCCTTCCATTTCCTACAAAGCTTACATTTTAATTAGATGATGTTTTCTTTTTATATTGTCAGAGAATAAAGTTTAAGACAATATTCTTCAATACTTTATGCTTTCAATAAATAATTTATACTGAGGTATATCCTAAGCTACACTGGCTGCTTACTTTTCAAGGGCAAGGACTGCAGAAGGAAAACAGTACCCATAAATATTCTAAAAAAGAGATATTTAAAGGAAACAAATGCAAAGGAAGCTGTTACAAGCAGAACTTTGGAAACCAGATTGCAAAAACTGCATGATAATTTTGATCACTATCAGGCTTGAAGTGGATATCTGGGTCATGTTTACAACAGCATTTTCTCTCTGTAGACTTAAGAGTTTTAGGAAAGAAAAATGTAAAAAAAATGGATTAAAATACAAAAACCTGGGGAGTACAAATTTCCTCAGCAGGTTTTCCTTGGAGCTGCAAAGTGTGTGAGGTGGCCTTGGCTAAAGAAATAGAGAACCCCAAATTTGCCTGCACTCCTTTGAATATTCTCATTTTCAACTGATTGAAAAAGGCTTTTCAAGAAAGAAACAGATACCCTGAACTTCCTAACCTGACCTGTAAAAGCAAAACTCTTTAAACCCAAAGTTTAAGCTTAGGACCAATGGAAACAATGATAAAACAATTAGGAAAAAAGTAATCAGCTGCAGCAGAGTGATCTTCTGTGTCCATGGATTAACAATTCCCCTTCCTGTTTAGCGATGCAACATTTTTAAACAAACATTTTGACCCACTTTTTGCACGCTGCTTATGCAACCTCTGATGTTGAATTAAAATCCTCGTGTTTGATGTCTAGTGAATGAGGTAGCACATCCTCTCCTTGACGAGGTGCATTTAATTTGAGGACAATTCTCTTTATTTCCCATGCTGCTGTAAAAATCCAATGCGTAATTACATGGCAGAGACGTTCTTAATGCCACCTTGTACTTGCATTAATAAGTGATGTATTTTCATAAATTAATGCCTGGTTCCAGTCCCTCTAACCCCCAACCTTGCTAGAACACCTTCCTCCTGCACCGTGCAACTCTTTGTGCATCCTTCTTCTATTTCTTTTTTTTTTTTTGTCTCCAACATATTTCTTCAAAGTTCGTGCAGATTTGCTGAGTTCCCACGTTGGGTTTGGAGCGTGCTGGTTCCTGGTTTCAATTTCAGATCCAGCAGTTTGTCGTAACCAGCTGCAATTAGGAACAGAATAAATCCTTCAGGCTGGGGAAGGTGACAGTGCTCAGGAGCTGATTGCAGAGGATGGGTGACATTTGCCTCTGGTTGGCACTACAAATTAAAAGGTGACGTTAATAATCAGTCATTCAAGAAACAGCATTAAAATGAGAGTTTGTCCCAGTCTTTTGCCATCCTGCATCATTGGGAATCTGCATAGTAAAATGATTAGCTCACGTTGCTCACTGATTTTCATCCAATCAGGAATTCACATTTAAATATAACTCTGTGTGCATTTTCGCAAGGGGAACGTCCCTTTTTATGGTAAAATATTGCTTTTATTGATGCACATTTGCTCCCTGACTTCTCTGGGCACAGGTTTGAGGCATCACCTTCTGTCTTCAAACAAGGACAGAAATGAGGTGCCTTGGAAATGCTGTGTGTTAGCTTTGATTCCTCAGGTCATCTGTGGGTATGAACCTCACACCTCCAGAAAGGACCCAGGGGAAATTTGTCCTCCTAGAGAGCAGAATCATCCTGTCTGCACTTAGATATCACTTCCCTAGACATGCATGAGGTGATGAATGGGAATTTTCTTACCTGAAACCAAATCTTCTACAGTGAGAGGATGGTTTGAATACTGAAACTGTGAAATATACACACTTAGACATCCCGTGAGTCTGCAATCCCATCTCCAGTTCAAATCACTCCCATCTAAAGCTCTGCAAGACCAATTTCAGCCTGAGCAAAATTTACACTACCCTGATTTTTTGACTCATTAAAAAGTAAAGCCCAACACAACTTTACATACAGAGAAGTTGGCAGAAATAAATCACTGAAGTTTTGCCCACTGCTAAAAATCAGAGATCCGTTTTATCAGTTGCATCACATGTTCAAATAGACTTTCACTGCAGTTTGTAGCATGATGTACAAAGTGATGAAGGCCCATAAAGCAGATGCTTGAGGCTCAGGACACAAACATCAGAGAGAAGATGTTACATTTTTATTTAAGTGCAGCTCTGTGTGGCTAAATGGGGGAAGGTACTGAGTGCAACGTAATGAATGAGATGGCAAATGCACTGCAGTGCAAATAAACCATTAGGAGTTACACTTCATTTTAATCAGGCACTCAGCTCGTATTCCCCTGCACTTTGGAGAGACCCCACAAATAAAAGCGTGGCAGAGTGCTTTGCATGCAGTTCAGGCAGTGCTCAGCACACAGCTCAGCCCCCGTGGATTTTTATGGGAAGTGGATAAGCAGCCTGCAAACCACAGGATATTTATATTGATTGTCACTTGGAAGGGAGCATTTAAAAGTTGTTGCTCACTAGAAAGAGCTGTGGCGCTGGGGGTGATCACTGAAGCAGGGAGCTCGCACGTGAGAAGGAACCTATGGATCTGTACCATCACACAGAGCCTTGTTTGTTCCTGTCCTACCCTGCACCCCATGAGGCCTTCCCAGTCCTTCCTGGTCCAAAGGGCTCTGTCACCTGCAGACTCCTCTGAAAAGTGAATTTATGCTGCTCTTCCAGATGCCTCCCCATTTGAAATGATCCTTCCCATGGCAGGAGGCTGGAACTGGACGATCTTAACTTAATCCAGCCCAAATCATCCCATCACTGGGTGATTCTGTGGCAATACCACCACATCTCACACCCACAGAGGTGCTTAGGTGGCATTAAGAGCTTCATGCGCATCAAAACCAGCTTTTCCTGAGAGCAAAAGAAAAATCCTTGAGGGTAATTACTCAGGAGGTAAACAAAAGCAACAGCTTTAGGTACAGAACTTTATTTTGCAAAACAACGCAATTGTCCTGCTTAAGCAATTGTGCCCCAGTAATTCCCCCCAGTCACACCAGTCTGGGCCCTGGTGTGCATCCTCTAGGAATCCTAGGTGGCAGCACTGCACGTTTCATTTGTGATGGTGGGACCTGTCCTCCAGGCAGGGGTTTGATATTGCAGCTCATTCCACACATTTTATTAATTCTACCTTCAACAGCCTCAGGTCTTGGTCTGATCTGGACTGGAATGAGAGACTGAGAGAGCAGGAGGTGCAAAATAAGCCCCGTGCACCATGACCAGACAATGCTTTCCCCACCAGGTCCCTGCAGCTGTAAATACGATATTTACATTTAACACTCGGGAATTTTAAATATCTATTGTTAACACAGGGCTTGGGAGCCGAGAGCCACGAGGAACATGAGGAGCCTCAGAGCCAGCGTTAGGTCTGACGGTGTCTCGGTGCAGCGGGTGGGAGGTGTTGGTAAGCAATGAGTTAATCAAGGGATCACAGGGAACAACCACTCCTTTTGCTTCCATTGAAAAGCTGGGCTGTCGGAAAGGGAGCAGATAAATGCATTTTCACATCATTGTTACATAGCTGTGTGTATTGCAGACATGTGTGATACAACAGGCACACACTGTGTGATAAATAGATAAATAGATAAATAAAGAGATAAACACATCTGCATCTCTTTGTGCCTCTCATTTCCGTTCCTTCAGGCCACAGCTGCTCCTGCCCCTCGACGTGGCCGGGATTATCTCAGTTACCCCATGATACCTTTGCTTTGGTGGGGATCCAGAGTGAGCACAGGTGATGTGGGTTCCCCTCAATGCTGTCACACCTCACTGAGCCTGTGGGCTGAACCCTCGTGGATTTATTTAAGGCAAGTGCAGGTGCTGCCTTGGCTACCTAAGGAAGAGCAGCACTGGGTTGTGTCTGACCTGGGGAGCGCTTGGATGCAAGGTAGGCAAGAGTTTTGTGGATTTTTGATGTACCATAGTTATTAGGGCCTGGGAGATGGAGTCTGTGGCAGATTCAGCCTTGCTGGAGAGTGGAGATTTGGGAATAATGTTTAAAATCCAGGTATTGTGTGGAAAAAGGAGGGAATAGTGGAGGTGATGTTGTGTTTCACTGATTTTCTGCTGTGGTTATGAAAGGCTGGTGGAACAGCCTGGGAAGAGGCTGGACCAGAGAGCTCCACGCTTTTCCTCTCTTCTTTCTAAACCCAAACCTACCAAGGTATAAACTCTGATTAATCAAGTATTTCACCTTTCACTGTGAGCCACAGTTTTAAGCTTAAGTTACAGGAACAGGGAAGATGTGCAGGAGTTAGATGTCCAAGGAGAAGTCAAGAATGATTTCTTTTCCCAGGGCAGTAAAAAGAGTTAATCAGTTGGTCAAAGCAAAGGGCCCCCAGCAAATCAAGGACCCAAGAACTGGAACCAGTGGTTTTTGATCAATTCTCAATGGAAAAACAAAGCTGTTCCCTTCTTGGTCAATCAGGTTCCCAGAGCTCAAACTATTTCATTCTCGTGATCTAAGATGCTTTCAGTCTCACTTCACTGTCCCTCTAAAGTCTTCTGCTTTCTTTATTTGTGCCTCCACCAGTTTTCCAGAACTTATTTATAAAAAAGTCTGATTTTTCTAAACCTTCAGCAGTGAAAAAATGCTGCTGTTTTAATTGCTGTTGATTGTCTGTCAATATTGCTGCAGGCACGGGAGTGGTTTCAGACTCTTTAGCCTGTTCATAAAACTTGATAAAAATGAAACAAGAGAAACAAATTTAGTCTTGTAACAGCTTTATGGACATTTGTGTTTTGTGCTACTTAACACTTGCAAAAAGCCGCTTTTGTAATTTAGTCCACGTCGTTGTTTTCAGCTGATAAAACCACAACAGAGCCCTTTTATCACAGTAGGAAACTTCCCTTTCCCCTCAGAGTTGGAGCAATAACAATTCTGGGGGGTAATAATTATTCCAGATGCACTGTACCATGTAAATGAATCTGTTGCTTTGCTGGTGCTGCCGCACGAGCGATGCTGATGGAGGACGCTCAGAACGAGCAAATTAATTAACCAAACTGCGAAATCAAATAAATCTCACAGCAGTGACCTCTGTGTCACCCAGCAAAGGAAGACATTAGGCTGATGTGTAGCCGCTTTTGTGGAAGTGAAACCAGAACTTAAGAGCTAAATGTTCCCATTACTCTGGCTCCAAAGAGGCGTTGAGGCTGGCAGGGAGGGGAGGATGTTTGGTGTCCATTCAGCTTTTGCTGGGTTTGTGCAAACAGCAAATGCTGCACACCAGGATGCTTCACTGGGAAGCTGCACCAGGGATAAAAATCAAATCCTATAGATGTCCATCAGCGCTGGACAATATCTGTGCCCTACACGAGCTCACAGCATCCTGCAGCTCGTTTGGCTTTGGGAGCACTTGGGTTCTCAGCTGCTGAACCTGGAAATACCCTTCAGGCTTTACCTCATCCTCTCCGGGGCGGGGTGAGAGTTTCCAGAAGCTCTGAGGAGCATTCACGACTTTGGATAACAGCAGTACCCTGTTCTCTTCTCTCCTTCTGTAACCTGGAAAACAAAAGCTGATATTTGCAGCTCCTTTCACGGCACAGAAAGGAAGTTGGAGCGGAGTATCAGGCTCGTACAGCAGCACAGGTTCTGCAAGGTTTGCAGATGTTATCAGCCATGGTGTTATCACTATATGCTGATGGGACAGGAATTTAGTGGTGTTTTGCAGGGAGATGATTGCAGATACCTCAATCATGTGAGGGTTTGTGCTGTCATCTATCACGGAGGTACTGCAAGGTGAAGAAGTGTTTTTCACCCAAGGGAAAAAAGTAATGCAGTTTTTACTGGGTTTGTTTAGGAAAGGTCAGAGTGATGTGTAGCAAAGTTCATCAGGATATCCAAAATTTGGTGTTTAGCAGTCAGCAAGTGCCCGTGATTTACTGCTGGTGGGGTACGTAGGGGTTAAGGGGCTTTCGACTGGTGCACTGGGAGGAGGAGGAGTCATTCAGTGGGAAATGTGTATTGGGCAAGGAGCTGTTCTGGGATTCAGTGCCCCTGATCACCCAGCCAGCAATTCCCATCAGAGACAGTTGCCTTGTGATTCCCCAGTCTGCAAAGTCAGTGAGTCACTGGAGTTTGTTCCCCTTTCTTGTTGAAATTCTCCATGTCCTAATGGTGACCCGAATCACTGGTGCTGGGGAGTTTCTGCCCTGCAAACTGGAGAGCTGCTGCTTCTCCATCCCCTAATCCTTGGCTGGGCTGCAGCAAATGATCCCTGATCCCCCGAAGGCACTTTAGCATGTTTAACTCCCACCGGGTTCAGCGGAGAACAGGAGCAGCAGCAGGAATTCATCCCCTAAAAACTGGGACAATCAAAACCGTCTCAGGAATGTTTCATTCAGCTCTGGATGCGTTGGTTCTGGGGGGTGACAAGATCAGGAGCCACTGCGGTGTCACCAAGGCACAATGCACGTGTGTGGAGGATGCTGACAGGTACAAGACAGACGTGCACTGTGCAGGAATCGAAGGATCTCTGTCCAGAGCCTTCAGGGATAATTCCTTTGATCAGGAGCTATCACAAGCTCAATTCCCCCTGGGCTGGTATCTGCAGTATTGATGGTGAATGTATCTGTCAGTTAATTCTGTCTGCAAAATACACGGATTTTCCTGAGGGGAGATGTGAAATCTCCACATCTGCGTATCCCTAAGCCAGCAGGACAGTGATTCCTCAAGGTAGTCAGTAATAGTTTATGTATTTTTTTCACGGGGAGGGAATTTTTTTTGATAATTTTCATTTTATAGCAGGAGATTAACACTGGAAATGTCCAGCTTGGAGCAGCCTGGGACAGTGGAAGGCGTCCCTGCCCACAGCAGGGGATGGGATGAGCTTTAAGGTCCCTCCAACCCAAACCATTCTGTGATTAGGAGTAAGATTTTAAGTGTTACAATACTTTGGGGTCTTTCCATAGTGAAGCCCCAGTGGCAGGTTGAGGGCTCCTGTTGTGTCCCAAACTGGCACCAGGGTGATCCAGGGCAGGATTTGGATGAATAAAGACCAACAGTGAAGCCAGCAGGAGGTCAGTGCCTCATTCTCTGCACCCCATTAAGTGTGTAAGGTGGGCACTTTTAGCTCTGACTGTTCTGCCATGAAGGGAACGATATTCCTTTTTAAGGAACCCGTTGGTGATGATTTTCCATCAGAGACTTCATTTGTGCCGTGGTTTCCCTAGAAAACAGCAAAGCAGCTTTTGTGGAGCTTTACTTAATCCTGAGAGGCCCCTCTGCTGAGGCTGCCGGGTGGGGTCAGTTATGGTGAGAAAGGAACAAATATTTGTCACCCAATATTTGTTTGAGAACGCCAATTTGCAGTTGTTTCCTACAGCTCTTCACTTTCATCCTCTAATTCCTGTTTCAAACCACTTCCCCGATTTTTGGTTTCAAATCTACCCACAAGACTCATCACAAGATAGCAGCCTTGGGATTTTCCCTTCAGACAAATCTTGTGAGAGGAATTTATTGCAACTAATAAACGATATTTCAGTAAGGTGCATTTGATCCAGCTGCTCTTTTAATCATGCTGATGTAACTTCATGGAACAACTCCTGGTGTATCAGCATCACTGAAAGGAAAGCCAGGCTGGAAGGGGTCATCTGAAATGCAGCTGATGGGAGCAGAGTGGAATAAACCGGTTGGAAACTTGCACAGAAAATTGATGTGGAAAATATGTGGGGGAATCTCTCAAAAATAATTCAGCCAATAATTTTATTTCAGTTATACCAAAACTGGGATTATTTTGAGTGTTATTTTGATAAATCTTAGTCTTTCTGGGTTTGATTTATGTAATATTGTACATACTAATACATAATCCAAACAATATTTTAATATAAATGAATTACAATGAATCACGACAAAAAAAATTACACTAAGGATATATTTTGACATTGCTAAACCAAATCAGGAAATTGTGCATTCCTTGCTTGAAAACCTTCTTTAAAATTCTCCTTTGCCCCTGCTGCTAAGCTGAATTTCAACTAAAAATTCCTCAAAAGCCTGTGGACCAATTGCAATTTTAATATTTCCTATTCAGAATGAAAATATACTTCAAGTACCACTCTCAGATTAGATAAATATACTATTGTTGACAGTCATGATAACCTTAAGATCCTGAAAACGTCTTTAAAAAAAGCTAATTGCACCCTTTTATTTGCTGCTAGTAAAAACAGGAGAATAGCAACCCCACTCATTTAATCCCTACTGTGACTTCCTCTGGGCTAATTAAAGTGTGCTCAACTGGTGTCTCAGCTGCACAGCTACAGGCAAGCAAAGTGTTTAAAGGCACCAGTGCTGTGCTGCTCAGCAGGGCCGGGGGTGACATTGTGGACTTTGAGGTTGTCCCAGGGAATTGTCCTGGAGAGGCCGTGCTGGCCCATCCTGCCCACACTCACACTGCACAGTCTCACTTTTGGAGAGAGGCCCTGGCACAGGGTGCCCAGAGCAGCTGTGGCTGCCCCTGGATCCCTGGCAGTGTCCAAGGCCAGGTTGACCATTGGGGCTTGGAATGACCTGGGACAGTGGAAGGTGTCCCTGCCCGTGGCAGGGGTGGCACTGGATGGGCTTTAAGGTCCCTTCCACCCCAAACCATTCTGTGACTCTTTGCTACCAAACTTTCCCTGTAAGAACGGGTCTAGGGCTGCCTCTATCTACCAATATCTGCATTTTAGACAAAAGAACCTTAAAAACACCTGCATGCCAAGATCAAAGCGGGTTTTACACACGAACATCCCAGCGCACAGAAGTATGCTGAAGGAAATGGAGGTGTTACTGAAGCCAAAAACCACTTTTATTCAGCAATCCCCGGTCTGTGCCTCGGTGAAAGCAGATTTTCACGGCGAGATGAAGGCTCTGGAATGCGTGGCTGATGCTCCGTGGTGCTGATGAAAGAAGGAGCTCTTAAGAGAAGCTTTTTCTTGCCGAGCAGCTGCCGCTGACTTTTTCCGGCGCTGACATTTGCATTTCTAAGCGTTGTGAACGGCCCATTCTTCACCTTTGGAGATGCCCACGATGTGCCTGCCCCACTCCTGGCTGCTCCGGCTCGCTGATGAGTCTTTAATGCCACCATTCCGCGCCTATTTTAATTTTTTACAGCTGTTAGGGAGACGCTAGAAGGGAAATACCGAGTCCTCAGCCCTCCCCGTTCAGATTAAACCGTGGAGCTCCGAGGCAATAAATAACAGTGATTCATCCAGACCATCTAAACCTCTCCATTAAAACACTCGGTGGGGTAAAGGGACCGGCAGCGGTCTCCCGTGGTTTTTGTTTTCTTGAAATGTTAATATTTAGCTCATCCTGTTTTCCATCCACCCTAAACAGTTCTCTCCTGCCGCTCCTGAGGTAGAAACGGGGATATCTCGCTTTTTTGGGCATTCAGCCCACAGGGGATGCCTGGAGCCATTAGCAGGAATGGGTTTGTTTGCTTTTATGACATGAATACTAATTACGGCCTCGCTTCTGTGGCTTTTCCTTATTCCTTAGAATCGAATCTTTCTCCTTCAGGGTGGATTTGTTTCCACTATTTTTCCTCAAGATTTTTGTCCCTTCCACTATTATTGTAGCATAGGATATGAATTTCCAAGAGAGCTTCCTTTTTTTTATCTCTTCCAGTTGCTTGTAATCCTATGGATTAACTATTTTTCCTTCCATATCTATAAAACACATTCCATTATTTTTGCTAGGCCAAACAAGAATTGAAAAGACTTCTTAAAACTCTCCTTGTTTTGTTTCGGGCTATGACCTGAAACGGCTGGGGAAAGCAAAGGGTCCCATTTTCTGAGTGGAGCTTTCTGCACTAATGAGATTTAAGTAGTGAATATACAAGATGTGATCCGGCATTTGAGTGCTTAACCTGAAACAGTTCAATTTCATCATCACCCAAAACATGTAGAACAGCTTTATTCGAGCATTAAGTAAAAATATTCCTCCTGTCTTCACCAGAAACCCCACTCAGTGCCCAGAATGTCAGTCAGGGTCTGGCTGTAAGGTGACCACGAGCAGAGCAAGGAGTCCCAGGGCCGTGGAGTGAAGTGAAATCCCTCCTGGAAGGGCACTTTTCCTTTTAAAGCCCTAATTGTGGAGGATTATGGCTGTTATTTCTTACACTGAATATAAGAATTCGTATCCGCTGACGCTGTCAGAACTTCATTGAACACCAAGGGTTGTACCAGATTTGGCCTCAGAGCTGACCCGGTTTGTGTTTTACAAGTTTTACTTGAACGGCTCGGGATTTCTGCAGTCGTTTCCCTCATCCTTGAGCTTTCCATGTCCTTGAACTCTCCATGTTCAGGGAGAGAAGGAGCCACGCTGCTAATAGGGGAAATTATCAGCCCCACCTCCCTTTCTGCGCATTGATAGGAGTGTCCAAGGTAACCCGGCGCTTCCCCAGGGAGGGCAGCAGGTGTTTAACAGCCAGAAGAACCATGAGATTCATAACAAAAGATGACTGGGAGGTGAAAAAACCTGTCCTTGGCAAGAGCGTTGTGTCTGCTGTGCTCCCTCCAGCTCTAAACCAACGGTGAGTGCTGAGTTGGAGGGATGCGTTTTCAAGGACAAGTGCAATATTCTTAGAATAACAGGCACGTGGCTGACCCAGAAAGAGAATTGAGGACTTAAAATCCTAGAACATAAAATTTGCCAGGAGACTGGGCAAAAGAAGCGGTGACAAGGCTGATAAGGGATTATACAGGATGAAAAAAATGATCGTATTTTGGCAGAGCAGAGTAATTTTGATAAAATGTCAGGGCAGCCAAGGCACAAGTAACTTTTGTTTTCCTGTGTTTCACTTTGGATAAAAATGTTTCACCCAAAATACTTAAGAAAAACCCACAAAAACACATTTATGATCAATCTCTATGATTAAATACGTTTGTAGAAAGTAACTTTTTAAGGCTAACTGGGCATTCAGAGAGACATAAGGTGAAATTCATGCCCTCCTTACTCTGGTGAAGATTTCCTTGACACAGAAAGGACAAATCTTCTCAGCATCCTCCTGAACCTGAGCTGAAACTGTGTTCAACATATTTGTGAGCAATTCAGCTCCTCATTTATAAAACTAAAAGCGTATTCATGCATGCAGCACTCAGTTTTCAGAGCAGAACTTGTATTTTCAAAGCTGATATTAAGGCTCTGTTCAGATTCTCTGGGCCAAGTGAAAACACAGAACAAAAAATAGGAAAAACATTCCCTTAGGTCCATATCCAGCCAACTTGTTAAGAATATTTTAGCTATAAACAAGTCACAACAACCAAAATATCTGCGGAAGTGTTGTGGGGAGGTTTTAAATCCCAGAATTGCCTTTTTTTTAATCGCTGTGCAAGTGTTGGATGGGTCAGTGGATGGGTGTGAGGTGAAGTCCTGGGTTCTTTGAGAAGGCAAACAAAGAATGATGAAGCTGTCAGCAAACCCCTGTAAAATTCCGGGAGTTAATGGAGCTGCACTGGTTTTTACTGGGCTGTAGAGGAGGTCACAAAGACCCGCAAACCCAAGAATTCAGGCACGGATTTACACATTTTAGTGACTCAGCCACGCTGATAAAGCACTGATAGAGGAGGAAACCCAACCCGAACCAAGTCAGGGCGGAGGCCAACAGCATCTCTTGGCAATTGTCATCAATTTTGGTGGCGATGCTCTGAAAAATCTCTTCAGCTCCCAGCACACCCTGAGGGGCTGGGAATGTCTGGGTGAAGTTTGATACACACAGGCTAAGACTGAGGAAAGAAATACAGGTTGCAGGTTATTTACATGATAAAACGGGTTTTGAGGCATCAAAGGCAGTAAAATACACAACCCTTTGTAAACCAGCAACCGCTGAGGTGCAGAAGGTTCTTTGCTGTCCCACAGCCCTGCTGGAGGGGGAAAACCAGATTAATTTGTGTGGCCTTCATCAGATCTGCTCTTTGGGTCTGTTTTGCCTGATAGGGGGCAAAAATAATGTTCCTTGAGTGTGGTCCCAGCACCCAGCCCTGGGGTGGCTCTGCCCTTGCAGGTGATGCTTCCAGGAGGTTCCCTCCTGTGAAACGGAATCGTTCCCACTTCCTTCTTGCCTCTTGGATTTTAAACAGCTCCATCTTCTCCAAGAACACCATAAACTCAGCCACTCTTAGAAGGTATTTGAAGGCATCAGGAATTATGCCTTTATTGAAACTAAATATGAGTGATCTGTCCCTGCTGAATCCAGGATACAACCTGCTACAGCATTTCTAGGAGCTTATAATTATTATTATTTCCATTCCATATGGATCTTAATTGTAAATCTGCCAATGACTTTGCTTTAGCGTTGCACTCGCCCGCCTGGATGAGTTTGGAATTTATTATTTCAATTTTACTCCCTCCACTTTTTTTGTAGGAAATATTTGGTGCTCTTTGGTGAAAGAGCTCATGCTGAATTTACAGCCCTTCCTCTGTCAATAAATTCAGAAAAATCAAATTATTGTTCGGCATAAAGCCCCCAAATACTACATTATTAAAGTACATTTTGAGACAAGGCATCATCTTGGTTTATGAGAAGCTGTTCAATGCTAGACTGGTGTTAGAGCCTTGTCTGAGACACTTGGAGTGATTATTTTTATTTAAAAGATTGAGAAGGGACAAAAGTAATTACTAGTGAATATTTTTACTACAACAACTTGGTTCTGCTTGTGTTATTTTCACGTTTAAATGTGGAGTTACTTTGAAATTACTGAAATTGAGGCGTTTTATGTAAAATCTTATAATCTCTGTATGACGAAATGAACAGCAGGATGGAAATCCAGGGTAGGCTCAACAATGATCCTTTGCTTTGGTTTGGAACTTGTGGTCCGTCAGATCCATCCCAAAGCCCCTCAAGATAAAGCTGTGGCTTAAAATGCATCTGAATTTTAGGCACAGACTAAAAATTACGTAATAAGGTTTTCCAGAGGGCATTGGAAGAGTCTGCATTTATTCCTTTAGTCCTGATGAGAACCTTTGTGGTGGAGAATCCATTTCCTAAAAGACTCCACAAAAGCTCAGTGGACTCGGAATTGTCAATAATCAAGAAGAAAACCAAATCGTTAAAAATTTGAGATTAAAAAAAATATTTAAAAAAATCTTTTGGAAAACAAAGGAATGATTTGTTAATTTGAGCCCTTCTGAATTTCCATCTATTCAGGAAACCCTGCGAAAGACTCGAGTCCAATATCAATCCTAAGGAGATTAAATACTTAAGCATTATACTGTCCTCCAAATTAAGGAAGTTGTATAAGCTTAATTTCCAGAGGATTCTAAATGTGATTAAACAGGATATGCCATGATTAAATATCTTGCTGCTATCCATTTCTGGGTGGATTAACTCCACTCAAATGAACTCTTCCACAATATTTGTTTCAGATATCTCCTGGGGTGACTTTTTTGTGTATGTGTTTTAGAAGCTTGCCTGTATTTTGGTAGTTTTGCATAGAAAATAAGGAGTCTAAAAGCACAAATGTTGCAGGAATTTACTGGAAGCTCCTCAGATTTGTGTTCCAGCCCTCTGGAAGCCCCATTTATTTATGGGGGAGCCTGTTCCACACTCCGAAGCTGGAGCTTCTCGCATCCCACCTTTGGAGGTTGCTAATGCTGGATTTTGCAGAAAAAGCCCTACCAAAAGCCTCCACCCATCACTCCCAGCTCTCACAAACCTGATTTCCCTTCTTTGCGTCTAAACCTGATATCTCTAAATGGGCAAAAGAGTATTTTTGTAAGAATTAAGAGGCAGTTTCACCTCACACTGAGAGTCAAATATTTCTTGGTGATTTCTGTGGGTATTTCCCTACACTTTACAAAGGTATTGAACCTTAATTTACTCTGGGAACTGGTAAATATTGGAAATGCTAATTTCAGGTAATTTATTGTCAGGAGATTGTGAGGGATTAGCTGAGGTCTCCAGTCCCTAACATTCCTTAAATAAGTGCATTTTGTGGGAGTTTTCACTGGCCACAATGAAGATTTCAGGAGCATTGCATCCGTTCAGAATTGCAAGAGATTGCAGAGTGGAAAAAATTCCCCTTTAAATAAGGTTTTAAATAATATTTTTAGCTTTTAGCTGTTGCCAAAAGAGGCATAAGAGGTCCAGCCCTTGTGGGATCGGTTCCAGCTGGTTGTGGAACTTCCCACTCCACTCCTGCAGGCTGACCTGAGCATTAAAGTCTACATCTGCAAACTCTTTCTTCAGATGCAGGTTTTTTTTCCCCTGGCAAACCCTACTTTTTCTTCCTCTCGCATTAGATCTGGGGTTTGCTGGATGTAAAAGGGAGGTGGAAGCACCTTAACCTGCAGCTGGCAGCAGTTAGGAGGAGTGTTTCCAGGAGGATGGAGGGAAACCTGGAATAAACCACACACAGACTCACAGAAACCCCCTCAAATCTGCACTGAGAGGGAGCAGCATCCCCCCCAGCCAGGATGGAGGCTCAAACTCATGTCTAATTCACCACAAAAATTTCAGGAAGGCTCCTGCTGTGCTTCCGCACGGATCAATAAGGGATGGTGTGTGCTTTTTGTCTACCTACCCCGTCCCACTGCTCCGGAGTCTGAGACTTGCAGGAACCGAGGAACCATTTACCAGTTTCTTTAACCTGCAAATATATTAATGTCTGCCGTTTTTATACCCTCATTATCCATTTATTGCGAGGTGAACCACTCCGAGTTCATTAGGATAAGCTGTCTAAACTATTGCTGAGCTTCTGCTGATGCTTTAATGGCTTTTGTTGAGTTCATCCATTATCCTTGGTGCTTTATAAACATGAGTTCCCTCAGTAGAACTCCCTCCTGCTCTCTCTGCCGCTGCCCTGATGTCTGTGTGTGTGTATTTGGCTGATTTGCCAGCTCTGCTTTCAGCTGGCCTAATGGCTAAATCAGGCACAGAACCGAGGGGTTGAAGCCACAGTTTTGTTCTTCCATTTAAAGCCAGCTCAATTCGAATAAACATCAAATCTACCTGACTGCATCTGCTTGTCAAGTAGGTGAAAGTCTAAAATCCAGAGCCTTCCACGTACGAGTTCCTGAGGTTCAAAACCAGCAGTTTGGGCAGCAGCCTTTAAAAAACTCCCTTGGCACAAGGACTGTACAGCAGAACTGCGGAAAATACAGGAAAAAAAAATAACAATTTCAAAGAACGAGATGCTATCACACTTTATACTATCCTTCCCTCTCCCAGCAGGAGCAGATTGCTCACAGAAATGCCATCTCATCGGAGTGAAAGTAAATAATGCTCTCTTCTCCAAGTTTCTTACCCCAAATGCCAGCCATCGGGTCACCAGCAGCAAAGTGCCCCCAGCACCTGCTGCCAGTGAATGAAAGCTCTGTCAGCAACCAAGTTAGCACCGCTGCTGATCTGATTTGGGGTGAAGCACCAGCCCTAGCCCCGAGCAGCAGGGCCCAGTTTAATGTCACCACTTCAGCTCAGTCCACTATTACAAGTTTCTCAGTACAGTACAGAACAAGCCCTGCAGAAAGGCAGTGGCAGCAGCAATCTGTCAGCTATTTACTGAGCCTTTCCCTAATTCCCTCCCTCGCTGCTGTCCCCAGCATCTGTCTGTGGAACGTGGACTTGGGCTCTGCTGTACTCATGGCTTCCCTCCCTGTTTATCCTATAGAAAGAGGTTTTTCCAGCTCCCAATGATGCCTTTTCTTGGTCTTAAAATCAAGAGTCAAACACGGTTAGAAGGGAAAAAGGGATTTTACCTCGGTATTTATTTTAAGGATCCTTGGGTGCACCACATCCAAGTCGAATGCACCTCAATGCACACCCCAATGCCCCCCCAAAAGATCTGGTATCACATTATAGGTGTTACTAATTAGCATTTCTATCAAAGATTCCCCAATGAGAGGCTCGAGTGAGCCCCCCACCCCAAGGAACCTTCCCCTGGATGGTTCTATCTCAGTTTACAAAATGTGTTCTGGAGAGGACCTTGGGTTCTGGGGCACTCTGATCCCTGACTACGAAGCTTCCGAAATGTTGAGTCTCCCAGCTTGACAAACAAGTCCAAGAATGTCGGCAAAAAGCACTAAGAACACAGAAGTTGTAAAAAGGTATAAAAGGGGTATAAAAGAAAAGACAAATATCATCATGGCATCACCAGGCTTCTTTTGCATGCTGAGCACCCCCTGATCTCTAAAAAAACTACTGAGATCAATCTGGGGGAAAAAAAAAAAACCCTGACACTAAACTGTGTTTATTTCTGTTTCTGTGTACAAAAAGCTGCTTCTCTGAGCTGGCTGTGCAAACTTGGATGTGCAGTCTGGCTCACCTGAGCACCTCGTTTCTTACACCATGGCAGGATCAGGAAGCACATCCTCAAAGTGATGGTGATTCAATTGAAGTTAGGAGCTGAAAGTGTTGTTTTTATGTGGAATATGCAGAGTCCTAAATAACCAAAAGAGAGATGGGGCTGATCTGAGTAAACATGATTTTTCAGCCCTTACCTGAGACAGCTGTCAAGTGGCAAAAGGATCTATTGGCAATATGGCCACTGTTGAGTTAGCTACAATATTCCTCTCTCCTTATAATTTTCCTTTTCACCTGCCAAACCTACCTATTTATATGCTTATATCCTGTTATTACATAAAATCAGGATGACAAATTGTATGTCTGCAGCCCTCTTTGTTCCCATTCTCCAGCCCAGTGAGCATTCCTGGTGTACATCAGTTTTATGTGAATGTAGGATGTTTGGGGTTTGTGAAAAATGTTGCTCTGCATGATTCATTTTACTGCAGCTAATGCTAGGGAAAAAAAAAATACACACAACACCTCTATCGAAAATAATAGCCTGCTTCTTGGACTTTGCACATATATTTCTTTTGTCTGCTTGTTCTTTTGTTTAAGCCACTATCCAGGTGGAATAATCAGGTCTCTGCAAGCAGGAACCTATCAGCTCTGGCATTATAGATCAAGGTTTCAGAGCATCACTCACCTGTGTCAGCGCAGGGGGTTTGTGTCTGGTTCATTTTCAGATTTCCAAAGCTGTGCCCGTCCAGGGGCTGCTTTGGAGTGGAGATGGGGCCCAGGGTGGGCCCTGAGGAGGAGGCAGAGCAGGATCCTTCCAGTTCATCCCTTCCCAGTGCCAAGGGAGGTGCCGATGCCCTCAGCCTGAGCTCACACACAGGAGCAGCTGTAAAAAAGCAGAGATGAAACCTTGGTTCCACTCGCATCAGGCATAAAACTCTCATTGACTCCAGCGGGGCCAGGATTTTATTCGTGATATGAATTTTCTCTGTCAGACAATTTAAAGATGCTTTTACGAGGAAAGGAATCTCGCCATCTAAGACAGCATGTTTGCAATTCTGGAAATCTCTGACATATGTTTTAAGAGTGTGTCATATTTCCTACCAGGAGCCTTTACGATCCCATAGCTTTGTGGGGAGATACCTTTGCAGGGGCTGTGATAAAGCAGCTGAGATATTCAGTGATGCTGCTGGAGGTCATTTTAAAGTTACAACTTTTTCTTTTTTAACCAGCTTCCTAAAGCTCACTGTGGTGTTTAAGTACAAAAAACCCCTGAACTTGTAGGTGTTTTACTTTGGGCCTCTTTCAGTCAGATTTGGTGCTGAGAAAAGCTGTACTTGGCTTTTTCATTTTCACAGAATTCCAGAATGGTTTGGGTTGGAAAGGGCATTAACGATCTTGTCCCGTGTCCCTGCCATGGGCAGGGACACCTTCCACTGTCCCAGGCTGCTCCAAGCCCCATCTAACCTGGCCTTGGACACTTCCAGGGATCCAGGGGCAGCCCCAGCTGCTCTGGGCACCCTGTGCCAGGGCCTCCCCACCCTCACAGGGAGCAATTCCTCCCTAATATCTGAGTTAAACCTACTTTCATTCAGTTTGAAGCCATTTCCCCTTGTCCTGTGGCTACAACTCCTGATGATTGTCGTGAATGTCTTGATTTTACTTTATTACTTCAATAACACACCAAGGAGCTGATCCAAAAGCCTTACGCAGCAATAGGTGGATTCCCCTTTGCTTTCAGAGGAGCCTGAGTCACTAACATGGAGAAAAAATGCTTTTTATTTTGTTGCTTGCAAGTACCACAAATACTCGTGCTCCGCTACATCTTTGTCTCTAATTGGAAAGGACGCACTTTACACCAGCTTTGTTTCCTTGCCCAAGCTCCCCTGTCACATTCCAAGCGTTCAGCTATCAGCAGAATCCCGTGCAGGATTTTGTGGGAACATGGTCCCTGTCTCGTGTCACTGCTCTCGGTGAGTTTAGCACAAAGTATAACCCTATTAAAATTACAATGCATTTATCACCTCGCTCCGTTCAAAGAACTCACGAGCTGCAAAGAATTTAATTAAAACATGATGATTTAATAGGCAGGCTCCATCTATTGTTTACTCGGGAGGTTGAGTTTCTGTTTAAAATTAGGTCCCAAATTTAATTTAGGCTTTGACCAACCTTGCCATAGAAATGAGACTCCTGGAGAATGAAGTGAGTTGCAGACAGTGAGAGTGGGTTCCTTCCTCTTGCACAGAGTATTCGGAAAGCTGAAGATGATGGTGTCTGTTTTTCTTTCCTATGAGGATCATGAGGAAAAAAGGCATTGAGGAACAAAGTGCTTTTTTTTATAGGATCACAGAACGGTTTGGGTGGGAAGAGACCTTAAATCTCATTTCATTCCACCCCCTGCCACCTTCTGCTATCCCAGGTTGCTCTGAGCCCTGTCCAACACATCCCTCTGGCACCCAAATATCCACAAAGATATTTTCTCACCAGCTCATCAGCACCACTGAGGCTGCTATAACCCTGTCTGCAGTCACATTTCCATAATTTCATTTATCAATCATGCACAGCAGCCAGGACTGGGCAGCCAGGCCTGCAGGAACCTGGCATGGCCCAGAGTTTGGGGGCAGCACGTTTCACACTCTCCTCTTTACAAGGCAAAGCTGTCTTGATCCAGACGGATCTTGGTGTGACTCAAGCAAGATCTTGTACAAGACTTCTACAAAGAGAAAAAAATGTACAAATCCTGCCACAAAATGCATGATTTAATGTATATATAAAAAAAGGCACCGTGCCAGGTTCTCAGTTTCTGTCACAGTTTTAATGAAAAGTGATTTCAGCATTTGAAAAACCTCAAAAGCTGTCCCAGCCAAATGCCATGTTTCTATGTATTTTCTGAGCTATACATCTAAATTTGAGTAGGATATTCCTTACCTCAATTGATAAAAGACAGCCTTTAATAATTCCTTACTCTGAAATTAATTCTTATTTATTAGAGCCATAGATATACAATAAAAACTTTTTAGGGAAATTTCCTCTACGTAGCAGAGTGATCCATGGGAAAAAAGCTCTTAATTCAGTTTCTCTGCACAGACCTGCTATGTACTCCCTGCTAAAGCACTGCAATCTTAATTCAGTGGATCCAGCAGGCTGCTTGGATAGTCAGGACATGTGTTTTCTCATCAGAGAGCCCAGCTCTAACATCCACACCTTGGCTCTTAGCAGAAAATTGAAGCTGGAATGCCTGCTGTGTTTTGCATATCAGTAACCCAGATTATTCAAATTCCCAGCTCTGCAGCCACCGGTGCCCATCTGGCTTTGGAAAATTGAGGGTTCTGTCCCTGCCCCTGGAGCAGGGAAGGTTCTGGTCCAGCACCCTTGGGCTCTGTCAGCCCCACCCGTGCTGGGGGTGCTCCTGGGGGCTGCAGAGAGCCCTTGTGGTGTCGTGGAGGTGGCCCAGCAGCCACACCTGCAGTCTGCGCCACATTTGGGGCTGTCTTTGGGGTAAAAGACTCATTTTTCAGGTTCAAAAAGCACCAATCCCGTTTTTTACCCATGAGCTTGGCTGGTGACCCCACAGTCACCAAGCAGCTGGTCCTGAGCACCGCGTCCTTCCCAGGCACTTCAATGCTCAGATGTGAAATTTTCTGTCACTAGTGGGTTTTCACTGCTGCCTGTAGGGTTTAATTGTGAGTTTAGCAGAGCTTGGCCAGGTTCTGCTGCCTCAGCCTTGGTGGGCCCAGCTCTGCTGAGAGCTGCAGCCTGTTCCTGCTGAGCAGAGCCATGAATTATTGAGGCTGCCTTCATATAGCAACTTATTGACTACAGCATTGTAAAGTACCCTATTAATGTTTGAAGCATTTCGCTTTATTTTAATACAAGTAAATTATTTAGCAAATGTTAAAATGCTTTATGCTCTGACTAATGAGAGTGAAAAGTGTGCGCAGCATCTTGTTTTAATTGGATGTTTACCCTATCCTGTAGAAATCAGGCATTTATTATTTCATCCTTAATTAACTGTGCGTGCAATCCCCGATGGATGCGTGTTCAGTCTTTTTCCACATGATCGAGTCATTAAGAGGCATAAATGTGCAGATTATTTTTATTGGGAAGTATGAAATAATTCTGGTTTTCAGGGTCCTTGGTTGCCCTATCAAGAGCCAGTTGCTCCACGCAGTGATGTGTTGGCTGCCTGAATTGATGCGATGCAGTACACGAAATTTGGGATAACATGAAGTGATTCAAGGGGTGCCAAACCCAGCCAGCCTGAGATGAGGGACGTCTTTGAGCCTCTCTTTTGTCTTTGTTAGCACAGCAAGGGTCTGCAAGAACATTTCTGTTATGTCATAGTGCGTTAGAGGCGTTTTTAGGAATGTTGTGTGTGGGCTTAAGGATGTTTGTGGTATTTCAGCGTTCTCCTGGTTCCCTGTTGGGATAAGGATGTGGAGCAGCCACTTTTGTTCTAAGCCATGTCCTTGCATGACTAACAGGACACACAGAGACAGGATAAAGGGCCTAGCAGCAAACTCAATTTTGTTTTATCCCCCACCTCACCACTGAGGGTTTACTTTAGAGAAATCAGACTTAAAATTGTGAAAAAACCGCAGAATCACTAAAAAAAATCAGCCCCTGCCCTATTCTGAGGACAAGGCAGCCCCTGGCTTGAGGCAAAACTCACTTTTAACTCAATCTTGTTGTTATTTCTCTTCCCCCCGTTTCTATTTTGTGTCGTAGCTCTGGAAAGTCCTGATTAACAAAGATTTGAGCTGATGCCTGATCCTGAGCCACGGCAATTTGGGAGTCAGGAGCAGCTGAGTGCTGAGAGTGTTTGAGGCCAGGCCTTTGACAGACATGCCGTGTAATGCGCTGCAATGTCGCACCAGAGCAAAGGAGCCCGGGCTGATGACTCCGGGAAAAACAGAGCTATAAAAGAGCAGGCAGCAGATTCCTCCTTATGTATATTTGATCAGCCAGCTGTTGTGGCTGAGCTTTCTTACAGTGGCCGTGTTTTCTTCTGAAATGAAGCTGAAATGAGGCTCCAGTTGGAGCAGAGGCAGATCAGAAGGAGCACGTTCCCAGCCGAGGAGGAGGCGATTCGGGGAAAGGAAAGGTGCAGACACCCAGGGGAAGGTGTCAGTGGGGGAGAACTGCTGGGGAAGCATCCGTAGATTGTGAGGATGAGGATGGCAGGCGACTTCCACAGAAAACCAGTGGTGGCCCACGCACGTAATGGGATGGAGTTGTGTGGATTTGTAATTGAATAGAATTTAAAGAGAATCCCAGAATGGTTTGGGTTGGAAGAGACCTCAAAGTCCATCCAGTGCCACCCCTGCCATGGGCAGGGACACCTTCCACTGTCCCAGAGTGCTCCAAGCCCCAATGTCCAGCCTGGCCTTGGACACTGCCAGGGATCCAGGGGCAGCCACAGCTGCTCTGGGCACTCTGTGCCAGGGCCTCCCCACCCTCCCAGGGAAGGATTCTTTCCCAATATCCCATCTAAACTTACTCTTTTCCAGTGTGAAGCCATTCTCCCTTGTCCTACCACTACATGCCTTGTCCCAAGTCCCACTCCAGCTCTCCTGGAGCCCCTTTAGGCCCCGGAAGGGGCTCCGAGGTCTCCCAGCCTGGCTCCAGAGCAGAGGGGCTCCTGTCTGAACACCAAAACCAGCACTGATAAAGCAAAGTGCTCTGACTTTCCAGCCATTAAGCACCACCCCATCAGATCACTGGGTGCCAGGCCCCGATCAGATGAAGTGGAGGTCAAGGAAGTAACAGGAATTCCACAGTGTTGGGTTACAGAAATTAAAGCATATTAGTCTTTCCCAGCCTGCAATATCACAGCAATGTTCTTCACACCATCCTCCAGAAAGGCTGTCCCAGATACCACATAGGCTCCATACAACAATTATGGGAGTGCAAACAAACCCCATCACTGATGAGCTAATTACCCTCCAGGCTCCTGATCTTTTGGGTTGCCTTTGTGGTGTAAGACTGAGGCTTGGGAGTGGATTCCTGCCTCCTTGTGCTGTAGGAGATGTCTATTTATTGATGCACCTTTTACTTGTGTGCAAAGTGTAAACGCACAACTTCTTGTCTGGAGCTAGTTCTGTCCCCGTGGTAGCTGAGTTTTAGAAATGTCCCAGATACTTCCAAATATTCTACTTTTTCTTTTCTGTGGAAAAATACATTTCTTCTCGTGAGTAGTTATGAAATATGCTATTAGCCCAGACAGCATTGTTGGCAATAAGGCCTCCTGCTGAGGTTTCAGCACGAGTTTGATAGGAAGGAATGCGTCCCCGTGATAAAGGCTAAAATAAAAAGCTACATGGAGTGTTTAGCTCAGAAAGAGGGCACAGATATTTCAGTGCTGGCGATCTGTTTATTCCAGAGGTAAAGCTGGAAAAATCCTGCACTGAGCAGTGATGGTGTGGGATAAACCTGACTGCTCCTTTCATGCTTTCCAGCGGCAAAAATGGGTGATTTCTTGAGGCCTGTCTCAGAAGAGATTGAAGCAAAAATGTTTCCAATTAAATATTAAATTGAAAGAGTTTTTAGGGTGGATGCTAAGAAGGAATTGTTCCCTGTGAGGGTGGGGAGGCGCTGGAATTCCCAGAGCAGCTGTAGCTGCCCCTGGATCCCTGGAAGTGTCCAAGGCCAGGCTGGAGCAGCCTGGGATAGTGGAAGGTGTCCCTGCCCATGGCAGAGGATGGTTAAGATCCCTCCAACCCACACCAGTCTGAGATTCTATGATATTTCTGCTTCTTTCATTCGCATTTCAGGACTTTTGATTCCTCTCATGCTCCCGGATTCACTGCTTCCCTGCCTCTGCACATTCCGTGGGTAAATTAGCCTGAAAATGCACTAATTGTGCAGGAACCCTTCCTGTGGCCCTCTCTCATCCCACTGCATTCCTGCTGTGCGAGAGGCAGGGAGACATCCAGCTTTCAGTACGGCTGCTAACTCATTTTTACACCCTTGTAAAGCTGCTGCAGAATAAAGAATCACAGTTCTGCTCTGTATTAGCCCTTTGCAGGCAGCTCCTCCAAGCAGGATTCCATGCTATAGATATCATGGAAAAGGTGCCAAGAGGGAAACTGTTCCCTCTTTACAGATGGAAAGAAAAGTCATGCTCAGCTGGGATGAGCTCAGCTCTCCTGTGCTGTTTTTCAGGGGTTTTTCCCCCAAAATGTAGGTGTATTGTTTGAACTCTGTTCCAGACTTGAGCTCCTTTCCCCCTAATCCACAAAAAAACATCCAGGAGCTCTGTGTGGCCAGAACTTTTCCTGATCTCACCCAGACAATTTCTCGAAGAGCTTTCCTGTTTGTTTTCAGAAATATCGAAAAATGGGGACATAAAGAAAAGAACACATTAGCTATTTTTATCACTTAAGCCATTTCAGCCCAAACTGACTTTTTGGACATGAAAACGAGAAATTGAGATAGAGGTGGATGAGGGAAAAAAACTATCCCACAGCAATTCTTTATGTCTTGAGATGTCAACAGGTTTATCATCCCCACGGGGGATGAAGTGCCCTGAAATAAGAAGGGAGAAGTGTTCCTCCAAAGAGCCACGGAATTATGGCTGAGGTGCTTAATCAAGATCACTGCAAACGCAGGTAGAGGGGTCTCAAAAAGCCATTTACTTCATATCCCAGAGATAGGATCAACCACATCATCCCTGTCCTTAGAAATTCCCACTGATAGAGATCCCACAGCTTGAGAATGGAAATATTGTATTGCTTAATGGGTTTCCCTGGTAAAATGTATTTTTTTTTCTTTTCCTTGTGTTCATCCTTCATCTTTCTCCCAGATATTTCTGTGGCAGAGTGAAGACGTCGTCTTTGAAGTCTGCCAGTGCCTTAAGTCTGTTCTTCCTTATTTACACCACAGCAAGGCCAGGTTTCTAGTTAGAAATGTCATTTTAGATTGATGGAATTGGTAAAATCCTCCACTGTGGGTCTGGGTTTTTTCCTGCTTTCTTATAGGTGCTTATATACATAAATCAAAAAAAAAAATGAAGGGAACATATACATATATCTATAGCAACATATACACACAAAGGTTTAATTATTTATATGGTGAAGACACCCAATTCTGTTCATTATAATGTCATTTTCAGGAGCTATTTTTTACATCAGCCATATGGAGCTGTGAGGGATGGCTGAGCTGGCGGCGTTGTTCACAGTTTACCGTGGAAGTGCTGCAGATTCTGCGTTTTACAGGGAAAAAAGATCCCTCTGGGTGGAGGCAGGGCAGAGCTCCTGGCTGGTGCCCTCCTGGACGCCCCTTTGGGTGGGACAGAGGGGAGGACGGCATCCATGGATGAGACAGAGGGAAAAGTCCTTGGGAAATGCTCTTGGCGTGCTGGCGGGAGGGAGGAGGCTGGTGCAGATGTGACAGAAGGAGGTTGGGTTTTGCAAGGCCTGGGACGGATCCTATGGGGCTGGTTGGAGATGGAAGCTGTGAAAGTGCTGGGGGGCAAGGCAGGGCTTGCAGGGCATCAGCAGGATCTCACTCAGCGCTCTGGATGTTCCCCAGTTAAAGAACTCCTTGCTGCTCTCTGGAAAATGACCACTTTTCTGTGCCTGGCCCCTCAGCACCCTGAGCATTTATCAGGAGCCTCTCAGGAGCTGTTCCCCCCTGGGACCCCTGATAAATGCCAGCATTATCACCTGGCGTCTCCTGCCTGTGTCCCCCACAAATCACAGTGACACGAGCGAGCCCAGCGCCCTCGCCCTGCCCACCCTGGGGCTCAGCAGCTCGGGTATGAGGAATTTGGGTGATCACATGCAAAGAAAGCCCTAATCCAGCATCTCCCAAATTACCGGGGCGTGATGGATGGGCGTTTGTGAGAGCTGGGAGGGAAAGGCTGCCTGTTGTGTCCTCTGAGCTGTTTGCTCCTCTCCTGCCTGAGATGGCCAAGGCCAGGAAGAGCATACAAGGGACAATCCCTTGGCTTTGAAAAATGGAGCAGCAGGAAAGGCTCTCGGGCAGTATTTAGGCTGTGGAATTGTGCAGCATCTCCTTTCCCTCTCAGCTGCCCCGCCCAGGATCTGGCCAGAGCAACCCCAGTTCTGGGAGAGCTCAGCTCTGCCGTGTGAAGGATTCAGGTATTGGAACATATCAACACCTCTGTTCGTTTGTCGTGATACAGAAAGGAGTTTTGCCTTCCTTCCCAAACACAGCATTTCACATAAACCTAAAGGTTCTGTAACTGCATCACTGTGTACGATTCCGTGGTTAAATCACAGAATAAGCTGAGCTGGAAAGATCAGAGTTCAGCTCCTGTCCCTGCCCAGACACCCCAACAACCCCACTCTGGGCATCCCTGGCAGCGCTGTCCAAACGCTCCTGGAGCTCTGGCAGCCTCGGGGCCGTGCCCATTCCCTGGGGAGCCTGGGCAGTGCCCAGCACCCTCTGGGGGAAGAACCTTTCCTGATATCAACCTAAACCTTCCCTGGCCCAGCTCCAGAGTTCCCTCTGTCCCTGGTCACCACAGAGCAGAGATCAGTGTCTGTCCCTCCTCTTCCCCTCACAAGAAGCTGGAACAGCCATGAGTCTCCTCTCAGTCTCTCCAGCCAAACAGACCAAGTGCCCTCAGACCGTGCCACGAATGTTTTTCCACACGCAGGAGGTTTTTCCACCTCACAAAGTTTTCCCAGGCAGAAAGATGACTCCACAGCCTGCTCGCCTTGCCAGACATTTTCTGGTTTAATGTGAAAAAGGTGGTTCCGTCTGACCAGGCGAGAGGAGACAAATCCCAGCGTGATCCTTACAAGCCATAGATCTTGGTTCCTCAGTCATGCTCCTTCCTTCCCATTTTCCTTTCCCTTGGCTCTTGGGGGTTGCTGTGAGTGCCCCCACGTTGGGACACACCAGGGCAAAGCCGTGCCTGGGGCTGCCACACCCCACCTTCCCCTCAGAGCAGCCTTTGGGAACCTTAAACTGATTTTAGCAGCGTCTGTGCATCCTTTTTGAAGGAGAAAATGCCTCAGAGCATGTTTTACACAGCGAGCAGAGCCGAGCACAGACACAGCTCCAGACGAAGGAAATGAGTGCTTTGTTTATGACAGATTTCTGTTTTTATTCCCAAGGTTCAGAAGTAAATTACTACAAAAACGCAGACAGAACCTGCGATGTTTGGCTCGGCATTATTCATCCAGCAATCTGGGAGCTGCAGATCAGCGTGTGAGAGACAGCAGCTAAAATATGGGGCTGCTCCAGCCTCTTCTACTCTGGTGTAAATCAAGAGTAACTCTCAGTGAAACCAATGGAGCGTAAAATTGGTGTAAGTGAGAATCAGTACTATCTCCTGTACCTATACGTCAGGGAAACTATTTGTTTAAAGTGTTTATAGACCCTGCTAGCATAAATTGCTTATTTTCTTACACATTAAAAAGATCAAAGGTAGCCAGAGTAATTTTCTAGCACGAGTAAAACAAACATGTATATTTATTGCCGCATAACTTGCAGGAGTCACACTCTCGTTGAGTCTGAAGCCAAAAATAGTGATTGATTTTTTTTCCCCGGGTTTAATAAAAGGCATCGCAGCGCTCTATGAAAACACGCATTCATTTTATTTGATTGGCACCTTCAATTGTGGATGTATATTCTGACTAATGGAATGAATATTGCAATGCACGAATCAATTATATTTGTTCAGCTGTCAGGTTTGTGAGGTGAGAGCTGCTTGAATTCTATATCATCCAGCTGTCTATACATTGGGTTGTCTTTGCACACAATATTATCATCAATACATTTGTTTTAATGAGGAGCTTATCAGCACCCCCAGCTCATCTCTCACCCACTGCTATTTAGGGAAGCAATGGAGTTTTATCCTCAAAATAAAACATTCCTCACCTCAACACCAGGAGAATACAGCTGATGAAGAAAGATTTGCTGCTGTAATTAACATCACTTATCGTTATTGAAATCACTGGTTTGCAGTCCTTACTATTTATAATATTTTCACCGAGTATTATGCTCTGGATTTTAGGCAATATTCTCAAAATACTCAAACCTTAATGCTGAGTTAATCTCTAAAATTATTTCAGTATGGACTTAAAGCACCCAAGCAATAATTTTGAGATATAATTCAGCAAAGGAATGGCTCGTTGAGGAATCAGTACCAGGAAAAATATTGCAAACTTCTGTTTGCTATGATTTTCCCCTTTCTTGACCTTTCCTAGAATTTAGTAATTTGATATTTATTAAGTTTTTAGAAAGAATTATCTGGTGAAAGAAGAATTGGCTGCAAAACTCATTAGACAAACAAAGAATCCATGTTTCCTTATAAAAAGGGAAAGGATACATCAAGCGGGATTTTGTAGGAGTAGTACTCAATATTTTTATTAATTATATAAATGGTTGAATACAAAGCTTCCAAATTTGTGAATTTGGAAGAACTGGGAGTACTTTGTCAGATAAAAGCTAAATTTCGGATTGCCTTGATTTCATACTTGGTAGCGCAGCCTTAATTTTCTGAAATTATATTATGGCCTGTACGTATTTAATATATTTCCACATTTGTTTTGCAGATTACATTAGCCATTTGTGATATGCAAATAACGAAAATGGCAAAAACATCACAAATCAGTGCAAGAAATTTTTTCAAGAAGCCGGGTGAGTTCTCAGTTTTGCAATTTGAGTTACTTCAGAGATTTGCAGAGGATTTAAAGAACTGAATTTGGTAGAAATAGGGCAAATTTTTGGTTTTTTGACCAGTAAGTTTGGAAAGAGTTGGAAAAGTCTGTTGGAAGTTGGAACTAGGTGGTCTTTAAGGTCCCCTCCACCTATATCACGGAGCACTTACAATTTACAGATCACAGAGCACTTACTGCTCCTAAAAGATCAGGAAACAAGAAAGGAAATTAACCTTCTCTCAGTGCCCAGGCTGGAGCTGTGTCCCCTTTCCTCCAGTCCCAGGTCACCAGCCCTCTGTCCCTGTCACTAAATCCATCCAGAACATTCTGTCAAGGTTGTGACAATGTTCTCCACGGGGCTGGGAACAACTGAAATAGATAATTCCTGGTGTATGAACTGTCCTGCTTCTGGCTGCCAGCAGCCTCTAATTCCCAGCAGAAAGGAGGGATATTTCCATGGGAGCACGTTCTCTTGTTGGCTGGAGACCCTGGCAGTGCATTTTCCCAGCTTTGGTTCTGGTCTCCATCAGGAGAGGACAGGACGTGGGGGAGATCGGCCACTCGGTGATTCCTGTGCTCTGAACCAGATCCAGAGCTGTTTTTCCAGCTGGAAAACGGCTGCACTGTGAGTTCAGAGATCCCTTGGCAGGATCCAGATCCGCTCACGGAGAAGGTGACGGGATGGGGACCGAGCCCTGCCTCCGTGGCGCTTGCTCAATCCAATCAGCACCTCACAAACACAACATCAAATGGAGCCTGTGTTCTCTAGTCCCTGACAATCAGAGTTTTCCAGGGAGTTTGGGCAGGAATGTCCGTGGTGCCGTGCCACCAGCCACTCGTTTTAACTCTGCTGGAAGTCTGAGGAAATGTTCTTTTCTGAGGCACGGGCTGGTGTCTGAACTCAGCCTGCTCCATGGCCAGGAATGTTAATTCGCACACGTGAGGGAGTTCTGGGACTGATTCAAAGTCTTTCCTAAACCTGCAGGTGCCCAAGAGAACCAAAGTGATGTTTGTGGAGGAGAAAATATGCAGGAATTATACTGGAAATGGCTTTTTTTTGTAACACTGACACTTTTTCACATTGAGAACTCACGAATGGAACAGGAACATTCATCTGTCTTGAGGTTGAGGGGGGTTTTGTCACTCACGTGGTGTTCTTGACAGCATTCTCAGGGTACTAATTTGTTACTTTTAGTGATAATTCTCTGTCCACATGAGAACAGGCATAGATCACACCCAGACACACACACATACACTGCTCCCGCCTGCATCAAATATTTATGCATCATTATTGGCATTAGGGATATCTGAAACCCAAATTTGTAGGAGGCAATTTTGTAGAAAATGAAATTATGGAATATTTATTCAGCCAGTAAGCTGCCCCGAGTCTGTGTCTCCTGCAGAATTAGGGAGTTATTTATTTATGAGCTGCTCTCCTGCTCTCTCCCTTAAAGAGTACCCAGGTTGAACAGGATGTTTGTTTACAAATTGGCCAGAGAGAGCATTGTTCTCGGCTTGATTTGCAGTGACTAATGAGCAACATAATTTTTAATCATAGCTTTCCCAGCCTGCCAGGCTGACAGGCACGTCCTGCCTGCGTCCCGCTCTCCGTGGATGCTAAGGAGGGAACAAAAGCTGTGGGAGAAAGATCAATGTGCCAGGAGAGAACAAGACTTTTGCAGCGAGCGAGTGCGACGGGAGCATTTTTCATGTAGGGTTTTCTAGGGTGTGTTTTTGGCGTGTGCGCAGCAAACGCGGCTCCTCGGGTCGGGCCGCGGAAGGAAATCAGTTTGTCTGCGCTAATGAATCAAAGCCTGGCAGTCGCCAGGGGTAAATAGAGCATGAGATCTCGGCATCGGGAGTTCTGCAGGACGGCTCCGAAGACACCCCTGCCTCTGCAGCAGGGAAGGCTGGAAGCAAATTGACGTTGACAAAGCTTTTAACATTCCTCTCGCCGTGGCCTGGTAGCTCGACACGACAGATGCTCATTCGTTCTGCCACCTTCTGCACACAGAGCCCGGCCGTGACCCCTTCCTCTGCATCCCAGGGGATCCCAGGAACTCCCCTGCCCCAGGATGTGGCCGATTTTCACAGCATTCCCAAACCAGCGACCTCAAGGAGCTTTGCGACCTCACGTTTCCCTCCCCGGAATTTGGGAAGAGCAAAAACAACTTCCCAAGTCCAAAAAGGGATTTTTTGAAGGTAAAAAATGGGAGAGGACAGGGCAGAACGAGGGTGTCAAAACACATCCTCAGCAGGGCCGAGTGCCAAACTGGGCAGTGCTCTGCTTGTCCCCTGCTTGTGTGTGTGTCCCCCGTGTCCCCTCCCTGGCTGTGCAGCCTCAGAGGTCCCCTCATGCGACCCTAAAGTGTTTTTATTCCCCTAATGACAATATACAGATATGTACACACCATTATTCCTTGATAAACCCGCGTTTGAGTGATCATTAAGGTGGTTTCTCTAATACCCAGATAACAAAGCCCTTCCAAACAAGCTGCTTTGGCTTGAAAGTGCTTTTATCCACTTTTTCCTAGTAACAAAGAGCCTCTTTAAAGTGGAGATGACTCTGATAGCACTGGAGATATTAACACATGTTGTTGCTGCAACCCCTTTAACACTTCCAGGAATTTAATTTTAATTAATTACTTTGTAGTGAGAAGGGAGAAAGTGAGAAATGGATCACCTGCTTTTCTGGGGAAGAAAAGCAAAGTTCGAGGCTTCTCGAAAGACTCAGCAAAAGGGAAAACAAGACTGCTACATTTTCTGCTTCTGATTTAGGGCTGGGAGATGCTTTGCATTGCATTATCAGCTCATTTTGCATCTTAATCCCCATAAATCCCAGCGGCATGTGCCAAGTGCTACCAGGAACGTGCCCCTCTGCTGCCACTTCTCTGACCGTGTATTACAGGAAAGACTCCCAGTTATGGCAGCAAACCAGGAATATGGAATAACGACACAGGATTTAGCCAGGAGCCCTCGTAAGACAAAATTAAAGGTGCACCAGCCAAACTCGGTGGTTTTAAAGGGCCTGGGTGTCCTCGTTTTGGAAGTGCTTGGGCAGCTTTAATGGAGGAGGACTGTAATGGTTTGTGACACGTGTTAATGGTGTGTGTCACGTTCTTTTTAGCTGTTCGTAATGACACGGCTAATTTCTGATGGCACGTGTCACATTGCATATGTCAGTGAAATATAGGTCACAAGCTAAAAATGTGCACAATATTACCAAAATCTATAGGAGAACGACTTCATATATGTCCCTTATCACAGCAGCCATGACTGATCATAAATCCGACTCTGGGAAAATGCTTTTTCAAGCCCTGCCTTAAAAGATAGGGATGAAAAGTGAGGCTTTGGCGGAGCTGCTGCCGAGGAGAAGGAGGATTTCTGTCTCTCTGGAGACATTGCTAGAGATGGTGCCTCTTCCCGTGGAAGAAAACTGAGAAATGCTGATCTGTTCGTGTGGCAGTCGCTGATTTATGTGGTTTGGCAAAGGCTGGAAACAGCTCCTGGGGGAGGCAGCGTGATGGGAGAGCTGGGTTTGGGGCTATCCTTGAAAAACGGCCGCTGGGCACAGCAGCCCTGACCTCCTGCCACCCCCAGGGCTCACTGACATCATTCTTCTTCTCCAGGGAGGAGCACCAGTGATAAGGACTCATTCTCCAGGTCCCACAGTTCTGTGACATGGAGCCAGAACTGCTGGAGAGGCAGCAGGTGACCGTCCCTGTGCTTGTTGTCCTCTTACCAATTAGTTTTTGCTTTCCTGAGAGTGGCCAAGCACCTTCAAGTGAGTCTTACAGTGCCCAGTCCAGATTCTTCCAACATTCCAATCTCATGCTTTGCCTCAATCTGACAGCACATCTTGATCTTGAGGCTTTTTCCTTTGAGAAAAGTTGAGAGCAGCAATAAATGAATCTTGAATAGTCATCAGACAGAAGTAAATCAGGCTATGGGTGGGATGGTGGCCATGTATCTTTTAATAAGTTATTATCTTATACTCTCATTAGAGAAAGCTCGTGTTTACTTTGCTTTTGCCAGCTAGAAAACAAGGTTGTGATGCTTTTCAAGCTTTTGGATGGAACTCTGATCTTTCACAACTGCTTTTATTGTTATCAAACAAAACTTCTCCAGTAGCTGCCAGGTCAAGCAGTGGGACTGGTGTGAGCTGAGCGACGCTGTCAGTGCGTGTGGGATGGAAGTGGGAGCACAGCTCGCTTTTCCTGGCCGAGGAGAACAAGATACCCTAATGGACTCACGAGTGTTACCGAGAAATGAGTATGAAAAATAGATAAAGTCAGCTCTAAAAGCCAGGTGATTGAGATACAGAGAGATGTAAATAGAATATGTGCGTGTCCAGTGCAGCCAAGCTTTGAATGAAGGAAACATGAGAAGAGATTGCATGGAAAACCATTTCATCCCAGTCAGAGCCCATCTGATCCCACTTAATTTGACGGTCAACAATTGGAAATGAAATGGGGGCCTTGCCTCTGTTGCAAACAGCTGAGCTTTCAAAGGGCTTCTGCAATTTGAACTTCATTTCATCAGAAATGAGGTATCAGGGCAGAAAGAAAGTTCATTTCAGCCAAGACACTTCCTGAACTTGGTCATTGCACTCCAAAATAACTTTTAAGTCATAAATCCCTTAAATTACAGCCTTCCTTGTGTCTGATCTGCTTCTGCCTGTGCACACTCAGCTCTGGCCAACACCTCCTGGTTGCCTCCTGATCACTTTTCTGGGTATTCCAGGGAGTAAGCTTTGCTCTCCCACCCACCAGAGATGCTTCAGCTTTCCCCCTCTGCCAGCTCCTCCTGTGGAAAAAGCACATTTTTCCATGTTTGCCAGCCTTTGAGAGGGGAATTTGATGGCCGAGGACTGCTGCACCGAAGGCAATTAGAATCTGCTGCATTTGCATGAAACAGGCTCCACAATCCTACCTAAAATGAAGATGTCTCTAAGAACAGCCCATGAGGATGCTGAGCCAGAGGAAGCATGACAATAGATAATTTCAGATCCAGCCAAGCTTGAAGGAGGTGAGCTCTCGTCCTCCCCTGAAGTTAAGAAGGAAAGAGCTGTAAAAGCTCCTCACCTGAACAAACGACCCTCACTTCACCCTGTCCCAGCCTTAGTTTTACGCCACTTATGAGAGAACGTTTTGTTCATCTTTGGGAGACAACAATTATTAACCAGCTGATAAAGAAGAGATAGAAAATACCTGCACTATGGACGAACAAAAAGCGTCCTCTTCAGTCCCATTTCTACAGCAATAATGTCCCAGTGCCGCCATGGGAAGAAAAACAGTAAATCACTGCTGGAAAATCAGAGTCCCATCTTCCAAATTAATTCACTGATACCACGAAATTCTATTTTAGCTGAAGATACTGACAGCTTTCTGCCTTAGAGGACAGATGATGTCAAGAGGAAAATACTGAAGACACTGAGTTTAAATATTTTCTTGGGTTTTGTAGGACTTGGATGAGTGACATGAAGGATGTTTTCTTTCTACTGCATAAAGTTATCCATGATCAAGACAAAGATCAAGAATTCAGGAATTTGTTTCCCATTCCTCTGCAATATTTTGGGCATGATTGATGCACGTTTTGCACCAATCCCACAAATCATATTTTGCCTGTAAAGCAGAAGGAGGGAAAGGAGATTCCCGTGTGGTTGTTGCCATGGGGTTTATTTGCGTAAGGAGAAGCTGCTAAAAACCTGGATGCGGTCATTGGGATGATAAAAGAGGAGCACAGACCACGGCAGAGAGGTGTCAAACCCAGGCAGGAAAAAACAGGAGCTGGGTTGTCCCTGGCTGGTGTCCCTTTGTGACACGCCTGGGACATCACTGCTGTCCTGCCCCATTCCTCCTTCACCTGTGGATGAGGCTGAAGGACACCCCATGACAGCTCTCCTCATGCTCTGGAACTGCTGTGCAGGTTTTATGTCAGGTAAGTTCTGCCTTATGTCAATAATGTTGAAACAGAGAGCATTGCCTTCAGGGGGAAAAGAACCCCAACCCCACAACAGCAAATAAGATATAAAAAATGATGCAGACTATGAAAAGCCTGGGAATCCTGAGTTTTTATTTTACTATGGAGCCATCAACACAAACAAACAAAACAAATTATTTTTAAAGTTCAGATATTGAACTCGGGAAGACAATCAAAACTGCTTTCCCTGCTGGTCTTTTCAATATTCATTTCATGTTTGATTTGGAAGTTAGATCCATCTCCACTCTAAAATGCGCTCCTCTTTTATCTTAAGTATTGCTGTTTCCAAAGGAACAAAGACTATTTCTTATCGGTGTCTTCCGCCCGGACTTCCTAATGCATTTGATTTCCAGCTATTAACCTGGGAGCTCTATATTCACAATCACTTTGTGGTTTCCCGGACCCCACAGGTTTAGAAGTGCATGGACATTCTTAAAAAGACTATGACTTTGTTTTGTACTTAGCAGTGTTTGCCAATATCCTCTTGGCTCGTGGCTGGAGCCCACCAGGACATCAGCGAGTCAAACTCCAGCACATCTTGTTCTGCTTGCATCTCTCTTTGTGCTCAGTGAACCCCTCAAAACACTGAGTTTTGCTTGTTTTAAAGCAGAAGTATCACTCCGTTGTCCTCGTATCAGCAGAGATGTTCACAAGGAGTTGCTAAAATGTTCTCGTGAATACAAAATTATCGAATCATTAAGGTCGGAAAAGAGCTGTAGGATCACTGAGTCCAACCCTCAACCCCTATAATTGAAAATAATGGCCAGAATTCTCTCAAATCTTTCTAAAACCTGATTTAGAAGTAAAACCCCTCCTTGAAGGTTCTACTGTCATGTCAGAAAACTGCTGGAGTCAGTGGTGTGGGGTGAGGGTGCTGCTGGAGTGGGGCCAGAGCCCAACCAAACACCCTCAGGAAGGAAAATTGGGTTGTAAGAAGAGCTGGGTTTGGGGACCATAAATCCTGGAGGCAGCCCACAGCCCCAGCTCCCCCTGCCCTCCACAACACCCTCTCAGTGCTTCTGGAAACTTTAGTTAAGATTAGAATATTTTAAGTAAAATTTGGTAAAGGCTGCTTTTCTATCACAGGCTAATTCACATCTAATTTCAAACCATTTGCAAAGTTCATTATGAACTTTCAAAGTACATTGCAGTTCTTTCTGTCAACTGGTAAATCACCAGTTTAACAGAATGGCATTCCTTTGATTTTTTTTTTTAATGAAACGATCAAATTTTCAGGATGGTTTTCCTATCTAAAATCAGAAGGGATTTGGCTACCAACTTTCATTGAAAAGTATATTCTTTATTCCTGCTCTGTTTTTATGAGTGTTTTGCAGATAATCCATTTAACGTGGATGGGAAATGTGTGTTGAACAAAATAATCTTCAAATACCAACCTGAAGTTTGTCTGCTTCAAGTTCTGTGGAACACAAAATCTCTCCGGGGGACCTTATGGCTCTGCACAACTCCCTGACAGGAGGGGGCAGCCGGGGGGGGTCGGGCTCTGCTCCCAGGGAACAGGGACAGGAGGAGAGGGAACGGCCTCAGGCTGGGCCAGGGGAGGCTCAGGTGGGACATCAGCAGGAATTTCTGCATGGAAAGGGTGCTCAGGCCTTGGAACTGCCCAGGGAGGTTTGGAGTGCCCATCCCTGGAGGTGCCCGAGGAAGGGCTGGAGGTGGCACTCAGTGCTCTGGGCTGGGGACAAGGTGGGGATGGGGCACAGCTTGGACTCCATGGCCTTGGAGCTCTTTCCCAACCTGAGTAATTCCATGATTCTGTAACACCCCACACCTTCCCGAGCCCAGGCCCCTCTCGGCTGCACGCATTCAGTTTAACCACACTTGGAAAGCTCCCAGATTCCAGTGGGATTTAAGGGTGTGCTTGAAGGGAAGCCTGGGACTAAAAGGGCTCTGGTACCAACCACTCACCCATGTGCAAGAGCTCAAAAGAATAGCAGGTTTTATAATTGGTGGGAAAAAAAATATATTCTTCATATATGTTTGATTCATCAGTGAAACGCCAGGTACAGGCCCAGCCTTACAAACTGTGAATATCCTTGTGGTAATTATAACCAAAAATAGTTCTTCTTTGCAGCTGCCTGGTCTCAAAAGCATTTCCACATAGTGTTCCTGCAGACTGGGCTCAGCCCAGGGCTTGGTGCTGGTATTATTCCCAGAAATACCCTTCCTCCAAAGCGTTGTGCTCTGGTGTTAGGATTTATTGCTTGCATTTTAAGCAATAAAAAAGGGAAATATCATCCTATTAATTTCCTTTTTTAACCCTTCAACGCAAATATCTGTGGACTAAAGAACCTTTGTGTCGTAAAATGTTACTTGTCTATTAACAAGCTCTCAGACCAAACACATTTGTGCTTTCAGGGAGTCTCTATTTTTTGGTGCATGGGTTTGGATCAAATTTTTGATTGTTTCCCCAAAAATATCTTTACAATCCTTTAGGAAACCTTGGAATCCAGGCAAATCGTTCAGTAAACTTTAGAATCTTAAAATTGGGCAACAAGTAGCCCCAGCCTCACTTTGGAGTGCATCTATTGAAACCGGCGCCATTCCAATCAGCTTATTAGTTTTATAGATTTGAATTCTCTGGGCACAGTATCAGAAATAACACAAAGTTTCACACCTAGCAGCATTTCTGGCTAGACACAGTCAATCAAATAATCATTTGCATTTAAAACTGGTATCAAACTCCCCATTTTCTTCCTCCAAATCCCTGCCTCCGTGCATTAGCACCTTTTATGCATAACTTGCATGAACTCCCTGTGCACAATCATGTGAAGATTATGTTTAAATCAATGAGGGAAATATGGGAAACATCTGGAAGCGTTCACATTCCCACAAAAATCTTTTATCTGCGCAGCCCCTTATGTTGAAACCACGGGAAGAGTAATTTACCTCTCCAGCTATAAAGCCTGTAAAGTTCTAAAATCTTATCAAAAGAAAAAGTGCATTGTCTTATCTACAGAAGTGCTGTAAGCAGCCCATAATTATTTACCATAATTTGCTGTCATTGCCATTTACAGCAGAAAAATAAAGAATACTCTGGGTTAATTACATTATGTCTAATTTTCTGTTGCTGAATCTAGACCGGCCTGCAGTGAATGCTGGACTGTGGGAAGCTGGGATGGAGAAAGGAGAATTCTTTCAGCACAGCTGATTTCTGCTGCTCTTGGCAGCACGTGAAGGACCCCGGCTGGCTGCACACACCTTGTCCTTAGGTTTATGGCCAGAAGTGGACTGGAAAAAGAACTTTCCCTCTGCCCATTCCCCTGACACCTGCTGAGTTTCTCTCTCTTGGACGGCAGCTGTGGGATTTGGGGTTTTGTGGCTACTGGGAAATTTTTCCTCGTGGAAAGGGGGGTCAGGCACAGGCACAGCTGCCCAGGGCAGTGGTGGATCCCCATCCCTGGAAGCGTCCAAAGGGGTGTGGGTGTGACACTGGGACGTGGGTCAGTGATGCACATGAAAGGTTGGACTCAGTCTCAGAGCTCTTTTCCAGCCTTGATGGTTCCACAATTCTGAAACACTTTAGGAGCAGCTCAGCAGGTCCAGCTCTGGAAACTGCTCTCAGAGGCTTTCTCCCCCTTCTGCACTCATAGATTTGGGGCAAAACCCCCTGTTTTGCTTCACTGACGGGAGTTAATGTCCCATTAATCTCCCACGTGGTTCACTCCTTTACTCCTTATTGCTTCTCTTGCAATGGTGGTGGCGGATGAAGAACTGCCCCTGCCAGGAGCTCTGCAAGAAGTACCCAGCTGCAGGAAACTGCATTTTTGAGCAAAACCCTTCTATCCAGCCATAACCCCCCAGCCAACTGGCAGATCCTGGCTGGGAAGGGTCCAGGTAAGCTGATCAGCAGCCCAGCACACGGGGTGCCTGCTCTGGAATCTGCTTCCCTCTTTTTCTGGAGTGCAACCCACAAACCGAACGGGAGATCCTCAGCAGCACTAAATAAAGCACCCTAACGCACAGCAAAACACCCAGTTAATCCTGCCTTCCCTGGGGGGCTCTGAGAAAGCATTTCTCCCTCTGTTTGGAGATTTTCTCATATATTTTTGTTCTATATGGGGTTTTTTCCAGGTGTGTGGTTTCTCACCGCAATTCCATTCACACACAAAATCCCTTTCCTGACAGCGTAGGAGCATTAGCAGCAGGAGCAAACCAGAAAATCAAGTTTGTGCTCGATTCCTGTGAGGAGACACCCTTGGAGTGAGGCCAAAATTTGTTCCCCAACATTTTCAGGTGGGAAGCAATCTTCTTTCACCTGTTGGTACAGAAAAATCCCCCCAGATCCTCACGGCTGGCTCCTGTGCCTGGTTGGGAACGACTTCAGCAGCTGCACTGCTGCAAATGCTCTCGGTGTGCTGCTGGAAGATTAGTGGCCACTTTACCCAGCCTGTGAGCTCCAGTTAAATCCCAGAACAGCAGTGGGAAGAAAGCAACATAAGCTCCAGCAGAAGGTCTCCGTTTATTGGAAATCCACATTCAGTGCCTGCTCGAGCGGCTCCAGGGTAACAAACTGCTCTACCTGCCTCTCCAAACATGCAAGATCACCAAAGCAGCTGCTGCCCTGACCTCTCTCCATTGCATTTGTGCTGCTCTGCTGATTTGGAGTTGGTTGTGCCCCGATTTTGCTGCTACGTTTGTTATTCCCGTTCAGTTCCGTCGCTCGTGTGCGGTTTTAGAGGTGATGTGTCTGGGGAAAGCGCAGGATATGGGGATTCTGTCATTTTTCAGGGTCTCCAGTTCATAGATTCCCATTATAGGAAGCTGGAATTTCTGCTTTTAGCAACTCTGCAGGTCCTGTCACCCAGCTGGGACCTGCTGCTGGTGTCACTGGTCTCCACAGCCAGCCCAGGGTAAGCCCAGATCTTCCCAACACCTCTGGGATTTTTGGCATCAGCCTGGACACGTAGCAGAAGCTCTGAAGGTGTGAATAGTGTTGGTGAACATTTCACCAGAAAGGAGTTCCAGGAGCTGGACTTTGGGGATCCTTGTGGGTCCCTTCCAGCTCAGGATATTTCTTGACTCTATAAAAACCTGGCCTGGTTGAGGGTGGGGTTTTTTTGTCAAGGTTTTTAAGGGAAATGAGGTTTCTCTTTATTCCCAAGGTTTGACGTGGTTACACTGCCAGGCAGAGGGAAAAGCTGCAGCACTGGATTTTCCCCAGAGCTGCGAGACCTCGGGATCCCCCAGCAGCCCCAGGGTGTGGACAGCTCTGTCCTCAAATGTCCTCAGGTGTCCCTGGGGGGTTTCAGAGCAATGTCATGAAGGCAGTGACAAAATAAACCCCCAAGGGATCCCACAGCAGAGCAAGACCCACCCCTCCTGTCCCCTCTGTTCCTTGGAAAGACTCACAGGGAGCAAGAGGCCCCTCGGGGACATGGTGAGGTGTTGGCAAGGAGGTGTAGATGGAAAACATCTTCCAGTGGTTTGAATAACTCAAGCAGAGCCTAAAACCCCCAGTTTGAGGGATTTTCCAACTTTTCTGCTACTGCAGGTTTACACCATGAGTAATATGGGCTTACTTTGACTGCTCATCAGATGCTTCTTGCAGGTAAAAAGGTGATTTATGCCCCTCCCTGCCTTTGTTGTAGATTGTTTGGAAGCGCAGAGTAGAGCCCAATGCTTTAGAAATGTTTAACTGTAAAAAAAAAAAAGAAAGAAATTCCTAAAGATGGGGCCACATTTTGATGGCTCATTTGTAGAGTTTGACTTAGAAAATCTATTTTGAGCCAAGACACAATTTGAGATTTACAGACATTTGTGGGCCATGCCTCAAGGAAAAACTCCTTACTAATAAATTCAGAAATTAATTGACATTTGTGTTTGTTCACTAAAACTCTGATTTTTTTTCCCCTCACTATTTTTAGCTCAAGATGAGCCAGCAGACTGGGAGCAGAAATTGAGGTACAAAAACAAGGAAGATTGCTTGGGGAAAGGACCATTCCAGCTGGTGATGAGGGATTTATCAAAGGATAAATCCTGGGAGGAGATTTCAGCAGATACATGTCCTGAGCAGGAGAAAGGAAAGTCATTAAACGTGCAGCATTTGATGGAGCACAAACGAGGGGTGCAAGGAGGATTCCTCTTCCAGCAGCCAGGTGAGACTTTTTCCATGCTTCCCACACAGGGCAGCACTCCTGGTTGCTAATTGGGAGTGGTCAGGAATTGGAACTGGCTCCCAGGGCAGTGGTGGAGGCACCAGCCCTGGAAGGGTCCCAAAATCCAGCAGCTGTTTAGTGGGTGTTGGAAAAGGTTGGGCTGGATGACCTTGGAGGTCTCTTCAACCCTTAAGGATTCTGGGATTCCACGGCCAAACTCAGCTTTTTGAACCTCTGCTGACCCTTTAATTAGGGAAATAATCTGCAGTCAGCACTGACTCTGCTTTGGGCTCTGCTTTGAAGGTACTTTTATTTGCTTTCCCTTGTAGGGACACGTGATTCCCACGGCATTCCCGCTTTTCCAGCCATCCTGCAGGGCTGTACAAGGAGCCACAGTCTGAAAAAATACAAACATCACAGAGCACAAGACCAAATTCAGGTAAATTCCTTTTTTTACCCTCCCTTTTCATTATTCTAAGGCTTAATAAACAGTCCTGTGTTTAGTTTGCTCTTCCAGGAGCTCATTCCTGCAGATTCCTCTCTTTGTCCTATTATTTAGAGCCCATAAAAATGTGCCCAGACCGAGCACTAAATGTTGCTTTTTGAAATATCCCAGCATCCAAAACCCACAGCCTAACAAGGTTCCAATTAGAGGGACACTTGCTGAAATCAAGTCTGATATTTCACTACTGTTTCTTGTTTCTCCTAAAAATTGCTTGGGAGGATTAAAAACTGATCTCTTTGTATTAATGGAGATCTCAGAATGGTTTGGGTTGGAAGGGAGCTTAAAAATCATCTATTTCCACCCCCTGCCATGGGCAGGGACACCTTCCACTGTCTCAGGTTGTTCCAAGCCTCATCCAAGCTGGCCTTGGACACGTCCAGGGATGGGACAGCCACGATTTCTCTGTCCTAAGGAAATAAATGCCATGGAAAATCCCCCTGCAGCGTGAATTCAGCTCTCTACCTGCTGACTGAAGCAAGAGCCAGAGGAATTCCTGTGGTTAAAACAAACCCAGCATCCCTGTGATTAATCCTAATAACCCTGATATCAGACCCTAACAACCCTGATATCAGACCCTAATAACCCTGATACCAGACCCTAACAACCCTGATATCAGACCCTGATAACCCTGATATTAGACCCTAATACCCCTGATATCAGACCCTGATAACCCTGATATCAGACCCTAATAACCCTGATACCAGACCCTAACAACCCTGATAGCAGACCCTAATAACCCTGCTATTAGACCCTAATAACACTGATATCAGACTCTGATAACCCTGATACCAGACCCTAACAACCCTGATAGCAGACCCTAATAACCCTGCTATTAGACCCTAACAACCCCGATATCAGACCCTGATAACCCTGATAGCAGACCCTAACAACCCTGATATCAGACCCTGATAACCCTGATATCAGGCCCTAACAACCCCGATATCAGACCCTGATAACCCTGATATCAGACCCTAACAACCCTGACAGCAGACAATTCCTAACCTCCACGGATTCAGCTGACTTTTGACAACGCACCAAGCCCAAAACCACACTCCTTGAAAAGAACAACCCCACCAGGACGGACCAGCCTGGCTATTTTGCATCCATCGGCTGTGGAGAGGGTTTTTATCTCCTTCATCCCTGCCTCGTGCCAGAGCCCAGCCAATGCACGCCAGCCCTGTGCCAGCCGTCTGCTGAGCAGAGCCCGGTGCCAGCTGCTCCTCGGGGGCTGCAGGTAACGCCAGGCTGGGGAACAGGCAACAGGGAGCTTTGTGGGGCATTTCGAGAGTTTGGGGAGGGATCCATGAAGAAAGCAGCATTCCAAGCACAGCCCCAGGGTTTGGAGAGCAGTGTTTGCCCGCCTGCTGAGGCTTTTGTTGAGCCGTGCCAGGAGAAGTGCACCGCGTGGCTGCATTTGGGGAGTTTGGGGATAGAGGTGACTCAAACCTTGCTCTCTTTGTGGCTCGGAACGCAGGCCCTTTGCAGGACATCAAAATCTGCTCTCTGAGCCTTCCCTCCTTTGGGAATTCAGTCCATACCCACATAAGTCAAAGGGCTGCTTTGCCATTTACATCAGGGCTTAAGTAGGGCTTTCCTAACCCTGGATGGCTCCCAGGGCTTTGGGCTCATCTCCCAGCTATCCCTGCAGAGTAAAATAACAGCTTGGATTAATTCTACACTACCTCTCAGGATGTCTTAATTTTATATTTATTATTTCTAAGCCAGGCTAGGAGGGGATGGAAGAACCAGGGAGTTGTGGGTTCAGGGAGTTGCCAGTCTGGTTTTGATTTTCAGAGTTAGGAGGGAGGGTTCCCTCCTCCACAGCCTGGCCTGATCTCTTTGGGGACATTGCTGGGCTGCAGCATTCAGCCTTATTTCCAAGAAATTTGGGCTACAAAGGAATGCTTTATCCCTGCTTTATCACTCCCTTCTGATCCTGATACAAATGCAGCCCAGAAAACAGATAGTGTCTTAACACTGCCCAATACCTGGAAAAGTTTTCCAGAAAATCATTACAGATAAGAGCCTGAACTCTGTCCCCAGCCAGAATTGATTTGATTCCATGATTTTAAGCCTCTTTCCAGACACACAGCCCATCAAAGGCACGCATTCACGACATACCTAAATTACTTTAGCTCAAACCTGTGTTTTCAGGAGACCTCTACAAGGTCCCTGATGTCCTGGCCAAAAAATCCCCCACCTCTGCCCTGCTGCACTGAATGGCCATGAGGAGCGTGCTCTGTCCATCTCCTAAATCCTAAATTCCACGAACTCCTAAATACTAAAATTGCAGGATTTAACACAATCCAGTTCCACTATCACGAAAACACACGTTCTTTACCAATATAGAAACACACAGAGAGGTTTTTTATATATTTATGTGCACCTCTGCAATTTTCTTCATTAGAAACCCTACGTATTTGGAATATTTATATTTTTCTTAGCTCTTCCTTGTGGCAATTCTGCTCTGGTTGTAAAGATTGTTTCTTAGGAGGATGAATGATATCTGTGAAGACACTGGCTGCTCCATTCATTAGGATTTCTTCTTTTAAAGTCATCTTGAAAACAAAATGCTTCAAGCACCCTGCGTGTTTTTTACTGGGTTCAAATAACTTCCTTTACTAAAAATTGCAGTAAAAAAGGGCTTCACTCTTTGTATAAATGATACAGCTGCTGACATGAGAGACCTGTGCACAGTCTAAAATTAAATGCTGTGAAACTAAAGTAATCAAAATAAGACATCAATCACATGAAGACGTTAATTGGCAGACCTTGATATTTTCAGCCTTACATTTTGATGGCTTAAAGAGGGTAAAAGGATCAGCTGGCACACATGAAATAATAGAGTGCCTGAAATGTGGATTCCAGGTGATTTATGGTTTTGTCACATTTAAGAAACTTCAGGAATGATCCGGCCCTTGCAAACACTGTGAGTGTGACTCAGTCTGAAGGGAACAAGTTCAGAGATATCTAAAAGTGGCTCCTTGCTTTCAGTATTTAGCAATCCTTTCCAAAACCACACCTTAATGTGGGTCTGTCCTATTTGTCTGTGCTAGCAGGGCTTTGGTTTTTTTCCTTTTGGCTTATCAGCTTCTACTGGGTTATTTTATATTTCTGATTTTACAAGGCAGCTGATGTAAGAGATAAACATCTTCTGTGTTTTTACCTGACATATAATTAGACCAGCAAGGGTCTAAGTCTTACAACAAAGCCTTAAAAATGATAACTTGCTTCCCAGTATGTGACTGAGAGATTTAAATCTTCTCTTGAGGGAGAGTGGAAAGTACCAGTCCAGATATTTGAAGATGAACAGCATGAAAATACATCACATTCACTCAGGTAAGGTACAGGGATTGTGCTGTTATTAATTTTCAAACCTGCAATGGGACTCCTATAAAGATAAATTCAGGACAAAGGAGGCCAGCTATCAAACTTCCACAGGTTAGCAAAAGTCTCTTTGGGAGGCAGTGGGAGGATTAGAGATGTGTCTGGGAAAAAAAAAGAAAAAAAAAAAAAAAAAGAGCTGAAGGCTCCAAAGCTTTGGAAACATAATTTTAGTTTTGTTATTTTCCCTTTGCTGATCTTTTTCCTCTTGCTTTTCCTTATTAATATTTATTGATAAGCCCAGATTCTTGTGCAAAAGAATTGAGTTTTTTTCTCAGTTCTTCTCAAAACCTCCTTGTCCAGACAGGAGGGGAGGGCAGGTAAATCCCACAGGGAGAGTACAAGTCCACAATGAGAGCAGAGACAAAAGTGGGATGGGTCCTGAACTCCACATAGCCTGAATCCACTCCTGGGAGTGCATTGGGAAGGAATTGAAAAGCTGGATCCCACATCTGTGAAGACAGCAAGGATCAAATCAGGCAGCTGGGATCCTGCCCTGGCATTACATGCCTGGTTCTTGCTCCATTTGTTTGTAGGGGTACAGATTCCACTTGGGCTAAGCCAAGAATCTGCAATGACTCCCAAACACATTGACAAATATCCCCTGCTGCTCTCCCAGGAGTTGGGAAATTTTCTGGGTGCAGTCAAAAATGGTTCCATAAAATTGGCTAATGATGGGTTTGCTGCTGTTGAGCCAGGCCACTCCATAGGAGCTGCAAGGTCGCTCATTTCCACATCAGATTTGTTGCATTTTAGGTGCTGTTGTAGAAGTTTGACGGTTTTTGGTCTCAATTAAAAAGCAGAACCAGCTCCATGCAGGTTTCAGAGACAACCTCAGAACCCAAAGCTGACCAGCAGCTGTCGAGGCACAGCAGAGTCAGAAATCACACATGAAGAGTCTGTTCTGGACTTTCCTCTGGTTTTTGTCAGCACAGAAAGTTCATTAATTGTGCGTCGTGCCAGGATTTCATCCTTTTCCTTCCCACATGACTCAGTGTGTTTGTCCCAACCAATTCATTATTCAGCCCTGAAATCTGACACACAGCAGGGATGTGCTTCAGGAGGAATTCAGTTTATTGTGACAAAGCACTTTTTGTGCATTACTGGGAAATATCCTAAAGTCTAACGTATGTATTTGCCCTCTCTGTGCTTTAGCAATGCTTTTAGATTGACAAAAACACACCAAACTCCTTCTAAGCTCCTGTTGGGAATGATGGCACAAAGGAGGACATTCCCTCCCTTCATCTTTCCACGCAGGAATTCAGATATACAAGAGCATCAACATAAATTTACCTCTGTATTTTACGTATTGCTATATATATATATATGTGTATATACATATATATATATATATATAAAAGTATATAAAATCAACTTTGCCGGTTATCATCTTAGTTTGAACACACTGAAAACAGGAGCTGGAGGCTGAGCTTTTATCTGTTCCTCAGAGATCTCTGGCTTGACTCTCGAACTCCTGCTCACTCCTGTTCAGACAAGGGGCAATATTTCTCCTGCCTGCCATGGGAACGGGATTGGGCCGTTAATGTGTGTTTGACACAGCAAAGCAGAATAATTGAAGTCAAAATGGTTTGAGAGGTCTGGTTGGGTTGATTTTAATGAGGGTTTTTAAAGCTGTCATCCTTCTCACATGTTTTTTTTTTTTATTCTGGGAGTTTTTTCCTTGGCAGCAATGCGACTTATAAAGTACTTAACCAGCCTTTTGTGTTTCCCCAACACCACAGAATCTGTGCAGCTCACCAATTCTAAAAATAAATTCAAATGAAAGCCAAACCCTTTCTCTTTCCCTTTCTTTAATCACATCCCTCCACGAGCAGGGAGTGCACTTTGCCCAGCTGAATTTCCCTTCCCTCTAAACCCCGTGAAAAGCAAACAGTAGGGGAGATGCATCTCCATGGCACAGAGAACTCACTTTGAAATTCAAGTGACTGCACACGGAATCTTTTTCAGATCTCTTTCGCAGCAGCGAGGCAGCTTTCAAATGGCATCGGTGGCAACAGTTCAATAACCGAAATTACAGCGGCCACATTCCATTCCGACGATTGCAAAATTAACTTGTGTCGTTGTTTCGAGAGGGTGTTTCCCCCTGGGAAGAGGGCTGAGCCAGGTATGGGCATCCAGACCACCTTTCATTTAGCAGAATGTATCAGTTTGATTAAAGTTAATAAAGCAAGAAGAGATTTAGCAAATGGAACTAATGTTCAGAGATAATTTCAGTTGGAATAAATGAACAAGAGATGGGGAGAAGTAATTACAGGAATTTGCTGGAGACCTCTGGGGTGAAATGCACATGACCACAGCACACTGTGTGAAGGAACAGAATGAGAAACTAAACACAGTAATAGGGTCCCTCAATTATCCAGGAGGAAACTGGGAATAGCCCGTGGTGACGCTGCCGCTGTGTTTAGAACAACGCAGAGCCCTTTAGAGAACCCGTGGGTGAGGGTTTGGGGGAAAATCCAGGAGCTGGGTTATTGTCAGAGTCACTCTGCTCTTCGAACAGCCAGAGCAGTGAATCTGGTTGTCTGAGGGAGGTATCACCCAACACCATCATTGATCCAGTCACAGAATGGAATCCCAGAATCCTCAAGGTGAGAAAACTCCTCCAAGACCTTGGAGTCCAACCTTTGACCCATCACACATTGTCACCCAGAGCAGAGCACTAAAAACCACGTGCAGTCATTGAGGACTTGCTGCACCTCTTACAGTTTTATTTCGTTTCCTAGAATATTGAATTAATTTTCTTCTAGAGTAGATTATAGAAAGAAAAAATAATGATAAACAAAAGGGTTTTAAGCCATAAAGCAAATTTTTAACTTTTGCTCCTCTTTGGCTGCTCTGGGTTCCAGCACAGTGGCACTTGTTTACTCTGGTGAACTCCGACTTTGAAAGACTCTGACAGGACTTAGCTGCACTCTTTTAAATCTAAGAGTATAACCTGTAATCAATAAGCAAGGCTTTTAAAACCATCAATAATTTATTCAAAATTATTCCGTTTCCCAGCCTTCCAGGAACACCGCTCGCGAGTCGCCGTAATTTCGGCATAAATAACATGTTAATTTTACCCTTCTGCAGCGCTCACGTTGTTGCAGCAATACGAATTAATCCTGAAAAGCCACAATTCATCGTGCTGGATGAAATATTAAAAGCCTGGTGTCGTGGTGCTCGTGGCACTTTGGAGCTCGGCGCTTTCTGGGGCAGCTGTGACCCGGCAGCGCTCAGCACATCCCCGTGGGCTGCCTGCCAGGAAGGGGCTCCCTGCACATTTTGCAGCTCCTGAGCTCTGGGAAACGCTGCTCTCATCTGGGAAGGGGCTGTGTGAAATCGTGGGCACCGAGGTTTGTGGGAGCTGCGTCTCGGTGGTGCCTGGACAGATGTGCTCGATTTGTAATTCAAGGTTGTTTCCTCCACAGGCACACTCAGCAAATTCAGCCTCAAATCAGTGCTTCAGGCTCATTCCTTTCCTTCAACCCTTCCTTCCATCCTCGTTTCAATCCTTCATTTCGCTGCTTTACCTATAAAAACACAGATTCAGATGTGTTTTCATACCTTAAAAAAACCAATTTTGTGTTTCCAACAAGAGTTGCTGTGGTTAATTTACAAAGCAGGATCCAGCTGCACCCCTGACAAGGAATCGCTGCAAATTTCCTGTGTGCAGGGAATTTCTGTAGATCCAGCATTATTTTAGGGAGGTTCATTTGTCTGGCTGACATTTTAAAATAGATGTATAAGCAGATATCATGGGCTACTCTTGTAACAAGCATAAAAAAAATCTATTCTGTGCTTAGTAGGAACTTGATTAAAAATATGAGAGAATATGACTGGGAGACTGGAGAACTGCTGCGTGAACACACACATGAAAGGTGATGTCCCCAACAGAGCTGCTGAGCACCAAAAGAACAAAATTCCTGAATTTTTTGCTGTGGACGTTGAGCTGATACATCTTGGTCACAAGGGTAAGGAGCACAGATGGCTGCCTCTATTTCCAGCCCTGGGACCAGCCTCCTTTGATTCCATTTCCCCCTCGAGATTGCACTTTCACCCCACTCTTCAGCTAAGATAAAAATATATGGGTGGGTCGCAGCATTTTGGGGCAAATACAGCTGCAGTGCTCTGCAGGACGTCACCCCTGCTGTGCTGACACCGAACCTCAGGGCACCCGAGGGGCTCTGCAGTCCCAGCGAGGACTGAAATCCATTTCCTCAGAGAGCTGAGGCCCCTCTGCCCATCCTGCTGGGTTTTTAGGGGTCAAGCCTTGGGTTTGCTCCTGTTTTGCTGTCAGTGATGGATTAACATGAACCCTCCAATGCTGCTGGCAGGGCTGGAGCTCCCCGAGCACCTTCAAAGCCCCACCTGGGTAAGCAGCTCACACAGGGATCCTCCCTGCACAGCCACCTCTGCTCCTGGGACACCAAACCCTTCCACGGACAGGGGGCAGGAGCCTTTAGTTTTAAAATAATGGACAAATCTGAGCACCCAGAAACAATATTAACAAATTTCCATTCCCCAGCGGCTGCAATGAGAACAAGGATCAGCGTAAAAGGGAATTTTCGGGGGTTTTACCTCACCGTTGTCTTCTTGTTTTGCTTTAACCCGCAGAACTTCTCTCCATTATCCTTTCTCTTGTGTGGATTACACAATTAAGTGACAAAGGCATGTTTTTGACATCTGTCTGATTTCCATGACAACAGATTATGAAACCAGGTGTAGTGAGCATGCGAGACGAAACCTGAGAAAAATGATGAAGCTAGATGAAGATTTAATCAGTGTGAAGAACAGCAGCAAAGGGGGGGAAGGAAAGACACAACAAAGGTATTTCCGTTATGGAAGACATATTTTTCTATTTCCTTTATAAAATAAATGTATTTTTCTATCTGCTTTATAAAATAAATGCATTTTTCGATCTCCTTTCTGCTGTCCAAGCATTATAGGTATAGGAATAACCTGAACTCATTAGGGAAAGCCAACAGGAGCAGATTTTGAAAGGAAAGGAGCCCTGGTTTAGTTTGTGGCCCTCACTAAGCAGGTCTGGGTCCTTCCTGCAGGAAGGAGAGGATGGTGCTTATGTGCCAACCACCAAAATTTTCCTTCTTCCTCTTCCTCTGATGAAAATCAGGGAAGATGGAAAGGACTGTGAGTGATTTTGTAAGGCCGAGTTTCAAAAGGCTAAAAGGACACTTCTGGGAAGAAGTGGGGCTGCTTTCCTCGCCTGCTGTGGGTTGGACAAAGCAGACATGAACCCAACTGCAATGAGAGATATTTATGTTTTTAAGAAAAAATTGTCTCTGTGTTTTGGAAAGGTGGTTGGTGGGGAAAAAAAAATAATATGCAAAAGGAATCCGTGGGCTCTCCATAACAGCAGAGAAGAACAGGTCAGAGAAGCATCTGTCCAGCCTGGTCCAGGGAGAGCTGGTCCTCGCCGGGAGTGGAAAGGATTCCACGGCTTTTCCAAATCTCTCCAAGCCCGGTTTTCTGCCGTACCCAGCCCACAAGCACTGAGAACTCCTGAGTTCTTTAGCCCCTGATTTCAGCTCCAGCAGTTTGCTTGTACCACTGGCTTAAGTTCATAAACTATGTCATAACAGGCTAAGCTGGACATCTTGAAGGGCTGCCAAAAAAAGGGCAGGCAAAGAAAATAACTGTAATCCACAGCCTTTTGAAAAGAAGAGGCATAAATAAGTTTTAAAGCCATGAACACACAGAGACAGAAATCTCAGGAAGAGCCCTGACTGACTGAGCAAAGAACTGGTATTTGGGCTCTGTGTTGGTATTCCAGAGGCAGACAGTGGATATTAAGGGAGAGACTGATGTTGCCTGATTTCCAAGGATAACTCACACGCATTTCAGTGGAGTCATTCTGAACACACCTGGATTTCCTTCTGAGGTTTCCTTTCTGCGGGTGAGGGGGTCGCTTGGCAGGGCTGGAAGCAGCTCTGGGAGGTGTAATTCACTGACTTGACTTGCAGTGGGGACTGGGAGAGCGGTCAGGGAGAAATCCATGTGAATTTTGGAGCATTTGTCAACAGTGTTAGGAGTTCAATTTGGCACAGGCAGGGGCATAATAACGCTGGAGTTACTTTGGGCCCCTCGCAGGCTGCAGCATAAATCTTACAGGAGCTCGATTTGTGTTCATTTTATGTGTGAAACATTAATAGATTTTTAATATACTGGCACAAGATAAAATGAACTTCAGCAACATCAAAAAGAAAAATTGACTTGCACAATGCACGGGGAAATACACTGGTGGTGTTTTACACTGCTCTGGGAAGTTGCGTGAGGGTCAGGGTGGGTGAAACACAGGTTACACAGCCTCGAAGATTTGTCAGCTGTACTAAAGAGTTGTTTAGAGGAGCAGAGACCAAGAAGGGCAGGTTTATGTGCAGCTGGCAGCAGCTGAAACACTGCAGGGCTTCCAGAGCACCTTAAAACCAGCCTGCACTGGCTGCTTTCATTCTGCCTCTAGCATTTAATCCAAATTAATTCTAAGTCTCCCATTTTCTATGCTGGGTTATTATTGCAACTGACTGGGAAGTTAAAACCACCAGCTGAGTCACTCAGCTTGGTTCTTAAGGGTCTTAAATGAGCTCCTGGAACCTGTTGTAAACATTGCCCATTGACAGGGAATTGACAGGCGGGAATTTTCATCCATAGGGAGAGGTTTGCTTGTGGGCTGTGAAAATCTATAGGAGCTGTGGACAAAATTAAATGTAAGAACTGAATATTGGAGCACTGGATTTGGGCACTTTCCTTTAGCTGGGCTGTCAGTCAGCTGAGTTCTGGATTTATCTGGATAAATAAATGAGGGCTTTCCCCGTGCTTCTTCTTCTATCGTTGCCGTCACTTTGCTTATAAATATTTCCCATTTTCTGTTGCCCAACCAGCTCTCCATCCTGAGGCTTAATGCTGAAACATGAAAATGCTGAGATTCTCTGCTCTGCCCACTGCCCAGGAGCTGCTCCCACCTGTGCCAGAGGAGGAGCAGCCTTCCAGAGCAGCCAGGCCATGGCACGGGGTTAACTCCGAGCCTCGGCGTTATTTTGGGTAGCTGGTGTTCTGCATGCAAACTGCATCACAAATGTTAGATGGAGTTATAAAGTTAATATAAAAAGCAGATGGAGAGAAATTAAAAGAGATAGTCAGGGGACAAGAGATGAGATATAAAAATAGATGGAACTGGTGAAGCATGGTAGTTGCAGAAAGGCTGTTCCAGATGCCAGGAGCTACTCCAGAGAGAAGTCTCATCCCAGCGACAGGGAGTGGTAGGGAAGTACACGGAGCAATTTCGGGGATAAAGGGAAGAATATGCAAAAATCCTTTAATTTTTGCCTCAAAAACCTGCCAAATACTGCTTTGAATTCTCACATCTGGCAAATTATATCTCAAAAGAAGCAACAATACTCACTCTCAATGTCAGCAGTTAAACAAAATTTCACACCTTACTTATTAATATTTTATCTGGAAAATATAGAAAGATATTTGTCATTGAAAGCCAGCAAGCAAAAGGTGTACCTGCTTTATTCTGCACCCACAGAAACTCTCTAAATTTGCTTGATTTGTTAACGCTCTTAGCACATACCCGTATTTATCTCATAATCCATTTATTTGCCCAACTCTGGGATTAAATAAAGTGGGTTCCATTGTCCCTGCACTGCACCTGCTGAGCAGCTCCTCCTGAGTTAAACACTCTCCCTGCAGTACTTCTGGATGGAAAAACACGACTTTGAGCTTTCACACAAATATTAATTACATCATAGTTTCTATCCAAATTTCCAATCCTCTTCTCTAAGTGGTTAATGAGGGTGGAATAGGAAAATGTGTCATTCTGTTCCAAGCTCGTTGATGACACTGATGAACACAACTTTATTAGGAGCAGCAGATGTTGTCGTACACCCCGGAGGTGTCCCTGATAAGGAGCGTTGCCTTTCTGAATTTGCTGATGAATATTATCCGATGTTTCCATCTCACCATCACCCTCGTGTTCCGTCTCGCAGACAATGAGCCGTGAGCCCGCGGTGCTGCCTGTGATCTCAGCACTGTCCTTGTCACAGCACGAGCAGAGGCAGCTCCACAAACCCTTTCACAGCAGCAGGCTGGCTTTGTCTCTCATTCGAGGCTTTGCACAAGGTGATCTCAGATGGAAACAGGGAATGGGTTGGGTTGGAGGGAACTTAAAGATCATCCAACCCCATCCATGGGCAGGGACACCTTCCACCGTCCCAGGCTGCTCCAGCCTGGCCTTGGGCACTGCCAGGGCTCCAGGGGCAGCCACAGCTTCTCTGGGCACCCTGTGCCAGGGCCTCCCCACCCTCACAGGGAGGAATTCCCTCCCGATATCCCATCTAAATCTACCCTTTTCCACCTTACAGCCATCCCCCGTTGTTCTATCACTCCACACCCTTGTGCAAAGTCCCTCTCCATCCTTCTTGTAATCCCCTTTCCATACTGGAAGTCAGCTATCCTGCCTGGAATGGGCAATTTCCAGGCTGAAATGTGTTACATTCCTTGGGAGCCAAATTGCTTCCCAGAAGAATTTTAGGCTGGAGAGGCTCTCTGGAGCAGTCTCCCCATCAATACCACGCTCAGACAAAGTAAGAATGTAGCAATTAGATGACATTTGTGGCCATTACCATCAAAGAACAGTATATTAATGATGTTATACAGAACCATTTCCCAGTATTTCCTCAGAAACTCTTGTTGGGTCTACCCATAAATGTCTCATAAAAGCTATAAATATTCAAGAAAGGAAGTCAGTTACATATAAAGACCTCTAATAGGCACTATGAATGAATTCTGAACCGTATAACAGCCAGGCACCTGTGAAAAATGGCAAGAGGATGTGATCTATACATTATATATGAGGCACTTTGCTACAGCTGCGAAGATTTCGAGTTATTCAGCGGAGCTAGAAAATTAAAACAAGAGAATAGAACAAGAAAGGCATTTGAATTAAGCCTTGTGTGGAGCTGCTTCTTACTCAGCGATCATTACAATAATTTGTTTTGCACAAAATAGATTTATAAAAGCTCATGAATTCCTGTTAAATGCAAATTCACCTTGCTGGCATTTATTTAACTTTCTACAAGTTGCTCACAATGGGTTTGTGACCAGAGTAGATGAATCTTCCAATCAAATGCAACAGGCAGAGCTGGACACTGAGATGTCACCGAGCCATATTTCAGTTATCTTGTGTGTATTTTTAATACACAGCCAATAAAATCATGGTAAAAATAATATTTAAAATGAAACTGAATTTTAGGGGTTTTCTCTCTCTCCTCCCTTCGTTCTTGTCCTTTTAATCAGCAGCAGCAGCAAAACTCGCGGCAGGTCCTGGGCTTCCATTGACACCAATAAAAATTTGTTGTGAGCACTGAGGAAAGCAATTCCTGGCCGCAAAAGGCAGCAGGAAAGGTCTGGGTTTGGGGGAGCTGCCTGGCATAACCTGCAGATTTCCAGGATATTGGGGCAGAGGGCCCGAACCCACAGAGCCCACAGGGTAAATAACCCTGAGTGAAAATGTGGCACCTTCACTCCTGAGCAAGAGATTTGCTCAGAGGTGACACGAGATTTGCACGTGAGGGACCACCTGGAGCAGTTCCTGGCTGGAATTCATTGCTCAGGGCCTCCAGGAATGGTGCTGCACAAGCAGAGGGTTGATCTGTCCTGGCAGGGTGCTCCAGTTTTGGGATGCTGCCTGTGGCACTCCAGGGATCAGCCACCGCCCTGAGCCAGCTGTGCGTGAACCTGGAGCAATCCCACCCCCACCCTGCTGGGCAGCTGGTGAAGATCCATACTTTGACCTGCAAAATATGCGTGGAAAGGGGGAAAAAAATGGACTGTATTCTCCTCTTCTGCCTCACAGATCTGCCTTAGGTAGGCCAAGAAAATTCCTGGTGGCTGGAAAAAGCGGCTATGGGCAAGTCTGTTCTCCACTCCACAACAGGGTTCCAGTGCTGAGAGTGAAATTTCACCATAAAATCAGAGAAGCAGCTGAAGATTTTTCTTTCAGCCTGACAGGACATCTCTCTAAGAGGCTTCAGTCACTCCTGTGGCTGGGTAGGCTCGAGGAACTCAAGGTGTCCCTGTGTTCACAGCAGTAGCCAGACAGGAGAGGCTCCTTGTCCCCACAGCAGTTTCCCAGCTGTGTGCCACAAACCCCTCCTGCTCTCCTGGGCACGGGTGCCTCTCTTTTTTGGGAGCACCACCCCTGGGATTTCTGTTGAAGGAATCCTTGTGCAGCTCTTGCTACACCCGAGCACTGACTGAGTGGGAGAAAAGCTCCCTCTACGTCTGAGCATCCTCAGAACTCCCTTCAGCACCACTGAGAATCCCAGCACTCGCTACGGAGCCTTCCACTCTGTGAAAAGAGCTGGGTCAGTCTCATCCGCTCGTGTTTTCAGCCTTCCTCACCTGGTGGTTTGTGACTTTCCAGAGATGAGCTGCATATCACATTTATATGCTTTGGAGGTACGAGGAAACCGTGTAGCAGCACTGGGAAACAAGTGCCACAAGCAGAGGTCACAGTCATCAGGGTGTGTTTGAATGCTGCCTAATGAGTTACCCTCCTTGCTAAATAAATAATTAATGCTTGCATTTATTGAAGACAAACGCTGTCACGATCTTCAGGCACCGAAGCTGAAAGAGCTACGTGAGAGGATGTGAGCAGAGCATTGTTAAAAGTGTTCTTTCAAATATTTGTGCCGTAGGAAGCGACGGCTGCAGGCAAGCAGTCCTCGGCTTTCTGGTGGTGAAGAGACTTTCCAAACCATCAGCTTCTCTCTCACCCTTTGGGAATGAAACATTTTCTTTTATTAATGCAACAGTCTGGGCGTCTGCGTGGTCACAAGCTACCTACAAAAACTGCCTGAGACCAGGAAAAAAGTTTTCACTTCCAATGCACCTGAATAATTTCCACAGTTTGGCTTTTCTGGATGCCTCAGTGACTTGGAGTGGCCCCTTGGCGGTTCTTGTTCTCCTCTTTCTCAATAGATTATTCATCTGTCTTCCAATCTAAGCAGGAACACAAGCTGCAGTCAAACCTGCTGCCACCAGACCCTTCTCCAACCAGACACACAGCATTCCCCCAGGGACCAGCCCCTCCGGAGGAAGGAATAAAAACCCACCACAAAACATGAATATTTATCCCTGCTGCTCTGCTGCAGGAAGAATTTCCATCTCTTTTTCTATTGCTGAAAGAAAAAGGGGCCAAAAATTCCTTCTCGTGCTAGTGGGAAGAAAATAGAACCACTACAGCACTTGTGAAAGTCCTGGATTCATCCCAAGGTGCAGCACTGGGAGTTGGCAATGCTGGGGAAACCCACTGTGGGCTTTTGGGGTGACACCTGGGGTCAGTCCTCACCTGGAGGAGTCACCAGCAGTCCAAGGACCAGGCTGAAGCCTTGGCTGGTGTAAATCAGCCTAAATACACAGGCTTTGGCTCCCTGTGGCTGAGAATCCAGCTCTGTGTGTGACAGCCTGGCCTTGGGAAGGTTTCTCCAGGCTGTGGAGATGCTCTCTCCACGCTTTGGAGCAAAGTAATGAGCACTCAGGGAGGAATAGAAAGAGAACTGAGTTCATTTTCAGATTTGTGGGAGTCCTTTATCATCCAAACTCCGATGGAAATGGTCTCCTTGAAGATTATAACACTCAGACAGAAGCCAGGCACGGCCTGGCTCTTAATCGTTCTCGAGATTGATATAAAATACAGCACAGGAGCTACAATATTAAAAATAAAAAGCTCCATAAGAAGCTCATTCTTAAGCATTTTTTTGGCTTTGATGTGAGGAAGATATTTTATGTGTCAAAAAACCTACGGAGCTGGGCCTTGGCACCGGCCTTGAGGGAAGGGATTATTCCATGGCTGTGGTTGTACATCAGCTGTGGAAGGGAAGACCAAAGCTATAATTAGGCCTCTCCCAGTGCCATCGTGTTGGTGTCTGTGGATAATTGTTGCAGCCCACACGCTTGTCCATATGTTTTCCTGTGAAGGGTGATTAATCCTCCTCTTCTTCGATACAATACGTAGTTTATGCAGGGAATATTTCTTTACGAGCAGCAGAATTCCTGTGTAACAGGAAAATAAAGCTCCTAATCCTGCCATTCCCCTGGGGAAAAGCCAGCCCAGTAAACGGCATCGAGGTCTTAATTTTCAGGAGTTGTTTATAGCGAGAGGACGACCCCAGACAAGGCAGGGCTGCTCAAAATCTGCCATCTGGCCAGGCAGCAGGGCCCAGGGCTTCGGGGAGGTTTAAACAGGCATTGTTTTTAAAGCCTGGCTTTTCCCTCATGCGTTAATACCTTTAGGAGAGGGAGAACAGCCCCTGACTGCTGCGGGCTCTGCCCAGGGGCTGCACTCAGCGCCTCGCAAAGAGCTGGCACCGCTCTGCCAGGAGCGCCCGACAATTCGGGATGGTGGAGGCGGGGAAAGAATTCCCGGTTTTCTTTCAGCAGGTAAGCACGGGAGCCACCTCTATCTTATTTTATTAAGCTGTGTTTGCTCCTGAGTGATGCACAAAACGCCTGTTTAAAGCCTCAGCCTGTTGTTTTGTGGTGGCAATTCCGTGCACTCCCTGACCAGCCCACAGCCCCACCTGCCCCAGTGTTTCACCAGCAGGGAAAACAGCTAAAAATTACAGTTATTAGTCACTATTCCCCCCTTCTTCTGAGTCATTAACATCAATTACTAACTGCTGCATTGTCAATTAAGACTATCACTTGCTGCTATTCACTGCTAATGTGCTAATTGTCATCAATTTACTGCCTCAATTACGTGGTCATACACTTGCCTCGAGGTATAGTGGTGTGACATAAAGGATCTGGAGGAGAAACAGGCTCTCCCTGATTTTAATGCAGGAACAGAAACCTGGAGGGAGTTTGAACATGCTGGATGGAGTTGCAGAACTCTCCTAGAGAAAAATTATTCTAACACACAGATGACGGTAAGGGGAAAAAAAACACAATTTAAGTTGTTTTACAAGACTCTTTGTTATTCCTGACCCTTCCACTGAAAATGTGATGTTATTTCACCTGCAATAGATTCACGGATCGTGTTCACTCTGTAATCATGTATATATTTTTGCCTAATTATATCTGATTGCTTGGTGCATGTTGTACTTTCTAATGAGCATTGAATTATTAATCTGCTGCCGAGCCTTTCTCAGCACACAAAAGGGAAAGATGTCTGGTGTCATTGAACACATTCTATTGTGTTCCCTTCAAGCAGCAGCAAACTTTAGGATTCAGCAGTGTGCCACATTCTTACTAGAGACACAGCCGAGTTCTCTTTGACAGGTTTTAAATAATATGTTTTTGCTATGCTTTATCTGACACTAAGCTGCCCTGAAAATAGTAGAGTAAGTCTGCTAGTGAGAATAAAATCAGACAAACTCCTGAAAAAAATATATAAAAATCCTTCCTGCTTCTATTTTTCAGTCCTTAGGCAAATAACCTTGTAGGCTGTGTGGAAGGGTCTGATTTCTTTCATGCAGTTGCTCAGCAATCCAAGGAAATAAAGCAGAGATGCTTATCCAGAGCAAGGGTCCAGGGAAAACAATGGATCTTTTTCCCAGCAAAGGAACAGGGATGTTTCACCCAAAACTGTGATGGGCACTTGATTTTCATGTGTGATATTTACCTGTGATGGAGGATTGGGGGTGGAATCTTGGTCCAAACCATCCTTGGCACTGGCACAGGGTGCCCAGAGCAGCTGTGGCTGCCCCTGGATCCCTGGCAATGCCCAAGGCCAGGCTGGACATTGGGGCTTGGAGCAGCCTGGGACAGTGGAAGGTGTCCCTGCCATGGCAGGGTGGGAATAAGATGAGCTTTAAGGTCCCTTCCAACCCAACCCATTCCATAATTCCAGGATGAATCTATAATTTGATCCCAATAAACCCTCTCTTTGGCAGGTGCTGCGCTGTCGATGCCTCCCAGCCCACCCATGCACCGAGGGCACCCACCTGTGGGCAGGTAGGTCCCAAAGGAGGGGTCTTGGATGGAGGGGGGACACAACCAGCTCAGGCTTTCAGCTGAAATCACTTTTAAATCGTTTTCCCTGGAGAGCAGTGTCCTCCAGCTGAGGTTTGGTAGTTCTCCTGCTCCTCCAGGGTATGGAGGGACTGCTGGCCATTTGTCCTTACCCAGGTTCCCATCAGCTGTGGGAAACCTCTGGCCTTCTCTCCCTCATGATATCAGTTCCTCTGGCACAACCTACCCTTCCCAGGTGCATTTCAGCTCTGTGCGTGCAGAAAACTCTGGAGCATCTCTTTGGCTGTGTTGGGCTGTGCAGGGTGGTGTTTTAAAATGTGTGAGAGGAGGGGTTTGCTTTTAAAATTGTAAATCTTTTATTGGCTCCCTAAATCTCTTCTCATAACACCCTGCTTGTGCTGGACAGAATAAATGTCAGCTTTGGCAGCTGGCATCGCTGTTTCCTGGTGATTGTTCCAGTCTAATGCTAAAGCTGATTCTCATCTCCAAAGATATTCCAGGCTCAGGGCACGAACTTAGATTCTGGCAAAAAGGAATGGAACCAATGTAAGAGATTAAGATTTGTGTTTGTTGGTTTAGAAGCTTTTTAGATGTGCTTGAGGAAAATTTGTGGAAGAGAGATGAGGTTCAAATGTTTTATAACCGTGGGGTGAAACATTTCTTTGGCTCCGTCACGACCAAAACTTTGGCTTCATGGGAACTGAGTGGCATCAGTTTGGGGTGTTTTTTCCATATCTAGATTTTCCTTTTGGTTTTGCTTCTTTGCTCTCTTATCTCTGTTCTCTGACAAAAATTTCTGGAGAAGAACAACCAACAGAGGCTGCAGACTCTGTGCATTTGAACTGCTGCTTGTTGAAATTAGTTTAATGTAATAATTACTTCTTTTCCCAAATATACTTTTCATGTGAAGTGATTCAGGAATGCAGCTGTCAAACGGGAGGGGGAGGAGGAGGAGGGAAGTGCTGAATAATGAGGTGGGAATGATGCACGGTGGAGGCAGTGTGTGAGGGCAGCACTCCCCGAATCCACCCCTGTGCCCCTGCGTCCCAACCACGCCGAGCCAGTCCAGCTGCTCGTTCCAGAGTGTCCTTGTCCCAGCGTGGGGCGGTGCTGATCAGCTGGGACATCACTGCAGGCTCTGACCTTGAGAATGCAGCTTAGAAAGTCAGAGCAGATCAGCTTGGCACAGCCAAAGGGAACTTTAACATGGATGTAAAGACACATTTTGTTGATGTACTCCCAGACTTCCTGAACTGACTGTGTAAAATTCCATGTCTATGGTCTTTTCTCACTTTCTGGGGAGAATCCCAGACTGGTTTGGATGGGAAGGGACTTAAAGCTCATCCAGTGCCACCCTTGCCGTGGGCAGGGACACCTCCCACTGTCCCAGGCTGCTCCAAGCCCCAATGTCCAGCCTGGCCTTGGACACTTCCAGGGATCCAGGGGCAGCCCCAGCTTCTCTGGGCACCCTGTGCCAGGGCCTCCCCACCCTCCCAGGGAGGAATTCCTTCCCAACAGTTGCAAATCTTTAGCACCCTGATGCAGGGAATTGCAGCCAGGTGAGGTGGTTGGGTGTGTTTCAGTGTGACAAACCTCCAGACCGATGTTCTCCTCCTGATTTTGCTCTCCCAGCTGTAAAGTCCTCCTCCAGGCGTAAGAGAGTTTTCCTTTCCATCCTGTGCCTTGCAGGACCCCACCTGAATTCCAATTAAGAAGCTGATTTATTTGAACTGTAGCAATAAAAGTGGTGACCCTCCTTTATTAATGACAGGGAAGGGGAGAGAAAAACAGCCCATAAATTACATCAGCATCAGATCCTCAGAGGGGAGCTCTGAGCAGATCTCGAAGGATAGAGACAAAAGAGAGGGAAAATCAGGTATTGTGGTTAGAAAGTAACTGGGAATTGTTGGTGAACTCAGAAACATAAATAATAAGTAATTGCCAAAGTGCCAGTTGGTTTTGGGGTCTGGTTTGAGGGGGTTTTTTGGAGAGGGAGAGTTTTCTCCCTCAAACCACCTGCTCTAGACCTAGAAATTATTTCAAGAAGTTGAATACATCTCTTTTTGCTCTTGCAAACTTCCATCCAGTTTTATTATTTGGGTAGGTAATACCACAAATACAGATGGCATTTACCCTTGCCTTGTTTCCTCCCAATCTGTTCTCTTTTCTGGGTTAATACCTTCTCCCACTCTGCTCTTCTATTTCAACGTAGTGTTTAAAAATAAAATGGCAGATTTCTCTCTGCTTTTCCTCTCTGTTTCTTCACATTTATATTTTGACTTTGTTACCTTTGGCTCACCTTATCTGCCTACACAGAAAGCTTTTTTTGTTTGTTTGTCAGATTCTTCTGCGTAACTTTTCCTAGAACTCAGAGAAAGCTGTGCTTAAAGAAGAACTTTCATGCCTTTCAACCCAATTCATTTTCTCTTAGTACATTTTATTCTTTATAATTTCAAGATTTATGATTTACAAACAGAAGAGAAGCAAGGAGCTAAGGGAGACAAAAACAGGAGGGTGGGGAAAAACAAAATCTGTATTTTAGTTCAGGTTACTGCCTAAAATGATGACACTGGGTCCATTTTTCTCCAGTACAATGGAAGGTATTGAATTTGGAGATTCATGCATGAACTAAAATTTGGCAGGAAAAAGATCAGTTTAGTGAAATTCAAAGCAAGTCCTTACAGTGAAATTGTGTGGGGAGTGAGGGTGTCAGATTGAACTTTAATAGAAATTTTTCCCTTAATTTTTTTTATGACAGTGTTTTATTAAAAAACCCACAAGCACTTCAAGAAGAAAACATTGCTCACAGTGTAAAAGTTTGAACGTAGCACTTCGAAAACAGGAGTGAAACTCTTCTGTCTCCTTCCACACATCATCCTTCATTTTGGAAGTACTCCAAAAGAAATCATCTCAGCCTTTCAAATCAACTTGTTTTACTTTCTTGCTCTAAAGGCATTCTTTAAGCCAGACTCTATTTTGAACACCTTCACTCTCCCTAATAATCATCTGCTTGATGGCTTTACCACAACTAGAGCAAAAAAAATCAAATTCTCCAGCTGCAGTTGTGAGGCTTCCCTGTCCCAAGAACACAAAAGAAGGTTCCTGCCAGCCCATGCTGCTGTCATTTGCAAACTCTTTGTCACATTTTGTCGCAGCAGGGATCAATATTTGCCACGGTGCCAAGGCGGCAGCTCCATATGCCGCCTCTTTTTGTGGAGGGCGTGCCAAAAATAACACTGTGGTGCAGCTCCTGGGGGAGGTGGTGCCGTGGACGTGGACAAATGGATCTGGTCTCCTGATAAAGCATCCATGGGCACCCTTCTGTTGGGCCAAAAGGCAACCAGAGCTTTGCCAGGGGTGATTTGGGGTGCAAGGACTCACCGTGGATCTCAGCGGGAGCTGGGTGGGTGTTTGGGTGCTTAACAGCACTCCAGCATTCCTGCAGGCTGATTAATCCACCAAAAGCTCGTCATTATCCCAGTGTTTCCCTCTGGACTCCTTAGCATGTGTTGGTGTCTGGCTGTCTCTTTGTAGCATACGTTCCCCCTTTCCCAAACCCACCCCGAGCCAATCCCGGGGCGCTTCCGCAGCGTCGGGGCCGCGCGGCCGCTCCGGCACTGCGGGGTGACCTTTGCTCAGCGTGGTGTTCATTAAGTTATAGGGTGGCAATGCCATGGCAACGGGAGGCTGTGGCTGCACTGATCACCAGGCAGCATTTGCTAATTAAAGGCAGCTCCACGCTCATGTCTCGCCGCTTCCCGGACACAAAGGCGAGAGGCAGCGGGCGCGAGTTTGGCACTTGAGGGAAGGTGTGGAAGGAAACACTTTGTGTGCTGCTCCTTTCCCACTGCTGTCAGAGCCATTCCCCGGTGAACTCATCTTTCTGAGAACCCAAAATGAGGCACAAATGTTCCTCTTGACCTGATGAATCTCGTATGCCTGTACGTGTCTAATAAAGGCACTGTTATGACCAGAGAGGAATTTTGTTTACACACCAGTTGGCACAAGGTGTTTGCTGGTGGCTGTGGGTGTTGATTTGATTTCTAACCATTAATTTAAAGGAATATTGAATTTCCAACTGCAGCTATTTTCTCGTATCGAAGCCGCTTTGGAATCTGAGGTGTTTATGTTCTGGCGAAGTTCTTTGGATTCTTTTTTCCTGACAAGAAAAGGAGGACAGACATTTGCTGGGTTCTTCTGTTCCTTAGGCCACATCCACAACCTTGTGCTTTTCACTTTTGGAAATTGCCCCAGGCACTGCACACCTATAAAATGTCTTTTCTTTCTCTCCTTTCCACAAGCTGTGATTCTCAGCAAGGTGTGGTCAGCTCGGCTTCCCAGGCAACCACACACATCCAGCCACAACACGCTCCCGAAAAGGACTTTTCTCTTTGGGATCCCTCATGGTGTCCTTCCTCATGGATCAGGATTTTCCTAGGAGCAGAGGACATGATTTGAATAGGAATTTCACAGAAATGAGCTGAAAACCGTGGTTGGTAGGTTCTGAACACAACCCATTGTTTCTTATGGCTGCCACACCTCTCCTCTGTCCCTCGCATCTTCCTTTTCCTTCTTAAAGGAGATTCCAGACGTGCACAAATAGAGCCAAGAGCTGAATACCCCACCCCAAAACTCCTTGTAGAGCAGGCTGCCCTGGGAGCTGTTCCCCTGAGGAATGAGGTTTAGCTCTTCCCAGGCAAAGGAAAGAACTGATGGTGACTCTCTCAAACTGAGGGCAGGATCTCACCAACTCATCATTTCCCCGCCGTATTTTTGTGGTTCCAACCCTTAGCGTTCTCAATCCTTTTCCTTATAAAGTGCTTTTCACCACAATCACTCACCAGCTTTCCACAAAGCAGTGGCCTGGGAATCTGTGACCTCTGGAAATCCCTTCAGGGAGATTATTCTGCAATAGTAACCTGGCACCCAGGGCCAAACCTCTCTGTGCACGCAGGGAAGCGCATCATCTCTGATGTATTAATGTGATTTGATGCCATCATTTAAGCAACTGGAGATGCAGATGTGGAAGAATCTGTGCAGACAGAAAATTAAATTGTATAGATCATGAACATCTCAGGGTTGATTAAATGAAATGAGAGTGCATTTCCTCTTTCATACGGAAAGAGGCTTAACATTAAAAAAAACCCTAATCTTTTCTAAGATAAAGTTCATTAACACAATGATTATTCATTTGGCTTTTATAACGATACTGCTGCTTAATCACCAGAACATTGCTTCCTGTGCTCTAGGAGAACCAGCAGGAAGCATTTGAAGAGACAGAGCTGGTGCTAATGCAGGATGGAATCTCAGTGCCTTTCATTTGAAAAGTGAATTCCTGCTCAGGTTTCTAAAACCCCACCCGTCAAACAGCAGGAGCTTTAAACCCAACATTAAATTTATACAGCAGTGACGCCTCAGGTTTCCTGTTTCTACACAGTTAACATCTAAGTTTCCTCCTGGGTCCATTTCATTATTTACTATATTATTTGCCTAGAGCAGCACCCCAGAGGAGCATTGTAATCAGGAACTGAGCTTGTGTTGGGAGAAATACAGCACAGTCACTCCAGAGCTGGCCTGGCCTCTTGAGTTTATAATCCTAATAAACAAGGGAAACAGTAATAGAGACAAACAAATGCTGGAGGAAGTTGAGCTGTCTGTTTAATGACTTCTTCTCACCGCACTTTCCATTCCCCACCTCGTGCTCCTGCACGGTTCCAACCATTTCTCCCACACTCCCTGCCTGGCTCAGTCTGAAATTCCAGGTGAAGGTCTTCATTTCACCTTTCCCTTAACCTTTGCTCATCATTCCTGCTCTTCGTTGCTATCTTCCTTCATCTCTCTCTCCTGGCAGCTCCTCAGTGCTGGTGGCCATTCTGTGACTGTCCCTCTGGCATCGGGGTCAGGCTGGTGTCCTGATGCCACCCCAGATGCCACTGAGCAATGGCGCTGCCTCTTCTCCTCCCTGGCAATATTTGAGGGCAGGAATTGGAATCATTTAACCCCTCTCCCTTTTCCAGGAGTGTTTTTCCTCTACAAAACTGGGTGGAGCGTGTGTGGGGAGCGTGGAGGAATTAAGGAAGGAACTGGGAGGTGCCTCCAAAGAAAGAGGGAATGTTTGGAAGGCAATCAAAGAGGATTTTAGGACCTGCTGATGTTGTAAATGTAGGGCAGAGGGGTCTGTTTGCAGGCTGCCCTTTCTCCATAGGGAAAGCAAATGCCCCAGGAGTCAGCACAGGCTTCCGCTCATCAGCAGAAGGGTTCAGAAAATGCTCTGTTCTTCAGGCTGCTGCTCACAGGCATTTGTTTGCTTATTTTTACTTCTGCGAGAAAGGGAAGTCCTATAAAGAGCCTCCTTCTTGTTCACGCATAGAGGGATAGGGAAACTGGCACACACCTGAGCATCTGCACCTCACTGAAAGGGCTGAAATCAAAGGGGCTCGGTCTGAGCCCACCCAGGTGTAGGGAAGAGGAGCTCTGAGTCTCCCTGAGCAGCCTTTCAGTCCTGGTGTGATCTGAGCAGGCTGCCAGGCTGCCCTCTGCTTGCTCTCATCTTCTTTTTGGCAAGCAAGAGAGCACAAACCTTCCTTGTGCCCCTGATTAGTGCCGAGTTTGCTCTGGGTTGTTCATCGTGAGCTCTGCTCTGATACCGGGTGTGACAGATAAAATCACCTCTTACCACACTGGGATCCTGCTACCTTCCTCAAGAGTCTGTGGGATGGAATGTGCACAAGAAGGGGGGATTAGGAAGTGGTCTGTTTCGCCTAAAAGTTTCTAAAGCAACTCTCATTCCGTTTGTGGCATCCACTCCCAATTCCCTGGGGATAAATCTGTTGGGCTCAGGAGGGACAGAGAGTCCTTTTCTTTCTCCTACCTGCTCAGTGCAGCAGAGGGAAAGCTGGATAAAAACAATCAGGGAAAATATAGCAACACTTCTGCTCTAGTAGGAGCTGTTCTAATCCAAATTAGCTGATAAAAGCATTCTTGAGAGTGATTTGGTATTGAAGTCCACAAAAAAATGGTGAAAAGGTTACATTTGAAAACAGAACTTCTGAGTACAGATTGTTGCTGCACAAATGCTTTGGAGTATCTGGGAAGATCAGGTTTAACACTCTGCCTTGTTCTTCCCATTTCCCTCTCAGACCCTTTCATATCCAGCTTCTAGAAGAGTGAAAGGAATGTGGCAGCATTTTTAAATTAAACTCAGGTGTGCAAACAGCTCTGATCCTTCTGCCTCCACAGCCACACGCATAAGAAAAAACCATATTTACTACAGGTCATTGTTTCTGCATTTAATTTTGTATTTATTTGTTTGGTAAGGCTCCCCAGTCAGATGCTCTGGGCACTCCTGGCTATTAATTGCAAGCTCAGCATGCCATGCAATTAAGGGAAACAAAACAGGACTGGAAAGCTTCAAAAATAGATAGGAAAAGAGGAAAATGACAACGGCAGATAGGAAAATCACAAAATCTGTTTGCAATCGCTGCAGAAGTCACCAAACTCGTGTGTTGGCACAGGAGGTGAGCTGTGAGAGCAGGATGGGGCAGGGAGGACAGGCTTTCCTCAGGGCAGGACTGCCCAGCCCTTCCAGGAGAGGGGACAAGGCAGAGAGACCTGGGCAGCACCAAAGCACAAATGTTCTTCCAAGCCAAACAGTCCGCTCTCAACTTCAATGAGCATTTTGCTCACAGGCAACTTTCGCTCCCGAGACATCTCTCCCGTAGTTCTTACAGCATAAATAGCCCCTCATTGTTCAGTTTTAAAGAAAATAAATGATGCTTTCAGCCCAGTGCTTTTCATCGCCTGTGAGTGATATCAGCAAAGCACTGGTGCTGGTTATGTCTGTGGAGATACAGCCTTGCAGTGCAGATGTGTTATTTAAATTACAATGCTGGGAATACATTTGTGTCAGTAGCTTTCCATCTCCTGCACCAAGCATTGAAGTTGTGAGGGGAAGAAAGCCCTGTTTTTTCCTGAGCACCACTGTATTTTCCTCTTTTCACAAGCCAGTTTGTTACATCTGAAGAGCTTACTCATGCATCCCCATCCAGTTCATTTTTATTACAGCTCTGTGTTTGTTACAGATAAGCTCCAAGGATGCAGCTGAAAGCTGGGCTCTTTCCAGTTCCCATGTATTTTTTTTTCCCCCAGGTTTTAATCGTTATATAACATTGTGTTATGACACAGCCTCCCTCTCGCTGAAAGAAAATTGCTAAACTCGGTTTATCGAATGTTTGAAGGGTACAAAGTTCAGATAAGAAAAGTTGCGATAGTAATCAAAAATGTCAGTGAGAATTATAAGTTTCTGGAAGTATAAAAGGATGTTTCTTATATTTCTTTCCTCTTTTTGCCCTTTCCCTTACAATATTCTGATTTCCCAAATACTCAATGTTTGGAGAAATCTCTTTTCCATGGGCTGTTCCTCTTTTCCACCCCTTTTAAGAGAAAACCTGGCAGGTGCAGGCTCTGTAGAAGCAGCCAGTGGTCATTTTTGGGTGGTCATTTTTGCACCTGCCCTCGGTGGCAGCCCCTGAGTGCCCCAATTTCACAGCAGGTGGGAGTCTGAGTTTATTGCAGAAGACAGGGGAGGTTTGGCCCAGCGGCTGCTGCCTGATGAGCGACACCAGAGAGGACAAGGGCAGATTTGTTTCTCGGAGGCACAGACCCAAAGGACATCCAAAAAAAGCCACAGGGAAATTCTTGTTAAGTATTAGGGGGAAAACAGCTTTTACAATGAGGACATTGGACACTGGGACAGGCTGCCTTGAGGAGATGTGGATATTCTGCAGCTGAAGATGATCAGAATTCAGCCCAAACTCGAGCTGCAGTCAGTGCTGGTCCTTCCCTGAGTGCTGGGCATGGACCAGATGACCCTGAGGCCCCTTTCAAACAGAATATCCCCATGGTTTTAATGCCTGGTGGGTTTCTCTCCACATGAAACAATTATTTAGCACCCACAGAACACAATATTGGTAATTTCAATCCCTTTTTTTTTCCCTTCTGCACCTTTTTTCATCTACACAGTCATTCTTGCAGATCAATCATGCCTTGCTGTCACGGGAGACAATCATTGTGATCACTTACAGAAAGAATCAGCATAATTCTGAATGTTTCACACCCTAAAAAAGGGGAGGATGACAAAGTTGTTCTTCTGTCCCAGAACTGAACTGCCAGTCTTGCCAAAGCTCACCCACGGGCAATTAAGCATTCATCAAACACTAACACTCACATTCCTCTGGGGTTTAGAGCGAATTAGTACAATATGGATGTCATGGTGTCTGTCAAAGACAGGATAAGGGATTGGGGGTTACTGATAGGAACCCAAGGACCAGCTCTTCAGCATTTCCCTCGTGCTAATTAACTTGGATTATCCGTGATGGCACTTCGGGGGGTGGTGGGACTGAAGTGGTCTCAGGGAGTGTCGGAAGAAAAGCTCAGGTGTTCAGAAGGGCTGAAGGAAAGAGGATTTGTGGTGATATTCCCCAGCTGATCTCATCCACTGAGCGCTACAGGCCAACATCTCTCCCAGGAACATCTGACAGACAGAGAGCAAACATCCTGTGTGCTGGAGATCAGCATTTCTCTGCCTGTGATGGGAGATTCCTGGCAAATTCTCCAGGATCACATACACTGCTTGCATTCACGTGGGGGTTCAACCAGATAACAGGAAACTCAGGAAAAACCTGCTGGAGTTTTTGGACACCCCACAGATCCCAGCCCTTTCACTGAGGAGTTGGGCTATAGATGCTGTGATTCCTTAGACAGTTGTTTTGTATCCCAAGTAGCCAAGGAATGGTTCTAATCATTCCTAGATATCTGATTTTTACTGGAATCCCACTGTCCAAGCTGACAGTGCATCCAGTATGGGAAGAGTGATGGCCAAAACTTTGTGACAGACTTTGAGCCAGAGAAGGAATGCTCTGAACGTGACCCCCTCAATATTTTAGCCCTCACCAGTCCGACTTCTGTAAGCGTAACGTGGCCAAGCGAAAGGCCAAGAATGGATACATCAATATTTATTTATGGCTATGCCCATTTTAGCCAGGATAGCACTAAATTTTGGGTTTCTTCCTCTCTTCCCAGCTTCTGCTATGTTTTATTCCTTTTCCACTTCTTTCTTTTCTTTATTGAGTCTAAGAGGAGGGATAAAAGATAGGTGGAAGGTGGGAAAAGGAGAATTACCCCAGAATATTGAGATATTCTGTGACTCTGTGATTTTAGTTCCTATTTACACCGTTGTTCTCTGCAATCCAGTGGTTGAAACCCAGCTGAAGAACAAAATTCAAGGAGAACCTGAGCCTATTCCTGTTCTTCTTCTATTATTCATGAATTCTTCAGTGGTAAATTGACTGAAAAAATGGGTAAAACTAATTTGATAATTATAAGTTAATAAAACCTCGACGCTGCTTACCCAGGAGTCAGTAACCATAGATCTGCTCTGTTGAAGCAGTTTAAATACATAAAACTGCTAATTACTAATGCAAATTCATAGTGGAGGAAACGACGGTGCAGTTACACCGAGAGAATAAATGTTATATTTTTCCTGCAAACAATTTTTATGATTGTAAGAAATTCCAATATTGAGCTGTGCAAAATCACTATGGGGCCTTTTGTATATAGAGGAGTCGAGGGTTGAAAACCAGTTATGTAAAGATTTTCTTGGACTGGCAAGGAGGATTAATTAGAGCCTTAACAAGGCAGAGGGTGAGGATTTTGACAAATCACCAGAAAAATTGTGCTGAGTCCTGGGGCAGAGGCTAAAGCAGGTCCAAGACACATATTTATATATATATATTTTGTTTTTCTGGGTGACTGGGGGTAGAGGCCTGGATTTGCAATATCTTGGCGGCTGAGGATCTGAGGCAAACGTTTGCTCTGCTGTAAAAAGTGGGCCTGGGGTCTCTGCAGACAGGAGAACAAATTCCTGCAGCTCCTAAATTCTCCCCTAAGCTTGCTCAGATTTCAGCTGGGCCCAGGGTGATACCACAAATCTGCCTCCCAGCTCGCTGTGCCTCGCTGCGTCTCACCGAGCTTACCCACAGCCAAAATGAAAATGTTACAAGAGGATGGAAGAAATAAAGTGAACTTCCAGGCCTGAATATTTGATATTCTAATATTCATTAAGAGGCAGTAATTATCTGATTGCATCTATTAATTCTGGCACATTACATTGCTTCAATCTTTAAACTCCACATAAATTTTTTGCCAACTAATTAAAATAAAAGGAGCTGGGTTTTATACACCTTCTTTATTCTTAATCCTTTGTTCCTCTTCCCTGAGTGTGTCCCTGTCAAGCGGGGGGGCTGTGAGTTATTGGGAATCAGTTTGCCCAAGTAGGACGAACTCTTGGGAAATGAGACCAAAAAAAAAGAAAAGGAAAACATTTCATGTCTCACTTTCATCTTCAGAGTGCTGATATTAATAAGTGAGCACCTAAAAAGAAACACCTGCATCCTGAAATTAAGGATTTGAGGCATCTCTGATAACCCAGTTCACCTATGGCAGGCAGTGGAAAGGAAAAAGCATCTTGGAAATAATATTGGGTACTGGAGGGCCTTGAGGTTGAACTGATTTCTTCAGTTCGTGATTAGTTGCCTTTGAACCAGAAGAATCCAAAGAAAAGCAAATAAAAGTCAGGGCTTCCCAGGGAAACCACTGCGAACTGGATTCGGCATTGTGCAAAACCAACACGAGACATCCAAACAAAAATATTTACAATAATTATATACAAGCGTGTGGATATCTATAAATTCCTGCACGTGATGATTCATTCAGACTAATTAGTTCATTTAGAAAGATCTGAGCTTTTTGGTCTGAGTTCCCACATGGATTAAATGGGGATAATAATGCTTCTGTGCTGATTGTAACGAGCACTGGAGGAGAGCCATGGAATTGTGAGATTTTATTTATTATTTTCTGGGAATCTTGGCCATCCCCAAAAAGCAGCCACCAAAGGAGTGGAAATGTGGTGGGAAAACATTTTTTCGTCTTCAGCCCTACCTGGCACAACCTTTCAGATAAGGGCAAGGCATCCAAAAAACCCACTCATTTTCCTGTTAAGCCCGAGGGGAAAATAGATAAGAAAATTGTCAGATCAGTGTTTATCAAGGGCTAGATGTGATCGCAGCATTTACATGTAATTTGTTCATTTGTGTCACAACCTGCTGGACAAATACATAATTTTAGTTCACATCATCACTGTCACAAATATTTAATGGGTCTCGATAATTTCGCATTTTTTGGTATCTATATATTTTATTTATATATTACCGGATCAAAAATTAAAGCAATGGCTCAGTGAAAAATCTGTGAAATAGAGACGTAATCTGTGCTCTGATATTTATATCAAATTCAGGAAATCACAGCTTCCCTTTCAAAAGTACTTTGGATATCATTTTGAACACAGGTGAGGTGACACCCAGTGAATTTTATACCCCAGATCTGTGAGCTTTAGTGAACTGGATTCCCTTCCTCTCCGTGTGTACTGCCCTGGGTTGGGCTCCAATTTTGATATCTTGGCATCAGCTCATTTTTAATTCATTTGCTCTTTGTCCTGACTGAGGATCCATAAAATTATTCCTGTATTTAGGACTCACAGTGAAGAAATAATACCAGGTTTGCTTGCCAGGAACCCCATGGAAGGAAATCCTGCCACATCAGAGCTTTTTCTTGTTTTGCCGCCTTCTTTCAGCTCCAAACTTGCTGTGTAGTCCTTCCAGTGGAAAAGCATGAAATAACCATTTTATGGGAATGTTTTTAGGAGTTGCCCATCAAAAAGATGGAGACAAGGGGAGTTGGGTTATAGCAAACCTTCCCTGGCACTTAAATACAAAGAGAATTGCAGTTAAGTCAGTCGATAACACTTGGGAAGAACGAGAGGAAACCTCCCTGGCAGCAGCATTAATTCCCCTGGAATTTACACTGTTTTGCCATTTATTTTCCAATTTTGAGATTAAACATGAGAACACCCAAACAGAGACAATTGAGCAGATGGAGACGAAGATAACAGGGTGATATCCAGCAGGAAGGAGGGGCAGGGATGTGAGGGGGAGCACCACGTAGCTCATTCCCTCTTTGTTTGCACAAGTCAATACCTTCCCTTTCCAACAGCACACAAAAGAAAAGTCCCAGGAGCCTTAAATTACTTCTGCAGTCTTTACAGAGCGCCTCTCCAAAAGCAAAATGAATGGGATCTGCTGGGCAGCCAAAAGGAAAAGCCCATCTCAACACATTTTGTTCTGCTCAAGACAAAACACCCTGATCCCAGCTCAGCCCTCTGCTGCTGCTGCTGCTGCTCTTGTCTGGCAGAAGATTTAGAGCTGAGAGGGAGAGACTGGGCAGCTCCTGGGGAAACCAGGGCAGGGTGGGTGTTTGGGAAGAAACAGCCTGTGGAAAATGGGAGTCTGGCCTCAGCTGCAGGAGATCCTCACCCCAATGCAGCCCAAGTTGTTGAAGTCGATGGATTTGCTCTCAACTCGTGTTGGCAATCACAGGGGAAAAAAAATGACCCAAACAGAGAGGAATGAGTTGGGTGAGCAGCAGTGGGGTTCTGTAAGCTCTTCCTTTTTGTTTTTGATTGAAAACGATGCTCTCCTGGTCTGGCAGCTCAGTTTGGAGCATTGCATAAATAGTCAGACTTGGATTAATGGTTTTGAGTCTTGAACCGTAAAAAAAAAAATTTAAAAACCAACCAAAAAAACCACCAAAACCCAACAAAAATCCCCACTCCAAACAGCACATTTCTGAATGGATGGACCAGATTCCCAATCATTTTTATAGGATTTGTTTTTAATTATTTTCTTAGAAGGCCAACTAAACTCAGCTGGAACACCTGTGGGCTTCGTGTATGGCAACCATAACAAGAAATCCAGGTAACCACTGGTGTAACAACTCAGAAGTCTCCAAAAGCCATGTTTCTGTGACCTCACACACACCCTCGTCCAAAAATTCCTCTGAGAGACAGTGACAAAGGTGGTACTTTAAAATTTAAAACCAGTCTATGATTTTCTGATTCTCAAATCCAAAGGCAAGTGACCTCATTGCTGCTGCCTTTTCCCCTAAGGGTGAAACCACCACTAAATGGTTTCTAGAGGTGTGGCTGGAAGGTCACAGAGGTCAGCTGCCAGGTCAGGAAAGCACAATTTACCTCAGAAAATCAAAATTTTGTTGAGAACTGATGTGCAGCGATGAGGACTAGTCCATACAAGTAAAAGTAGTGCAGTGAGACAGTCCAGGCACAGCTCGATGAAATAAAGATGAGCTGAGCTGCAGTTACTCATTTTTACTGGAGGCTTCAGAAATAGGACCTCATCTAGTGAACAAATCAACTTTCTGCATGAATTTTAGATTAAATTTAATCAATTAATGGTGTTTCTTTTTTTTTTCTTATTTTTGCCTAAGATCAACTGAGCGGAATTTTCCGTGGAGTCCCTGAGCTACCTTTTTAATCCTGTCGAAATAGAGAAAATCAGGAGACATGGGCTCCTTTAATTGTTAACTAACGCTTTTAAAGGCACAGAAGTGGCTGCATGGGAGGTATTTCATCTCTTCCAAAGCGAGCATGTAATTCCTTATCCTAAGGCTCAATATCCTTGGACTGGTCAGCTCGGGAGCAGCCAGGGGAGGCGGTACAGTACAATAATTGCTTTTTGAGTGAAGCTGGTGGCTGGGAAACTTTACCTTTCCATTTAAAGTGCAGACGAAACCATTCCTGCACAGCTCCCGCTCTCTAATCTGCTCCACTTCAGGGCTGGCTCCTGGTTTTACAGCTGAGCCTTTGAACTCCGGTGTGAGCAGGGCAGAAAGTGCCCGTGCCAGGGATAATGACTGCTCGGGATGCAGTGTGGGGTGCACCATGTGCTGGAAGAGAGATAGGTCCTGAGAACCAGAGAGAGAGCCTCTTTCCTGGACCCAGAGGTGATCCTGGGAGTGCATCCAGGTCACCGGGGATGGGCTGAGAGAGGATTGTGGGTTTGTGGACAGTGTTGGGCCTATGAGATGTGATAATTGTAGTTTGTGACCTTATAGGGTATTGTTTACCTGTTACCATAATAGGCAATGTGTGTGCACTATCCCAGGTGATTGGGGGACACTGAGGTGAACATCTTTCCTGTTTATATGATGTGATATCCTGTTGGGTGCTGGTATTTAGGGAATATTCACTGCTCAATAAACGCTTGCACTTTTCCATCTTGTGTGCAGAGCCGTGCCCCTGTGTGAATACTGCAATGCAGGGATCCCGAGGGGCAGGGTTGATTCCTTTTTTCCCGTTCTTTGAGTGTGGGATGCCCCGTGCTGACCTTGCTCATCCTCCCTCCTCTGTCTGTGATTCCCACGGCAGGACAGCTATTTCTGTGGCCTTCTTGATCCCCTCCTCAGCCCATGTCCATCACATCTGGGGCCTCAATGAGGTGAGAGCGTGGTTTCCATGAGGAAAATGTTCCTTGAAAGGTTGGACTGGGAACAGCTGCTGGAGCTGAGGTGAAATCAGGGCAGGGCCGGGGTTTTGCTGTGGATGAGCTCCTGGAGCCTCTCTCCTGCTCCAGCACCTGCACGGGAGTTTGGGGACCCAAGTGTCTGATGTGATAACAAAGTGACTACTTCCCAACATGGCTGTGACTGTCATTTCTACCTGCAAAACTTTATAGAGAGTTTCATGAGGGCTTTTTCCCCCTAAGCTTAAATATTTACGGTCTACTTGCCTGGTTCAGGTATGACATTGCACCAAAATACCCCAGAAGTTCAAGGAAAAAAATAATCAGTAATATCTCAACCTGCTCTTCAAAGATCTCGGAATCTTCTTACTTCCCTTGGATTGGATCATTCTGATTTTCATATAAGGCGAATTTGGCCCTCACCATGAGGATTAGGAAAAAGCTCTGTTACAAAGGGGTTTTAGTTTTGGAAGGAAATGCAGAGAATTGTGACAGCTGTAAAAGGCCCATGCAGAAAGACAGATGCTTTCAATTCAGCTGCTCTGAATTTTTTATATTCTCCTTGCACTTCAGGTGCCTGGATGGAAGGCACTTTTCCCACTGGAGCTTTGGTGCCAATGCGATAAGAACGTGAGGACTGATCATGTACACTTTCCTCATTATTTATTTATAACCACTTAATTAAGTTATTATGGACTCTTCTTTTTTCTTACTGGCAGTGAGGATGAAATTAATTTTCTTAGCCTTTCCTTTGTCGCCAGGATCTCTGACTTATCATTTCTCTGCTAAAACTGTTCCTTTTCAAAGGGCATTGTATTATCCACAAGAAATTCCGGGATGACCAATTCAAAACCCACCCCAGGTAAAGCTTCACCAGTAACAAAGCTTCTTTTTTTAAATTTATATTCAATTCCTCTGGCAATAGCCCTGCTGTATTTCCTTGCTGCTTCTCTATTATGCATTGCAAGACAAAAAAAAAGCCTCGTTTTTTGTTTTCACTTTTCTTTCTTGTGTGTCTCTTACCTGTTCTAAGTCTCCCTTTAAGACTTTTTCTCCCAAGGCATTTTTCCTTTAATTGTTGCCACTTCTGGGTCAAAAAGTACAGGAAAAAGCCTCTGACAGAAGGTTGGCACCTCCTTTGCCAACAAAAACTGTCTTGGGAATGACAGAAACCCCTGGGATTTGCTTTTCTGGACTCCCTTACCCACATGGAAAACATCATCCAGCTGCTAAAGATGATACAAAAAAGGAACATCTGAGTTCTTAGGAAAACAAACAGCAGAGTTGACATTCACTCCATGCATTAATACCTCATTTATTCCAAATAGGACTCCTCAGTCGTTGCCAAGAAAGACTTCCAGGTTTCAGGGCTAATATTTAAAGGTTTTCTCCTTCCTTTACACCATATTTACCTGAAAGGAAAGATTCCCTCTGGGTTTCCCAGGTTTCCTCCATCCATTTGCTCTCTGTTACATCATTCCCATCCACCTCGGTGTGATTCTGTTTTCCCAGCTCGCCCCAGCTGGGCTCGGATTAAGCCGTCCATCAGTTTATGTTCTGCTTGGCAAAACCGCCACACTTCTTAAAATATTTGCTCAACACTATGGTGAGAGGAGGTTCATAATGCTCTGACCTGCCTGGTGAAATATTAATAAGAGAAATCACTTTGTAAGGGGTGGAAGCTTCTTTTTCATTCAACGAGGTCTCCCAAGAACAGCAGAAAATATAAATTTTGTTGCTCCAAACTTGACAAAACCCAGCAACCTGCAGGGACCATTTTCCCTGCAAAACAGTCAATATTCATCCACCTACGAGAAAATAGAGTAATAACAAGTGTTTTGCAAACAGAGTGTTTAAACCTTTCGAGTACAGAGGACACAAAGCCAGTTCCTATTTCCTCGACTGGAAACTCTACCTTGGCTGGAAAGCCAGGATAAAACACTCCAGATTATCAAAATACCAGGCACTTCTATTCTTTAATTTCCTGTAATGTCAGCCTGGGTGTGTTTAGTTTATTTTTCCCACAATCTCTTTTTTTAAAATTTTCTCCTCAATCTCAAGTTCATAAATAGATTTTTACCTCTGCACATCTTGAGGATGTTAAATCCCTCAGGGTGATGCCACCATAACACTTAACACTTGACTTTAAAAGTAGGATTGGGCTTAAAACTAATCTTGGTCAATCACAGTTTTCATTGAAAAGATACAAATATTAATCAAAAACGCACTTAATGCAAATATTTAACACTATAAAATACTGGGAATAAGATGTTGATTAGAGAGCAAATGTTTACTTTTTTTTTATTCAAATATGTTTGCTGAGTTTCTACAAAATATACTTGTGGGTAATAATTTTCTGAGCAATTTTGGAGTTTTCAAGAAGGCAGTTTAGAATGTTGAGATTTTCAACAACCCTGTTTGGATAAGCCACTTCGGCTTCAGGGTCTCATCCTGGATTTGTGGCGCTTGCCCAAGGGCTGCATCACTTCTGGTATCAGAGAATTATTTAGGTTGGAAAAGAGCTCCAAGATCATGTTCAGCCAATTGCCTTTGGTCTAGAGTGACACTGGCTTCGGTCTTTTGGTCTAGAGTGCCCCTGACCCCAAAGCCACCAGCAGGATCCTGGTGCAGGGAAGGTTTGAAGGTTCTCCACTTGTCTCCACTTCATGTCTGTACATGGATCCCAGTTTTAATCCCACATTTGCCTGCTCTGCTGGCTCCCAGAGCATCCAAACCCCCTCCCCACATGCTGCCAGCTCACCAGAATCTGGTAGCATCCTTCTGGCTCCCCTGGGTGCTGCTGGACCATCATTTGGGGAGATACACCCAAAAAAAGCCAAGAATTCTCAGCAGAGAATGAACAAATGGAAAGGTTTCCTTCCAGCTCACTGTGTGCCATGCAGGCTGATTGCCTTAATGGCACTCTCATCAAAAGTTCTTGCTGGGAATTGCTGTTTTCCTTCTCTTCTGGAACTCTCTGCGTTAATAATTAGCAGCTCCTTTCGGAAGTCATTTACAGGAAGTATTGCTCGCCTGTCACTCCACGCCACACAAGACAGAAAGTGCTCCACAGGTGTGTGCACAGAGCAGATCTTTTCATGTCCTGAACAGAGAAGGAAAACACACAAAACTCGTCCTCTCCTTCCAGAATTCCCACGTTCCAGCAGTGAAATGAGTGACACTGGCTGTACCTGAGTGCAGGGAGGGAAATCTCCTCCCAAGGCTTTCAGGGCTTTCCTGGAGCGTGGGAAAAGCTCCCTGACCTCTCCCCATCCTGCAAAAAGCTTTGTTTTCCAGCACTGTCAGTCCGGCCTCTTTGTTTAATTGGACATGAACATACAAATTAAAAACATGAGCTTTAGCTCGTTAAGCTGGTGCCAGGAAAAGCCCATGGAAAGCACACAGCAGTGAAATCCCTGAGGAGGGAAGGAAGCAGTGGAGGAGTGCTGGGAGCAGCCCGGATGGGGCTGCCAGGCAGTGGAGAGGGGAAAAGTTTAATTTTAAATAGAGGGAGCAAAACGTGGGATTGCTTGGGAAAATAGGGAACTGCCAAAGAAGGAGCAAAACATGGAATCACTTGGGAAAATAGGGAACTGCCAAAGAATTAAGGCCTGGAGAAACAGCTGCATCAGGCTGGGCTGGTGATGAGGAGGGGGTTCAAGGGTTCGACCCCTGCACCTCTCCCTGCATCTTCCCTGGGGGATCAGGTGAGAACAGGCTCCTTAACAGCCTTTTAAAGGCCATCATTCATCCCAGGGAAAGCAAGGCATCCATCCTAATTCCTGTTTTCCAGGCAGAGCATAATATATGTGTGTGTATATACATGTATGGCATTGGACAAGGCTTGGAAACATAAATACAGCAAAAAAAAAACCCCAGTGAAGCTGGAACACTCCAAATCTTTGCTCCCTTTCCCATCCCTCTGCAAGCCTGTCCTGGTTATTTCTCTTTCCTTTCTCCCCAGGAAACAAATGCTTTTAATTTCATCTTGTAAGAGGCCAAGATGCTTCCAGGGGAGCAACCTCTGTGCCTCCTCCTCGACACAACCACACAGAACAAAGAGAAGAAAGAGCTCGATAATAATAAGTAATTATAATTATAATTAGCACATATTTAGTGCTTTTCATTTCCAAGGCTCTGTACAAATATTAACTAATGAATATTTGGTAAGCAAACATTTCGAGCTTCTGGAAGGATTATTACAAACCACGAAGAAAATACTTTGCAATGTTTGGCTGACTTTTTCTCCCTTGCTACACTTGCAAGGTTGCTATTTGCTACACCTGTAACTTAATCATGGCAAGACATTTTGTGTTTGTTATTTTTACAGTATTTAAATACTGGTGTCTTTGATTAGACTTTAAGGATTTGGGGGTGTAGATATAAGCTCTTTAAAGCATTTTTAAAAGAAAACAGTGAGGGCAACGTGGCCAAACAATGATTTCGTGGGGGCAAATATTTTGCCCGCACTTTTCCCACTTGTTTTAGTGGGAATATGGCCAGCCTTGCATTTGGACTGATCCTCCCACATTGTGCTTGTGCTCCCCTGTGGAATAACCCAATACCACCCACATCCTGATGTTTTCCCTCTAGCTGGCACAAGGCTCTCCAATCTATCCCACATTTGGCAGCTTTGGGGATTCCCACTGGCCAGGGATGCTGAGCAGCCATTTAGGACAACTGCTTTGGTTAGAGGGCACATCCCATGGTTGGTTTTCTGGGATTCCCACCGGGAGGCTGCAAAAAGTGGGATGGGCACATTCAAAGCAGTTATTTGTAGAGATATCCCAAATCTTGGGGCAGATATTCCTCTTCTGTCATGGATGGAATTGTTCGTGCTTGATGGTGTTGGTGATGAGAGGAAGAGGAGATGCACAGACACAGGGACTGCACCCAGACTTCTCAGAACATCCAATAATCTTTGAAGTTCAACCACCCAAGTGTTCACTGAGCCAGACCCCTCAGATTTAAACATTCTGCTGTGTACAGCCAAGCTCTTCTAATGAGCTTCTCTTGATGGCTGTAACTGGTCCCATCTTTCCTTGTCTTTGTCCTTGGCTTTGAAGTTTGGATTCACTACCTTGTGCAAGTTCTCTTTTCCAGCATGATTCCATACCTGTGATTCCCGTTTCGTTTGTACCCCCGGTGCCTTTTTGAAGCTCACACGCTCTTAACTCTCTGTAATCAATTTTCTGCTTCCCAAATATCCCCACTTTCGGCACCCGCATCGCAAGCTTTCCTCACACGAAGCGATTCGAGCATTCAGCTCGCTCCCTTTCTTCCCTCACCTTGTCTGCCCCAGTTTGTGCTTTGAGCAGCAGCCAGCCACTGGATACATCGTGCTCCTTAAATTCCACAGCTCGTGTGTGATCTCTGTATTAGTTTCTCTTCCAATTGCTTCTGCCTCGCTCTCCTCGCACAATATGCACTCAGCAGCTGCTTCTGCCACTGCCTCTGAAGGCACAAGTGATTTCTCCTGCCAATTTTCCACTTTCCTCTTCTCTCAAGGCTTGATCTCGTTGTGTGCTTTAAAGTCAGTAATAATACAGTGCGTGTGACATGTTACCGAGCCGGGGACGAACCAAGGAACACGGAGAGAGCAGCCAAAGTGTTTAATAACAAACTGTAACACTGGGCTTGACAGGCCCAGGGAAACCCACACTGCTGGAAACGACACGCAGCTCTGCCAAGGGGCAGCCCAGGCCCCAGGCATCAGCCCAGACAGGGAGGGATTGGATGTGGAACCGAGCACAGAGCTGGATCTGGTTTTGTGACTTTTTCTTTTCATAAATATTTTTGGTATTTAATTAACTTTCATAAATTTATTTCATTTATTTATTAATTATTAATATTAACTATTATTTATTTCATTTATTTATTTATTTTCATAAATATTTCTGGTTGACCAAAAGTTTAGTTATTTGCAATTACCACTGCACAGAAAAGTGCATTTCCCACTTTTTTAATAGGAAATCTGTTCTAAGTTGCAGGGATGTTTGATATTTTAGAAAATTCAGCGTCTTGGATGCTTTCTTCCCATCTGACAGAGGTTTGACACTATTTTAACTCCTGTTTAGAGTGTAAACTTTTCAGGCTGGGACAGCTTCTACTCCTCATAGGGAAAAAAAAGAATGCATTGAAATTTATGTTATTTGGTAGCAATATGTGGGTTTAGAGTAGATTTTAAGGAAATTGTTCCCTGTGAGGGTGGGGAGGCCCTGGCACAGGGTGCCCAGAGCAGCTGTGGCTGCCCCTGGATCCCTGGCAGTGCCCAAGGCCAGGCTGGACGGGGCTTGGAGCAGCCTGGGACAGTGGAAGGTGTCCCTGCCCATGGCAGGGGGTGGAATGAAATTAATTTTAAGTTCCCTTCCAACCCAAACCATTCTGGGATTTTATATTGTAAAAGACAAGGCACACATAGGATGGAAACTGATTTTCTCTCTGACTTGTCTCTACATAAAAGGTTTTCCTAATAGAAAAATAAGTTTATTCAGTGCCTGGCATAGTGAATCCTCAGTTTGATGTAAAAGCTTTCAGGATCTACATTGCCACAAATAATCTGTCACAAACAGCTGAACAGTTTATTTTCTACAGGGATAGAACTGAATGTGAACAAAAAAATGTAGCTAACCAAAAATCATAGTGAAAAATTAAGCCTAAGTGGTGTGTGGGGCTTTTGTTGTTGTTTTAACATATAGACCAATATTTCCCAATATCGTCATTTCTGCTCTGCTGTTCTGGATGTCACCAGTGCCCATTTAATGCAACAAGGCCATCCAAAATAAAGGCGGGGATCATCCTCGCAGCGTTTCCAGTTCGTGGGGAATGTAAAGCACCATAAGTGCTTAATCAAAAGCGACTTTCCTGAGTGACTTTTGGAGGTCTCGATGAGCTTTGCGAGTTCCCAGCTCCTGAGAACCCCGTGCCTGCATCTTCCCTCCCTGCCCACCACGAGCAGCGCTGGGTGATGACAGTTTGCTGCAGGATCCTGAGACGAGGCAACACCAGGACATGTGCTCCCAGGTTTGGGAGCGGGAACCCCGCGAGGGTCACACGTGGGAAACAGATTCCATTCCTTCTGCCGCGAGCCGGGGTCAGGTTCAGCCCGCAGCCTTTCAAAACCTGACAAAAAGGCAAACTTGGTTCCTGAACCTGCTGAAAAAGCCCTAAACTGTTTAGATGGTGGGGATCATCAGGCTGCTTCTCAGCAGGGAGCTCTGATTCATCAGCATCAGGGTTTCCCCTCAGCTTTCTGCCTACATCTTCTACTTAGCTTGGCAGGGGCATTGTCAGAGAATAAAAGGCTTCTTCCTCGTGTCAAAGGGCTGGCATTCATCAAAATGATAATACTTTTTACCTAGAGCACCTTTTAGATGAGGTTCATGAAGCCTGTAAAGATGATGATAAAGAGAAAAATGTTGCAGGATTTTTTATTATATTTTTGGCACTAAAACTGCTACTACATGAAATGGGAGATTTTTCTTTTAGAAGTTTCCTTTGGCTCTAGCTTTATAAATATTCCTTGGTTAAGGCAGTGGACTGCTTTTCACACAAAGCCTAATCCAAAGCTTGCTAAGGTCAACAGATAGCTGCTTATTAATTTCAGCAGACTTTTGAATCAAGCTCCAAGTGCAAAACTGCTCCCTGAATCAAACAAAAAGTTTTTGGAACAAAGAAGAAAAATTCACACCTTCTAGGATCAAGCATTCATTTGTGTGGATGGTTTCCTTCATTATGAGGATGGTTTAAATTCCAGTAAATCTTCTGGGAATTTTTTCTATTGATCGTGGAAAGGTGTTGTGTCCAGTCTGAAATACTGAGGGTGTTCTCTGACCAGTGCTGGCCACTTGCACCTTCAGGGAAAATGGGAAATGTGATACCCCAAAAAGGGGAATTCCCAACCCTCCATGCTGGAGTGATTAATTATAGGGGGAACAGAGAGTGAAGTTCAGGCACAGCTGAACTTGTTCCACTGTCTGGAAGCAGCCACCAGGGATGGTGGAAGCAATTTTGGATGGTGGTGGTGGCAGCGAGACCCAGCAGTGCTTAAACCAAGGTGTTGGCCTGTTCTGGAGAGTGATCCTGAATTTCCCAACCGGGAGCAGGGAAGGGCTGGTGGGAAGTTGCCCTGGAAGGTGCCAAGGCCAGGAGATGGAGGGTGGGAGGGGCTGGAGCTGCACCCCAGCTCAGAGATTTGGGGTCACCTGTCTGAGAACAGGATACAAGGTTTTCATGCAATGACCTGGCCAGGTATTCCAGGCTGATTTAAGGAAAACTGGAGAGCTGCTGGTTGGGCTCAGTTATTCATATTTTTCAGTGGCAAGCAGGTAAACGTTGCTCCAGAAAAGTCCAGTCTAAAAAATCAGAGATTTATAGGAAAGCTTTGAGAAAGGGGGAAAAGTGACGTGCAGAAAAGATGAATTCTTCCAATATTTTTCACTGGTAAAGGCGCTCGTTTGTCCACATCAGGGAGAAAGCTCATGGAATATCTCTGTCTCTTGGTTATACCAAACTGGACAGGCTGGTTGAGTCCTCTCCTTTGGCCAAGAGCAGCAACAGAAAGAGAAATTGGGGCTTCAGTGATTCCTCCCCCAGCTGTGCCCCCAGATCAGCTATTCCTTGTGCAATCCAACACATCCCACCCTTCCATCCGCTCGTTCCTCCTTGCGTGGCCAAGATAATGAGAACTTGGACCTTCTAAACCAGCTGAGATTTCACTGAGGGTTTAGAGGGCAGCAAAACCTTTCACGGGCAAATGCCTCATTTGCATTTTCTAAGTTCACCTCGGAGCCTTGGATATCTGCTCTCTGCAGGCCAAAGGCACAAAGGAGACCAGGGGGGCCCTGGATGCCAAAATGCACAGAAGTGTCAATTACCCAACTGTGACTCTCACTTTTGGTGTCCATACAAGCCCTTGAATCACTCTCCCTGAGCTTACTGTAAATATAATTCCCCATAAAACGGGTGGTTAAGTTTGTAAACTTAATTCCAAACCCCAGGGAGGTTGGAATGAGATGATCTTCAAGGTCCCTTCCAACCCAAATTCTCTGATCCTACAGTCCCCACTATTACTGGGATTCAATCCTGACCCACTCCATTCTAAGTGGCACAACCTTTCAGGGACAATATTAGGAAACCTGATTTAAGCACCTATTAGCTTAAACTTCCTTAAATACAGAGCTGTTTGCTTTTAATTAGCTCTCGCTGTATGCCTGCCCACATCTGCAAAGACACAGAGGGCAGTGTCTGCTGAGGTTTTGAAAAATGGCATGAAAATAAAGAATAAAAGACACAATTACTCCCATTAAAGATGGATCTTTACCCCCAGCTCCTGCCTGTGAGCTCCCCAAGCTCCCCCAGACTGGTGAGGGGAAGGGATGTGCTCCCAAAGTGGGGCTTTCCAGGGAATATGTCCTTACTAGCAGAAGGAACGAGTTCATCCTTCCCAAAGCCAGAAGAGTTGCTTCACAGTGGATGATGGAGGACACCAAAGGAACACTAATAACTGACACTAAAGAAACCACAATCGGAGTGTGCAGAGCTCTCTTCCTTAAAAAACACCTGGGGAATCCAGGAGTTGGGGAGCATAAAGCTGGTCTGTAGTTTATCCTGTAGTTTATCCCCCAAACTTTGTCCTCCTGAGGGAAAAAGGCTGTGGTAGAATAACCTGGGTGAGCTCCTTGATCTTTCTTGGCTTCCTCCAGCACAGCCTTGCAGATCTTGGCTAAGATTGCCAAGGGAGCAGTGTAAGAGAGGGCTCAGCTTCTCAAAGGGGTGGATATCTGCATTCTCTTCGCTTCTAAATCACTCAGGCAATCCAAAATATCTGCTCTGTCACATATCTCCCAGTCTCCACGAGGAGATATTCACACAAAAATATTTTAAAATATAATCTTTCAGTCACTTTCTTTAGTGCAAATACTTATTGCTTTGCTCTCTCCACTCAGCATCTGACATTTCTCCTGCAGTTTTGTTTTTCTGACTTTCCTGCTTCTCCCAACCCAGCCTGTCACTGGGCAGCCAGTGAAAATCACGGGATAAAGTGAAATAAAGTGAAATGCAGCGCTGCTGTTGGGGGAAAGAAGCCTAAAAGCTTTCCAAAGCCAGCAGCCTGGTGCCTCAGCGGATGAACACTGGCATTTGGCACTTTGTAATGGGTTAGGAGCCTCGAAATTTATTGTAAACTTAATGCAGCTTTACAGCCTATCTTCAAAACATTTACACAGCCAGTAAAAGATGATGGATATTTTCAGAGCATTCCTCTTCCCCAGCAGTTCCTGCTGCTGTAACCCTGCACGAGCAGCAGTGATTTGAAATATATTATTGATGTATCTTTGAAGATTTGCTATCTGATCCCTCATGTTTATTGCTGGTATGCAACTGGCTCCGAAGTGTCCTCTTGTCTGAGGCAGGGGTGAGGAGATAGGATCAGGGTGATTGTTGTTTGTGTTATTGGTGTTGTGGGTTAGAGGCAGCAGCCCAGCAGGGCTCCATTGATTTAGATCCCAGACAAAGGCACGGGATAACAGAGTAGCTGCTCTTTCCATTTTACTTTTTAAATAAAACAGGGAAACAAGGGCAGAAAGAAAGAGATACAGGAGATAAACAAGCAGCAGAGAATGAAGTGCAGGGGAGATAGATGTGTGTCTGCACCTGTGCAGATAATGAGAGCCACACTTCGCATTTAATGGCAGCCTCTCAATTGACTCCTTCCTGATGGAAGGTTGGAGAGGTGAATGAAGAGCGACGTAATTAGATACCAGGGCAGAAATCCAGCTCGGGAAGGTGGGCAGAGTTATGGGAAGGTCAACTCTTTTATGACTATTGGATCCTGGATGTTTTGCTACTCCACACCTTCAATCTGATTTCACCCATAACGTGTTTTATGGATTATGTGGCTCAGGCATCACTCTCTTTGCACGGTCTTATTTATTCCCTCTAAAGCCAGGAGCTGGATCAAACTTCCAGTGAAAAGCACAATGGATTTCCCGTTAGGACTGATTGAAGCAGAGGCCCGGGATGTTTCCCAGCCCAGCTGGACGTGAGCAGGCGTTAGCTCCGCAGGGAATGTCCCGCCGGGCCACAGCGGCTCGTAAGGGATAACAGCAGAGCGTAAACGGAACAGCCCCTTCTAACCACAGAATGAGCTGGCACGAGCAGTGAGAAGGAGAACGACCTGAGAGGTTTACAGAGAGCAGCCAGAGCAGAGGCTGCTGCCTTTGGATGGGAGAAACACTAAATTCTCCTCCAGCAAGGGAACTCCACAGGAGAGTGGCAGTGGTTTTATAAAGCCAACAGATCCAGCTGATCTGTCCTGATTTTCTCACTCATTCCGGAGAGTTCTTCATGCCTCCAAACTCTTAACTGTGCTTTCAGCTCTTGACAATTTGCTCAGTAGTTCTCAATTCAGGTTATTTTCAACGCTTAGTGCAGATGCAATAGCAGCTTTTGGCACCCTGAACTGTTGGAGACGCTCACCCGAGCAGTTCAGCACTGGCCCAACCTATCAACAACCCAGTGTTGGAAATTAGACAAATTCCAGAGATAATAAAAGCAGTTCTGTGCCTTGTCTGCCCCTGCAGTGCTGCAAATGTGGGGGGCATAGGACATGCTCAGCTCTCACGGGGAGCTGTGTTCAGCAGGGAAATGAATGTCTTGCTCCCCATCCCTGGCAGCGCCCAAGGCCAGGCTGGACAGGGCTTGGAGCACCCTGGGACAGTGGGAGGTATCCCTGCCCATGGCAGGGGGTGACACTGGATGGTTTTCAGTGTCCCTTCCAACCCAAACCATTTTATGATTCCAAGATCCTCTTCTATGGGGAATATCTGCTGTATTTATGTGCAGAAATACACTGTTATGTTTTCCAATACTCTGTGCAGTGCAGTCCACAATGAGACTCCTCAGAGCTCTCCCTCAGGCTTTCCACATAATGCACCCCTTCTGTTTGCTGTAGGTTTCTATTTTTATCAGCATTTCAGAGCATGGGCTTTAAAAATCTCAGACATCCCAAAACGTTGCTGCAGCCTTTAGGCATAGATTAATCATACCTATATATAACCTGGATTATATGTGGGTAGGCACATACATATATTTATATATATGTATAGGTATATCTTACAATATAGGTATATCTTGCTCTGTGTTAAAATTAAAAAGCCCTTCATTTTGTGATTCCTTAGAATCGCAGAATCTTAGAATATTTTGGGATGGGAGGGACTTTAAAGCCCATCCAGTGCCATCCCTGCCATGGGCAGGGACACCTTCCACTGTCCCAGGCTGCTCCAAGCCCCATCCAGCCTGGCCTTGGACACTGCCAGGGATCCAGGGGCAGCCACAGCTGCTCTGGGCACCCTGTGCCAGGGCCTGCCCACCCTCACAGGGAAGGATTTCTTCCCAATATCCCATCTTAACCCACTCTCTGTCAATTTGAACCCATTCCCCTGTGTGCTATCACTCCAGTTCTTGATGAAAACTCTCCTCCAGGTCCCCTGTAGCCCCCCTTCAGACCCTGGAATGCTGCTATTCCTTCCTTTATTACATTTTGTCATTCCTTCTTTTATACATTCACGTCTTTAGGAACAATACCAAACATCCCCAGCCTCTGGGTACTTTTATTCTATTTACTCCCAGTAGGTGACATTTGAGTTTTGGTGTTAATTGTGACCAATTCCCCTCTCAGAGCTGTCAGGGTTCATGGCTGAGGGACTCCAGCAGAGCTGCACAGGACTCAATGCTCCACCAACACCCCAGAGTTGTCAGGACACACCTGGGTTTTACAGAAAATCAGTTTTCAGGCAGAGCAATCACATCCTCAAGCTTTGGGATACCTGGAATTTAATTTAGGAAGGGCTCCAACCACGTGCCTAATAAATATCTGCATGCTGGAGATTATTGCCACAAGGCGATACATTAAAATTATCATCACAGAAGAAATTAAAATTCAATATGGTTCTATGCACTTGCAAGGTGGAATCCACGAGCTTGTGTGCAAATCTGTTTGTGCATAAATTCTGTCCCAAATTAGATCTGATTTCCAGCACGTCTTTTCCATTCCTGGGCTATTTTTAGCTCTCTGGGTGTTGTAGTAACAGAGATGCATTTGAAATATGATGTTAAAAAATGAAATTACGCTTAGCCACCATCTAAGTTCATAACTTTTTCTTCTAATTGCTTTGAATTTTTGAAAAATATTTAATGTTCACTGGTGGAGCAGATGGAGCTGTGAACACTTTCCTTCACAATAACCCACTTTGGTTCTGGCTGATGCTGGCGCTTTGTTTCTTTGTTATCTCATTAAATAAAACTCAGGCTGGAAAAATAAGAACTTCACTGTTTCCAAGAATTTCAGGCTCTGAGGCAGACTGAGCACTATTCAGGGACAGGTGTGGAGAAATTATTGACAGTTTGGGATTATTCTGCAGTGCTGTTTCTAAGGAGCAACACCTGATGTGAGCAATGGGCTTGAAATCCAAAGGCACCTAAAAAGTAGATTTTCCATTTGGTGCTACTTTTCTTGTTGGTGAGTATAGAGAGTTTTGCTGATTTTATATTACATCTGGAAAATTTTACCAAGAAAAAACACTTAAGTTCACCTAAGTTGATTTTTATTTTGAATAACAATGGCTGTGATAACCTGGGCAATTTTCAGCCTCTTTTGCAAGTCTGATAATTCCTGTGGTACCTAAATGCTCAAAAACATGAAATTCAAACAAAAATAATTACAGGATGCCATAAAATACACCAGAACACTGTTTATCCTAAGGCACTGATCGATGGCAGAGAACTTCGTGTGTGTATTTAAAACACCTCAATAGTTATGAACTTCTGCCATGAATTCCTGCCAGGAATTCTGTGGAGACACGAGACAGAGCTTTGCATCTACCAACAGAATGAGTTTCTTCATCCCATTACATGGATTTCAGAAATAAGGGAAAGATTTCCAAGCGTGAGGTTCAGTTTTAGGGACAAAAGCATTGATTACCCACCAGATGGGCGCTGGTTTGGTTTTACATTGGGAAGAAAACCTGTGGGTAAATTTGTTTTTGTTTCTCCCAGTAGAAACTTTGGACTGTTTAATTAAAGGCCTCATTGCCCCGTTGTTAAATTCAAAGAAGCAGATCTAATGCAAGCACTTAAATGTAACGTCACTTATTAGTCTTCAATGACGAGAAACATCCTTTCTCCGAAGAACAGCTGTAGGAATAGTGCCCACGTCACCCACAAAATTATAGATTATGGAGAGCATTAATGTGCATTTAATGACTGTAAAAATATTCCTTTCTGGAAAGGGCTGTGCTCTTCCCTGCTCAGCTTCACTCGTGAGGGAGGTTAATTAAAGCCAGAACATCGCAAATTCTGTAGCACTGCAGGTCATTCATCTGTACCAAAGTGGAACAGAGTTCTGCAAAACCTCCCTGGCAGGGATGACATAAAACTGTCTGCTCCACTGCCTGGGAGGGATCCCTGGGCTGGGAACTCTGCTCAGGCTGTCAGGATCCAACAGCCACCAAATCTCCCATTAAACGTGAGATTTACCCAGCCCCTTTCCAATTATTCTCTGTAAATACATCCGTGTTTGGTATAGAGATGTAGAAAGGGTTTCTGTGGTGCTGGGGGAAAAGAAAGAACTGTGAGATGGCCAAGGAACCACAGCTTTGAGATTTTTGAGACCCTCCAGGTGTGTGGCACAACACCCCAAGGTGCTGGCAAAGGTCAGGGCTCCCTGAGGGCAGAGAACCAAGGGAGAGCTGGGCTGGCCAAGGGATGGGGGAAACCAAGGGAAACGCAGCAACTTCCATTTCTGGGTTATTTTTTGAATCAAATATGACCACAAATTCAAAGCAATTTGTCACTCACCGTGCCTTGTGAAGAGCTTTGAGGTTTATGAATGGAAAATATTAAATAAAGCGAAATAATGCATATTTTAATATGGATATATACTTGGACAATATGGAAATGAGGTGGGAGAGTAGAAAATGTGACAGCTGAGTGGATAAACATGGACTTGTGTTTTCATTTACAAAGACCTCTGGTATATAAATGCTAATTTTTGCCTGCATTATAAGGCTGTGAATTCCAAAGAGAGATTTCAGCAGTTTGATGCATTATACAAGTGTCTGTTGCTGAACCCACTCCTTAATGGGCTGTGTCAAGTGGTTCCAAAGACAGCTGCACATCCCACAGCTGCCCAGTTCACCTGAGATGCCAAATGGCATCAATCAGGGTATTCCCAGGCAGCACTGGGCACACTCCCCAGCACACCTGATGTGACAAGCCAGGATTTTTTCATTACAGGCGAGCAAATCTGCTTCCTCTACGACATCTCCATCAAAATCCAGGGTTGAAGCCATTCTTATTTTACTTGTATTTATTTCTATTTCTATTTTATTTATTTATTTTCCACAAGAGCTTGGCAGAAGCAGACTTGCAGCCACCCTGTAAAGCCTGCAGTGTTTCCTAAAGCAGCTGTACTCTGCTAAAGGAGCACATCGAGGTGGTTCCAGCTTCTGGCAGCTCATTCCCGTCTGCTCTTTTCTTACCTGCAGCTTCTCTTAAATCGGTCACTGCTGGGCAAGAAAGGCCCTGAGGCAAAAGTTTTAGGGATGGAAGGAGCAGGGGGGTAACATTTCCTCTCCCCCCTGGATTATGCTGGGATCCTGCTCTCCTCATCCTCACCCTGCTCAGGCACAGCCTCTCACACGCAGGGACAACGTGTAGGACACTCAGAGGGGACCTTTATGCCTCACATCAAATGGGACAGAAGCATTGCAGCTCTTTGTCGATGGAAGATCCACTTTTCCCTTTTTTTTTCCCCCCCGGTGCCGCCATCGCTAAATTTTCCCCTTTTCTTTTATTTAAATTCAATTTTATTTACATCTTTGTGTGTCTCGTACCTTAAGTGAGCAACGAAAACACAAAGTTGTCGGGCAGAATATGAGATACAGAAATAAACGGTTTTCTTAGGAAAAAACCCCACCCCATTGTGCAAAGGCAGTGTCCCTGGAATTCCTCCTTCCTCAGGCAGCTGTGATGGATGCAGAGGGATGGGTGTAGATCATTATCAGCCTGTTGAATGCTTAACTTGTCGCTGTTTTCCCCACAGACGAGCAGAGAAACTACACGAAGTCCAGGCTCAGGGATAAATGGAAGCTTTAATGAATTCTCAGAAGGCTTTTATATGTTTGTTCCAAAGTGTATTAAATGGCATAAGGTAATTGGTTTTTGCCATCCACCCCCTAAGGGGATTGGTCAAGTTCTAAGACACCCATCTCTGAATGTTTTTCTAGTTAGAACCATAACAATTCTGCAAAACAACCTGCAGCTGCAAGAAGTTTACAAAACTGTGACATTGTTTTGAGTTACTTGCATGGGAAGGAGAGAACTCTCACAAAAATGCTGCAGAGAGCTGAAGAAATTCTCTGCTGGAGCTTTTTCAGCATCCATACTTCACTAAAGCGAGGCAGAGAGAGCAGGGGTTTGCTCCCGAACGGAGGAAGTTCCCACTTTTCTGGGTGCTTTATTACGAGTTGTGCAGCTGCCCCAGCCCTGCAGAACTGGTGCTTGGCTCTTCCCAGGGATCCCTGCCTGGAAATCCCAGGAAGGGATGGCATCATGGATTAGAACGAATCCAGTGGATTTGACTGCTCCAAAAGCCCTCTCAGTGACGCTGTTCAGCCCCAAACCTCTCCCTTTGCCCTGCAGACTCAGCCCTCGGGCGCTGGGAAGAACCTCAATGGCTGCAATAATGCCACTGATCACCTTCTCTTTTCAGGGGTTTCAGCTTTGTGCTGTAAAATTAAAAGGAGCTTTTCACGATCTGCACATAAAAAGCCCACTGGGTCTGTCCTCTGAAGGACTGGGGCTTATTTTTTCCTCTCTGTTATCTCTCTCCCTCTCTAAAACCTCTTCCCCCCCAATTTCTCATTTTTGTCTCATCCTCACTCTGCTTTATTCACCTTTGAAATTCATTTTGTATAAGCCTTTCTGCCAGGCCCCACTCCGGATTTTTGCCTCGTGCCTGATGCCTCAATAACTTTTTGGGTTATGAGAGTTTTCTCTGCTCATCTGTTGGCTTTTAATTGTGGATTCAGAGGGAGTGATACCAAGGTGCTGCCTCTGCAGTACCCAGTGGCGAGTTCATGAGCTGCTTTCCTGATGTCCTGGAGGGTATTTGCATTCAGCATTTTCCACGCTGTAAAACTCAAACCTGGTTAACAGGAAAATTGTGACTTGAGTTGTAGAGCTGCTAATGGAAATGGCATCACTTGCCACGAGATATTCTAATTTATGACTCTCTTTAAAGAACATACTTGCCAATTAGTGTCTTTATTAGAATACTTACTTCTATCATTTGAAAATACGGCTCTTAATTGGGGCCAGCTTTGCCTAAGGGAGAAACAATTGTTAATAAATAAATGAATAAACCAACCCTCTCCATCAGTACCCGTGCAGGGAACCAGCTCATCCCATATAGACACCCTTATAGATCATATTATTTGTTATTCTTAAACTCCTTCAGTTATTGAGAAAGAATTTCATCTAACTTTATATTGTCTTCCTGGGAAAAATATAGGCAGGATGTTGGAATTTGCTTGTTTATTAAAGCAAGTAGCTCATTAGGCATAATTAAGACCGAAGAAACAAGAGCATTAAATTTTCATACCACACCATCAGCCCGATAGCTCCAGGACAGGCAAGAGCACCAGAGTTGTTCCATCAGTAAATTGATCAGGTCAGTGTAATTAAGGTGCCAATTTTGTCAGAATCTGAACACGAGATGAGGAGTGTTTAGTTGTTTTTCACTTCAAAAATGTAGTAAAGAAACTATTTGGAAAAAATAGAATCTAACAGGATTGAAAACCCCACTCTTCAGTGAAGGGACAGATCTGAACCAGGATGTGGCTCAGGATGGTACCACGGGGACATCAAAGGGTCCTGTGCTTGTCACGTCTCTGTCATTGTGATTCCTTCTCCAGTGGATGGTGAGAAGTCAGAGCAGGGGGAGTTACAGCAAAATAAAGATAATTTAGTGAGGGATTGTCCTGCTCTGTGCTGGGGCAGCCTCACCTCGAGTCCTGCGAGCAGCTCTGGGCACCACAATAAAAGACCTAAATCTGAGGGAGAGTGTCCAGAGGAGGGACACGGGGATGGGGAAGGGTCTGCAGAGGCCACACGAGGAGTGGCTGAGGGCACTGGGCTGGTCCAGCTGGAGAACACTGAGGGCAGAGCTCAGAGGGGGCTCCTCCCAAGGGACAGCTCTGATCTCTGCTCCCTGGGACAGGGACAGCACCCAGGGAAGGGCTGGAGCTGTGTCAGGGAGGTTTAGGTTGGATTATAGGAAAAGTTCTTCCCCCAGAGGGTGCTGGGCACTGCCCAGGCTCCCCAGGGAATGGGCACGGCCCCGAGGCTGCCAGAGCTCCAGGAGCGTTTGGACAGCGCTGCCAGGGATGCCCAGGGTGGGATTTGGGGAGTCTGTGCAGGCCAGGGGTTGAGATGATCCCTGTGGATCCCTTCCAGCTGAGGATATTCCATGATTCTATGATGTACACATATATAAATACATATATATAATGTATACACACGCCTATAGAGCCGCCCACGTGTTCCAGCCTCTGCCCTTCGTGATGGGCTGCTCTGAGCTGCCTCTGTCTTGCCCCCAGGGTGGGACAGTGACACCCCTCCTGCCCTGCCATGCCCCCAGGGTGGGACAGTGACACCTCTCCTGCCCTGCCATGCCCCCAGGGTGGGACAGTGACACCCCTCCTGCCCTGCCATCTGACTGAACGAGTGACACTCAACTCATGACTGCAGAGGGGGAGAAAAGTCTTAAAGCTGCTTTTGCCTTCCGTGCACAAGTGTGAGGTATGATCCTTTGAAGAACAGGGGAGCTGGCAGAAAACTCTTTTCCTCAGAGTCATATCTGTGAGATCTCCCTCCGGTGTTTAATCACAAGTACCTGTTTGCCTGATGCCCAAAGTGTGTCTGTTTTGAAATAAATAAATAAATAAAAGCAGGCAAATTAGGTTAGCAGTCAAAGCCATCAAACCAGCACCCGGCGTTGTGCCTCGCAAATTATCTCCCAGTCCCACCTGCTCTCAGGTCCTCATGGGCTGGCCATCCTCCCTCCACGATTGCTCGATAGAAAACAGACAGATGGGGCTGAGAAAAATCCAAGCGAATAAATGGGGTAGAAAGTGCCTCCAGCCTTTTCTGAGCAGCATCAGCGCAGCGTTCCTCTTTCCGAGGATTTTCCTTTCCCCCGTTGGAAAAAACAAACCTGCCGGAACACGAGATGTGAGCGGGTTTAATCTCCAGCTCCCCGAAAACTCAGGCACGCCCTCACACACACACAAAGGTGCTGTAGGTGCTGCTGGGCACAGGCTCAGCTCCCTTCCACGGGCTTTGCTGTTGCTTTTAATCTGCTAATTGCCTGATCAATATTGCTGTTTGAAACTTACATGAAAATGTGGGGAACTTTCTAGGGGCAGGGATCCTTTTGCCGTGCTGCAGGACTCCAGCAGCAGTAATTTCAGTAATTAGGCTGCTTTTCAAATAAAGGCCAGGTCCATGGATACATGACCAAGATAAATTATGCCCAGGACGAGCTCATATTTTGCTGCACGCATTTGCCCTTTCTGTGTCCACATAGGGAAAGCCTGAATAAACATCTTTTCTTCTCCTCCTCCCAGCCCACGACACATCTGCGTCCTCTCTAAAGCTCTTCCCTTCCTCAAGCACTCCATATCCTCCATCAGAGGCGACCTTACTTTTGTCCTTTAGAAATTACTCTTTTCTTGTCAATGCTTTCTTCATTTGTGGATTAGTTTAAGGAATGAAATTAGGCAAAAAAGCAAAGGGAAAAATCATGATTTTCCAGTGAATGTAATCCCCCCAAAAGCAAGATATGAATGAAAGCAGGCAAGATCAAGAAAAGAATGCCCTTGAATTTATTTTTTTCGCCTTTTCAGTTATTTTAGATCATCTTATTTAGAGCTTATTCTAATAATTTCTTGTCAATGTCAAGAAAGAGAACATAGAAAAATGAAGCAATTATTTATGATATAATTACATGGCTATCTCGAAAAAGCATCATCACTGCCAGAGATCTGCAGTTCGTCAGCAGGAATTTGAGCAGAGAAATTGAATATTTTTATACTTTTTGTGGACTTGGGCGCCAGCAGAGCCCACATCACTGACTTTAGGCTTGGCAATGCCATGGCTGAGCTTGGGCAACAAAATCTGGGTCACTCCAAGCACGGAAGTTGTCCCAGGATCAGCTCCATGAGGGACACAAGGAGAGGCAGGCAGGAAGCTGAAGTTTTTCCCACTGGAATCTGCCCCTCATCTGGCTGCTGGTGGGTCAGCAACTGTGACAGTGAGGAAATCCCAGAGATCCTGTGCAGGATGAGCCACAGAGTCACTGTGTTGTACCTGGAGAGTCCCTGGGCTCGTCCTGCAGGCAAAGGGACAGGTTGGGCAGGGCAGGGACAGGTTGGGCAGGGCTTGAAGCAGCCTGGGATAGTGGAAGGTGTCCCAGGGTGGCACTGGATGGTTCTGAAGGTCCTTTCCAACCCAAACCATGCTGTGAGTGTGTGATTTTTCCTGAGGAGCTGTCACACGATCCTGGGGGGTGGAAGCTGTGCTCATATGGAGACGTTTGGCTCCATCTGCTCCGTGGTGCCGCTCCCAAGCCGAGCCTAAAGCGACCGAGTTACCTCAGAGTGCAGAAACCCCAAACCCCTCCTGCTTGTCACCAGGGAGGCAAATTGTCATCACAAACAGTCACCTGCGCCAGGAAAGTTTAACTCAAAAATCAGGGGGATGCTCACTTGGAGATTCAGCTGAATATTCAGCGGCAATCAGGGCCGGTGATGAAATTCCCGATGCAGATCTGCCTGGAGAGGCTTTTCCTGGGAATTCAGCCCTGTCTCTGAGCTCACCTGTGCACCAGCAGCAGCAGCAGCAGCACGGGCTCCTCGCTGTCCCTGCTGTCACACATTCCATCCCTTCTGTGGACCCAAACACTCCAGAGCTCAGGCAGCTGAACTTTTCAGTTCACTTTGTTTCAATGTTCATGTGGGTTTCTTTAATGGTAGATATAACTTAGCAGAAACCACAAAAATCCTTGCTAGAGTCACTCATGGATTTTATTTTAAAAATCTGTTTCCTATACTTGTTCACAATCCTTCTTGCTTTATATTTTCCATAAAATATCCAATTTCAGTGAGAGAAAACAGCGGTGGTGAGGGTGTCTGACCATTGTGTATGACCAGAGATTCAGCACAGGTGAATGCACAAGGGTCTCAGTCTAATGAGTCACAGTTCCCAAAGTCTCATTAATTTCAAAAGATGCCAAATACTTCCTTTTATTGGATATCCTCTTATCTGAATTTATTTTTTTAAAATTTTCTGTTTTAGCTCCACAACTTTATGGAATGAGTTTGTTCGAAATAGACCCCAGGAAAATGAGTAAAAGCTGAAAGTGACAAATGATGTTGATCCCTTCCAACTTTAAAGCGTTGGAATCAGAAGCTGCCGCACAGCTCTGTTCAAGGTCCAGCTGTATTTTTGATAGGAAACGTGTTTTGATTCGGGAATTATTTGTAGGCTTCATTAAAATGTAAATTGCTCCATGAAGAAATCTGAAGCACATTGAGTCCAAAGATACGTAAATATTCAAATGTAATTGGGGTTCAAGCCCTACATCTCTATTTCTGCCTGAACAGTTCAAACAGAGAAGAAGGTTTTCCATCCTTCTCCTTGAAATCCAAGAAAAGTTTTCACAGAATCCTTGAATGGTTTGGGTTGGAAGAGACCTTAAAGATCATCCAGTTCCAGCCCTGCTGGGCTTGCCTCCAAAAGCAGTCCTGAGGCATGAAATTCAATAAAAATCATAAATTGGCAGGCTTGGAGGAACGGGAGAGGAGGGATAGGAGGAACAGGCTCAGTGTGGAAATCAAGATGTGCTTTGAATGGACCCATCCCCAGGTGCCTGCTGCAGTTAAAGGAACATTTGTGAGGCTCATTCTCACTCTGTGCCCACCTGCACAGAGCCAGGACTGCCACCCTGGGCTGGCCCCGGCACCCCCTCCCCATCCCTGCTCCCCCGTCCTGGAGCTGGGCAGAGCTCGGCATCCCAGCACAGCAGCACGGAAGGGGGGCTTTGGGAACCGGGATCGCTCCTGCCTCCCTCCCCCATCCGCCAGCCGAAACTTTGCGAGTTATTTCAACTACTTGCATTCAATTCCCCGTCTGTAAACCGGGCAGAAATCCTCCTTGCAGGGATGTATCAGAAGAAAAGAGTCTATTCATGATTGGGGTGTGTTTGGACGCTTTCATGCCAGCAGAAATGACTTGGTGGAAGATGTATCTCCTTCTAAATTGCTTCTCTGACTTCTGGATGTGAAATCCCAGGCAGTGGTACCTGGCACAGCCCCTCACCCTGTGCCTGCAGGTGCTCACGGGGCCAGCCCAGCGTGGGTGGACACAGAAAAACCCACTCTCACTCTTGGAAATCTGCTCCAGATGTGTAACAAAGTGACACATCCTCTGTTTAGTAGTTTCTGAATTATTTTCAGCTATTTCCAGTCTCATGTTTCGGTAATTTCCTGTTATTAACATATGATGAATCCAGTGCTGGAAGGCGAAATCCACGCAAACCAAACATGAGCTGCTTCATCCTGCGCAGTGCTGGCTTTCAGTGCTGCCACTTTACAACATAAAAAATATCGGTGTAATTATAAAACATACATTAATATAATGGCAGGCCTTGCTCGTAGCCAGGGTACTGTTGAGGAACAGACTTTCAATAATTGCTGCTCCTTTTACACAGAAATATTTTATGAGCTTAATCAGGGCAGGCAGTGAAAAGATCACCTTCAATTCATTTCAGAAATAGGAAAGATCAATAGAAGAGGTTGTTGTTTGAACTCCCCCATCACCTGAGCCTTCCAGACGAGCCCAAGTGCACGAACGGCCAAATCAACACTTGAGGGGGAGGCTGAGAGAAAGCAGAGCTGTGCTGGGAGAGCAACCTGCCCTCAGAGAGCAGGGAGCTGCTGTTAGAATAAAAGGCAGTGTTGTAACACTTCCTGCAGTGTCTGGAGAGTGGGGGAATGAGTTGTCCAGGTGAAGCAGTGACAGGCTGCTGTCAGGTGCTCTGATGGAACCATTGCAGCGTCTGTGTGATGCTCCAACCCCCTCAGCCGGCCAAGGTCACTCAGCCCTTTGGTTATTTGCTGAGGAAGCGCTGGTCGAGCAAACAAAAGGAGTTTGGAGAAGATTCGCCAGATGCACCCCATTTATCTTGGAGTTCTGCACCTTCCCTCCCTGAGCCCTGCAGCTCTGGGGACACCTTCGAGCAGGAAGAATTCCCAGCAAGGCAGGTGCACGGGAGGGCTGCTGGGGGGGGGGGATGAAGGACCCTGGGAGAGCAGACTCAGAGAGCAAAGTGTGCTTGGATAACTAAAAAAGGCTGGACACTCACAGGTGGGAGGGGTGGAGCTGCTTTCCCTAAACACCCCAGAGCGAGGTGTTTATAGAATTATGTGGGTCTGGAATTGTCAGCAAGGAAAACAGGCTGGGAATTAGAAGGTATCCAAGCATTGTAGGAATAAGGTTCTGGGACAATCAGGGGAGGAGGCACGATGAGATCCAACTGGTTTCCAGGTGGGGTTGGGTGCACTGAGGAAAACCACGGTGTGAGGGGTTCCTGTGGGTGTCAGAGCTGGTGAAGCTGCAGCAGAGGCAGTTCCGAGGCTTGGCCGTGCTCCTTTCTTCCCCAGAGCTCAAGAGGAACCACAGAAAGGTAGAGCCACACGGGGAAGTTAACGAGAAGCCAAGGCAGTGGCTTTCCCAACAAGTATGAAATAGAATTTGAGTATTTGGCGGCAGAAGGGAATAGGATTTTGATGGTCTTGCTGCAGAGGAAAAGCAAAGGCTGCTCTGGAAAATGGTAACAGGGAAAATTCAATAGTGCACTTTCCTTCCTGGTACCTGGAGCTTGCACAAGCTGCAAAGAGCCCCTGTAGGATGAAAAAAGGGCAAAATCCCCTCTCAAAGTGCCCCCACAGAGGCTTGGACCATCCAGGCCATTTTAAACTTGTGCCTCAATTTTTCAGAAAGCTCTGCCTAATTCCATTACTAGTTATTCATAGGTGCATTAAAAATAGATAGCACTCCATGGGAAGGAGATTCTTCACGTGAGGTCTCGCTGTCTCCAAAGTCCAGCCTAGAGCGGGTCATTCTTTATCAAAACACCCGCACCACGCCCAGCTCACCCGGGACAGCGCAGGCAGCGATTTCAGCCCTCGGGGCTGCATGAGGAGAACATCCAAATGAAAAAAGGATAATGCAGTCTGAAACAGCCGAAGTGCTGGCAGTTGCTTGTTAATGGCAGCTAATTTAGGGGCATTGTTTGGATGATGATCTGAGGCTGTAACTCTGTTGTTAGCTGATGTGTCAGCCCTCCGGAGCTGCACATTGCCATTACTTTATTAATCACCCCCAATAAACCAAACTTATGGGGAATTTAATTACCGGAGCCATTTGTTTTCTTCTCTCGTGCTTGGGGGGGCAAGGCTTTTGAGGAGGATGGGAGTTATTCGTTACTCACAGCATATGCTTTTCTTTAAAATCCGAAATGGGCAAATTTCATTAGAGTATTGTTGCAATATTCATGTCAATCAAGTTTCAACTTAGACTGAATTAAATTGTCATTGTGTGGGTCTTTGGGTTTTATAAAGAAATCGGGTACAATTCACTAATTTGACGGAATTTTTTAAGGAGACAGTGGGGACAGGAGCAAGAAATTCCACATAAAATGTAAGGGAGAATCAAAACAAAAGCTTAGCTATGTGTCTTTGATATGTTGACAATTCCCAGAGCTCAAGGTAACCTTTCTCTGCAACACTCCAGGGTTTCCCTTTATTACTGTCTTTTTTAATACAAGACCAGTTTTATGCTTCAAGTGCTTTTTCTGGTGAGCAAAAACACAAAGAGCAAAAGCAACGGAGGAATATAATGAGCAGGGGAAAGACAGGCAGCAAAAAGCAGATCCTCCCATCACGATGAAGACCCAAGAAAGGTGACAGTCCTGCCTGAAGTCCTGCCTGGGGTTACTCAGGTTGGGGTTCCGAGGTGGGTGATGGATAGGAAGGGATCTGCTCTTTCTCAGCAGTTGTATTCCCTGGCTGTGTAATGGATTCTGTGGAGATACTTAGGCTGCCATGTTGATATTTTAGTCTCTGGATTCCCTTTGCTTGGCCTTAGAACCAAACCTGTATTTTACACCCCAAAATGTCCACGTTAATCCATTCTTGATGCACCAAACCCTTCAGTTGGAAGGCACACAGGATTTAAGTTGATGGTGGCCCATATCTCAGAGTAAATACTGTTTAGTTTTAGTTAAGAAGCATCCAAGGCCAGGCTGGACGGGGCTTGGAGCAGCCTGGGACAGTGGAAGGTGTCCCTGCCCATGGCAGGGGTGGCACTGGATGGGCTCTAAGGTCCTTCCAACCCAAACCATTCCATGATTCTACAAAGAGCAAATGGAACCACCAAGACGAGGTTCAAAGACTTGGAACAATGCCATGAGTCCTCTGTTTCCCAGCTTTCTGGACTCCCTGCACTCCATGGAGTGCTCGATTGTTCTGATTTTTAGCTGGTTTATTTTTACAGACTGAGGAACTTGTACACGCTCTAAGTGTAATAAACTGTTCCCAGCCCCGACAGGTACTCCCGACACGACCGACTTCTGACAAAGATGGATTGGTTTCTTGGATTTTAGGAGGCAGGGGGATTTTTGTTCCAGTGCAGAGCAAGGCCAGGTCTTGAAAGGTTTGCCAAACACAGGCGTTGCCAGCTGAACACCAGAAGAGGTTTTGTTTCAACTGCAGTGACTTTGTAAGGCTTGGCCATACAAACATAGCTACAGGTGATGGGCAGGTGAGCATGGAAACAATGCCTGCCTGACCTTTGAGTTTTGTTTTCGTGCTATCTCTGGGTTGTTGTCTTTTAATAAAGTAAAAAAAAAAAAAAAAACCCAGTAGATGTTACCAAGAAAATCAGCAGCAGCTGAAAGGAAAAATATCCTCGCCCAAGTTTTGAGCTCTGACTTTTTCGCAACCCATGTGCCTGTGCCAATCCAGGTAAAGTGCATTTGGAAGTGTTGTTCCCAGAAAATCCCAGTGTGCTGGCATGCTGTGGCACAGGTATAGATGATTCAAAGCCCAATAGTCTCACTGGCAGGAATGGCACAGTTTGCTGTGCTCACTGACCCTCACAATTTCTTGTTTCTGGCTGATGGTGTGACAGCGGGAAGTGGCTTCAGTGGGCTGAACTAGAGAAGCTGGGAAGGTACTAATTCAGGACCCTAAAAGGTGTCCTAGGAAATGTAAAATAAACAGAAAATAATTCCCAGAGGAATGCAGCCCTCCTGTTTCGATTATATCTCTCCCCTTTACTGCTGCATGTTCTGCTCGAAGCATAGAGCAGAGCAAACATATGTTGAGAGATGCTGCCTATTTATAAAGTAAACACTGACATCAAGCAGAAAACAAAAGATAAATGAGGAACATGTTTTGCACACTAATCAAGTTGTCTTAGTTGAGAAAGTGGTGAATATATGACAGCAAGAAGCTTTTAAAGGTCCAGCTGAGGAGTAGGAAGGGGATTCTGCCTCTGTGCCCCCTCAGGTGACACTTCACTTGCAGAGCTGCCCCAGCCCTATCCCAGCACAGGAGGGACCTGGAGCTGCTGGAGAGAGCCCAGAGGAGGCACCAGGATGAGCAGAGGGACGGAGCAGCTCTGCTGGGAGGAAAGGCTGCGAGAGCTGGGATTGTTCAGCCTGGAGAGGAGAAGCTTTGGGGTGACCTCATTGTGGCCTTGCAGGGCCTGAAGGGGCTACAGGAAAGATGGAGAGAGACTTGGGACAATGGATGGAGTGACAGGACACAGGGAATGGCTTTAAACTGCCAGAGGGCAGAGTTAGATGGGATATGGGGAAGAAATTCCTCCCTGTGAGGATGGGGAGGCCCTGGTACAGGGTGCCCAGAGAAGCTGTGGCTGCCCCTGGATCCCTGGCAGTGGCCAAGGCCAGGCTGGACGGGGCTTGCAGCAGCCTGGGATAGTGGGAGGTGTCCCTGCCCATGGCAGGGGTGGCACTGGATGGGCTTTAAGGTCCCTCCCAACCCAAACCACTCTGTGATTCCATGATTCAATTGTTCCCCACATTTCAGATATTTCTGTATAATTGTTCCAGACACATCTTGGGAGGGCACCTGGCACAGTTTTTGATGTTGGTACCTGAACTGAAAAGCGAGACTCACATCGCCAGAGAAAAGAAAAGGCATCAGCACATGTTCCCAGGAAATCTAGTTTAAACTTGAAATAAGTCTTTAATAAAACAAACTGAGCAGTGTCCATGTACATTGCTGGGGACACTTTAAGCCAGCCTCGAGATTCAGACCAGCTTGAGCAAAACACTCATTGGTGGAGGTCACCCCAGGCTCTGCTGACGTGTCAGGGAGGTTAGAGATGAAAAGTTTTCTTCATCGGCTTCCTTCACTCCAATTACGAATATCAGCAGTGCTGGAGCTCACCTTTGGCTGCGCGCTCCCCGCCGCCTCGCCCGTGTGTCAGCAGGGTTCATGCGCGGTGGCAGCGCCGTGGATGTGCGGCATCAAAAGTGAAAGCCCCTGAAATACAGCCCTGGCTGAGGTGCTTATTGCAGCGAGATATCCTTCTTCAAATACGGCTCTCAATAAAAATATTACAGATAGTAGTTTAAATTCCACTGCTATTTGGAGTGTGTGCTGGGCAAAATGACAGAAGAGATCCAAGCTGTTGTGATCTGATTGTGAACATCAGGCTGTAAAAGTCAGGAGATATGAGAGAGTGACATCGTTTTCTTATTTTATTTTGCCTCAGATGAGACAGCTTCACTTTCACTTGTGGGAGGCTATTGTTGAGGAACAACAGCAGATTCCGACTGCGGGAAATCAGACTTTTCCAAGGATTACTCTTCCTTATGTACTCCTAGGGAATCCATGGGGGAAGTATGAGTGGAGATGACCCAGACCAGCCCTGCTGACCTCCCTCTGTGAGCAGTGAGCAGCGTTTGGCTCTCTCTGCACACACAGGTCTGAGAACCAAACCCCAGCTGCCTCTGTCCGCTGCTGGCAGGGAGCTGGAGCAGCAGCAGCTGTGGGGACACCATCCCCTCTCACACCCCTGTCCCCACTGCTGGGAGAAGCTGTGGGGACACCATCCCCTCTCACACCCCTGTCCCCACCGTTGGGAGAAGCTGTGGGGAAACCCTCTCCTCTCACATCTCTGTCCCCTCTGCCGGGAGAAGCTGGTTCCTCCAGGGACTGGATCCTGTCCCTGCCATGTGGGATGCACCTCCCTCTCCGCTGATTTAACACCCAAAGGCAGCTCTGTCCATGCCTGTCCTGCCTGCAGGGCATGGATGGTGCCCTGCTGGGCACGGGGAGGTGACATCCCGTGTGGCACAGCCCTCCCTGCCCCGCCTGGGCAGGAGAATCTCCTGCACGTAAAAGGATGCTCTTCCAGGGCTGTAAAATCTCGGCAGACTCGAGGTGAGGGGGTGGAAGTGAAGATGTACAATATGTTGCCAGCGAGTGGCGTTATTTTTTTTCCCAGTCCCTCCTGTCCTGCTCTGTTTCATAAATCCACGATGCTTAAAAATACCAGGGCGAGTGCCTGTGTCTGCACACACGGAGCTGTCCTGGCTTAAGGAGAGCAGAGCTGAGCTGGGACTGCATGGATTGACTTCACTTCCAGAAAGGAAGTGGCTTCCATTTAAAAAATAGCTAGTTTGGTTTATTTTATTTCATTTTTGCTAATATTTAATACCCATAAGTGCTCAGTTGTTCATAAGTGTTGTGTTTCTGCAGAATCATAGAATGACAAAGTAGTTTGGGCTGGGAGGGACCCTAAAGCTCATCCAGTCCACCCCTGCCATGGGCAGGGACACCTTCCACTGTCCCAGGCTGCTGCAAGCCCCAATGTCCAACCTGGCCTTGGGCACTGCCAGGGATCCAGGGGCAGCCACAGCTTCTCTGGGCACCCTGTGCCAGGGCCTCCCCACCCTCACAGGGAGGAATTCCTTCCCCATATCCCATCTATCCCTGCCCTCTGGCAGTTTAAAGCCAGCTTGGAGATATTTCACTGATCCAGCTTCACAGCCTCAAGCTCCAAGTAGGGCAAAAATAGGACACGGTCCTTCGTTGGCTTTTTGACTGGAAATAAATTATTTCCATGGAATGTAATGCATGTTTTTTACTCATTTATGGTCTCTGCCTCCCTCCATGTGAAACAAAGCCTCTGTGATGTGCTTACAGCAAAGGTGCATTATTAAAGTGCCCATGTAAGTGGTAGTTGGGGAAGAGTGTAAACAGGTTTTGACACTGATTTCCAACAGATTAACATGCAGGAATAGAAAGGGAAGGGAGAGAGGGAGGAAGGAAAGCCAGGCTGATGTGACAGCCGTAACTGAGCCATAATTGCCTGTAAAATCAGAAGGGAGTTGAGTTTCAAGACGAATGTCATGAATATTACCAAAGCATTAAAAAAATATCCAGCTGCTCGCCTTGTCTGCAGCCTGACTGTGCCCAGGTGTACATGGGCTCCATGTGACGGGTGTCAGGTGGCTGTTCCATGGGGTAGAACTTGGGAGACCTTCAGGAAGCTCAGGAGGATGGGATTGTTCAACATGAGAAAAATTATCCCCATGTCAAATAGCACTGGACTATTATTCATGTATAATTTTTATCTCTACGTGATTCTTTCACTTGATGGCTGCCCCTGGATCCCTGGAAGTGTCCAAGGCCAGGCTGGATGGGGCTTGGAGCAGCCTGAGACAGTGGAAGGTGTGGAGGGGGTGGCGCTGGAAGAGCTTTAAGGTCCTTCCAACCCAAGCCATTCTGGGATTCTATGGCAGCAAATTCATTACCACTGAATTTATCCACATCGATATCACAGAGTAGCAAATAATTATTAAAGAGACCCATGCTCGCAGCTGGGGGCTGCAGGCAGCACAGTGCCTGCGTGTAGAAGTAAAAATGAAGCCTGATCAGGCTACCCAAACACATGATTGAGCACCAGATCCGTGCTGGGCTTGTGGCACGAGCCAAGCCCCGCTGCAGCCACAGCTCTGCCTCCAGCAAGGCAGAAACACAACCTGCAAACGCCTGGCAAAGAACAACCCCAGTTAGGCACAGCTAATTGCTGAGCGTTTCTCAGATCTAAAAATAATCCAGAGAGGAGGATGCCAGAGAGACAAACCACGCTGAGCTACACAGAGCGCACAGCAGAGGAACCTGCAGCAGGCATCAAACACTCCTGCACGGCTGCATCAGCCGGGTGGCTCTGCAGGAGAGGCAAGGCTGGCATCCTTTGTTCTTGCAGCCTTCTTTCCCTCTTCTTTCTCTTGATTTATCACCTGTAATTTTAAACCAAGACAGAGAGCAGGTAGCCCCAAAGCAGGAGAGGACAGACATTCCTCACCCTTATTGCCTCCTGGACACAGCACAGGGATCAGTTCTCACTGTCACGTTGAGGCACATGTCAAGACAGAGATGTTTGAGAAGGGAAAGCTCCTTTCTGATAAGGGTGGCTTGGATCAGCTCTTTTGTGCCATCTTTTGTCTCCCTGCAGGGGTTCTGCTGAAGGTGGGGAGAACAGGAAACACTGCTTTGTTCAGGCAGGATTTAACTAGTGTAAAACCCAGCCAGGACCTTTCTCCTGGGACTGTTTGGGCTCTGAGTCCCTCAAACACCAAGTTTCAGAATCAGAAAGTTCCTGACCCGTCTCTTGACAATGCCCTTTCTGCTCCTTGGGCTGAGCTGGCCCTGGGTGGCACAGCCTGAGCCCTGGCACACTCCCAGCCACTCCAGGGGAATTCCTCACAGAACACTTGTGATGCCCCCGGCGCCCTCCCCAGGTGATTGGTGAGCAGGCAGAGCAGCACCTCGAGGACAGTTTTGGCAGGCAATGACTCTGAGGGAAAGCCATCGGGGTGGCACCCAGGGCCAGCAGCTCCATGGGGAAGAACAAGTGTTCAGGGGGGATGGATCTGCAAATCAACCCCAGTCCCCATTTTACAATTAAACAGCCAGCCTTGGAGGAGATGCTTCCCCAGAGACCCCGGGATTATCACATCCTTACACGGCTCCTCTCTAAGAGGATCAGCAATGCCAGCTCCTGGCAGGGAAGGGGGTGGGAGAGGAGTTTCCTTGAGTGCCTCAACACAGTGGTTTGATGATCCTACACTTCCCTCTCTTGGGGTGTCTGAGCTTAGACAGTGCTGTTTGCCCCCACTGATCATCAGATCCAGGCTTCTTCTCACACCTCAGCAGGAATTGGTGTGTTGGGATGACAGACTTCCTGTTTGCTCCAGAAAAGCTGGGGATGTGCACAATAACCATCAATGGAACCATTCCCATTTTGGGTTTGCACCCGTGCCAAATCCGGCAGAATGCTGCCATATCTCTGATGTCACAGAGGCACAGAATTACAGAGTGGTTTGGGTTGGAGGGGACCTTAAAACTCATCTTCTTCCAATCCTCTGTCATGGGCACTTCCACTGTCCCAGGCTGCTCCAAGCCTCGTCCAACCTGGCCTTGGACATTTCCAGAGATCCAGGGGCAGCCACAGCTGCTCTGAGCAATCTGTGTCAGCTTCTCTCTGCCCTGTAGAGCAGATAAAAGCCTGTTCCTCTTTGCCAGGAGCACCCTCAAAGCCAAACCCCGCCACAGTTAAAGGAGCAGCGCAGGTACTCAAAGGGGCAGCCCCTCTGCTCCTCTCTCACCCTGACACGAAGCTTGCCCTGGTCACTGACTCCCTGCCCCGGGCTACCACCCGAATTTCTCCGCCTTCTGATGAGCAGATGCTCTAAATCTGTCAATACACAGCACAAAAGGGTCTCATCAAAGGGGCAACTCCCCTGTTTGTCGTGGGCAGCGCTATCAATCTTCCCTTCTCCGTGTGCATTAGCTGGCAATCGTTTCCACGGGCTGGAGCTCCCACTCTGGGCTTTACAGCCTCTCCCTTCGTGCTGCTGCCTCCTTCTCAGGGGGCTTCATGCTGCGTGTATCACATTTCTATGGCTGCAGCGAGCTCGGGGCTCACTCTCCTTGTTTAGCCCCAAGCCGTGAGGTGCTTTTCTGTTTTCCATACGTATATTGGTGTGCTTGAATTATTCACTCCGTTTCTCAGAAGCAGCATTAAGAATGTAATCTTCTGTTCATAAATCCATTGGAAGACTCTTAATAATGTAAGCCTTAGTGGAACCTCACAGCCCTGCTTTTCCTCAGGGTTTCCAGTGGTTCCCTCCCCTCTCCTGTGACAGAGCGGAATCCGTTCCCCCTAGAGAGAAAACAACTCTTAGCTTTTGAAAGATTTCAAATATTCCTCGTCTTCTTCCTTGTAACGAACACTCAGCCCCTCTGTCACTGCAGGAGGGTCCATAAACTTGCAGAATGCACAAAAGCCAAATTCAGGACCATTTCTGTCCATCAGTTAATGCATGGCCTGGTCCCCATGCAAAGAGGTTTTGCTTCACCAGAGACATTCAAGAACTCTCTGGACAGCACAGGAGTTGATTTTGAGGAGATATGTGATTACAGAACTACTTATTTTTGCGACTAAAAATTGTTTATAAGAGACTAGAATTCCACCAAATTATTTAGTGAGTTCATGGCAACATTTCAGGTGGTATCCCTCCACCATCAGGCAGCAGAAGACATTAATACTCTGCTCTAGTTTGGGTTGATACAGCAGCTCCACAACTCCTTTAAATGCAGCCCCATAAGTGATGGCAATTTCCCACAAGCGAAGGAATTGCAGTGCTATTTGCAAGTTTGGGACGTATGGAGATGCAGATCAGTAAAACAAAGCTTGGGACCCGTGGAATGTCTCATGGGCTCGGTGGTCCAGCACTTTGAACCCTCTACAAGATGTTTACACTGATCTGACTTTTTTCTGGCCTCATCACATATCTAAAACCTCTCCTGTGTTTACATAAACATCATAAACACATTTGGGCCCGAGCTGTTTGGGTTTGTTTTCTCCCCCAGGATGGATCCAATTCAGGATATTATTCTCAGATAATGACTTAAATGGGAATATTCGTGTTCCTCCGCTGCTAACACGACTTCCATAATAACATGATCCCTTTTAGGAAATTATGTATGCACAATCAGTGCCTTGGTGACTGCTGTGTAAAGCTAAAACTCCAAAAGTGACAGTTAATAACTTATCTGCCGAATGTACCCAACTGTCCTAGGGAAAAAATAATTGTTTCAATTTAAAAAAAAAAAAAAAAGAGTCAGCTTTGTTTTATTCTTCTAACAGCCATGAAAGTATTTGTCTTTATCTTTATTATTGGCAGGCTACTATTCTTCAAATACAAACGTACCCTATCATTACTGGAATAAACTTTATCTGTTATTCATAAGCTGCAGAGAGATGTTTTCCCTCACTCTGTTTTTTCCGCCCCTCTCTGTTGTTTTTAATGGATTTCTACAGAAATCTTTCAAATAAAAATTTGTATGACTTTCTCCTTCCTCGGCACAAATATATTTCCCCCTGCATTTCTGTGCTGAAATTAATACAGTTCTATTTTCGGCCTTCCTTATCTGTACATTAACAATAGGCTGTGTCTTGCTCAGAATTGTCTCCGTGGCTCCCATTCTAGTGGAAATCTTAAAGCCTTTCCCGTTCTCATTACTGGGAAGAGCGGTTCCTATTTCGCAGGGGTTTTCATGACTTTCATCCAGTCCAAACCCCACGGGTGGTGTGTGGAAAGATCACATCAAGCCCACGCCGCTGCTCCGGAATCGGAGGCTGTGCTGTGAGAGGGGCAGCTCTGCGTGTGTTTGTGGCAGATCAAAGCACAGAAGCGTCATCACAGTTCCTGAATTCGGGAGTATCAATACACACTGCAAAAAGTTCCCCCTGGGCAGTTATTCCCAAAAGTTCTCCCATTCCTTGGCGTCACTGCGGTGCTGTTGGCGTTCGGATCCACGGGCAGGAAGTGAGATGACACAAAAGCTCCAAAGCTCACGCTTTTGGATGGCCACCTTCCCCATGTCCCAGAGGAAGGAGACATTTCTCACTCCTTTCCCTGGAATAAGTCCTGACAACCATGATTTGAGGCAAGATGTTGGATAAGACAGAGCAGGGGTTGATTTGATCATTCCTGTCCTGTGACATTAACTCCCGAGTGCCTCAAGTTGATTTTTCTCTGGATACTTGGGATTTTATCTGCCTTGGAGAGCCTGTCTCCACAGGCTTCCCTGAGAGGGAAAGCTGTCACTTATTCCCAGGTCATATCTCATGGAGGATCATGCAGAGGTTTCTTGGTATCTGTGGAGCTGACTGAAGCTAGAGGGGCTTCATTATAAAATCACGGAATCCTGGAATGGTTTGGGTTGGAAGGGACCTTAAAGATCACCTCATTCCACCCCCTGCCGTGGGCAGGGACACCTTCCACTATCTCAGGGTGCTCCAGCCTCGCCTGGGACACTGCCAGGGATCCAGGGGCAGCCACAGCTGCTCTGGGCACCCTGTGCCAGGGCCTCCCCACCCTCACAGGGAAGAATTCCCTCCTCATACCCCACACCAGCCTACCCCCACTCTTGAAGCTTAAAGTGCAGATTCCTTCTCCAAAAGCCAAAGTTTTCAGTGGAATATTTACAACAGAAAACACCTGGGAGTGCCTGGGAATCTTGGATACCCTTGGAAGAAGAATCAGCCCCACGGCTGATGAGGATATTGGTTGAGACTCCTTCATCCACCCAAAATCCATCGTGGTCTTTGGGAAGATCCTGCCTGAACACAACCAAAATTATTGTTATAAAAACCCCTAACTAAGGGATCTGAGGGAATGCTGGAGTTATCAGCACCAAGAGCCATCTTCCGAAGGACTCCAAAAGGGAACAGAGAGGGCATTTTATTCCATGTTTATCAGGTGATGGATGATTAATAGGTCTGAGCACACAATGAATGTGTATCTCCCTTCACATGCTAATCACATGGCATTTATAAATGTCACCACCTTATCGTGGAGAGACACTCGGAATTCTGGGGGCTTTCAAAGTATTTGCTCTTAACATTTTTAATGTGGGCATTATTAAGGTTGTGTCACTGGAAACGTCCCTTCGGCCGTGCTCGAGGAATATGGGGAGATTTTATTTGGATTTCGGAGGTAATTGAATTATTGCATTTTAAATCTACTCTCAAAAAAAAATCACTGCAGATAATGAAGCTTATCTTGTGTTTCTTTGACTACTAAAACGCAGCAGCGCCTGTCACCTTGGAATTTTAATAACCAAAAAATAATTTCTAATTATTAGACTGAGAAGCTTCAGGGTTTTCCCATTCTGCTTTTTCTTTGCTTTGCAACCTAAGGCCTTAATTCAAAGTTATAAATTATAGTTTTACCATCGGAGAATTGCATAATTTTCATGTAAAAGATTCCGAATTCCACCATTTGGTCATAAAAAATGTGCATTATTATCAACTGTTATTAGGAAGTTTGAGCCTTAAGGAAATTTCATAAAGGTTCAGGGAGAGTTTGGGTATGAAAGTCCAACGAAAAACATGGAAAGATTTGGGACTCAGTCGCTACTTAAGCTGAGCTTTTTAAACTGTGAAAGACTTTCCCAGCTATAATGTTTAGGTTCTTTGCTGTGCTCCTTGATTCAGACAGAACTGCTCTTGTCTTCCAGAGACTTTATAGACCCGAAGAATTTGGAATTAAACTAAAGACATTAAGATTCCTTTAGGAATCTGTGCCTTGAAAGCTGTTTTTTATGCCTGGACAGTGAAGTTGTTGAACCTACAGCTGAAGGCACGAAGTTTGTAGGTTTAGATCTTTGGTTCTCAGCTATTTGTCAGTGCTGTACATCCATACTTTCAAAATACTCCATTGAAACTGGCAATAACTGGCATCTTTGGCCCAGGATTGAGGAGCAAACGTGGAATGTGCATCTCTGAAACAAGCACTGATTTGTGCTGGCACAACGCCGAGGTTTTGCTTCCGTGTCTTCCCTGCTCCCAAACAGGACATCAGCCCCCAAGGTCGTTTATCCCCCACCTTTCCACTTCAACCTTGTGTAAAGGATTTATTTCCCTACAAATCCCCACCTGTGTTGTCACAGGGCTGTGCACTCAAGAATATTTACAGATCCCATCACGAATAATTCTCAGCCAGTTGCTGATTACACTTTTCTCACTGCATCACATTAAGAAGTATCAATTTGATGCATTGTCCTAAAATGAAACTCATACAATGCAAGGCTGGTGATGATTAAAAAAAAAAAAGGCAGATTTCTCCAAAATTCCTTGTAGCTGCATTGCTCCCTGAGATATCACCGAGATACAAGCAGGACTTAGACAAAACACTCAGAGGACTTTACAAATAGCCATCACCACGTAAAGAGAGCCTTGGTATTTTAATTAAAGGTCAGACAAAACTCCAGCGCAAACCTTGGGGATGTTTTGCAGCAGTCATTTAAAGCAGAGTCCCTTAACAAACTCTTACTGTATCAGTAAAACCGTGCCCAAACCTTTCCTAAGATTTACATAAACTGCAGCCTAGACACCGGAGCCTCTGCCAAGTTCAGGCTGCGAGTTCAGCACCCATAAATCAGAGTCTGCCTCTGCTCCACCTCTACTCGTGGTTGTAGCAGCGCTGCAGGGCTGTGCAGGGCTGTGTTTACTCCTCTGTGCAGGCACACACAGGGGTGACAGCCCAGGCACCCTCGTGTCGCTGTCCCAGGGCAGGGCTTGGGCCCAGCTCTGCCTCCTGCGTGGCTCTGCGTGCACACACACACACGTGGCAGCCTCCACGGCAATCCCACGTGGTTTGTTTGTAGCTAATTAACACAAGCGTGCTAAATGTGGTGGTGATGCTCTGCTGTCAGTCACGGGCACGGCGCTGCAGCGGTTTCTGAAGGTCGCGCTGTAAGGCTTGATTCAAAGTGTCAGCTTCGCTCTTACAACCCAGCTCAAAAACCCGCCAGGCACTTTTCCTCGCCACATTTATGAAGTATTTGAGACTATTTGTTCAAAAGAATATGTCTGAGTTTTCAACGGGAGGCTTTGATTGCTGACTCTTCTACCTTTGGCCTTATTTGTGGATTTGTTGGGGATAAAAAAAAACAACCAAAAAGCAGGTGACCTGGTTTGCTTGTTCATTCAGGGGTGAGTTAAAGGTGTGCAGGGGAGGTGGCACAACCAAAAGGCTTTCCAGGGAAGCCATCTGTCTGCTCCCACCGCCGCCCTGCCTTCACCTTTCAGCTCTCATTTGCTGCTGGTTGCCGCCCAGCCGAGGGTGGGAGATGTTTTTCCCCGCTGCCTGCGAGGATGTTGCACGCTCAGCTGGGTTATGATGATGATGATGCATTCAACGCATGTTCCCTTTGAAAAATTCGGCAGCGTTTCCAGCGTTGATTTCCCTCCAGGGTTATTACACCCCACACAGATTGGCAGCGCCGTGCCACGGTGCCAGGATTTATGAGGTGACCTTGGAGACACAGGCGCTCCCAAATTGAAAGCACTTGGCGCTCAACTTTATTTTGGATTGCTGAGCAGGCTCCCCTCCTGTATAAATCAGGATGAGATTACACAAATAATACACAACATTTATATAACATTTCATAACACAAGGGGATTCTTTCCTGCACAGCTCGAGTGCAGCACTCCTGCCTCCTCTCGACTTTGATTCACTCTTGGGCCCAACCTTAAACCTTCAGCAGGACTCAGGGAAGGCAGCGCTGGCCCCTCTCCAGGAGCAGTGAACTGTGTTTAGGGCCATCCTCCATCATGAAGGTTGGACCTGATGATCTTGGAGATCCTTTCCAACCACGATCCCATGATAAGAAGTACTTAAGGACTGCTCAGGATTGGGCCAACTACAGGTGGTCCATCAGCCTGGAGATGCTCCAGGGTGTTGTCACTGCCCCATGAAGTGCTCCCAACCCCTTGGACCTGCAGAGCTGACCCCTGCATGGGGTTCTGCTGGGACAGCCACCCTCCTGAGCTTCCCAGGGTGCTTCCCAACCTTTTGGATGGATCCTTTGGGAGCGGGGAGCTGTGTGGATAAAGAGGCTCTGATAGATGGTGATGAAACACCCGAGTGCAGGCACATTGAGGAGGAACATGTGAGCAGCAGTAAATGCCAACCCAACCTGCACGAACGTTAATTGTCATTCAGCTTCTATCGACGTGCAGTTTATTAAACCATAAAGCAAGGCAGCAAGCACAGAGAGCAACTCTAGAGATAATTAAACATAATAAGGGTTTCACTTAATCCCTCAAAACCCAGGGGAGGCACAGTTAAGACTGAATACCCTCTTTGCACTGCAAGGCATTTTTTTTTTGCACAGGCATTTAAGAGCACTTCCCGGGACAGGATTTCGGGACAGGGGGAAAGGTAGGTCCCACCCTCACTTCTGAATATTATTTTTCTTTTCTCCGTGCCTTTACATTATGCTGCTTGTTAAGCCTGAACTCATGACTTTCAAAGCAGTTTGTGGCTCATCATTTGCATTGCAGCAGCAAGCAGAGACCCCGATGAGGGAACCTGAGGAAGGTTTGGGAGCATCCCTGGGCACAGGGACAGCAAGCAGAGCCTGGGAGCAGCAGGGCTGGTACCCAGGTGCGCTGCGCTCGCGGGCTCATCTCCCTCACAACACACGCAGTTCTCGGACGAGGAGGAACGGGAAGGGGATGAAGGGAGACGGTGGATGCGAAGGGCTGAGCGAGAGGCTGGCAGAGCAGGCGGGTGAGGAGAGGCTCCCTTTACAGAGCGAGATAATTACGGCAAATCTGGGATTAAAACCGGAGGGCAACGCGCGGAGGGGAAAATAAAAAAAAAAAGCGGCGAGCGGTAATTTGGAACTCTGTGGTCTCCCATAGTGGGATCGGGGCTGGTCGGCGATGGGGGAAAAGCGGGGAGCGCGACGGGAGCGGGCTCGGAGCTGCCCGGGGTGCGGGTGGAGCCGCGGGTGCGGAGGAGCCCGCAGGTGCGGAAAGAGCCGCACCTGAGCTGCAGCAAAGCGAGCCGGGGGCAGGGCAGGGCACGCTGCCCGCGGGGCTGGCACCGAGCGCTGCCGCACGGCCGCGGGCGGGCACCGGGCGGGCACCGGCGGGGCAGGAAGGGTTAACGCGGCCGCCGCCGCTCCGCCGCCCGCCCCCCGCGCACGGCGGGGCCGGGGGTGGGGTCTGCGCGGAGCCCGCCCGGTGCCCGCCGCTGCCGCTCAATGCTGCGGCCGCGGGGCTGCGGGAGCCGCGCCGGGCCGGGCATGTCCCCCCCTCCCCGCCCAGGTAAGCGCGGCTCGGCACGGCGAGAGAGAGGCAGATTTAAAACGGGGGAAGAAAAAAAAAAAAGGGATAAATAAGGAATTTTTAAGCAGGGCTGCTGCGCGGGGGAAGGAGAGCGCGGCCGGGATACGGAGCGGGCGGAGGGGGACGCGCGGCCGGAGGGGCTCGGAGCGCGGTGCCCGCCGGGGTCCCCCCGGTGTCCCCGGAGCGCGGGGCTGCCGCGGGGTGCGGGCGGAGCCGTGCGGAGCCGTGCGCGGGGTCGCGCAGAGCCGGCCCGGGCGGGGATGGCTGCGGCCCCCCGGACACGGAGCGGGTCCGTCCCTGAGTGAGCGCGGGTCTATCCCTGAGCGCGGGTCCATCCCTGGGTGAGCGCGGTTCTATCTCTGAGCGCGGGTCCATCCCTGAGTGAGCGCGGTTCTGTCTCTGAGCGCGGGTCCATCCCTGGGTGAGCGCGGTTCTATCTCTGAGCGCGAGTCCATCCCTGGGTGAGCGCGGTTCTATCCCTGAGCGCGGGCGCTGGTGATCCCGCCCGGCTGCTCCAGGCGCACGCAGAACTTTTTGCTGGCTCCAGCCGCCTTCCCGGCTGGAGTTGGAGCTCCTTTTGCTTTCCCCAGGCTGCTGCTGCTCCCGTGCCGTGAGCAACATACTGCAGCGTGTTGTTTTATTTATCCCAGACAGGAACGGCTTGCTCTCTTACAAATTAAAGGATGCCGCTTGCATAACAAGTGGCAATAGTTCGTACCTTACATACTAATTACCCATCACCTTTTAGGCTAAGCCAAAGAGGGGCTTTTTTTTCCAAGGAGGGCTCGTTCGATAGAGCAGCCTGATGTCTTGGAGCCACGTATTCCTCGTCTCCCTCGCTGGATTAATGTGGGCAAAGGATTAAGAGCCAGCATGTTGATGAGGCACCTGAGGTGCGGGGAAGCAGGGGACGTTTGGCTGCAGGGAGAAGTCAGTTTTTCGTGGTTGTGCTTGCACATCCTCCGGTTTCCATGGCTCGGTTCAGGACCTGCATCCCAGCGGACAAATCGCTGAGGTGGGAGCAGGGACTGGTGGCAGCTCCTCTTGTGATGGTCGCGATACTCGGGAGCTCCTTTCCAACATCCAGCACCCCCTGCCCCACGGTGGGTGGGTGGGTGGCTGTGCCCCCGTGCTGGCAGGGAGCCCAGGAGGTGCCGTGACCCATCCCAGTGGCACCGTGGCTGTCGGAGCCCCTTCCCTGGTGCCTCTGGCTCCTGCAGCAGCTCCAGCCCAGGTGTGCAGGTGATGCTCCAGCCAGGGCTCCACTGCCAGCACCGGGCGTGGGGAGCAGGATGCTGGGGGCCTGCACTTGAGGGGTCTCTCAGAAGCCTTTTCTGCTGCTTTCCTGGCCAGGGAACTGAATTTTTCTTCTTTTCTGGACCTGAGGAACTGCATTTTTACCCTGCGTTTGTAAGTCCCTGAAAACTGCTTAAATGGCTCTTGAATAATCCTTCAAAGTCACCTCCCTTCTTTAATCTAATACCAAAAGGACTCACTTTACATGGCTAATCCCTCTTTTCCTTGCCGTACAGCCTCATTTAGAGGTGGGCACACTGCTAATTTCCCCAAAGCAGCCTGCTAGAGACAATGGCTTCCACTGGCTGCAGCAACCTCTCCCTCCCGTGCTGAACTCTGGGCACAGCTGAATCCCTCTGACAAGATTTCGGGGCATCTCAGGAAGTGGCCCTTTGCAGGAAGCCACCCCAAACTCTGGGTGTATTTCCTTTTTGGGAGGCTCTGAGGGTCTCCTGCCCCAAGCAGCTCCAGCCCAGAGACAGCTCCTGGCTGGTGAGAGTGGAGGGAAGCAGGGTGTGCCTGCAGGTACTTGGAGTTGAATGATCCTGGCAAAACTCTGGAATTGGAAGGATTTTTCCCATCCTTACCTTCTGCAGTGGAGCTGAGCTCTCTCCTCGCCCGTCTGGCGCTCCCAGAATTTTAAGTTTGTTCTGTTCTCCACAATGACAAAACGTGTGTTGGGAATGCGAATGACAGCGCAGCTCACCTGTGCAGGCAGCCTCCTGGAAAATGGGATGAGATGCTGCAGCCTCCAGAGCCTGGCTTTCCATGGGTTAACAGGGATGTCTGGAGCTCCCAGGCCCTCACCTGAGCTCACCAGGGGTGGCTGAGGAGGGCAGGTGTGCCTTCAGTGTGCTCTTCGTGGTAGCAGGGGGTGAGGGGTGGCGTGTCCTCTCCCCTGGGCCACAAGGGCACCTCTGGCCGTGGGGTGGGTGTCTCTGAGACCACAGCCATCCTTCTCCAGGGTGTCCCAGCTTGGTTTTCCAGTGTTAATCCCTCCAGTGCTTGATTCCTGAGTGCTGATTCTCAGCCCTTGGCTGAGGGGCTTTTATTCCAGAGGGAAGGACAGCAGCAGTGGCAGCCAGCAGGCAGCTGCTGAGAGCCCCCCTTGGTTCCCAAACTTGCACCTCCTCGTGCATGAAAGTCTTTCTTGTTGCTATCCAGGTCTTTATTTACTGGGATGAAGGTTCCTTGGATTTCAAACTCACTCCTGTGTTACCACATCAGGGCCAGCTGGAAATCAGGGCTGAGCTCACGTAAAATTTCTCCCGGAGATGCAAAACTTCAGAGGCATTTTGTAAATATTCTGGCGCCACGTGATTTATTTACCTTGGCTTCGGGAGCTGGCTTTGTCTGACAGTTCTGTGGAGTTAACTTGATTTTAAAAAGAGTATTTGAAACTCAAGTAAAGACGAGGCAGAGTGAAGGAAGGATATTACCCCCGAGATGGACTTTTTATCTTTTTTACTGCCTTTTTATTTGCTCTCGTGGTCTTGGTTAGTTCTGTTTGGTGAGCGTGCTGGAGGGGCTGGTCCCCATCAGGGCAGGGTGGGCACAGCCCTGGCGCTGAGCAGGCAGCTCCCAGGATGCAGACGGAGCAGGAGAACCTGCTGCTGCTTAAAAATATTCTGCTGCCTTTGAAAGTTCATAAATCATCACAGGTCTATTTTTAGCCCTGTTAGAATAGAGCAAGTCTGGGGTTTCTTCCCACACCTCCCCTCTGTGGCCTGGGATGACCTGGTGAAGTTCTGCAGAAGCAGTTCACTCGCTGCCTTTGATGTCTGGTGTCCTGGTGCTCAGCCCCGTTGTCACACAGAGGATTCAGCTCTCTTTGGAGAGGCTTCGGTGCAACAGTTGGGAATTTCCCTTCCCACTGGGAGTCTCTGCCGCACGGTGGGTGAGCGATGCGCAGCCCCTGACAGGAAGGTAATCGCAAACACAGAAAAGTGCCGTGAATCACACCAAATCCACAAATGTCAGCTGCGAGCTCCGGGCCAGGCGTGCTGCCAAGGCTGAAGCTTGCACACATCTTCACTGGTATCTGCCACGGCGGTTACTCGAGTATAAATATGAATATCATGACAGCAGTGATTCATTCCTTTTATTATTAGCAAAGCAAATATATAATGATGACACCCATCTGATTTACTGTTTCACACCAGTGCACAACTCTTCCCGCCTCCCCCTCCCAGCAGCCACCAAAAGTGGGGATACTCAAACGAAATGTGTCAAATCCGCGTCAAATCTGCTTCTAATCTGAACACAATTGAGCTTCACGTTCGCTATGAACCAAGAGAGCAGCGTTTTCTGCACTAAACAGGGTTCTGAGTGTGTTGATGTTGGGAAATAACTCCATTCTTTGCTGTTCCCTGGGTGCAGTCATTTTATCGCAATCTGCAGGGTAAAAATCTATCCCAGCCCGACACCAAGAAAAAGAAAGATTTGTTGGGGTGTTCTTAATTGCTGGGTTAAATCAATGAAAGTCAAGCCCTCAGAACCATCAGGGTCAAAGCATTTTGAAAACAATCTGGTGCCTGTCACGTGCACAGCTCAGCTTTAGGAAGGTGGAGCAGAAGGGGGAAGTTTTGCCTCTGCAACATAAATTGGGATTTTTGCTTAGGGCTGTAATCACAGCATAGGTGTATCAGCATGTGGCCTCCAGTGAGGTAAGTGATGCACTTATTCCACTTCAGAAGGATTCAAAAAAAATCATCTGCAGCCATTTCATTTTCAAAATGGCAGGGATTTTTAAAAAAAATTGTGTTCAAGGTTTCAAAAACGAGGTTCTGCCACGTTTGTTTCTTCTATTAATTTTCCCCCAAGCTCCCAGTTGTTCAGCTGCTGATGCTGTATTCCTTGAAGACTTGCTGGAGATGTCTCAGATCTGGCCATCTTTATTCATGCTCTGATCTAGCCAGTACCAAGTTCTCCTGAGATATGTTATACCACAGATAAAAGCACCAGGATGGTTCTTCCCCACTTTTCCTCCTCTTCGGTTTCTGGATTCAGTGAGACTCAATCCTTGTTAACCCTCTCTCGTGGGCTTTCCTCAATTCTCCTTTGAGAGCAAGATGTGCTTGAAAGACCCCACGGTCAGGCTTGGCTTTCTCCAGATCTCCAGGAGCCCAGTCAGCCCTGAGCTGCTCCTCGCTCCAGACTGATTCGCTCTTCCAGAAGTTCTGTCAGTGTTGTGTCTTTGTTGGCCTCGGGCGAAATCTGTGTTTATCATTTATTTATATAAATGTTTAGCGGAGGAAGAGCTGTGGTGTTTAAGCCCAATTGACATAAGGCTTAGCAGGTCATTGCGTTTAATCAGAGCCTAAGAAGCGGAACAAAGGCCATGCCGGGTGATTTTGGTGGGAAAACCTCTCTTGTGGAGGGTGATTTAGCGTGAATGGTGCTGCACAGCAATCACCTACCTGGGGTTTTTTAACCCATCTCTAGGTGCATGGTTTATTAAACTGCTCTTATTCAGATCACAGAACACTTCCAGACAACAAAACACCATTTGCATCTCTGTGCTCCCAGTGATGGGAGTGCAGAGACCCAAAAAGCCATCAGGGAGAGCCCCAGGGCTGCTGGGGCTGGGCAGGGCACAGCTTTCCCTGCTCTTTGCTCCTGTTGATGATTCCCATCGCTCATTTTTACACCTTTCCAGCTATAGCTGGAAAACCTGGAGCAGAGGGGTCGTTGTCCAGTTTGATCCGTGGCCATGGTTTGGGTGATCTCAGTGGAACAGAGGGGTTCTTCACCTCACAAACAGCACCGAGGAACTTCCATCAAATAAGATATTTTTTTTCATTCACTGCTACCTTGCTCAGTGGTCAAAACTCTGTCTCCTCTTGTCATGAATGAATGGATGAATCTCTTTGGGCTTTGCCTCCCAGTCTTTTGAAAGTAAATAAATAAACCCCCCTCTGAACAGCACTCAACTCCCAGCTTTTTAAGAGTTACTTAGCATAAGAGCAGAACATTTGCCTAAGAGGGTTTCAGTCCAAGAATGACTTTTCATATTTAATTGATCTGTATTGTTCAATTAGGGAGATGGATCATGCCCTCTGTTGTGCATGTATAGCTGGAAGCAGAAATGAATGAAATATGAAGCACAGCAGAGCAGCGATTTCAGACTGGATCTGCTCCTGGTGACGCACAAAGCAGGATTTCCATCCAGGCCTGGCTCTGTGGGAGCAAACAGGGACTGTGTAAATTCATCAGGTACCTTTGCCTTACTCATGAGTCTGAATTACAGCATTTGTTCTTCTTCTGCTCAGAGCTCAGTAACCTTTTTGTCCTGAATCCTATTTATAAGCACCCCCAGCTCCTGAATCAGCTGTCGGGAGTATCCCAGTGTGTTGTGCCTCTCTGGGAACACCTGGATCGGGCTTCTGAGTCAGGGAGTCAGGGGCGTGCTGAGCATCCCGGCAGTGCCGGCACAGGCAGCAGTGACACGGGTCCCACAGGGTGGCAGCACTCATTGCACAGCTCCGATCCCATGGAGCATCCCACAGCCAGCCCGGAGCAGTGGGAACAGCCTGCTCCACGGCCTGGGATAAGGCAGGACAGGGCTTCAGCTGGGATGGGGATTTAGCACCTCTAACCCCAGTTGCTACACGGTAATTTTCTCAGCACCCCTAACTCTGAGGAACTGACACAAAAATGCATCAAATTTCTCCTCGGAAGATCCTGTCATTGTCGGGATTGTGTGCTCAGTGCCCCTCCTTGTTTTCCCTGCTTTTCCACCCGCGGCTTTCCCTCTTTCCTTGCCCAGCCGGATGCAGCAGCTCCTCCCACGTTTTGGCTGACAGGTACAGCGTTTGTGGCTGGCTCAGCATCACCCTCTGCCTGCTCCTCCCCAGCTCCTCTGGCTTCCACACAGAACCATCAGAGGATTCCTGTGCTGGATCCTGCACGTTCCAGGTCACTGGAAAGTGCTGGTTATCCGTGAGGAATGATTTTAAACCTTGCAGGGATGCGTGTCTGTGAGCAGGGAGTGCACGGCTTGGCCAGGGAAGCTGTCCCGGGAGTTCTGGGCACAAGGGATCGCTTCTCCGTGCCATTCTCCTGCCTGGGGACATGCAGAAGGCTTCCTAGGGATGTACACGTGTCTGTTCAGGAGAGCTTGGTGTTAATCCAGTTCCTAGGTCCATGTGGCTGAGTTTTCATGGGATCAGGCAGGTTTCGTTGTGGTGGGCAGGGGTGAGGGCTGTGGGCAGGGAGGATGGAACTGAGCATCCTTCCCTCTCTGCCCTGGGATCCTCAGCACACCAAAGCCATGGAGCTGCTGGAGCAGATCCAGAGGAGGCCACGGAGCCCCTCTGCTCTGGAGCCAGGCTGGGAGAGCTGGGGGTGCTCACCTGGAGAGGAGAAGGCTCCAGGGAGAGCTCAGAGCCCCTTGCAGGGCCTAAAGGGGCTCCAGGAGAGCTGGAGAGGGACTGGGGACAAGGCATGGAGGGACAGGACACAGGGAATGGCTTCCTACTGCCAGAGGGCAGGGATGGATGGGATATTGGGAAGGAATTCGTAGCTGGGAGGGTGGTGAGGGGCTGGAATTCCAAGAGAAGTTGTGGCTGCCCCTGGATCCCTGGAAGTGTCCAAGGCCAGGTTGGACATTGGGGCTTGGAGCAGCCTGGGATGGTGGAAGGTGTCCCTGCCCATGGCAGGGGGTGGAGTGGGATGAGTTTTAATGCCCCTTCCAACCCAAACCATTCCATGGCTCTTTGATGATCTCTGCCACCCCAACAGCATTTCCATATCGTTTCCCAGCACTTCCCATGGAATATGAGATGACCACATCACACATTGTTCCCCCAGGGAGGCAGGGATGGGAGAAGCAGGTGTGGAGCAACCCCAAGAGTGAGGCTGGGGCTGTCCCAGGGAGCACCAGGAATGTGCTGGTTTGTGCCAGAGAATTCCTCGGGTGAATTCAGTGTTTAATGGGTCTCTCCTAATTGCAGATTTAGGGAAGAAACCCTGGCCAAACACATCTGAGGAGGGAGAGTGCAGAACATGGCTCGACTCAATATTTTCTCTAGTCAAGTGGAAAAAAGGAAGCCTCACATGAAAAAGCTGGAAAGGTCAAACTAATTTGTACTTGTGTGATAATGGGTAATACCTCTATTGTTTATGAAGCCTGCAGAATCCTTCCTGTGCTAACCACTGTCGTCTATCTGACGGCGATTTGGAGAAATTAAAAATGAAGTAGCAATTGTTCCACCCTCTTCGTGCCTTAATCTGCTTTGGGTGAGGATTCCTTTGAACAGCTCCATGCTCTTTATAAATGAGTTGGGGTGAAATTTGCTCACTTCTCTTGTCTGCTGCGGCTGAAGGAAGGAGATGGTTTTAAACAAAAAAAGATTAATACTGAGGTTGAGAAGAGCCAGACTGAAACCCTGCCTGTGTCTTGCTGCTTAAGCATTCTGCCTGTGCTCCCCTGGTTCTTTATTTTGCTGCAGTCTTTTCTGTTTATTTACCAGGGTGAGTGGGGATTTTATATGCGTGTCCAGCTCCTGCTATTAAAACTGGGATTGGCGAGCTCCTGATGCCCCACGGCGCTGCCTCGCTCATCCAGGTGGATCTGCGGCTCCTTTTAGCAGCCCCTTTAGGAAGTTGTGTGAATTTTCCTGGGATCCTGGTTCCTTTCCAGGGAGCGATGACATTACCTCACTGCATAATTTTCCATGGAACAATGTGGGAACTGTGTGGGGAGTCCCTCCTGCCTGGTGTTGGGCACCGAGTGTGAGCTCCAGAGGAACGCATTTGCCAGGCTTATCGCTGAGACATTTAATGTCTGTGATGATTTAGTGCATCAAATTCTGGAGTTTGGGGCTGGCTGTAGCTGCATCTGTCATTGTTGCAGCACCTTGACAGTGAACAAAAGGTGCTGCAGGGAACCATAACTCACCCGGCAAATTAATGGGTTCCCAGCCTTGCTTGCTCAGCTAAATGGGGCCTGGGAGCCCTGTGGTCTCACTGGCCAAGGGTTTCCCACAAGAAGTGTGTGGGTTTGGAGTGGGCCTGTCCTGCATTCCCAGAGGGATGGAGAGAGTGCAGCCCTCCTGCCCAGCTGGCTGGGACTGCTGCTTTCCACTCGTGGTGGAAGTGGGGATAACACCCCTGCAGCCTGTGAGCTGCTCCGGGAACATGATGCAATTGTTTTAAAGGAGTTTTCTTTTAGTGGGGGTCCACAGGAAAAAAAGGGTTTGATTGAGAAAGTTTTGTCGGATTTTATGATGTCACACTGAGAGCTGTAAGCACAGGATGGCCAGGGACACTCACAGGTCACCGACCACCACTGGTAACTTTTGCCACTGGCGAGGAAGGTGCACTGTGAGGAGATCCTTGATCACCTTCCAATGAGCAGGAAGTGCTGGAACATCCCTGGAGGGATTTAAAAGCTGTGTGGGTGTGGCACTTGAGGACGTGGGTGAGTGGTGGCCTTGGCAGTGCTGGAGAATGGTTGGACTTCATGATTTTAGAGGTTTTTTCCAACTGAAATTCCGTGGCAGGTCACCTCTCTGGCCATGATTTTGCTCTTACTCTTTTTTTCTGATTCTGCCTCTCTTGCTGATGGATGATCCCAGTTCCTGAGAAGGTTCCAGTCCTCTCTGAGTTGCCAAATTCCGTGGCATGGTGGTGGGCAGGGCGTAGCTGAGAAATTCGGGGTGAGGAGAGATGATGCTCTGACATCACACTTGGGGTGTGATTTGAAGCAGTGGGAGGGTGACCTTGTTTGCAGCCACCAGCAGCTCCTGGAACTTGGATTTTGGGAATTACCAAGCCCTTCATGGTGGAGAGCAGCCTGTACATTTGGTAATTGGCTTAATCACCCTCCAGGGTGATTAGGTTAAACGTGGTGCAGAGATGGAGGGGGTGGGTGGTGGTGCAGAGGGGGTTGGAACTGTGAGATTTGCACCAAAAAGGCCCCAGAAAATCTGCAGAATTGGGGAACTGCTCAGCACCACCCCTGCAGGGTTTTGGCCATGTCAGGCAGCCCTGTGAGCTCTGAGCTCGCACTTGTGGAGTTTAAAATGACTCTGCAGCACTTGGCAGGCTCAGGCCCAGGGAAGTCAGGAAGTTCTGAGGTTTCTGGTGTAGATCTGTAGTTTTGTGCTCCCAGTCATTCCCAGTTTATCCCTAGACAGCAGTGCTGCTCCCATAGCCAGCTGGCCATCAGCACTCACTGCATCTCTGAGCCATTTTATTATTAGGATTATTATTGTATTTTCCAACCATTACCTAAAATACGGAACCGCTGCCCCTAGAAAAGTGGATTATCCTTTCCTCGATAACTAATTTTGTTCCACTCAGGAAGATTTGATTCAGATTTCTGAAACATTGTCACTAAGCAGCTTCCTAAGCAGAGTTGCAGTGCACCACCAAATTAAATTCGTGTAGGGAGAAGGGAAGTGTTGTTGTTGCAAGTGTCCAAAGGGGTTGGAATGAAAATAATCTTAGAGATCAAACTCAGATTGAGTTCAGATGTTGTGGAGGGAGCTCAGCTCTGCACCTGGAAAATCCCATCTGCCAAAAATAAACCTTGGGGTCACATTTTAAAATGGCATTTCTAGTCCTGGACCATCCAGCTTCTCTCTCCGGGGTCTGTGTGTGGCACAGATCTTGCAAAGGAGTTTGGGCTGTGTGAATCTGCTCAGTAAAAACAAAAAGAATTTAAAAAAGAAGGTGGGGGGATGCTCTTTGAGGATTCATAAAACCCTTCCCAAGCTGCACCAGCCTGAGGAAGGTGGTGATCCAGTGGTGGTGGCAGATCCAGTCTCTCTGTGACTTCTGAGTAAGTTTGGTCTAAATTTTGTCTCAAACCCAGCGTCTCCAGGAGAAAATATCTTGTGGATTCTGCAGTTTGAGATAGCAGCAGCTGGAACCAAACTGGAGAACTGGTTTGACCCTTCTTACTGTAGGCTCTGAATGGACTTCAGATTCCAGGTCTTTAGTGATCCTTGTGGAATTCTCCTGAGCTGGTTCTGTGCTGTTTTATTGCAGATGAAGAACTGAGATGCCCAAGATGCTCAGAGATACCGAGATAGTTAAGCACTGGAATTTCGAGAAAGTTCTGCCCAAATTCTTCGAATTTTAGGGTACTGAGCAATTGGAAGAAATAAGATTATGGCAGAGGAGGAATTTTAGCACTGACTTCTTTCCTTCTCCCCCGTGGATTGCATCATAACTCTGCCTGATGCTTAAAAGATTTAATTATTTTTGCACCTGTGGCTTTGCTTTAGATCAGTCTTTCCCAGCTCATGGGATTCAGGATCTCACTGAATTCTTGCTTTCAAATAATGAATATCTGGGACTGAAAGTGTTTTTTTTTTAAATGCAATCAAATATGATTTAGCTGACTAAAACATTATGAATAGACCCAAGCATTCACACAGAAATACTTGACAATATCTATACCTAGGTAATGTCATCCATTAGCGTTGTGTGAAATATAAAATATCATCCAATATTTAAATCCAACTGCAGTGAATCCTCTATAACTTCACTGACAGAACCTAAATTTAGTAACTAATTAAATTCCATGGAACAGAAGAATGCATTTCTCCCCTTCTTGTAAGGACAAAGATTTGGAGTGTTAGCTGTACTTCTATTTTTATAGCATTGAGTAGACTTTTATATGGCTGTAACTATATACCTGTGGGGTTTTTTTATTTCTACATCTATATTTCAGGATCTCTGCTGAGAAGGCCCCAAAGTCCAGCTCAGAGCCCTCTGTGAGGGTGCTGCTGATGGAGGTGGTTGAGCTCAGGGAGTGGAAGGGATCATTCCCTGCCCAGCCAGGTCTGGATCCACCCCCATGGTGTGCTCAGGGCATCCAGAATGACTCTTTTCACCCCAAAAGTCAATCCAGGCATTTTCTTTCCCTGCCCCAGCCTCTGGCTGTGGAAGATTCCAGCTTTAAGGCCATGGTGAAATTAAGTGTGGACCCAGGATCAGGGCCAAACACTTTAAATAATTGATGGACAGCTTGATTTCTTCAGCCTCGCTAAAGTAAACCGAGTTTTAGACAAACAGGAGCTGACTGAGGAGTTTAGTTGGGGGGAAAAAAGCCCTTTGAATTCCACTGATTTCCCACAGGATTAACTCAGCACTAGGAAAAATATCTTGAGAGGATCACAGAATGCTTTGGGTTGAAAGGGAACTTAAACATCATCTGATTTCAGGGGCAGGGCCATGGGCAGGGACACCTTCCACTGTCCCAGGCTGCTCCAAGCCCCAATGTCCAGCCTGGCCGTGGGCACTGCCAGGGATCCAGGGGCAGCCACAGCTTCTCTGGGCACCCTGTGCCAGGGCCCCCCCCCCGTCCCAGGGAACAATTCCTTCCCAATATCCCATCCATCCCTGCCCTCTGGCAGTGGGAAGCCATTCCCCTTGTGCTGTCAATCCAAGCCCCTTTTATTCTGTTCAGGCTTTTTGGATTCTTTTGTAGGCAAAAAAAAAAAAAAGAGGAATCCTCTTAAATGAAATATATAATCTGAAAAGGAGAAAGCAGGAAAGTTTTCATTGCTCTCTGTGAGCTAAAGGTGGCCAAGTATCCCAAGGCTGCTTTGACTTTTGTGTAATTGCTGTGAATTTTTGTTAATAAATAATACAACTGGAATAGCTGCATTTCCCATAACACCTGGCAGGGTGTGCGAGTGTGAGCCAGTGCAGGAGGCAAAGAATTCCAAGTTACTGACCCAGACATTGTGTAAGCTGAGAAGAAAAGGCAAACAGAGACCAAACAAGCAAGCAGCAGCAGGAGGAGCAGCTAATGAGCATCCATGGTTTGATCGCTTAATGGGGCTGTGGTCTTGAGGCTGCTCTGGAGGAAGGATGTGACTTGGACAGGCAGGATGTGCAGGGAAGTGGGATTAATCCACTGCAGGACGAGCAGGAAATGTGTGTCTGTGTTGGAGGGCGCCTCATATTCCACTCCTGCAAATGGCTCCATCTATTAGCTGGAAATAGCAGCGAGGCAGACAGGGCAGAGTTAGGCTGGGCTTAGCAGGGAGGAGCCTGAGGAGGGGCAGGGATGTGCTGTAGTTCAGAGGAACTTTCTGCTTTCTGGAAACTTCCCTTGGAGCAGTTCCTTTCGCTGGTGGAATGTGGCAGTGAAACAGGACACTCCTGAGAATTCGTTTATGGGACTGTTTGTTTTCACTAATGACATGAGATACCAAATTCTTAAAAAATTCTCAGAGCTACAGAAGTGGCCAGAGCAGCAAACATGCTTTGATCCCAAATGCCTTTTTTTTGTCCCCTTCTCTCTAGTTTTTATAATCCTTTGGCTCTTTGGGTCAGGTTAAAAGTTTAAACACTTCCTTATCCTTTTCTGGATCTGAACTTGTTTAGAAATCATAAAACTGTCTTTGAGGTGGCTTTGCTGGCTTTGGGAAGGCAGTGGAGTGATGCTGTGGTGGTAGAATGGCTGGGCTGGATCCGGGGGAGCATTTCCAGCTCCCAAACCTGATGGCAAACTGGCCTGGCCCCTCGGAATGCTCAGTCATGGCCCAGTTCACAAACCTTTAAAACCCCCCCACATGTTCACAACGCTGCTAACCCAAACACAAAAGCACTTCGAGGGGGTTTTTTCAGCCCAGTATTCCTGGCTGGAAATGAATTCCTGCTGTTGTCACCTCATTCATTATCCTCGTTGTGAAGAAATAGGTGATGCAGCCTTCTGCTGCGAAGGTCCCCCGTCTGTTCATCTCCTTAGCCACTGTCACTCATCCCCTTCATTCCTGAACCTTATCATTCTGTATTCCAGGTGTTGGATTTGATCCATCCATCATCTGTCAGTGACTTGTCAGAGACCCTGGACACTTCAGGATGTATTTTCCATGCAGGTCCTGCCAGAGGAGAGGAATATTAAGCAGGGAGGGCTGGGCAAATCACACACTTGGCTCCTTTTTTGCTGTACTTCACCTTCAGATTAGCCTTTTTTCAGCACGTTTCCCCCAAAAGAGAGGCTGAGAATTTGTAGTGGATCATTTTGGATTTGTGAGGAGCTTGTGGGTTTATTTCTATGGATGGACAAACCCTCCTGTCTCACACTGGTTTGATAAAACACATCAAGGAGAACTCTGCTGCTCATTATCCAAATAAAAGGAGGGTAAAACTTAGCCCACTGTTTTTTCTTCAGCTGAACTTGATGATCAGTCTCAGAGAGGGGTTTCCATTGTTCACATGGTTTCCTTTTTCTAAGGACAGCTTTTTCCCTTGGTGCATTTGCTGTGGTTAATGGTCACTGTTCTGCAGGTTGAGCAGTCACTCCCCACACCTTGGAGCTTGTGAATACATTTCCATATTTTAAATCAACATTAGTAGGGGAAAATCCATGATTTGCCCTGGGCTGCTTATGATTTTTTATTTTTTCATGCTGAAATGCAGGCTATGCTGCGGGATCTGGTCTGTTCTAGCAGTCAGCTCTGTTATTTGATAACTTTGGGTATTGATTCCTTACATCATCTGCTCCTTACTCACTTATTATATCCCATTTCTGTTCCTCCTTCTTTTGTAGAAGTACAAAATGAAAACCTGCTAGCAGTTTCTCACTTTATTCATTTTCCTTTTCCCTGTTGGAGCCTCATGGATTTCATTCCTTGTCTGTTTACTGAGGACTTTTTCTCTGCCTTTCTTCTTGAACAGGAAGATTCTGACTTGGAAACATTAATCTTTCAATAGAGATTATGTTAATAATATAAAAATACAGGGCCATGCTTGTAGCTAAGCTTTGTCCAGAGGATACCCCTGGATCCCTGGAAGTGTCCAAGGCCAGGTTGGACAGGGCTTGGAGCAGCCTGGGATGGTGGAAGGTGTTCCTGCCCATGGCAGGAGGCAGAATGAGACAATCTTTAAGGCCCCTTCCAACCCCAACCATTCCACAATTCCATGATCCTTAACCAGCCAGGATGCAGCGGAATTTCCAGCGTCACTTTCTGCACCTTTCCCTTTCCCTTGGCCCCACGAGTGTGACGCTTGTGCCCAGCCAGGGAGCCCTGGGAGCACATTCCTGATGCCCAGGACTCCTCCCTGGGGATGGACCTGCCAGGATCCATCGCTTCCCAGTTTGACATCTTATTATTCTTTCCATTCCCTCAGGAGGAAGAATGTCACGGTGTCATCCCGAGAGCCTGTTCCTCCTCCGTGACTTCCTCCAGGTCATTTCTGTGCGGGTGGTGGGAGGCTGGAGCCCAGGGATGCTGCTCCTCCCTGCTCCTCCCTGCCCCTTCCTGCTCTCCCACTCCCCAGGAAGCGCTGCCCTCGCTGGAACGCCGCCAGCTGCTGCTTCTTGCATTGTGTTTCATTTCAGCCCTGTGCTGAAATCCTCCTCTCTTGTTCCATCTGAAGTAATTAATTAGTCCAATTTCCATTTTTAAATTTAACTCGAGCTTGGGAAAAATTTGCCAGCCCTGCCAAAGTGCTGACATGTGTTTTACCAGAGATTTGTTAGGGAAGTCTTTAAAAATAATTCCCAGATAAAAGTCAAGTGTAGCGAACAAAATGCTCTAAATAATCTGAAGTGGCCCTGAATATTTGGTTTGTGCCGATGAATACTGGGGAATGTGCTCTGGAGGGAAACAGGATGCAAGATTATTATTCTTATTCATTTTCCTTAAACCTCTTGGGTTTGGCCTTGCTGCAGGAGATGTTCAACATCTCCCAAAGCAGTGAGATCTGGAGGTGAGATCTTGTATAATATCATTAAACACCTCAGCTCCTGGGTGACCTCACACCTTTGCCGAGCTGGTGCCTCGGGGGATGTCGCCCCTCGAGTGGGCACAGGCCACTGACCATGGTTTCCGTGCTTTTTATCCACTTGCTGTGGCTAAGTAAGGACAAAGTGTGAAAAATCAGGAAGGAAATGATGTTTCCAAGCTCTGTGTTTAACCTCCAGGTGGTTCCATCCCGTGTGTGCTCGGGCAGCATGGTTCCTCGGCTGCCCTGGTTAGAGCTGTCCCTTTAAATGACTGTCACCGTGCCCTGACAACGCTTAAACCATTACCTTGTTAAATATTGCCTGCTTAAAACACATCTCGGGGTGAATTGACAAATGGCCTTCCTCAGTGTAATGTGGAAGAGGAGCTAAATGAGTTAGGAAATGTTAATGTGCCCATGTTCTTCCCAGATAGCCAGTTGCCCTTGGGACAGTATCAATAAGTGGCGTTTATGTGATATTATGAATGTGTTAATTATGCGTAGACAAAATAACGAGTAAGCAAAGGTCAAGGACAAAGGCAGAAACACACATCAAAGAGCTTCTAATATTTCAGTCATTACCATTATTGGATATTCGGCCTCATTTGAATCCTGAGCATCTTTTTCATTGCTTATTTTTCGGGCCGCAAAATGAGCAACTTCGAGGGCTGCGCAAATGTTTTGTGCCAAAACTCAGCACAGCTCCTGCAGTAGCTGGGCGGGTTTTCTCCGTACCCTGGTGAACCGCCAGGTGGAATTTGGGATTGATTTCCTCTTGGAGACGTAAACCTTGTGATGCTTTTTGCTCTAAATTCGAAATGAAGGAGATGAAAACGTGGCCGTGCTGGCTGTTAAACTGCTGAACCTTGCAACTCGATGCAAATCAAAACAAAATGCTCCGGAGACCGTAAATACCCAACTTCGCCCCAGTTGGCTGCACTGCTCCTTATCACTGTGCTCCTACAAAGAACAGGCTGGAGAGTTGAGCCTTTGCTTTTTCCTCCCAGCCATGAGGGTAAAGCCCTTTTTGGCAGGGAATCTGCAGAAATCCAGTGGGTTTTGTGAGGTGAGGCAAGGCAGAACTTAGCTGATCAATACGGCCATTAATTAGAATTAAAGGCTCAGCCACGATTTTTACTTTTACGTATTGACATCTGGCAAACCAGTTAAAAAGTCAGTAAGGGTCTAAAAGTTACTATCAGGTTACTCAGTGAGGAGCAGCAGCGAAGCCTCCTCCATCTCCCAGGAACTCCTCTCGCAGGTGTCTGGAGAAATCTCCCTCCCAAACAAGCTGCTGTTCATACATGAAATATTCATGTTATGACATCAAACCATGCTGCACATTATTTCGGTGCAGTAGGCCAAAATTAGATTCACATTTTATTTTGCTTATAAATGCCTGTCAGAGTTGCTAAATCAGTTTGTCTTTGCTGTCTTGAAATGGTGTCAGTTTGAATTTCCTTCACGCTGCATATTGTTTTGGGCAAAGGCACATTCCTTCTCCATCCGACATGGAGTGCCTTGTGCTCTTTAAATAAAGCTGGAAAAGCCCAATAATTAAGATTTTTTTTAAAAAAACCCTCTCTGAGGTGGCAGCTTGGCCTTTTTTAAGGTGATAGAGAAGCTACCAAATGCTGATGCGTCGTGATAGTTGATTTTCCCCATGTGCAAATATCACTTTATGGATTATTTAATGGCTGTAGGGTGTATAACAGGACATCCTGGACTCTGGTGCTGATGGAAGTAGAGAGAAGCTTTGAGCAGCAGGTTATGAGTTCCTCAGTGCAGCTGAGGAAGAATCAGATGATTCCATGGTTGTAACTCCCCTGGTCCAGGGGGGATCTGCATCCTTCAGACTGGACCAGTGGGGCTGAGGAGGAGCAAGGGCAGGAAGGAGGAATTAGGGGTTTGTCTGAGCTGTCTTAAGGCACAAACCCCAGTGAGCAGCGCTCAGCTCCCTCAGCCCACTCCCTGCCACGCACAGGCAGCTGACAGGGCTGTGACCTCGTCCTTCAGCTCAGGAGCCAGGGGAATTCATTCACTGTTAGATTTTTTGGTGCTCTGATACCTCATTCATGCATAAATAATCTCATCTTAGTTATCCTGATGCTAAAAAAAATTTTAAGAAGCTTCTGTCCCCAGTCTGCCAGATATTTACATTAGAAATATCCCATCAGAGGAGCGGTGCATGCTTGAAAGCATCCATTATCTTCTCCCCTCTCCCCCGGGTTCCTGTCTCCAGCCTGTGCCTGTGGCTCCATCCCCGCAAGCATCGCTCCCAGCTGTGCCCCACGCTGCTCCAGCCCCAGGGTCTGCCATGGAGACAACACAGATCTCCTCACCAGCCACTTGCGTGGATATTTACACGTTTCTTTATTATTTAAAACCAGGTTTTGAAACTTTACCCTTCCTCCTTTTTCGCTCCACCCTAAGTGCTGCTCAAGTTTTTCATGCAAAAGCGCCGCTGTCTCGTGATTTTTTAATTTCCCTGGATTTCCCTTGGTCTTCTAGCATAATTCTTTTGAGTTAATGTCAGCAGGTTTTGTAAAGTAGGGGTGAGTAGTCTGTGTAAAGAAGAGGTGTATAGTCTGTGTAAGGTAGGAGTATGTACTTTGCTGTGTCGCTGTTTTCATACTTTGAGGAACATCAGCATGTAATTCATAATCTAACAATGTAATTAATGTCATGGAATAGGATCCAAACAAGGGTAGCAACTGGGGTATAAATCCTTGGGATTACCCTCAGCAGTGGCTGGGGGATGTCCAGCAGGTCTGGAGCAAGGAGCAGAGGCTGGATGAGCACAGACCAGCACAGCTCCCACAGTGGGAACTGGTGAGGATATGCAGGTCCTGCACCCCCTGCCTCCAGCTCAGCTCTCATCCTCTGTCTCCTCCTTTTGAGATCCCTGGAGTGCCCCTGTGCCTCCTTGAAGTGCTCCCACTTGTTTTCAAGCACCTGCTTTTAAGCTAAAATCCCCTCTGCAAAGCTCCCCCGAGCCCGGCCAAACCCCCGCGCTGCTCTTCCCGAAAAGTGAGGCCCTCGAGATGAGCTCCTGCATTTTCCATCAGGAGAAACCTTCCCCAAAGATTCTTTTTCCCAATGATTTCTTGATAGCTGGCAATCTCCTGCATCATTTCTCGTACAGAAATTGTTCTTTGAGGTGTTTTGCTGTGGTAGCAGCAGCCTTGGAGCTGGTTTGTCACTGTTTCCAGCCTGAGGGCTGGTGTTGGATTTCTTGCTCAGGTCACCTCGTTTTTTGTGTGCTTCTGTATTTTCCTGCCTGCCTTTGTGGGTTTTTTTGGTCTATTCCTTTGGGGTCCGAGAGTCTTTGAGCTTGAACAATGTGACTGATCTGTGTTTTAATCCAATGATAAATAGTTAATTTTGGAGGTTTAGGTTGACAGCAGAGCCACCTTGGAGTGTCAGGCTGCGAGACTTTGGTTTCCTTCTCTGATCAGATAAGGAGCAGATATTTCCTGTAAGTCCTCCCCCAGTGCTCCAGTCCTACCATTAGAGTACTAAGTCGGATACATGACACCCAATTTCACAGTAATTCCTGAGGAAAAAGCACATTATATTTTTTTAATGGGCTTCCCAGGACTTACTTTGTTTCTTCCTGATGAATATGAATTCCAGCGAGTTCATCCAAATTCTGACCTTCAGATACACAAAGGTCTGGGGGTTCTGAAGCAAGAATATGGTCTTTAAAATCATGTGCTCTCCATGTGAATGCTGTCTCCTCTTGCCATGAAATCCTCGTGGAGTGCAGGAATAAAACCGCTTTGAGTGCTCCAAAATTCATTTGTGTGTTTATTACGAGCCACTCACATCTTGCAGAAATGCTATTTGTGTCAACATGACCTGTGCCGACCTTTCCCTCTCCAAGGGGCTTTGTTTGGATTGTGTGCTGCCCGTAGGATCATCGCTTCTCTTCATCTCCTTTTCCTCTGATTGCCAAGGAACGCCAAGCACATCCCAGAAACTTCTCCTAATGTGCTGCACCAGCCCTTCCCGAGCAACCTGGCTGAATAAATATCCATTGAATAACTGGAGAATGCATTCAGATTCTTTTTATTTTGATTTATGTTCTATCTTCCTACCTGTGCATCTCCCAGAGTAATTGCCAGTTTTCGCCTCCTACAGAGAGATATAATAGAGCTGAAGAATAAGTAAAATGTGCTCTGTTTCTCCCTCTCTCTCTCCCTTTTGTAAGGGAGCCTTTATAGTCTCACACTCACAATTTGCAAACTGAAAATCAGCACCTCATTCCCAGCTGGCCTTGCTGGAAGGAGCTGTTTGGATGCTTCCTGCGTCCCCTGTCCTTGTGCCACTGCCAGCACGGGGACACCTGGACATGCAGCCCACTCTGCTGTGTGACATCAGGGTGTCCCAAAGGCACAGGGAGCTGGGAGCCAGTGTGTCCCCTGTCCCAGAGCTGGTGTTCCCCATCCCAGAGCTTGTGTTCCATGTCCCAGAGCTGGTGTTCCATGTCCCAGAGCTTGTGTTCCCCATCCCAGAGCTGGTGTTCCCCATCCCAGAGCTGGTGTTCCCCATCCCAGAGCTCGTGTTCCCTATCCCAGAGCTCATGTTCCCTATCCCAGAGCTGGTGTTCCCCATCCCAGAGCTCATGTCCCCTGTCCCAGAGCTGATGTTCCCTGTCCCAGAGCTGGTGTCCCGTGTCCCAGAGCTGGTATTCCCTGTCCCACAGCTGGTGTCCTGTGTCCCAGAGCTGGTATTCCCTGTCCCAGAGCTGGTGTCCCGTGTCCCAGAGCTGGTGTTCCCTATCCCAGAGCTGGTATTCCCTGTCCCAGAGCTCATGTCCCCTGTCCCAGAGCTGGTGTCCCCTGTCCCAGAGCTGGTATTCCCTATCCCAGAACTCATGTCCCGTGTCCCAGAGCTGGTGTTCCCTGTCCCAGAGCTGGTATTCCCTGTCCCAGAGCTCATGTCCCCTGTCCCAGAGCTGGTATTCCCTATCCCAGAACTCATGTCCCGTGTCCCAGAGCTGGTGTCCCGTGTCCCAGAGCTGCTGTTGCCGCGCTCTGCCAGCAGCCGCTGTCCCTGCCTGGCCAGCGCTCAGCTCTCCCCGGGTCCCCGCGCCGTGTCCCTGGGATGGGTGGCAGGATCCCGTCTGTCACCTGGCAGAGGGTGCAGGGGCTGGCTGCTGCGTGGAACACCTCTGTGTGTGAGATCTGAGAGCTCCTGAAGCGCTGCTGTCACCGCTCTGCAGGGACCTTTGCTTAATCTCACCCATAATAAGGTCACCTGGGTGCAGCGGGAGCTTTCCATCAATTAGTGCAGCCATGCTCCTAACGAGCCGTGTCTAATCACACGTGTTTAACCCCCAGGTGACACAGCCCGGCTTGCTGCGTGACCTGCAGGTCCCAGAGGCGATAATTTCGTATTTTGTAAGCAAAAACTGTAATATTAATAAAGATTTCCAGCTGAGTGGCCCTGTCTTCTGCACCAGGACCACACTGTAGGTATGGAATGGTTTGGGTTGGAAGGGACCTCAAAGCCCATCCAGTGCCACCCCTGCCATGGGCAGGGACACCTTCCCCTATCCCAGGCTGCTCCAAACCCTGTCCAACCTGGCCTTCATCTTCCACCTGATCCTTCAAGGAAATGAAACCTTTTCTTGTGAGCCTTTCCTTCCCACATCGAGCAAAACACGAGCTCCAGGTGACCTCATGTGCTGCTCACGGTGGGGTTTTCTCAACTTTCTGCTTCCCTGTGGTCATAAACACGGGAAAATCTCAGTGCATGTGGACAGGATCTCTCACTCACCACAGACATCTGTGACCCCCCCTTTCTCTGCCTCTGCTGGGTTAGGTCGGGGTTAGTTTAGACTTTGCATTTGATCTCAGTTCAGCTCTCTGCAGCATCCAGAGAGGGCCTGACCTGTGCACTGTTGATCACCCTTCCAGCTCAGGATATTCTGTGAAGATCCCCCGGGTTTTGGCTTGGAAAGGTGTGGTGGTAAAGCTATGACACGGGGGCAAAGCATTCACATGGCAGAAGGGATTTTCAAAGCTATCGGAGCGTTTGGTTTGGATTTATAAATTACAAAAAAAAAAAAAAAGAGTGACACGGTTCTGGTTTGAAATAACAACTTTTCTCCTCACAAAATGGCAAGTTATGTGAGCCCATGATAATGCTGCATCATTGTGGCTCCCAGCAGGGAAAAAATAGTCATAAAATCACCACTCTGCTTGAAATTCACTCTCTGAACACCCTGAAAATCCTGAAGATCTCATGTAGGGATGCAGTCAGTGCTGCTTAAGCAGGAGATTCCTCCAGATTGTCCAGTCTTTGAGCACTTTCCATTGGATCTGTTCATCTTTCAAACCTGTGAAGCATTCGTGTGTCATTGTGAGGTGTAAAAACCACAGAAACAATTAAGACCTCAGTTTCTAATAACCCTTCTGGCACCATTTTTACCTTCATTGAGGAAATAATAAAAAATTAGCCATTTAGGCTACCAAATTGGCCTCTTTTTGCACGCTGCAGTTGTAGTTTTAATCAGCACATGCCTTAACAGCCCTAGGAGGAATTCATTATTTCTGTAGCCACAGCATGGTGTCCTTTCTCCTCCCACTCGGACTACGTTTCTTGCCATTTGCAGGGTAAAGTTTGAAAAGTTTAATTGTAGAACGGAAAAGAAAGGGTCGTGAAGCAGAAAGCAAAAAAAAAAAAAAATCTCAAGTCTTGCAGATTTGTTATAAATGGTTGAGGTTGGCCAGGATGTTCTGAGGGATTATAAGAAAGGACAGGTTGCTGCTCTCTTCCTACCTTGTATTGCCACATAGCTGCCTAATTTGGCATTAATTAAGTGTTAAATTATGCGCAGGAGTTCTGGCTTTTAGGCCAGGTGCATTTAAGCCGAGCTGTCCCCTCATCAGTGGTGACAGCAGGGCTAAAACCAAGCTGTGAGTCGGGATTAGCGACCACAAAGCTGAGCCTAGGAACTGCTGCACGTCATCCCAAATCAGCCCAAGAGCCACGGAATGAGTAACAAAACCCATCCTCAATGCGGGAAGAAATAAACATCATTACAAGGTCAGTGCTGCGAAATTGCTGTCCTCGCTGCGTTATCGGAAAGTAATGAGAAACACCTTCAGCCTCAAAGAGGAGTCAATCGAAAACCAGCGAACAGCCACCGCAGACATCCTTTTTTTTCCAGCAGCGAGCAGGGATGAGGGCTGGGATAACACAAACGCTCGCACCCAGGCACGCACAACCTTTCGGCAAAGGACAAACACATCCCGGTAATCAGCAGAGCCACCCACTGCTGTTATTTTATCAATAGATGGTAGATTTGCCTTCTGCGTGTTGGCGAAATAATGAGAAAATCCCGGGATTTGGAAGGCGTAAAATTGCAGACAATTTATGTTTATAGCCGGAGCCGGTCACACAAGTGCCGGTAAATGGAGCGCCGGATGGAGCTGAGAGGAGAGGGAATCAGAAACGCGAGGGGAGACAAGGGCGTGGAAATTCCTCTCTCCAGAGCTAATCAGAACTAAGTGTCCTGTTGCCAGCAGCGGGGAGAGCGTTCCGGATAACGCAGGGATGGGAATTACAGGATAATTATGTCGGAAATAACAGCAAAGGGGGCGTGTGCTGGCTCAGAGCACTGTCACCTCCTGCCTGCCTCTGTCACCCGCGTGGGTACCACCTGTAGATGCTGAAAAGCTTTAGCAGGGAAATTTTCCAGCTTTCTGTAGCATTTTGTGAGAGCTCTGTGTTCCTCACAGAAACTATGAAAAACATTGCTACGGGTTCTGTAAACTAACTTTATCTTGCACCTGCTGTTATTCAGCAGCAGGGTTGTTATGGTACACTGAAGAAAATATTTTCAAATGAATGTTTTGTGGCCTCCACCAGTCATTCTAGGGGGTGGATGATCGGTGACCAATGACCTTATGCCATGCTGGCGACCCAAGTTACATAAACTGATGTATAATTAATTAAATAAGTGTTATTGCTCCTGGACTTGGACTTTGTGTCGTTATTCTTCGCGCCGTTCGTGGTGCAGACAGCGACAGGTACCACCTGCAGCACATCCTTTTATTGATGGAGGGAAAACTCAGGGATTGACTCTCACACCTAGCAGCCAACGTGCCATTCCAAATGTGATCCCTCTAATTTGCCATTGTCAACCTCCCGTTATCAATTAATTTACATTGTGCAAGGAACTATCTGATTATCTTTGTGCGGCGCCGTATTTACGCTGCGGTTTAATTGTGAGTAATTAGCGCAGTAATTGCGGAGGGTTATTTATAGCCGGTAAAGAAAAGGGAGTGTTTATGTGCAGTTAAAATAATTGCAGTTGAGAGCAAATCTTTTGACTTTTCCTCCTTCTGGATGCGTCTGACAGCTTGTCTGGCCAAAATTGTTGTCTGGGCAAAGCTGGGACTCCTTGGGATGGGTTTGGTTGACTTCCCTTTTCCAGTTAAAAATAACTCTCTGTTAAACTTTAACTTTTCCAGTTAAAAATATTTTCTCTGCCTCCTAACCCTACCCTTGCCTTCCTTGAAAAGGGAGTCTGTCGCAGGGCTGGGTCTGGGCAGGATAAATCCCGGCGAGCCGGTGACCTCCGTGCCTGGCATGGATGAACGCTCCCGGCGCAGCAGCTCTAACACAAAATGTGACCCCATTACAGTAATTCCCACTCAGGGTGTACTTTATGGATGCCATCAAGGGCAATGGTGGCTTTCATGTCCAGCACTAGTGATGATGATGATTTTATTCCCCTTGCTGCCATCCTCAGCCCTCCACCACCCCTCTTAGGCTCTGCTTTACAGCCACAGCCGCTTCTCAGCCTCCAGAATTTGTCCTTTTAAAAGAAACCCAGTGTTTCCTGAGCACTGGCATTGCAGAGGGGCTCTGATTGGCAGCTGAGGGGTTTTGTCCTCCCTGGGTCTGGGATGTGTCTGCTGGGAAGGGCTGGGATGGAGAAGGGAGATGCCCCACGCTGCTGCTTGCTCAAGGCCACTTCCTTAGCATTTGGGGATCTCTAATCTGAAGGTCTGGGAGAGTATTTGGAATTCTGAGTAGCACCCAGGAGATCTCATGGGATAGTCCCTGTCTCCTCTAGGGCTGGAGCTGCCGGGGCCTGGGTAATGAGGGGCTTGGCTCTGCTTCAGCTGCTGAGACCCCCCGAGTTTAAAAGGATTTCCTCTCTGCTCGAAGCAGAGCATCTTTTCACTGCTCACTGCTGCTTCTGCATTCAGCAAAAGAGCTCCCAGGCACAGCCCTGCCCGAGTCCCACTGTGCAGGAATGGGATGCTGTGGGATCATCTCCTGTAGGGCTGACGGAGCAGCTCGGGAGGTGCCTCTCCTGTCCCACATAAGCCACCAGTGGGAATCTGGGCCACGTTTCCACTCATTTTGCTCCTCTTTGAGCGTTTCCCTACCCCAGCATTCCCAGCCAGGTGCTGTGGAAGGAATGAAGAGTGTTAATGGTGCAGCTGGGCAGGGTTGGGTGGGCTGACACCCACCTGGAGCAGGGGGAGGAGATGGGGCTGCAGGAGCTCTTTATAGAAGGTGCTGGTGGAGAGCCCCAAACTCTGCTGGTCTGAGCTCTGGGGCAGAGCAGAAGGGGCTCCCAGGACCTATCCTGGCCTTGGTGAGTCGGGGGGAAGCTCTCAGAGGGGTGCTGGGGGTCTTTAGGGAGTTGAGGAAGGTGGTGGAGTAAGAATTTGGCTTGAAGGGAGCATCTGTCTCAGGATTAGGGCTGGGTGATTGTTCTGGTCAGGGCCAGGCTCTGTGTTTGTTTGTGCCTCTGGTGGGCTCTGTTTCACAGAGCTTTATTTTCCCTTCCCTGATACCCCCTGTGCGGGTCCCTTGGTAAAACTGATGTTCCTATTTAGATAATACTTTGATCTCTTGAAAGTGAGGCTCCTGTGGATCATTTTGGGGTGCTGTTGCCCCCAGAAAGGTGTCTCTGACATCTACTGGCTTTCTCTTTGGGAAATAAGGATTGTTTTGTATTGAGAACCATCTTGGAGCTGGGCTCTCCTGACTCAGTGGGAGCTGCTTTAGGATTTATTTGCATCTTGGGTTGCAAACCATGAGTAGCACACAGTGCTCAGCTGAGTTTTAAAGCTGCTCAGAACCTTAGACGATATTTTAGTTAACTCCTTATCAAACTCTACAAAAGCACAGGGAGGTGTTTTCCACTGCTGGGCTGGAGTAGCTGTACATAAAGAAAATTTACCCAGTGCAAAGCAGCTTCAGTGTTTTTCACTGGAGCTGTTGCTTTGTGTGTTCCTGTATCTCCCTTCCGTGGCATTTACTGGTTAATTCCTTCCATTCTATTACCTCTATTTATGTATTTATAGTTATATTTTTACATTTCTGTTTCCATGCATTTTATTAAGCCTATGAAAAGAGCACTGAAAAGAAAAAGGAGCAGTTTATCTTTCTTAAATAGCAACTTCTTGTAGACACTTGGGCCATTTCCCTGTGTCTTGATCCATTGCTCAGAGCTCTGGGGATGATCAGCCAGGAGCTTTTCCCCAAAAGAATCTCCCTGACACTCCTACTTTGAGATGGCCCAACCCAAACCATGAGCTGCTCTGCCTTTGAGGATTGGTTAATATCCTTAATGTGAAGTGATCAAATTCAACTTATCAGATGTGTAAATAGTCTGGGGGGGGAAAAAATTGGGTTTGTTCATCAGAGTAGGCACAGAATGGTTACAAAACAGGTGAGCCTCAGGCTCGTGGCTCTAATTCCAAGCAGCTGAATCCCTGAGCAGCCTCATCCCACAGAGTGCTGGCTCAGGCTGAGGTTTCTGTGGATTAGGGAGTTTATGACCTGTGTAAAAATGTCGAGTCAAACAGCTGCCTACTAAATAATTCAGCATATTGATAGAATGATGGCTTTGAAGATGGAGATGTTGGACTTCACTCTTTCCAGAGGAGCGGGGAGGGGCAGTGGATCTGCTGCGCTCGGCTCCACCTGGGTCCTGGCAGGATCCCTGGTGTTCCGTGTCACCTTTGGGCAGGAGATTCCAGCAGAATTGAAAGTGAGAGGTAAAACTGATTTGGCGCCGATGGGAATTTTTAATTAAGTGTATTTTTTAGTAGAACTGGCTAAAAGACCCAAAATCCTAGGAAAAAATGGGTTTACTTGTAGAATCCTCAAACTTTTTAGTTTTGAAAAGGAAAAACTAAAACCAACTTTTTTTTTCAGGAAAAGCAAATACACTTGTCAAAATAATTTTATAAAATTTTCCTTCTCCTTAAGACATTTGTAAGAAAATACTGAGCTGCCCAGCTTATTTTCTCTTGATCACTTTCTAGCCAGCTTCGTTGCAGTAATAGAGGCTTTGGACCTAAAGCCAGAGTCTGATTTATGCAGGTGTAACAAAACTGCTTGGTGACTTTCTGCTTTACCTTTAAGCTTTGCTTAACCCCAGGCTTTAGTTAAATATATTATTTAAAAGATAAAAGGCACAGAGGGGGGGAAAAAACCCTTCAATTTTTGAAAGTTTCCAGTGTCTGAGTGCTTGTTTTGATAAAGCCGAATGTCTCAGCGCGTTTCATGTGGGATATTGATAAAGATACAATGTAGTTGCACTTGTGAAATGTAAAAGGTAGATTTATACCACCTCACAGAGCCCTCATTACTTTATGAAGCAGCATATTTGCTTAAATGCATTCTTGGATAATGTTATGTTTTCCATAGATACCTTGAACAGCAAAATTCCTTTTTCTTCGTAAGAAATAAATTGCAACTTTGTGCTGGTTTCCCTTCCGAAAACAGAAGTGGTTTTGAAGTTTGGTTGTTTTCATTTAGCATCAAAATTGCTTTTTCATTTGGTTTCCTGGTTTTTTTTGAGATCCCTGGTGCTCTGCCACCATCGACAGCTCTGTGAGGGGGTTTCTACAGCCGGCTTGGACCCCCTGAATCTCAGTGGGATCAAAAAGGGGCTCAGGGATGTGCCCTGCCCTCAGCAGGGGGTGGGAATGAGCTGATCCTTGAAGTCCCTTCCAGCCCAGTGCATTGTGTGCTCCTGTGCTCGGGTTTCTCCTGGAGGAGCTGCTGCCCACACAATGTGCTTGGCCGAGCCTTTTATCCCGGTTTTTGGACTCTCAGTTGCCAAGTTCCCATTCTGACCTTCACGAGCGGGGTTCTGGCTGCTCTTGAGGGGTTATTTGTGATCCTCAGCCAAGTCTGTCTGTGAATCCCAGTCCTCCTCCTTGCCTGGGATCCCAGGGAAGCTTCAGAGAGCATCACCCCAGCAAAACGGAGCTGCTGGGAGCCTTGGAGAAGTCTGCCACCCTTATTGTGTTCTTCTTGCTGAAATTGGTGGAGTTTCAGCTTTGGGCACCAAAGGATCAAGGCAGGAATGCCAGGCACTGAGAACAGAGAAGAGCTGAGCGGCTAAAAATCAAAATATCCTGGGCTTTTAAAATGGTTTAAAATGGTGTTGGTACTAAAACACTCCAAGAACTTGGAATAGTAGATTATCCTGAGGTGGAAGGGACCATAAGGATCATCAAGTCCAACTCCTGGCCCTGAAGAACCCCGGGAATGTCCCAGCTGATCCATCTGCAGCAGCTTCAGCCCCCGTGGAAGGTGCTGATGTGGCCCACGAGGGTGCAAACACACCTGGGCTGCTTCAGAACCCAAATTCCCTCTGTCCCCATGGCCAAACCGCAGGGGAAATTGTTCATCTGATCTTTCTGCAGCAGTGGAACACAATGAAGGGAAAGAAGAGTAATTTATTCATGTAGATATATAAAAAAGAAAGGGATTTTGGCAAATCCTATGCTTATTATATTTCCCTTCCTTTTCCTCTAATTTTCCCTGAAAATAATCCTGCTTATTCACGATGCTGCTGCAATAATTGAACTCCTGGAGGGAGAGGAGGGGGGAAAAAAGCTCTCCATCTGAATTACTGCTTGAGACCTGTTCTGTTCTGACAGATGTCGAGGCTGGGGAGCTGAGCTTGTTGTGCTGTTGGTGTGAGAGGGGCTCAGCATCGCTGGGATGCGGACTAATGGCTCGCTGTGCTTCTGCATGTGGACAGATTACGTTACAACCTTGCTTTTTCTGGATTTTCTTTCCTTCCCCTAGTCATAACCTACTGACTCTGGGGGAATAGATAGAACCAGGGAGTATTTTCTCTTTTGCAGAGTTTGTTGCTGCAGGACTGGGATGAGAAAGGGAGGTAACTTCCTGCAGGAACAAAAAATCTTCGTGGTCTTTTAGTGTTTCTGTGGAAATTCAGGGAGGCAATGTTTGTTAAATTAGGAGGAGTCTGAAGGAGGCAATTTGCTTCTGTCCATTTTACAGTTGGCATTTGGAGTGTGCTGGTTGTGGCTGATGAATACACGTGGCCTTCACCAAAATCTCTTGGTTTTAGTGAGTGTTTTGAAAGTATTTTAGTCTGGCTGCTCAGGACTTGTCTATTTCTATACATTTCTTCTGAAAATTAACATAAATTATGTGATTTGTGCATTAAATAGATGATATGAAACTAAATAAATGGATTTTCTGGACTTCTGTCTTCATGTGCTGCTTGCACTTGTCACACATCAGGAACAGTCCCATCTCTGCCACCTTTCTGGTTTATTTCAGATGGGTTGGTGGAAATAACAAATTAAAAACTTTTCCTTTCTGGTTTTGTTCCTTCCTGTAGGTTTTGGGCTTGAACTCACCTTTAGTTGCTGTCTGTCGCTCCTAAATACTGAGATTTTTAGATGCATTAGTGACTTAATTTATAAACCATCATTTAGAAGGAGCTTACCTTAGGAAAGGTTGTATTTTATTACCAGTTTTTCAATATTTTGGGGTGTTTTATGAATCCTCTGGAAGAAGTGTTTGGCTGAGATACAATTTCCTAACACGGATTGCTGATTAATGATGGAATTAATGATGGAAATGATGCCCAAGAAATCCTGGATGCTTTTTGCAGGGAAGGGAGGTTTATTGTACCCCAGTCACCACTGACATTCTCCTGCTTTTGGGAAGGTTTTTGGGAGGCTTTTGCTGGTGCCCTGTCAATTTTATTACACTCAGCTGCTCTCCTTTGTGCCACTGCTTAGAGCAGCTGAATAAGGTAAAAAACATCGATATTTTTGGTAGTTCATGTATGATTTTCCTGCTCTCAAAATCCTGGGTATTCTCACCTTTTCCAGCTGGCTCTTAATGTCAAGGTGGCTTTTGTGGGTATTGCTCCCAGATTTCCTTAGTGGCATCCAGGACTTGCTAAATAATTGTCTTCAAGGCTGATAATGCAACAGCTCCGTTCAGTTATAATTCAGCATTTTTTAAAAACAAGAGCTTTTTTCTCAAGTTGGGGTGGAGGTTTTCTTCGGTATCCACTCCCTTTCCAGTGGGACATTTGCTCTCCTGGCTTCATCCAGGGCTCTCGGTGAGACTCCAGTGTAAATGTGCCTCTGCTGGTTTTCAGAGCATGAATAAATAGGGATGCAACAGCGAAACTTCAGCTCCACCCCTTTGTTGCCCAAAGTAACGGGTTTAAAAAAAAATAAAATACAAAAAGGAAAATGCTGCTTGTGTTGAGGCGCTGTTGGGGTGAGCAGGCTCACCCGGCCCTGAGCCTCCCAGCCCAAACACCCCCCAGGTTATGTTGAGAAGCTGCAAATCTTTGAGACTTTCTATCCAGGGTTTCAAGCTTTGATTTTCTTTTTTTTTTTTTTTTTTGTGTTGTCATTGTCACGTCTCTGCTCAGCCAACTTTGATCCACACTGGTGGAACAGAGCAATATAAAGTTGCATCTCTTACTCATCCTGTTGCTTTTCCACATGAAAGAGTGGGGCTGAGCACCTGGAAGTGTCTATTTTGTGGCTGACGTGGCCACGTTCAACTTCAAACCCCTCTGCAGCCTCCCTGTGTCTCTGCACTGCCTGACCTACTTGTGCAACTTCTCAGCAATTCCTCACAGAAACCAGCTTGGAAGGCAGTAGACCTTGTTTTTTTGGAGAACATGGTGTTGAGGGAGGATGTGGGCGATCTGAAATGTCTTCGGGTTTGCAAGGACAAGGAACAAATTAAGAAGAAGCAAAACAAACAATTTAATGGTGATGGAGCTGCAGCTCCAGCGAGGAGAGGCTGTGGGCGTACATCCATTTTATCTCGCTGCACAAGATGATTCCTCACCACAGAAGGTCATAAAAATCTCACTGCTGAGTACTGGAATATAATTTTGCTAAAAGTTGGAAATGTTTTATTAGCAGTAAATATTTAAGGCCTTCGTTAACAGCGATCAGGGGATGGGGAGTACCTACCTTAGCTTGCAAATATGCACGGAATCGTCACCTCAGATAAAAACTGAATGGTAAAACCTGGGAAATGAACTGTCAGGGCTGCTAATTATGATGTGTTGTGTAGACATTAATTACTCAGTGCCTGATTTGTTTTGGTTTTTTTTTTTATCAGTGACCTTTCCTGTTTGGTGCTTTGTAACTGGCTGTAGGTGATTAGGGAGATGTCTGATCAGTTAGAACTTTTGCTCCTGGCACTGCAATCCCAATGAGAAGACATTTAATAGGATGGAGTGATGGGAACAAGAAAGGAAGGGGGCTGGTGGTGCCCTCCCTTCCCTGGCAGGTGTAGCTGGTTGAGTTCTGCTTAAGCTCTCATGCCAAGATGTGACATTGGACAACACTTCTGCACTGAGACAGGCTTTGGCCAAACAGAAAGTGCAAAAATACAGAAGTTTTAGAAGATCCCGTCAGTTTTTGTAGAGCTGTGGTGGGATTCTCTCGGAGCATGGGCTGGGGATGGCCTGGGGAGCCCACACAGCCTGAGGACAAGGGGTGAAGTTGGCTCTTGTACAGCTTTAGAGCTGCTACACTGACACCTCATTAAAATTAAGATGATGAACCTGCAGCTTGTGGCGATGGTGACTAAAATGTGGTTGTTTCCTCAGAGAGGAGCTGGTACAACCCATCCCTTTGTGTTGCTTGGAGAACGAAATGGACACGCTTTGTGTTGGTAGCAAAAAACCACAAGCCCAAAATGTGACTGTGTCAGAGGAGAATTGTCCCTTTGTGTTGTCAAAGCCTGACAAGTTCAGCTGCAATAACCTCGAGGAAGTTGATGGGCTCTATGCAAATGAGGAGAGGATCTCTTAATCAGCAGTTTGGAGAGACAGAGGCATCACTCAGACAATGAAAACCAATTTAATTTGTGTCATTACTCTGCATTTAAAGTAGGAAGGTGATGAATGCATCATCCTCCCCGAGTGCAGCTCCTGGAGTTATCCTGGGCTTTTTCCTGATACATGGACCCTCCACCTGCATCTCTGTGGGGAAACAGCTTTGGGAGAACGTCTTTCAAACAGGCACCTCTTCTCTGTGCAGTCAGTAAAAGCTTTTTTATAATCAGTTAAGGTTTTTTTGAGGCAGCGGGAAAACCCATTTTAAGTATCAGAAGACAATTTAAAGGGTTATGCACCTTACAGGTTCCATTTAGGAATCAGCTGGTGAATCCCTTTGACCTGCGTGGCTGCATATTGATAATAAATCTATAGACACCAGAGTTGTTTGGAGAGATTGTCAGGGAAATCTCAGTGTTCCTTTCATTTGTGAAGCAAATGACAACAAACAAATGGAATTGTAAAGCCTGAAAATCCAATATGAATTTGTAACGCTCATCCCCACTTGATGAGACCACATAAGAGTTTGAGATATTTATTTTTTGCCCTTTTTTTGGTTAGAATAAATCACATGAGATCTCTATTTTGACAGCGTTTTGCTTGGAAGTTAAAGCCCTCAGTCCCGGGGAGAGCTGTGCTGGGGATGAGGCTGCTGGAGTTTTCTCTTCAGGAGATAGATGACACTTGCAGGATGATTTTGGCTGACTCACTAAACAGTGTTTAAATGCACAGGAAATGCTTCTGCACGTGGGATTGATATTTCAGCTCCAGAAAACTGCGTCTGTTCCTTTGAGCTCCCATAATCAATCCATTGTGTGGGTAACACTGCTGGAATTGGTGAGCAGGAGGAAAGCCAGGGATGCTGGGGAAGGGCTGGGCTGCAGCTGGGGGATGGTGCTGATCCAGGTGATAAAAATTCAGAGTTAACATCCTCTGGCTTTGTTTTGAGAAGCAGCAGAGCCAGGATTAGGGCAGAGCTGGGTGGGTGGGTGTGGATTTTGTCCGAGGAATGTCCTCCAGGAGCAGGAATAGGGATGGTGACAGAGCAGCTGCAGGGAGCAGCTTCCCTCCTGAGGGCTCCTGGAAATGGAGATAAGCAAGAGCAGGTTCAGATGCACTCGATTATTTATTAACATTTATTAATAAGCCCCTAGTCCACAGGATTGTGGTTCTCATGTTCCTTCAGCTTGACTGAAGAATATTGTGTGGAAGGTTTGGAAGTTCATATTGGAAAACAGGAGCAGGAAAAGCTCTTTATAGTGTACAGGGAGGTTGAGGTAAAGACAAATCTGCAGTCTGAGGGCTCCTGCAGTGTCTAATTTGAGACTGGAGTGAAGCAGAGATGCAAAATCTCATAGTTTTTTATTTAATCCTCCTTAAAAACAGTGAGTTTGGAAGTCAGGACAAGTCTGTGGTTCGGCAGGCAATGCAAAAAGTGCCAGAGGAGGCAGATTCCATAAACCTAAACCCAGAACAGAGCCAGGGACAGTAAAAAGATGAAAATAATCAGCAAATGAGTTGTTGTTGTGTGCTTGAAGTGAGCAAGGGAGAGCTTTGGGTTGAGGAATCCCAGCCTGATGCTCAGCAATGTTCCTGTCCTGGGCTAGGCTTGATTTGCTCCCCCAAACACCATCACCCCTCTCTGCAGCCTCATCTCCAGGTGCTCTGAGGAGAGGTGCATCAGGAATGGCAGGATCTGCAAATTGTGCTAGTAAACTTCCAGGTGGGAAATGCACCTCGGGTTTCCCTGGGAATGCTGCATTCAGCCCAGTCTGCATTAGTTTGTGTCAATGTGAACTCGCAGTGTGATGTATGGATTTCTGCTGGCAGCAGATGAGAGATCAGCACTTCTCCAGGCTCTCATCAGTGCTCCCTGTTGCCAGCTCCCAAAGAACTGCCTCCACAAAAAAAAAAAAAAAAAGTGGAATTTTTCTGTGCAAATACACAGTATTACTGTGAAATGAATCCTCTCTATTTTTATTTTCTCTCCTTAAGTCGTTTTTTTTTCCCCCCTTGAAGAATGTGCTGTTCCTTTACATGAAATGAGGCTTGCACAAACCCGAGTTGCTTTTTAGGTTTTTTGGGGAGTTACAGCTTCAAGAACGACTGCAGTGGTGACTGGGGAGCTGCACTAAAAGAGTGATGTTGCCTTTTCCTTTGGAGACAACTTCCTCGCCGTATTCTCAAGTTTTTTTTCAAAGCCTTCTGTTGACAAGGGATGCAGAAAATACCAAACCTGCTGAATTCAGTTTTTAGTGTGCTGTCTTCTGTAGTGTCACCTGAGGGAGGGAGCACAGCCTGTTCCCCTCAGTCCCTGTTCCAGGTTGTTTTTCACTTGGGATGAAGGGGTGTGTTTGAATTCCTGGGAAGCTGTGGCCAAACCCTCCAGGCTAGGGGAGGTTTCTTTATTCTTCAGTAAAATTGCTTGGGCACTGCTGATGTCTGGGGGGAATGTCATTTAAATGCTTTAGGTTTTCCAGCCTGAAAATTCAGGTTCAGCGGTGCTGGTGAGGAAAATGTACAATTAATTTAATCACCATCTCCAACACGGGATTTTAAAGCTGGGAAAAGCCCTTTGAGATGAGTCCAAACATTAACCCAACACTGCCAGGTCACCACCTGAGCACCACATCGCAGGTTTTATGAAGAGTATCTTGCAATTCCTGTGGGATGAAATCCTGTGCTGAAAGCAGCACGTTCTGAATGTGCCTCCTCCCTGGGTTGAGTCAATACCTCTCTGCCAAGGCAGAGTGCTTCAAGAAATTGTCCAGAAAGGCGTTCCTGTTGGAACTGTGGAATTTCTGAAGGATTTGAGTAGGAACGTGCTGCTGGCTTGATCTGCTAAGCAGACAGGACCAGAATGTAGAGGTTTTTCAACCAGTCACCTGCTCCCTCTACCCCAAACTGGTGAAGCATCCAAAGTGCTCGATGGGCGTATGGGAGATGAGGCTTGTGCTCGAGTGAGAACCCCCCCAACGCGAGCAGCTCCAGCAGGAGAAAGCAGTAAGGAGCTTCGTAGTAACTGCGTTCGCTGGGGGTGTGGGGGAAGAGAAAAATGAAGATTTGATCCAGAGTCTCCCACATAAGTTCCAAAAAAAGCCGCCCGCGCCCGGTTCTGCACGCAGGCCTGGCGGGGATGGGAAAACAAAAGCCCAGAGCGCGGTGAAGTGCAGCTCTGAAGGTTGTGTGTGGCAGGTGTTTCGTGAGACACCTCTTGTGCCTTGGCTCCGGGCCCCGCGTGCCCACGGGAGTTCAGGGGTGCTTGGGAGCTCGAAGTCTCGCTGTGCTGAGGAGATCAGGCTTTGCAGAGTCAAAAACTGCAGGTTTTTTTTCTTTGTTTTCAGCAGCCACAGCTTCGGAGGTGTCTAAAAATATGTAGCGACGTTGGTGTTGGAGCGTTGCTTAACTTGTGCGAGTTGTTCTCCCAAACTTTCCCTGACTGAAGTGATGAGTTGAACAGTTACAGTAAATAGAGTAATATTTTGATTGGTACAAAACCTTTCGTTTCTTCTTGATGTCTAATTAGCGTAGCTCTGAATGTCAAATATTTACCCGCTCTCCCCAGCGCTGTGCTCACTTCAGTGGGGCTCCATCTGGCTCTGCCTGCCTCGAGCCTGGTTTTGTGTGGAAAAGCTTTCCCAGACCCAGGGCTGGTGCTGGATCCCACCTGTTCCCCTCCAGGTCTCCTGAACTGGAAGGGAGCTCTTCCCTCCAGGAAATCCGGGTGGAAAATAGAGCTGTGCAAACCAGAGGGAGCTGGTCCATGAGTGGAGCTCTCGGGCTGGGAGATGTCAGACCACGGCCTTGCTGAAAGCTGCTGATGGATGGGAGCAGTACATCCATGATACACAAAGGCAAAATATCCCTTTAGACTGCCAGGGATGCAATTCCCCAGTACAGAATGTGGTGTAGAAGCCTTTTGTATCCCCAGAATCCCAGAAAGGTTTGGGTTGGAAGGGAGCTTAAAGATCATCCATTCCCACCCCCTGCCATGGGCAGGGACACCTTCCACTGTCCCAGGCTGCTCCAAGCCCCGTCCAGCCTGGCCTTGGACACTTCCAGGGATCCAGGGGCAGCCACAGCTTCTCTGGGAATTCCATCCCAGCCCCCTCCCCACCCTCTCAGGGAGGAATTTCTTCTCAATGTCTGATTTTCAGGGATTCTCAGGGACTTTAGTAGCAGCTGCATTCCCGGAGCAGGGGTGTCCTCTGGTTGTGACTTCCTCATATCGAATTGGAATCCAAGCTACAGCCCAGGAAACGGATGCTTATCTTCAGGCAAAATGTCAGGCTTCTTTTTATGCCTCTCCTATCTGGGATGTGTTGATAGTGCAAAAAAAGAAAAAAAGCTTGTATTTCCTTATATTATATTATTTTTGCTGCATTTCTGGTGCTCGCTGAATTCTGGCTTCATAAACACTGTCTCCATCTGCCATATGTTCTCTGTGTGCCCCATCCCCAGCTACCAAACATGCGAAGCTCTGTGATTAAAGCATGTACTGAACAAGCTTCCCCTTTTCCCCTGTTTTTTAAAATGTTATTAGCATGTGGTTTGGATGATCTAATGGGAAATGGCTCTGCTTCAGCCTTTTTGTGGGGTTCAGGTTGGTTTGCTGCCGGCCGAGAGCTGCACTGAGTCACCAGTGAAAGAGTTTCAGCCTTTAGTGAAGTCAGAGGTGGAAAAAACAAGGTTTGAGTAGTCCCAGGTGGAAGGGCTGAACCCCCAGGGTGTGGGGAATGGAGCATCAAGGCTGGGGGTTTTGGAGAAGAGACCTCATGGGTGGGGGAGAGCTGAGTCGAGCAGTGGAAAGGGATCTGAGCAGGTTACTGCTTTTGTCTCATGGCACTTTGAAAATAGCAAATCAAAGTAATCCAAGGCAGCCTCTTTCTCTGCGAAACAAATTAACTACAACAATAATTAATTTAGTGTCGTAAAACATCAGTATAACCAACTTTGCATTTGAATTTCTCCTTTCAGGTACTGGATATTTGACTGAAGTCTGCGTATCATGCACTGGAGAAGGTAACAATTCTTTCACCTTAATTCTGGTGTGTTGGTGTTAATTTGAATGTCAGAATCTTCTTTGCATTGTTTGTGCTGTAGAGAATCTGCCCTGGAGGTTCTCTGTGCCCTCACAGGGGGTTTTGATTTTCCTTTTTAAAAGAATATATAAGTGTGCATTTAAGTTCCTAGGGGTATATATGTTGCATTTATGCAATTCTACAATGGAAGGCTTGTGGAAAATGTGGAGCAGTTTGCCTTCAGCTATTACTGTAAATGGAAAATTGTAAATTACATATATTTAACAGGATGTATGGAAGTTATAGAATGAACTTTTACAAAAGGATATTGATATCTTGTTATCAGTAATGATTCAGGGTTTTCTGGTTAGGCTCTTACTGTTCTTGTCAAGAGATTTTCAAAATTGGTGTTTAATTAATCATTGAATGATTGACTCTGCAGTTGAATTAGTCAAAAAAACCTGTGGTGTTTCTGAAACTCGAATTTTCTTAATGGCCTCTCAGTTTGAATGTCAAAGGGAATCAATATTGTTAGTGGAGAGGTGGGTTTTGTTCTATAGAACCTGAAATTATCTTGAGGGGGTTTTTTCCAACGTGCTTTTAAGTATGAATTATGTTGTTTCCAAAGGAGAACAAGATGTTTTCAGAGCTTGCAATTATTTGAAAAATAAGCGTTGTCTCACTTTTAGATGTTATTACTGTGTCTGTTCAGAGAGACTACAGATGGTTTCTGACAAAAATATTTAATTTCTTAATTCTTGGGAGTTTCTCCTTAGTCCTGGGTGGTGTTCACAATGAAAACTGAAGATGGAGATCAAGTAAATATTCAGCCTGGCTCTTTTGGAATGTGCTATCTTGGTGTGAGGTTTTCAGAGACGGCATGATAAATTCTGTGATAGATCACTTCCTAGTCTTTCTAGTGGTCTGAAAGGAAAAGCTTATTTCTTAATATAAAAGATAACTTTGAATAATGGACTCCTCATCCCTTTGGACAGTACTCCTAAATTAGCCTCAGAGCTCCTTCTCAGGTGAAATCTCATTTTCAGGTTCCCCACAGTAAAAAGGAGATGCTGATCCCCATTTCACATGGGAAGTGTTTTCAATCTGCTGATGAAAAGTACTTCTGAAGAGTTAGGCAACCTTGATTAATTGAGCCTGAATAAGAAGTGCAGGATCAAATCTCAGGGTATTATTTTTAGGCTGCAGCCTTGTGTTCTGCATTCCAAATCCTTAAATGCCAGTTTGATAGGAGGTGTGAAGGACTGGAGCAGACAGCTCTGTGCATGCTGGTAATGGCTTGCAAATGCTGACACCACCCCAGACAGGAGGATGGAAATTGCTTTCTGTTTACAGAGCCACCTAAATATTGGGTAAACACTCCTCATTAGTGGGGATGTGACTGGAATTTGGGTTAAATGCCTCCATTCTGGCACTGGGAGTGAAGGGGGATTTGAAATAAAAGCTGATGTGGGGAAGCTCCTGGTGAATGTGAACCGATAAAGGGTCAGCGATGCCCTGTGGGATGTTTGGGTCTGGGAATGGCACCACAAGGCAGAACTGGGTTCTTGGGGAGCGGGAACAGCCGTGTCATCCAAGCTGCTGAGATGTCCTGAGCAGTGAGCTCTGTGTGTCTGAAATCTGCCCCTGCCCCGGTGCAGCCAGCCTCTGGATCCAGCGTCGTGCTCTTGAAGAGCAAGCACAGCATGTGTTTTAGGGGACAGTGGTCACACACTCTGCTGTACTTGACAAAATGACACATTTGGGGACTGCAGATTCATTTTATACATATTTCATCTCTGGGGGAGGGCAAGAGTTTCCATCCCACGCTCCTCAGCAGCACATGGGCCTTGCTGAGTCAAAGCCAGGCCCTCCCTGAGGAAGCCAAGTTTGGGCTTTTGCTTCTGAGCTTGTGGCTCAAAACTGGCTCTGGTTGACCAAAGTGACTCCAGAAGTGGGGATTTGAAAGGAAACATTTGTGCATTGTGGTGTTATAGTTACAGAATTCTACTCAATTACCTGTCAAGCTAATTAAAACAGTGACAGGCCAACAGTCCTCTTCGAGTTTGTAGCATCTGTGCTTTGTATTCCACAACCAGGCTTGGAGTGTAATTTTAATTAGAATTATTACCAGCAGACGATGTACAGTTGTGCCGGAGAAACGTCCTAAAACTGAATGTGCTGGGTGAGAGCTCTGGAAAAGGAGATTCTGGTGAACAGAGTCTGAAAAGCAGCTGGTTTTAGGGCATGGTTTGACAAGACTGGGACTGGTTTTGTGCACTGGCAGCTTCCCCTTTGCCTGGTGTGTGACTGTGTCTGGCAGCTCTTGGCTGCTTGACTCTGCTGCTCGTTCCAGGTGGGAACAGGCTCAGCTGGAAGTGCTGGGGGTCAGTGTGTAAGAGGATTACTTGGATGGACACTTCACTGCCTCCAACATGGAATTTTTAGATCCCTCCTTCAAAGACAAGGGTTGTTTGTGATCTCCAGGCATCCTTCTTCTTCCCAGGGTCCCTAACTGTCCTCCTTCCCTGGCTCCTCGCTGTCAGACGTGGCTGCCACCGTGTCCTCGTACTCTTCTCCTAATCCTCTGAAAATCTGCTGTGTCCTTCCTTCCCTTCTTTGTTATCTCCCGCTTCCCTCCCAGCCTGATTCCCTTCTCCTGCTTTCCACCTTCTGTGCCTCTCTGCCATCCCCTTCCTTGGCCACTTCCTTCTCCCCTTATCAGTTGGGTTCCTTGTGCCACCCAAAAAACCCCACAAATTGAAACAGAATCAGTTGGTTTAAAGAAATTTGATAAACTGAATCACCAAAACTGCCATTTCAGGGTGGATTAGGTTGTGTTTTTCAGAGGATGAGCTGGGAGGTTGGAGCTGGGAGACAACTTCCTAATTTGCAGCAGAGTGAAATGGCAACTTTTTGCTAGAAGCTGGATTGTAATTAATTATTGCAGAGTCTGCCTTTTGCTTGAGATCTGGGGTATTTGGGCTTGTTTTTTTCTAATGCTTTGAGGAATATTTAGGATGGAGTCCTCATGCCATGACTTTTCACCATAAGTTCATGATGAATATTTGAACAAAACTTAGGGTAAAGTTGTGTTCAGTCACAAGTGCCTGGCCAGATCTTTTCGTTGCAAGCAGATTTTGGAAGAACAGGAAACTGTCAGGTAACAGCTCAAGGGATGTGCCTCATTCCAGCATTTCAGAGGATTTCCTTTCAGAATATGTGTGAGAATATGTCTGTGTTCCCTGAGTGGGAATATGGGGCTGAAATGACCCCAAGGAATGTCTGGTGAGGCAGCAGGGCCGTTAGTTCTGAAATCTGACACGAGGAATACTTTGGCACAAAGCAAGGCTGCCCTTGTGCACTTGTTTGATATTGTAAAAGAGATTATTGTGGCCTTACAAGAAGGTTAAGATGTCATGAAGTTTAATATACTCTGGAAATAGTCCTGTTAAAGCCACTGCTGCTCGTGATTGATGAGGCAGGTTATGATGTGAGCTCTAAATCTTGTGTTTGTGTGTGCAAATTGCTATTTCCCAGCCTTTTCAAGGTTGCCAACTTTATCTTGTGGTGCAGCCCATATTTAAGGGTTTCATGTTGAATTAGCCTTTGATTAAGGGCAAAGGAGCTTTGATGATAAAATGCCACTACCAGTGGTTCTGTGGACTGGCTTGGAGTAACTTATCAATCACTCTCCATGACTGAGGACACACTGTGGACATGAGGGTCACCCTTTGAGGATTAATTCTTCTGAGACAAACAGCTCATGGCTGTTGGATGATTCTGGTCAGAAGCAATTATGGTGTTTTTGAACTGTTCATTACTACAATAAAGAGTCTCTAGGCTGAGTTTTAAGCTTCTGCTTAAATAGCTGGGTCAAGGTGTGCCAGCCTGGGTTCCAAGGTGTTACTGAATGATAGGAGCTGCTGAGAGTTCTGGCACAGGTGGGTCCTGGCAGTTTGTTTTCCCTATTATCTTTTTTTTCCTGTTAACTGAATTTCTGCACCTTTTAGGTGAGTAACTCAAATAGCCAGCTGGCACTTCTGTGGAGACCCCTGTAAATGGCAAACATCTATTTTCCAGATATTCTGGAGAGCATTTCACACCTGGCTTAGGTTCCAGGTGTCACTGCCTGTTTCTGATCCTCTGGGCTCCAGGTTTCCATTTTTCTGTCTCCTTTTTTAATTCCTGCAATGCTGTCATCAGCTGAGCTGAGAGAGAGAATGGACCAGTACAGTGTGAGGACTTCTCATGGCTGGAAGAGTGGTGGAGCCTGGAAGCCAGAGCGTGTCTGAGATAAATTCCTGTTTAATAAAAAAAGGGAGAGCCCCAAACATCAAAGATCTGGGTAGCTGCTGTCACAAGCACTGCTTGAAAGGAATGAGAAACTGTCTTGTGGAGGGATTAGTGCAGTGAGGAATAAACTGCTGAATCACTGGCAGCAAGGAAGAAATAGAGAGTCGAGAGGCTCTGGAAAAAAATAAAATGGCTGCTGGAATTCAATTAAAATCACAGTAGGATTTGCTGTTGGAGATGGAACATCCGTCATCCCGGATCTCGTGGTGCCTGCTTGCCTCAAGGGGTGCTTAAGTGAGTGTAGAGCTCCTGAAAAATGCCAAAGTGACAGTGCTGCAGCAGGAGAGTCCCCATTTCCTCCCAGACAGATGTGTTTTCCCCTGCACACCTCGGAGTTTGGATTGCTGCTCACTCTTCAGGCATTGACACTTTTTCATAGATTATCTGAGGCAAGAGTTGTACTTTATCCTGCAGGCTGGAACACCCTGTGGGAGTGCTGCCTGGCCTCGGGGGCTGAAAATCAGTTGGGGGGGTTTATGATTATTTTTCCTTTAAATTATTTGGATTATTTAATAATTTTAGTTATTTAAGGATGTGCTCGTGAGGGGCTGAGTGGCTTGAACAGCCTCCACTTGTGTCACCAGTGATGTCCACGGTGCAAACCCAAAATAATCACCCCTAAAAGCCAGCTCTGTCCTCAAGTGAAGGACACAAAATCAGGCTGGAGATGGTGGGGTTTTAGTCAGATGAAATTCCACCATTTTACTTGGTTTTCAGTGAGCGTTTCTTGCTGCAGGTGGGACAGGAGGGATGGCCGTGGCTCTGACCATTACTGAAATGGCTTCTTTGCTATCAAATCTTGTGTTAATCATTTGAAATGCCTTCAATGTGCCCTCAGCGATTTGAAATAGCATCAATTAACATTTAGGAAATTAATTTCCGACTCCTGGAATATTAAACATTTACTTTACAGATGGAAATGAGGTGTACTGACTGTGCCTCTCTCGTGCCCCTTAACCCACGTCCTCGTAAGGCAAAAGATGCTAATTTGGCAAGCGTGGAGGTTTGCTTGGGTGCTGGAATTGTGACACACGGAATTATTGCTGCCAGGTTTGATACTGCACCAGTGCCATTGAATTCTTTGCTCAGATTCAAGGCCAGGTTGGACACTGGGGCTTGGAGCAGCCTGGGACAGTGGAAGGTGTCCCTGCCCATGGCAGGGGTGGCACTGGATGGGATTAAAGGTCTCTTCCAACCCCCGAACCATTCTGGGATTCTGTGATACTGAGAAATGTGGCTAAAAATTAGGAAATCCCAAACTAAAGCAATGTCTGGATGAAAACACCTGATGCTGTCAGCCCCTCTTGGTGCACTGTGGCACACTTTGATTTTGCTCCTCCTTTTTAAAAGATTTGATACCTCGAAATAAACAACTCAAACAGAAAAGAAGGCTCTTCAGGAAATCTGTGATGAGGATTATTAATCTTTGCTTTGCAGATTAAAATATTCAGTCTAAACTTTGCTGGAACTGATTTTGTCACCCTTTTTATTATCAGTAAAAGTATTATGAATGTGATTCTGCAGACAGGTGTTAAAAAACTGTTTCCCTGGTCTCTCTGTCTTTATGTTGGTCTTGGGTACCTGTTTGCATCCCTTGCCCCCCTGGAAGTGTTTGGCACGTGGCTGCATTGCTTCAAAGGATCCATCTGCCCACCAAAGGAAGGACAAATATTCCTTAGGGTCAATTTTGAAGAGTTTTTTCTTTGAATTTTGAGTGTTAATTTCTCAGGATCACAGTTACCCTTATTGAGAACGAAAATAAAATGGTTTTGGTTTAATTTATTCAAACTGATCATTGTTCCTGTTGGTACCATTTCAAGAACAATACCTTTATCTCCTTACCTGGAAATACATCTTTTGTTTTGATTTCTCTTAATACTCTTTTAGAATGGTTAATCTTCACATACCATGTTGCAAGTTGTGGTGTTTTTTGTTGAGTTTGGGAGGGATCTGTAGAGGTGATGTAGTGCAACTGCCCTGCTCGAAGTTTTCTAGTAAAATGTTACTTTAGGGCTTGTTGAGTGGCAGCTGTCCTCAATACACCATGTGGCATAAAGAAGCAATTGGAATATGACTCACTTTTTGTCTCCAGTCTGTAATTCTTTCTGCTCTTCTCTCATCACTTCAGCTCCTCCCTCACCACTTCTACATCTTTTAGGAGTTATCACTCGAGTCTTGCAGCCACTATTTTCACTCCCCTTCACACGGAACAGCTCCTGGCCATCAGTTCTTTCCTGCGTCCCTCTTCCTGTTGGGTCTGTATTTTCCTTTGTGCTCCTGACTCTGAGCACGCAGAGTCGTGTGGTGCTTGTCCCTCCTGGAATCCGTGCATTTCGAGAGTTCAGCTGCCCACTGCTGGAATTTCCAGAACGTGGAGCCATACAGGCAGTCAACTGCATTGCATGCACTGCTGAAGTTAATGGGAATTTGGATCAGCTTTGTGGTGCCCTACTTCAAAGTAGTTCAAAGATCTTTTATTTCCTCGTTTTCCTCTTAATCTTCACTCCTCTCATTCCACAAGAATTATCACAATTCTACTGTATCACCTGCTTTGATACAGGAGATCTTATCTTCACCACAGTCCTTGAAGTCTTTTTTCTTCCACAGGAAGCAGACGGGGAAAAAAACCTGTTTTCATCCTGAACAGATGTGTCCTGATTTTCTTTTGTTTTTATTTAGGTTTTGCCACAATCTGTCATCCTAGAATGAAAACACCTCATCAGAGGCTGATGATTGGAGCTACCTCTGGTTTTTTTTCCCCCTTTAAAATGTCACTAGAGTATCTCTTTGACTTTTTCTTGGTGACTTCTTTGGCAGCACTGAAGCTGCGTTGGGTTGTGCTTTGTTACGCCCCTGGAACTCGAGCCCCCACTATTGACACTCCCTATTGGTAATTCCTTTTGATACTGCTACAGGAATATATTGTTCATCATTTCTTTTTGTGCATCAAGATCTTCAACTGTCTGATCTTCAGCATTCAAGCATTCCAGATGCCTTGGGTGTTCTTGGGACCACCTTGCTCCGATGTCAGTAGATGGAAAATGAGGTCAATGAGGGAGAAATTCTTCCCTGTGAGGATGGAGAGGCCCCGGCACAGAGGAACTGCCCCTGGATCCCTGGCAGTGTCCAAGGCCAGGTTGGAGGGGCTTGGAGCAGCCTGGGACAGTGGAAGGTGTCCCTGCCCATGGCAGGGGTGGCACTGGATGGGATTTAAAGTCCCTTCGAACCCAAACCATTCTGCAGGTGTTGTGCAGATGCTGTTGCCTGATTTCATTTCACCTCCTGGTTTTCAATGAATTGTTTTAGTCTGAACTCTATTTCAAACCAAGGTGTCAGTGGTTTATTTCAGAGGGTCTCTGCCCATATTTCTGTTCTGGGGTGTGAGCCTGGGCTCTCTCCTTCCTCTGCCGCGAGTCCCCAGCAGCTCGAGGTCATGAGGCAGCATCGCCAACAACCTCAGCCCAGAGTTGTGCTGTTTCTGTCTGGGGAGAGAATTGCTCAGCTCTGGAAGTTGCTGTGGTTGTGGAGCTGGGCTCAGCCCGGCTCCCCGTGCTGTGCTCTGTGCCTGCAGTCCCAGCTCATCACATGCAGCTCTCAGACCCAGCGTGGGCTCGCTGGCTTTGGGCTTTATGGATGCTGAAAAAGCTCCAGCAGAGAATTTCTTCAGCTCTCTGCAGCATTTTGTGAGAGTTCTGTCTTTCCCATGCAAGTAACTCAAAACAATGTTACAGTTTTGTAAGCTTCTTGCAGCTGCAGGTTGTTTTGCAGGATTGTTCTGGTTCTAACGAGAAAAACATTCAGAGATGGGTGTCTTAGAACTTGACCAATCCCCTTAGGGGGTGGATGGCAAAAACCAATTACCTTATGCCATTTAACACACTTTTGTGAACTAACATATAAAAGCCTTCGGAGAGATGATTAAATCACTTCCATTTATCCCTGAGCCTGGACTCTTCTGTTGTTTCTCTACTCGCTGTGGTGAGAACAGTGACAAGGCTTTGCACGGGGACTCTCCCCAGGAGCTCCTGCCATCTCTGCTGCATTTCCATCTCTCTGTCTTCAGTGCTTCCTGCAACTTGCTGCAAGTCACAGATTACATTGTCTTTGCTGGTTATGCTGGCTCGGGCCAGGGATCTGCGCTTGTGGGTTGGGTTTGCTTTTTGTCTTGTGAGACCTTTCCCCTCCCCAGCAACCCTGTGTTTACCATCTGCATTTTAGAGATACATGTCAAGTATTTTTGTAACCCTTTAATACTGTATTTTCAACTTGGTTAATTGCACTAAAGTTGGCTTTCTGCAGTAACACAAAGTGCTTGCAGTCTTTTTTTGTTCTGTTCCAGCCTGTAGCAGGAGAAATCACCACTTTCCAGATGACTTTCATTTTCCTTCCCAAGCCATTTTCGTGTAATTCCGCATTCCGATGCGCTCTCGGCACTAAAGCTCTTTATGCTGTGGTGTATTTTTAACTAATGATGTGTCACTGTACCAGCTTGGATTTTCTTGTATCTATTCTGTAAACAACTAAAGTTCCTTTTGAGGGGGAGGAGGAGGAGAAGAAACAGTGCCAGAGAGTTACAAGTCGTGTTCGTCTTCATGCGAGCAAAAGAGATCGGACTGGCCTAGGACCAAATTAATTAAATGTTCCATTTAGTGGAAGATGTCAGCGAGGAATAGATAATTCTTCCCATCTGAAGTGCTTGGCTGGTGGAGAAGAACAGCTCTGTGTGAGCAAGAGGCCTCTGAATGTTACACAAATGTCAAAGCAGGAGGAAAAGTTCTCAGGCTGAGCCTTTGCTGGGGGATGTTATCTCCTGGCTGGGTTTTCAGCTCCCACTTTGCCATTAAGAGGGGCAGCAGCAGCAGAGTGCTCGGGGATTACAGGAGCCAGGAGGACCAGAGCATCAAAGGGTACTCAGAGGAGGTATTCCTGTTAGTGGATTGCAGTGCCAGGCCCAGGAAGGATGGGAGAACATGTGGATTTAGAGGGTAAATGGATAGAGTAGCTGTTATATCTATATTTCATGAACTGCTAATTTGGCCATACAATGAGGAGAGAAGGGTAAACGCCCTGGGATTAAAGGGACTTGGCCAAAGTAAAGCAATGGATTGCCAGGAAGGTTTTTTTATTCTCAGCAAAGTGTGGGAGGAGGCTGCAGTGCTCTCCTCGCCATAATTTTCTGTCATAATTGAATATAGCTGTAGTTTCTGAAACTTTATATATCCATAAAATCAGTTACCTGGAATACGTCTGCTAAACTGCAGTGCTGTCATCTCGCGTGCTGTGCAGCAGGTGACTTTAATAACCATTTCCTGATGTAATACTGCCCTCTGCTTAAAGACTGCCAAACTTCATTGCAGAGTTGTACACTTAAAACAAAACGTACCTGAGCAAAAATATGCGTGGTTTTTATCCAGGATTTTGCATCATTTTGGGTTGGAAGGGATTTGTGGGATGCAAAATGTGAGTACTCACTGGATCAAGTCTATTGCAGATGGATCATTTTACCCATCTGGATTCTTATTAGAGCTGTAAAAATAATGTGATTTTTTTGTTATTCTGCTCTCAAATGTTTATATAATAATTTAAACTTTCTTGTAAGAGTCTTGAATAGAGGTTGTTAGGTAAAAGAGTTAAACTAATTCAGATATCCATGAAAATCAAAACGGCTCATTTTGATTAAACTGCTTGAAATAAATGCCTGAAAGGTGAAAAGTGATTTGTTTGACATGTGAAGTGACTTAGTGCACTTCACTCTGCCATTGCACATCAGGCATGGCTCTGCTCAGAGCCCCTGCGAGCATATTTCATGTGGGACAGCAGCATCTTAAATTACTCTTCTCACGGAGGATGCAGGGAAGCAGTTCCCCATTTCTCTTGATTTCTTTATCAGTTTCTGCTCTGCTTCACAGGCAAAAGCTGGTTTACACTGGTGCTGGTTATCCACACAGCAGTGCTTTATGTTTTATTTTGGTTGAGATTTAAGTGTGCAAACCTGAGCACAGTTAAACCTTCCCAGGATTTGACCAACTTGATGTGGCCCCTGGTGCCCTCCGTGATGCTCTCGGCACTGGGGCAGCCGAAATTTGGCAAAATAAACGTGTGGGAGATGCCTCAAGTAGGTTATAAATGCAGAGAGAGGGGTTGAGGCAGAATCACCACAGCACACAGATGTCTGGCAGGGTTTCTGCTTCCCAAAGTGAGTGAGAAACAGCAGAGGCACAAATGTCATCACCAGGTTCGGGGTGTTTTTCTCCCAGTTCACGTCACTCTCAGCTCTCCTGATGGAGCCTCAGCTTGTGAGCACTCGGGCATGTCTTGGCCTTAACCAAGGAATGAAACCAGCTGGGCTGAGAGAGATTAAAACATTAACAAGAGAGTAATCCAGATATTGAGTCCCTGACAGCTGTCTGACACCAAGGTAGCACCTCCTGCCCACAGAGGGGAAGGGGCTGCTCTGTGCAGGAGGAGGGTGAGATCACAGAGCCTCCATCGTGTGGGAGAGATTTAAATTGAATATTGGGAAGAAATCCTTCACTGTGAGGATGATGAGGCCCTGGCACAGGGTGCCCAGAGAAGCTGTGGCTGCCCCTGGATCCCTGGCAGTGTCCAAGGCCAGGCTGGATGGGGCTTGGAGCAGCCTGGGACAGTGAGAGGTGTCCCTGCCGATTCAGAATTCCTTTTTAAAAGTCTGGAGTTGGTGACACCGAGTGACAGAGTTAAAGCTCGGTGTTCTATATAAATATTAGATGTGATATGTTCTGCTTTATTAGGGAAATCTGTTTGGCATTCTGCTACACAGGAACTAATTGGGTCCATAGTGAGTGCATAAATTAGGGCTGCCTTATGCAGCACCACTAATTTATGCACATGGAGGTTTGAAAGTGTTCTGGGCATCTTGAGAAGAGTTGTGTGGTTTTGGTAAGGGAAAAAATGGCAAAATAACTAAAGAATGCACATTTATAGGAATCTTCTTCCCAAAGCATTCCATGCAATTGTACTGTAAGTGAAATACTGAGGAATGGGTGAAGTACTTAAGGTCAAGAGTGTTTCAAGCTCCCATCTATCAGAGCTGACCGGATAATTTACAATTTGTAATTACTGGGCTAATTTAGCATGATTTCCTTACAATGGAGTGTGTGAGGATTAATATCTTGTATTTTCAAAAGGAATTGGTGAACATTTGTCTCCATAAAGATACAAAGGAAAGCAGTGAGACATGAAAAGGTGCAGGGATAAGTGCGATGTCCTATCCTTTGGGATATGGAAAGGATAATATGGAATCCTATCCTTTGGGATATGGAAAGGATAATATGGAATCCTATCCTTTGGGATATGGAAAGGATAATATGGAATCCTATCCTTTGGGATATGGAAAGGATAATATGGAATTTGAGTGTACCAAGCGCATGAGGAGGATCGCTAATGGACACTGGGGCCGAAAGGTTGTTCCTTTCTTTATTTCCATTGAAGTGATATGAACCAAGTAAGATGCAAAGACTGCCAGGTTTGCAGTCTCGGTGGGATTTATTTGGGGTGCCCCAACTCCTCAGCACAGCCATGTTTGAGGCACTTTTTCTGCCGGGAAGCAGCGTTGGAGGTGGGTTTGGAGCTTCCACACCAAGCATCAGTGGTTGCCTCCAAGGTGTGCTGTTCTCCAGACTGATTCTGACTGGGGAATTAATACTTCCATCATCTACAAGCACTCTTTTTTCCACGAAGATGGTTTAGGCTTACGAAGGTGTTCTCAATGTATAATAATAGTGTGTCTAGAACATACCCTTTAATTAAAACAAAGGAGCTTGAGAGGAATGAAATAAATCCACCTCTAAAATGAGTAAGTGCTCACAAGGTTTCCATTTAATCAATAGCGGTGTCGGCAGTGATTGCGAAAACTTGAGCGCAGCGTTTTAATCAGGGATGTTTTCCCTGGCACGGGGGCGGAAAATACACTGATTAATTAATTTCTATTCCTGGAACGAGCCAGCCTCCCAGCAGAGCTAACCTGAGCAGCTTGGTGACAGGGGCAGCATGCACTGAAAATGTAAAAATGTGAGAGGTCCCCGAGTTGATGTCGTCAGAGCCGAGGCAGAACCCGCGGCCGGGCCGGAGCTGATTAATGAATCCGAAAGAACAAGTGGCAAAACTAGAGTGCTGCGAGAACCTGGTGCTGCTTTTGATGTAGAGGGTTTATTGAACATTTTTTTTTGCCTGGCTGGGAGCTGTTTTACAACTTTCTTGAGGGGTGGTTTTGATGCTGATGGGGCTGTGTTAGGCTGGAGAGCTCTGCTGGTTGGTTTGCAGGGCAGGCTGGCTCCAGAGCCCGTCCTTGCTCAGCACAGGGTCCTGCTTTGCTGCGCCCACGGGGATGCAGCCTGGCCCACCGAGATGGGAAAGGTAACCAGCTTCCTTCCAGGAGCTATCGATGCGCTAGTTGCATATAATTAGCAATGTTAACAAGGGCATTTATTGTGCTAATTATTGTGCCTAATTACAGGGGGGAAAAAAAAACCTAGAAAATTTCGTGGCCACTTTCTGCTAGACAGAACTTAGGAGCTTTCCAGAGACTAAATACATTAATTAATCTACTGTGCTTGTTTAAATAGAAGAATGTACTAAAATATTTTCTGTTTCATGGGGGGAAAAAAGGAGAAATAAGAGTAAGTGACCTTTCTGGAGAAGCAACCTATTTAAAGAAGTAAAACTAAATAAATATAATCACAGAAATGTTGTTTTTAGTGATCCGCTTGGTGAAACAGCCCAGAAAAAGCAGCTGTAGGAGAACAGGATATAAACTGGAATGTGGGGAAGAAGGATGAAGAGGAGACCAGAAGTATTTTGTATTGGCTTTGATGGCAAAACTGGCTGATTGTGGAACTCGGGGGTGTAGAAGGGTGGGCTGGGAAGGACTTGGAACTCACTTGGAATATCCCGTGGAGAAGTTCCTCTGGCACTTTGTGTTGAGAGGTGGCCGATTCCAGGGTGCCAGGGCTGAAAACACTTCAGCAGGGATTTGGATGAGGGGGATGATTCCTATGGAGCATCCCTCCAGGGTCTGTGTGATGTTAAAACCTGCTTGGAATCTGATCCCAATTTTTCACACTGCTCGAAATCCTCGGGATTGGATGGGCTGACACGAAGTCCTGCTGCTGAAGTGCATATGTCTGAAAGCTCACTGGCTCCTAAAATCACCCTGAAGCAGTTCAGTGCTTTATTGGAACCAATAAAACCTGTGGTGAATAAATTGGAACCAATAAATTTATTGGAACCAATAAAATTTTTCGGTGCTGTCGCTTTACGCGCCGAGGATTTTGGGTGGCGCGCGAATGCAGGCGGCCGTGGCTTTCGGAATGCTTTCATTGGACAGCTGCAGTTTGTCCTTCATTCATTAAAACCCAGGGATGGATGCTGTGATCCACTGAGAGTGACAGGAACTGTGAAGAACTTCCAGCGTGGGATCTGGTTTTTACAGACTACAGTTTCCCTTTATTGCCTCTCTGGATGTCAGTGGGTTCCCGACTTTATCATGCTGTGAATGAAGGCAGATTTTAAGAGGACAAGAACTCCTTAATTTCTTTTTCTCCAAGTTTATTTGCACAAGAGGGTAAGAATTGCAGCCTGTCTGTGCTACTTGAAGGAGTTAGAACAATTGGATCATTTATTTGATGGGAGCTTTGAGCTGTGTCGTTGAAGTAAGAACCATTTGTACTTCAGAGAGCTGCTTTGGGTAGAACTTCACCCATTTCCACCCTTTTCAGCCCTGCCACAATTGCTGTTTTCCAGGAGATCAGTGCTGTGTATTGCAGGGAAATCATCGAGTCAAGAAGATCTTGTGCACCAACCACCTCCAAAGCTGAGCACTCCAATCAGTTCACTCAAATATTCATTAGGAGAGCAAACCCCTGCTGATTGTAATGAGAATTTTGTCTGCAGAAAGCTTTTGTGACTCGGTCTCGAGTGGTGCTTTAGACTTCTTAAGAGTCTTTCAGAATCTTGGCTTTAAGATAATCTTTCCTAAAAATAATGCAAATTGCTCTAAAAACCTCATTCCAAATTGGTGGTACTTTTCCAGCCCATTGAATGGACTTTGGACCGAGACAGGAAACTTTATTTTCTAAGAGTTTTTTTAGAATAAATATATTTTTGTGTGCTTGCAGTTGTACTGCATAAGCAGTCTTTGAATCATGGAGGGTTAATTAGGACAGCCGTGTTCTAAATTAATTGGTTCGTCTAAAAATTTACCCCTTTTCTTGAAAGCCATTCCAAAAAAGTAGAGTTTGCAGAATATTTAATTCAGTCTGGAGGCAAAACGTTGCACAGAGGAAGGGAGGCTGCAGTGAGCACTTTCTTGTTTGACTGACTGAGACAAGCTGTCACTTAAAAGGCCCAGAAGCTGCCAAGAAAAGTTTGTGGGATCTCCAGTCTCACTTTTTTGCATCAAAAACGGCTTTGAATAAACCTTAAATTTTTCTGACAGCGAAATTTTTGGGACTGTGAAATTTCCTGGGAGTTCTTCTGCAGTGAATCTCCCCTTCCCTGCTGTCATCAGTACAGCAAAGCGTTCCCCAAGGGATGGGTGAGCACCCGGGGAAAAGACCAAAGGCTAATGATGCACATTGTAATTAAAGCTAATTAGGGAGTGGGACTGCAGATGGAGGAAAGAAGGGAAGCTAAAAATTTAGGGTTTGTGTATAGCTCAAAATCCCAACAAAGTTAAAGGTCTGGAAGGGGCAGGAGTGACCCCTGGTGCTCCCACCCCCACATCTCTGTGGCACTGGGAGGGAAATGTTTCTAAAAATAATAATAATTAAAATAATTGTGCTGCTTTTGATAGAAAGTGTGGGAATGGTGGTCATTTTCCATCACAGCAATCTCCCTTTCAGCTTGGCAGAGGGACACCTGGCGCTGCCAGGATGTTGTGTGTCTTCCAAGGCTACTAAAGGAAGTGGAGGTTTTCAGTCCTGAACAGAAACAATAAAATTTCTGTAATAATAAAATCCTTACATATGAGATGTGTCTTACCTGCTGGGAATGGGATTGGGCTCCCTAGGACTGGGTATTCCCCCTGACTGATAATCTGGGGCTGTGTTCATGGACTGGAGCCTTGCTGAAAGAAGCAAAGTTTCCAACTGGCCTCGTTTGAATATTTGGTTTGCAAGCTGAAATAGGACATTTGGAGTTTTATTTTGGCTTTGGATAGCTCAGTGACTGCTAAAACTTGTGGCATGAAGGGCCTGAAATGTTTCTTGGCGAATGTCTTTTAAGGCTAATGCCTGGAAATGTCTGTAACTCCCTGATAAGTTTTAAGGGAAATGAAGGTTTTTAAAAAAAAAAAAGGGAAAGCAGTGTCCTTTACTTGTGTAATGCAGAAGTGTCAATTAAAAAATGGCAGCTTCTGGAATGAGAACGACATTGCCAAGAATTTTTATAACTTACTGTATTAGTGAGGGCTCAGAAAGCATTTGTCTAAAAAAGATGAGCTGTGTGTGAAAGCTTTCTGGGAAACGTGAGGCTTTTACATTATATTAAATACCTTTTAGAAGGGATGAGTGCCTCGAAATGTTTGTCCTCTCGGTGCTTAAAAGGCTCAGCATGTCCCATAAGCTGCTGTGTTTTATGTTGTTTGTGTATGTGCATCCCTCTCTCTGCTTTTCCTGAAATTGTGTCTATTTGTGTCTATAAATCTCTGCTGCACTTGTGCTCTAATGAACAAAAAAAACTTCATGCAGTGCTCCATGAGTTGGAAAATCCTCTTTTTGGTCAATTATCTTAGCAACTGCTTTATGTGGGTTTTGTTTCTTTATTAGTTACAGAAATGCATTTGAAATGGCTTGAAAATAAAATATTAATCCATTTTCTTTTAAACCTGTAGCCCTCCAGTCTAGTGCACCCCAGCGTTCATTAAAAATAATTTGGATATAAATGGGATTGTACCAGAGTTCAGCTCAGAGCAGTAATTACAAGTAAAAGCTTTGGTTACACTCAGTATTGGAGCAGTTGTTAAAAACAGACCAGTGCCAATCACCAGCATTAGCAGGGATATTATTAAAGCACATTAAAGTTCATTTCAAGGAAGTTCTGGCTCGGGGTAAGACCCAGATCTGGAAACAGCAATGAAAAGGCTGAACTTGAATTATTCAGAAGGAAGAACAGGGGAAAAAAGCTTAATATTTGCCAGGACTTTTTCAGGAGTGTTTGTTAAAAATGGGGCAAAAGGGGCAAAACTTTCTTGGGAGGAGTATGGGTTTGTAGGTTTTTTCTATATATATTTTTTACATATGCGTATTTTATATTTTTATATTATTTTTTCCTCTGTATATTTAGAATTTTGCTTGAATGGCAGAGAATGTTTGTCATCCAGCACGTTAAGAGGTGAGGAAAAGCAACAATCCAGGTTTTTGTGTGTGTCTGTGCACACAGACCCAACACTGCACCATCCAAAGCAGTTTATTGACACAGCTGGAAAAAGCCAATAAATAGTTTAAATTTTGTGCCTATTTAGCAAAAAATCTGAGTTACTTACTGGAAATACTTCATAAAAATGTGGAAATAGAGGCTGTCACTCCCATCAGTGCTTCCAGACTTGTTCCAGCATGCCTTAGTGTGCATTTTTCTTATTTAAAGTTATTTTCTTGAATACAAAACAGAGCCTCTTTCCCCATTTATCACCATTCCAGCCCAGGCACATCTTCATCCTGAACTTTGGTATTTATGGTCTTTATTTTGGCGAGTAGCAGGGTGGCATTCCCAAAAGAATCCGCTGCAAAGCATCTTTGGAGGAGCCTTTAGTCTTTCATCTTGGTGGATAAAAGTTCACAGTGGAGATAAAGCTGAGCCTGAACTCTGCATTCAGTGCTGTATTTTCACAGGGAAGTAAAATCTGTGTAAATAAGCACTAATTACCCCTCTGACAGGCAGCAAACCCCAAATCTGTATCCATTTAGGATGCCAGGCTTTCTGTAAGCTGTTTTCCCGAATAATCCGTTTTGCGCATTTATTAACCTATAAATACATTTTTATAAATCTCGATGACATTTGGGTATTTTATTAACCACAATAAACGCCAGGGAAAATTGAATTAAGAAAGCTTGTAATGTGCTTTACTACCAGTTTTCAAATTTTGCTGAGCTGTAAATGGCCCTGCTTTATATCAAGGAGAAATCTGTTCGAGGGCTGCAGGAATAATTCTTTTTCTTTGTTGCCGGAGGCCCTGACCTTTAGGTTGACGGGTGGTTTTTAACAGCTTCACCTCTGTCTTATTCTCTCTGATTCTGGAGTAATTTGATTATCTGCCTGGAGCAGTGTCCCAGCAGAATGGAAGCCTTTAGGTGATGGTACAGAGTATCTCATAGAGCTTTTGGAGGGTGTTGGCCAAAGCTGGAACCACCGTGATCCCACAAACACTTGCAGAACACGAGTTTTGCCTTGTATTTGTCCTGTTCTTTCAGTCACAATCTCAAAACAGGTACTAATTGTCCCCAAAATGGGGGGTGCAAACAATACCTGATCCCAAAAGTTGAGTTTCTTCCAGGTGAGAACCTTCCTTTTCATTTGCAGAACAAAGTTCATAGTTTGAGCACTTTGCGGCGGATGCACCACCCCAAATTTTTCTGGGTGAAGTTTTTCTGCTTTGCTCTGTGCTTGCTGAAGACGCTGCTCCAGAAGTTCATCCTTTTCTATTCATCCTCCTTGTTTTACATCTCCTGCCCAGCTCTGAGCTTGTACTGTTTGTTTACATGACCCCCATGCTCTTGGCTGCTAGGGATGATGTTCCCTTCCTTAAGTGTATGGTTTTTTCCCCAAATATTTGTACATGAGAAAGGCAAAGCTGGACTTATCACAGTGTGGCTTTTCTTGTGAACCCAATTAATTTTTTCTCAGTTAATGAAGTACAATAACCTCATTATTTCAGAAAGCCACTTCATTTTTAGTGTAGCTAATCCAGTGCCTGAGTTCAGGTTAGAATTGGTGGAGCATCTTTGGGTGTGAAGATACTGATTTAACTAATTCTGGGTTAACTTTTGGTTCCATGGTCACTCCTTGGGTTTAATTACATGGCTAAACCACCTTTTTCCTCTGGGTTAGGCTGGTGGAGTTGATGAGCTCTGTGAAGCTGAGAGCAGAATCTTAATTGTGTGTTCCAAAGGTGTTCCCCAGTGGCTCAGGGGTGGTTTTCTGGTGTTCCTGATGGTTCCAGGTGCAGCTGGAGAGTGCTCAGGCTCTGGGTACCACTGATCAACAGGAAGAGGAATAAAGAGTGTTCAAGTGAACTCATGATGTGAGGCCCAAAATGTGGAGTGGAAAGCACTTTAAGATATTATTAGTGAAAAATCCACTTTTTTCTTTTGCCCAAATCCCGGGGCACAGCAGGAACCTCAGCAGTGGCTGGGGCACCACTGATGCCTCAGGTTTTAGCTTTTATATTTTTCAAGTCCTGCACTGCCTGGTGTGTAACTCTGAAGTTTCGTGTGGCCTGTCAGCTGCTGTTCTCTCATGCTGGTCAGACACAACAAACCTCTCCAGGTTTCCACCTCAAGGACACCGGGCCACAAAATGTGTAAACTAAAAAGCCTCTGAAAGGGGGAAAACTTGGGGTAATTACATCATGAACTGAGGTTATAATTGGACAATTAACCCTGATATACAAATGGACCAAACTCATAAAAGTGTGAAGAACCTGTGACCCAGGGTCCATCTTGGGTGTAGCCTTTGCCTGCCCAGAGTGTACCTTTGAAGGCCCCTCAAATCAATACCTACCTTTATTCCCTAATTCTTGTCTAGTCTCTGTTTTTAGGTGGCCACCCCAGGGAACACCACAAGCAGCAGCTCCACTGCTGTAAACCAGAAGGAGCCCATTGATCTAAAAGTATTCATAAATACAAACTGCAGGCAATTAAGCAGGCAGGAGGATGGCAGAGGCAAGGGCTCAGAATGAAAATATCTGTCTTCATTTATTTATATATTTATCTTTGTCTCTCAAGTACAGAAAGACCACACCATTTGTCTGTACTGCCTTAAAGGTCTTCTCATGTGAGGAGGCACTGACCACCTCATTCACCTACAAATCCTTCCTTTTCTGTTATTTCCCATGGAATGGGAGAGAAATGATGCATTGAGCAGCAAGATCGGTGGCACTGAACATCCTGGGAGAGGGAGGTGTTGAAGGCTCCGCTGGATTGTTTTGTTCTTTGGGAATAGTGCAAATAGAGTTTATTTGCATTAAATCATTTCCCTGCTATTTACTGAGCCACAGGGCGAGACAAGGGGTGGAAATAACTTCTTGCTTTTTATTACAGCAGAATTTAACTCTTGCAGGGGTGGCCCTGGCAACTGGGGAAATACGAGATGGTGAAGCCAAGGCATGATTTGACCCATGAAATGTCCCGTGACATTTTGATGTGCATGCAGAGAAATCTGCTGGAGAGGGGTTGGGTTTGGAGATCAACTTGGAATAAAGGCCCTCCTTAGAATGCCCAGAGCTCTAAGTAGTGGTGCCTTTCTCTAGGGAATCTTCCTCACTTTTTAGAACATTTGCGTGGAAAACCAGAAAATGCAGAGTCTCCTCCAAGCCATTCCATAAAGGCTCTGCAGCTACAGGCCACTTTTAGGACTCTTCTGCTTGTTTGAAGAACCTGGGTTATTTTCTTAAAGATCTGAACAATGAGGGATGACAGCAAACAGCCTGGCTGTGTTTTCTGTGTGTTTTATTTCTGGGTGAGGAGGAGGCTGGCTGGAGACAGACACATCTGTCATCTTGGTTCTGGTGAGCACACATGAACTTCTTAGCCTAAAACGTGGTTTATCTTGTCTTATTTTATGAGTCTTCTCAGAAGTGTTGTAGGTGTGAGGAGCTTATTTTGGTTTAAGCACTTCTGCTCCTCCGCAGAGCAGTTCAGCAAAGAAATCACCTTCGCTCCTGGCAGAACGTGGCACGTCCATCATTCAGTATTGCTGTGAGTAATGTCCTCTATGATTTAAAATGCTTTTATGGGCACATTTATCTCCAGGAAAGAGCAGCCACTGACCACTTGCATACTGCATTGCCCCAGAAACCCAACAACAGCTGAATGCTCTTGTCAGACTCTGTTTTATTGTTTTGGTTTTTTTTTTTTTTGTTAGAGAAATGACTGGCAGGACCTCCCTAGCATTTCCCATTCCTTTTGTCTTTCTCCTGCCTCTGGTGCTGGTAACACTCACCAGCCTCACTTTGCTGAGCTGCAGCATCTCTTCAGAGCATTTTCGTGTTCCAGGATTTATTCAGAGGGAAAATAGAGCAGAGACAGAAGTTTGCTTTATAGATGCACGTGCTAGTCTTGAAATGAGATTGCTCTGGGGATTTTTAAAGAGTCCTTTTGGTCCTGAACCAGACACCCCTTGTGGGAGGAATCCCAGCACCTACTTTGGATGGAGCTGTGCGGGAGGGAAATCCTCTAAATGCTGCTGCAGGCCAGTGTTCAGCACCATGGTATTTTCAATAGAAGATTTAAAGGGCTTAAGGAAAAAAAAAATCAGCTCCAATTGAAGGTCAGAACAACTGAAATGGAAGTACTTTGAGTGTGATAATCTCTGCTGGTATTTTATGAACTGTAGCTTTGTATCCCCGGGTCACTGTTTTCTATCATTGATCACTGTAATCCAAAATCATTTCCCTTCTGTAAAGTGTGCTGCCTGTCTGGGCCGCCTGCTCCTGGGAGAGAGACCAGGGCAGGGATGCAGGAGCATCCCCACCCCTCTCTGAGGGCAGAGGTCCCTCCCTACCTGTGCCCAGGTGTCCACACTGCAGTGTCCCCCCGTGCACACCAGCTGAGCTCATGAAATACTTCAGCTCCCATCAGATACTTGTAAGACTTAAAAACAAAAATGCTTCTGGGCTAATCCAAAACACTTTGGTTGGAAATAATTGCTTTCCTGGTAGTTTTTGTAACGTTCATCATGCTCTTATTCTATCTTCTTTCTTACTCCCCCGGCCTATAATTATGTTTTGAAACAGAAAATTTGTACCAAGACGAGCACAAGTGTACAGCTGTTCCTTTAGTCCTGAAATCTATGGAACACCATTTATTGAGCTGCACCCTCATTAGCAGCGCTGCTGGCGTGAGTGCTGGGCCCAGTGCAGGCTGGTTCAGCTTCCATTTCATCGGTTTGTGTGGAGCAGTGAAAGCAGCAGGAAATGGTGACAGATTCCAGCAGCCACTTAAGGTTTGCAGAAATTATTGACTGAGGCACAGGAGATCTGTGAATGTTTACAGCTGACTTTGCTTGATTTCGCATACGTGCAGCGCCTGTATCCCTCTCTGTAAATCACTTGGTGGGTAATGAGTTGCCCAGAGAAGCTGTGGCTGCTCTGGAAGTGTCCCAGGCCAGGTTGGACGGGGCTTGGAGCAGCCTGGGAATAGTGGAAGGTGTCCCTGCCCGTGGCAGGGGTGGGATGGGATGGGCTTTAAGGTCCCTCCTAACCCAAACCATTCTGTGGCTATAAAATAACAAACTGGAAATAAGGTGGTTGCAGGGTGAGCTGAAAATATCCACAAAAATGTTGTGTAATTGCTACCACCACCCAAAGGGCTCCATAAAACCCATCCAGACCACGGCAGATGCTGAACTGCCTCCCTGCCCTTGGTGGCACTGTGACCACGGCAGGTGGCCGCTTCTGGCACAGGGTTTGCACTGAAGGGGTGCCCAGCAGTGACGTGGAAGATGGGAGAAGAATTTTCAGAGTAAAACCAAAGAAGCAGCCTTGCTTCTAATAACACCAAAGTCTGGAATTCATGGAAGCCAGGAATTTCTCCTGCCTTCCCTTCTGGTCCCTCTTGCAGCTTGAAGGAGCCACAAGCAGTGCTTGAAGCCAGAGATAACTTGGGGTTTGTTAATTATAAGTTGTCTGTTTTGATTTGAAACACTTTCTCATCTAAAATCTTTCTCATCTAAAATCAACTGCTTAATATTACTTTTAGTATTCAGTTTATAGTGACCAGGGTGGTGTATCTAATGTATAATTGAAGTGTTTGAACATTCTACAGGTTGCTGAGCCTTTGTGACGTGCTAATTAACTTCCAAATGCTGTTCTGCTTCCTCACCTGGCCAGCTGCCCCTTGTTTACAATGCAGAAATGAATCTTTTCTTTACAATTAAGAAATCTCATTAGTTAGGGAAAAAATCTGAAAAATCCTGGCAAAAGAGAGAAGAACCTTGGGAGTCAGTTGTTGGATTAATGTTTGTGATTCAGTTTGGAGTTGGGATCCCATCACACTGGGTGGCTTGGGACACGCTGTGGGCATGGGGAGGGCTGAGCTCAAGAGGAGTTTCAGTGCTGGCTTGGATGGTTGAAGTCTGGATGGTTTCTCCTCTGTCTGATGCCTTGGAAAAGTCACCTAAATGGCAAATCCCTGAGGGATTTGGAGCAGCTCTTCCCTCAAAAGATGCTGTGGTTTGACTCTGGCATTTACTTTGCTAATGAAGGACCGGAGTCCACTCGGAAATCTCTGAGTCACCAGGACTTGGGCTCAGTTTGAAGCTGTGGAAATGCAGATGGTTCATTAAAACACACCATTCTCCTTTTGGTTGGAATAGCTGTGCTGCCCGGCCAGGCTCGTGGATGGCTCTGGAGCAGGGCTCATCCCACCCATCTCCAGAGGACATCAGAGCTTTCTCCACCTGCCTCTGTCAGAGCTCCCAAAAATCACTCGTTTATTTACTGCTTTTTTCTGAAGGACTGATGAAATCACACTTATTGGCAGATTTCACAGGAATGGAGCCTGCAAATGGATTATTACAAGTTTTATCCCAATGACTAAAATATGAGCTTTTAAAAAAAACCCTTTTTATGTTATCTTTAGCATAATGCAGGCCAAAGTTGGAATATCAAAGGAGAGAGGCTATTTACAAAGGCATGTAGTGACAGGAGAAGTGGGGATGGCTTCAAACTGACAGAGTGGATTTAGATGGGGTATTGGGAAGGAATCCTTCCCTGGCAGGGTGGGGAGGCCCTGGCACAGGGTGCCCAGAGCAGCTGTGGCTGCCCCTGGATCCCTGGCAGTGTCCAAGGCCAGGCTGGACATTGGGGCTTGGAGCAGCCTGGGACAGTGGAAGGTGTCCCTGCCCATGGCAGGGGTGGCACTGGATGGGCTTTAAGGTCCCTTCCAACCAAACCATTCTGGGATTCTGTGGTCTCCCATTCTGGGATTCTGGATGCCTGATGTGGGGTATGACCAGGTATTTGTTTTTTCATAAAAACAATGTAAAACCCCTTTATCCTTCCATCTCTTACCTACCCACCAGAGCACACGTGGCCTCTGAAGCAGTGGTGGGCGCGCGTTCTGCTGAGCCTGGAAGAATTCTGTGACGAGTTTAAAATGTTTGAGACATCAATTTGTCCTTTTAATGAAGGCAGAGCAAGATAAATAAGGCATGTATGCAGATGTCACTGGCACTTAGGCATGTGCATGTCAGCGTTGATAAAGCACTGAACTTCCAGGGCCGGGGCTGGATTAGCGCCCGTCTCGTCAGCGGAGCGAGGGCGCTCATTTAGCACAGCATCATCAATTTTTGTTAGGGCCAGATATTTTTTTTTTTTGCTTTCTTTGAAGCTGGTTGGGCTGTAGAATTCATCAAAACAGAACTGCCCACAGCCCAAAGAAATTCAAGGCGTGTGTTTGTTCTGTGTGTGGCACTTGTACTTCAGATGAGGAGACAGGAGGGTTACGTGAGCTGTGCAGGAATGCTTTGGGCTGAGAGGAAAATTGCTTTTTTTGCCTTGTTTTTAAAGTGCATTATAATGAAATGGACTCTTGTTGCATTTGATCACAAAAGCTCTTCTTAACGTGATACTCAAGAACATCATTTTCTCCTCTTGGGCAGCCATAGTTCACAGTTGCTTTGGCAGCTACATTCTATTTAATCTGTCAATTTTTCTCACATGGTGTAGCTGCTGTGAGAGAAATTGGAGCTGTTATAGTCTGTGCTTTGATACAGTCTGGGAAACGCAAGGTGGGAGACAGCAAACCAAACACAGCATGCCAGTAATTCCTTGAAAATCGCTGCTGTTCCAGCACGGCGATTTCCCATCCCGGGGAGCTGTCACCATTCCTCCTGCAAGGAGATGCCATTGTTTGTATCCTTCTTTTTCATTTGTTTTGGTGCTGCCTATTAAATACACTCCGCAGGGCTCGGAGCTGTTCCCCAGCTTCTTGTTCCTAATGATTCTCCGCTCTCTCCGCGGGCTGATTTTGAGCATCGTGGCCTGTGGAAGGCGTCTCTGTCCATGGCAGGGGTGGAACTGGATGGGCTTTAAGGTCTTTACCACCCCAAACCATTCTGAACTTGTCTGTGGTAACGCAGCTCTAACTCCTCTGTGTGTACAGCCTCAAATCCCGCTGCCTTCGTTGATCTTGGAAATATTCCTGATGTCTGGATCGAGCCCCTAAAGTATTCCTGAGTAACAGCAAATTCTCTGTGGCAAGGAGCTGCCTCATCCCATGGTCCTGAAGGCATTTCGTCAGACTAGAATATCTCTTAACAGAATATCTATTTCTTGGTCTCTTTCTCCAAAAAACTCCTCAGTGAACCAAAACTGATTCCTCTGTGGAAGTGTGGAGTGACTTGAGCAGGGAAGTGTGATGGCCACTCATGGCCATGTGATTTCAGAGAGAAATGTGCTTTTCAGGTGGTACTTTGGGGGACTTGCATATATTTTTTTAAGAAAATTCAGTGATGGAATAACAGAGGAATAGGTGTAAATATAATATAGATAGTAGTTTATATTTTAGGAAACACTCAGTTGCTTTGTAGAATAAGGAATAAACTTGCTTTACCTTAAACACTATTCAGTATTGTAATTTTCCTTATGCTTCCAGATCTAAATAACAGTGACTTTTGCAGCAGCTCAGTAAAAATGCAGTAAAACCAAGGCAGCAGCAAGCAGTAAATCCTGTGCGTTTATTCAGTGTACATTTCACGGAACTGGTGCCAAATTCAGCATCTCTGGTGGAGCCTGATGCAATTTCCCTGAAGTTAATGGAATTACCCAGGTCAGGATCTCACTTCTGCTCTCCCTCTGTGACCCCTTGCTTGTCTTTGCTCTGAAACTTCCCCACTGCTGTTTTCAGATGACTTCACGTGTCTGAAACTGGGGTGGATCGAGGGATTTTTGGGTCTTGCTGCTGACCTTCACAGTGCACTTCTATTGATGTCCCTAAGTTTGGTGGTACGCTAATTTTACGCAAATTCTATTTTTAATTTGCAGTATTATCGTCTGCTACTATCATACTCCTCCTGTAGCACCGACTGGCATAAATTACACCGGAGCAATTATCAGTGGGAATGCAGCACTGCTCACACCACAGTGTTTTCAAATTATCAATGCTGCTGCTCACAACAAATGCAGAAATTGGCGCTTAATTGGCCCTTTTTGTAGGATATTCTGGGTGTATTTTTATTAAAAAGGCACTAAACATCCCCACTAACTAGACAAGAACGTGATCTACCTACTTGTCCTGCATGAATGGGAGGTTTCCCCGCAATTAAAATATTATATGGACACAGAGAAGGGTCAGAATAACTTTGAAAGCTTTACAAAGCCAGACAGATCAGGGATTTTGCCTGTCTCAGTTGCAGCATATTTTTGCCATGTAAACCAGTCTTTAATTACATATTTTCTATGGACTTGTCCCTTTGGATATTCCTCCTGTGCAGGCTCTGGTTGTGTTCACGTTCTTGCAAGGGTCACTCCAGCTGGGTTTGGTGTTTGAGACCTTGCGTTGCTTTATTCTGCTGCTGTCTCATCCCAACACGTTTTATTTGCACCTAGTTCAGAGTGGGGAGAGCAGAGAGGGGAAAAAATGCACTGAGCTCAGAGGGAAGGGCGAGGCTGAAGGCTGGGCAGGAATGAGATCCCGGTGGATCTCACCATGGCTCACCTCCCATCCCCTCTGTGGGTCAGGAGCGGTGACTGCTGCTCCGGGCATGGGAGCCTGGGGCTGAGGAGCAGGGATGCTGTTCCTGGGCAGGGCAGCTCCTCTGGAAGCTCCAGTGGCTGTCAGGAAAAGCAGGCGTGGGCAGGGGAAATCAGACTTTCTGTTCTGATCTCAGGGGCGCGCATCAAACTGTGATTATTGCAGCTCGGGGTGTGGGGCTGGGAAGGGCTCTGGTGAGAGCAGCCCCAGGTCTGGGGAGGAAGGGGCAGAGCGAGCGCAGGAGCAAATGCAGAGTGTGTGAAGGAGGCTGCTGCGATGCCTCGCTACCCTGAGGAGATCCTCGGCGTGACTGAGGGGCTGCAGAGGGCTCTGCTTGTGTCCACTGCTCCCTTTCAGCGCTTCCCTCCAAATCCACCAGGGTTTTTCCATGGGTGGTCGTAGGAGGATGGCACGAGGCTGCCTCCAGGGACCACTTGATCTGCTGGGACCGAGCAGCTCGAGGTTTCCACTTCTGCTGGAAGTGGAGCTCTGGTCCTTGGCTTTGCAGAGCGTGGATTAAAGGGATTAAAAGGAACATTGGGAGATGAGCTGCAGCTGTTGAAAGGGAAGTTTAAGGGTCCCCATATGGAAATTTCATGGTCCCAGTGTGACATGTAATCCTCCCAGTCTCACATGCATTAAATTGTCGTCAGGCACGGATTGATCCCGGCTGCTGGGGGTTTAATCCTGGCATTTACATGGAGTCCTTTATGCTGTTTATGCCATAATGTCCCCAGATCCTCACAGATTCCTCCATGGAATGCTGCTTATCATCTCCTGGCAACATGGGAGCTTTTTGTGCATTCTCACTTCTAGCACAATATTAAGATCTAGATATTCAGGAAATAATGTCTATTCTTCTTCTCTATAGCCCTTTTTCTAAAGGAGAGAAGTGATAGCACAGGGCTGCAGGATAAAGGAACTGGTCCTGATGAAATGAATTTTGATTTGTGGTTCTCTGATAATGATCTCGTGAAGAGCTGATATACTTCTGGTATAATATCTATAATGAAAGCTCTGAGAAAGAACTCATTTGATGCATATCCAGGCAGCCCTGTTGCAATGCTCCAAGTCCCAGGATGTTCTAAATAACTAAATAAATAAATAAACCCCAAGATGAATCTATTAACTGAAATGAATTCAGCACAGAAGGAGTTGCTGCACATCCTGGGCCTGCTCACTCTGTTACAGCTGTGACATGGCTTCCCAGATGGCACAATTATCTTCCTAAAATATTGTGGAAAACTTCCATTTGTCATTTGGATTAGTGCAGTGAGCTTTCCCCAAACACAGGCAGCGAGCTCTGCCTCTCTGTGTTCTTCATGGCAGTAATTAGCAATAATTCACTTGGAATCAGACAAACACTTTACGGGAGCAGAGGAACAAGCCAACTTCTTCCATTTCCACTTCTGAAATCGCTGTCCTGCGTGGCTCTATCTCAAATCTTTCACACCAAACCAGACCTTTACATGATTTTCTTTTTCTGATGAGTATTTTATGTTCTCCTAATTGGACTGTCGTGGATTTCAGATGGTGGGCCTGTTTTCAACGTGCACTAGGCTGCAATATTTACAGTAAGCTAGGATGGTGAAAATCAAACTGTTTATTCTTTTATCAATCAGGAAGCTGTAGTAGATGATGTACCTTCAGTGCAGACAGCATCAGGCCCCTTTTTATGTTATTTATGAATTTATAGAAATGTCTGGTCATGCCTGAAGTATAAATGATATTCCAGTCCTAAAACATAAAGCTGTTTACATTTTTGAGGGGGCAGAAAAAAATGAAGTGCTGAAAGTAAAGGTGTAGGATTACAAAAAGATTCCTCTTAGGAAAAGAGAAAAAAAGCCATTTATCTGTTGTTTTACCTAATCTCTTTGTGTTTTGGGGGTTTTTTTGTTTGCTTTTTTTTTCTTTGTTTGTTCTTGGTTGGTTGGTTTTTTGTTTTGTTTTGTTTTTTTTGTGAGGGGGTTGTTGTTGTTTTTTGGGGGGTTTTGGGGTTTTTTTTTTGGACTTAATCTGTGCAAGCCTAAATTTGAGGAAAGAAAAGAAATCTATACTAATGGAGCATTGAATGATAATCTGGCCAGTGATCCTTAGGAGAAATGTGGGGTTGACTTCAATTTGCTTGTTACCTGTTGAAAAAATCAAGCTGTTTTTTTGTTACGTGATCATTGTTGCTTGATTATCACATCCCCAATTAGAACATCTCCGTAACTGTGGGAAGTGATGCCTTAACCAGCAGCGATGTGACACAAAAGTGTGGGAGAAAATACGATGTGAATTTAGGGACTCTTATTTAGAGAGATTCTGCTGGTGAATGGAGCCTGGTTTGCTTTCCTTCTGTATTTTTTAGAAAAAAAAAATGTTTCCCTGCAGCTACAGAAGGGATGTCTGGGTGATGGGTTTACTATTGGAGGAAGTAAATACAAATAAAATAAAGCACTTGTGACTAAAAGCAAGGCCACTTTAGTCCCACCAATTGAGTAAACGGAGCTCTAGGAAGGGAATGACCTCCTCCAGGAGAAGAGGAGAGAGGGCAGAGCTCTGCAGGGAAATTCCTGCCTCTGGAGCACCGAGAGTTAGGAGCCGAGTGCTTTCAAGTGCTGAGGAGAGAAGATTATGAAGCAGAAGCCTCTTGTCCAGATAGACACACTTGAGATTTTGCTGAGTGAAATAGAGCTGGTAGGACAAAATAGCACTGACTGTGTCGAAGTTATCCAATCCTTAAATTTGATTTTGAGTCTGGCAAGGAACTGAAGGCACTGAATTAGGTCATTTTCTGTCTGTGGTGAGCCTGGAATCAGGAGCGGGGAGAAAAGGCCTGACTGAACACCTCAAGCTATACTTGAATGTCTGGGTTTGGAAGTTCTTTGGCAGCATTTTTCATTTAAAAAAAAAAATTCATCAAAATGAAATTACTTTCCACCCTCGCCCACCACACATTTTGGTTTTCCTTGGGTGAAATATCTTTGAAGGGTATTAAAGAATGGCTGGAGCTGGTAAAGACCCCCAGGGACTTCCAGCCCACCCCTGATCAGAGCTGGGGCAGCCAGAGCAGGTTGGCCAGGGCTGTGTCCAGTTGGGATTTGAGCGTCTCCAAGGATGGAGAAGCCGCAGTCTCTGGGCATCCTGTTCAGTGTTGTCCCAGCCTTGGCCAGGCTCTTTGCTGGACTTGATCCAGCATTTCCTTGGCTCTCTGGTACTGGGGAGCCCAGACTGGGTGTGGGGGATGAGACATCACAGAAACACCCTCTGTGCAAAGGTTTTTGGGTTAGTCAAGAGCAAAAAGTGCATGAATGTGGTTTAAAGCATCTGAGGGAAAAGTACTCTGGAACAGATGACCTTCATTCAGGGCAGGAAGTTTCCTGGAGGAGAAGGTTGTCCCAAAGCAGGCTGGGTTTATTTTTGGAGCCCAGGGTACGTTGGCAGGAGTTGGGTTCCTTTCAGAACTGATCATTGACAGGACAGGAAAACCATTCCATGTCCAGGCTTATTTATATCCTTTTTGTAGGAGGGTCGAGAAATTCCGCCCTTGCAAAGATCTCTGGGTCAAATATGGTGATAGAATTTGAGAGGACTTTATTTTTCCTTACCCACAAGGCCATCCTATATTCCTATCATTCTTTTCTTGGTGGATTATTTTTTTTGAAGATCTGATACAACTTCATTCTCCCTGGAAGTGGTTCCATCTCAATCAGTCAGTGGAGCTCCTGGGAGGAGGAGGTTAAATCCTGTGCAAGCTCATTTCTCTGTGTCCTGGGCAGTTTTAGCTTAGGGGGGTCACCTCAGCGTCCAGGTGGTCACCTTAGGAGCTCATGTCATGAGCTGCCCCCCTGCAGCTGCCACACACATTCTCAGCTGCCAGTTCCACATTCAGGAACAATAAATGCAGGTTTTCATCCCCGTAATGAGTTTCCTGCAGCACAGTATCAGCAGATAATCATATTCTGGCAGCGGTTCTTATCTCGCACGATAAATGTCCTGAGGATGTGATTATCTCCTGATACCTCTCCAGGCCGCTCAGCTTTGTTGTTTCCTCCCAGTGCAGGCAGCATTTGCAGTCCCTGAGGTTGATTTTATAGTGGCAATGAAGGAATAAAAGTGACCATTTACTCGTTGGTATCAGGCAGCGGCGTTAAATAAACCCCAAACACCTTGAACCAGGTATTGAAGAGAAGTGAATGTATTTAAAAGCCTTCTCCTTCAGCTTGTATTTCAATAGCTCCCAGGGTGCAGAGGGAATGAGGCAAAGCTAGCAGGAATTCTGGAAGCAAACAGGCTTTTTTGTATCCAAACAATCTCTCCTTCCCATGGGAAATTTGGGTTGGTCCTTTTAAACCTTTATGACACCACTGGATTTCCTGAAGGTGCCTGGAATTTAAGGTGACAGTACAACATTAAAAGTTGTGTATTCAAGTAATTAATTGCATTTCCAGATTATCTTTGAGAAAATTTAGGTCTCACTAAGCAGGTTGTGACTAATGACAGCCTGTTAATTACTCTATGATGAACTTTTTTTTTTTTAAGAGTAAAGAATTAAGCTCAGTTTAAGGGTGGATGTACGGTGCAAAGCACAAAAATGCAGTGGTCAGCAGTGTGGAAATTTGGGGATATGCTGGAGAAGGTAAAAGTTATTTTTAGAGAAAAAGGTAAGAAAAAAGTTGGGAAGCTTGTGCAGCAATTGGTGGTGAGAGTAAATGAAATGCAATGTACATTCAAGCATATACACATATATAGAAACAGAGTAGCCCTGATGTGTTGAGGCAATAAATTATTAATACTTTTGAATAGCCATAAATATGCTAATGCTGCAGAGGAGTGCATGGAGTGTTAATGTGTTCATTTTTAGTGGGGTCAGAGAGGTTTTAGTGCAGAAAGTTTAGGTTTGGGGAGTTGTTATATCTCTGTTTTGTGTACTGTATCAATATAAAGTGTGTAGAGGCAACACGAGGTTTAACCTGCAGCATGTATGAGATTTGAACAATTGAAGCATCTGAAATGATGACATTTCAGTCACTTAAAGGACTTTCTTTGAAGGAGAAAGGTGCAGCAGTTGTTTCATTTTCCTCATGACACTAACCATAACTTTTACTCATTCCCTAAGAAGCATTCTGTGCACGACTTCACCATTTCCCCCCAAATATCACCTTTTAGATGTTGCCTTCTTTGTTCTCAGCATGAGGTTTGGTGTCCAGATTGGGGACATAAAGGCGTAGCCGCAGTTTTTGTCACATTATCTGGAAAACAGAGGCTAACTCTTCTCTCCAGCGTTGTTTTTGGCTTCTCAGCCCTTTTTGCTGAGGCAGCACGTTCCCTGCTGAGTCGCAGATCTCTGAGAAGCCCCTGGCCCTCGGCACTGCCTCGAAGGTCAGCCCACAAGTGGGATTTGTTGTGCATGGAACCTGCCTGCTTATGGGGTAGGAAAAGTCACCCTGCTCCCTTCTGGGACCTTCCCCCGGGATGGGAATTGTTGCTTGGAAGACCCTGTGTCCCAAATAATGTTATTGTGCTGCAGGAGGGGGAAGCAGGTTTATGGGATGTAGCAGGCAAACCCCGCCATCCATGTGTTGTTTGGAAAGGAACTCCTGGGCTGGCGTTGGGAGGGGTGGAAGTAAAGCACAACTAGGAAAAGTGGCCTAAAGCAAGGAACAGAGAATTTTAGCTTGAAGATCCTCCACGGTGGAAGCCTAATGACAAAAATAGTGATAATCCGTGTGATTGTGACCAGAAAGACCAAAGTCACCAGGCTTTGTCATCACTAAAAGGAGGTCCTGCATTAGTTAATGAACCAGAGTGACAGAGGGAGGGATGATCTCTGGAGATAACACATCCCCAGGACCAGCTCCAACCCGTTTTCCTTTTGATAAAAGACCCAGCTTTGAGAGTGAGATCAGATTCTGTGCACATACAAAACAGGGGGAGAGAGTGCTATTAAATCTACCCAGGTACTCAGTGTGTAAAAAAAAAAAATATAAAAAAGAAATCAATAGTGAGAGATGTCTCTCCTTTGGCAGACAGGGGTTCTTATTACCAGAGATGCCGTGGATCAGACGTCAGCCAGGGCAGGGAGGGGAATGAAGAAGATGCTCTGCTGTCAGAGGAGACCTTGTGCTTTTAAGCTTCAATTCTATTATTGATTACAACATCTCTGTAATAAATCAGGTACAAGTTTGCATTTAATTTTCAAAGCCTGCAGATTCCGTTTGTTCTACAACTTCTGAGTGACATAAATCTTTTAATGAATGTTGAAAGAATTGTTTCTTGGGTAGTAACCACTCATTCATAATTGTCCAAGGAATTCACTTGTGTTTAGAACGTATCATGTGTTGGATTAATGGAAATTTCTCAGTTGTCAACATTTTTTTTTTCCTCCCTGGATTTCTTTTTTTTTTTTTAACCAAGAGGTAGAATGATTCAAAGTTTTATTAAGTGCTTATTTGTCATAATGGACACCTTATCCTGGTTTGTTTTATAGACTGGGGGGATTTACAGAACTGTCTGTTGAGAAGACTTCTCTACTTGCATTTGATAGAAGAAAAAATTCCTGACTTTCTTCCTCTCCCAATGTGCATTTTGATGGATTAGGATTGTATCCATCTGTGCACTTTGATTGGAGATACCAAGTGGTCAAAAGCAATGTGTCTCCCCATCCTCTTCCCATAAAACTCTGGAGGGAAACAAAAACTTCCCAGGTAGTAAATTCTTGCAGGATACGCCTGTCCCATGGATGCTGTGGGATGGGTGACCTGGTGTTCGGATCCAGGGAGTTCAGCTGTGATGTGGAGAGGGACCAGAGGCTGTTGCAGTAGCAGAAGACACAATTCCAGTTGTGTAGGTTGGGAAAGGAGCTCCCAGCCACCCTCGCTTCTGCTCAGAGCTGTTGTGTGGTGAAGCGGGAGCACGTTGGGAACAAAGCTCAGGGTTTAAATGAGATGTGCCTAAACATCCCAGGGGAGCTCTGATTGCTCCTCCAATTATTCCTTACTCTGAGAAGGACTTGTTACCTTTCATAACTGGAAAAAAAAAGATATTTTAATTTTTTCACTGCTACTTTTCTTCATCAGTTTTATCCTTTCTTTGCTGGAGCAGGAGGTATCATGAGGGCCTTCCAAAATATCTCATAATGGATAAACGATGGAGCTGGAGCTTTAGATTCCCTTTTCTTGTGGAGCTGCTTGGCCCATGTGAAGTTAAATGTCCATCCTCTTTAATTAATGCCATCTTTGCCCCGCAGTGGCTGCTTCAACTGCACCTTGTTTGTCACGGAGAGTCTCCCTCTTGGGAAGCGCCTGCTGATGTGATGGCAGAGCCTTTTTAATGAATGCCACTTAACAGGGTGAAGCAGTTTGGGCTAGGCATGATTAAGTTTGTGATCAAGAGCTTGACTAAGAATTTGATAGTTGATGTTGATTAAGGATATTGGATGGTAATTAATGCATAACTCCTGTCTTTTTACGTGTCTGGAGAATCAAAACAGCTGAGAGCAGCGCTGGGAATCAGTGGCACTGCCAGCTCACATGGAGCTTTCAGCAATTTATCCCACTCCTAAATTGCTTGTGGACAGCAGCAGGAGAGGCCTCCTTTGGTTAAGTCCATCTCTGTTAATTATCACAGGGACCAGAAATCCCAGGAGGGTGAGGCAGCTAAAACATCTCCAGGATTCAATTTATTTCTTAAACAAATATTACAATGCAACACTTCAACAACCTCTCCTCTCTGTAATTTCTGGGACTGGCAGAGCAAAAGTTTGGATCACAATGTGTCTCTTGTCACTTCCAGCTGGCACTTGAGGTCTGCAGTGTAATTAAACTCGAGTTCCTTCAGGGTCTTCCTTTAATTTTAGAGAGAGGACTTTGCTCCATATCCCTGGATATGGGTGAAAACAGTCCTTGGAGTTCAGAGGGTTTGGATAAGGCATCTTTTGGGGTTTATTTTTGTCTAATCTTTTTAATTTAAAACCTGTCCCACTCTTATTTCCACCACAGAAGAAAAGGAGTAACAGGATGAGACCTACAGCAATATTAAACAGACTTCAAGTGACTGCCTAAAGAGTGTAGGTTTAAAATAGTATAAATTCAGTATTATTTGAAAAAGAAGCAGACTTCCATTGTAAGAGAAATCATGGCAGTCCAAATTCTTGTTTTTCAGCTAAATGAAACTAAATCTGAAATTACTCTTAACAGAGTTCTCCACATGGCTGCAGAACCTTCATATTTTTTCCACCAGATAAATTAAAAATACAAAGCCTTATTATGTGTTGAGCTAAAGAGGAATGAAAACAGTATTTTATGCAAATGTAAAGCTGACATAATTGAAGGGAAATAACTACAGACATTAATTTTACTCTGTTTTAATTTCACAGAAATCACACTTATCAAAACCATACATTTTGAAACAATGAACCACTTCTATCAAATTAAAAATGAACAGCTTTTACATAGCACTAAGTCACTTGATTTGGCTCCAACACAAGAGTTCATAGCTGAAGACAGGAGAAAACAACATATTTTTAAAGTCAGAAGCTTGTAGGGATTTTTGTGGAGGGGGGAATGAATCTGTAGCTGGGTTTTTGTGGAGAAGGGAATGAATCTGTAGAGATGTGTTAAAGCTCCCTGTGAGCACAGTGCCTGCTGGCTTAGTCCATGTCCAAGTACCAGTTTGTTGAGGTGAGGTCAGGGGCAAATGATCCCAAATCTCCTCTAAAATAACACTGGGATGATGTAATCATTGGATCGTGGAATGGTTTGGGTTGGAAGGGACCTTAAAGACCATCTTGTTCCACCCCCATGGGTGAGGACACCTTCCACTAGACCAGATAATGGGATCATCTGTGGTGTTTGCACTACAGAGCTTCAGCCGAGGAGGATGGTGGTGGTCTGCCAGCTGTGAGGGAAGCTCCATTCCCTGTGCCCGCTCATTCCCAGCTGGATATCAGGAGGACTGGGAGATGGGTGCTTGGAGAGCTCGCCCTCTCACCGGGGAGCCCAAATCTGTCACCTCCGTATGCAGCAGGGAAGTGACGGAGAGGAGAGAGATGAGCAGTGAGAGGTGGAAATGAAGCCGTGGCCTGGCTGCTGCCATGGGGCAGGGCCATGGAGTTATTTTATTCCCACTTATTCTGCTCTTCCGAGGCGCAGCCCGGCTCTCCTGGCACGCAGCCCCCCGGTGCCCTGCCCTGGCTCCGTGGTGCTGCCTTCTCCCTGCTGCTGTTTGGGGGATGTTACAGGAGCGTGAGAATTGATGTGGCATCTTGAATGTATAAAGAGTTCCTGAGACACATCCAAAGACAATTTTCCTGAGACTGCTCTGGGGCTGACTTTGGCTCTTGGCAGAAGATGTCCCCAGCATGACTTGTGTCGCGCTGGGCTTAGCGTGACTCATGTGGAACGGCAGGGAGGGATGTTGGACAAGCGCCTGGAGTGACAGGACACAGGGAATGGCTTCCCACTGACAGAGGGCAGGGTTAGATGGGGTATTGGGATGGAATCCTTCCCTGGGAGGGTGCTGAGGGGCTGGAATTCCCAGAGAAGCTGGGGCTGCCCCTGGATCCCTGGCAGTGTCCAAGGCCAGGCTGGACGGGGCTTGGAGCAGCCTGGGACAGTGGAAGGTGTCCCTGCCCATGGCAGGGGCGGCACTGGATGGGCTTTAAGGTCCTTCCAACCCAAACCAGTCTGTGAGGAATCTTTGTTTAGTCCCAGATAAGGCAAAAATCAAAGTGCCCTTGAGTTCGCCAGTGGTGAGGTTAAGTCCCTCTGGACCTTTGATATTGCAGAGGAAACATCTCTTAATCTTAAATCTTTGTGTCTCTAATTCTGGATTTTTTTCCTCTGGATGGCAGAGACTGTAAAACCACCATATAAAATACCTAAAATGTCAGAGCAGTGTTAGCACCTCACAGGGGCAGCCCTGATGCTGATGGACCACATGATCCCTGCCCTGATTTTGTCATGTTTGTCTATAACCACTTTATATATGGAGCCTTTGAAAGAAGACGAGGACTAAAAACATTGTGCAAGTTGATTGAGTAGCAGTTCAGCTTTCTGAGGCTTTCATATATTCCTGACTACTCTGAAACATCAAGTGTTGGAAGTACAAGATTGGAGCTTTTGTGGCCTAATCAACAGCTGTGTATTCCCCCTCGCCTTATTTTCCTGTCTCCCTTTAGACTTATGAATTAGTTTTCCCCTTCAGCAGATTGTTTTTTCTTTATCTTTCCTACTTAGATACTGTAAAAAGTAATTAAGATAATCTTATCAAAGGAACATGAAACAGAAATTTAACTGATTAAATTTCAGACCAATTAGTCATACAGAAGCCTTTGTGTAGACCTTCTGTGGATTTTGCACCGCTTGTACTTTCCACTTCCTATTTCACAACGGCACGAAGTTAGGAAATTGCATTCCATGGAGATGGTAATTAACTTTGGTAATTAAAATACCACCTTCGAAGCAGATAACCAAGTCAGCTTCAGGTCAATGACAATTTTTGATGCGACACATTTCATCTTACGGAAGATTGAAATGTAAGAAATTACAGGAGCAATTTGTTGGGCTGGGAGAGGAGGTTGTTGTGTCTCTTCCTTATTAAATACCCTAAAACTTCACCAAGATGGTGGAGCAGGGGAAAGGGGGCGTTGAATTTCTGTCCAGGATTTAGTATTAAAAATATATAGAATATTGTATTTTAGTTTGCCAAAAGGAGGCTCAGGGGGGACCTTGTGGCTCTGCACAGCTCCCTGATAGGAGGGGGCAGCCGGGGGGGGTCGGGCTCTGCTCCCAGGGAACAGGGACAGGAGGAGAGGGAACGGCCTCAGGCTGGGCCAGGGGAGGCTCAGGGTGGACAGCAGCAGGAATTTCTCCATGGAAAGGGTGCTCAGGCCTTGGAACTGCCCAGGGAGGTTTGGAGTGCCCATCCCTGGAGTGTCCCAGGAAGGGCTGGAGGTGGCACTCAGTGCTCTGGGCTGGGGACAAGGTGGGGATGGGGCACAGCTTGGACTCGATGGCCTCGGAGCTCTTTCCCAACCTAACTAAGAAGTTCCTGTTCCGATACCACAAATATTGCAGACTGAAAGAAATACTTGTCACCAGTATGGGGAAGTGGCAAAAAAAAAAAAAAATCTGAGTGAAATAAGATGGCAAAAAGATCTGAAAAAAAATCTTTCAACTCTACGATATAGAGGCTTTTTTTTTGTCAGCAAGCACGGAGAAATGGTGAGGAGGGATGAAGGGTCTGCTGAGCATTAATATCAGAATAGATCTGTAGTTGTTTGGAAGTCAAACTTTTCATATAAAAATTGCAATTAAATATTTTCACAGATGTCATTATTTTCTACAGATGTCTGCTCAGTCTCTAACTTTAGAGCCTCCTTTGAAATAAAAGAGAGATTAGTAATGAGATGAAAGTTGACTTTAAAATAAAAGGAAGATTAGTAATGAGATGAAAGTTGACTTTAACTAAAAAGAAATTAGGCCCTTAAAAGGAGATTATTAATTACAGCTGTCTTCAAATAAGACAGAAACAAGCCTTGAGGAAGCAGATTATCAGTGCTGGTAATGACTGAGCCCAAGGTATGTGCAGAAAGCATTCAAAGCCCTGAAAGCCAAGTGTTGGAAGAGCAGGTGGGGGGATGCAGCGGGGGAATAATCCTCTTACCCTCATCTATACTCACCCAGGGCAGGGATGAGGGCTGGGGGAGAAAAGCCAGTGTTGCCAATGGCAATGGAGAAAAAGGAGATCAAAGGCACTGGAGTTGGAAGTTGGAAGTTGGCTGTGCCCAATGCGAGCAGCTCCGCTCCCGAAATTTACTGAGAGACTTGCTGGAATCTCTTGATCAGGACAGAATAAGAAATGAGCAGATTATTAAATATTTTAAGGAACAAAATATTTAGACTGTGGTTCAAAGCCTTTTTATCAGTGCTAAATCAGCAGAGACTTGACTTTCAGAGGGTGATTTGTCATCCTGGGAGCAGCTGAGCAGAATTCTATCCCTGCTCAGTGCCCGGGAGAGACACGCAGGAAAACCACGGCTTGGAGAGAAAGTGGATTTAGTCCCTGGTGAAGCATTGTGCCATCATCAGAAGCACCCTTTGGGGCAGTCTGGGAAGAGCAGCTGGATGATGCACAGCATCCTGGGGATCTGTGCTGCCATCCCACGCCGTGTCCTGCCTGGGTGCACCCCTGGATCTCTGCGGGCAGCACATCCTCATCCCACTCAGGATCTGGCACTGCAGGGTCAGGCCAGCCAAACAAATACATTTCTAAGCTGATGTCCCTAAATATAGAACACTGCTGGTCTTGTGCCAGTTTCTTCCCTCCAAGCCCAAATAAGTTTTTTTTTCTAATCTTTACCAACAAATTATTTCGGCTCAAGAAAGAAATATAATTTTCTGACTCCATTGGAGGAGAGCTGTCAATGACATCTGCTTTTCATCTCCCTTCCAAAGCTTACGACCTGTTTAAGTGGGACATTTTAATCGGAGAAACTCTTCACTGAATTTTTTTGAGCCTTGGGTTCCTGCTGTGAGGAGCCCTCTCTGGAAGGGGGGGTTACCTGCCCCCGGGTGTTTGGGCAAAGAAGCTTCAGTTTGAAGCTCTGCCTGGTCTGGCAAAAGGAGTCAGACTTCAAAGGCAGCTGCTACTTGATTTATGTTCAGAGCTGAGCTTTCCCTTGTTTGATGCCCCAGAGGAGCTCCTGGCCATCCCTGGAAGGAGAGTAAAATCCCAGATTGGGAAAACCTGGAATGACACGCTCCTAGCTCACCTTTTCCACTTGTAAAGATGCTTTCTTTGAATGAAAGGCATGGGATTGCATGGACAGAGCTTTCACACCACTTCTCTCTCGAGTTCCTGCTCTGCACAAAAGTTATATATTATGAAAAATAGGGAAAGAAATTGCAATTAGTGACAAGGTGAATGAGGGACTTGACTCATCCTTATCACCCAGACAAGGCTCAAGGTAAATGACGTAGCCCAAGACAAGGAGAAAAGTTAAGCTGAATACAAGTCATTGTGACAAAATCAAGAGCTTTTAGAAAATTGTTAAACCTTTCTGCAAGTGGAAGTTCAGGGCTGTCATGGTGAATATTAATGTCTCCCATAAAAGAGGTTTTTGTTCGTGAAGTCCACGATCATACAATCAGCAGAAATTCAAAATTAATCTTTATAGTATGATAAAGGACCAAGGTAAGATAAAAGAGAAGATGTGTCTGAAGGGAAAAGTCAGCCAGGGAAATAATGCTACCATATAAAAATATTTGAATATCTATGGCCCCTCCTGAAATCTGCTCTCTGTGTGAAGTCATGTCTTACTTACCAGGATTGTGGGGGGTTTTATTATTTTTATTGGATGAATGGGAAGTTCTTGGAATCCTTAATAAGATGAGATGGTTTCCCCTTTTTCCTTGCATGTGGCCTTGACCCACGGCAGAGAGTTTGCAAACCACAAAAGCGATGCAGTGTGATTTGGGGGTATCCCACAGACAAATTGGATTAACTAATGGAAGTATTGGGGATGGTTTTCAGAGTGAAACCGGAAGGTCCAGAGCCCCAGTAAAGCACTGAGTGAGATCAGGAACCTCACAATGTTGTTCCCCTGGCTTGGTGCTCTCTCAGCTGTCACCAAGCCCCCCTGGAAGTGTTCTGGGTGCTTTTTTAGTCCTTTATGGGGTCTTTCCCCTTCCTTTCTAGGTCCAACCCCCCCAGTTTACTTCTAATCTTTCTGGCCTTGTGCCTAGAAATGTCCATCCTGGTGTCATCGTGTGCCATCACAGCTTCCTGCTCTGATGGTCCCCGTTTTGCCGTGGAAATTCCCACATCCCAGATGAGTTCCAGCATCCTCAGCAGAGAGCAGCAACGCCTTGATCTCAGTTTTATTTTTTGAAACCTATCCAAGCTCCTCTGATGGGAAGATGCCCAGAACAATTGGCACCAATAAATACCAGCATAGCAGAGTATATAGCAAAATACATATATTTTTTAAAATATATTTTTATATCAAAATATTATATTTTAGATATTTCTATATTTTATTTAATATATATTATATATATTAAAGATATATATATATGTATATATAAAATATATATATTTGTTCTTAATTCTGTATTTGAGCTCTCAAGGTGGGTAACACCACAACAGATTAATTATTGCAGTGCTGGGTGATCAATCCCCTCCAGCCTGGCCTGACAATGAGGGGAGGGAGCTTGAGCAGTGGAGCAGAGCTCCCAGAAACAATCCGTTCTGTACCATTTAATTTGGTAATAACCAGTAATTTACAGCTGGGCTCTATTGCCTTAATAGGAATCCTAATGAAATGGAGGCTCTTCTGGCTGGATTTAGGAAGGTCACTGGTGAGAGTTTTGCTATCAAGTGCCTACTGTGTGTTTTTGGCGGGGATAAGATGATGCCAATAAACTTAGGATGGACTTTTTATTAGTCTGGTCTGAAGTTAAAACTAATGTAGGTTGTACTTCACATATTGCTTACTAAGCTTCTGGACAAACCCTCCTGTATCGATGGAAAATGTTTTGAATCGTGTTGTGATGAAATGAGCCTGGATGAATCCTGGCTGCAGACGTCATGGCAATGAAGAACTCAGTCTGTCCTTGTGGGTTTTGGGGTTTTTTTTCTACTTCTTTGCACTGGCTGAAAATTCAGCCTGAATTAATGTTTTGATGTAACTGAAGCAGAGATTGGTAGTAAGAAACCTCCTTTCATGCCATAATGTTTTCATATTTGAACTTCAGCAATTGTTTTTTTTTTTCCATACTTGGCAACCTGATCATTTTTTTAAATTTAAACAGTGTTTTGCTTCCCCAACCATTTGAGCTTAGGGCTCTTCCAAAATCTAATGGGGTGTTTTGAGGTTTTCAGGAGCAAATGGAGAGACCTTAGAAATACCTACTTAACCCATCACCTGTAGAGCCTAAAACATTAAAATACTAAAAGCAAAGTATTTTTCTTGGTTCGTAAAAATATTTTTGTGGGGAAAACATAGAAAATCAGGAAAAATTCCAATTCTGTAGCATTGTAGTTGTGTTTCCAACCAAAAGCAACTGGACGGCTTAGAATAAAACTATTTTTCCCTCCTACACCTTACTGTAAGCCATGAGTAAGTCTCTGAGTAGTCCCATCTGACTGAGAGCACTCTCCACGTGCTCCCAGAAAATCGCTCGTGTGAGCGTTTGGTGGCCGCGGCCTCTGGAGGGGCCGGGAGAAGGCCGGGAGTGGAGGAGCTGGATGGTTTCCAGCCGCATCCATTCCGCAGCAGGTCCCGGTGGCCGTGCTGAGGGAAACCTTGGGGAGAGGCTGTGTGAGGAAGAGGAGCAGTGCAATTATCTGTGCCCACGGGAGGTGGGCAAGCAAAGAGCTCAGAGCCGCGTACGAGGCCTCGGGGCCAGCGCGGCGCCGAGGAGGACGAGGCCGCGCTTTGTTCTCCTCAGACGATTCCCCGCGTCCAGCTGTTTTAAAGTGAGCAGTAGGTGCAGGGAGGATTATTTATTGGAGCAGTAATAATGCAGCAGGATGTGTGTTTAATGAAGGGCATTTCTCCGTGTGGAGCTGAGGGCTCGTGGATTATTCAGCTCGTGTCGCAAAGCCCCGTGTGCGGTATGGGAATGAGCTGCGTGCTCCTTCGGGATGGGATGTTCAGCCAGCTCTTGCTCTCTCGCTGGAAAAGTCTCTGGAGCAGACACATAATTGAGATGTGCACGTCTCTAATGTAGGGCCAGAGGAGGCACACAGCAGCAAAACCACTTTTAGTGCAAAACTCTGTCTTCCTGGAGATGAGAATCTGTCGCTGTTTTCCCCACGGATGGGCAGAGAAACAACACAAAGTCCAGGCTCAGGGATAGATGGACGCACTTTAATGAACTCTCAGAAGGCTTTTATATATTAGTTCACAAAAGTGTATTAAGTGGCATAAGGTAATTGGTTTTTTGGCCATCCACAATTGGTCGAGTTCTAGGACACCCATCTCTGAATGTTTTTCTAGTTAGAACCATAACAATTCTGCAAAACCACCTGCAGCTGCAAGAAGTTTACAAAACTGTAACATTGTTTTGAGTTACTTGCATGGGAAAGACAGAACTCTCACAAAAATGCTGCAGAGAGCTGAAGAAATTCTCTGCTGGAGCTTTTTCAGCATCCATAAGAATCCCAGCCCCTCTGCACAAATTTCTGTGGAGTAGATGAGACCCAGGCCTGCTGGGAACTGAGCACATCTGCATGGCATTCCTCCTTTGGAGTTTAGTTCAGATCTCTTAAATCTAACATTACACAATTGACCTTTTCTGTTAAATGCTTGGTGAAAACTCCAGGTGCTGGTGTGTGTAAGTGGCAGAGCTGATCTGATAATGTGGTCATTGGTCCTTCCTGAAAAATCCCTATGTGAAAATGAACACTTGAAGGGTCAATAAATCAATATAAGAATGAGCACGTGGATTTCCTTGCATTTTTTAAAGACCTGGCGATCTCATGCCTCTTATACCTTGGCCAGATTTCCAGAAAAAATGGTGTGCTGTGGGTGTAAGGAGAAAAAAAAAGAAAGAATGAGTTTGCAGTGAAAATGCCAGGAAAATCTGGGACCTGTGATCTAAGTGCCTGCCATGGCAGGACTGTCATGGAGGGCAGAATAGGTGAAGTCCAGATGGTTTAGGATGTAACAAATCCAGCATCCATTTCATGCTGTTTTCCACAGGAAAATAGCCCAGCTGTTTCTCTTTGGATTTTGCACTGATTTCAGCCATAAACTTGGTTGAAATCCTTCTGAAAAATTAAACACAGGACTAGTCAGTGTGCTGGGAGTGAATGCCTCATGTAATTGTTGTTTATTAATATGAAACCAGTGCAGTAATGGTGATAACAAGTCACACATCTGAGTTAGCTGCAGGGAGGCGTTGGATAAGTGGCGTGGGAGAGGCTCCTGCAGCATCTGGAGCGAAACGTGTAACTTTTTATTTAGATTTTATGAATCCCTGAGCATCATCTTCGCTGATGAGAGCTGAGGGCTGTTGTCACCTCTCAGGACTGAGTCTTGTGTAGCCACGACTGAGCTCTTTTGGAGCAGATCAGTGAAAGTCTTGCAGCCCTGAATATCACGGGTCAGGAGCACGGCAGATGCTGTGATGTTCAGATGTGTTCCAATGGAGTCAGTTTTAATGACATTTGAAAGAGATAAGTGGTCTGAGGACACGATGGGGTGACATATGGCACAGCAGATACGGGTTTACCTCCCACAGCTTGTCTTCGTCTTTGACCTGAGCAGAGGAGAAGGGAACCTGCCTGGTAGGACTATTTCAGTCTGGCTTTTTGTATTTTTATTTCATCTGGGGATAGCGTTTTCTTAGAGTGCTGATCCCTGCTGAAAATTAATCATATTTTTAATGTCATTGGAGCAACAGTGTGGGGAATGAACCTTGGGGTGTGAATAACTCAGTGTGAGGGGCTCAGCACCAGTCCTTATCTGAAAGTTTGAATCAAAAATCTGGCCAGAACATGAATGGATTTGAAGGCAAGAAGCACTGCCAGTGTTTCTGTTGGTATTTACCCCTGGTACAATAAAAACTGGAAGTTAGGAGGAGGTTTTGTCTTGGATCTTTGTTTGTACAGAATCATAGAATCCCAGAATGGTTTCAGTTGGAAGAATCAGAGAATCCCAGAATGGTTTGGGTTGGAAGGGACCTTAAATCCCATCCTGTTCCACCCCCCTGCCATGGGCAGGGACACCTTCCACTGTCCCAGATAGCTCCAAGCCCCATCCAGCCTGGCCTTGGACACTGCCAGGGATGGAAACATGAAAGTTCACCTAGTCTAGCCTCCAATATTAATATCATTGCCTAATTATTAACTCATTTTAATGAAATAATGGAAATTGGAAACTGGAGGTGGTACCTTAGAGATCCTAATTACACCTGAGTCTCTGTTGAGGAATGTGTGTTGCTCTGTGTGTGAAAGGGGGATCACCAGGATTCAGTCTCCTGGCAAAAATATCACGGTTTAAGAATGGAATCCTGAAGAAAACAGAAATTCTGGAGGCTGTTAGTTGCTCAGTGATAACCTATAAGCACGTATGAAAACTGTGTCTACGTATACATTTCCAAAATGGGCCTTCCCCCCCCCATCCTTTTTCATTATAAAAAGCTGTAAAAAGCTGATGGAAAAGCTGGATGACAGCAAATAACCAATTCTCAATATCACTTTATGTTGCTGTAACACCCAGACGCCGAAGGAGCTGTATAAACACCTCAGAAAGCACAATCTGTCTTGAACAGCTTACAAGTAAAAGGAGATTTTTTTCAAAGACATAAAAGGTAAATTGGTGTTCTGCTCTGGCTGAAAATCACTGAGCACCTCGATTGTTGCAAATCCCACCCAAAGCCCCTCTCGGTTCGTGTGAAACAACTGGAATGTGCAGTAAAAGATCTGACAGCTCCTTTTTCCCAACTGTTTTCTTTAGGAGTCACTAATCTGCCTTCTTAAAGATTATATGTGATACTGAAAACATATTAGTGGGTGGGTCACAGACCAGGGGACTCGTAAAAAAGAAGGGAAAGGGGAAAAGGCTGCGGCCGGCTGGTTTCCATCTCCTCCCTGGCTGAATGAAGAAAGATGTTTTTCTCCCCAGTGCTCCTCTGTCTCCCTCCTTTCCATTTTCTGCATTATGTTTCCTCCTCCAGACTGTGGCAGTGGAGCTGAATGCTGATGAGACCATCGGCAGCCTGTCCCCAGACAGAACTTTTTAAGGTCATTTCTCCTGGTTCTCAATTGCCCGACCTGCTCATTTCTCTTCCCCAACCATGGGAGGCTGCCCAATTACAAACTGTTATTTTTACAATACTTGCTTGTCCTTCCCAGCCTTAATCTTCCTTTATTGCCAGGAACACTCACAGTCTCTGTAGTCCAGTTAGAGCTAAAGTTGGTAAGAGAAAGGTTTTAAATTGACAGTTTCAAACGAACAGTCAGGAGCTGGAGGAGGTTTTCTGTGGTGAAAGCGAGTGAGGAGCTGCTCCCTGTGCTGGTGAGCACAGCTGGCACGGAGGAATCCTTGGGATGACAGGGATCTTTGGAAGGGAAGGCTGCACGTACCTGCGTGTAGCTGTCAGCCTGGGCAGGGTTGTGTTGGGTTTGTAACGCTGGAGCTGTGTGTACAAGGAATATTTTTAAGGATCAGCCTCTTGTTTTCTTGTTCTTCATTGCAGAAAAAGTCTGGTGTTTGCTACTCTATTTGTTCATTTTATTCCGAATTCTGCAGCCCTGCTGTACACAGTCACTTGCTGGAGATCATCAATTATTTATTGTCGGGCTGGTCACAGGGTTTGTGCAGTGGTCACTTGGAAGAGGAGGTGGAGGCAGGGATGGCAGCTCTGAGCATTGAAACATAAGCTCTGTTATCCTCTGACGTGGGAGGTCCACACTCTGTGAAACAGCATCATAAACTGCCGAAATAAATTCCCTTAGATCAAATTCACTTCCTTGTTCCAGCAAGGACAAGCTCAGCATCAATAAAAGGAAATTGCTCTGAGAGACAATCTGCAAGTTATCCGTGTGGATGTGTGAGTGTTCTGCGGGGTGAGATTGGACGTTAGGATGAAATTGCTCCCTGTGAGAGTGGTGAGGGGCTGGGATGGAATTCCCAGAGAAGCTGTGGCTGCCCCTGGATCCCTGGCAGTGCCCAAGGCCAGGCTGGACGGGGCTTGGAGCAGCCTGGGACAGTGGGAGGTGTCCCTGCCATGGCAGGGGTGGCACTGGATGGGCTTTAAGGTCCCTTCCATCCCAAACTATTTTGTCACTCTGTGAGCTTTCCCTCTGCTGGTACAGCAGTGCCACTTCAGCCCCATTACCCATTTGCTCATCTCCTAATTAGCCCTCGCTGCAGCTCCTGCGGGATTTCAGAGCCCTTCCAATGTGCAGCCAAGCTCCAAATCCCCCCCAGGCCCCCGTGGAGGCAGAAGGGATGGAATTCCTCGGAGGCCTGGCTGGTCGGGTCCCAGCAGAGCTGCAGGACCGGTGCAATTGGCCCCAGCTCTGGTTTTCGAAGCTTTCAGCAAACAGGAATGTGAATGAATCAGACTTTAAGTATTTACAATTCTCAAATGCCTGAGAAGCTTTTTAAAGGTCAATCTAATTAAGACAAAGTTTGTTTGTACCAATATAAAGTAGATACTATTATTGGAAATTCATTCCAAGGCAATATATGGCATTTTACTTACAGTTTAATTTTTAGTTTTGTATTCTTAATTTGGAAAGAGCAGAAATGATCTTTTGGTTCCATAATGTCTTACTTAAAATGACATTTAAATCTATAATGATTTTTTTTTGCTACAATTAAAAAGAGATTCCTCCTTCCTGATGCAAAATAATTAATCAAAGTTTTTGCATGAGAAGGATTCTTTTGTATTGGAAATAAAATTGCCCAGACTCATAGCAGCCATATTATTTAGTGGGTCTCGTTTTGATTGCCATCTTATGGGAACAAAAGCCTTTTTTCTATAATTTAAGGATGCATTTAAATTCAGTTTGAAAGACTGAATTTCATGATGTGTTGCCCTTAAAGGCTATAAAAATTGAGATCTATTTGTGCATCTCCATAAGAATATCAAAGTGAGAAGTAAATCAGGTTTTTTTTTAGTTTCTTTTCATATTTGAATAGTTCTGACCTTGTGTCTCCTTCAGACAATCCTGCTGTCCCAAACTGTGCCCAAGTGAGGGAAACTTAGACCTTACAGTCCTTAGTAGGCTAAACTTCATAATTTTTAGAAGATATTAAATTGAGGGATGGGGCCAGGGAGGAGATAATCAGTATTATTCCATGGACTGCTTCCTTTGTAGTGGTTGTCTTGTAATCCAAAAGCTCAGAGCCAAGTGTTCAAAACATGAGTGGATTTTGTGCTCTGCTTTAGTGGGCAAGGGGGAAATTGGGTCAAAGTGTGGACTTGATGATCTTGGAGGTCTTGCTCTCAGTGATTCCATGAGTCCATGTCCAAATCATTCCTCTTGAGGAATGAACCAGAAACTCCGGGAACTGTTTGAACCCTTCCAAGCAGAGAGATTTCTCCTTGAACCAAAACTTCACTGTTGCCAGCAGGACTTTCTCTTGACTCATTTTTTTTTCTTTCTAGTGGTCTTTAACTCTGTTTTCCTAGTGTGAAACTAGGGAAATTTTATGTTACCTGAATTTTGTAAAGCCATAAAATGAGATGGCATACTGTAAAACAAAAATCTCTTTCTGGTAACGGAGTTTTTTAGCCATATTTACTACTTTGGGTTCTCCCCAGATGTGAACCCAGCTTTTAGCTCTGCTGAAGAGAAGCGTTGTCCTCCACAGCCAGGATTTTCCTCTTCCAGTGCGATGCCAGTCTTCCCTGCCAGCCTGTCTGTGGGTCATGCAACATCAATCCCAAAATATGTGAATGACTGTGCAGTAATAACCTCTCATCTCTTAGAGAACATGTTTAAGTATAATGAGAATATGACCTGTAAAAAACAAGTTATGCAAGTTCCCACATCCGTAGTGAGGATGAAAAATCACGAACATCAAGTTAAAGGTAAATTTGAAGTTTAGGATAAAACAGAAACAAAGGGCTGCATCCTTTCCTCTGTTTCTTGCTGGCACTTGACTCCAGAAGCTTTGAAGGCTGATGCTTCACTGAACCAACTGGTTTGTCACTCAGCTGGACCAGAGCAGTATAACGAAAAAGAGTTATTTTTTCTTGCAGAGTGTATTTTTCTTAATAATGGCAAAGAAGTGAAGATGTTCTGACTTGAATATGCATGGCAAAATGTAATATTTTAGCACCATTATAAAAAATAATTACTAAATCAAAGCCAGGCATAATTACCGCAGGTGTGAGTGGAAATACACAGCATCGTGTTGTCCCAGACAGAAGGAATTCAAGTATTTGCAGTTAAAAAAAAAACCCCAACCTTCTCCAGTTGAGTGCTGTTTTTCCAGGCTGGCTGTTTCCAGCATGGGGAAATGCCTCACTCTGCTGTTGTCCTGCACAGGAGGAGCTGCTGCCTCCTCATAAATCATAAAAAAACATGGAATGGCCCAGGGTTGGAAGGGACATCAAAGATCCTCCAGTTCCAACCCCCAGCTGCCCATTTGTGTTTCGTGCTCTACACTAAGAATGTTTGATGTGTGGACTATATAATTTTACTGCTATTTGCAAGCCCATATTCAGTGGTTCCATTATTGTTTTTAAAACAACAATAGTGATAAAAAGATCTTCTTTAAAGTACCCTAAGACTGGGAGGAGATGTCAAATATTCTCCAGTCAGTGTTTCATCCGTGTGAGCTGCAGGCAGAGCTGAAGTGACTAAAATCGCCCAAGCAGCAGCAGAACTCTCAAATTCCAGATCTGCTCTATCCCACGGCATTACAGGGAGCAGATAAAGATCCCCCTGATAGCTGCGTTATCTGATAGGCACCAAATGGAGCTGCTCCCTCCTTATCGGAGCATCGGGACACCAATACCCTGTTGTGCAGAACACAAAGGGCACTAATGGCATGCTGAGTGTCTGCTCCAAGGCTGCCTGCTGTGGGTCCTGCTGTGTTTGCAGAGCTGCTCTTGGTCTGGGGTGAGGGTTTTGCTCAAAATTCCACTCCAGGAATGTGGATGTCATCCCGTGCAGCTCCAAGAAATGGGAATTAAACGCACGGCTCTTTGCTGAATGAACACCCAGCGTAAGGAGCCCCGTGTAAATCTGAATGGTGCATAATCAGATACATAAAATAGGTCATAAATAATCATAGGGAAACTCAGCTCGCAGTGCCTTTGTTAGTTTCTGTAGCTTCTGAAAGAAAATAAATGCAGTGTGCATTGTAGTACAAGAGTAAAATGGCTGTTGAAAGGCTCTTTGTAGTTGGGAACTTGTTTGTCGCTAATTTACTTTGTTTCCACACAGCCAGACGTGAGGGAGGGTTGTGCAAGGAAATCCAATTTCTGTGTGTCCTAGAGGGCTCTCAGGGAGGGATGGGAGTGGGAATAGCCCAAATGTTGGCATTTGCAGCAGCGTTTTTTGTCCACCGGCTGCTACCAAGCTTTCTCTTATTGCAGATGGACTCTGACCATGGCTCATACCCTGAGACCTCTCTTCCCATATGACATCCCACGTTCCCTGTCTCCTGCAGCAGGGGGAAGCTTGGGGAGCAGAACAGTGCTCTCTGCATTGGCTCTGGGGAGTAGGAAGAGGCTTGAGAAGGCTCCAGGGAGACCTTAGAGCGCTTTCCGGTGCCTAAAGGGGCTCCAGGAGAGCTGGAGAGGGACTGGGGACAAGGGATGGAGGGACAGGACACAGGGAATGGCTTCCCACTGCCAGAGGGCAGGGATGGATGGGACATTGGGAAGGAATTGCTGGCTGGGAGGGTGGGGAGGGTTTGAGATGGAATTCCCAGAGAAGCTGGGGCTGCCCCTGGATCCCTGGCAGTGCCCAAGGCCAGGTTGGACATTGGGGCTTGGAGCAGCCTGGGACAGTGGAAGGTGTCCCTGCCCATGGCAGAGGGTGGGATGGGATGAGCTTTAAGGTCCCTTCCAACATTCTGTGATTCTGGTTCAGATAAACCTTTCCTGTCTGAAGCATTTCCAGATAATGAAGTTAATTACCCAAACAAATTTCACAAGAATATGACTTGAAAAGCCTTAATGCTTAAAAGAAGCATTGGAAGATCTGGAATAATTTCTGTCAGTGTCCTGAACTTCTGATCAAGTGCACAGAAAGGAAGGAACTGTTTTCCTGTAGCAGGGCCCTGGTTTCCAAAACACTCTGCAGCAGGGACGATGACAGGAATTGCTTTTGAGTTGTTCTGGTAATAATGACTGGAGATCAAATTATAATAAGGTCAATCTCTCAACCATTTCACTTTAAAAAAAATCAAAATGAAATCCACTTTTCTCTTTGGACATATGTTTCAGCTCTGTGGCATGGCATTTATGTGGAAAATGATACAAGGTAAGACATGGAGTGCTGTTTAGAGGAAACATTGGAGATTATAAATAGATTAAAGATTCATCTGACAGAGGAAATTTTCAGTGCGCATTTCAAACTGGATGTGGCTTTTTGCCAGTCTGCCTAATGCTCTCTGAGCAATGGTGGGGTCAACTGACGGACAGCTCCACCTGGATTTTTAGAGTTTATACTGGAGACGTTACTGGAGGCTTCTTAGACTTGGAGCAAAGAATAAAATTGCAAGTTAGCAGCGACTTTTAACAAATTTCATGCATGCGAAGGTTTCTGGGGTTAGGAGGGAAAGTTGCAGCAGTGCAGCTGTACCTCTGCCTGCAGCTGGAAAGGATGTGCCCCTCGTCATGGCCTTACTGTAAAAGAGATAAGTTTTATTAAAGCTGGAGATTTGAGGGAGTTTTGAGCAGCCTGGCCTCATGGAAGGTGTGTGTGGAGAAGTTAATGGGCCTTATGGGTTCCCTCCTGTCTTCTTCAGTCCTCTGCACAATTCTGTTTTCTTAGAGAAAAGACAAAAACCACAGTTAAATGGTGTGGGGAATGTCAGCTGTGTTTTAAAATTTACATTTGTGTTTGTTTTCTGCATTCCCCATTTTGACTTTGCTTTCACCTTCTTACTGAAAACGAGTATTATTGCCCTGGTTTGCTGGGCTGATTTATTTAGCTAATACAAAAGACAATTGTGTTAGAGCAGGATTTTTATTAAGCTTAAATTATAATTCATTTGAAAATGATCAGAACTTTGTCACAATGGTTGCAGAAAGTACAAAACTCTATTTCCAGAAGTTTCTGATGGCATTTTAAACTGTAGTTGTAATGGTGTGATTGATGGCAATACCTTTAAGCTACTGAACTTGTTTTAGGGCACTGGGTATTTACATACATTGTATATGTTATTTAGGATGTGCTTTTTCATGCTGAGAGCCTTGCTCGTTTTTACTGCTGGCTTTTAGGGCTTTGGGATAAATTAAAATAACTGGATGACAGCAGAAATGTTCAGAGGTGCTTCAGCAGAGTGGAGGGCTCTGTCAAGTGATTTCTGGGCTGCTCGGGTGCGTCTTGGGAGCTCACTGGGCTTTGGAACAAGTGTTTTTGCTATTGAAAGTTTGTTTGGAACACCCAGACTGCGTCTGTGGCCTAGGAAAGCTCGGCTTGAGGAGAGGGTTCTTTGGGACTGGTGGGTTAAATCCTGCACAGTCCAGGCACAGGGTGTTTGTACAGGCTGATCTAATTGAGGACTTGTCAGAGGCTCTTAAAGCAGACATCTGCGCCTTTGCAGTGATCTTCTGTGCACCTTCCATCGCAGTGAGTGGGGCTAAGCACGCTCGCAAAGCTTCTCACGAGAGGTGTGTGAGGAGCGGGAGCGCCCTCGGTGTGCGCGGGGAGCGCTGGGTGCCGGGAAATCTGCAGGAAAAACAGGGCATAAACAAAACTGTGAGCAAAAAGAAACGGTACTGATACAATCCTGCATCTAAATTCACCTTGGATTAGAGCGCCGGAGGCTCAGGGCGCTGGGGCTCAGTGAAGGAGGGGTTTCTGCCGCATCTCCGCGTTAGGAAGCGCGGCCATTCCTCTCCTGCCGTTCCTTCCATCAGAGCTTTCTCTCCAATTAAACTGCGCTCTGAGCCCTTCCAGGAGGCACAAACGAGGTCTCAGATTCCTCAGGAATAAACGTAAACAGGGCTGGTTTTCAAAGTGCATTGTGGCAAATTAACTCTCACCCAGAAGCTCTCTGGAGTGGCTCTCTGGTGTGAGCGGAGCTGTCCCTTTCTGGCCAAACACGATGTTGGGATTTAATTTAACAGCTTGATTGGACTTCACTGAAGTGCCCCAGGGTGCCGAATATTTCCATGTGCTGAACGTTGTTGACTCCTCTTAGTGTCAACAAACAATTTCCATTTGACATGTACCTTTTGGTAACGAATCAAATGATTTGCTATCAAAATAATAGCTCTAATAGATAAGTTAAGTTCTTTGAATGAACCGCTCACAGTAAGTCTCACTGGTTGTTTTTCTGTAACCCAGGAGAGTGTCTGTGTGCATCCACTTTTTCTTCTGCTCGTTCCCACTTCCAGACTCTAACATTTGGTGTTTTCATGCCTGTTTTGCTGTTAAAATCGTAAAATAATGTTGCTGGAGGGAATGTGGATGTCATCTGCTCCATCTTCCTGTTCCAAGCAGGACAGGTTGCTCAGACACTTTTCCATTTTGAGTTTTGAGCATCTTCAAGGACTTCACAACTTCTGTGGACGACCCACTGCAGGATTTTACCATCCACTGTGGAAAATAAAAACCAAAAAGTAAAAATATCAATCAGTCCAGCAGCAGTAATTAGCCAACATTTGAGTGGATTTGGAGATTGGGATTTTTCAGCCTGGAGAAGAGAAGCTTCAGAGTCAATTAATGCAGCTGTCCCAGTGCTTTATGGGAGGTGACAAGAAACATGGAGAGAGACTATTTATGAGGGCCTGGAGTGACAGGACAAAGGGGAATGGCAGGGTTAGATGGGATATTGGGAAGAAATTCTTCCTGTGAAGGTGGTGAGGGGCTGGGATGGAATTCCCAGAGAAGCTGTGGCTGCCCCTGGATCCCTGGCAGTGTCCCAGGCCAGGCTGGACGGGACTTGGAGCAGCCTGGGACAGTGGGAGGTGTCCCTGCCCATGGCAGGGGTGGCACTGGATGGGCTTTAAAGATCCCAATCCATTCCATGAACTCACAATAATGTTCTCATGGTCTCATCCTCAGGGTAAAGCCGAGTAAATGAACATCAGAGTTAACACATGGAGCAGTTGCCTCTGGTAGATCCTCAGAGTTGTCTTCCAAAAGCTTCATTTCGGGGTGCTTTGGATCGTTTTGTCTTGCAGCAGGACAATCTGCTGCGATACCTTTTAGCTGCTGTTTGCATTGAAGGAGACTTGGGGGTGTAAATATTTCTGTGTAACGTGGCCAACCACGGGCAGCTCCAAAACTCTGTATTATCTGCTTAAATAACTTCCTACGAGGGGATATTGGAGCTCAAGTAAGATATAATTAGATAGTGGTAATGAAAAACTGTTAGATTATCATGTGTGATATGGAATGAACAATTTTCAAAGTAACTTAGGCTTTTAGGAAGCTCAACTTCAATTTAAGACCTAATTATTTCCACAGTTATGAAAATTTTGCCCTTACACATTTTCCTGAAAACCAAAGCAATAAGTTTCTTTCTTCTTGACACCATTTTTTCTTTTAAATTTGCTTTATTCTTAAAAAGATTAAATGGTCTAGCTGCATTAATTAAGGTTTTCTGAGGTTTTTATTTGGATTATGCAACAGCCAGGAATTCCACAGGCCCTCTGAGTATGAGCATCTCCTCAGCTGGTGTCTCAGGATGAAATGTTCTAAATAAAAAGTCAATAAAAAGCCACATTAGACTAAAAACTTCTGAAAGCTCATGGATATTGCTGTAACTGTACTGCTTACTCCTGCATTTGGGATTTTTTGGGCTGTGTCCTTATCCTGCAGAACACTTATAGGCCCTTTTGAAAACATCAGCTTAGGGTGTGCTGGGTAAATTGAGAAAGAAATTGTTTTCTGAATCATCTTTTTTTTTTTTCCTTCCCCTGGAAGAAATAAAATAACAAAATTGGATTCCTTTACTGATCCTTGTCTTTAGGTGGATCTTGTTCTGTACATGGATCAATAAAAATGTCTTTAACAATGAGAGGATAAAGCTACAAGGGGCAGAAAAATGAGTCCATTCATCAAGGACAACATGAAAGGAGGGCTGTTGTAAAGATGTTGCAAATATTAATGTGTTGTGTTGCACTCCCAGGGCACTCAAGTCCCATTAGTGATAAATATTTCCAGTTTTAAATATCTCCAATTTTAGTAGCTGCAAAAGCTATTTTTATATCATAAAATTAATGTATGTTCAGAATTTTTCTCCATGTGCTTGTCTCCCAAGAAGTATTTTTATATCCTGCTCCATCCATCCTTTCCGAGTACAGAACAGTTTAATTTGCAACCTGAAGTGTTAAGTTTTAATTTTTCCCCTTTGCTCAGTCTCCTACGTAGTCATACATAAATCAGAGGAAAATGAAAGAACTGGTAAAAATGGCTGTATCCTTCTCGAGCTGTAATTTGGCCCCATGAATTATTAATTGCCAGACCAGGATAGCAACAGCTTTTTCAGAAGTCAGTTTAAATGTACAAGGCTCACCTTATCAGCCAAGATCTAAGCAGTGGCAGTAATGCAATTCTTACCATTTAGCACTTTGTGGTACGTTGAGAAGGAATTGGATATTAGAGCATTTAAACTCTCTGAAATACAACGCAAAGCAAGGAAGTGGGTTGGTTTTTTTTCTTTTTTCTTTTTTTTTTTTTTTTTGCCTCTGCAATAATTTCAAAGCGATGAATACACGTGGATTTCTCAGGGTCTTGGAGATGTTGGAGCTGCATCACTGTGAGAGAGACCAGCAGCTCAAAGAGCTTGAAAGGGAAAGGTTTTAGCTGCTCGTGGCAGAAGAACAGGAGGAGTCTGTGGTGGCTTGAAACTGAGCTCAAATGGATGCAAGGTAGCATTTGCCAAACACAAAGGAAGCTGGCATTGTAAGTAACATTTTATTTGCTAAAGAACAGAGCTCTCCAGGTTGATACTGCAGCACCGCTTAAGCCAGGTGTTAATTTATTCGAAGCTGTATTAGAAGACCCTCGTCTTGTCCCCTAATTTAACTGGCCAAAAAAAAGGGTATTTTTGTCTCTAGTCTTAAATGATTTCGTGTTCGATGTAGTCCTAAAGGTTCTTGTCACAACTTTGCCCTTCTCTGATTTAATCTGCCTTTGGCAGTTGCAGAGTCGAGGGCGGCAGCTGATTTAATTGAATCCCATCTTGCAAAATGTAAGGGTGTGTAATGGAAAGTTGAAGTATTTCAGGACTTTGCTCATTCTGAAATTTCATTGGAATTTTTTTAGTCTTTCAGCAATGCTGTTCTCCCTCTGTAAAGATAAGTTATTAAAATAAGGAGTGTCTTGTGATCTATCATCATCTATTTTTAAAACTATTTTTGAACTTACAAACAAATGAGGAGAGGGTGTGAAGGAAGTGATTAGATCTCATTTTGTACGGAGGTTTTTAGGAACCATTACACTGCAAAATTTATGTAAAGCAGTATTTCAGGGCGAAATCCTAACGACATTCTAATGTGAGCTTTACCTGAGACTGTTTCCCAGAACCGAGATAATCTCGCTGCTGTCACGGGGCTCTGATTTACAGAAGTCATTTTGCTCCCATCTGTTGATACGCCAGACAAGGCAGGGTTAGGAAAAAGCAGTTCAGCAACTCTGCTTGCAGGAAAGTAATTAGTCTAAAAAAAGTCAGATGAAGTGTGGCAATTCCTACCCTGGTTCCTTTTTTAGTGCCAAAGGCAAGGAATTTGGTTGGCGAAGCTGCAAAATAAAGTTGGAAACCTTCCCTTAACTTTCTTATTCCTTTCTGTTGTCGTTTAACCTTAAGTTTTGGTACAATATGCATGCAAATCACCAATTTCCAATGGAAAGTGATTAATTATCTTATCTCTATGTGTTTGTATGAAGCCATAAATGCACTCGTGTGACAGATTTAACAACTTGGTCTGGGGAAGCGCTTGTGAGGCCAGGGCTGGCGTGGGGAGCTGTCACAGCTTTCCTATCCCTATTCCCTGTTATTTGGGATAGTTAGTGAATTTTTAGAGTGATTTTTTTAACAAAAACTCGTGGGAAGCTCTGGACTGGGGGCTATGGTGGGAATTGTGGTGTCACCTCAGTGCCAGGTGTAAAACGTGAGGGAGCAGAGCAGGAGGAGAGGCCAGGCTGCCCAGGTCGTTTCATTTGGAATGGGAAATAGGCTTTTCTTCATTATTAACTGCATGATCATGCTCTGGTGATGCTTAACATTTGTAAACAATCGTGGCTCTTCCTTCACCTCTGCCCTGTGGACAGAGGGAGTGCATTAATTCCCCAGCCCTCCCCAGGAGCCGCGCTCGCGCGCAGCGCATCACCCAAGCTAATGCCGCAGAGGCCATTCAAAATTCTGCTTCTGATGAACTTGAGCTCTTTTCCTCTCTCCCATTTTGGCTACGCTGTGCTAAACGGGGTGAGAGCACAGGGAGATGGAGAGGGGCAGCTGAGGGGCTGCTCCTGCACGGGTTTGGAGCAGCGGGGTTGGCAAGAGCTGGCCCTGGCAGCATCTGGGACAGCCAGCGTGGCCTGGGCATCACCAGAGCTGGAGTCTCAAAAACCTGGAAAAGCCCCTTGAAGGCAAAGAGGATAGGGAGGAGATTAAAGATACATTTCTTTATTGGGAAGCTGTAAAAAACTGACCAAAAAGTGGGGCAAAACTGATCCCACATGTGCCAAAATGCAATGGAAAACTGCTCCAAGGGGATTGGAGGGAGCACCTTATGCCCCAACGCTCCGTGTGTCGCTTCAGCAGAGCCAGACCTGCCAATAAATAACACTAAACTTTATGGCCTCTTGAAAGGATGAAAACAAATTGGGGTGGCTCTTTCTCATCAGTGCTTTTAGGGGTGCAATTTTCTCTCCTTGAAGAGCTGTGAATTTGAGGGATGTCACACACTCCTCGCATTGCGGGGGAGCTGCCTGGCTGTGGAGGAGAGGAGAGGGGACTGGTGAGGGCTGGGCTTGGAGGTGCTGCTGTTCCAAGGCTCTTCTGGGATGGGCTGGACAGATATCTGCCATCTCAGCAAGGGGAAACGGCCTCAGGTTGTGCCAGGTGAGGTTCAGGCTGGATGTTAGGAAGAATTTCATCATGGAAAGAGTGGTCAAATATTGGAATGGGCTGCCCAGGGAAGTGGTGGCATCACTTTCCCTGGAAAATAAGTGGATGTGGCACTTCCCAATGTGGTTAGTGGGCATGGGGGATTCAAAGGATGCACTTCATGATCTTGGAGGTCTTTTCCAACCTTATTGAGTTGGATTCTTCACATGGAGCTCAGGAGGGATGGAGCAGAGCCTCATTAGATCAGCATGGGTTGGGTAAAAAAAAGGTGGTGGCTTTTCATGTTGTGTCTGAGCTTTACCACATCCAGCTTTTGGCTGAGTAATGGTTTTGAAGCTTTCCTGTAAAATCCGGCATCTGAGGGGCTTTAAAATTGAGTCTGGGGGTGGGGAAGGGAAGCAAGGAGGGAGGAATGGGTGCTTGGGGGGTCACCAAGTGCACCTCCAAGTGAAAACATTACAGATGTGCTTAGATGGATTTAAATCCCACCAATCGAACATTCTGGGCAAATCTTGCTGTAGTCTCAGGTTTGTAGAGTCTCATTCTGCATTTGGAGCAAGAAGTTCGTATTTTAAGCAGCGCAAAACATGACAAAACACTTATTGCTGGGAGTGGAAGTGCAACAGGAAATATATGGCCATTATCCAGCTGCAAGTTTCTCCATTTAAATGCAAACAAAACAGGAAAATGAAATGCAATTTTTGGTTTAATCAAGTTTCATGAGTCTTCTGGGAAGCCCAGAAGGATCTGAAAGGAGCCGCTGGGACCTGTTGGCGTTAAATATGAATTTTGAAGGCTGCTCGGTAATAGGGGGGTTATGCTGGGCTTGGTTTAAAAATTAAGCTTTGCGAGCGACAGCTGAGCCTAACTGGGGGCAAAGCCAGTCAAATTAACTTTAGTTTCAAAGGGGGATTAAGCCATAATTTTGCTAAAACTATGTCTGATGTAACAGCTCTGTTCTACAAACAGCGAGTTAAAATAACAAATTTAGCCACTGTAATTGCACTTGTTCTCTTTATTTTAGTACAGGAGGGATGATAAAAAATACACACCAGGCTGCACCAGGCAGTATTGGAGAGATCCCCCCCAAGAGACCTTGCAAAAAGTTAAACTCCATGAAAATGCCTCTAGTTATTCTGCCCCCTAAAAATAATTAAGGGTGGGAGAGATTAATGATTATTTAAGTATTTAACATCACTGCATCAAACACCTGACAGAGCTGTTGCAGCTATAAGAAAATGCAAAATGTGTTTTAATAATAAAAAATCAGTGTAAGAGCTGAGGGGTGCCAAAGGCTGAGTGAACTGGAATTATTTTTTTCCCCGTCACTGGGGCGTTTCTGCATCGATGTCCTCAGTGTTATGTTTCTCTGGAGACCAATTACAGAGGTTCACAAGGTTGTTTTTATTTTCCTTGCTCTTGATGTCTTTTTAATGAGGCCTCCTAGTAAACAGCAAGCATTATGCTTTCCTGTTGTATTGCTGTCTGCCGCCTTGCAACATTTATTACTAATACATGTGGGAAATGATGTATAAATTAAATATTAGGAAAATGTACTTTTAAAAATCAGAAGTACTTGGGGGGGGGGAATATCTTGTAATTGTTGTTGGAGGACTGGGAGAGGAAGCCGTGCCAGTATTTTGCTAATGGAAGCGGAGTGAAAGGGACCGTTAAAGCATCCTTGTGGTTTCGTGTAATAAATAGAGCTAATAGGTGCATGGAGTTCTCAGTGCTCGTCTCTGGGCTTGTGAGTTGGTGTGAGAGAATCTGAAGGATGGAAAAAAACAAGAAGAAGACTGTCCTCCTGCTCTGCTCCAGCCCTGCCACATCCCAGTGCCCACAGCATCCCTTCAGATTCCTGCCAGCACCAGCTCCCTCCCTGCACCTCCTTCTGCTGCTCCACCTCTTCGGCCTCTGGATTGTCCAGATTCAAGTGATGCTCACAAAATATTCTCTAATCACCAAGGCGAGCTAATCAAGCTTAGTAACGAAATTACTGTGAGTGACAGAGCCCTGTGTGGAGTCTGCACCACGCTGAACGCTCTGTTGGGACACTGCCTGCTGCAATATTGCTGCCTTAGAAACACCCAAGTCAAGTGCAAATTCCATAATTACTTAAAGATGTTGTATCTCTGGGTTTTAGCTGTGTGCTGGCTGCTCAGTTCCTATATTGGCAAATGCTCCTTGCTTTAAATCAGGACTTGCTGCAAGACAAGGCTGTTTGTGCCGGGGTTTGGAGAACCTGTCCTGCTCTTTGGTGCTCTGGTGCCAGATTGGCAGCGAGGGTTGTGGTGAGCAGATGCAAATCTGGGTTTGGTTTGGGGTTTTTTTTGGTGTTTGATTGGGTTTTTATGGAGGGGTGGGGTGTACTGGCGTTTTTTTGGCAGAACTCCTGGCATTTTCTCTTCTCCAGGTGGGCTGCTGTGGGTGATATCTGATGATACTGAGGGGCTTCATCTCACCTGTTCTCCTTTCATTGTCCTCGTGGCACGTCTTCCACACCTCTGGTAGCTTTTGTGGGGGGAAATAGTCAAGTACATTGGTAAAGCTCACCTGTATCCATGTGTGTGTGGCTATGTGCATCAATCAATCAATCAATCAAAATTTGTTCTAGTAATTGGTACATTTCTGGCACGTTTGTGTCTGGGGTAGGTGTCTCACAATTTCTCTTTGTTTGCCCCTGCTGGGGTGGAAATCTTGGAGAGATTGGCCTCTCCTTGCTCTGGTGGCTCAGGGCAGTGTTGGAAGGGGAGCACAGGGAGGCAGTTGTTCAAGGAGGGTCACTCTGATCCTGTGTTTGGATTCCTCCGGGTCTGGAAGTTGGTTGTGGGTACTCCAGGGACAGGGGTGCAGGAAGCGCTCACCCAGCGCGTTTCTCAGTGCCTCTTAAGCAGATCTTCACTGCATTTCTTGAATTTGCATCTGTGATTGCAACCCCTTCTGCGTGCTGCAAATGCAGCTCCCTGCTCCTGTTCCACCCTTGCAGTGTCCGCTGAATCCTCGTGTGGGTGTGAGCCGGCACTCGCTCCCCGAGCCGGGCACATCCCTCGGAGGCACACAGGGAATTCAGCTGTGAGTCTGCTGTCTCTCAGCTACATCAACCCTCCAAAAAGCCCTTCCAGAGGTGTTGGAGGAGAGGCTTGCTCGTCCTTTCCTGCAGCACTGAAAGGTGTTTACTTCCCAGGGATGTCAGGCTGGTGGCACTTCTCTAAAAGCCGCCTGTTCCGAGAATATGAAATAGAACTTTGATCACTTTCATCTTTTATCTTTTAAGTAGCTGATTTCATTCTCGCATGAAAGCAGTCGGCTCGGAGAGCTAATCAAGCTGCATAATGATGAAAAGGTCAGAATGAAACGGGGAGCTACCATGATTCACAGCAAGGGCTGGGTTCAGGTGGCAGAGCACAGCAGACCATTGTCAGAGCACAAACTCATCTTTATTTTTCATAAAGAAACTTGGTTCCTGCTTTTCCCTGTCCTTTTCGCTGTGCAGTCGTGTTCTCACCCAGGGATATTGTCCGGAGAAAAACAAGAAGAGTGAGTAGCTGACATCTCTTGTGAGGAAAAATTACCCTGAGAACAGAGAGGTCCCCAATTATATTGGAGTAAAGCTTCAAGGGGAATGTGCTCCAGAGCAGTTTTCCATTGTCCAGGCAAGGCTGGCAACAGCCTGACCAGAATGCAAACTGTCTTCAGATTTCATCCTGTGAGGAGAGGATGGTGTCACATCCATCCAAGCTCACCGCATCAGGCAGCAAAAATAGAAAATGATATTAAATTAATGCTTGCTGGATGGTTTATCCTCTTCAGAGTGACCCTCTTGAGCCAAATTTGGGAGATCTTCTGTTGTATCTCCTCTCATCTCTGATGAGGATGAGGATGATGATGAGGATGATGGACGTGGTGCCCCTGCTTGCAGCAGGGGGTTGGAACTTGATGGTCTCTAAGGTCCCTTCCAACTGAAACCCTTCTGTGGTTGTACAAACTCTTACCCAAGGTGCTGAGCTGGTGCTGGGTGAGGTTAAGGCAAGGATTGGGCTGGTGAATCTCTAAAAATGCCCCTATAAAAACTTGAGAGTGTGTCATGAGAAGCACCTTGGCTGAGCTGGGATCTTCCCAAACTCTTCCGAGATGTGGGGCTGGCACCTCATCCACGGTCAGGGGCTCACAGGGACTCATGGTGGCATTTATTTGACAAGGCATTTATCTTTTGCTGCTGCTGCGTGGGATTTATTTTTAGTGTAACTAATCAAATGAGTGTAGAATGAACCTTTTCAGGAGCAGAAGTAGCTTGATTTATTAAGTGGAATTGTAATCCAACATGAAGCATTTGATTACTCCTCACACGCACTAATCCTTTTTTTATGAGATCAATTTGCCCCAAATATCTGTACATGGTATTTTTTTGGCAGCCTTTTTCCTTAAGACCTCAAAATGGTATAAATGATGAGCTCCAGCTGTTTCTCATTGTGTGGTTTCGTTTCTGACACACAAGGTACTGGATTTTAAGCTTCTCAGCTTTTCCCCCAGTAAGTATTATTTAATAGCTATTGCTGCATGAACATTGATTTTAATTTTACCAGAATAAGTGCATTAAAATGTTTACAAGTTGTTATTTATTACCAGCTGCTTCACGAACATTGGAGCTGGTGCTTTTATTTATTTCTGGGTACGGCATAATTAACTCTGCGCGCTTATCTGGAGACTCTCTTGTCAGTTATTCATAGCCTGACTACTTTGTCTGCAATCTTCAAACCATTTACTGTGTGATGTGAAATACTTCAGTGTGTTCTTGCATTAAGATTTAGAATAACGCCTGTTGGTATTTATAGCAGCTGCTGCACCACCTTTTATCCTCAGCCTAGGGAAGCTTGGCTTTATCCACCTTGGGGAATCAGTTTTAACTCACCCTCCTGCCTTGGTGGGCTTGGAAACACAACAAAAAGTTGCACCTCGTGAATGATGTATATATTGAAATGAATTAAGAATGAACTTACCCCTATTTGTGGGTGTGGGTATCTACTTGGTGTGAGTGAGAACATGCTCCCTCTGCATGCTGAGGCTGGGTTATGAAAATCTCTTCATATTCAGCTCAAAATTAAATAAAAATCATTAAAAGTCACCAAAAGACTTTTTTCAACTTGGTCCTTACATGTGATTACAGTTTATAGTTGAGCATGTGGTAATTACAGTTCAATCAATTTCTGCACGGATATCAACCACTTAAGATGTTTTGGAGTTATCAAAAACATTGTGCATCCATCTTAAAGGATTTCCAACAGGGGAAGAAAAGAAACACCAAATGCCAATATTTGTCATATATCAAAAAACCAAAGACATGAAATGAAACCCAAGGAAATCAGTTTAATTTCCTTTAAAGGCCAGGACTGAACATAATCCTGTTCAGTGTCTGTCCATGGCAGGATCCACCCTCTCCCTCCGAGCCAGGTTCCTCCCTTGCTGGGAGCGAGCCCAAGAGTGCAGCACAAGGATGGAGAGGCATTTGTCTGTCTCATGCATTCCCAAGTGTCCCCAAGGAGTTTAATTCCCGAAATTCAAGCCCAGAGGGGTTTGAGCAGCCTGACATGAGCCCAAACAGAGCCCACAGGGTTTGTCCATCACCAGCAATCACCGTCTGCAGCTGCTGATCAAGGTAATGAGGTGGGAGACCACCGAGGGCATCCCAGTGCCGAGCTCAGCTGGGGGGGAAGGCAAGGCCTTCGAGACCTGCCCTGAGAGAAACTGGATTAATAAAATGGACAGTCAGACTTCAGAAAGGCTGAAAATAACAAATCAAACCTTTTCCCTTCAGCTGTTGCAGAGAGGAGGAGATGTTTCCCCCTGCTGTCCCCACAACACCCCCATGGCAAAACCCACCTGCTAAATTACAGTTGCTTTCCCTCTGCTTGAGGATTCCTTCCCAGATCCCAAACATTGGTCGTTTTCTGCATGTTTGTTTGGATTTTTGCAATTAGAAGCTGTATTGGGATGTCACGGCAGTTTGAGTTGGTTTTTCATGTAGGAGTAGTGAGAGGAAACTTGTTGGTGCATGTTTTGATCTGCTTTGCTTCCTCCCTAAAATGAAACTTGGCAATGTGATAGCTGGAGCTGATGGGAAAGAAATTCCTTCTAGTTCTTCTAATCCACTGTGCAGGCTGTTGGGAATTTCCTAGCAGGGTTTCCTCAGGCATTTGATCTCATCAAAGAGAAAAATGCTCCCTGAGAAAACTTGTCACCCCAAAATCTACCTCAGTGGTAAATTTTATAAAAACACATTAAAACCTGAAAGCGTTTTTTTAGAGGAATTCAGGGGCAGGGATCATTCAGGGAAGAAGGTTGTGGGGTAGCCTGAGATGCCTTTGGAGAAGCCCTCCAGAAGGATTTGTCTCTCTGAGACCGATCCTAATGCTTGCATTGATCCTTCTCTTGTGGAGAAGGGCGCCACATCCACACATCTGTAATAATTCAGGAAATCATATCCTAGAAAGTGTATCCGGTCCTGAATGCTGTGATTTTCTGGGATTTGGTGGGATTTTAGCAGGGGTGAGCAGAACCTGGGTTTTCTCTGCTGTTCTGGAACTGGTAGCTGGGGGAGAGCTTGGACTGGCTGGTCCAGCTGGGCTTCCCACAGGATGCTCTCCCACCAAAGCAGTGCCTGTCTCTTCATATCCTTACTGAAGGACAGACATAAATGTGCTTTTATGTAGTATTTCTGATGGATCTGTGTGGTTCCAGCTCACACAAGCATTCCCACTTGGAAGAATTTCCTGCCTGGCATTTCTTCCATAACTCTGTTTCAAAGCCGCCTTACTCAGAAGGTTATTCTGGTAATTTTTTTTTCTTTTTTTTTTTTTTTTTGCTGCAAATAAACTATTTCTGAAAAACAGCTCCTTCCTAAGGGCAGCCAAGTGTCAAACCCAGAGAGTTATGGATGGTGTCAGCTGCGTGTGGAAACACACGCTCCATTTATTCATCCCAGCTGTGGGAGCTTCGCCGTGCAAATGCCGAGTGCTGCTCATGTACCTGTCACTGCAGAGCTTTTAATGAACATTGATCATGTTCACCCAGACGTTGATTTGAATCAAGTGGATGGGAAGGCATTTTTAAAAGCACAGTGGGAAGGTTTTTTTGTGTTGTAGAGTGTTTAGGATGAAGCTGAAAAAACATCAGCCAGTAAGAGCCAGCTTTGAAAAGTTACTGCTGGATGAGAGGAGGATCTGCACATTCAATTTGGTCATCTTGGAAGGTTCATTTATAATTCAAAGTAATTTTTCAGCACACTGTATATATTTACTTTTATAGAGAGAATTATTAAGGTTGGAAAAGACCTCCAAGATCAAGTCCGAGACTTTTAATTAGTTTTAAAAACCCTGTAGTTTAAAATTGTCTTTAAATATTCCCTTGTACTCTCTTTGGGAAAACAACTCTGGTTATTTATGCAGAACCCGGTTACATAATTTGGGGAAATTACCTTTATCTCTTTGCTTGACTGCACAGTCTGGCCCACCAGACTCCTTCTGCTGTTGTAGGTGCTGGAAAATGTGAAACGTGGGAGTGTTGGGCTGCCAAATTCATCCCAAGATGGGTGGATCTGGAGAGCTGTGCCCTGGAGCACTCGGAGCAGACAGATGGGACCCACTTAATGCCCAGCACGGTTCATCCCCCCAGGAGCTGCTCCCTCCTTTGTAGGGCACAGTTGGCTCTGGGTGTCCCAGGGCAAGGACAAAGTGACCCCAGGGTGTGACCATGGGGACACAGCAGAGCTTTTGGGAAACCCACAGTCAGCAAAGGATTTTTGGGAATCCCAGGGAGAAGAAATCCGTTGTGTGGTGTAGAACTGCCACGTTCGTTTGAAGTCTCGTTTCGTTAAATGTCCATTTCTGCCTGGGCTGTTTGGGTGAAAGTACCTAAAATAGAGGTGGTTACAGTGGTTGCTTAAAAACCTCATTTTATTGCAGCTGTCGAGGAGAAAGCCCCATAAATAAAACCCTTCTAACCAAATCCAGTGCAAGTTTCCTAATTGAAAGAAACTACTCATTGCAAAAGGAGGAAAATATTGAATATTTTTATTGTAGTAAAATCTTCACAGCGTTTAGCTCAAAACAAGGACTCGAGTGAAGGCTGCAAGTTAATAAATTGATCTGCAGGCTCGGCATTTGTGGTGAGCAGGGTAAAAAGAAAGAAATCCATAGGTCATTTGTGCAAGAATAAAGCTAATATTAGCCTAGGAGTCACTCTTAAATGTTGTTTACATAATGATCTCATAGGGTGCTGAACTTTACAATTTAATTGTGCATTTGAAGGTAGAAACCTTACAAAAGAGGTGCTTTCATTCCTTTAGGGACTAAGAATGCAATGTAAGAGACTCTAAGCTTGGTTCTTTTTCCCCTCATTTTCCTTTTCAAATTATTTTAGCAATAACCCTTTGACTCTGGAATGTGTGGAAGACAGGGAATATCAAAGTAGAGCAATCAGGTGATAATTCTACTTAACCAACCTTTGACTTGCAGCATCTGGTGTATTTTTAGTCTGATAGGACCAGAATGATCATTATCAGTAATTTGATAAGTGTTGTCATTTTCCTTTGAAGAACTTGTTTTAATCTTTTTTCCTTTTTTTTGTGAGCACACCTGCTCCCTCGAGAGTAAACCGGCACATAATTTATGCAGTGAAAGTCCTTGCCAATTTTTAAGTGAGAATAAATATTTCTGAGATGCTCGTGGTTATAAAACTTGATGCTTTGCCCACAGATATTCTCCTCTTTTCACTGTTGTGCAGTGGTGTCAGTTTGAGATGTGATAGCCGGATCCTTGGGATTTTTCCAAGGAGTCCTTAAAAAAAGTTCATCAAATTGAAGTTCAGCTCTTCTTTAGTTTGGAGCTATGGTTGTGTGGGTTTTTTGGGCTTCCACTGCTGATGGAAAAAGGAGGATAAAGCTGCCCAGGTGCTGGGCATGCCAGAGATCACTGCAGTGGGGATCTTCCCAGTGGGGCTGGAGACACCTTCTCATGGAACGTTGTGGGAACATGTGGAAATCGTGTCCTGCTCCAAAGCCTTTGATTTCCACCTGGGGACTCGTCACAGCAGTTTCTTTCCCTGGTTTCCCTTTGGTTCATAATGATTCCTGAATGCCCTCAGCATCCCCTCACACCAGCCCTGAAAGTCTCCTCCAGTAGTGATCACTGTCCACATCCGATCCCTGGTGATGATCAACCACATTTACAGCTTTTCTTAACTTATTTTTGTGCTTATTTGGTTTGCTGCCCTGAGAACGAGCTGCCCTTCCCTTTTGGGGGCAGATTTATTAAAAGATCGTTTTGATGATCCACATAGAACCAGTGTTGTAAAGGAGAATTTTATCCCTGGGATGTTCAGGATTGAGAGATCCACTTTGAGCTGTTTGTGTGAATGAAGCCATCAAGGAGGGGCGGGATGTGAAATGATCTCTGAGAAGGGAATGGTTGGTCAGTGAGGCAGAGTTGCAGGTTATCAGTCCATGGGTTGGTCCCACAGTGACACAGGTGAGGACTGATAACATCAGGGTTGTGCTGGGCTGTGTGTGGAGCAAAATCCTTGATGGAGGCCGAGGTGTTTGCTCAAAGCATCCCCCACCGCAGGCAGAGAACGGTGCTTGCTCGGGAATGTGAATCTTCTTACTGTTTTCCTTATTTTTTTAATATTCCTCATTCTTTTTCCTCCTGTCCCACTGGTCAGTGAGATCTGTTAATGCCTTGGGTTTCTGCGTCTTTGGAAACAAGAAGCTGTGCCCACAACTTCCCTGTGTTTCCCTACACATCATAACCCCTCCCTCAGCAGTCCCTGCAGCCTCTCCCATCGTGGGATTTCCAAATCAAAATGATCTTTCAGAACTGTTATTTAACGTGGAATTTTCAAGGCACTGCTTGAAGCAGGATCTCCCCGAGTGGGCAGAAGGAGAGGAGGAGATGGATGGGTTTTGTCTTCTGCACTGGTGGAGCTGATTAAGGGTTTTGTCATCCCCCGAGACCCCCGGGCTCAGGCTGACAGGGCCTGGGGTGTTTTGTATTCTGCTCCTCCGCACTTGTGTGTTCCTCCCCTGGTTACCTGCAGTGAGAGAGGAGAATATCAAACATCAGCAAATGAGCTGGGTCACACGTGTGGTGTTCAGCACACGGAGACTTTTAGAGAAAGCCTTGTTATTATATAAAATAAAAGTAAATATTCTGTCCAGCTCTCCAGATTTCCCCGTAAGGTTGGAAGGGAGGCAGAGATCAATCAGTGGTAAAGATGGCCTGTGGCAGGGGGTGGATGAGACTGTCAGAGCAACTGAGAAGCAATAAAACACACAAAACTGGTAAAATATTGTGATTGTTACAGGTTTCTGCTTAAAAATCTTTGATTTCTGTGCCCTGAGGCTCCCAGTTCTTCTGTAGCCCGAAGAGGTCTCGGACCCTGAGTGCATTTTTTGATGCCTGGTAGTCCTTTGCAGAAAACAGGTTGGGAAATGAGCCTGTGAAGAGGGAGAACCTTCCCTTTCTTTTTCCTTCACTTTCTGTGCCTGTTGCCAGAGGGGAAAAGGCTTTTCAGAAGATCCTCTAGCAGCAGGTAAATGAAATTATCGATTAAGATGCACTGAAGCACACTCACCTATTTAATATTTGATTCCTGAGGACTGAAATCACGTTTTCTCTCCAAAATCCTGCTCAGCTGTTGTGGCTGGGGTTTGCAGAATGCAGCTGTGCTCAGCTGGCCTGAGCAGCACCACAGCCACGGCCTTAAAAAAAGAGAAACTCCCATGTTTTCCATGTCTTGCTGGGAATTTCAGGAGCCTCAGGGAGAGCTGGGGAGCAAATTGCCAAAATGATGTGTCCATGTGTAAGATATTCCATGTCTCATTTCTTACCCGGCCAACAGAGGGCTGAGAGAGTCCTGACATGTAAGTAAGATTTTGGGTGTTCTCCCAGGTACTCAGCTGTTCAGGGCTGCATCCCTGAGGTTCGTAACACAGGGTTTATTTTCTGTTTGATTTTCTCTCTAAATCCCAAAGGAATTAAAAGCTAACCCTCAGTTAAGCTGAGCGGGGTTAAGTCACAAGTGCAGGCACCACGTGAAATACAATTTTTATTGAAATGTTTCCCTCCAATGAGTGGCTGAAGCAATTTATTTGCCTAACTTACAAAACAGTGGAAATATAAATGACAAACTACCGGTACAGCACAGAGAAAATGTTATTTTGGAGACCTCTCCACTACCTGGAGTTGATTTATGGGCTCCTTTCTGGCTACTGGGGTGGCCCATCCTAATGAGAGGAGGAAATGGTGCAAGAAATGGTTTAATTTGTAGCAGCAGCCTGAGGTTTCTGTTGGCCTTAGTGATCCCCTGCTCCCAACCATCCGTCCTCCTCTGCCCTCCACTGAGTTTTTGAAGTAGGGAAGGAATTTGGAGAGACAAAATTCAGAGCTAAATGATGATTTTGCAGAGTCCCTGTGTGATGCTTAAGTGGTGCTTCTCGTATTTAAAAATGAAATGGTGCAGCGAGGAGTTGGCTTCAAGAGAAACAATAAATCAAAGTAAACAAAAAATTAAACTTCCTTATGCCTGGCTGTCAAAAGTTTTGAAGGAATAAACCAGTTTTAGCATTGTTAAATGAAGTTCATGGCATCTTTCCTGTGAACTGCTGCTTAAAAACAAACAGTTTTTCACTGACAGCGTAAAAATTGTTTCCCTAACATGCCCAGAGGTGAAATGACTGCCTGGAGGAAATAAAGCTGGCAGATTTTTTTCTCTCTAAGTGCAGAAAGTCTTGGGGCTGTGAAAGCTGTTGTGTGGTTTAACTAATTTCCTTTAAACTGACGGGAACAGCAAAGCAGAGGATGTATTTTCCCTGGCGAGCTGATATTTGGGGTTGTTTATGAGCTCCTGCAAATTGTCGCTTCAGGAAAGCAAAACAGGAGGGGGATATGCAAGGGAGCAGAGATCGGCTGGGTGTGCAAACTGCATTTTATACGGGGCCTAAAAATAGTCGTAAGGCAGTGTGGGAAGTGGCGTTTTCGCTGGGGCTGAGCGAACTGTCCCAGAACAAAAAACGCCATCCTCCAGCTCGTTCTCCTTCCTGCCCTTTGCTCCGTCCCTGGGGCGTTTTCCCTTCTCTCTGCAGCAGCACGGGGTGAGCTTCTCATGGTGAAGAAGTGAGGGAGGGATTTCTATTTCCCCAGGTGCCAGCAGGGATTAGATATGGAAATCAGTGAGGAATAAGAGAACAGACTCTCATGAAGTTTATCCTGGGTGAAACCATTCTCCATCCTCTCTCCAGAACCTAGGAAATACCCAAATATCCCGAGAGTTGCCCTGTTCATCCTTACTCTGTTTGAATGGAGAGTGTCTGATGGGGAACTTGTGTCCAGGAGTATGAACCTGCCTAAAAACTAAATGAATTATTAATTCTTGGAAGCAGCATCTGCCTGGGTAACATCCTGCTCCCTGAGCTGGACTGGGGGAGGAAAAGCAGAGCATTCCCATCCCTCTCATTCCTTAAGCCGTGTTTGAAGTCTCTTTTATCACTTGAGGCAGAAGATGTGAGCATTTGGAGGTCATTAAGAGAGGTGACACAGCCACAGAAGCCACCTTGATCTTTTTCTTGAGCTGCCGGTGAATGGTGTTGGACAGGAGAAAAAGGAATTTAAGGTCTGATGGTCTTTATAGGGACTTAACATGAGGATTGTGTATTCCCAAGGAATATTGAGGAGGTGAAGGCTGGAGCTCTGTGAACCAAACAGAATTTGGGAGGTTTGTGTGCTGTGACAGCGCTGGAATAAGCAGTGAGGAGAATCAGCAGTGTTCTGCTCCGAGAATGTTCTGGGAGAATGTTTAATCTCAATAATGACCACTGAATAATTTATTCACCTAATTTACAAATATTTTCATGGAAAACACCTGAGGTTTTAATCAGCGCTCTGTAAACAATTTGTGTGTCTCGGTGATGAGAAGTTTAATGGAAATCTGGGCGTTTTGGAATATTTTGTTCCCATTTAGGAGCTGTTTCCACTCTTTGGGCACCTGCACAGCTGGTGCTGTTATAGCTGCTGGGAAAGGAAAGTGGGGACCCCCCTGCCTGGTCCCTTTTTCTTCATGGAGAGCTCGGAGTTGGACACTTCACCTCATGCAAAAATATTCCTTTTCCCCCTTTTATTTAAATCGCAGTTGAGATGCTGTGTATTTGTACATGGCACAGTCAGAGCAGGGGCATTTTGATGTTATTTGATTCTTAAAATGCATTTCCAAACTTTAAAGGATTTTTAAAACCTTTCCAGAAGGTTTTGGAAGCAATGCAGATGATCCTGCTTGGGATTGTCCGCTCTGCTTTTCCAACAGTTTTCAGTCTTTCCGAAGAAATTAAAGCAGAGTTTCAGTGAAGTCAGTGCCCAGTTTTCAAGAAACTGCTCCAGAATTATCTTTGCTATTTGTTCTGTCACTTCCAACACACCTTGGTAGGAGTTACATAAATGCACAGTAATGTTTGCCAGCGGAGGAAAACAAAATCAGTTTGTTGGAATTCATGGAGAAAAATAATTTGATACAAATAAAATACTATCCTTAGATAATTTTTCTGATTTTTTTTTCCTTTTCCCCTTCCACAGCATCCATTTTTTTTCTTTTTCTGGTCTTCCATGCAAGAGAAGGATTGGATTTGAGATGAGTTGTGCCTTTGTTGTTCCACTCTAGATTTTCATTTAGGTTCCTAATAAAATACCTGTAGGTTGTTGCAGTTTCTTGCCCTTTTCTGTGCTAATAATAGGAGTTATATTGCAGAGAAAGGGAGAAAATAAACAATTAAGACAAATGAATTAATTCCTGTCTCAATATTGTGTATTAAGAAAACAGTTCAGGGGAACAAATGTACATATACTTGAAATTTTGAATAAATATTAATAATAGTTACAGCAACAATAAAGAAAAAAATGGGAGTAAGGGAATTAAAGTGACCTTGAATGCAGGTACATTATTACTGTGTAGATACTGTTTGACTTTAATTTTTATTAATGTAGATAATGGCTTACATGGGCCTTATGGCTGCATTACCAGGGCTCTAAAATTTAATTAGATTTTTAGAGCAGCTGTTAATGTCTTCTCGAGGATTATATAATTCAGGGGCAGTGTCAGAAAACTTCAGCCATTTCATTAGACTCAGAAGAAACTGAAATGAGGCATTTTGTCCACAAAACCACCCTGAATTCCTGAATTTTTCTCATTCCTGAGCCATGGAGATTGCATTTATTTTATCCTTGCAGTGCAGGGGATGGATAACACACTAAACCACAGAGAGGAAAATGCTGGCTGAGAAATATTTTCCAAAGCTTTTTAGGATTTGGAGGTTTGTTTCTTGCTTTGGTAGACCCAAGGTTCAGAGTCAGTGATAATAACTTGGAAGAAGCCCATTTTTAAGGTGAACACAAGGCAGGAATAAATGTCCCCACCATGGTGGAATGTAAATGGAAGTGGTTTCCTTTAATTACAAAAGAAAGGAGGAGTGGTGGTTTTTACTGCCCTGTCCACCAAAAACATAAATAAAATAGAAATGCAGCAGGATTTGTATTTTTGTAGTTAATTCCAAGAGAACTTTGTGAAGGAGCAGCCTTGGTGGTCCTGGAGAAAAGGGTTTAGGGCTGATCCAATTCCAGGCGATGAGACCAATCCCAGCTGAAGAGTTGAGAGCTGATATTTCAGACTGCTGTGATTCAGATGAAGCAGAGTCACTCAGGAGTGGTAGCAGGGATGTCTGGAGTGCACGAGAGGGTAACCAGGAGCAGCTGTGAATGGCAGTTTGGCATTCTGGCAGTATTTTCCAAGGTATCTGTGTAAAATGTGGGGGTTTTAAGTGGCTGATGTGTGGTTTGCATTTGCAGAGGACCAGGGCTCAAACTGGAGTGGGTTTGTGTCCTCGGCTGCCCTCACTGGCCCTGGGGGTGGCATCATCCTTCACCCAACTGTGTTCCCTCCTCTTGGAGACATCAGGATGATAATCCAGGCACGGAAAAGGCACAGGAAACCATTTTAAGGTGTTTTGTTCTACCTTTGGTCCTCACCTGCGTGTGCAGTTTCCGCAGTGGTCAGGAGTTGTTTGCTGTCACCCAGAGCACAGCTGGTAACTTTTGCTGCCTCCCTAATTCCATCAGGCTTGGAATTACCCATCAGTGACCTTCTCAAGTTCATGGATGGATTTGGGCCTGTAAATTGTCTTTGTTTGTGTGAGAAGCTCAGGGATGGCTGGTTGGTCTGCTGGCTCAGGCCAGGATTACTTTCCTTTCAGCCTCCTCTGGTTAGCTGAGAGCAGCTTTCAGAGCAGCTTTTGCTGGAAGCGTTTGGAGACTGTAAAGCAAGGAATGATGCAGAAGACCTTGAACACATGTTTACGGGAAAAGTGTGGAGGATAAAAAACTGGGATTGTCTGATGAGCAGGAAAGAGGTGCCTCATCCAGAGTGAGGTTCAGTTGCAAGGCAAACCCCTCTCTGTAAAAGGAGAGTTTTTGGAAGGTTTGTTGCTGTTGCCTATTAACATGCACCCGCTAATGAGGAGAATGAAGAAAGTGAATTTTCCTGGCTTGGTGAATGTTGAATTTTGTTATTCAGCATATCAGGGCGGTGATGGAGAGTGAGCGTTAATGGTGCAGGGTGGAGATGGGAATGGATCAAAGGATGAGATGTGTTGGGTAAAGAAACGATAATGATGAATGACAGTGACCTAATTTATGAAGCAATCCTCTGGTATCAAGCAATTCACTAATTTGTAATTATGTGATGAACTGGCCAAGAACAAAATCCATCCTGTCAGAATCATCCAAAGCCATCAGGAACTGCTGCAGGTTTGCAGCAGCCTTGGTGCTGTGCAGCCGCTCCCATCCCTGCCCTGTGCTCCACACGGGAATCCAGAGGTGGAAACGAGGACCCAAATCCAGTTCCATTCCTTAATGCCAGTGTTAACTAGCAGAGAGGTGAGGGAAGTGTTTCTGCCAGGGCAGGAATCATCTCTGAACCCTGAAGGAGAAAGCTTCCAGGCATGTTTGCTGAAGGGCTTCCGTATGGAAAGGTGCCTGTGGAGCAGGGATGGAGCTCGGAGGAAGCAGACGCCTGAGAGCCCCTGGGGTGGGCACTGGTGCTGCTCCTGAGTCTGCTCTCTGTGCCACAGACTCGTAGAAATGAAAGTAAGTAAGGAAAAGTGCCATTTTAATCACTAGAAACTTTATTCTTGGTGAAATACGACTCTGAAGGAACTCACAAAACCTGCAGTGCGTAACTTTGGGCAAATCTGGAATTGCTGTAGTCCTGTAAAGCAGCTGGAGACAGAAGGCAGGCGGATTTTGTAGATCCTGAGGGGCGGCAGGAGCATCACCAAGGTGAGCTGTGCTCCAGCAGGGACAGCAGCAAAGCTCCCTGAGGGATGGGATGGAAGCAAGGACCATTGATGCCTGAAGAGGCCTCTTAGACACAGAGACTAGACAGAGTAAAGGAACAAAAGTAGGGATTTATTTGAAGGGCCTTCAAGGTACACCCTGGGGAGCCAGAGGCTATTGCCAAGATGGACCCCAAGATGGACCACAGGTCACGAGTTTCCCACACTTTTATAGGTTTGGTTCATTTGCATATCAGGGTCAATTCTCCAATTAAAGCCCCAGTTAAATGATGCAATTCCCCTTAGCTACCCCCCCTTCAGAGACTCCTTGGTTTACACCCCTTGGGCTCAGGATGGTCCAGGTGTCCTTGAAGAGCAGTCCGGAGAGGCTTTGTTGTGTCTAACAGGCATGAGAGAGCAGAAAGTAACAGGCTACAAGAAGCTTCAAAGTTGCACACTAAGCAGTACAGAATTTAAAAAATATAAAAGTTAAAACCTAAGGCATCACCATCATCCCACCCAGGATCCGCAGCAGAACCTGCCCTGGGTGGGTTCATCCTCCCAGACCAGGAACAAGGCCTTGCCTTTCATCCTGCTGAGTTCTGGGGTGGGATGGTGGCTCAGGAGAAATGTTTATTAGCCAGGGAAAATCAGCAGCCAGCACCAGCCTTTATTCATTCAGCGTTATTGACTTAAATCAAGGCCAGGGCCACTTGGTCCATGAGGAGCTCTGACATCATTCCATGCAAAGGCTGACTTTGCCAAGGAATTCATCCTTTGAAAAAGGTTCCATCAGCCCCCCGAAGTACCCAAGGCATTGGGAGAGGTGGGAAACAGAAATGCTGAGTTTGTTTCGAGGTGAATGCAGCAATGGGAGCTGCTCCTCCTCACGTAGGGATTGACAGATTCATCAGAGAATTCTGCAAACCAGATCTCCAGTGCTTGGAAAATTGGGAGTTTCTTGGATACCTCTGGCTTTAGTTACTCATGGGTTTTGTTTTCTGTGACCTCCCCAGCTGAGCCTGAGACCGTTGGGTGTAAATGGATTAAGGGATTTCTGTTTCTGTCCAGAAATGGATCCAACACCTCTGGAAAGTGTCCCTCACCCCTGAGGGCCTTTCCTGCATTTCAGTTGTAAATAAAAATCATTTTCAAATCACAGAAATCTTTTCTGTAGCTAGTAGAATTTCCAAAAACATGGTTAATCCTAAAGAGCTTTTCTATTTGATGTTTAATAGAGCTGAGTTAATAATTCATAATTTAATGTATCTGATTAATTTTGCCTCTTTTTCTCGGAATGTCTTCAAAGCACATAACAATTATCTCAAATGTACTTATTCAAAATGACTCAGTGACCTCTCTTTCTAGATCACTTATTCCTGATTCAATTTTTCATAGCAGTGCACAATTTCTATTGGTTATCATTCATTATTTCCCTGTTAATTGAGTAATCGCAAATCCTGTTAAAAAAATAAATAAGGAACAACCCTCTGGCAGGAAGAAATACTAAAAATGGATTAAAAACTCCTTTCTGCCTTGGAAAAACCTTCCTCCAGCTGAGGAAGAGCCAGTGTTCATTTAAGAAAAACAACTGATGAAATCCTGTTGTCCTGGGAATTGGCAGTGCTTGTTTTATCCAAGAGATGATCTAACTCTATGAATTGTATAAAGATAATTAACCTGGGCCAGCAGCTGCACCACTCTTGATATCAAGAAGTAGATTTGCATAATATATTGCTAAGTGCATGTGTTTGTTTCAGTAAAGTTCAGGAATTACACTGGAATTACACCAGGGCTGAGCTGCCCAGCAGTGCCTGGGTCTGGTTATTGGGAGATTTTCCCCTTTTATTTCAGCGTGCTCTTTATTTTTAAAATATAAAAAAAAGCCCCTTAGTAGTCAAATAGAGGCCTTGATGTGATGGATTCATTAAAATTAAGGATTTTATTTGGCTGTTACCTTTCTTCCCTTCTCCCTGGCGGTCTGTGGTGGGCATTCGAGGTGGCCATGCCAGCCCAGCAAAGCAGTTTGTTAATGAATTTTCCACAAATTATTTTCTCCATTACCACGGCCTCGATAAACACGAGCAATCATTTTATGTGGATCCGGAATAAAAGAGAGCAAAATAACTTACTGGGCTTTATTTTGTGGAATTAAAAGTACTTCTCTTTTGGCCTTTTTTCATTAGGGGCTCTTCTACATGATTGCAAATAAAGGAATGGGAAAAGCAGGAATTGCTGGATGCAGCAGTTTTAGGTTTAGGCTGTTGAATTACCCTAATTTGATTTCCAGATGTCACTGAATTTTGTTGTATTAGACCTACTGATACCTTTAGGTGGCTTTTTTTTCCCCCTGGTTATTCATAGTCACATTTTAATAACTTTTTCCCAAAAGAAGCTTTTTTTTTTTCTCCAAGTGAAGCAACTCAAAGGTATCAGCACCAAATCTGATAAATGGGTACCCCATGGGCATGAAAATCACATTGGCTTAATACCTCAGGCAAGTGAGATGCAATCTCAGCAAAAGAATCCACCAGGAGCAGGATTATCATTTAAGGAAAAAGGGGGATTAACACTTTCCCTGGAGCTCTGGGGGGAGGGAATTGTCTGCAGCACCTTGGTGCCTTGGTGGAGGTTCAAAACCCCCCGTGTGAGGTAATTTTTACTGCGCATTTCAGGAATATTTTTATTTATAGACATTAATAGAGTCAAGCTTTATTAGTTTGTGTAGTTTTAAGGGAAAATTTGGATCACAGAATCACAGACTGGTTTGGGTTGGACGGGAACGTAAAGATCAGGGACACCTTCCACTTTCCCAGGCTGCTCCAAGCCCTGCCCAGCCTGGCCTTGGACACTGCCAGGGATCCAGGGGCAGCCACAGCTTCTCTGGGAATTCCATCCCAGCCCCTCGCCACCCTCCCAGGGAAGGATTCCTTCCCAATATCCCATCTGACCCTGTCCTAGGAGTGATGAAACGCTTGGAAGAACAACCCAGGCTGTATTTGCCTGCCTCATTCAGGAGGTTTGGGTCTGGTGCCGTGTATTTGCTCCCATAAATCCGTAACATCCCTCACGCTCTGCTGGGATTGGTGTCAGCACGTGGGGTGAGGGACCCTGTGGACCTTGGGCATTGTCCCCATGGCCACCCTGTCCAGGATTTTGGGATGTCTTTGCCCAGGGGAGGGAACAGTGCCTTCTGCTGAGCCCCAGCCCCCTGCCCTGCCTCTGCTGAACAAGGAATGCAGGTTTGGAGTGGAGAGTCTGGAAGATTAACCCTGAAATCAAAATCTGTGGATATTGAAATAATCCCCCTCCTTGCTCTGTGAGATTTTGAGGAATATAAGAAACCCCATAAGGCATCATAAGCCTATTTTTACATAAAACCCGACCACAATGACTTGAGGTGTAGCTGGAACCTCTGCTGAAGGATTTGTTGGTATTGTTTTTATTTATTTGAGGCAGCCTTCTTTAGGGAATGCTGTTCACAAAAGGCTCTGTCGCAGTAATGTTGAACAGAAAATAAATTTTCTGCGTTCACCTTGAGGGATTTTGGAAGTCACAAATTATAAAAGCCGTAATAACTTCCATTCAGAAGGCTTTTGACAGGAGGGGAATGAAAAACGAGGAGAGAATGTTTCCACAGAAAGTTATTCCAACTCATTTTTACAAACAAAACCCACCAACTGTGTAAACCAGGAATAGCACGTTTTCTCTGACTGCTTCTCCTGAATGCCTGGCTTTAAATACTCAGTCCTGAAGCTAATGAAGGACTGGTGGAGATAATATGCTCAAAGACATTCCAGCAGCCCACACAGCTCCCATCTGCTTGGAGCAGAAGCACAGCCTGCACCAGACATTAATAACAACGTTTATCTGGAGGGGAGAAGTGACGATATTTTGGGCTAGTTTAGGTTAATTTGGCACTGAGTGTGAATTTGGTTATTTGGAACAGCTAAAAATTCTGGCTGGTGAAAAGTAAATTTTGCTTTGCATGGGGTTTTTTTTATTGTTCTTTTTTTTGTTGGTTTTTGGTTTGGTGTGGCTTTTTGTTGTTTGTTTTTTGTTTGTTTGGGGTTTTGGGGGTTTTTTTGGTGCATTAAAAGAAATTATTTGTGGTGCTTTGCCTCGTTTTCAGTAGAGCCAGAGTGAGTGGGATAGAGGGATTTAAAGCAAATAGTATAGGTTTAAGAGGCTAATTACACTAATCCCACTGTCAACTTCCTAATGCTCTTTGGAGGGAGGGGTTGCCTGGCTTTTTGCTGCAAAGTTTTATCGTTTGAGAGCGACTCAGTCCATCAGCTCCGATCTTGTTCCGGGCAAGGTCGGGAGCATCAAGTGTGCAGGTAGTTGGTAATTGGCTGTCTGCAGCAAACGGCAGGGAATTCAATCCATTCCCTGCACTTGGATGCACTAAAGCCACACTCCACGAGGCCACTGGAGCATGGAAGGGTTGCTAATCTCTGCCCAGTAATTATTGCAGGTGTGCCGTGCTCCTGTCAGAGGGGGCACTCGGCACTTGATGAACTGAAATGTTCTTAATGGCTTTTTTTCCCGATGAATAAATCACATTTTGACATTCAGAGACTTTACGTGACGCTAGGGGAGGTATAGTTCAGGAAAAACTTGAAAAAGTTATTCTGATAATCAGTGATGTTCCTGGGAATTGGGGATAATTCCAGCAAAAGTGCCTGAAACGTGCCAGGTTTTGTTCAGGGGAGTTGTGCTCTTAGCGTGTCTGTGGAAGCAGGGAAATAAAGACATGGACATCTGGAAATGCAGAGTTTGAAGGTGGATGGAGTTCATGTGGTTGAAATAAGGACTCACTTTCACTCTGGTAACAGAAAATGATTGCTCCCGAGAAACTTAAATGCCAGAGAATTCAGATTTTGGTGCATGAGGAGGAGAGGGAAGCCAAGGCACAGCGTTCTCTCTTTTGTCTCTGAGATTACCTTTTGACCTGATAGCCAGCACTTCCTGGGTGAAATCTCTTCCCTCTAACCCTCATTTGTATTTTTCAGAGTACTTTGCATTTGATACTCTGGTAATGCCCCTCTTTCCTTCCTACAGATGACACTATCAATTCCATCAAGTTATATTGAATCACTGCAAATTCTCTGCATCCCAGGCATAAATTAATGGCTGCATTTTCTTCATGTAATGGATCATAAAGAGGAAACCAGCTGTAATCTATTTATTGGATGTGACCTGTTCAGAGGTCTTAGTTTTTTATTCTTATTTTTACATAAACTAGTAGAAGTTGATGGTGGAACTGGAATTGCTGTCCTGAGATTCTGTCATGTTCACCAGCTCCACTGCCTGAAAAATATTCATTAACTGTGACTTTGCATCTTTGAATTCTTCCTTTAGATGTAGAACATCAAATTAGGAGACCTTTACACACTGCAGCAAATGGAGGCGAGGAGCTGTTTTGTGCTTTGTCCTTTGTGTGGAAGCTCAGGGTCGTGTTTGGGTGGGATTTGTGTCGGTCCCTCAGTTGATCCAGGTTTAAATGTGGTTTCCAGATGCTCCAGCTCAGGGTGGCACACGGGCTGGCAGCTCCCTGGCTTTGTGCTCCCGTCCAGGGCCGGGCAGGTGACAGAGGTGACGCAGTTTGACCTGAAATAATCTGGTTTCTCGGTGTTTGACATTCAGACGTGTAAGCAAACTATTTTAAATGGGCATTCAGACATGTAATCCAACTACTTTAAATGCTCTGCAGCGTAGCATTAGGACGTGCTAAGTGTGCTGGATGTAGCAGCAGCTCATTAGTTTGTGACTAACAGTGCATTAACAGACTTTATTTTGGGGTGGAGAAACCGCGGACAGGGGAAGATCTAGAACAGCTTTTACAAAGCTTTCTCAGCCTCTGGAAGGGGTTGATTCTCGTTGTCCTTTGCATATGCACAGAGCACTGCTGGCTCTTAGCTACCCACCAGCATTGTATCAGAACTGCCCTGTGTTCCTTGGAGCCTCTGAGGTGTCCTTTGACAGCCTGCAGAGTGGAGGATGAGCTCTGGAGGGGCTGGGAGCAGGAGGTGGCACAGGGGGAGTGCAGCTGGGAAGGAAGCTGTGAAAATGCACCGCAGAAGCAGCCTGCAGGTACCAGAAACCCACCTTGGAGCCGTGTGGTGGTGCAGCCAAAGCTGCTGGTCCTGGGCTGGCTCAGGGGGCTCAAATCCAGACTCAAGAGGCTTCACCCAGGACTGAAGCTCAAAGCCAGGCAGGTGACGCTTGGCCTAAGCCTATGGCAGGAATTGCCATCATTTCATCCCCAAATAATGTTTTTAGCATCTGTTCGCAGCCTGGTTTTGTGTTACCAGGTTTAAAGCACTGATGCTTCCGCAGGGAATTGGCTCCAAGGTGCAGAATTTCAGCTTTGCCACCGACGGTTGTAGGCAAAGTGACCAAGGCTCAAAATGTTTTCTGAGTCGTTGGCTGCAAACAGAATGTCCAGGCAGGACAAGTGAGAAATGTCTGTATTGTATTTGATATCAAAAGGCACTGCCAGGGAATGTCTGTCGGTGGTGCTGAGTGTGATTTCATGCTTTATTGTTCCCCAATCTGTTCAGTTTACAGGGAAAAGGTATTTTTCATTCTCCTTAGCTGCCAGCTTGGCCAGTGCTCCGTGGGCTCCAAGGCTCCAGCTGGGAGCTCTCTGGCTTCTCCATTTCCATCAGCAGCAAAGAACCCACAGGGCAAATTCCCCTCTTAGCTCCACCTTCGAACCTCCCCGATCTCCCAGGAATTCACAGGCAGCCCCTCTGACAATCAGAAGGACAAGAGAAGGGCTGTAAGCTGGGAAAGCATCCATTCAGCCTGGGCCAAAGAGGGAGATTTGAAAAAAACTGAGCAAAAAGTGCAAACATCATTAGCAAAACATGGCCGTGGAGAGAGTTTGTGGAGAATGAGGTGTGCAGGCCCAGGGGATGCTCTCTCAAGGAGGTGGTGACAGGTCCAGTGCTTGGATATTTTTCAGGGAAAGGGTGGAAAGGAGTTACCATTCATCATAGCTGGAGAAAATTGAGGCATTTGGGGAGCAGTGGTTTGAGAAGTGCCCACAGATTTATTGCATTTTAAATTTCACTTTTTAAAAAAAAATAGGGCAGCTCTTTGTTCCCCTTTCTTTGATAATCCCACAGGATATTCCAACGTTCCTGCAGCTCATCAGAAGTGCAGCAGGACAAATGCTAAGTTATACCCCTCTATCCCATCCCAGTAATCCAAGACAATTCACCTCACGTCTTCTCCAGCTCTAATTCCTGCAGTTTTGCATCACCCATTGGGATAAAACCAGGAGAACCAAGCATGCACTTTGTAACATTTTCATCCGCCCTGAACGTGTTCCTTCATTACAAATCTCAGTATTACAATGCAAATTAGGGCCGTAATTAGTTGTGTTACGTGTGTCTGTGTCTGGCAAACTGAAATGGATCCTGGAAAAACATTTATAAATTGAAATTGTGAGCTGATATGTTTTTCAAATGCGAATATTTTTCATGAGATCCTTCAGTGCCCAGTTTGTGCTCTGGGTGACTAAAGGTTGTTTTGCAGGAAGCCCAGAGATATACTTCAGCAGCAGAATGGTATTTATTTATTTTATTTCATTTCCTCTCCCCTTAGCCCCTGGAGAGGAAAGCTCAGAAAGGAGAGGGATGTGCAAACCAGTCTGAGGGATTTCTGCATGGTTCCCTCTCTGTGGGTGAAAGGAGAATTCGTGTTTCACATCTGCCAATCTGACTTATTTCAGGAGCTTTAAATATCTCTAATAACTCCTGGGGATGGGAGGTTTTTATGAGTGCTGGGAGAGAGTTGTCTGAATCCACGACAAAGGCAGCCCCAGCTGCTGTCTGGACTTGCTTCAGGACCCAAATTCTGTAACTTTTACTCAAAACTCGTTGCTGTGTAGGAAAATTTGCAGGTGTGGATGCTCTGCAGGTTCTTGCTTTTCCACACTGCCCTGACTCCAAGCCATACTTCTGGGAACTTTCCCTCCCAGAGGAAGCAAGGCAGGGGCCAGAGGAGGGGATGCAAGGCTCAGGACAATGTCCCTGCAGGAATTCACCTGTGCAGAACACACCCAGGAGGCAGCTTTTCCAGGGATTTCTCACCAGGAAAGGGGAGCTGTGGAGGTAGGCACAGGCGAGGTCTTTGGAAAATGATGTCACCTCCTTTTACCCTACTTTGGTCTCTAAGGAATGACCCCAAAACACAGAGGGTCAGCTCATGACATGCAATTTTGGAGGCTTCCTTGGCTCAGCAGACCTTCAGCATCCTCCTGCCCCTCCTCATCCCTGGGCTTTGGCAATTCAGAGACCTGAAGCAATTAAGGTGTCTATAATTACCCACGATACCACGTCAGACAGCACATTTAACAATCACAGCTCAAGCACTGCAATCAGCAATTACCTCACATGCAGAGGCTGAACAATTCGTTATCCAAGGTCTCGTTTGCTTGGAGAAGTGACCAAAAGTGATTCCATGGGATGTTACCCTGGAATAGTTCACAATCCCTACCCAATCCTGGTGTGCGGGGGAGGCAGCATCGATCCTGACTGCGATCCCAGTGCTTTAACAGCAGCTTCACTGGAAGTGGCTTTTAGGGATGATGGAAACATCTGACTGTCACAATATTATAGGAATCGAGTGTGGGCACCATCCCTGGGAATTGATAGTTGAGATTCTTCGATATAAAGGCACAATAAATAATAGAGAAGGGACAAATCATTCATCTTCTCATTTTGAGACTCGCTGACTTGCAGGAGCCGTTCCTGGGCGTGCAGCTTTGGCTTTGCACAGATTATTCCCTGTTCTGAAGTGAAACATTTGCAGACTGACAAACAGCGCTGTTGTGTGGTTTGGTGGAGCGATGAACCAGTTCTCTTAGCAGTTCAGTATTCCGTGATCATCTTAGGAATGTTTTCTGTGGGGGTTTTAATGGCAGAGAAATACAGGCAGCATGAAGGGGATGAGCTGCACTGAGCATCCCTGCTCCGCCTTTGATGACTGTGATCCATTTGGGGAGTCAACAAAGATGGAAGAGAGAATAAATCTACCCTTCCATGGCCATCTTTATGCAGCCTAAAATAACACATAGGGTAATTTTCCTTCTTTTTCTGAAGCTGAGTGCTTTTTTGTGGATCTCCAGCCTGAGTTTTTCACTCGTGCAGCACACACTTGGAGCTGATAGCTCTCATCTTTTATGGCAGAAATTGCTGAAGCTGAGTAATTAAAGTTATTCTTGACTTCTCTTATTTACTGGAAACGACTGAGCTGAATCATAAAAGACTGAGGATTGTACTTTGAATGGTTTCCTGGATACTTTGCTCCTAGCAAGTAATTCCTTAATGGCATATCCACAACAACAACAACAACAAAAAATGTTCTGGAGTGGAATCTGGCGCTTGACTTGTGCTCTTTATTCCCTGGGGTGATCCCTGGTGGATGCACACCAAGGAAGGGCTGGTTTGCCAGGGTATTGTCCAAACCTCTTCCATCACTTTTGGCTTTCTCAATAGTATTTAAAATCTAATATTGCCAGAAAAAATAGAGTTTTGGCTTCTGTAACCACCTCATCCTCTTTTTTTTTGTGCACTGCACAACTTCACCGTCCCATCTGTTGCAGGGTGGAGCAGGTGCAGGGTGAGAGCAGCACCTCTAATGGGCAGTACAGTCATTCCCTGGGGTGGTGTGTATGAAATGAAATGAAATTCACAAATATGGTTGAATAAATTAAAAAAAAAACAACAAAATTTTGTTGTCCTGCAGTGTGGTCCCACCAAACCGTCCCCCTCATTTTGGTTGAGGTGATTTTACTTGTGTCCAAGAAGCAAAGGAGCTGGTTAGTGCAAAAAAACCAGTTTTCTGTGAGCTCAGACTGGAGGATGTTAAGCCTTTAAAAAAAGCCTTGAGAAGCAGAAGCACAGATTGTGATGTTTGGTGTAATTTATTAATATAGTTTATTAATCACAGAGGGGTTTTTTTACCCCCACCTTATTCCTCATTTATTTTTCAGACTCTCAGAAGGGTTTGGGTTGGAAGGGACCTTAAAGATCATTTAGCTCCAACTGGATATACACTGAGTTCCAAATTGGTGTTGTTTATTAATCACAGGATCATCTTTTCCTCACCTGGATTCCTCAGTTATTTTTGTTTTAATTTTCTCACTCTAAGGCTCTCCAAGAGTTTGAGCTCCTTCAGGCAAGGACAGAAATGTCACTGCAAAGCTGATTTGCTCCCAACAGGAAAATCTACCCTTGATCAGAGAGACAAAAACTGTGAAAAACACGAATTTGGAAAAACATGGCAGTTTTAGCAAATAGGCCTAAGTTTGCCGGGTGTGAAGTTGCTTTTAGGGGAGGGTTTTACTTTTGGGAAGGGAATTATTTTGCTTTATGCAGGAGGAGTGTGGGAGGGAGCACACCGAGGGTGATGCTGCCCAGAGAAAGGAGCAGCTCCAGGAGAGCTGTCCCCAGTTTCGTTGTGTTTGTGTTAATATAAATAATTCCTGCCTCCCACTCGGCCTCCCCAGGCATTGCCACAATGCTCAGTATTGGAAACATCCATTGCTTTATCCAGCCTCACAGAATAAGGGGTTTAAAGCGTTGTTAGATGAGATTGCTGTGGTTTGTTCGGTGGCTTCAGCGCTTCCTTTTGAATCCCTTAACGCGGTTTTTTTCCTGTTTTTTCCCTCCCCTCATAGTGCTCTCTATCACAGGATCCATCCGTTCCCACTTTGGTGATGGTTCTTGCACACAGGGAATGATTCCATGAGGAATCTCTGCTTTCTTTGCAGTGATGTCTCCTTTACTGCGCTGAATTCCACCTTAAAGAAATCATTGAGACATCACCCAGTTGAAAGTTACAAGTCTTCCTGCCTTTGCTGGGCTGTTTCCAAGGGGATACATCCCACCAGGGACAGGCAGAGCTGGAAGGAATCCTGTTTGCTAATTACTGCCACCGTTTAGAAACAAAAACGAGTCACAGGGCACCGCAGCGAATCCAACCCAAGGAACAATAAAACCTGAGTCCATATAATTGCCAAGGAAATGAAGACTGAATAGAACTTAAAGGCAATTAAAGCCTTTATTTCCATTGTATTATGGAATAAATACTCCAGGATATTTTCATTTGCTTCACTTTTTGTTTGCTCATGGGCTCTGCTTGTAAATGTGACTGGGATGTATGAGAACTCCTTAATTAACCTGTTTTCCTGGGCATCTCATGGTTTCTATGAAATATGTGTGCTGACAGCTCTGGAACAATAGTACAAATAGAAATGACAGATTTGTAAGCATTGGTCAACTAAAAACTGTTCAAGAAATGCAGTTTTTGAATTATTGGACCAGGCTTCTCTGCAAATTGGAATTCAATTCAGTTAATTGAATTTGCTGGATCTATGGCAATTTGCATAAAGTTATAATAAGAGCGTGGTTATCTTTGTAAAAGCTGCAGTTTCGGGATCTTATATTAAAAATGGAATAATATAATTTTTATTTTGTAATAGCCAAATGTAGCAATATCTCATCGACATGGGACCAAAATTGAAAAATGTGTTTTGCTCTCGATTACAAAGAAGTTTGTGTGCAACAATCCCAGGCAGCCCCTTGTGGATGCTGAATGGATTGTTTGGAAGTGGGAGCTGGTCTGTTTGTCCATCACATCCCAGTCCTTTCCTGTATCTTTGATTTCTTCCAGTCTGTATTGCATAAAGTAAATATAGCTTTTGCTGAAGGCCCGGAAGCAATTTCCTTGAAACAGGGGTGGCTCCCATTTCCTCCGTGCTGAGTCTGTGATCTGTGTCCTTGGGCATCCTCTGGACTGGGGATGAGTGCTGCAGGTATTTCCCTCAGCAAATCCCCCTCCAGACCTTTCCCTCCCCGTTCCTCCCCATCTGATGTGGCTGTTTGGGTACATCCCTGGGTGTAAATTCAGTCCCTGCACTCTCAGTGCTTTGTGCCATTCCCGGGGCTGTGCAGGGCTTCCAGTGAATCCTCACTGATTCACAAGGACCCTGGGGAAAGAATCTGCTTGCTTAAAGGTAAAAGTGGCAATTAAATACTTGTTGTGTTGACCTTAGGAACCGGTGGATGTGATGCTTAAATAAAACTTGTGTAGAGCAATAAATCTGCCGCTTGTGGAGGAGGAGGAGGAGGAAACATCTGTACAGCTGCCCTCACTGCAAGAAAATCCTGAGGAACTCTGTTTTCTGTTGGGGTCTTTGAAGTGGAGACTTCAAGAAGAGCCTGCTCCACAAAGATGAAACAGAGATTGAGTAAAGGTTTGGGTGGAGGGAAGCGAGGTGGTGCTTCAGTTCCATCCACTGCTTCCAGCAGGGCTGCAGAGCCTCAGCCCTCAGCACGGGCAGCATCCTGCTCAATTACAGGGATGTCTCCACTCATCCTTTATGCAGACAGGCTTGGAGGCCGTGAGCAGGGTTCATTTTGCACCATCCTCTGGGTGCCAGCGGGTTGGGAATGAGGATGGCTCCCCTTGGCAAGAGGTGCCGCGTGCTGCTCCCTCCCACCAGCACCGCTCGGCTGCTGCTGCTGCTGCTCCCCAAGGATGCAGAGCAGGGAGAAGCCTCCTGCACACCCCAGCTGAGGACACAGCAGCAGCAGGGACGTGCAGGCAGCAGGTCCTGCATGCCTTGTGCAGCCAAACAGGGCACAGAGCATCCCTGGACACCCCAATTTTCCTCCACTGGCTGCTCTTGGTGCTCTGTTCTGCTCTTTGCTGCACCGAGCTGGTGAGACAGAATCCTCTGCTCAGAGCTCAGCAGTTCTGGGTTTTTCTTTTAGAGGCACAGCATTGATTCTTTAAGGAAATCACCCCTCCTCGGGACCAAACAGTTTCTGCAGAAGTTAAAGATGTTCTCGTGCAGGATGGCACTACCTCGCCTCAGAGCCAGACATCAATAACACTCTCCGAGAGCAAGCAGGAGCAGGTCAGCCAGGTATAGCAGGGGCAAAAGGAGGACAAATTATCTGGCATAAGTAGAATTTTTCTGGCTGTTGCTTTCTCTGGTAGAATATAGAAATTATTTTGGACAGAGCAGCTTTCATTGGCGTCACTGGGACGGAGGGGTGGGACAGTGCAGTGCCTGATGCCTTTCATTGTGCTTTCAAACTGCTGAGCTTTGTGGCTTTAACATTAATTTCTTTCATTTAAATGCTGAGAAGTGAGTTCAGAGGTTAAGAGAAGGATATGCTTTGCCCAGGAAGACTTTTCCCGTTGGTTCCTTGGAGTGTTACGAAAGCAGAAATCAGAGTTGTGGGATAAACGGCTGAAACTTTAAGTGTTTGCTTTTATTCTTACAAATACTTTGTAGCATCCAGATAACTCTATACTTAATAAAACAAAGCACAGAATTCTAGATATACATATAGAAATGTATAGAATGCATTTATTAGTGTACATATATTTATTTACACCCTGTGAGCAGCCTCAGCGACTTACAGGAGGGCATTACCCGATGCTGTGCTCACAGAAAGAGTTGTCTCTGCTCTTCAGCAGCACCCACCGATGGCTGAGGGCTGCACCCCTCCCTTCTCCCTTGATCCACGTGCTGATCCTTCCTGCAGCCTCCTGGATCCCGTCTGGCCAAGAGCACCAGTCGATATCTCTAAAACCAACCTCATATTTCGGGTCCTGCCCCGATTTTTGCAAGGCCCTTACGGTTCCTGAGTGCTCTTGGTGACACTGAGGGTTGATGGCAGCGCGTGTGCGGGGCAGTGGACTTTTGGGGACGTTGTGTGGCGTTAGGAAAAGCCACTCTGCAGTTTCTTGTGCCTGTCAACACAGTGGGTTTAATGCTCTGTCCCTGGATTTTGGCTTCTTCTGGCTGAAGCTCAAAGCCTTGGAGCTGGAATTGGTCTGATTTGAGGAGCAGGGGAGCTGCACAAGTTGCAAGAAATTCTGCAGATGATTTTTCTGCAGATGATTTTCATCCTGGATAGGCACTAAGTCAAAGCAGAGAAAAGCACAGCGTGGGGGTGTCCCAGGGAAAGGACAGGGAATACTCTCTTGGATTTGGCTGGGGAGAACAGCATGGACGTGTCCCAGGGAAAGGACAGGGAATACTCTCTTGGATTTGGCTGGGGAGAACAGCGTGGGGGTGTCCCAGGGAAAGGACAGGGAATACTCTCTTGGATTTGGCTGGGGAGAACAGCATGGATGTGTCCCAGGGAAAGGACAGGGAATACTCTCTTGGATTTGGCTGGGGAGAACAGCATGGACGTGTCCCAGGGTAAGGACAGGGAATATTCTCCTTGGATTTGGCTGGGGAGAACAGCATGGAAGGGTCCAGGGTAATGACAGGGAATACTCTCTTGGATTTGGGTGGAGAGAACAGCATGGGGGTGTCCCAGGGTAAGGACAGGGAATACTCTCCTTGGATTTGGCTGGGGAGAACATCCCAGGAAAAGCAGAGCAGCAGTGTCTGGTGACCTTTGTGCTATGGGTGTTCCAAGGAGTCTGAGGGGTGGAATAAGGAAGTGTAACACGGATTGAGCAGGGATGATGGAATTTCCATGGAATGTTACACCTGTGCCTCGGGAACGGGCGTCCTGCCCTGCCCAGGCACAGCGGGGATGGGTTGGGAAGCTCTCGGAGTTCAGGGTGAGCCGTGAGGGGCAGGTTCCTTGTTCCCAGCGTTTTTCCCCACAGAAAGCAGAACTTGCTCTCGTTTCAGAATGAAAGGCATCCCCAGTGAGCAGCAGCGAAAGGGCTGATAGGAGGATTATGGAAATAATGAATTTTCTTAGGAATGTTGTAATTTCAGCGTTTCTGTAATGATCAGGGGTAGTGCTTCAGCACAAATCATGTTACCAAACCCCAGGGGGTTCTCAGTAAGGCTTCTGCAAATATGCACATTTTCCTTTCAAATGATAAATATCTGTATATTTAAATATACAGATACATCTCCCTTCAAAATAATAAATAAACCCACACTGAGGTTTTGCTTCTACATTAACAGGTCCAAAGCTTTCACATTAAGAGGTTTTTTTTTTATCTTTTGCTGAACTTGGCCCCTCTGCCAAACTTTCCTAAGCAAAACTTGACCACTATAACATGAATTTTCTAAATAATATTTTTATGCTTGCCACAACCCAACCTGGCCTTGGACACATCCAGGGATCCAGGGGCTGCCACAGCTTCTCTGGGCACCCTGTGCCTCACCAGCCCCACAGGGAGGATTTTTTTTTCCTAATATCTGAAACCTGAATAAGAATAATGATGATGATGATGATAATAATAATAATAATAATAATAATAATAACCTGAAGCCATTCCCCCTTTTCCTGTCACTCCAGGCCCTTGTGATTAGTCTCTCTCCATCTCTCTTCTTTTTCAATGGAAAAGGAGAGAGGTGGGGACAGGAGCCCCCAGCAGATGGAATAAAATAGGGGATTATCAGCTTTATGCTCACAAAGCTGTAAAAATTATTAAGTGAAAGATTTCTTTAATGATTTCATAAAGAAATCCCTGGTATTTTTAAACCCCTGAGGAACATGGCAGAAAACAGTAGTTTCTGTATCCTTTAAATGCTTTATTGCACATAATTTGTAGCCCTTTATTGCTGAGAGCAATAGATACCATCTCCGATTTCCCCTGCTTTAGTTTTGGTAATGTCACTTCTGATTAAACTTCGAGGGTGTCGTATCTTGAACCATGAAATAGTTAAATTTTTTATGAGAGTGATGAAAACCCTATTGCTTTTGGGTTTCAGAGTATCAATAGCCCGAGCTGAACAAGGCAGACCTCATTCCCAGGAAGCACCAGTGCAGGATCTGCCCTTTTTCTGTGGTGTTTTTCCCAGCTTGGGAATGTACATTCATTTTAAAGGAAAGCATCTTTGCGTCTTTCCAGCCACCCAGGCTCTGGGGCCGTGGTGGGATCTTGGATTTCTCGAAGCTGTTAATTCCTGAGCTGCAGTTTTACCTCTTGGCTTCAGCAACATCCTGCATTTGGCTTGGAACCAGGGATAAATCAGGAATTCTGACTGTTGAGCTCAGCAGTGCTCAGTCTGTAGTGCCAGTGGTGCAGCAGAAGTTCTGTGGCACAGGGGGAGGCCAGCTCTGCATCACAGGTAAGGTTTGCCTGGATTTATTGCCCCGAAAGGCTTTTTTAGACCTCTGTTGCTGCAATTAAAAGCTCCAAATTCTCAAGGAACCCTTAAAGCAGTTTCCTTACACAGCAAAGGGCTGCGCCATTACCAGCCTGGATCTGGGTATGGAAAAATGGGGATTTAAAGCCAGAGGGAAGCACCAGGAGGAGACCAAAGGAATGAAGTGTCTAATGGCAAGACACGAAATGCAGCAGGGCAGGATTTACAGAAGCTGGCTGTCCCAGGCAGTTGGCAAACACACTGAAGGAGGCAAATCTAAGGTTTGCCAGAAGGAAACCCCGTATCAGGGGACAGGAGTTCAAGCGCTCTGCAAAGGAAATGTAAATAAGGCAATCTTGGGTCTAAGAGGGCTGTGGGCAAATGAAGTGCACAGGAACAGCTTCGTGCCAGGGATGTGGATGTGTTGTGTGTGGGGAAATAGGGAGTGTAGGACCACTGGGAGGAATTTGGGAACAGCTGCCACACACACTGGCAAGTTCCTGTGGAAAGGATTATGAAACTTCAATGGTTTATAGTGAGAAGAGACGTTTAAGAGGAAATTAATTGCCTTTAGCTGCTTTTTGATGTTTAAATGTGTTTAAGAATATAGGTATAATCTAAAAAAATAGAATGAAAAAGCAGATCCTGCGGTCTGGGGATGAGCGGTAACACTCCAGGGGTGTGTGGGGATCTGGCTGTGGAAAAGGCAGGATCCTGGCTATTTCCTGGGCAGGCTTTGGTAGATACCAGTGAGAAAAAATGTACATCAAGTACACAGTGAAAGCACGTGAGTGTGCGGGATGTGAGAGTCCTTGTAGGAGAGCAGGGCTGGTTGGTGTGGGAGTGATGCCCTCACAGATTGGGGTCAGTGTGTTTAGTGATGAGACCTTGTGCTTCAGTAAAACCCAAAGCATCTTTCTGTGAGCTGCAGGCAGCAAAATGTGTTTAATGCAAGGTCCACCCTAAGCCAGGTCCCTAATTAGCTGTGGTGCTGATAAACCCATCCCCTCGCAGCCCTCCCGGAGATGCAGAGGTGCTGAGGTGTTGTTTGTGCCAGCTCTGGGTGTGTTACTGGGAGAGGGAGCTGTGATGCTCAGGGGATGCAGGGCAGGCACCTTCTGGGCGCTGTTCCCTCGGGGAAACACACTCGGTTGTTGTCTCAAGCTTTTTCCAAAGAAAACACCTGCTGTCCCAAGCTTAGAGAGTGCCAAACCCCTGAAAATAAACACATATTACAGGTAAAATTGTGCCAGCGAGGGGAAAAGCAAACTGATATTAAAGTAATGAAACACCACACAAGCTACAACTCAGCAAACAGCTCTGAGTGCTCGTGTCGTGTTACATTTGTGCTAAGAGATGTTATAAAATTACTCTGGCTTTCTGCAGCTTCCATCTTTATGGATTATTGTGTGAGGTATGTGACAAAACTCCAGTCCCAGCCGAGATTTTCCTCAGGAACACAAGCTCGAGTCTACAGCTATTGCTGTCCTGGAACTTGTCCCCAGAACAGAGCTGGTGTCCTGCGAGATAAAATCCGCAGTTCCCTGAGTTCTCCGCATGAAAACCAAGTGTGCCGGTTTGGCCAAAATTTAGTAATATATCCCCTGAGAGAAAACCAGGTTACAACCACCCTTCCCCCCACAGGGTTCGGGAAAAAGGAAATTTTTCCTCGAAGGAAAGTGAAAGAGATAAAAACTGTTTATTTTAACAAACACACAGGAAAAGGATAATGATGCTAAATAATGAAATGAAATCTCTCGCTATAGAGAGAAACCTGGGAAGATTTCAGAGTCCTTCTGTAGGTGTGGTGTCTCTCCTCCTCGGAGCTGGTCGGTGAGGGCGTGGGCCCACCCCCGGGCCTCGGGGAGAAAATTCTCCTGAATATGTTCTGATGTTGTTGAAACCGTTCAGAAGAGAAGAAGGGAAAAACCAAAGTCCCAGGAAACAAAGTTCAGCTCTCTGTCTCACGCCAAGAGGAAAGAAGAAACCCAGCTGGCTGAAGGAAGCGAGCAGGGTGCTCCCTCTGTGTTCCTGCAGCCAGAGAACACAGAGGAGCGTAATCTCTGTGTCCTTGAGAAGCTGCTTTGAAAAGCTCGTTTGGTGTTTTTTTTTTTTCTTCAAGCTCAGTTTAAAGGCACAGAAAAGTCACAAAATTACTTTTTGGACATAGAGCATGATAGGGGATACACATGACAGAGTCACCGCAAGACACCAAGCAGCCGCAGTTGATCAGAAGCTCTGGGTTGTCCCAGCAGTGTCTGGGCGCGTTTGTGACGTGTGAGGGGAGAGCGGCCGAGCTGCGGAGTCAGCGGCAGCGCCCTGCGCGGGAGCGGCCCGGCCTGCGGGGCTCCGTGCTGCGGGCAGGCTGCAGTCTGCAGGAACACACAGCCGCGGGGCAAGTCCAGGCTGTAACCCAGGCTGGCTTAGGCTGCGCCCATGGTTCTTGACGTGTTAAAAAGCTGAGTTAAAGTTAGGGTGAGCTGCGGAATTTAGGCAGCGTGGGAATTAAAACCACACCGTGTCACGTGTATATTTAAACACATAATTTCATTTGTCTTCATGGCTTGACAGGTGCACTGATTAGGGCAGAAAGCTTCTGTTTTTAGCTGCAAAGTCAGGGGATGTGGTTTAGTGAATTGTTATGATGCTTTTGGATGCTGAGTTTGTTTGTTACAGCCCTTAAACTGTGACGTTCAACAATTGGTCCAGCATTACTGAAAATGAAGGAGTGGTTTTTAAAAAGATTATTTGAATTTTTTTTTTCAAAGCTGAGCTTTGAAAAAATTAATGTATTAAAGAGCAAAAGGCTGCACACAGTGCGGGCTCTCCCAGGGATTTAGCACAGGCTGGGTTCAGGTTCAGTTCCTGGGCACCAGTTTAAAATACAACTGCTTCAGAACTTACTTCACCTCTCAGTGATTTGATAAATAATTCTGGAAGGATCTCTGAAGTTTTGCAAGTGGGGCATGAGAAGCTAATGAGGTCAGGTGGCTGATGAACTTCTCTGCCTATAAATTATGGATTTGAGGAGGTTTGATGAAGCTGTGTGTCTGTGTGTGTGTGTGTGTGTGTGTGCTCACCATCTGCTCCCAGGAGAGGGAGGGTGGAGGGTCATTAAACCATAATGGGGTTTAGTGGGGTGGAAGTGTCAGAGACAGCCCAGTGACCACATCCCAGATGGAAGGAACAGGAAACAATTTAAACCCTCTGCAGAGCTGGAAGGGGCAAACACCACGGGAAGCAGCTCATGATGCAGGGATGTGCTGCAGCCTCGGAGGAAAACAGCTGGGGGCCCACAGAAATGAGGAATATTGGGGTGACTCTGTAAAAGTTATTTCTCGTTTGACTCCTTCCAACTTCCTCTGGGTGAGCAAGAAAGGCAGGAAGGTCAGGGAGAAATCCCCAGCTGGTTTATGAAAGTTGAGATTCCAGCCTGTACTGTTTAACATGAAGATAAACTGTATGGCTGGTTCTTCGTAGGTTAAAGCCTCTTGATTATACTGAATATCTCCTTCCCAGTATCAAATGGAGGCAGCATTTTCAAGTTAAAGACCGATCCAAGAGGGTTAACAAGGTTTTTGCATTTTCCAGACATGCTAACACTGCTGCAGCCTTAAATGTCAATTGATTTAGAATATCTTTTAACCTTATGTCAATACTGGGGTTTAGTATAATTTTCCCACAAGAAATCTCCAGAGGGATCTCTGTGCTTGCTATTAGAGTTTACTTTGAGCCTGTTTTTGCCTTAAATGCTGTTTTTTTCCACATGCTGCCTGGGTGTTACATGTGTAAAGTTGTGTTTTCATTACAAGCTGCTGTGTAGCATCACTCTCAGAGCAGCAGCCAGGACGTCAGGAAACATCTTTGAAGCCTTTTTCCTCTGGCACTACAACCACAAACGTGTGTTTCCTACCTTTTTATACCAAATTACTGTGATGTGTCCCCAGGCTGAGGTTGGTGATTATAAGTGAGCGTTGTGACAGGCTTTTAGTGGGCTGCTCTGGGCCCAGCCGCTGAAAATCAACCTTTTGGAAGGTGTATCAAGGCAGATTCTCAGAGTGATCGTATTCAGCTCCTTTCTGTTTGAAACGTGTGTTTGGGGTCAGGTCTGTGCCGAGCATTGGGGGCACATCCAGCTCTGGGACCCCCAGCACAGGAGAGCCATGGAGAGAGTCCAGGGGACAGAGCATGGAGATGCTCCAAGGGCTGGAGCCAGGCTGGGAGAGCTGGGGGTGCTCACCTGGAGAGGAGAAGGCTCCAGGGAGAGCTCAGAGCCCATTCCAGGGCCTAAAGGGGCTCCAGGAGAGCTGGAGAGGGACTGGGGACAAGGCATGGAGGGACAGGACACAGGGAATGGCTTCCCACTGCCAGAGGGCAGCAGGAGATGGGATATTGGGAAGGAATGAGGGTGGAGAAGGGCTGGGAGGGAATTCCCAGAGAAGCTGTGGCTGCCCCTGGATCCCTGGCAGTGTCCAAGGCCAGGCTGGACGGGGCTTGGAGCAGCCTGGGACAGTGGAAGGTGTCCCTGCCCATGGCAGGGGTGGCACTGGATGAGCTTTAAGGTCCCTCCCAACCCATTCCATCATTCCAGGGCGATCTCCCTGTGTCAGTTCCCCAGTCCTGTCCCTCATGGGGCTGCAGCCACGAGCAGAGACCGTCCCAGCAGCCCCGTGTGCTCCTGAGCCACGGCATCGCCTCATCCCAGACTCTGAGGCAGCTGCAGCGCTGCTCCCAGGCAAAAGGAAATGTTCTTGATGAAGCTTTTGCAGTAAATTTTAAATGTTGGTCAGGATTCATGGAAGTTGCCTGAATTTTTAACTGCATTCAAATTAACCCCTGCGTGGTTTTTTAATAGTTTCCCTGAGCTTCCTGGCTAGCTGGAGGAACATTTCTCTGAAGGAAAATGTGGAAACAACCAATGGCCGTGTCTTCATCAGAATGAAATGAAATCGTTTCACATCTGGGTTTAAAGGCAGACAGAACTTTCTAAAAGTAATTGATCTTTGTATACAGTTTAATATCCTTACAAACCTCGAAGTCTGAGGGCTGCTGGGCTTGAGAACTTTTGCAGAAGGAGCAGACAGATAAACTAAGGGACATTTAAAAACCAACAACTTTGTAGGCTGAAATTAAACATTTTTATGTCTCCAAACTCAAAACAATTCAGTTTTCAGTGCCTGCTGTGCCTTTACTGGGATTTTCTCTCTTGTGTAGTGATCTAAAAAGAAAATTAAGAAGAAGAAATAATTCTCTTGATTGAAATACTTATTTTTCCTTTTTTATCTATAACTTCTGGCTTATTTCGGGTGTTTTATGGAGTCCCCCTTGATAAAGTGATAATCATGAAATACAGGGGAATGTACTGGTTGTGCTTTAATTAAAATAAAATTAAATAAGGGCTTCTGGTTAAACACTGGCAAAGGCTTATATAGCAAGTGTAGTTCTATTTCAGTGGGTATCCTATCCCTAGAATTGATGTAACTGATCCATTTAATGATGCAGGTATCGATCATTTATTTCTTCTTCCGTCTGGTGACATTTGTGTTATTTCCAGTATGGTCTTATCCAAAGCCCCTTGGAACTAATCGTGGCCATAAACTGGGTGATTTCTGCTCCCTGGCTGTAGCTCCCAGTCGCTGCTTTAACTGTCTGAACGGGAGATAAGTTAACACACTACTGTTGTAACTTAAATTGTACAACTGGAGTTTTACTGCATGCAGTAAATTCTTATCTAGCCAGCCAGAAATTCCCATCTGGAATCTCGATCCCTCCTCTGGTGCTGTTTGAGTCTCCTGGCAGAGGTAGCGTGGCTTTGCCTCCAGTGCCTGCTCACGCTCCTGCTTCCTACCCCAAACTTCAAACCCATGGTGACATTTTTACCCCTCCTTTTCTCAGCCTTCATGTTCTAATTCCATACCCTGTTTCCTGGTTTTGAACTCTTATTTTACCTTCAATTCAAGATGTTGCAATTTTATTTTTTTTAAAAAAAAAGGAATTGTCCCAGAATCACCCAGACATGACGAAGAAATTCTGCCAAATATTGGATGTATTGAATTTGAGCTGGCAGCTCCATCTATACAGAAGGAAAAGTGGAAAATACAGAATAGGGCTGGAAATAAGTTGGCACCTAAAGTTAAGATAAAGGTTGAAAAGCTGGCACTTAGCATTTTTAGAGGTATTAAAATGGGGTTTAATGGGTTGGTTTGACACAGCACTAGGATGTGTGGCTTTTATGGGGTCCAGCTGGTTGCTGTGCCTCTCTGCAACCTGGATGGGGATGAATTCCCAAAATCAAGGAATGGTTTGGGTCAGAAGAGGCCTTAAAGCTCAGCTCCTTCCAGCTCCCCTGCCGTGGTTCCCTTGACGTGGTTGTTCCAATCCAGCCTGGCCTTGGACACTTCCAGGGATGGAGCATCCAAAGCTTCTCTGGGCACCCTGTGCCAGGGCCTGAGAGTAAAGAATTCCTGCTGCCCCTTTGGAGAACAGGCTGAATTTGGTGTGAACTCCCCTCTTTATTCATCCAGACTCAGCCCATGCGAGGTGGGAGAAGAATCTGCTGCTCAGGGAAGGGCTCAAAGCAGAGAAAAGCTTTAAAATCTGCAGGTGGCTTTGGTGTCAGAGGGCAGTGTGTGCATCCAGACCCAGCCTCAGGTCCCTCCTGGCTCCTTTCCTCTCCTCCTGTGCCTTTTGAGGAGCTCTTGGCAGCTCCTGCAGGGACCTGGGCAGGGAGAGCCCCTTCCCAGAGGCAGCAGGAGCAGGTTCTGCTCATCCCAGCCCCATCCCAGCCCCATCCCAGCTCCATCCCAGCCCCATCCCGGGGTCTCATTGCAGGGTGGAGGGATAGGCAGAGCCCTAGGCAAGGGATAAGAGGAACACACATTTCTGTTCACCCCTTTTGAAGCTGTTACACGCAAATCAATGCCTCAGCCGAGTCTGCAAACCTTGTTTCCTTTCATCTGCTGCCTATGACAAGAAAACCAAGGGCTTAACGTGATCTCTCAGTAAATCCTGGTGCAGCCATCCAGCCATTCCTGAAATGCCGTGGAGCTCGGCTCGTTTGACGTAGTTATCCACTGCGGAGATGATCCTTGTTTTGTCTGGCCAGGGGCTGATTCCTTCAATAATTGATATTCCAGATTGCAAACAAAGCTGTGTGCAGCGCCCCTTCCTTGGCTCCCTCTGCCAGCTGCTCAGCACATTCCAGCTTGAGAGCCTCTGGCAATGAGGGAGCTCACAGGAGTCTTATTTATTTATTTTTCCTACGCTTAGTCCAAGGATGTCTTTAAAAAAACACACTCGTTCTATAAAAGACGGCAGAGGCAGGAAAAGGCAGTAATTTCGTGTAATCTGCATAGTCAGTGTAGGGAACTGCCAGAGTGTTTGCAGCCCTCTAATAGGGATCGTAAACACGCAGTTTATGGTGTTCTGCTGGAGAACAGCTCCCATAAATTACACCCAGTGCAATTTCTTTGTTTTCATTCTGAAGTTTTATTTCCTTTTATGCTTAGTAATTAAATCGGAGCGGGAGGATTGTGTTGGGGGCACCAAACAATAGCAGGGCTTACAGGGAGGTGTCACCAGAGTCACTTAATTCTGCTGCAGTGGTCGGTCTGTCAGCCACAGGTCACGGCCCTGGGATGGGTCACCTCCCCTGGAACAGCCAGGAGCTCCTGCCCTACTCTTACCTCAGAGGGTTCAGCCAGAGTTTTAAAATCCTTTCCCAGAGATTTGTTGTCAGCATCTCCAAGGAGCTCCCAGGTGCAAAGCCCACACGGCCACGGGCAGGTGGCTCTTGCTGGCCAAAACCTGCGGCCACCCCAGGCACCCACTGCTGTGCCCAGGGCAGTTTCCAGCTGCAGCTGTGGGGGTTTGGAGTTGCTAACAAAGGTCCTGTGTACTGAGACACCAATTTGTTTTCTGTTAGATCCCATTTATGCCCTGAATTCCAACCTGGAATAACCCCAAACCATGTTGCTGCCTGAGCAGCAACGCTGCTTCTCTTTCCACACCAAACCCCAAAGAATCTGCTGCTCTGTCTGAGCTGCGCTCAAGTGAACAGATGCCTCCAGTGCTCTTCCATTGGCTGCTTGGCTTCATTTTGGAGGATTTGTCTCCCAGTGGGAGGGAAGATGTTGTGTTCAGGCCACGCTGAAGACTTGAGCAGTTCAGTGAACTGATGTCAGGGCTAAATTAGTCTGTTCTGTAGGGCCGTGGTCAAGGCTGGAGCTCCGTAGCCCTGATTCCCTATCAGTGTTCTTGGAGAGAAGCTCAATTTTTTATGAAAAGAACAAATTTAAGTGCAAACCCAGGCTATTCCATAGCAAAATATCACCTACTGGATCTTGACTCAGCTGTGTCTTTAGTTTAGATCTGCAAGGAAACAGTGACCTCACCATTTCTGCAGTCTCAAAAACCCCACAGGATGCTCAGGAATGGTGCTGTGCCTTCACTTGATATCCCAGGAGTGATCCTGGCCTCGCTGCTGGAAATAATCCACAGATAATGGGAGGAAAAGCAGGCTTGGAGTCTGTAAATTCTGTGTTTGGCTGCGTTGTCTCCCTGTGTGGGTTCTGTAGTTTCACAGCAACAGCTGAGCTGCTTGGCTGGGCACCATGAGCTGCTCCAGCTCTGCATGGAAGAGAAACGGAGCACCCCGAGCAGGAGAACTGCTGAGAGCAGCAGGGCTGGAGGCAGGGGCCTTCCAACACACAAAAAAATGGGATTTAATGTGGTAAAGAGGATGGCAGGCAGGTGGGAGGAGTGGCTGTGAGGGAGCCCGTGTGGTCTGGGCTTGTCCTGGGCAGGAAGGCAACCTGAGGAGCAAGGAATGCCTTCTGACATCTCCCATCACACTTGGGCCAGGGCTCATTTGTGGCTCAGCACTGCCAGCTCCCCAGGATGGGATGGTTTGTGTCTCTCACAAAGCTCTCAGCAGCCCCGGTGTGCTTCCAGTGCTCACAGGAGCCGCTGGCACACGGCGTGGCTCGGCTGCACCAAGGGCTCTGGGCTGGGCTCGGGCTGGCACCATCTCCTGCCCAGCCTGCAATGTGCAGCAGAGCAACCCCAGCTCCAGCCTGGCCCCTCTGGGAAACACATTCCAGCTCCAGGACAGCCTGGGAGCTCGGATGTGCAGCATTTTCTTATTTTCATATAAAAGGTGTGAAGTGTACAGGTGTTTTTTCTTTCTTCTGCACTCAGGTCTGGTCTCCCTGCCCTGAGCTCTCAGATCTCCCCAGAGCCTTCTCTTCTCCACACTGTATATCCCCAACTCCCTCAGTTCCAGGCAGTCTTTAAAATGAACTTTGAAGGGAAAACAAAACACTAAATAATCACGTAACAGGGATATCAAAATGATTGGTGCGTTTTGGTTTTTTTCCCCTTCCCTAGATGATTTTTGGATTTAACAAAACAGTTAAAAACATTTGAGGTCCAAGCATCTCAATTATCTGGGTTGGGAGCCTTCTGCCAGTAATAGGTGATGAGGGAATTGTTGTTTTGATGGCCTCTGTTCCCAGGAATATACAGAATGCTGGCTTCTCACCAGCTTCTCAAAGTTAATAAACTTGCTTGTTCTTCTTCTTCTCCAAGTTCCATTTTGTACTCTTAAGAAACCTCCAATTTGTGCCTCTGAAGGAAGGCAAAGCTTTCTTTAGCACGAGTGTGTGTGTGTCCAAAGGGCTGGAATCTCCCTGAGGAACTCCTGTGGAGACAGCTCTCCTTTTGTCTTTGAAATCAAAGGGATTATTTTGTAAGCTCCAGAAGCGAAAAGTAAAATGTCGTTAAGATGCTGATTTTGGAGATGATACACAAGTATCTTCAATATTTTCACGTAATTTTTTTGTCTCCTGGACAAGATGCTGCTGTCTGATAATGTGGGGTTTGGGAAGGGACCAATTCAAAAGGGAATGATAACTTTGAATGTTGCTTATCTGTGTTTGTTGAGAGAGTGAAACTGCCTTGATTCCTTATCTTAAAGCAGTGATTTAGGGATAACAGGAATTTCCTTGGCAGCAGGGTCCTGGGAGCCTTGTTCCTGTGGTGCAGCATTCTGTCAAACTGAGACAGCAATAAATTAACCCTTATTTCTTTAGGAATTTCATGCTCAAAAGTCAGCTGGAGTTTATTATTCCACTTTATCTAACAATTTTTTTTTTGCATCAAGGAGTTTTCCAGTGTGGCTGTGTGCTCTGGTGGGAAGAGGCTGCTTGGAGACCAGGATGGACTGGGCTGGATGGTCTCTAATCCAGGGCTCTCACTGAGAGCTTTGCTATCAGAAAAAAAAACAAAAAAAAAAAAAAAGGGGAAAAAAAATTGGACATGTAATGGTCCTCACGGACCATTTCTGTGGATGATGGACCAGTGATATAGTTAGGAGAAAAGAAGAAAAGAAGTGCACTCAGGGAACACCAACTCAAATATCTTTTGCTTTTTTGAGTTATTTTACTAACCCTAAAGCTGGCGTTTTTTTGAGGTTTATAACTTATTGCTTGGCTATATGGGATAGCCACTCACTTTAACCTACCAAAACACTGCCCTGGAAATGTCACTCGGCATGAAGTTGGAAATTGGCTTTAAATTGGTGAGTTTTAAGGTAACTGTTCCAGACAATCGTTAGTAAAAGTCTCTCTAAAAGAGGATAAATTCGAATTTGTAGAAAATGACAGGCTAGGAAGTTTCTCTGCTTGTGGCTTTTTATTATGATAATGTTACTCCGTGTTGGAGCAGAGTGCCTCAGAATCTGTGGGCTGTTTGTGTGTGGATGTTCTCTGGGAGCTGCTGCTCAGGTGAGCATTTCTCCGCGCGTCCCTTAATGGAAAAGGTAGAACAATAAAGAGTGAGCCCTAATTAACACCTGCAGCCTTAATTCAGATTCGCCTCCAGCCACCCTGCTCTCCTTCCCTGGAGATGATTTATCCTTACCCATTATCCAGGTTTTCCAGGGCAGTTCTGAGTTTCCTGAGGGCGAGAGACACTGAGCGAGGGGTGTGATGGTGCAGTTAGTGTGTGATTAAAAACCTTTAATTACTCTTTTTTTTTTTTTTTCCTGTGGAAAACTGTGCTGTGATTCACAGGTTTGGGATGGATTCACATGTTTGGGATGGATTGATGCTTCCATGGAGCTTTCAGTGGTGACCCAGGTGTGCAGGGAATCCTGAGACACCGTGAATGTTGAAGGAATAATCCAGTCCCTGTAAATCAGGTTTTAAGCCGTGGCTTTAGGTTCTGCATAAAGATGAACTGGGAATGTTGCTTCTAGACTGAGTCAGAAAGGGATGGTGTTGGTGAGGGCTATTTCCATCTTTAATTCCATCAGCAGGGCAGCCTCTCCCTGTCTGCCCCACTGCTGGCAGGGCTGTCCTGCAGCCGGGTTGTTGGGAATATGTGGGATGAGCATAAATTAGGGAGCACTTACACCAAAAAAACCTACACGGAATAAAGAGTATTTAAACTCCAGAGGCTGTAATTCATGGCTGCGGGCGCTTCCTGAGTGTTTCCATCAGGGAACTTTGCCCGTGCTGTTGGAATTCTGTTTATTGTGTGCATGGGGGGGATGCAGCCCGTGTGAGGACGGAGCTGTGGCAGGCATGTGGCAGCCTGGACGTGGCTCGGGCACAGCTCACCAAAGGCCTGACAGATACAAATGGCTGGGTGAGCTGGGAAATTCCATCTGTTGAGCTGCTGTAACTTCCCTGGCCCAGGGAAATGAAATCTCTATCCAGTGGATGGGAATGAGCGCCCAAAGGGGAAACACAGTGTGAAATCTGACATTGTTTTCTCAGACAACTAATTCTTGGGACAACCCGGACTGGATTTTGCCTGGAATCCACAATGGGGGAAAGCCCAGAGTGGATTTTGCCATTTGGACAACACTCTCAGGGACAGGCTGGGATTCTTGGGGACTTGATGATGTTTGTGGGTCCCTTCCAGCTAAGGCTATTCCATGATTCCCATTTATCACAGGCACATCTCCAGAACGTGCCGTGTGTGTGTGTGTGTGTGTGTGTGTGATTGTTTTATCAGGCACAGGGTGCCTGCAGCTGTTCCACGATGTGGGAATTGTGTGTGAGTACAACTCCAGAAGGGATAATTTCAGCACTGAGCTAGATCAGGATCTGACAGACGTGCTGTGAGAGAGGAGAGCTCTGTGGGAGATGCCACAGGCGTGTGCCCGCTGCCCTTCATCTCCCCGAGCCTTCTTTGCAAATTCCCTTTTTTTTCCCCCTTACACAAAAGGGAAAGCTCCTGTGTGTCTAAAAACTTACAACAACAACAAAAAACAGCAAAAAAACCACCCCTTGTTTTTTGAGTGCTGAAAAAGAAATCAATGTGCTCACGTCAGAAAAGGATTGCTGCGAAATTTGCACTTTTGGGGGCACTTCTTTCAGGCACCTTCTATTTTTGGCTGTTCAGCTTTGCGGGTCACTGATTGCAGCTGCTGGAGAGAGCCTGGGCCTCTCCTGACACACAGCCCTGCATTCAGCAGAGGGTTCAGAGCTGGATCTGGGTTAGAAGGCTGAGGTTTTGCTGAATCTAGGCCATGGCTGGTGTTCAGGAGGTGGGAGCTGCCCGTGCCCAGATGCTGCTCCTCTGGAATAGCTCTGTTCAATTCCTTTCACAGACAAAGCAATTTTCTTTCATTTAGGAAAAGCCTTATTTGCCTATTGTGCAAAGACACCTCATTGCTTTCGCTCCCTGACCAAAGCTGAACACTTTCTTTAACCATCATTTATAGAAGTTGGCTCCATGCTCCAATTCACTGCATCAGTCTGAGTGACTTCCAGCTACCAGAGGCTCAGGGTTATCCTTATTCCAGTTTCTGGATCAGACAGGGAATGACCTCTCCTTGTAACAAGCAGCAGCAGGACTGGAGAACCCCAGGGTTTGAAATTCACTCCGTCACCTTCAAAATATTGGCGCTTCTGGAAGCAAAACCCTGTTTTGTGTGCTCAGTATCTGGACTGGAATTTAGCTTACAAATCACTCAGGAACATCAGGAATGTGGTGTTTGGAGAGATGGAAATGGAGAACAGTGTTCTGGTGTAGCTTTGCAGGCTGTTTGTAGTACCTTTACTGGGGGACGGCCTCTTCTCTGAAGCAACGAGCGACAGGACAAGGGGACACGGCCTGGAGGTGCACCTGGGGAGGTTCAGGTTGGATGTTAGGAAAAATCCCTTCACTGAAAGAGTGGTGAAACATTGGAACAGGCTATCCAGGGACGGGGTGGAGTCCCCATCCCTGGAAGTGCTCGAAAAATGAGGAGATGTGGCACTTTGTGATATTGTTTTGTGGCGGTGTTTGGTCAAAGGTTGGATTTGATGATCTTGGATGTCTTTCCAACCTTAATTATTCCATGATTCCACTAAGACTCCCAAAGCACCTACCAACCCCCTCTTTAAAGGACAGACACCTTTTTGTAGGTGTGCATTAGACGGTATCTTCACCTTAAGAAAAAGAGGGTATTTTGGAACCTCAGAAAACTTTCTGTGGTTTGTTTTCAACCTTTTTTTTTTTTTTGTGTGTGCAGACGAGTTGAATTTGAGCTCTATTGAACTTCTATAAAACTTGAGCTTCTTTGTGCTCAGGTTTTGCTGGCTCTGGTATTTCTAGATTTGGCCTGCAGTATCCCCCCAGTGTAGGTGTTGTAGCCTATATTTGATCTACAGTATCCCCCCAGTGTAGGTGCTGTGGCCTATATTTGATCTACAATATCCACCCAGTGTAGGTGCTGTGGCCTATATTTTCCATATGCTCTTTTCCTTAAGCGGTTCAAGGAACGACTGGACGTGGCACTCAGTGCTCTGGTCTGGGTGACAAGGTGGGGAGTGGTCAGAGATTGGACTCGATGACCTTGAAAGTCTTTTCCAACCCCAATAACTCTGATTTTGTGCCCCCAGCAGCTGCACAGTCCCACGCCGTGCGTAACCAGAGAGCGCTGGGGTCACCCAAAGCTCTGCTCTCCCTTCTGCAGCCAAGCCTGAAGATTATTTTCTTGATTCTCCACTCCTGTTTGAGAAGCTGGGTAGCACTGAGGAGGTTTTGGCAGCATGAATTAACGTCAGCGTGGAGGGAAGCAGCGAATTCCCCTCAGAGTGCTGCTCCTGCCCTCGGGTCACACCTGTGGCAGCCCGAGGGCCGCAGCACCTCCAATCTAACAAGCCCCCCATTAGTGCTGAGTGTTTTGTGCCTACCCTTCGCTCTTCCTTTGCCGAGGTGATTAAAGGATGCCTGTTGCTGTCTGTCTGTGCAGCACGCTTCATTAGCAGTGATTTATTTGGGAGCTGAGCAGAGCTGGCACTCTGCAGCACACCAGTGGGCAGCAGCAAAATGTGAGCTGAGTGCTAAGGCTCGGTCCTTGCTGCTGCTGCTGCAGTGCTTGAGGGGTCTTAGGTGTGTTCTGCAGGTTTTCCTTCAGGATATTCACAGAACTGAGAGCAAATTTATCCTAAAAAGTATTTTTCGTGTTCTGAATGCATCCATATATATATTAGCCAAAGGTTTTTAAATTTTATATTGTTTTGTCGTGAAACATCCAAATGAAATTACTCACACAGCCATGCCCACGAACTCGGAAAAAATCACCACAAATATTTCTACTCCACACATCTTTTTTCCTCCCTCCTACCTGCCTGCAGTCAGAGCTCTCAGAGTCAAGTTTCTTTGCCAGAATCCAATTAGGAGCAAAGGTGCCTTTCAAAAGAATTTGCAATGGTTGCATTGCCAGAAGTGAAGTTAAGAAGACATCTGCACATGTGTGGTGGCACCAGGGTTTCTAATGGGCTGCACTTCCAGACTGAAGCTCAGCAATCTCATTTTCATCTCGAAAGAATAACTTGTGTAGTGCTGAAACTACCTCCGCTTCCTTCTGGAAATAAAATATTAAACTTTGTGAGTTTTCAGGTCTCTTACGTTCTCCTTCAGCAGCAGCACAAACTCCCCTGCGATTTTATAGTCAGGAAACATTTAGGAATGGGAAGGATCTTTCCAATTATCCATCTTTTGCTCATGCACAAATGTTGCCTTTCCTGAAGTCGTGGCCGTAAAAAGCCAATGTGTTTGAAGAGTTCTTGCAGAGCTCTGAACAAAGGCCCTGCTGCTGTGAACAGCAGAGATGTTTACAGGGAAACATTTTGAGAATTGGACTCATTCACATGTGAAATAGGGAACTATCACGAGAAATGGAATTGCAGCCAGAGCTTGAGAACCACCATAATTTAACCTTAGGAAAATATTTTTAGTGGTAATCATCTAATTTACTTTTCACTGCTTTCTATGCCAAGACAGGCGTCATTTCTCTTTGGGGAAACTTTCTGTCGTGTGTTACCCTGTGCCAGACATCAGGAGCTGGGATCTTTGCTTGGATGGTTCTCTGGGGCAACTGCTGAATAACTGAATAACAAGGAAAACTTTCAGCTTTTTCATTGGACTTGATATATATTTATTGCCCAGAGCAGCTGTGGCTGCCCCTGGATCCCTGGCAGTGCCCAAGGCCAGGCTGGACATTGGGGCTTGGAGCAGCCTGGGACAGTGGAAGGTGTCCCTGCCCATGGCAGGGGGTGGCACTGGAGGGGCTTTAAGGTCCCTTCCTACCCAACCTGTTCTACAATTCTGTATTTTTAGCATAGCTTATTTTTGGCTGAAGCTGAGATCCAGTGATTTTGTCAAAACTTGATGGGAGGAAAGAAAGAGCCTGCTACTTTTAATACCTTTGTAAGCTAGAAACGAATTTACATTAGTAACTTTGAAATGCTCTGTATTAGTGTTTAAAATGCTGGGAGAAGATTTTTTTCCTGAGTAGAAAAAAAAAATCAGTTTGAAAACCCTTGCTGTATCCAGAATTTTCCCCAAACGGATGGTGAGTCAGGGCAGCTGCGGCAAGAGCTGAAGTGGCAGTGGGGAGGGGGGATAAATTCAAGACTGTCCAGGAATTTTCTTGCATCTCTGAAAAACCAAGGAGTGGATTTTGGTGAGCCCTTTGCACTCTGGCAGTCTGTGGGTGCTTCCCACGGGCTCCTGGCAGGAGGTTAAGTTGATAAGTGCTTATCAACCTCTCATGTTTTTAATTAGGTATCAAAGGCTGTGAGTGATTGCTCGTTGCAGAGAGAGGGGAGAATAATTGTAAAGTATCTCAGTGCAGGGTAATGGAGAGAAGCTTTACAAGTGACAGGAGGGCTTTATTGATGGGGACAATTCGTGGGAAAACAAGAACAGGGAAGAATTTCAGCAGCTGCTGAAATCCAAGATTTATCTCAAATTTCACTTAAATTGGTGGAAAACTAAGAGTGACTTTCTCTGGTAGGAATCTCTTGTGTAGGTGCTGTTCAACAGAATTTGGTACTTGAAGGAAAAGTAGTATTTTCCACAGGTCAAGACTATTTAGGGTAAAAAAATACATTTCTGGAGTTCAGTATAAACAGAGTGTAATTTCACTATGTCAATCAATATAGAGGTCTGTGACATTTTCCTTCCAAAATTGATAATTAATACTCTAATCATTGCCTTAAACAGTTATTAGCATTCACTGATTGGTCATTGCTGCTCCCCCCAGCCAGCCTCACCAGGCTGTGTGAGAACAGATGAATTTAGGCAATTAGTCTCTCCCTGCTTCAAATCTGCATCTTCAGATCAGAGGGCAAAGATTCTCAGCCTTCCCAGTGCGTTGAACCTGAGTTTATTGGAAGGATCTTCCCAGTTTTAGCTCACAAAAGCAGGCAGAGACCTCTGGTGATCCCCCTTCACTTGTTATTACTCATGTAGCTTGTCTTGTAAGCACGAAGGCCCCTGAACTTCCAGACTTCCCCGAGATGAATAAATTATAAGAATGTGCGCCTGGCTTGATTTATTTGTTTTTCATATTTAAATGCCCGCTCTGGAGTGGTTCCTTTGATAAATGAAGGCATTTTTTCCCCCTTGGGTTCCTGGGAGGGGGATGGTGGAAGTTTGCAGTGATCAGCTGAGAAAGTCTCAAATTGCTCACAAATTCTAATTATTTACAGGTTGTAACAGGGGGCGAGGGAAAGATCAGTTTCTACCTGGAGATGTTTTAAGGTTGATTTTTGAAAAGGATTTTAGAGGAGTGAGCATGGAGGTGGAATGGGAAAAGCATCCCCCTCCTTGAGCAGTGTGGGAACCCTTCCTCCAAAGTGTTGCCAAGGTGTCCTTCCTGTGCTGGGTGGTGTTTGCAGAGAAAAGTCAGAGTAATTCTCACAGAGTTAGAGAATTACTCTGATTTTCCTCTTAAAGGTGATCTACAGCCTTCACTAATTTGCCAGCTCACCCCGGAGAGGCAGGCAGTGAATCTCCTGAGGGCAAAATCAAGAGACAGCAGAAATTTCACAGCACCCAAGCAAAGGTGCAACTACAGGTTACAACTCTCAATCCTCATCTGGCACCCAGACACCTGAAATGGTCACAAATCACTGCTGAGAATGATTTCAAAGTCAATATTTACAAAAGTTGCTTTGTTGCTCTTCAGATACAACTTTCCTGCAAAGGAAGAACAAGCTGTCAGCAAATAGAAGGAACAGCAACCCTAAATCTCCTTGCCGTGTGTCTTTTGTTTTACAGATTGAAGGTTGCCTGAGGTTTCCAGGGAGCCCCGTTGTGCTCTGTGGTTCGTGGGCTCGGCTCCTCTGCCAGGACGCTGAAGATGAGGTTGCTATGGGAGCTGCTGGTGCTGCACTCGGTCATGGTGTGCCTGGCAGGTGAGGTGTCCTCTGTAAACCTGGGAGTTAAAACACCCCTGCATTTCCCACTAAATGCCCGGATAAATCCCTGTTTCGTGGCCATTGTTCCTGAATGGATCCGGGTGATGCTCTGAGCAAGCTCCTTCTCCTGTTGGTCAGTGCCTCCCAGCCCAAGCACAACTTCCCAAAGCTCTGCTCTGCCCCTTTGCACTGCCAAGCTGCTGTTGATGGAAGTTGTTTTCCCACATGCCGTGTTAAGCGTTTCCCTGCTCAATTAAACCTGCGTGGAGTGGAGCTTTACATCCCATTAAAGTGGTGGTGTGTTACAGCTGAGCCCTCGCTCCATCTGACAAATAATTAGAATAAGGCATTCCAGCAACACAACCATCTCCTGCAAGTGCCCTTGTTTAACCTTTTCAGCCCTCAAAGTTGCAGTGTTCAGAGCATGCCCAGAGAAATGAGATTTTTGAGGGATGTCATTTTTTTCCTGGAGCTGAAACAGTTCTTGAGGAATTTGCAGAGGGTCAGCAAAGCCTGTTCCAAAGCCCTGCTGGCCTTGTCATGGGCCAGGAGTGGGTTGTAGGTTCACCTGTCCTGGACCACACCAGGACTGTCCTGAGTCTTTCTCTCTTTGCCGTATCTTTGATGATTTCCTCCTCAAACTGCCATTATTACTCTCTCACATGTGTTTTGTTCTGAGGGAGGGTGTCAGGGTTTAATTAATGTTTGTGCCACCCTGGTGTTAATCTGGATTGCTCTAATGTCCCTGCTGCTCGCTCAGACAGTTTTACTGCTTTATTTATGAATTTTTGATTTCTCCCCTTTTATTTGTGTTCACTGTCAGGTTCCTTTCCCAGCATTTTAGATAATAACAAAGTACTTAGAGCAGTGTTTACTTTTTTCTGCTTAGCTCTACTGAACATAAAGCGACTTTTATTGTGGTACTTAGGGGTACCTATTTTTGAAATTTGGTTCCAGGTCTTTCTAAATGTGCTTTGACAGTTTCTGAGCTGGCAGAAAATTGGATGCAGAGAGATTCTGCAATGCAGAGCCCCCACGTGTTTCAGGAATTGCAACCCCAGGGAAGTTGGGCTGTGGGAATACATCGAGGATGAGCCTTAATTTCAAGCAAATAAGCAAAAAGAGTGGGAAAACAAAAGCATGGAAAATGTTTTTACTGTGATTTCTCTACTTGAAATATCTGTTGCAAACTGCTTCAGGTCAGCAAAATAAGGTTTCAGGGGGATGTGTTTGGGGGGGTTGCCTTTATCTAAAGATCTGTGTTTGATAAAAATACATCTCTCCAGCACTGGCTTTCCCCACATTACTCTGCAGCAGCATTTTTCCTCCTCTGTGCAGTGCACTGAATTTCCTCAGGCCTCAGATTCTCTGTCCTGCTGGGGGAGGTTTAACAGATGTGTGGGGAGAGGAGGGCCAGAAGTTTAGTGTGAGTTTTAGAGGAAGTGCTGAGTGAGGAGATGGTTTCCTTTTGCTGCAGGACGTGCTCCGGGCCGACTTCTTTCGGCAGATTTTAAATTTGGGATTCTCTGTGGCTGCCTGCAGCGCTGTCCGAGCTGGTTGGAGGCATGGAAGTGGTTTTGCTGTGGGAACTCTGGTGTTGCCATGAGCAGGGCTCCCTCATTTGGGCTGTTTTTAAGGGATGCACTTGGATTGCTTCCCGGAGCTGTGGGAGTGTTTTGTGCTCTGGTGTTATGAGCACATGCACAGGTGGCTGTTAAATATCCTGAAGTTAAGGGGGAAGCTTGTGTTTTCATGTTGATCAAATCATTTTCTACCCTTGTGAAAAAATATTAATAACTGAATTATACAAAGGGGAAAAAAAATAAAACCAGTATGCAGAAAGTTGTCTAGCAACCCTCCACAGTGCCTTGTGGACCCTTAAATGACTGAGAAAGTTAAGAACTGAGCTACCCATGAAAATAAGCTTAAATCTGAAAATGGAATACTTGGGTTTAGCTCTTCTAATCAGAGTCAGACACAGCCCAGGTGTCATCCTGGTCTCTGCTGCAGAGAGCAGCAGGGCTTGTAAAGGATGAGGTTTTGGGGTGTTGCCCCAACAAACCCCCGTGGAGTTCAGTGGTGCCACCATCCCCAAGCAACAGCATCCCCAGCGCCTCTTTGGGGCTCCAGCCACTCCCACCAGCTCCTTGGGCTTTTTTTGGTGTGTGTGCTTCCTAAGGGCACATCTGTTCCCTGGAAACCGCATCAGAACTTCCCACCTCATCTCATCCGAGCCACGGAACGGCTGCCAGCCCCCGAGCACTGCGGGATCCCTTAAGGTGCCCCTTGCCCAGCGCTGCCGGCGGAGCGGGGACATGCCAGAGCTGCCCACGGGGACACCGCCACCGGCTCTGTGTGCTGGGGCTCACACACTGCAGCTCTGCACAGAGCTGGGGGAACCCACACAGAGAAACCTCGCTCAGTCCCCGAGGTACTGAAAGCAGCTGCCTCCAGCTGCAGCACCGCTCCTGATTTCAGGAGCTCTGGGAATGGAAAAGGTCTTTCCGAGCCACCACCTCCTTCCAGCCCACCTCCCGAGCTGGGACCACACTTTTCAGGCTGTTTTCCACTGGCTGTTTTGGGGTTGCGCTGCTAAAAACCCACCGATGCTTTTTGGACTCGATAGTTGGTGTGTATCAGTTCAGGGTTTCTTGACTGCGTTTTCAGGTGTCAAATTAATTAATTGGTAGCTGCAAACTAATTCTTTGGTGCCAAACAGCCCTGGTTTGTTCAGGCTCTCAGATTCCTCAAATAGCAGCTGCGGTGCTGATAATTTTTAAGTGTTGGAGAGTGGGATGAGAGGCGGAACAGGCCGTGAAAAGTAGCACAGAGCTCTTCAAGCCGTGACCTCGTTAGAAAAGGCTCTCCCTCGGGCAGCCCCACCTATCCCAAAAAATCATTTGTGTCCAGCCAGGGAAGAGAGATGGAAACAAAAGGCATTGCACGGGGTGAGCCAGAGCTTTGGGGGAGATGTGACATCGCGTGCCTGTAATGTGCTGGACGAGCCAGAAAGGAAATTTTCTGTGTTTCCGTGACTTCTGTGCCATCCTTTGCTTCATTACCCTCCTGGAGCAGTGAGCTCCTGTGCTGAAGCTGTATTTGCATGTTAATGAGCTGCAGGGGCACAGACACATTAATGTCTGAGTGTGCATGTGCATATTTTGTAGTGGGATTTAACCATTCACCTCCTGGCAGTGCTGCGGGTTAAGCCCAGCTTAGCCCACCTGTCACTCCCCTCCCTCCACCTCCCTGCAATGGGGAGGAGAATCAAAACTTGTCAGTTGAGATAGGAACCATTTAATAATTGAAATACAGCAAAATGTAACGACAGGAAATAATAATATAAAGTAAAAAACCAAGTGATGCACAGTGACATCGCTCATCACCCACTGACCTCATGGCAGATCCCGTCCCTGAATCCTGATCAGCCCCTTCCAGCTGCAAGCACCACACAAATACAGGAGCTTCAAACATCAGTGTGTCCTGGAGCTCTTGGGTTTGGTTTTGTTTTTGGGGTTTTTTTTGTTTGTTTTTAGTTTGGTTTTGGGTGGGTTTTTTTTTTTCTTCATTTTTTTTCTGGTTTTTTTTGGTTGGTTGGTTTGGGTTTGGGGTTTTTTGGTTGTTTGGTGGGGTTTTTTTTTGTTTGATTGGTTTTTGGGTTTTTTGGGTTTGTTTTTTTTTTTGTTTGGTTTGGTTTTTGTTTGGGATATTTTTGGTGGGGTTTTTTTGTGGTTTTTTGGTTTGGTTTTGGTTTGTTTTGGGTTTTTTTGTGGAGGTTTGGGGTCTTTTCCCCCAAACTTTTTTTTAACAGGAAAATATTCCTAGCAATGCCTGTGCAGGCGTTCTTTCTCCTTTTGTCCCGTGCTGATCCAGCACAGCAATACCCCAGCAGTGGCTCAGACCAGCAGCATGGCCGTGCAACTCATGGCAGGGCAAAAATGCAGTGTAGAGTCAAGTGTTATCCATTGTGAGGCAAAACCCCCATAATTTATATCAGAACATTCCAGTGACATCGGGCACCCAGCTCTGCTGAAAATTAAACCTCAGAATTCACAGAGAGGTGAGGATTTGGATTCGTGCTGCTCTCCAAGCAGCTGTGGGTTACGTACCAGAGAAATTCAGCTAATTCCATGTCTGAATATAAATGATTAAAGCTGGGAGCCCTGTTGTACATATTAAATGATGATCTCCTCTAAACGAGGCCGCAGTTCAATTTGTTCAGCGTTTCTGTTTCTGGTCCTGTGTAGCTCCCTCCGCACTTTGATGTGAGCGGGAAGCGGGGAAATGATTAGTCTGGTGCGGCCCCATAATTAATTAATTTATATTTTGGTCAGTTCTGCAGCACTCTGCATTTCTGGAGCCAGCTGCCTAATTAATGTTTGCACAGGAGAGGAGGCAGGAATGACTCCTGTTGCTCCTCAACCACCACCCAGCCCTGGGCTCCGCGGCAGAAGGGTTTGCAGATGAGATCTGCCTTGCCCTTAATACTTTGGGTGGCTTTTTTCTGATTATTTAGGGGTTTTTTAAAGTTCATTTCCAATTCTTGTATTTGGAAATCCCTCAGGAAGAGCTGTGGCCCCTCAGCAGCATCACCTTGCAGGCAGGTGTTGGGTGAGGAGGTCCTGGATCCAGCTCTCCTCCCTGGGATGATTAAATCTGGACAAAAATTCCCTTAAACCGAAGCCAGAAGAGTTTTAGCTGCCAGAGTGGGGTTGTACAGCGTCGCTCAGCTGTACACAGGTGTAGAGGAGAGCTAGGGAAATGTAATTTATGCTTATTTAGGGATTATGTGGCAAGTTTTTCTGTGATTGCAGAGGATTTGAGTCAGCCTCGCAAGGAGTCTGCACCCATTTCCAGTCCTGATCTGTCAGCAGCAAAGCCCTTGCTGGATGTGACCTGATGGATTGAGGCCATAATTTCCCAAATTATGAAATTAGAGGCCATATCAATGCCATCTTCTCATTTTTATATACAGATGATCAGGTATATTACGTTTTTCTCTGTTTGACCCTCAGGTCCATCTGGGCAAGTTTAATTACCTTTCTCAAAAGTTAAGAAGGTGAGATGGTGCTTTTAAATAAAACAGGGCCTAGACAGACATTTTTCTAAGCAGATGTTCCGACTCTCTGGCTGTGTATTGATCCCCTGTGTGTTTTATACGATGCCTCTTCTCAATTTAGCTCCTTTGCATTTGAATTAGTGTGTAGGTATTGAAATTAAATCTCATTTAGGGACTTACAGAAATACCTACTTTGCCACGCATCTATCAAATTAGGGAGGATATGGACCCATACTGCTTATTTATTGCCAGTAAAAATGGATTTTATGGGAAAATTTGAGGTGATTAGTCGGGTGTTTTATGGGTGTTTTATAGGTAAAATGCTGCATGATTCTTAGAAAATCTAAATATTATTGGAAAGGGGCTTAATTTTGTAATGCTTGTGTGGTCGTGGAGGAGAACAAGAGGTGAGAGATGTGGTGCAATGGGAAACCCCCTGGGTTGGGCTTGGAGCTTGTGTTTGGTGCTGGGCAAAGCCTGGCTTAGCAAGTCAAAAACCTGCCTCTGTGGGGATTTCCTGCCTGCCTGGGTACAAAATCTCTGCTCCTTTTCTCTTTGGTGGGGATTTGCATCGTTTAGAACATTGTGTGGGGGGAACCATCGGCTCCCACTGAGCCTTTTGGGGTTAAATCCCAGGGTTCTGCTGCTGCCCTTGGAGCGTGGAGTGGCTGGGAACGCTGCTGGCAGCGAGCATTTCACTCGGTGAAGGTCCCTCAGCTAAGCAGCAGCGAAGGGGGATCACCCAAAGGGAGTAAAAGTCAGTCCAGCTGGGAAAATGAAGTGCTGTGAATGTGGGCAGTGGCAGGATTGCTGACAGCTCCCTGTGGGCTTGGGCTGGCCACACAGAAAGCGAGGCTCCTCACCACCCCTGCGTGTTTTTGTAGGGTTTCTCCCAGAAATTCCTGTCCCTTCCCTCAGCCAGGCCTGGTGGTCACAAGGGCTCCAGTTTTTACAGGGTTGGGGCCATTAAGCAGAGTGGATGCTGATGAATTTTTGCAAATCGTGCTCAAAGTCAGTCTGTGGCAAATCAGTGGCTGCTCCCAATAAGTTCTTCTTTTAATGAATAGAGCGCAGAATGCTGCAGTTCAGCTGGGCATTGTTTAATGCTGCTTTATTGAAGCATTTGTCAAGTGCTGTGACAGGCTGAGCTCTGAAATTAAGAATATGCTCCTGACAGGCTGCACTGACTCATTATTGCAAGTTTTAGGAAAGATTTCCTGTGTGTTACCATGAAAAAGGCAAAACTTGCCCGTTATCCCTTCAGTGCTTCAGTCTGGTTTTCCTCATGTGTTTGGATTTTCTATTTTGCAGTAAAATACACATATTCAGCTTCATAAATCAAGCAAAGACACGATTGTTAAATAGTCTATATCATATTAATTATGCTGTGAAGCAAGGCAAGCATTACAACCATTTATAATTGACTCCTGGAGAAGTTGCTAATCAATGAGATAGGCAACTAATTAGCCAGCCAGCAGTCAGCATCCCCAGCTGAAGCTGGTGACTTTAAACTTCATTAAACTTTCCAGGTGTCAGGGAAAGTATGAAAAATACAGCTATCTTAATAGGTTGATGTGTCTTAATTCCAGTTTTCTGAGTTTAAATGTCTGAAGATTGCATCTGTTTTAAGAGGTATTGTCATTTATGAAGCTTCCCATGGCTGTCTTGCACAGCTGAAAGGAAAATAAGCACTTTGTGTGTGAAGCCTTTGAGTTTGTCCAGTGCATGTTGGGAACAGCATGAGCTCAGATGTGTCTGAAATTCCTCTTATCCCAACTTCCAATTTGTACCTTCTGAGCCTTCACGTCTGCAAAACAGATCCCTGGCAGAGTTCTGGGTATGATCACTGTTTTTATTCATGAAACAGGGATCATGCAGTGGATGATCAGTGAGACTTGGAAGAATAAATGATCTGTGCTCTTCCAGCTCTGTGTCAGCAGATGCCACGAGATGCTCCCTGAGAGCTCAGGCTTTACTCCCAGAGCATTCCCTCTCCTTCCATTTTCATCTGGTCCATGGAAAATGGCATTTTCTCTGGCCTCCCACTGCGTGGGCTTTGCTAGGAGGCATCTGAAGGGGGACTGGAAAGAAGGCAGGGTGGTGGCTGGGCTTTCTGGGGTGTGAAACAGGGACACAGAGATGAAAGGGGGCTGGAAGCAGCTAGATGCACAGGTGGGATGAAGAGGAGAATTACTCACTTCCTCAGCGATGGAAGTATTGGTTCCAAATTCTCTGTGTCAAGTAACTTAAATTGTCTTTTATAACATCCCTGAAAAGTGGGATTATATGTGACAAAAATCACCGCACTGGTGTATTTTTGAGCTTTACAGCTGAAGTCCAGGTTGTGGTGATTGGCAGTAACTGGAACTATTGTTTTCTTTTCTCTCTGTCATGATTTTGTGATCCCTTTGAATGCCTAACACGGATCTGATGCCCATCCTGTGCATCCAGGTCTCCAACCTGCTTTTTTGGTTGGTTTGTGACCAAACTCAGAAAAAGTCAATACAGGCAACTCTGAAACTGTAAATATTATTGAAAGGGATGATTCTTCTGCCAGTTCAAGTTGAAAAAGCAGGAAGGAAGGCTTAAAGAGAGACAAGCTTTGGTGTTGTGCTTTTCTTCCTGAGGGAAGAAGCATCTTTGGGAAGAGGCAGAGATGTGGGAGCAGAGCTCAGGCAGAGGAGTGTCACATCTGCCAGCATGCAAATGGTGACTAACATCACAGGGCTGAAAGAATAATGGAAAGAGACTCCCAAAAAATCTCCTGTGGACCTCAAAATCTCAAAATGGGGAGAGTTGGAGTGGGGAGGGCCGTGAGGGACAGCAGGAGGGGAAACCAGCTGGGTGAGAGGGATCTGGAAGATGCTCTTGCCACTGGGTGTTTGCCTGTGTTTGCTTTCTTCAGCCCCTGTGGGCTGGGAACGTCGAAGCACTTCAGGAGAGGAAACACGTTGGAAAGGCAGAGCAGCTCCTCATCAGACTGAGCTAGGGATTCCTCAGCTGGGATAAAAACGCTCTCCACGGCAATCCTGGGATGCCTCTCTGAGCTGGGAAGCCCAGCTGTGATTCTCAAGTCGAGTGGCCAGGAACTGTGAGCAGGACTGGCTGCAGCTCCTTTTATAAGATGGGAAAACTCTGCTGATTCTCCGTTTTTTCACATGGAACAGTGAGCAGAGGCACTGGGTGGAGTGGGCTCCTCGGGGTGTGCTGCATTCCCCACTCCCTTTCCAGAGAGGCAGGACAGGCTCGGGGTCCTTGTTAACCTCACCAAGGTGAGCTCCTCGTTTCGAAATACAGTCATGGATTTCCAGCATGTGTAACGTGCATCTGGCAGGCACTGCCTTTTCTTCCTCACCACATCTAGAGAACGTGGTGCATTCTCTGAGGCCTGTGTCCTCTTTTCCCTCAGTGAAAAGCAGAGCTTCCCTGAGTGTTTTCCCACTTGTTATAAAACAACACTCCACAAACAACTCCTTGGTAAACAATCTGCATAGAATTTCCCAGTATTTATTCATACTGACTTTGCTTTTTTAAGTTTTACATTTACGTTTATTGACCTCTACTGCATTCCTGAGCGAACTTGAATGCTCTTTTTCCTTTTTTCGGAGTTTGGTGGTATATTAGGATGGGATAATGGAAGTTATTCCCTGATGAAAGGCGAGGGAGAGATGCCATCAGACAGTGGGAGGAGAGAGAACCCAGTGCTTTCCCATGTAAATTATGTGAGATCTGGAAGGGAGCCAGGCATTCATTTTGTTAAAATGGGGTTTGATAATTGAAACTAATTTAACATCGACCCCATTAAGTTGCATTTTATTGCTCATTTAATATGCCTGTCTCACGAGCTCCCAGGACTGGGAGGCGGCTTTGGGATGTGAGTTTCTAATTGATCAAAGCTGCAGCCATGCAGGTAGGTGCTGAGCTTGCCCTGTGGGCTCAGCACGGTGTGGGCAGCAGCTGCCGTGCCTGTGGGGACAGAGGTGTCCCCAAGCAGGGCTGTGTGAGGGGTCAGCACTGGGCAGAGGGGTTCAGCTGGGCACTCTGGGCAGGTGTGCTGTGGGAAGATGGAAAGCAGCTCATGGATGGTCCCTCACCGCCCCTGTGGGTGTCAGGGCCTTTCCCTGCAGGGTCCTGCGTCCCCTGCGCTGCTTGGGAAAGGTTTGTCACACCTGACAAATAATCCCAGTCCTCCACCAGTGCAGCTCAAAATCCCAGAGTGGTTTGGGTTGGGAAGGACCTTAAAAATCATCCAGTGCCACCCCTGCCATGGGCAGGGACACCTTCCACTAGCAAACTGAAATATAATCCGGGACTCAAAAATGTGTCCATTTATCCAAGTTCCCCACCGTTACTGGAAAAGAACAAGCTTTGTTTTTAAATTCTCAAGTAGGAATCAGACCAGATATGTGAGAAGAGGATGTGTCTCCACTCAAGCAGTCCCTGGCTGCTGCACTTGGCAGGATCAGAGAATCCCACAATGGTTCAGGTTGGGAGGGACCTTAAAGCTCATCTCATTCCCACCTCCATTCCTGGGGACACCTTCCACTGTCCCAGGCTGCTCCAAGCCCCATCCAGCCTGGCCTTGGACACTTCCAGGGATCCAGGGGCAGCCACAGCTTCTCTGGGCACGCTGTTTTAGAGCACAGTTATTGACTTCTGTCAAAAATGCCCCTTTAAATCAGCTGAGGATCCATGAGTTTTTAATTACATGGGATTCCCACCTTCTCCTGTCCTGCCTCTGCTTTCCTCTGCCTCGCTGCTGTCTCACACGATCTCTCTGTTCCCCCACTCCTAAACCTTTCCTGCGGCTCACGGCTCATTAAATAACCCCGTAATTGGTTCCCAGCCTGTGGGTGCTGATTGCGGGAGGCGCTGGGCACTGGCTGCACACACCCACACCCACCCAGAGCTGCGTTTGTCGGAGAGCACGGAGCCGGAGGAGGCGCAAGGACGGCGAGGTGCAGCGGTGTGCGGCAGCCCTGATGGAGGTTTGTTCGCAAACACGTCCTCCCGGGGCTGCTGCCCTGGCGATGATGGATGGCTGGAGCTCTCCCCTTGGCAAGTGGCATGGAGAGGAGCTGTAAGAGTGCGCCTGGCTTGCATCAGGGCCCCGGGCACAGGGAGCGGCACTCCTGGGAATGCTGCAATCCCGACAGGGAAGGGCAGTGCGGTGAAAAGGTGCGGCTTGAACCGCTCCGTGGGTGTTGTACGAACCGGGTGGGAACGTGCAGAACCATTTAAAGTCGAATCCATAGCTGAAAAGCACTAGGAAAATCCAGCAGGAGCTGGAGTTCAGTGATCCTGGTGGCTTTGTCCCGTTCAGGATTGATTCTGCACTGATTTAGCTGCTGATTCATGATCCAGACCACGTTTAAAGCACAGGGGTAATGTCTCCATTTTTAACTATACACACGTGAATTTGAAGAGAAAGAACAGAAAATGTGTTCTTTCAAATCCAGTTCTCACCCATCATGAAACAGCAGCATTTCAGGTATTGCTCAACATGGACCCTACAAATTAAAATTTAAAATTCAAACGCTACAGGGTGCAGGAAGGGACCACCTTAGATTTTATACTGGTGAAGGATTTACAGCTCACTTGTACAATCAAAACGCTTTTGGGGCAGGAGCTGACACAGAGAATTGAGTGGATTTTGGTGCTGGATTGCTGAGTCTCCTCACCCTGCAGCTGCCATCCCCTCCCTGGGCAGGGACGCGTTCATTCCCCATGAGCGGGCTGCTCAGAGCTTGTTGCAGCACTGCTCGGACACTTTGGGAAGGTCAGGAAGTGCCCAACCCAGCTGAATAAAAGCACAGGAGATGGGAATCTGACCTGGGACTTGAGCAAGAGAAATCTCCATCTTAACCTCTGGATACTGGCAGTTATTCCTGGAATAAGGATGTTCCTGGAATAACCACGTCACTGCAGGCAATAATGGTCTGATTGCTGTGTTTCTCCTTTTTTTTTTTTTTTTTTGGAGTAATATTGAATCAAACTTTAAAAATTTCATTCAATTTCAGTTTGTTCCAACACAGAAGCTCGGTGTTGAAGTTCAGGTGTGGCTGTGCTGGTTTGGAAAGTGCTTGCTGGGTGGAAAATGTGCTTATGGCGTGGGTTTTTCTTGGGGGGGACGAGCGAAAAGTGCCTGTCAGTGCTTTGCAGGATTGATTTGTGCAAGGTTGTTACCCTGTGAGCTCTTACACCTTGGAGTCAGCACTGCCACTCACACCTCCTGCAAGGTGTTGTGCTCAAATCCATGGCAGAGGCTTCAAACGCTTCTTTATTGTGACTTTCTTTAATGTGACATCCAATTACTGCTAAAACTTAACCCCCCCTTCTTATTTTTAGGTGGAGGCATTCTCTGGCAGTTTTACTGCTTTCTTTTCAAAGTGTTTAGGGGATGCATGAAAATAGAGCAGTTAGCAAGGGAATTGGCATTTAAGAGATGTCATAACAGCTTTGGTTTTTTAAAAAAGCCCATTTTAAGGTGTGTCAGCTGATAAAATGTGTCAGTCCAAATCAGGGAGAGGAGGATTGACACAAGGATAAATTCCTAGGTAGAAAAACCCCTTCCCATGCACTGAGCCACTGGTTTGCACACCTGAGAGCTGCCCTGGCTGCCCCTGGAAGAGGAAAAGATGCAAAATTTAGAGAAAACAACACAAAATTTTCCACCAGTTGCTCAGTGGTGCTGGAGGACACCGAAACAAACCCTGCTGATGTTCTCTGCAGGATTTGTCCCTTCCAATCCTTGTTTTTTGAGAAAAGGGGAGTTTAAAAATTCTTTAGGTTGTTCCTGAAGACTTGGGATCTCATGTAAATTCATGAGTTACTGTGCAGCTGCCCACAGAGCACTTGAAGTAAAAAGAAAAATGTATCAGTTTGACTGTACAAATGTATTGGCAGCCAATCTGGGCTCAAAGGAAGAACAGCTCTGCTCAACCCTGTAGATGTGTCACCAGTGGCTCTGCAGATGTGTAATTCTCATCTTGAGCTATCCTCCCTTATTAATGCAATCTAAAACAGACAATAAAGGCTGCAAGCAGATTCTGTGCACAGAGTTTAGGTGACAAAAACCCCTCCCCTGTGTTCACCAAATGTCTGCGTTTCTCTTCAGCACATATTTCAGTATCTATAGTGCAAGGGCAATGCTCCCTTTCTTCATTAATATAATCTAAAACAGACAATGAAGGCTGCAAAGCCCCTCCATACACAGAGTTTAAGTGACAAAAAAGCCACCAGATTTCTGCATCCACTGCACATTTAATTTTTTAACAACTCTTCAATATTTTGTTGTTTTTTTATGTGGGTCCAATTTAGTTTTCTATAATAACAACACCTTGCTTTCCGTGAGGTGACCTCAGTATTTGCTTGCTGTACGGGTGTAAACATTACATTCCTTTTCCTTGGAACACATTTTTAATGCTTTTTACTCTGGATTGTTTTAGATGCCCAACTGTGAACCAGGCAACCAGACTCAGATGACAAAATTCAGTGTACAGTCAGAGAAAATAGGTGATTGGGGTCCTTTATCAGGGATGGCACATGGACACTAATTATGGTCTCAGCTATTCTGTGTCTTCATCAGTTCCAGTGATCTTGTTGATAATTTTTACTCTCCCTGACAAGTAGCTATTCAAAGAAATAAATTGGCCATCAGTGTAATTTGCTTCTTGGACACAAAAGGCTCCCAAATTAACAGGCTTTTCCCCCCCTGGAGAGATCTCCCTCGCCCACTGTGGGGTTCTGCTAATTATTCCTTTGTCCCTTTTGTTTTCTAAGAGGCTCAGGGTGTGCAGCCAGCGGCTCCCGGTGCCCACTGCTGGTGTGCCAGTGCCAGCCCAGCAGATCCACTGCTCTTCTGTGCTCAGGCATCAAAATAAGTCTGGCCCAGCTCAAAAAAGTCGGGATTTGTGACCAGAATCACCTCATATTCCCAAGATCCAGCCTGTTTTGTCTGTTCCTGGGATAAAAACAGAGGCAGCGTTGTGGGACATGTTTGAAAACTAAGAATGGAATGTTGGAAATCAGGGAACAGAGTGGGGTTCCCATGGCACAGGGATCTTGATAAGCTCTTCAAAGCCCCTCGACTGGTTAGTGCTGCAATGAGCTCCTTTCAGATGCAGCCTTTCCCCTTTGTTGTGCTACAGGTGGTTTTGAAAACAATTTACAAAGAGCCTTTTTTGTCTTTTTCATGCTGTTAAAGCAAATTGGTATGTAATTAGATTTATATAGTGAATAATCTTATTTGCATATCCAATTAATTCTTCCTGTTTTAATTTGCTAGGGTTGGGTTCACATTGGTAGTAAAAATATAACACTTAAATGATCAAGCATTCAAATTTCCTTTTGCTATAATTCCTTCAAGGTCTCCCATTAAGATTCGGTCCTGGGCATCGGCTCCCTTTTAAAAGCAGTTAAATAACATGGGAAAAGGGCATAAAAACCCACATGACTTGTGTTGTAAAAACGACAAGGGTTTATTTAAGCTGATCAAAGCAAATGCAGTGGGAATTTAGACTTTTTAAGTATCTTTTTATCATGGAATGGATTGGGCTAGAAGGGACCTTAAATCCCATCCAGTTATGCATTTTTATTTATTTATGGAGTTTTTCCAATCTCAGTGTCCCTTATATTTGGAAGATGTTTTTGGTGTGTTCCCAAGGGATGGAAGGTTGTTCCTAGTGGCTACAGGAGGATGTGTGTCCATCTGTGTAATGCAGCAACTGATGTGCAACAAGCTCCCTGTGTTTAATTTTTTCCACTGGCAAACTCCTTGCTCGCCTCCGAGTGCCCTTCACCCTTGTCACAATGAGAATGCTGATCTCTCAAAATTAAAGGGGTTTGATTTCACTTTAATACCCAACTGCTCCATTGCATCTTTGCCAAATGCATCTGTTTTTATTTGAGAGCAATATTTTGAGCAGCTTGTTCTGCAGAATGTTAATTGTTACAAAAACCCCACTGGTTTATTTTTCTTTGTGTAAGAAGGCAGCCTTGGGGTTGTGAACTTTTGTTGCTACTATTGGGTGGTTAGTGGAAGCAAAATTTGATTACAAGGGGAGAGAAAAGTGGTTATAAGTGGTTGGCACACAAAGCCTAAAAATCCTTATGATTTCCTTCTCTCTGGCATCAGTGGATGCACGTCCTGCATCCATTGAAATCAGAAGAACCACTGTGTGATTCTAGGGGATGGATTTTACAGGGACTGAATGGTTAATTCAGGAGGCTTTAGCAGAAATGATATCAGGAAAGGGGAGATGGGCTGAAAATTGATGTACTCAGGTAGGTCCTTGGAGCTGCTTCAGCCTGAGCAGAGGGCACTGCGCAGTGAGGTTTAGAATTGAAAATGAAAACAGCAATGTCTTTAAAAGATTTAATAAACGAGGCAAATGTGTTGCATGATTGTGTTGCAATGATTTGAAATAGATCCGAAGGAAAATTGCTTTGAATCCCAATTAGCAACTAATGGTTATTAGCTAAATCCGGTGCCAGGGAAGAAATAAATAGGTACAAGTGCTTAGCTATTGCTTCCACCTCCAAACACCGCTTCTGTTGGCCCAATTTTGGGCTATTTTTACCTAAAAGGTGAAGTCACTGCAGCAGACCCAAGGCAGGCAGCGTGCAGGTCCCGGGGAACACCTGGGCTGTGTTGCTGCCAGCCAGGATGAAATACAAACGAGGTGACAATTGGTGGCAAAACAATTTCTGTGGATGGGTTTTATCTCAAACAACTGCGCTCTTCTGTTTAGTCAGAGCAATAAACTGTGACGGGTGCCATGCCCGAGGAGCTCTGCCGTGGCTGGGAGGTGTGAATAGGTGTTCAGGTAATGCATTCCCACTCTTCTTCTCTTGGATTCATCATCTGCCTGCTTTGTAAACTGTTCTCCACCGAGCTCCAAACTGCTTTCAGCTTCCCAGGGCAGGAAAAGACACTGCACACCCCAGCGTGTCAGAAAACTCAGGGAAAATGACCTCCAGCTCTCAGGCACTTATTGCAAACCTATTTTAAATTGAATACACAAGCCAAGATAATACAGGCTGTTTGATAAGAAACATTAGAGAAATCCATAACACGAGGCTTTTTATTATGGGTTTATTACATCAATCTCTCCAGTGGGTAATGGAACTTGTAAATATACTCTTATGTAGGAGTCTCCTTGCGGGCTTTTTATTCATGCTGAAGTAAGCACAGCAAACTTATTTGCTGTCAGGGTACATTGAATTTAAGATTAGTATTTATTTTGGTTCTAAAGAGGTTCTGCGTTTGTGAATTGGAGGTTGGCGGAGCAGCTGTAGGAGAGGAGGTGGGAGCTGCAGGGGGGCTCTGGGGGGGAAATGAGTTTTCCAGGCAAACTGCTGGTCCCTGTATGGGACACAGGGAACGTGCCCATTATGGGCCGTGGGTCGTGTGCTCAGAGCTCCTTCAGGAGGGAAAACTTGCTTGGTTTAAGCAGGAGCTTGCTGTGTGTTCATTGACTAAACCCAGCAAGATGAAAAATCGTCCACGGGATTAGGGAAATATTTAAGGGATACATTCCCTGCCTTGCAAACATGGGCACAGCACACTCTGCACTGTAAACGTTTGTTCTTTACTGGTAAAATGCTTTTAATTCTTTTCTAGAGGTAAACAAAGTCATGCTGCAGCAGCAGGAACCCAGCAGGCTTTGGCTTACTTGGGAGAAGCCAAGGGGACATTTGTGCTGAGTAAAGAGTCGAGGAAAAGTTTACATAAAAGTTCAAAAAGAAGTTCAAAGCATAGCAACGCTAACAAAAACCATGAACAGCTTATGTGTTTTTAACTAGACTGTTGGAGGATGTAGTAGTTAATTGGTAGTTGACTTAATAAAGGGAAAACAGTCCTTAATTAGAGGATGTTAATTGGACAGACAGACCAGAAACCTGCTGAGGTGTCAGCAGTCTCAGCATTAACTCATGATTTTAACAGGTTTTTTAGGGTTCCCCATCCCTGGCAGTGCCCAAGGCCAGGCTGGACGGGGCTTGGAGCAGCCTGGGACAGTGGAAGGTGTCCCTGCCCATGGCAGGGGTGGCACTGGATGGGCTTTGAGGTCCATTCCCACCCAAACCCATCCATCACCCCATAACAAAGCAGGAAGGGATGTACCTTACGCTGGTGCAGAATGAACACACCCAGGTTTGAGTGATGTTTGCATTTCTAACACTGACAAAGATCTTTCTTTGCTAAGTGAGACAGATTATGAGTGAAGAATGAAGGATGTGTGTGTTTAATTAAGGTCTGAGGGTAACAAATGTGCTTGAGCTACGAAACCACATCTTTGTCAAACCCACCTGAAAGAAACCATCCTTTACCTGGCTGGGCACTTCCTTCTATGCTACTGCAGCTCCTAAAATGCATCAGCAGAAAGCCCAGCACTAAATTTGATGTCTATTCCCCTGTGTATTAATTCTGTATTATCATTCCCATCCCGTGCATATTTAAAAAGACAGAAGTTTTTAAGAAAGATGTTTGTTTTCATGTCTTTATGTTTGTTTTCACATCTGTATGTTTTCACATCTTTATGCTTGTTTTCACATCTGTATGTTTGTTTTCACATCTTTATGTTTGTTTTCACATCTTTATGTTTGTTTTCACATCTTTATGTTTGTTTTCACGTCTTTGAGCTGCTTTCGGCCACTTCCTCAGTGCTCTTACAAACTTCCCCACAGCCGCAGAGCTGAAACTCTCTCAGATGTGATGGCTTGAGCAGCAGATGGGTCAAGAGGAACTCCATGGCTTTAAATTCTTGCTGCTCGCAGAAGAATGCCCTGCCCAGACAGCAGAGTGATCCATAAAGAGTTATTCCCTGGTTAATTACTGTGTCTGCACATTTCTCGTTACGGAGTGTGCTGCTGTGCTTGCTGGAGGAAAGTTAAAACCCAAGCTCTCTGTCCCAGATAAAAGGCTGCTTACAGAAATTCTTATTGGTCTTTGAGGCTTCTAAAAAAAAAAAAAAAAAATTAGGCTTTTCGTAGTGTGTTCCCAATCCAGTATAATCCTTAATTTTCAAAACACAGAAAGCCATTATTTTTTGCAATTGTAATGAAAAAATTGCTGAAGCAGTGCACATTATTTCGATTACCCATTAAGCCTTCTCTGCTCTAGAATGAAATGACATGATTTTCGTTAATTTTCTTGCTTTTAACTTCTGACTCATAATTTACCAAAAGAGAAAAACAAACCACTACAACTCTGGTTGTGTCCCAGTTGCCCAAGTCAGACATTCAGACGAATGATGCAAGCCAGCTCCTGTTTTGGCATCTTCCTGATACTTTGGGCTTTTTATATTAAAACACAGGCAGGAATAACATTTATTTTGCACCGTAGTTCTAATCTATGACTTCTGTAAGGCTTTGGCATTATACTGGCTTGGCAGAAGTGGACTTTGCATAGTGACTGATTTATTTCACTTTATTTCATTCTGTGTTGATCACATCAAAACAGTAAACCATCGTTTCTTGTTGCACAATAAAATAAATTCGGGTTTTAATTATAAAGTAACAGGCCTTGATCAGATTAGGAAAATACACGGGATCCCCCTCCGTTTAACTCTTGCCTTGCTCTCCTCATTAATGCTGAATGTGATTTTTATCCCTGCAGCGCACCTCGTCTGAGCTTTTCCTGCTGTCCTCTGTGTCTCACAGCAAAACCAGCGGCTCCTCCTGGGGCCATCCTGCTCTGTTTCATCCCCGGGGATGCGGTGGCTGTGTTTGTGCTGGGTGTGGCACAGGCAGGACACGGCAGAGCCGTGAGCCTGGCAGCGGCGCTGGGGCTGCCGCTGCTGCCCGCGCTGCTTGCCGTGCTCCCCGCTGCCCTGGGGGAGCCTTGCAAGGGGTGCAGACCGTGGCAGTGCTGTCCCAGGCAGCTTTGCTGCTGTGCATGTCTTTGGCAGGAAAAGCTGCTTGCAGCAGCTCAGTCTAACCCGAAGTGTTGGCTCACAACTCGCCGCGTTTTGCTTGGGAGAGCACTCTCTGGGTGAGGAACCAAAGTCTCCGTAAGCAAAGAAAAATGAAATGTTGCCCTTGGGAAAGGCTCTGTTGGGAAATTGAGGCTCTTTGATGTCATACAATCATGGAATTGTTGAGGTTGGAAAAGCCCTCTGAGACCATCCAGTCCAACCATTCCCCAGCACTGCCAAAGTCACCACGACCCCATGTCCCCAAGTGCCACATCCACACTCTTCTGAACACTCCCTGGGATGGTGACTCCACCCCTTCCCTGCACAGCCTGTTCCAATGCCTGACCACCCTTTCAGTGAAGATTTTTTTCCCTAAGATCCCATCTAAACCTGCCCTGGCACAACTTAAGGCCATTTCCTTGTATTGCATTAAAGACTCCGTTTCCAGGAGCAGTTTTCTCCTGTTATTGAAACACCACAAAAAGGAGCTTCTCTTCCCAAAGCTGAGCTGGGCATGGGAGTTTTAAGTGGACCACTGGAGGTGAGCTCTGTCTCTGGGGCATCCCCATCATGCTGCCCTTTGGAGGTGAGCGAGGAGTGTTTGAAAGCTTAACCTGCTCGTGTGACAGCAGAGGGAAGAAAGGCTCTCCTCACAAATGCCATCAACCCCAGCAGGTTTGGAGAGTGCTAAATTGCGGTGTAAGAACTCATAAGTCAGGGTTTTGACAGCTATTACTGATACCTTTTCCCTGCTGTGATATTTGAAAGTTCATAACATTTAAAAAAATTAAAGGAATACACGTTATCCGTGGGCAGATTGTACGAATTGTACTCCTGGCTGCTCCTTTGATGTTTTGCTGATTGAACTCTGAGAACTTTATTTGAGCCTCCCTCAGTTTGGCATTTAGTGGTGTTAATTTTAAGGCTGGGGTTGTGTGGGGTCTGGTGTTTGTGTGTCTGTGTTCACATGGAGGGTCTGGTCCCTCGGCAGGGATGACCCAGCAGAAAAATGGGGATAAGAGGTGACTTTTGGGGTTGGGGAGTGCCTGTGGTGGGGTGGCCGTGCAGTGGCTGCCGGTGCCGGTGTGTCCCAGCTTCCAGAGCCACAGCAGGTACCCGCTGTGTTCCTCTGTGTGGGGAATTTCCTGCTGCAGACTGGGATTTGCTTTTGCTCCTGCTCTGCTGAGGGTTGCAGAAACGTTTTGAAAAAATAACAATGAAAAAATTGAAGGGCAACTCCTCAAATGTGCCCTGAATTGGAGCAATTCCAGCGACTGCAATGAAGTTATGGAGAGTTAGAGCAGCTGAGCTGCCAGCCCGGTGTCCCGACAGCAGGCTTCAAATGCCTTAAATCCATTTATGGAACAGAACCACCTGGAGATTACAGCCTTGGATCCTGTTTACAGCATTAAACACATTCTGGCTTTAGCAGCAGTGAAAAGTGAGTGAGGTTTTCCTGTCCAGGGTCAGGAGCCTGCCCAGCATCGGGATGTGCAGTGCCTGGCAAGGAAGGGCTTGGGTTTACCTCTCTGTATAACTCACGAGGAGAGGTCCTTCTCTCTTCCTAAATATCTTGGTGCTTTTTAAGCCTCAGATGCCCAGTATGGCCTCAGTCTTGCATCAGACCATTAGAAGCTGATGCTGAAAATTTTGCCCCAAAAATACAGATTTATAACATGATAAACATGAGGTTTCCCTCTCTCTCCAGTCTTTCAGTTACCTTTTAATTTCTTGTATTGAAATATCATCCTTTCTTCTTAAGGCAAGGGCTGAACAACTTAGAAATAGTAAGAAATTGCAGAGTACAATATTTGTAATGAGGCAGATGCTTAGAACTTGCCTGTGCAAGTGCTCTATGATAGAAAGGAGTGTGTTCACAGTTTAATTCTAGTTGGTTTTTTTCCAAAATAGGGAGAAACAAACCTCCATCAGGTGGAGATGATGGAACCTTGTCACTTTTGTCCTGTTGCAGCATTGTCTCAGGGACTTGGAATCGCCCAAACCAAGCAGCCAAGGAGAAATGTGCACGCTGTGGACTGAGTTAACAAAGAGGTGTTTTAGTCTCTGCTTTGTTCATGGTTTCAGAGTTCTGTGCCTGGTGTTTGGAACCCCTGATGGATTCCCTTGTACCCAGCGTGTGTTTCCTTGCCCTCATTGCAGATTGCGTGCCCGTGACACAGAACAGGCAGATTTCCAGTGCCCCTTGACAGACTGAAGCACCCCATGTGCATTTTCTGACCGGTGCCACGGTGCAAATTGAGTTACAGGTGTTTGGCTCCCTGTGTGCCAGGCTGATAATTCCTTCCTCTTCCTGGCGAGCTCACGAGGCCCTGGTAATTCCATCTGCTTATTCACAAATATTTGAGAAGGAAAGCCACGGCCTAAACCTCTCTGTAAATAGCTGGATAAAAAGTTGGCAGGGCTCAGCTCTCCTTCTGACAGTGGCTAATGTACTTAAACCTGAAGAGAGAAAAGAGGCTTCACCTTGAAGCGAAGCGCCAGAGAGCTCCTTTCACCTTGAAGCTTTCTGCAGGGTTTGGCTCCTCAATCAGTTGAGAGCCTGGACACACTGCCAGAGTTGTGTTTGTTTTTCCAGCAATAGATGAGACAGAGATTATAGGTTATTGCCCCAGGGACTTGTCTTTTCTAAGGCTTCGGGATTTTAAAGGAAAGAGGCTTTTTCACTACAAGTATTTCATAACTTTGCCTGTCCGCTGGTGGGGTGGGGAGGGTGGCATTTGTTAACCTGGCTTTTACACACCTTCCTTATTGCATCGAAGATTAAAATCTATTGAATTTCAGGGAGGTATTGTGGAAAGGAAATATGTGGCTTTAGAATATGCACATGTAACCAACTACTTCTGCTTTTTTTTTATATATCTGCTTTATAGTCCCTGTCACACTCAAGACAGCTGAAAGTTTCACAGTGATGATGTGTGTTCTTGGCAGACAGCAATCATATCAGCACCTTGCATTTTGCTAATAAATCAATAGGTAATTAGCACAGACCTTTGAAACATTTCTATTCCCAAACAGCTCTATGCAAGAACACCCAGCACTGGTGGTAGCACCATTAGCATCGTATTAATCTGCTTATTCCTGTTGTTTTATACTTACTCACAGCTCTGTCGTGGGCTGATACTGTCCTCAACAGAGCACTGTGAGTTCCTCTGTTTATTTTCCTGCTGTTGGCTGTGATGGCTCGGGGAAGAGGCCGTGTGGCGAAGAAATTTGTGACTTTCTGCAGCACCGGAGCAATGTGCTTTTGTGGGATGCTGAAGGGAACATCTGTGATGATAATCAGGCTGTTGGCTTGCTAGGAGAACACAAATTGCATCCTGTTAAATGAGGGGTTTGTTGTAGGACAGGTCTCTCGTCGTTGTGCTGCAGTGGGAATCGCCTCTCCTGGCTGTGTGGACCTGGGAGAGAGGCCCAGGGAATGTCCACATTTGTGTGCAGGGCACAGGGAATATCCACATCTGTGTGTATGATCAGGTAGCAGCACTTTTTGTGGAACCAGCTGCCTCGATGGCCTTTGCTGTAATTACCCACGTGGCATGTAAATAGGAGAAGGGGGGACATGGCTGGGGCACAGGCTGAGCGAGAGGCCTCACGGAGCTGCTGCTGGCATTTGGGTGCTGGCTCCTGGCATTCCCACACTGCTGGCATTCCCACACTGCTGGCATTCCCACACTGCTGGCATTTGGGTGCTGGCTCCTGGCATTCCCACACTGCTGGATCCCACCTTCCCTCAGAGCTCAGGGCACACTGCTGTGTTTCACCCTGCCTTTAATCCAGGCTGCTCCAGGTCACTCCTAAATAGAGTGATCAGAGCACTGCTGTCCCTGTCTCAAACGCTGGAGCTCTTCCTTTATGAGAGGGGAGATTTATCCCTTCCTGTCTCCCGCGTTTCTGAGGCTGCCCTGTGCTCTCTGAGGAATGTCTGACACTGCTCTGGAGCTCGGGTATCAGACACTTGTGTGTCAGCTGTCATCTCTCAGGCATCTGGGACAGGGAAGAGTGGCAGGAAAGAGAGGGGACAGCAGGAGGACAGAGGGGACAGCAGGAGGCTCACAGTACCTGTTGGAGACCTGTAGGTGCTGCAAAAGAAGCCCAGTCTTGTATCAAGGGGCTGTCCCCAAAAATGCAGAGCTACGAGGCCCTTCCCTGAAAAACCACACTTAATACACTTTTAAAATAGCTCTTTTTTTAATCTTTTTTTTTTTCTTTGAATGGCAGGCACCTTTAGTGGGTCTTGTTCATTGAGAAGCCTGTGGAATTAGTTGTAGTAGGACTGCGTGGTGTAAGAAATTCTTTGTTTTAATATCAAAGCCAGTAGCACCATTTGCAGTTGATGTTAATAGAAGTGATAGGCAAAAAATAAGGAGTGAGCCATCCACTGGAGCCCTTTCCTGCTCAGGAGGATGGGATGCAGCTGCTCACCTTGAGGAGCAGGCTGGTGTGTTAATCAGCCGTGCCCTTGAGCTGTCCTATCCATTCCACCTCCCACTTTTCTGAAGAGCTGCTCTTCCCAAGGTGCAGTTTTGTCTGGAAGAAATACTGACTTGTAGCACTGTATGAAAACACCCCAGCACACAGAGCAGGCAGCAATTCCCTCGGCAGCAAACAAGGAGAGGATTTTTCTCATTTATACTGGATATACTCCAAGAATTCTCTGTTCAGTTTAGTTATTATCTTTCCCTACGGTGTGGAATATTCAATTAAACTTTCTCTCAAATTGGCCATAACTTTCAATGGAAATTAAAGCAGTTCTATTTGGGTACCAGTATCTGTCACCAGGCTTAATGTTCAGAGAGAATAGGAATGGTTCCACCTGTTTGGTGTGAATTAACCTCGGCTGACATTCCTCATGTTTCAATTCCTCAAAAGCACGGGAAGATGACAGCATTTAGCATCCAACTGCCTGTGCTGGCTCTCAGCTTTGGGGCACTGGAGGGACACAGCAAATACACTCTTTGTTTGGAATGTATTCCAATTTATCTGGCATATTTTTTTTTAAATAGGTTTTGTGATTCACAAGGGGAGGATAAGTATACATCGAGCAGAATGTTCTTCTAAATGATCTATCACTTTCCATCCAACACCATATGGACACACACCTCCTTCTGTGGTTAAAATGCTTCTTTTATTGTGAAATCGACTGAAATTTCCTAGATCCTGCCTCTTAGTGGAAGAAATACACTTCTGTCAGAGGAGGCAGACCCAGAGCAGGAGTACATTTGTTTTATCTGACAAGGAGGGGGAAAAAAGCCTTTTGGAACCCAATCTTGTTTGCAGGTTGTCTTAAGCTGAGGGCGGCTCGTGTTCATTCTGGGTTAACTCATTTTGGGCTCTTCAAAAGAAATGTAACTCAGGAAAATAAAATCTGCCCCCGGGAGTGTCTCACCAGTTAGCTTGTCTGGGGAGGTTATTTATTTTATTGTCCTGGGACAGTGAGAAATGTGTGAGGAGTGGCAGCAGCTGTTGAACGGTGTAAAGGGGAAGAGGGCTAAAATAACTGAGCACTTTCAGGTGTTTATACACAGATATGCACTGTTCACTTGTTATTTTTTGATGAAATGACCAAAAAAGAGTCTATTAAACACAATCTGATGAGAAGGGCGAGGAAAAAAAGGCTCTAAGCACAGCAAAGATCCTCCTCCGGGCCTCGATGCTTTCTGTGGATCGAGCTGCTCGTAGTGTTCACCAGTGATAAGCCAAAAATGTGTTATCACTCTTGGAGTGCAAGTCCCTGGTCGTTACTGCAACAGAAATAAAGTTACCACTTTGAATTTGTTTTTAAAAAAATGGAAAATTCATATATTTCAGAGTTAGCCAAATAGCAAAACTTTGCTCCCACAAAAGCAGACGCTTCAGCAGCGCAAACGCTGCGCTGACAATAAACGTCCGAGTAACACAACTTAGTCAAAAAGGGGCTGTTTCTGGTGCAGGCACTTGTAGTTTCCTGTCTGCAGCAATCTAGATGGCAGCTTGTTTTATTTATTAGTGACTCTTTAGTGCTCTGTGAACCAAATCCCCCTCGTCTGCCGGGCTCTGTGGCTCAGCCCTTATCGGGATCTGGGCTGCGGTGATTTCAATCGCACGTCAAGGCTGCGGCAAAGCAGCGCCACAGGCTGAAGATTAAATAGTTTGGACTCGCTTATCTTGGTTGTACACAGGCAGCAATAAGAGGAAGAAGAAAGGCACTCAAAATAATTTTATCTGCCCAGTGTTGCAAGGTTTTTCCTGCTCCTCTGTTCCCCTGGTAGGCTGCAGCTGCTCTCAGAGCTTCTCCCTGCCTTGCCCAGCTCCCTTTGCTTGAAATCGCACCAGGATTTTTCCTCTTGCTGCCTAACAGGAAGGGCAGGCATTTTTTTGTCAAATAAAAGCTGAATGTTGAACAGTGTCGGCAGCAGGTGGAATATTTGGAAGTGCTTTCATTTGATCTTTCACGAGCTTCTAGGCAAATTGAGTTATTTAGCAGACAAATTCAGTGTTTTCACCTATCTGTGACTATATCTACCTTTAGTTCCCTATCTTGAGTCTGCTTTCTAAACTGTAAATTGCTCACTAATTAATGACACAGGCTGTGGTGGTTCTTACAGCTGTAACTCCCACTGCACGCTGTGGACCAGTTCCATTAACCCTTGAAGAGCAGGATGCTGCACCTTAACCTCTGCTCCTGCAGCCAGGCGATGTCCTGGACGTGTGGGGACACTTTTGCACCCTTAGATTTGTTCCTGTTTCCCACCTCAAGTAGAAGAACTGTTGACTTGTAATGCAAGGTGTGTTTTCCTATGATGGGAGGAGGAGCAGAAGTCTGACCTGTGGTGTGATTTGATATAAATTGACACCCTCTAATTGAAATAACAGCAAATGACAGCACAGAGAGGGGCGTGAGGCAGGTGACAGAGGCAATGCAACACATCCCTGAGTCAGCAGGTCCCTAACTGGATTATCTGGGATGGTTTGGCTCATGCCACAATCAGACTCTGCATTTCTGGGGTTTGAAGCAACCCTTACACAGGACCCGAGCACCAGGCCAGCTTCTGTATTTTCCAGCGAGAAAACTGGACAAATTCAAATACATTTTAAATCTCTCGCTTTCAAACGCACTCCTACAGCACTCAGAGCTATAATCTTTGTGGGCCAGACTATCATATCCTTTCTTAGGGTGAATCCCTAAGAAATATATAATACTTCTTTTTATATTATATATATATGTATAATATATATATATATTATATATATATATATTATATTATATATAATATATATATAATATCCTTTCTGAGGCTGCTGAGGGAGTGAAGCAGCCCTGGGTCTCAGGAACAAGTCTGGATGCCATAATCCAGTCCCATATGCTCCATGGCTATTATTATCTTTTCCCACCAGCAGCAGTGAGTTGCACACAGGTGTAATTTAAAGCTGGAATGATGTGAAATGTGTTTTGAATAATAGATAAGTTTCAGTCAGGTATCGTTAACATATAATTAAAAATAAAGGTGAATACGAGGCCTGTGACTGTGTGCTGAGTGCATCCTCCTTTGTGGTGGGGCCTGAGGGAGGAGACATGGGGGAGAGGTGGTTCCTTCCTAATCTTCCTGGCAGAGAGTCTCTGAAATACTTCTGTGGAGATGACAGGATTTGCTCTCCCTGGGTTGAAGAGCTGTTGTTCTGTCCCTGGTAAACCCAGCTGATTTCCCAGTGAAAGCTATTCCTGTTCATTCTCACCCTCCTTCCATCTGGAAGATCCATCATCTTCTGTTCATTCCTTTTTTTCTGTATTTTTTGCACATTCCATCATCTCTGTATTTTATTTATTCATTTTCCCCTGACCTCCCATACCCACAAATTTCCTCTGTCCCCATCCAGGTGGGCTTCCAGCAGCCCGACTCAAGAGAATTCCATGCTCACATCCCTGCAAGTCCCTGCGCACTGAAAGAGCAGAGTCTGCTGTAAAGATAGGGCAGGGAAAGATTGGAAAATGATCTAAAAATGTTAAATCAAGGATCCTTCCGTTCAGCTGAAAGCCTTTCTGACTGTGAGCACTTCCACTGTGTCCTTACTTGCACTAAACTTAGAGGAGCAGCCAGACATTGACACTGATGAGAGGAAAAGTCTCGGTGAAATCAAGATCGCTGATCTTTTCGGGGAAGAAAAGTTGGTTTCTTTTGTGCTCTGAACAGGCACTGTGGAGATAAAACTGTCTGATCCAAACAGGATGGAGAGCAGTGAATTTATGTTGTAGCTTTCTGTGGGTGTTTTGAGCAGTGTCAGTGAATTTCCTGAAATTCTGTGCTCGCTGCAGAGCGGTGGGCAGGGAAGAGCTGCAGCTCAGGGATGGGCCTGTGAGCAGCTCTCACCCTCAGCTCCAGCTCTGAGACGGGATAAATTGATAAGGTGAAAGCAGAAGGTGGTTGAGGAGAGAGGGAAGGAGATAGGAAGGAGTTAACAGCTCAAGAAATCAAAGTGTATTTTTAAAATGAAGAACGAAAGTCAGCACAAGGGAGGCTCCCATCAGTAATCCCCAACCTCAGAGTGCTGGATTGCTTTGAAATGACTCCTGAGCTCTTTGAAGGTCGTGTCAGGTTGTTTTGCCAAAGTATTTTCCCTCTTCCACCTGTACTTAGTGTGAGTTTTTAATCCTCTGAAGGGCACAGGTGTGGAATGTCCTTGTCAGGGCTGGTCATATGAAACCCCTTGGGACCCTCATTCCCGGGGAGGTGCGGGGCTGGTGCCAGGGGATTCCTGAGGCATCGGAGCATGCAGAGGGCAGGGGTGTAAAAGGTTTCCATCCCCTCAGAGGGGCTGATGCACCCCATGGCTGCAGAGGGGTTTCACTCAGGGATGGCAGAACCAGTTGCTCTGGGGCTGGACGTGCTGGGGACCCCCTGGCTCAGGTTCCTGTGTAACTCTGTTTAACAGTGTGGGGCTTTAATTTGCAAGGAAAACATTTCCATTGTTAAAGGTGAAGCCGAGGTTTCTGCTTTGAATTGAGCTTTGCTATGACAACAGCACCTGCTCCCGTTGTGTGAACTTTGGGTGAGGTTTCATTCTGTGCTCTGTTCAGTGTAGAACATTTTCATGACTCCATGTGAGGTTCAGTGGCTTTTGGGGAAAAAAATCTGCTGTTATAAACTAAATAAAGTGTCACCAGATCTTTTCCAAGGTGAGTGACACACAGCCTCTTGCTGCTGAGACACTGTTTTGTATTTTAAGCCTGGGAACATGGAGATTCCATGAATGACCTGTGCCATTTTCCCTGTTTAATGCAGATGACAACACCCTGCACGGGCCGGTTTTCCTGCAGGAGCCCAACAGCGTGATCTTCCCCTTGGATGCAGAGGAGAAGAAAGTGAAGCTGAGCTGTGAAGTGAAAGGAAATCCCAGACCAACCATTGGGTTTGTTCAGTGTTTAACTGTTCTTAGAACCATCACACAAGAGCCTTTCTCCTGCATGTATTGGTGATGTCCCTGGAGGCTACCACAGTGCTGACCCCAGAAAAATCCCAAAAACCAGGCAGCTCCTCCTGAGAGGCTGCTCTGGTCTCTGCTCTGGGACAGGGACAGCACCCAGGGAGTGGCTGGAGCTGTGTCAGGCAGGTTTAGGTTGGATTATAGGAAAGGTTCTTCCCCCAGAGGGTGGGTGCTGGGCACTGCCCAGGCTCCCCAGGGAATGGGCACGGCCCCGAGGCTGCCAGAGCTCTAGGAGCGCTTGGACAGCGCTGCCAGGGATGCCCAGGGTGGGATTGTTGGGGTGTCCTGGCTGGAGCTGCACTGGATGATCCCTGAGGGTCCCTTCCAGCTCAGGATGTTCTGTGACTCTGGAGCGTGAGGAACAGAGGGAATGGACACCAGGAAATCTCCAGGAATTGCAACTCAACTGCAAAATTTGGACAGGAGTTCTGAAAGGGTACAAAAGGGTTATAAATAGTCCTGGCTTTCAGATTAACCATCCTTTTCCATAAACATGGACAAAACTCTTAATTCTTTTCAGCTTTAGTGGCTGCTTTGGGGTCCTTGGAGGAAGGTGCTGTCCTCCTGCAGTGCTGTTGCTGCTGTAAATCGTTGGTGCTGCTGTTCCCTTTCCTTTGGTGCCTCTCTCACTCTGCTCACCAGTAAATGCCACTCTGAAACCAATTAGAGTCACCAGGCTTCAGCCTCTGTGCTGTCTCCTGACACAGCCAGCAATGTGATGCCATAAAATCCATGGATTCGTGGTGAAACACATTTCCATGGATTCTCCGTATACTCAGGAGATGGGAGGTGCTGTGTCCCCCTCCTCGCTCCATCCTGGGGCTGGAATTCCTCGGTGCCCCACTTTGTGACAGCGTCTGCTGGGAGGGAGTTTTCTTAAATTTATAAACAAACGACCAGCAAGTTGGGAGAGGGGAAAAAAAGTATCCTCAGTGGACTCGAATGGGTTAGAGATCCTGTTTCAGGGACTTCTCCTTGCCAAATGATTAATTCCAAAGAGCAGCAGCACCAGCACCTACAGAAGCATTAATCATTTCAGAGACTGAAATATATGTCAAGGATGTTGCTCTTTCAGTTAAATACTGGAATATTTCAATACCGCTCAGGAAATTTGCATTTTTCTGCCTTTTTATTTTTAATAAGTAGTCAGAGCCGTTCTAAATCTTCCTTTATTTACTTCACGCTGTGTTCTCAAACACCCAGGGGCACCCCTGAGCATGGGCAGGGTTTAACTTTGGCATTGTGTGCTCCAGGTGGAAGTTAAATGGAAGCAGTATCGACGTGGGCATGGATTATCGCTACGGCCTGGTGGAGGGCAGCCTGCTGATCAATAATCCCAACAGAACCCGGGATGCTGGGATGTACCAGTGTGTAGCAACAAACCCCTTCGGAACGATTGTCAGCAGAGAAGCCAGGCTGCAGTTTGCTTGTGAGTAAGGAGGTGGGCTCTGTTCCCACAGCGTGCTGGAAAAACTGGGAGCTGGGTGTCTCTTCCCAACTTTTCCCGATGGGTTGGAGTGTTCTCTTAATTGTTCTGGAGTGAGGAGGAGGGGAAATGTGAATAAGGAACACGTATCGTGATTTATCATTATTTAGCTGAAATTATATGGAGCATACAGGGTAAAATGTCTTATTTATTGAAAAAGAGGTTACCCAGGAAAGGATCTGGCAGATGGGATCTCACCATTGATTTTTGCCTTTCCTTGGAGAATTAAAGCTTCAAAATGTTAAAAAGGAGCATGATCTCCATGAGGGATGAATTCAGTGATGGATTCACAAGTCCTGTGTTTCGGGGGTACATCAGGTGTGGGCACTCTGGGTGTAAAAGGGAATTTATTAGTTTGCTAAAACAGCATAATCAGATTAGAAACATTTGGATTAAAGAAAAAAAAATTAAGGTTTCTCAAGATGGGCTTTGACAAAACAATTTTTTTGTCTTCTCTAATCAAAGGGATTGCAGCCAGAATTAGCTGAATTAGGAAATGCAGAGTGATTTAAGTTTACTACAAAGGCTCTGCCTCTAAGAAACAATAAAAATGGGTTTCTGAAGCTTCACCTTTCATCTGAGCAATCCCTTATTTTCCATCCTCATCATGTGTTGTGTGGCTTTTGTTTTGTCTCATTTTTATTTCTGCTGGTTCTTTGGAGGCTGCTGGCTGGGATTTGAGGGGTTTTTCCCCCCTCCTTTTAAGAGTTAAATTGTGAATCCTGGGGCATCAGGAATGTGTGTTGTTCTTCAAGGGCTGTGTTATTCTTCTGTAGCCTTTTCAGGGAAGATTAAACTTCGGTTGAGCCATTCAGCCTCCTGTGGAGGGCAGACAGGGTCAGCAGTTTCATCCTTGAAATATGTATTTAGGTTACAAACTCATTATGATAAAAGTGCTAATATTTCCCCCGAATACTTGCTTTTTGATATGTCATTTTCATTTCAGATTTGTGCTTTTCTTCTTTTTTCTTCCTCCCTTTTTTTCCCTTTCTCTTCCCCCTTTTTTCTTATTTTTTTTCCATGCTAGTTGTCTCTGAAATTGAACTTATTTTCACCGAGTGAGGAATCTGCTGTGCCACAGTAACAGAATATGGATTAATGATACCCTAAGCCCTGTGCTTGTAGCAACACAGGCTTTCAGAAAATAAAGAAGCTTTAAACTCTTGAGTATGGATCTAATAATGGCTTTTCCACAAAGATCTATGAAAACACAGCTGAACTAGATTAAATGATGTGCTTTTTATTTTGGGGGCTGGGGCTTAGCCTGACAGTTTTATTCACTGTGCTGTGGTTTCTGTTGGGAGATAACCTGGAATCAGTCAGGAGCTCTGGCTGGGAAGCGGCGTGGCACTTTGGGGGTGAGCCCAGCCCTTCAGACATATGATTAAAGTTGTTTGCTGTGGCCCAGCTCCTGCTTCCACTTAGCACGGAGATAAAGCTCCCATTGATTTTTAGTGGCACCAGAGCTGGCCCACGCCCCTCCCAAAGTGCTGAATTTGCAGCTTGTTCCGCCGGCTCAGCTCCCGTCCCTTTGGCAGGACAGGGAGCATGAGCTTCCAGTGTGCCCTTGCCAAATTATTCCTACTGACCATGGAAGAATGGGACATCTCACAGGTGCCTGAAGTTGTTCAGTCGCTCTCCAAAATTCCCTGGAAGGAGGTTGTGGCAAGGTGGGGGGTCGGTCTCTTCTTTGAGGGAACAGGTGACAGGACAAGAGGAAACGGCCTCGAGTTGTGCCAGGGGAGGATATTAGGAAAAGTTTCTTCACTGAATCATGGTTAAGCGTTGGAAAAGGCTGCCCAGGGCAGTGGTGGAGTCAGCATCCCTGGAGTTGCTCAGACAGCAAGTAGATGCAGCACTTTCTGATCTGGTTTGGTGGCCCTGGTGTTTGCTCAAAGGTTGGTCTCGACCTTGGGGGTCATTTCCAACCTTGCTGTCTCTGATTCACACCCACACCTCCACAGTCATCAAATCACCAAGGAAAGTTCTCTGAATCACCCCTGGAGAAGCTCCTCAGCCCGTTCTGCCCAGCCCTTGCAGCCCTGCTCGGGGCTGTGCATTTGGAGATCTGTGTGTTCACATTTCGTTTCGTTTGGTGGCCTCTGGTGCTGCTGATCTTCCAAGCTGTCCCAAATGGGCGGCACCGGTGGAAGTGGGCTCAGAGGAAATGGGACAGTGCAAGGTTTGCCTTCTGTTTGTAATTCTCTGCCAGTCATGTCCAAGTTTTTCTTGATCACAGTGGGATGAGCGAGGCAGGACAGTTCCTGCTGATTTACGAGCACCTATAGGGGAGCATCTCTAATCAGAGGTAACTTTGAATTTCTTTTACCTTGCTGAGGCTGCACTCTGTGTTTTACTGCCAAAGCTCTGAAACCAGACATTTCTGCACATCTCCAGGAGCACTGCAGGGAGTCAGCCTGGACACCCCAGTACCCCCACCCCAGGGGCCTCCAGGCTGTGTCTGCTCCATCACCACCTCCACCAGCAGCAGCTGAATCATCCCGATGGTGGGACCAAGCCTCCCCCAACAGATGACCCCACTCTTCTCCCACAGAGCCATCCTCTAGGCTCATAGATTAAATATTCTCTCCCTGCTGTGATAACTTGACTCAATTTGGCCCTAAACTCCTCAGCAGGATTTGCAGTTTAACCTGAAAATCCACAAAGATGCTGCTAGCTGCAGGATGCTGGTTTGGAAATCAAACAAACTCTCTGGGAGTGGGTGAGGAGCTGTGCAGGAGCTGTTGCCTGTCTCGTCAGCACCACTGTTTGTCAGGTGCTGTTGATTTAGAAATGGGTATCCAGAGAGGAAAATCAAGTTTGAATCAGTGCTGGTTTTCAGTCATATCATTGTTTTGCCCCCTGTTGTGACAAAAACTGCCTGAAAGCGCTGTCTGTGAAACAGGAGCTGTTAGAGAAATGGGATTTGCTTTTCAGGGGGGTTTTTCATTGTGGGAGCCCCTGAGGGGAGGTTGGCTGATGTCCTTCCCTCTGCTCTGTGCTCAGAGGCCTCTCTGAAATCACCTTTCCAACCCATGGCCATTTTCCAGGAAGGAGTTTCCTTTGAATCTCAAATTTAAAGCTCCGTGCTAATGCTGTGGATGTTTTCTGGAGTTTCTGCAGGCCAGAGTGATACTGAGATGTCCACGGGGCTGAGGGACCAATTTTAGAACAGAATTAAGCCCCAGGAGAGTGGGGGATAACAGGTGTGACGGGAGGTGTCCTCTGAGGATGCTGGAGCAGGGATGGAGCATCACTGTGCTGCCCCAGGAGGTTAAAAGGAAGGGAAAAGGTCTCTTTGTTCTCTTCCTCCTCCTCCTCCTCCTCCTGCAGATGGCCCCAGACAGGTGAAATTTTCTGTGTGGAATTGAGCCTGAACTGTTTCACTGTGTCCTCAGTGCCTGAGGGACAGGGTTGGAGGTTGGCTGCTTTCCACCTCTAACCAGGGGAGCATCCTCCACCTTGCCTTTTGTACCTTTCCTTTGGATTATTCGTGTGGGGTGATCCTTGTGGGCCCCTCCTGCTCAGGATATTCTGATTCAATTGTAGAAACCCTTCACTTTCTTCTTTGTTAGCGTGAACACCCTCTGAAGTGAAGGGAATCACACAGTTGTTTCTAAAAACTGGTCCCCACACACACTTTATTAAAAGAATTCATTTTATAGAAGGGGTTTGGTTTTTTTTTTTCAAAAATAATTGTTAAACATGAATTAGCAGCCAGGACTCAGCACTGCACAGAGCAAAGAGTGGCAGAAAATCCAAAAATAATGTGGTTGCGGTGAGAATACTTTGGGGCTTTGACCTGCCATCCTAAAATAATTTCATTATGGTGGTAGAAAGAGAAGATTACTCCCAACATCCTACTGGAAAGGGTTTTTTTTTCAATATTCCCATTGCCAGGATGTTTCCTGTTATATCTTTTACACGAGCAGATCCCATCATTTTCACTGTTAGTTGCTAAGGAACGCATTGTAATGGCTGCTCAAAGTCTTTACTGGTGAACCCTCATTGCCCTCGAGTGCATTCATTTTATCTTTTGGAGACTAAATTGGCAAGGAAGTCGCTCTTTCAAGAACAATTCATAATGAAAACATTTGAGGCGGGGGGGGCTCTGCTGAATTCCAAACAAACCAACCAACGATCCCAGGGACTGATCCGTGCGTTCAGCACGCAAATGGAAGCATTTCCACAGGGATCACTGAAGTCTGAGGGTTGATGAGAGCTGATGTGTTTTAAACCTTCTGGAAATGCAGGAGCCAGAGGGTTTGGGCTGGAAATGCAGGAGCCAGAGGGTTTGGGCTGGTTTTTCAGGAGGCAGCTGGGATGGTTGGTGTGCCTGGCTCTGCTCGTCCTCCTCAGGAGGTTTATTTCTCCAAGGTTTTACTTGTGAGGAGCAGAAACCCAACCCTGCACATTTTCCTGGCTCCTTCCTCGTTCTGGAGTTTTCCTGTGGAGGAAAAGATCCCTGTGGAGTACAGGGGGTGGGAATTTTCAGCATTCTGGGTGGGATCTGCTCACCTGCACTAAGATGGGGAAGCGCCCACGCCTGCCCACATTCCCCACTGCAGGAATGCATCCCTGTGCTCCAAGACTGCTTTGCACCCCAGTACTGAAATATCCCACTCAGCTGTTTCTTGCCCAGATACCCCTTCTCTTTTTTCAGAACCTGGACTTCAAATCTGCATCTTTCCCCACAGTTTAATTCCCTTTTTCCTGGCATTTTCATCAGCGCGCTGCCTCCCACGCACGGTCACCATTCAGAGATAGCACTCCCAGCCAGCCACTGCAGCTTGCACCAAGGCCCACAAATCTGCTTTAAATCATTAAATTGTCTTAGTTTTTCTTACATCTTCAGAAATCCATTGTCTTAACATGACCCAGTTTCCCCTGCATCCCCCGGAATCGCACTCCTTTTCCCACTGAAGCCTTGCCTTGCACCTCTGTGCACCCAGGCCTGACAGAGGGGTTTGTTGTGGTGCCCAGGGGTGCCTCTGTGGCAGCAACCCGAAACTCTGCAAATAAACATCATTTTGGGGCCAGGATGTCCAGTTCTGCCCACTGCAGAGACCCCATTTTCCCAGGTTTCCCCAGTCCCGGCGGGATGTGCCTTCCCTGTTTTCCTCCGTGCCCTGTGGCACCCCTGAAGCTGTCAGGTTGTGAGAGCAGGGCACGGCCTGTTTGGGGCGTCTCCGAAGACACAAACATTTAAACTGTGTGTTTTCCTGCCAAGTGTCCAATCCCTGATTCCTCCTCCAGTGCCTTTTCAAGAAAAAATGCCATTTACATCCATCACAGCCCTGCTGGTCTTGCCCAAAATCAGCCCCTCCGCGTGGCGGTCCCCCCAGCACTGGGATTCGTGTGATCTTAACTCAGGAACGAGCACATTTATTTGCATTTTTCCATATGTTCCCACATCCCAGCGTTTCTCCTTTGCTGAAATCCTGACTGAGCCGTGCCCAGGGCAGCCAGCAGTGCTAGAGACCCAGCTCCCAACCTCTGCTCCTTCCCCACAGTCTCTGATGGGTGGAAAACTAGGCTAAGCCTCACATAAGCTCCTCTTTTTTCCCTTTCTTTTCCCTTTTTTTTTTCTGATGAATAGGACCAACAGGGAGTTTTCAGCAGAGGATAGATCTATAACCTACTTTACTTTCATCTGGGCTAGAAGGACCCTGAACTGAGAGCAGAAATGGAGGATTTTTACCTGCTTTTTTTCCCCCCCAGGGTTACAAATAAGCTGAATACATTATTACTTAAAGCAGTGGAAATAATCAGTGCACGTTGCCCTAAAGCTGGGAATCTCCTAAGGCTGCAGCGTTATTTGGGAAGTTATTTTGGTTTCTGTCTGGGAAGAGCTCGGGAGAGGGCAGGGGGTGTTGGAGCCTGCTGAGGATCACAGGTCACTCACAGCACCACAGTTCCTCTTCTGCTTAAGAAATTCAGGGAAAAGCAAGGCACAGGCTTGACATTTTTTTCCCCATCTCTCTCCATATTTATTCATTTTGCCTTTAATATGAAAAAAAATCAATTCAAAAGGCAGATATTTATTTTTTTATATCCAGGGCTGTATATTTTAAAACTAAATGATGATTTAGGTGTTGGTTTTTTTTTTAAATGAGCACCCAAACATCTTGCAAAAACTGATTTTAGAGTAGTAAACATCTGCAGAGCTGTAGGGTTATGTTTTTGTGGCGTGTCCTCGTCACTTTACTGGTTTGTGTGGCCAGTGGATGGAGAACAGGACAAGAAATCAGGGGGTTGTGTTATTTGCTCAGTTATTAGGATGCTTCTTGTGACACCTCCCCTCCTGTTGATGCCTCTAAACCCCCTGAATGAAATAATGCTCTTTACCTAGTTGAAGAAATAATTATGATCCTTAGATGAGCCTTCCTTAGTGATTCTAAATCAATGCAAATCAGTATTTTCTCGAAATGTGTGGAAATAGCACTTCCAGGACCCCCAATCAAGCACAGACCTGGGAAAGGCCAGAGGTGGATTCTGCAGGAAAATTTCTGTTCCTGTTGATGGGGTGCAAGGCCAGTGCAGAACAACTTTATCCCAGTGGCTGCTTTATATTTGTTTTGTTTTTTCTTTCCTATTTTCCTTCTGGGAAGCAAAGCCAGGAGTCAGTGCTGGCACGTGGAGGATGGAGGAGCCTTGAATGTGTTTGTGGGAAGCTGTCCCGTGGTGGTTTCCCTGTCTGCAGCACACATGGCTGGCCTTTCACTGCTCGTTAGGCGTGAGAGAGGAACAGAGTGGGAAAATACCAACCCTGAGGTGCTGCTGAGCTCCAAAATGTGCATTTCCATAGGCAGGCTGAGCCACCAGACACCCTCTGAGGACTGGGATCTCTGAGGGATGGGCTTTGTTTGGGTTCTTATCAAGTAAAGGGAACTTTCCCTTTGAAGCTTCCTGCTGAGTGAGCTTGGGTCGTGTCACCCCACAAAGTGGTGGCTGCCCCTGGATCCCTGGCAGTGTCCAAGGCCAGGTTGGACACTGGGGTTTGGAGCAGCCTGGGACAGTGGGAGGTGTCCCTGCCCATAGCACTGGATGGGCTTTGATGGATTCTATGACTCAGTGATTGCGTTTTACATTATTTTGGGTGTGAATTTGCGTTCCTGTCACTGCCCAGAGTGGGAAAGTGCAGCAGAGCCCGTGGGGAAGTGTGAGGCACCTGCAATGCTCAGACATCCCCTGAGGGAGGGCTGTGCAACACCCCCTGTGCCCGTGGAGTTCTGCTCTCTGCCCGCTGCAAAGTCGTCTGTGCTGCAAGAAACTGCAAACAGAGCTTTTATTTTTTTAGTCTAGGAAAAGATAAAAAACTTCTGAGAGTGAAATAACCCCGTTTGAGTCAACCCAAGGGGAAATGTCTGCCCAGATTTTCTAGATTAAAGTAATAAAATTTTCAGAGTCCTCAGCATTTTGTCTCGAGCAGAGGAGCTGCTTCAAAATAAATGTTTGAAATATTTCCTGCAGAAAGAAGGCAAACAGGCAGTTTTTATGAAGTGGAACATGAAGACAACGAGGATTTTTTTTTTTTTTTTTTCATAATATCATAGAGAAGAGTGGTTTGATTTTGGAAAAGACAAATGGGTGCCTTGCAGGAATTTCTAAGAGCTCCTGTTTCCCTATAAGATCAGTGGTGTGAAGGAAAGCAAAACAGCACTGGGGCTGCCTTGCAGCCTGTTTGGGAGCAAGGATCAAATCCCAGAGAGGTGGAATTTTAGCCATGTGGGTTCAGAAATCAGTCTGTCTTTAACAGATGGTGGTCAGAAAGACTTGGGAAAATTAGAACAGTCTCAACATGAGTACCCAGATAGACATGTCCGAGTCCAAGGTGATAGAGAGATAAGAAATGTGAGTGGTAAAGTTGCCCAGGCAGTGCCTTGTTAATGCTCACAGTAATAAAGTCCATGGAAAAAAAATTTCCAGCAGGGGTAGGGCTTGGGGGAATGACAAGACATTTACCTCTAAAACTTCTTTTTCCTTCCTTTTCTCCTCGGTGAAGTAGAAATCCCAGTGAAATTTCTGCTCCAAAGGTCAAATTAGAAAGCTTTCAACCCCAGACTTGTAAACTATTTCTCAAATCAGTGACTCTCAAAATTATTCATTAGAACACCAGCTCTTAAACTAAAATTCTATTAAGCTCTGTATCAAAGGGGTTTTATTCCAGCCCACACAGCTCTCTGTGCAGTCCTGACACACCAGCAAGGACACAGCCTGGAGAACTTCGTCTCCGTGTGTGGGTGGAAGGGCTGACATCAAACCCAGCTTGGAAATCAGGTGCAGTGTGACAGAGACAGCGTTTGGGGATGGTGGGGCCACAGATACCAGCAGGCCAATCCTGTCTGTTGTGGGGACCAGGTAAGAGCTTTCAGCCTCCCTTCCTGGGAGTTCTTCCAATCAGTGTCCTCTCACATCCGAAATGGCTTGAGGTGCACTGGGATCTCCTCTCCCAGACTGGTTTCATGGGCCAAATCCCCCCAGTTTGTCGACAGCAGCCAGTGGAGTTGGGATCATCCCGTGGGCAGCCATGGGATAATCCCAGCTCCAGCCTTCCCTGCCCATCTGGCTGTGAGCTTTGCCCAGGAGATGAATGTGGTGGGATCTGTTGTATGTGGAGAGTTGTGCAAACAGGATGAGAATAGTTTGGGAGAGGGCATCCCAAAATCCCTTAGCAGGAGGTTCTTTGTTCAGTCTGAACCAGGAGGATTTGGCCACTCCTTCTGTCAGTTTTTTTGTTGAAGATGTCATTGCCAGCCTGATCAGATTCCCTTGGGATGAGTCTTTAATAAAGGGAATAATCTCGTTGACTTCAGTTTGAGGACTGGATACGACCTTAAACATCACCCTAAATTTTAGATTGCTGGGATTATCTTAAAATTATAGAAGGGGTTTGAGAAGGCAAAGCCCGTTATGATCTGTAATCTCTTTAAGTCGTGCTCAAAGATTGGCTTTGGGTGTCTTGGCTGTGTCTGGGCACCCAAGGGGATTGGGCATTTCACACAGAAAAAAGGAAATTACACCTTACCTGTATCATTATCTCCTATTGTACAGGTGCTTTAAAGTTCATTTAATATTAGTAAAGGTGGTGTTTTGTCCACTCCAGAATACCCGAAATTGCCAGTGAACCTGTGCTAGCTTTCTAATTTATCCTATCCAGCTCCTAAATGATCAGATTCATTTTTAACCATTCAGTTTTCCTGTGTTCAAAGCACAGCCAAGTCTCAAGGGGGAAATACCAACCACAACCCCCCATAAAATACAAACTGGCTAAAAGAACTTCTCAAGTGCTGGTCCAAGGATTTGTTGCTCATCTCAGTGAAGTGTGAGTGTCCTAACCAAAGACTTGTTTTTAGTACAGCTGGAATGACACTAAGGCAGTGCTAATTCCCAGTAATTCCCAGTTTGATGCACAGATGTGGGATATCACCCACCCTTCTCCCTCCCTGTGCTGCTCCTGGGCAGAAACTCTGTGTTCCCTCTGTCGAGGTTCATTGGGTACCTCCCCCTGGAGGAATAATGATCCCCAGGGATGCAGGCCCTGGGCTTTGGAGGCTCCTTGCTGTTATCACCAGCTCAGCTGAGTGATGTCACTGATGTGTTATCAAATTTCCTTTACAGAAGTCTCTAGAGGAAGACTTTTAAGTAAAATCCACTAACATTTTTATTTTTCCAAGCCTATTAGCCATGTTTTTCTTTGGCAATTAAAACCCAGTGATGTATAAAGCAGTGATTGATGTGTGTACATTTTTGCTGGAATATAGCAGAAGCAGGAATAGTTCCATGCCAGCTGAACAGGAATAATAGGTGCAAATAGCTGTGGCTCTGCTTTTCTAATCACTAGGAAAAAACCCTGAACTGTAATGACAAAGGGCTCACTAATGGTGAGTTTTTGACAGCGTGTCATTCAAGGCGCTGCACAGCAGAGCTGCCTCCCACACGGTACAGTCACAGAAATTGGCTCTCTAAAGGACATGCAGACACCTGCCACCACCAATCTGCATCATTGACTCTTCATCTCATTTCCTGTCATATTTTTTGGGTGGTTTTTAATAGCCCTTGCACAGAGGGGTCTCTCCTAATTGCAGAACCAGCGTAATTACGAAGCATTTTGTGTTCTAAAAATAGGCACGTGTGGAAAAAAGAAAAGCAAAGCATGGAAAGCCTCCTCGGGCAAACAAAGCCAGCAAGACAGAGCCCAGCCTTCACAGAAAAATAGGGATCTCTGTCACGTCCCCAGTGCCCTGAGACTGGCAGGCTCCTGAGGGAAGTGTTGATGTTCCCGTTGAGGTTTCCAGGGCATGCTGAGTTCAGGAATTCTGTTATTTCCATTATTTCTGTTATTGTTGCAGCCAGCAATGGGAACCAAGGGGGGCTGTGTAGCTGCTCTGCTGGGGTACAAGTCTCACCACCGGGACAATCAGTGGAGCTAGAATTGATAAGGGATGTAAACACAGAAATCTGAGGCCACATCTTACCCTGTTCCCCCCAGCAGGAGCTGATGGGACCTTGTTTGTTTGCCCATCCTTCGATGCCATCTGGGAAATGTTTCTTTAAAACTTTGATTTCCGTGCTGGCCCAGGAGTCACTTAGAAAAAGAATTACCACATTTCGTACAGCATAAACCCAAGCAGGTCCTAAGAAAGGAGAAAAGGCTACAGCCCTTTTGTTTTGCTTGTAATGGAATCTTCTTTGCTATAAAGACTGATTTTTGTAGGCAAAATTTGGGGAAGTTTTTCATTACTCTGGACAACTTGGGTAATTGTTACTGTGCAAAGCCATATGGGTTTGATTAAAGTTTCCAAATGCCATTTACTGAGACAAACTACCCAGTCCTGAGGGGCTTTGGATCATTTCAGAGTGCTTAAGCTTTTATTAAAGCCCATCGGAGGTTTCGGAAGGAGGTCATTCCGCACAGAAATACCCTGCCCAAAGTGAGAAGCTGGTGGGCTGACAGCTGCTGCTGGCACCTCCTGGGCTTTTGAGCGTTTCTGGGGGAGCAGGGATGTGTGTCAGACTGGCATCACTTCCCAGTACCTGCCGAAGTTGTGGCACTGAACATTAAGGCAGGGTTTTAATGGAGGCTACAGAAAAGTCTCATTATGGCAGAAAAGCCATTCAAGTCCCCATTAAGGGGTGGGTGCTGGTGTGTGCATTGCACTCCAGTGCATTTCAGAAGCAGATGTCAGGCTTCTGTGCAAATATTAGCTAATTAAGCCTCTTCTGAGAGACACAGTTGAAGTACTTGTCCTTAGAGAGGTGCAAACTTTGTCACCGAGAACTGGAGTGACTTTCCCAAAGTCATGCAGCTGCTTTTAAATACATTAAATTAAATACTACGTGCACCTTTCTGCTTCTGTGGGTCTGTTCAGCTTGGTTTGGAACTGAAACTGTCCAGAAAGTGTTTAAAAGGCACCTTAGCTCATTCATTAAGTAAGGTGTGAGTAGCTGTTACTCACAGTAACCTGTCTGCATTCCTGTTACACTGCTGTATTCTCCTCTTGAAATCATTACTAATTGTTAATTACTAATCCTTCTCTAATGCTGGGGTTACTGGAGCTTGCACAATATTTTTCTGTGTTCGTTGGAGTCCTTGGTTTGGTATTGTGAGAATTGTTGGCAGGACATTGATCAACAGAATTGCAAGCATTAATATTTTCTTCCTCAGTTTCTCCTTTTAATCTGATGGGTTTGTGGGTTTGTTTGTTGGTTTGGGGGTTTTTTATTGGCAAATAAAACCAAAAATCCTCCTCTGCTACCCAGGTTTGAGGACAAAGTGAAGTGGAACTTGCTGGTGTTGTCAGGGCAGACACCCCGAGCTGAACCACCCACTCTGCAATTCCAAGATTGCCAGGTGGTGTCTAAATGAAGCTCCTCACTAATAAAACCTTCCTGATATTATTGTTCATTCCAGTTCAGGTGTTGCGAAAAGAAAGCTGTGGGCTTCAGACAGCACGGGCACAATCAGCCTGATGGCTTTGATGAGGCTTTAGCCTTTCTTATAATTACCTGAATCTCGTTATTTCACTCAGAGCCAGGTTGGAAGCACTTGGTGAGGCCTGATGGTTTGCAGCACAAGCAGTGGTGATGAATGCTCTGCTTTATTTGCTGCCTCCAGTTGGTTTTGACCATTCTTGCAGCAGTTCCTAGATGTTCATCCAAGCAGAGGCTGCTTTTCCTGGTAGCAATCCTTTTCTTGTCAATATTGATGTAAAAAATAGCACATTTATTCCTGCAGGCATTATTTTGGCTTTAGGCTATTACTCCTCCTGCAGCTGTCCTCAGAGAGGATGGGATCCAGCCTTGTGCCCGTGTGCAGTCAAAATATATAAAAATCTGTGCACTGGCAGGTGGCCAGAGGAATGTTACAGTGGTTCCTGTAAAATAAAAAAAAAAAAAAACTTGTAAATTTTATAGAATTTAGGAATGAAAAATCATATCTCTCTAACTGATAATTTCTTTTTCTGTTTTTCTTTTGTCCTAAGCCAGAAAAAAAAAAAGGCCAAAAAAGATTTCTTCCCTAAAAATGGAAATGAGGCAGTGACAACTTCAGATTTAATTTATTTAATTATTTTTTAAGTATGTGTGCAGAAACAATTTTTAAGAGGGGATAAAAATCAAGGCTCAGTTTTCCATCCCAGTAACCTTATAATGATGTTCCTACCAGTTCCTGCTGATAAATATTTATCACCTCAGTGTTTCCTCTGGTTCCCAGCTGCACTGACAACAGGTTTGTAATTGCCAAACCAAGGCTCAGCTACATTGGAAACAAGGGAAAAAAAAAAGAAAATTGAAATGCAGGAGATTGTTAAAGATCAGAGGCTGCCAAAGTGATTCCATGTCTTGGTGCTCCCACAAAGCAGCTGCTGGTGACAATCGTGGTGCCACTGCTCAGCTCAGAGTCACCTCCTCACTTCACTGCGAGCCTCTTGAATTCCATGTGCGAGGAGAGCAGAGGGAGTCGTGTTTTTGCAGTGCATGGGCCCTGAGGAGAGGAAAAAAGAGAGGTGGAAGGAGGAATTTAATTTAATTAAAGCGCTTTGTGGCTTTACATGCGGCTGGTACAAGAGACTTCCTTGTGGGAAAGGAAGGGTCTCCACACTTGGGCCGGGAGGGCATCAGCAGCGAGGCTCCTGCAGGGAAACAGGCTGGGGTGGGATGTAATTGGTTATTTAAGGCAGCAGTTCTTCCTAAATTCATACAACAAAACTCTCCCAGCGTTACACGTGCTGGAATTTTCTCTGGGCGTGGATAAATCAGCACCTTCTCACCCTTCCCAGCCTGGGGAGGCATTTCCTGATCCTTTTGTTGATGCTCCTCAGCCTCCTGCTGCCTCCCATTCCACCCAGACCCCACCAGCCCACCCTCCAAGCTGATGTTTGCTTTATTTTGCCATTTTCCTTTTGTGCTGCTCGTGAGGAGAAGCCTCTGATCACCCTTTAACCGAGTTCTTTCTCTCCTGGCAGACCTGGAGAACTTCAAGACCAGAACGAGGAGCACGGTGTCCGTCCGCCAGGGCCAGGGCATGGTGCTGCTCTGTGGGCCCCCACCCCACTCGGGAGGTAAAGAGCTTTCCTTCTCTCCACTGCAGTGTTTGGCAACGATTTGTGAGGTTTCCGTTCTCAGGGAAGAGAATTCCCAGAATCTTCAGGAAGTTTGAAGCAGTCACCTGCAAGGAGAGGGCTGTGGCAGGGCCAGCCTGACTGTGGGGGTCCTGCTGGGGGACTGGGGAAGCTCCAGCTGGGGGTAAATTCAGAGAAAAAGCATTTTAGTACCTCTGAGTATAAACTTCAGGGGTGAACTGATGGAAACTAAAGCAATGTGTTCATATACCAAAGAGGTGGCCAAGATGTGTGCAGCCTGTCTGTTCTGTGGCCTGGCTGTGTCTTCTGCTAAAAAGTTCTAGATTGCTGACAGAGCCACTTTTGTGCATCATTTTTTGTTAGTATTTATTTTTTTCAAACACTATTAGCACTTTTTTTTGTCTCCTGGATACTCAGGATGTGTCCAGATCTCACAGGGTGCCATTGGCTTCAGAGAGGGCGGCATAAATGTTTAGGAAATACCAGAGAATTCTTTCAGTTTAGCACAAACTTATTTTAACCGTGCCAGTTTGTGGCTTCCTGAGCGTGTGTGTTGCACTGTTGTGTTTGAATTGCGTTGGAGAGGGAGTGGTTCTGTCAGAACTCCTGCTGGATGCCCTGGGTGTGCCCCACAAGCTCCACGTGTGTGTCCCTCCCCACCAGGACCCACAACCAGCCACTGCAGCTGGCTCCTCCGTCAGGGCGCTGCTTGCTCCGTCAAAACATCGCAGCATCTTCCTCGGATCCGTGTCCCTTTTAAAGGAATTTGCAGTCCTGCTTTGAAATCTGTCTGGCCTCATCAGATGGATGGAAATTGCCCCGTGGAGCATGTGCTGTTAGGCTGAGCTTACAGCTCAGATAGGAGGAGAAGGGCTTGAGGAGCTCCTGGGCTCACGTCTGACCAGCTGACAGAGCTGCCCACGGACTTTGTCCCACTGGGGCCCTCCCATTCCTCCAAGGCAGGAGGCTCCCAGAGGGACACAGGGATTGCAGGAATTGTGCACGTTTGTCTCCTCAGCACAGCCCTGCTCTGCAGTGGCTGAGAGGTTCCTGTTTTGCTGTAAGAAATCCTTGCAGGGTGAGCACCGTGTGTGGAGATGGGGCAGCTGGTGGGGGCGGTGAGCAGTGACAAGGAATGGTTGTTCAGGTGCTTCACAAGGAAGGTTTGCTCTGGGTTTATTTACTGATGGTACAAAAAAACTGCATTCCCAGAAGGTGCTGGTGTTATTCCCAGCATGAGTTCAGTGAGAGGGACAGAGCCTCGTGTGCTGACCGGGAGGTGAGAACATTCCTGGTGCCCAGAGGGTAACGATTTCCCTCAATCATTTGGGTGATGAGAGATGACTTCCCCCATGACCACCATCCATGACCCGCTCTGTTGCAGCCAGGAAATTCCCTCAGTTGTAGCCAGAGCCACCACTACTCTAACCCAACACTATCACAGCTCTGTAACCGAGCTGGGCTGGCGTTACTGCGCTTGGTGGCTTCTGGCTTGCACAGAAAGTACTCACAGGCAACTCAAAACAGGTTAATTCACACCACTTGTTCTGCAGGAATTCATCTGCTCTGTGGCAACATTTTCCATAACTTTTCCTTCCTCCCAAGGTTAGAAATAAGATGAGTTTTAAAAGTCACAAGTGCCAATTGATGCTTTTTGGTGATCGTTGCGTTTCCATCAGCCAGCTGCGCGCGTCCCACTGCGATCGAAGCTCTTGGCTCTGTAGCAGCCACTGCACAGTCCCAGAGCCTTCTCCTGCTCAGCCCTGGGCAGAGAGAGCTTCAGGAGGAATATCAGGTGTCAGTGGGAAGCTGCTGCTCGTCGGAAGCCGCCGTGTTCCGTGGGCAGCCCCGTCCCCAGGGCCCCGGCAGTGTTGGCAAAGCAGAGCTGTAGAGTTCAGCTCCTTCCAGTCCCCCAGTGTAAAACTGCAAGTGTTTAACTTTGTGGTGCGGCAGGAAAAAACTGTTCAGCTTAGAAGTGAAAAATAATCCAGCTCATTGGAAGTGCGAGTGGCATTAAGAGGAGAAAATGCAATTACTTATTTTAGAATCTGATTAGGGCAGCCAACCCAACTTCATCATCCTTGCAAAAAGTGCCTGATGGCATTAATGACCAGTGCTGAAATACAGGGCTAACTGTGGGAAAAAATACACTTTCGTATTATTTCTTTTTTACTTTAGCTTCATATGTGCATTGAAAATGAAACCTGAAAAAAATAATTTAAAAAAGCAAAACTATTCAATCTGAGAATTGCTGTTGCTCTGCTGATGAGGGTATTCACTGGAATAGTAGAAGCCTGAAAAAAACCATCCTGGCCAGGTGCTGAGATTTGGGAAAAGAAAAATAGTAAATTAGAAGGGTATTATTTCCTGTCAGCCATTGTGTCACTGGTTGTCTTGGGCTTAAAAACTGTGGCTTTATTAAAAAGATGCTGATCAGCGTCCAGACCATTAACCTTTCAGCTGTAGTTCGCTCTGATACTTTGCCACTTGGAAATGTCCATTTTTGAGGAGCTGTCAGCTAAAAGCGAAGTTATGTTGGCCTACATACATTAGTTGTTGAGGCTTTCTTTTTATTTTTTCTCCTAAATGGTGCCCAATAAAGAGCTTCCTACTGTTCAAACGTTACAGGAAATTCATCCTGAAAATGAGTCCAAATGATGAACAAGTCTTTTCAGCATCAACAAATGGGCTGTGTACAGCTCGCACGGAACAATGTGGGCATTGCCGTGCCTTGTCCCAATTCTTGGTTTGAAATGAGCTGGAAATGCAGCACATGGATCTGAGCTCCCCCCCAGAGCCCCAATGGAAATGGAATGCGTGCTCCGCGCGGCGCGGCGGGGAGCCGCTGTTTGTCAGGTCACTGCCTTGTGCTGGTACATTTTGTTAAGCAGCACAATGATGCGATGGCCTCCTCTGATGAAGTGCATGCTGAGTGCTGGAGGTTTGGAAAATAAACGTTCATCTGCAGCTCGGGAAGCGGCTGGGCTGGAAAGCGGAATGAATGCAAATCAAGCATTTGCTTCTGTCGCGTTTTCTGCGCTTGAAGCAGCGGATTCCCAAAGCCCCGAGGCCAGTCCTGCCGCATGGATGACCCCTTTGTCTGTTCGAACTTCCACTTCTTTTCCTTTCCTTTTTTTTTCCTGCCTTCTCCATTTGTTCCTGACAGACTGGTAGAAGCCTGCCTGGGTTGTTAGGATTTTTCTGAGACAATTACCCTGCGTGTGAAGGGTGTTCCCTCATTATTTCTGCAGCTTGTTTAATCAAAAGCCCAGCGATGGTCGTGTGTCAACCATTCTACCCTGATACTCCCCAGAAGAAATCATTCAGGAGTAAACACTGCTCTGGGAACATGGCACTGGGGCCTGTGTAGCAGCACGAGGAGCGGCTGTAGGTGTTTGAGCAGGCAAGAGGAAACAGTCAAAAATCCTAAAAGTCTGTGTGTAGCTCAAATTTGGCTTTGGTGTTGGTGCAGAACACCAAGGGCCTCATCGTGGCAACAGCAGGAACTGGGCAGTCTCCAGTGATGGAGCCACAGAAACAGGTTTGGACATGGGAGGGACTTCAAAGAGTTTCTGTGACTTTTATGTTGAGATTTAATAAGGTACCTCAGCCTGTCTTAGGGTGAGCTCTAGAATGTGAGTACCAGAAAACAAAGCTCTCCTGCTTTATATTTCCAAAGCCCTGTGAGATCTGTGACCATTGAGTCGTGGAATGGTTTGGGTTGGAAGGGACCTTAAAGCCCATTCCAATCCACCCCTGCCATGGGCAGGGACACCTTCCACTGTCCCAGGCTGCTCCAAGCCCCAATGTCCAGCCTGGCCTTGGACACTGCCAGGGATCCAGGGGCAGCCACAGCTTCTCTGGGCACCCTGTGCCAGGGCCTCCCCACCCTCCCAGGGAAGGATTCCTTCCCAATATCCCATCCATCCCTGCCCTCTGGCAGTCCTCTGGGTGGGCTGTCACCAAGCGCAGAGGGGAAGAATCCCTTCCCTTGACCATCTGGAGCATTTCAAGCCAAAACAGGAAAAATATCACCAAAACAGGCTTTGTTTTTTTCATTCTGTTGCATTTTTAAGCCATTTAGAAACCACAAACCATTTTAAAGTGTTCAGCAGTGTTCCAGTCAAACTCTTGGTGGAAATGTTTTCCTTCTGAGGAGCTTTGCGGGGGAAACAAGTTACCTTTCCTTGTTCGCTTTTTTCGGTGTTGTTAATCAAATTTGGCAAGATACATTTCTTGTTGAGATAAACTTAATTGAAACAAACAAACGAAGCTCCAAAATCCAAAGCAAACACTCACTTGTGTTTCTCAGGGCTCTGAATCGAAGTTATGTTCTAAAGGGGATATGCCTGGGAAGTGTTTGGAGGTCGCTGTCCTTTTAACTGTATCTCCAAATTTTAAGATAAAATATTCTTTTGTGCCAAATAGTTCTTTTCACTTAAGTTTGTGGGAGCTGAGTCCTTTAGCTGCCACTTTTATTAGATTTATTTGATAGTCAGGGCAGGGTTAGTTAATATTTTAACAACTCCAGCTTTCCAATTCCTTCTAACATCCCTGGCATTTCGTTGTGAGTCTAGAGGCTAAAAAAATACAGTCCTGGAAAGTATTTTCTACTTGACAGGCTGGTAGCACACCCATCCTCATGCAGAACAAACGGGCCTGTAAATCCTTCCCCTCCCTTCTTTGGGAAGATAAATGAACTTGTCTTTAGGATTTCTCTCACCCCCCTTCCCACGAGTTCCTCGTGGTTCATCTTTAGAAAGATCTATAACCATGTTCTCATGACATTTGCCTTCCAGCCCTCGTGGGAAAAGCCTGTGGAGATGGAGCTCTGCGAGTGCTGTGAGAAATGCTGAGTGTACACAGAGGGCTGGCGAAAATGATCTCTCAATTACTTGATTATTTGAGTTCCGTGTTCCCGCTGCATTCCCTGGAGGTGTGTCCTGTTCCGAGACCTCTCTGCGCTTCGCTCGTTCCACCCCTCGCCACAGCTGCAGCACATTTATTCTCACTCCTAATCTATCTCAATCATCTGGGAAATAAATAAACCAGCTGAGGGCTTGTTTCAGATGACAAAGTGCTCAGCTGGGCAGACGGGAACCCACTGGTGTTCCTGCAGGATGTGTGTTCTCCTGCCACTTGCTGAGGGCCTCGAAGTTCCTGCTGACCCTGGAACTGAGCCTCCCCTCCACGATTTCTCTCCCTGAACCTCAGTTCCTCAGACTCCTTGTCCCTCTGTTCCTTTCTGACCTTCCTGGGCATCTGGGAGCTGTGTCCCCCTGAGTGAACAAAGGCAGGATTTCAAGGAAAATCAGTTTTCTGTCTCTGCAGCGCCCACGTTCTCAGTGTGCTTGGAAAATTCCATCTTCCCGAAGAGGAGGAGATTCATTAAAGCTCAGTTGTTCCCATAATTCTTTCCTATCTGATGCCATCACTCCTGATGGAAGCACAGCCATGGATGGGAACACATCCGTGTCTGTGAGCTGAGATGTTGACAGAGAATAATTCCCCGATCCTTTCACAGATTGGGTGCATTCAGGTTTTCTCGTTCTCTCCTGCCTGTTTTTCCCTGCCGCTATCCAGGAGAACTTTTAGTTGTGTTGCACAGCTTAATCAAGTAGAACTAACTAAATTTTAGCATTTGACAGACGAGATGGCAATTCTGATTCCATCTCAATCTCAGCCTTTCATGCTGAAGTGTGGACACCAGACATGTTTGCAGAAAGCACTTTACTGATTACAGTGCTGCTGAAACCACTTCTGGGCACAGAAATCATTAGTGCTGCTCACTTGTCCGCTCACTTTTTCACTCCTTTTATTATTATTTTTTTAAAGGGATGATGGACACTTCAAGGGCTGGGAACTGTGAGGATGTTTTGGCTTTCAGGGTGGCTGATGGCCTCCAGTGGGATGAATGGTTTGAGGGTTTTGTCGTGTAAATAATCCGTCCCACAGATTGTCTGGTGTTCCCTCGTGTTTGCACAGCCCCCACCACGCAGTGCAAGGAGGAAAGGAAGCAAACCTGGGAAAAACCAGACCGGTGCAGGAGGAAAAAGGCAATTATCAGGATTTTTATACCATGAGAGGATCAGCGAGTGGGGCATAGCAGGAATCCTGGAGCATTTCATGGCCTCACTCCACTACAGTAACCTTAATATTCAGCCTTTATTCTCCTGTTTCTTTCAGTGTGGGATGCCCAGAGCTTTTGAGAAACGTGGATTTTACAGAACCTGTGTTCCCAGGACGGGGCAGTTCCCCCTTGCCAGGCAGGTTGTCAAAGGGCTGAGGTATCCCTGTTACTCCTTATTAAGGGATTGATGGTTTCTGCTCTTTCTCTCCTGTCTTAATGTCTTTGGAGGCCTTTGCTGCTTGGTCAGATTTGGTTCCAATTAGTGAGAAGCTAATTTAGAGAGGAGTCTCGCACACATGGGTGGGCGCCGTGGTTGTAAAAGTTCCATTTCTCCAGGAAACCAAGCAAAAAATCTGCCAAGCTGGTTGGAAGTTGGTTCAGCTATTTGTCAGAATGCTGCAGGGTCACTGAGCAGCCTGCCATGGATCACTCCTGGGGCTGGAGGGAAAATATGAGCAGGTAAACTCTCCTGTGGGGCTGGGAAAAGCAAGGAAAAAAGAGGCAGGGAAATGTTTTTCCATTAGGGACAGTCAGTGATGGATTTGGCATATTTGACTGCGGTGTTGGGTTGCTGGTGGCAGACCTGGAGCATCAGGAGGTGTTGCAAACCCCCCTGGACTGTGGGGCAGGAGTTAAACCTTGTTGTCCATGGATGGTTCTGCCTGCAGCACGCAGGGAGGGACAGAGGGGAGGCTCAGTTCCCAAACAGGCAGGAGAATGCTCCAGCAAGGTGGTGTTCCCAGGAGCTGGGGCTCCACTGCTCGCAGGTGTCTTTCCTGGAATGGGAACACATAAAATTCCAGCAGGGTTTCCTAGGTATTCCCAGGAGGGGGATGCAGGATGAGTGCTGGAGATGCGTGGGGGATGGAGGAGACCACGAGGAGAGCAAAGGGTGCAGCATCAGAAATGTCTGAATCTGTTCCCAGTTCTTCCTCTTAATAGTGATTGCCACTCAGTGTCCCCAGACAGCAGAGGATTCCCATGTCCAAAGTGTCAGCATCCTAAAAGGGTTTTCCAGAGCACCAACAGTTGAGCCCAAAAACCCTCTGAGCGATTCATCTCAGGCCAAGATCCAGAAAACAACTTCCCAAAGCTTCCAGTTCCTGCAGTGTGTCTCCGAGGCAGGCGCCCTGCTCCTCAAAGCTGGATCTGAGCAGCCTGGCAGCATTTCTGCCAAAAAATTCCCTCAAAATTCAGCCCAAAATTCACTCCAGGTGTCTCTTTCCACGGCAGCCTCACTGGGAGTAGGTGAGTCACACACTGGGTTTCTGTAATGCCTCTGTGTCTGGCTCCATGTGATGGAGATTATTACAGTTCAGCAAAAATGGGCTTCATTAAACTTAAAATCAGGCATATGAAACCCTCATTTAAATAAAAAGTGATTGAGAATGGGAACTTCCATTTAAAGTGCATCTCCCATCATTTATTTTTTATGCTCTGCCACAGTCACCGTTTAAATTATTAAAAGCAAGAAGTAAAAAGCTTCTCAGGAGATAGAAATGGATTAGATTAAAATTAATCTGACATAATCCTTTCTCTAAAACTGCTGATTCAGTTTGTGCACGAGTTTATCAACATATTTGAGGATAAGGGATAAGGATAAATTCTCCTCTAATTTGGGAGTGCTTTGCCTTGATATTTCTGACAGCACAGGGAACATGCAGCGCTCTCTTAATTGAGAGGTTTGTGAAATTACAAATATTTCCAACAGCACAAATGCCAAGCTCATTATAAATTTACACTGATTTAAGCACCTGAGTTGGCGAATGTGATCTGCCTCATTTCTGGGATGAATTTTGAGGTGCAAAAATAGGGGCAAAGTCAAGAACAGATAGTGGCCACGGGAGTTTAGACGCAGATTTTCAGCTGGTACATGTCACTTGTCACCTGCAGAGTCAGCACCCCCCACCAGCCCCCCAGCATTCCTTGTTTGTGCCCCACGGGGGTGTCACGGACACAGGAGGAGCTCTGGGGTCTGTAACTGGAAGGGAAGAGGCTCAGCCCTCCAGTAAAGACCTTGGAAATAGTGAAATACGAGGAACATGACGTTAATGGATTTTTTATTTATCAGTGACAGCTCGTGACATCTTTAAAAAGAAATCATCTGCGAGCCAGTCGTGTGGTTTATTCCCTGTTTGGTTGCAGTGAGCACTAAATGAAGATTGAAATGGGATTGAGAGGGGGTAGAGCCGGCAGGGCTTGGCTAAAGATGAGTGAAATCTGTCGTCTGACAGAACCCAGTCAATAGCATTTATCGAGAGTTGTAACATCTTGTGATGTCTTTATGAAATAAATCAGAGATCAGAGTCCTGCTCTGAGGCTCTGCTAACCCTTTCCCTCCAAATCCAGCTCTGCTGGCCTCTGCAAAGCCCGTGGAGCAGCCAGGGGTGCAGAACACGCGTAGCTGACACAGGCACAGCACTGGTGTATCAGATTTGGGGTTCCACGTCCCTGGGTGCACATTCTGCTTTGTTCAAGTCGATAGTCCTGGCTGTGGGAGCCCTCATTCCTATGGGGCTGATGCTTTGCTGTTGAAAAATCAGTGGGGATATTGGTTTGGGCATTTTCTGTTACCTCGTGCACGTGAAGTGCCTAAAAATGCAACCTTCATGTGTTTAAATATAATAAATGTGCAGCCATGGTGTGTTTAAATGCAATGATAAACGTGCAACCATGATGATGGTTTCAGCTGGTAGACACCAAAGCATTTTATCTGAACACTGTTTATCTCTCAGATATGTGTAGAGAATGTTTATTTCCTGTGTGCTACAGGCAAGTGCCCTCCAGGCCGTACCTCCCTCGGGTTGTTTGGGCAGGTATTTCAGCCTTGGAGTTGATCATAATTTTAATTCATTGCAGTAAGAAAATTCTCCGCAACCAACTTTTAATTTTTTTTTGTTAGAGGTTTGATCTAATCTCCTACAGCTACAGTAAGAGGCTGATCAAAGGTAGTGAAAGCTGGTATTAAAGGATTAGCTAGGTCACATTGAAATATGTTTTAAAACAAGCCCAGGGACCTTTAGCTTTTCTGAAGCAAGTGCACACACAAAAAAGGATTTTTAGGCTAACTCTCTGTGACTTTAAACAGAAAACAAACTGATGGATTAAATCTGTGAGTCATTCCTTCAGGTGATGTGTGTAGCACTTTATGTAACACGAGCCTGGAGAACATCAGCAGCCGCTGAATCTCTCACAGCACAAATACAGAGCAGAATTTAAATTATTCAGGGTAGGCATCAGTTGTGCACGTGCCCAGCTTCCTGTGTTTTTACTCTCTTTTGATGATTGCTTAGAAGTAATTAGCAGCTTCAGCCCCGCCTCCCTTTATCTTTTTCCCTGGCTGGTCTCTCCTGTTTCCATGTGCTGCTGCCAGTCCCTGTCCCAGGGGTGCTTTATCTCTGGCTGTCAGGTGAAGATGAGTTTCTTTGGGAAGATGTTGATGCCACTCTCTGGATCGTATCAAGCTGTTATTCCTTTTTTTTATTACCAGAATTTCCTCATTGAAGTGAACTTAGAAAGAGAGAGAGAGAACCACCCAGCTGATCACTGCTGGGGTGAGCCTGGCTCCAAAAACTTCAGTTTAAAAACACGAGAAGTGCTGGAAAGCGGCATCAAATCCAATCCTGGGCGAGGTTCACCATTTCCAGTAAACACCAAACCTGCTTCAGGAGGGATCAGAAGCCCTCATGATAAACACAGGTTGGGTTGGTGGGTGGGTTTTCTTTCCAGGCAAGACTGGGCTGAGCTGTAAATGTCTGTAAGACAAGTGCTAAAGTTTTTCAGACAAAACCCCATCGAGCTTCTCCCCGAACCGGCCAGGCTGTGCTCGATGGGAGGGTGTCTGTGCCCATCAGACGCTGTTGAAATAGTTTGGGTGTTTAGCTGGAGTAAATGCTCCATCTCACAGCATTTTCCCTTCTGCACAGATAAAGATTGCTGTTGATTTTTGTCCCTTCAGGCTCCGATTGCCCCATGGCACAGTGAGATCCTCGTTAGTGCTCACCCACCATCGGTGGGGGCTGCTGGAGAGAGATAAGCCAGGCCAGCAAATGTTTTTCTCGTTTAGAGATACACGAGCTGGAGATGCAGCTGATACAGGGGATTATTGATCAGGCTTCAGGTAATGAAGGCCTGTTGCCCTTTTAATTACACCTGAAGCTCTACATACTGGGCAGTCGAGGGGCTGAGAGGCAAACACAGCACTGAAAATTGCTGTGGGAATGAATCTAACACAGAAATTGGGTAATTAGTGCGTTTTTCTCATCCTTACAAACTTCGGACAGGACACTGCTCTGCTGCCTGGCTGCTGAGTAACTGTGTCCTCAGATTTGGCGTAGCTGAGGGTCCATCCAGAGGGGTTTAATTAACCTCAGCTTAATCTTGTTCATTATTTATCATTCCTTTTATTAAAAGCTGTGTTTGAGGCCCAGAGCTGTGGTGTGATGCAGCTGCACAGCAGAGCTCAGACTCGAAGGGAGAATTACCAGGCGATGCTTTTGTCCAGGTTGATTTCCTTAAATTGTCCTGCAGTTCTTTAAGACTGGAAGATAAAACATGGATCCAGCGTGCTGGCAGGGCAGTGGAGTGCTCTGTAGGCCCACAAAAAAAAAAGGTGCAGTGCATAATTCATGTAGCTTTAACATTAAAATAAAACTGTGAGGGAGAAAAATGGTCAAAACTCCAGGAATTGCAGAGGACTGGTGTGTGTGGAGAGGAGCCTCGCAGGGTTGGGTAGGGCCATGAACATGGAGTGTTGTGCCAGGGATTTGTCTTTCCCAGATAATCCCCTTTTCCCTTTCCCCAGGGTGCCCTGGCAGGGTGTTGTGGCACTTGGAGCCTCCTTTCCTGCTCACATTTTGTGATTCACGGGGTTATGGGTGCTGATTGCTGAATCAAACTGCAGTGAAACCTGAAATTAGGAAATCTGATTTATGAACATCCCCTACAAGCAGTTGGCAGATTTTAATAAGCAAGTTGAGAATACAGAACGAGTTCACAGGACACTCATCAGATAATCAGTTAAGCTTCAGTGTTACCCAAATTTGCTGTAACCTTCAAAACACTCTGTTAGAGGCTCTAAAGAGAAATTTGAACACCAAGGAATGGAAGCAATCAGAGAAAAAAAAAAAAAAAAGAGAAGTCTGCGAATTATCCACCAAAAATCAGCTCTCCATGAAGTTTCTACAGCAACTGTGGGTATGACTGGGAGGCTGTACAACAAAATGGGATTATAGCATTTGGATATTAAAACAAAGAGCAGGTGGGAATGTTTGGCACTTCCCAGCCAGCCAGGAGCACACCCAGAGCCAAGACATTTGTCTGTGCTAAAGCATCTCAAAGCAAAGTGCTAAATGCAGTTCCTCCTGACCATCGCCTGCGCTGCCATAGTTGGGGGAACAGCTTCTCTCCAGGAAAAACTTCACTGTTGCTGTTGGCTCTGTCTGGGAATGGCAGGAGTGAAACAGGAAAACTTCAGCATTCCCCATTCTGCAAAAAAATAACTGAATTTTGAAAAAAAAAATTTTAAACCAGCCATAATTTTACAGAAGTGCATGGTCAAGGGAAGGGCCAGCCAAACACTCAGAGCTGTGGTCACTCTGTCTGGATTTAAATTGTTTATAACAGGGGATGAGCCTCACCTCTCCTTTCAAAATGTCTCAAAATTATTTCCTGTTTCAGTCATAGTTTGGGTTTCTTGGGACAGTCTAAAGGGAGGGTTTCATTATTTCCCTAATTTCATATTTTTCTCTTGCCATGGGTAATGGAGCCTAATTTTTGTGCATTATGATTTACAGAAAACCTTCTGTTTTACACTGAAAAATCAGTTCCCACCTGTCCATCTTGAGAGTGACAGAGGAGGTGATAACATAGGAATTATAGCAATCTTTAAAGATTGGATTAATCTCTGTAACTTTTAGTAAAGCCTATAAAAATAATAGTGTATTGTACCCACACTGTTCTTATTAAAAATGATAAATGACCCCCCCTTTTTTTGGCTAATACTAATTCCAAAATTTCATTCCTCTACTCAGCTTTATGGCTACCATAATCTTGATATTTTAATAGCTTTTCCCATAATAGCCACAGAGACCTTTTTAAGTGGCAGCCCTGACTTTATGGAAGAGACTTAAAAAAAATCAGGAAGAGTTTCTTCTACTTAAAGGCAGATACAAAATACGTGCATGGCTCAAGAGAGGCAACCAGAGAACGTTATTTTGGCAAACCACGGGCCTAATTTTAGTAATTACTCAGAATTTCTGTGCAGCTTTCAGTAGAGAGTAGATAATGGAAATGAAGAAAAATAAGGTTACAGTTTGTCCTGGGTCTGTGCAGGGGTGAGCCCGCAGGTGCTCAGTGGCTGCTCTGGGATTGCAGCTCGTGGAGTTCCTCCTTGCCTTTAAAAGCAGCAAATACGGGTCAGAAATTGAGTCATATTCTCTGTGTGAGAGACCTGCTTGAATCTGCTTTAAAGGGGAAATGAAAAGCGTGGTAAATTAGGCAAAAATTACATGAAAAGGGCCCCAAATTGGACAGGAGAAGTTTGCAATCAATTCCTCAAGGAATTAGAGCCTAATGTGTGATTAGAAAACCTCGAATTGCCTGTTGCTGCTGCTTCCCTGTGCTCCAAGGCTCCGTGCTGGTGACTCTGGGAGACGTTTCCATCGGCAGGAGCCTCCCCGGGCTGTGTTTTGAGTGTCTGTTTGCACAGGAGTTACAAATTGCCTGTGGGATGTGAGCTGCCTGTCACTTCCAGAGCAATTAGGAAGGGAGACCTTATCAAAAGGAACCCGTCAAGTTGGAAGAGCCATAAATATTGCACCAGGATCTCTCAGGAAATCAAAGGGAGTTGGAGGGAGGATTTATTTACACGTTGCTACACAAGCAGATGCGCTTAGAGATGCTCCGCTCCGTGCTCCTCCCTGGGCTCTGTATTCCATTATTCCCTGGTGTTTGAGAGAGGGAGAGAGAGAGAGAACTGCCCAGTTTTAGATATTATATAGCAATCATGGACTGCTCCTATATCTAATTCTGTGTAATTCGGGCAGTTGGATCTTCCTGGACGTTGATAGGAAGGCAGAGCTGTGCCTTCAGCTCTTTACTGTGCTCCTCAGCTGTATGTGGCCCAATTAATAGAGTTTGAAGGTGCCTTTGGGGGAGGCTTTGATGTTTTTCTATCTAGAAACGAGTGTCCTTTAGTCCCCCCTGCGCTGGGTTCCTCATTTTGGAGGGATCCCAGCTCATCACCGTTTGTTTCCCTCTTTGATCTCACCTCCCCCTCTTGCACAGCCTCCTGTGACCTGGGCTTGCCCAGGGCTTCCAACCTGCCCCTCAGCTCCAGTGACAGAATTATTCCAGACTTTTTAACAGAGGCAGAGGCAAGGAAAAGCTCCCACAACGATTATAGGGTTGGAAAGCCCATCTTGAAAATGCCGGCACAAGGGCTCTCGATGGCTCTCACCAGCAAAGAGACGAGAACTCCTTGAGCCAAAGGGATCATTAGCCCACAAGCACAGAGCCAGAGACTGCAATGAAAATATTTAACCTGGAAATTAGAGAGTTCTTAGCAATTAAAGTAATCCTGGCTCACAGAGAAAAGCAGGAGCCAAAACCCTGCTGCTTCTGGGGTGTAATTATACCTACAAGACCTCCTGGGGGAGGGTGGGAGGGACAGGGATTGATCCAGAAACTCCCTCCCCACTCTGTTGTTCTGTGGTCAGTTCACCATTCCACAGTCAGTGCAGAACTGCAGAGCTCAGGGGGGCTCTGGTGGAAACCTTGTGTGTGAAGAGTCACTCCAATTTCAACACCTCTGTGCATCCCAGGGCAGGGATGTTTATTTGCCTGTTGCTGGCTGCTTCTGGAGGAGCAAGATAATTGTTCACCGAGAGTAAATTTAAAGAAAACCCCACAAACTTAACTACTTGCAGAAAATAATAAGCTGCCTGAGAAGTGGTGCCTTGTTTGCTCTGAGTATCCTCTTGACATCAGCATGAGGTTCCTTCTAATGAGATGCACATGTGTAAATATGATGATTAGATATTCCCTCATAAACAGAATTATCATATCTTCCTAAAAGTCTAAGCAGGCGTTTTCGAGTCCTGTTGTTAGGAATAAATGAACGAAGGCCAGAAGCCTGCGTTCAGCCTCTTCTGGCTGTAAACAGCGGGACGCCAGGGCACAACGTATTTTCCAAAGTACCTAATGGCAGTTGAGGTCAATTACAGCTACAACTCATTAGGGTATTAAAATAAGAATATGATTTTTACTATAATTAGTGTTCCCTTAGAAAACTGCAGCAGTCTCGTATCCACTTCAGGCTCTTTCAGTGTGTTTGGGCATTTGACTCGGGCAGATATAACAGGGTTAGACTGCATTAACCTCACTCACAGCCTCTGCAGCCGCTTGCAGCATCTCTCACTTCTTTATTGCTCAAATAACTTCCAGGGATGCTTTATAAAACACAGAGCACTGTCTGATTAGTCACAGAGAAGATTACAGCTGCTTAATTTAGTGTTCAGCTTTCTGCTGATTCAGAAATTCCCAAGGAACAAAGCATCCAGTGGGTGATAACACGACTCGGCAGATCCTCCTCACAACTGGCTTTAAAAGGGGAAAAAAAAAAATTAATTAGGAAGGATGAAAGCAAAGCCAAGAGCAGGCTGGAATGTTCGTGACAAAAAGGTGAGGTCCCTGTACCGTGCGTTTTATTCTGGATGAACTCGAAGGAGGAGCAGGAATATCAGATCCGTGTGCAGGCTCGGAAGCGTCACAGCTGGAAATTTGCATTTGTAGTGACGCCTTTTTCTCTGGCCCTAAAAATACGAGGCAGACGCAGTTAGGGTGGTGAAAGGGGCACCTTTATGCAAGGATCCTCAGGTGCACAAAGCCGTCAGGTGGGAAGCGCCGAGGATGCCCCCCGTGCGTGACACGTGTACAGTTCTCATGGATTCTGCAAATTAGCACATCTGACAGGAACCCCCCCATTAGGAAGTAACCCCCCAGTTCCAGTACCTTCCAAATCCTCCCCCCTCAGATGAGACCCAGGCCCTGCTTACAAAAATATGTCTCGAAAAGCTGCTTTCGGCCTTGGTTTCTAAGGAGAACCAAGATAGCACAGGGATCCTGGAATTTGCTTTGTCTTCCTGCCTAGGGAAATGTTGAAGCTAAGCTACAATAAAAAGCTACAAAGCTGCAAACACTTGTGTAAAGAATACAGAGAACATAGAAAAGAAAAAAAAGGTAAAACCGAAGCGGCGTCAGCAGCCGCGGGGCTCATTCCGTGGGCTGCGCCAAATCCCATTTTCCCTGCTCAGAGCTTGTCCCCTGTGCTTGCAGAGCTCAGCTACGCGTGGATCTTCAACGAGTACCCGAGCTTCGTGCACCAGGACAGCCGGCGCTTCGTGTCCCAGGAAACCGGGAATCTCTACATCGCCAAGGTGGAGGCCTCGGACGCGGGCAACTACACCTGCGTGGTGACCAACACCGTGACCAGCGCCAGGGTCCTGGGGCCCCCCACGCCCCTCGTCCTCAGGAACGACGGTAGGACCCTCCCAAGCTGCCCTTGGAGACATCACGGTGCTTTTTGTGTCTGGAGTCACCCCTAAATTAAAAAGTGGCCTGAAGTGTTTATGTTGGAGTTAAGGGAGAGGGTTTTTTCCCCTCAGAGTGAGGCTGGAGCCGTGGTTCAAACTCATGGACAGCTCAAGTTGCTCTTCTCACCGCTGCAGCGACTCTCAGAGTCAGGCAATAATTGCAAAAGAAAACCTGATGGGATTTGGCCAAAGACAGGAAACAAAATAGATTTTAGAGTCTGAATATACCAGTTTTTCTCATTTTATGCAGCCCAAAAGTGAGCAAAGGCACTTTGTTGTTTCGGTAACTGTTAGCTCAGCCTGTATTTCCCAGCAGAATTAGGGCTATTTTTAGTGGGCTGTGGAATAATACAAAAAAGGGAGAAGAAAGCAAAAGAGGATTTCTAAATTTATACAGACAATTGATCTGTATCGTCGTCATTTTTGAGCAGATAAGAAAAATACATTTGCATGTTAATTTACAATTAAAATTAATTAAAATGTCTCTGTTTAAAGGCTAACAGTTGGGACATTTGTTCCAGAAATAGAAATGCAGTGTTAGCAACTTCTCCTGGAAGAAGATCCACTGTCACCTCGTGGTATTTGACAAAAATCCCTTGCTTGGAAAATGCAGTTGCTGCAGCCTCCTGCCCATCAGGTTGACACAATTCCTGTGGATGGGAAATGCTGTTGGTGATGAGGAATTGTCACAGCTGGACTGGGAGGGGTGGAGGTGCTGCTTTTCCGGCTCTGCTGCAGATCTGCCCTCCCTTGCAGGGAATGCTGTGTTCCTACAAGCACAGCGGCAGCAGATGTGTCCCTCGGAGCCCACAGTGAGCCCTGGCATGGATGGCACACAAAGAGCCATGTTCAAATTTGCCTCATGCTAACGACTGCAGTGCTGAAATAGTATTTTTAAATATTCCAATGATAGGACTTTTTTTTTCAAACCCTGCTGGAGGAGCTGGAGAGGGACTTGGTACAAGGGTGTGCAGTGATAGAACAAGGGGCAATGGCTTTAAACTGATGGGGCAGGGTTGGATTGGGAAGGAATTGTTCCCTGTGAGGGTGAGGAGGCCCTGGCACAGGGTGCCCAGAGCAGCTGTGGCTGCCCCATCCCTCCCCAAAGCCTGCTAGGAGCATCCAGGTGTTGAGAGCTGCTGCTCCTGCAGTGCTTCTCAATTTCTCTTTAAAATGTGGGATTTTCGACATCAGGATTGAAACAGGAACAGTAGGAAAGGACCGAAATAGTCCTGGAATAAAATTGCCATCAGCAGCAGCTGTACGGGCCAATTAAACTGCACCATTTCGCAGGTGTTGTCAGGAAATGCAGCTCATCTCCTCAGACAAATTAGCCTCCTTCTGAATTCCTGGGACTTTCATCCCAAAGCAGGTTTTTAAACCTTGATATTGGAAGAAAGATACAAAAGCCTCTGAAATGCCAACACATGGAGCAGCTGATGTGCCACGACACTGGAAGTGTTCTCCAGGCTCCAAACCCGGGGTCTATTTTAGTCTTTTATTTCCCCCTCTGTCCCTGCCACCTGCACAGCTAAGTCAGATGTTAAATCACCCAGGAACAGCAGGAAAAATGAGGATTTTCTGCATGGAAGTGATCTTGGATTCAGCATGGAGATGTCTCAGCTGCTCTGGTGTTGCTCCTGTAAAGAGGAGACAGCAGGGCTCACTTCATACCCGATATGTATTTATGTAGGTAAGCAGGTTGTCACTGCAGCAGGAGCCTTGTGATTTTTTCCAGGTACAAATCCTGATTTTTGGGTGGTTGGAGTTTGCAGAGAGGCTGTGAGAGGCCAGAGCTGCAGGGCTGAGGGCGGCGGTGGCTGTAGCTGATGTCCCACAGCCCCAGGGAAACATTCCCACCCCACTGGAGAGTTTCATCCCCCTGGGATTTCAGTTCCACAGTCCCAGCCCAAGGCAAAGAAATGGGAATAAGTAAAAAGTGAGAGAAGGGGGAAAAGTTCTCCACAAGTTCTGAATGAATTAAAAGAGAGAGAAGGGGGAAAAGATCTCCACAAGTTCTATCAGCTGCTGCTTTGGAGACCACGGGGCAGTTCTTGGCTTGATTGAAGCTCACCCAGCGAATACTTGGCACAGATTTAGGAGAAATTTAGGCAAGATTGCAAAGGTTTGGCAGGTCCCAGTTGGGAAAACGGGATTTGGAGCTTTTTGAGGGTGCAGTGTTAACATGCAGAGGGCTAACGAGTGACATGCCACGTAATTGTTGTCTGTGTGGTTTGTAAGTGCTGGAATGTCACCACGGAATCACAGGTTTCCTGTTTCATGTGCCAGGCAGGACATGAATGTGGGGAGAGTATTCACATTTTTACTAAATGCATTTAATTTTGACAACTGTGGCTGTGCAGCAGCTGCTTTGTTGAGCATTGATTTGCAGTTAATGTGTTGGAAGGAAGATGACACAACCTGCTGTTGCACCAGAACAGGTCAGCAAGCAAAGGTAGGCTTGGTGTACGCCTCACACCGAGCATTTTCAGCTTCATCACTGGAAAATTCAAGGGAAGAGCCAGGATTTTCTTGCATCCTGTGTGAAAAGCGAGGGGAACAGAGAGCAGCACAGCAACCACAGGCCAGCATCAACAGCTCTGATGTGCCCCAGTGTCACTGCAGGCTCCTGCTGGCTCATTTCTGTTTTTCTGGGATCCATCAGGGCTGACCCAGCTCCGCTCCTCCCTTGGCCACCGTCCAGGCAGCGCCGCACTGTCGAGATTTAAACTGCAATCATCAATTAGCTGATAATCACTATTGGTGAAATTATATGTGCCGGGTGTAAGACAGTACAGTGACTGGAAATGGAGCCATTTGTCAGCAGCGTAATGGCCTTTTTATGTGCACAAATTTTTAAACACAATTTCATAAAGAGGCTGCCACGCTCCGTGATTTACTGGGGCAGTAAAAAATAAAGGAATTACCCGAGGAGTCCATGATCTCTGTGCGTTGAAATCCTGGAAGTTAATAGGAACCTCTATTAACTCCAGGGGTTTTAAAACTTCTTCCTAATGGCTGTTTGTTCCGTGTTTCAGTTCTAGAAGATGCTGAACCTCCCTGCTTATTGCTCCCCTTATTTCACAAGTTACCTGCAAAAATCCTGCATATTCAAAAGCAAAAAGTAACGGAGCCATGAAGAGATTTTAATCTTTGGCAGATGGTGTGGAGAGTTGGTTCAGCTTCTCCTCTGGCAGTAAATGGGAAAAGAGCCCACACTCCACGGCTGTTAGGAACAGGCCATGTTTAAAATGAATGGATTAATTGGGCAAGTAATGATGTATAGAACAGCTCCGTGCTAGCACGGGAACACTTGTGAATTTACTGCTGAAATCCAACCAAGCCTCAGCATCTCCTTTCTGTTCACAGGGGTGATGGGAGAGTACGAGCCCAAAATAGAAGTGCAGTTCCCAGAAACGGTTCCATCTGAGAAAGGAACAACGGTGAAACTGGAGTGCTTTGCCTTGGGGAAGTAAGTTTGGATCCACCATTATTATTTTTATTTTTATTTTTATTTTTATTTTTATTTTTATTATTAATATCATCATCATTCCTGCAGCTTCTCATATTTGTGGTGCTGGATGGTGGAGTTTGCAGCAGTCCCTAATAACCCACTTCCCTCAGCAGGCGTTACTTATGGCCACTTTTCATAGCAGCCAGAGGGCCCGGGGGCTCTTGTTTCTGGAGTAAACACTGGCAACACTTCCAAAATGTTGGGACTGGCAGGAAAATCATCACAGAATGGGTGGTTTGGGTTGGAAGGGACCTTAAAGCCCATCCAGTGTCACCCCTGCCATGGCAGGGACACCTTCCACTGTACCAGACTGCTCCAAGCCCCGTCCAGCCTGGCCTTGGACACTGCCAGGGATCCAGGGGCAGCCACAGCTGCTCTGGGCACCCTGTGCCAGGGCCTGCCCACCCTAAAATGGATGTGTTGTTACAGCAGAACCCCAAATTCAGCTGGGTCAGAACAGCATTTTAATAATAAAATGTCTCCTGCTCTTAAGGCTCTGTGAGAGACACACCCCGATAAACACGTGAATATTTATGTTACACGTAACCCACCCGAAATAAAATTCCTCTGGATGCTGCGCCAGGCTCCTCACACTGACCAGGCCCGTGGCTTTCTCTGCACACCTTACTGTGCTTTATTCTTCCTTCTTCAGCCCAGTGCCTACGATCAGCTGGAGGAGGGCGGATGGGAAGCAGATCCCCAGGAAAGCCCGCAGACACCGATCGAGCGGGCTCCTCGAAATCCCCAATTTCCAGCAAGAGGACGCCGGGCCCTACGAGTGCGTGGCTGAAAACGTGAGGGGGAAGAACGTGGCACGAGGACAGCTGACGTTTTATGGTAAGCAAGGCTGCCTGCTCCCAGGGCTTTATTGCAGCCGGTGCAATCTGCAGTAAACATTTTGTGAGGACGTCGTTTTTGCCAGGATACTTTTAAAATGACTTTCTTTTCAAATGGCACGTCTCGAGAAGGGTGTAATTTGAAGTAAAACCTGGCTGAATGGTGCATATTAATTGGGAATCAGAGCAGCTGGAACAAAAACACGTCCCTGGAAGGACATTGGCATGGAAACGTGCTGGAAAGGCTGGGAAAGGGCTTGTTTGCCTTCTCGTGGCTGGGAGGGTAAGGCAGGAGATCTGGGGGAGCATCCTCATGTTACAGCCTGGCATTTATGATGTCTGGGTTGCCCCAGCTTTCGCGGATAAATGTTAATTGCTGATAACCAATTAAGAACTGCTTCCAAGAGGATCAATGATTGCACAGCAGGGAGAGTTGGGATTTAACACTGTCAGGGCAGAGCCCTCTCCCCTCAGAGCCTTTCTGCACCTGCTTTTCTCTCACTGAAATCAGAGTCCTTGAGCCAGGCACTGTAAAATGTCAGATTTCAGCTTCAAAGGCCTGCTCTGTTAAGTAGAAGATGCATTAATCCCTGTGATCCTGGTGCCCATCCCCAGATTTCTGCTGGAAACAGCCCCACAAAGCAAACTCAAAGTGTGGCTTTACCTCTGCAGAGGTGAGTGAGAGCTGCAGGGGGCTCTGGGTTTGGTTCCAAGGTTCTGTTTGAGATGTTTTGGAGGGGACAGGCTGCAGGTTCCACATCCTCCCCCACAGGAGTGCAGAGACCTCCACAGAATGAAAAGAATCCTGGTTTTGTTGCTGCCCTGTTCCCATCTCCAGGAGCACAGCAGTGCTGTTCTTTATAGAAAATATGGGCAGGAATTGAGGGTTTTCTCCCCCAAATGCTCCTGAGGGCCCAGCTCCTGCTAGCAGGGAAGATGGGGTTGAACTCCAGCGACGAGGAGAATGGGTTTTGATTTATAGTGATTTTGCCACAGAAAAAGAGTTTGGGAACCAACCCTGCTGGCAACACTGAATTGAATTTGGTGGGTAATGTAACTTTTTTTAAAGAAAGTAGGGACGTTTTCAAATTGGAAATATTTCTAAAAGACATTTCATTTAGAAATTGGAACTTTGGGGGCTTCCATTTCAAATGAACATTTCTCCTTTTAAAACTGAGAGAAATATAAAATGAGAAAACATTAAGAAGGAGTGAAAAAGCAAGAACAAAGTGAAATCTTTCGTGTTAAGGAAAGAATCCGGGGTTGATTTGAACGGGGTTTAATTTTTTAATTAGATGATTTAAAGATTCCGTTTTCTGTGCCGTGTGTTTCTCCTGATTTTTCCCATGTGGGGAGTAAATTAAAAGACTCATCAGTTGTACAGTTTTGCTCTACCCACAGCCAAAGCTGCCTTCCTTGGAAAGCAGCAAACGGAGCCTTTGGAATACTCCCACCATAGCATATATTGAGTTATAATCTCATTGCTGTAATGAATTTACCACTCTGGGTCCTACACAAAAGCTGCCACTGTGCAGCCCGTGCTGGCTTTCACACCCATCGTGGCATTTCAGCAGAGCAGCTGGAGGTTTTTTGGGCAGAGGAGTGTCCTGCTCTCGGTCTGTCACGCTGGGAAGCCTTTCCCTCCCTTCCCTGGCAGTGCAGGAGTTCCCCATGGAGAGGTGTCAGCCGGACGCCTCCCCTGTTGCAGGTTTTAAAGATAATTCACTAAAATATCGTCCTTGTTGTCTTGAGGATGGTGATTTTCCAGGGAGGTTGTTCGTTTTTTAGGATAACTTGTGTGTGGCAGCCAGCACTGAAAATAGACCTCTTAAAAAAACCCAATTGCATTCTGTACTCTGGGCTCTGGAGTTCCACGTGGCAGCAAAATATTTTAGGGGAAAGTAACTTACTGTAAACTTTTATGGAAACAGTTGGGAAAAAGAACATAATTTTCCTTAATAATTGGGGTTTTTAAAGCTGAGAAGTGTTACTTCATTATTGAAATACAACAAAGAGCTTTCGGGTTGCTTTTGGAAGTTTGGGGCTGGTGCCTGGAGAGGGCAATCCTCTGGAGGTGCTGAAAGGTTCTGGTTTGGATGGATTTTAGGAAGAAATTTTTTATCATGAGGGCGGTGGGGCCCTGGCACAGGGTGCCCAGAGCAGCTGGGGCTGCCCCTGGATCCCTGGCAGTGCCCAAGGCCAGGTTGGACATTGGGGCTTGGAGCAGCCTGGGACAGTGGAAGGTGTCCCTGCCCATGGCAGGGGTGGCACTGGATGGGACTGAAGGTCCCTGCAGCCCAAAGCAGTGAGGGATTCAGTGGGATCTGGGTTATCAGACCCATATGCACTGATGTGTTCTGCAGGTCACAACGTGGCTCTAACAGCACCACTCCTTTAAACCCAGTTATCAGCCTCTGAGCATGGCATGAAAGAAGAAAATAGAAAAAGAAATTCAAATTTGCCTGCTGACTGTAGATAACCCAGCGTTGTCAGCTTCTCTCTGTGCTCCTGGAAGTTGTCAGGAAGGTTGACTTCTGCTGTGTTTCGTTCTTGTATCAGTGTTTATTTTCTCCTCCGTTAGCACATCAGTGACACTGAAGTTGTTTGACATTCTTGTTGCAGCAGAAGAGGTTAATTAAACGTGCAAGATCCATTCTTGCTGCATTTCCTGTGCTCTGAGCCCCTGCTCCAGGCTGTGTTTTACCGCTCTCCACAAGCATTTGTTCCCAGGGCTGAGTCCCCCTTGATGGATCGACCTTCCCATGGAAACACAGTCCTGTTAAGGCAATTACAGCAACTCACTCCTGTTTCCCTGACTGATGGAACTCTGCCTGACACATTTCCTTGCTGTGCCTCTTGTTCTCCCTGCTATTCCTGCCTCAGGTTCATTCCTGGCAAAGGCACGGGATGGGATTCTCAGGGCTGTCCCATGCAGGGCCAGCAGCTGCACTTGATCCTTGTGGGTTCCCTCCAACTCAGAATATTCCCTGATTCTGAATTAACAAATCAGACTGCACAGCCTCTTCTTTCCCACCTTTTAGCAGCTCTAACTGCTGGTGCTGCCTTCCTGACCTGGCAGCCGAATCCCGTGGCTGAGGCAGGTGAGGTCCCAGCGGGACACAGGGCAGAGCCACTGCCTCTTCTCCCAGTTTCTCCAGTTTCTCCCTGCAGTGAGGGCCCTCCGTGCCATTATCTGTGTGTTTTGGGATGCACTCCCATTGACCTGATTGTATTTTTAATCTGGCTGCTCATAAATTTAACATTTGCTAACCCTCCGCAGGGCTGAGATTTCTATCCCGAGCAAACAGCAGTGCCAACAGTTATTTCTGTCCTGGCAGAGGTACAGCAAACAGGTTACCTTAACCAGCTAATTTAAAAAGAAATTGCCTTTCTGTTCATAAAAGCAGCGTCAAGGAGATGCTCATTTATTATTGATGTTTAATTCATGGCAAGTTTAGATGCTGTTCCAGCCAAATCTTCTCCTGTTGATATTGGTGACCCAGAGGCTGCTCATCCCTGGGTTTGAACTCCTGGGGCTCTGCTTCCCTGGATTGACTCTGACAAGTCAATGCAACATCTTGAGATCCCCCTTCCCAAGAAAATATTTAGTCTGAATAGCAAAAAATCTGAAAAATAGCTGCTGGTTGAGGTGATCCAAATATAAACGTGCTCAGTGGGGCTCGGAGGGACAGCACTGGGGAGGGCTGAGGAGCTGCACGACCCCTGAGAATGTTTGTTTGCCAGGATTTTGACGTAAAACGTGGGATTTGTCCCTGGCTTTCCAGTCAGATCAATGCTGGGAAATATCCAAGCTCCAAAGCAGCTAAACCAGGAAAAAATTGCAGTTGAAATGTTTTCCAGAAGTGTTGTCACAGCACCATCGGCATTAACAGCCAGTCAGACTTGTTTGTCTCTAATTACAGTTCTTTGCAGCAGTTTGTAAGAGATTCAGCAGAACCCATTTAATTGGCTGGCCCCCTTTTCAGATTAAATCCTTCTCAAATCCAGGTCCCACTAGGAATTTGTGAGGCTCCTTAATTCTGCAGTGAAAAGAGTCCCCCTTTCACCAGCAGGCCTGTGTTTTATCTGGGCAAAAGCCACTTCATGCCACTCTGTAAAACAGCCTCAAATGTCAACCAGATTGTGCTCTTCATTATGGCCAGAGGTCTAAAAAGGAAATTTGCACAAGTGAAAATCAGGCAGTTTTATGTCTGCTCACTTTAGGTCCCAAATCATAAATAATTTGCTGAAAATTCAAATAAAGTGAGTTTCTGGACTGGATAAAAATACAAGAAAATTCACATAAATAGGGCAAGTGGATTATGATATTATTATTATATTATTATCAGTTATCTTTCACATCACTCACTAGAAAACCCTGCTGCTACCTGTTACACTGGTACCTGTTAGGAGAGGAGGGAGTAACTCTGCATTTTGAATTCTGTGCTGCCCAAGGGAAGTCTTGCATCCAGAACAAGTTCCTGCTCAGAGCACAGATGAGTTTCTCATCAGCTTTTCCTTTTCCAAGGGATTGCTGGAACCCTGCTTACAGAGAAACCCAATTTTTAGGAGATTCAGAAAAAGTCTCATGTTATTATCACTGTGGCTTGGAGAAACACCTCTCCAGCAGGAGAAGCAAAAATACAAATAGGGGGAAATACAAATAGAAATGAAACGTGAAGGCTACTCATAGAGCAGCCCACACCTCCCTTACACCCCTGAGCAGCTGCAGTTCAGTGTCAGGATGAGGAATAACTAAATCCAGGAGGATGGGTCCCTGTGGATGTGCCTGTAGCACCCCCAGCCCTTCGGTGCCCACAAAAACGGGGGAGAAAACCCTGTAATGGTGCAGAACAGCTGATGGAACAGGAGGTAAGGGATGGGTAGGGACAGCTGAAGTGTTTTTATCAGCTGGGTTAACTCCTCCAGATTTTCCTGTGTTTCTTTTCCTCTGGTGTTTAATTTTCAGTGCCAAGCAGAGCTCCCAGGCTGGGTTATTGGGGTCAGTCTGGTAGAGAGGCAGGAAGGAGACGTCCTGCCTGAGCAGCAGTAGCTGGTGATGTTTGCAAAGACCCAGACAGATGGAGATTGTTTAGGTGCAACGTTCCAGCAGAGATCTGCACACCTTTAAGTGGTGTAGATTTCAAACAGTCCTTAACTGGCAGTAGAGGTCAGGGGGAAGGGATTAGGAGGAGGAAAGGAAGAGAGAGGAAAAGTGGTGACTCGAGGTCTTTCACATCGCTGTGATCTCTGGGAAGGACACAAATGAGGGATGTGAGGGGTTTGTGCACAGGAGCTGTGTCCCCATTCGGGGCAGGATGACGTGTGCACTTGTCTGCACAAGCCTTGCGCTGGCTGCACTCTTTATTTTCAATTACTCATCTGTTTTTCCCACCTGGTTGCTTTTTATTCACTTCTTACACTTGGCTTTCTGGTCTTTAGACTGCTCTGATCCTGGGCTCAGTCTCAATCTCCTTCAAATAGAGATAGTAATGGACAAGTCATTCAGCCTTTCATCTGCCATTAATGATGAATTACACAGCCTGCACCAGGTCATCAGCTGCTAGAAATTGGCTTAGGAGCACTGAAATCAATATACACCAGCCGAGAATTGGATTCTGGATATGTATTAGCACCTCATTTGCTTGAGTCTTTTTGGTTGTTTTGACCTCACAGGTGATTGCAGAGTCCTGCAGGTTTATTTCTGGTTTATTTCTCATATTTCTCCCTTACTTCTGGGGGTTTGTTACTCATTTCTGAGGTGATGCATCATCACCTGCCACATCATTTCATTTTCAAATATGTTTTGGGACATGATTTCCAGTTCCTGCTTTTGCCTTTCAATTTATTACAGTGAAGGACAGACTGCCTCTGGATTTTTTTTTGTCTTAGAGAAGTACTAATATATTTGGGTGTTTTTTCCTATTCACCTGGTTTTAACTGTCCCCATAAAGGACTGAAAGGTGATCAAAGGTAAGCAGGGTTTTTTCCTCACTATTTCCATCACTTTTCTTCTGTCCCCCTGAGTACAAACTCCAGACAGCTCTCATCTCCTCGGAGGGGGAGATTTTTCTTTAAAGCAATCCTTATGTAAGAGTCGTGCTTGTATCTCTAAGCCTTTTCTTTCACTTTATAGATTTAGCATATGAATTTTGCTTGCAACTCCAATGAATTCTTAATCAGCTTCCAGATTTTTCCTCCAGGATGTTTCCAAGGCCAGCACTATCTTGAGTACTCCAAGCAGGGCCAAAATATTTCCTGTAAAAGAATTCTTCTTTGGTCAGCGCCGCTGAAATGATCCAAAGGACTTTTTCTAGACCAGTCACAAATTAAACCTTGCCGTTATCTCAGAGAGTGTCGCTGTACCAGAACACGGTGTAGAGAGGAGCTGGTCTCATCTCCTTGTTTGAATTATTTTAATTATCGTGCCTGGAATCTCGTGTCGCGTTACCTCGGTCTGATCCCCGGTGGGCGCCTGTCAAATTTCATTAGGTTGTGGCCACTCTCCTTCGGTGGCTCCAACATATTTGCAGCGTGAGCCAACCCCTGAGCATTCCCCAAGATGAAGCCAAGAGCTTCTCTCTGCACTGAACTGTTGAGAGGAGAGGTTGACCTAATTAGAAAAGGCTCCCAAAGAGCAGCAGAGAGCCAACTCCTGCGAAACAAAGGACTCGGAGCTCTTCACTGAGATTATTTTTTGACCTGTGCTGCTCGTTCTGGAGGTGTCTGCACCACGAATGGCTCTGGGATAGAAAATCTAACCCAACAGCTGTTCAAACAGCTGGAGGGTGTTAGGGTGGTGTGGGGTGTGAGGCTGTGGCTCGTGGGTGCTGCACCAAAGGGTGACATGAATTTGGGGGTGGCAGCTTCCAGCACTGCACGTTTCAATCTCAGCACTCAGGGCAGGAGTTGGGATGAACAACCCACAAACTACCCCAAAAAATGCCTTTTGGAGAGGATTTCTGTTATTTGGGGAGTCTGTAGGAAATGAGGATGAATTCTGAATTTTCTATCCTCCTCACCACAGGAGTTATCTTTGCTTTTCCACAGCACACACTTAGTTACAGAGCACAGCTTCCCATTCATGGCTTCTCTTCTTTTGCAGATTATTTCCAGTTGTTTTGTCTGGGTTGGGGTTTTTTTTTTTGTTGTTGTTTTCATGTGGGAAATCTGTAAAACAGCGCTGCAGAAATAAAAAAGGCAAATGGATGTGTGTGGGTTTTATAGAGCTCCTTTCATGGGATCATAAAATTCCCTTCAAAATGATGAGTTAGATGCTGTTAGAATAGTAAATATGTAAATTCACGAGTAATTTGCAAATGTCCTTGAGCCACTGAACCCGTTGCAGTTGCTCAGCTCGATGGAGTTGTTCAAGTTCTTACTCCAGATGACAGAACTGACTTTCATCTTCCTACATTTAAAGGCTTTCCCTTTCCTATCTCTTTAGATACAGACAATAAACAAGCTTAAAATATTACAGGGGCAGGAGGGGCAGCCAGAGAAATAAACACCACTCACTTTTCCTTTCACTTCTGCGCTGTCAGGATGCTCAGTTCACTTTTTTTTTTGGAAGTCCCTTGGAGCTGAGACGCTGTGGAAAACCCTGCAGCTTCCTCTGTGCTTTGTAGGCACGTTCAGGGTGCCAGGGGTGGGGTAAAACACAGCCTGAGCTCTCTGAATTTGTGTTTCCAGCATCACATCATCACAGACACACCACTATTTTGGGTATAATCATACCAATTTGCCATTTTGATATGACATATATATTTTTTTATTTATCCTTTGGAGCCCATCTCTGGTCCCTTTCCCTATCCAAAGGAGATATGTGAAGTTGTGACCTGGCTTTGAGGAATCTTCATTTTTTCTTTGATTACACGGGGAAAAGTATTAATCAGTTTCTTGGAGACCTCTGCTGGTAATATCATCCTGCTAAGTCAGATGTTCTTATGTCAAAATAGGGCAAATGACAATTAAAAACATCTGAACTCATCTATTGTTTAATGGGACCTTCTGCAAAGTATTATAGGTATATGAAGATATTATTAATAATAAGATCTTGGAGGGGGATAGTATTACATATTGTAGATATATCTGGACAAAAGGTAACTCCTAAGGAAGTCTGAGGTTTTGTATGGTCTTCAAAACCATGTGGTGATTTTAGTGGAATTTAGTGGAATCTGGCTGAACTTTATTAAAAAAAAAAAATAGCCATCAAACTGATAAAAATATGCGAAACACAATTAAAAATACAATCTCACCAGTGGCTGAAAACTTCCAGTGCCAGTTTTCACCAAACTCTACCAAAACGTGTCTCCAATATCTGCTTGTGGCCTTTCTAGGTTTATTCAGCGTCATTAATACAATTATTGGGTCCGAAGATTTTTCGTTCCTGTGGCAAGACATGGAGGCAGGACAAGACTGAGAGCCTGGGCCTGAAGCAGTGCCCACAACCACGCAGAGTTACTGGAGCCACCCTCATGTCAGTGCAGAAGTAGTTCTAAATGACAAGTTTTGAAGTCAGAAGCTAAATGTTAGAGCTTTGAAGCCCAAGTCATGGAGACTCTGAGGAGGAAAATGTCTCTGTTTGAAGGACCAGGGGTGTAGCTATTGCTTTGTTTTTGCAGGATGAGCAGGCTTTCTGAAGCTGCTCTTTTTCTTTTAGGGTTTTTACTAAAAATAGAATAAAAGCAGCTTCTGCTGTTGCCCATGCCACCTTCAGAAAGCAGCACTGGACTCTAGGAAGGACAGAAATGTTTAGCAGTTATTAATTGTGTTATTAAATCGAAGCCATAAACGCGCTGGTAAGGGAAGAAACGTCCATTTGGCAGCACAGGGCTGTTGTTCCCGACATAGAGCTGTTGTTCCCAGCACAGGGCTGTTGTTCCCAGCACAGAGCGGTTGTTCCCAGCACAGAGCGGTTGTTCCCAGCACAGAGCTGTTGTTCCCAGCACAGAGCGGTTGTTCCCAGCACAGAGTGGTTGTTCCCAGCACAGAGCTGTTGTTCCCAACACAGAGCGGTTGTTCCCAGCGCAGGGCTGTTGTTCCCAGCACAGAGCGGTTGTTCCCAGTACAGAGTGGCTGTTCCCAGCACAGAGCTGTTGTTCCCAGCACAGAGCGGTTGTTCCCAGCACAGGGCTGTTGTTCCCAGCACAGAGCGGTTGTTCCCAGCACAGAGCTGTTGTTCCAAACACAGAGCTGTTGTTCCCGACACAGAGTGGTTGTTCCCAGCACAGAGCTGTTGTTCCCAGCTTCCCTCCCTGCTTCCCTTGCAGCCCAGCCCAGCTGGATCCAGCGCATCAGCGACGTGCACGCGGCCATCGAGGAGCGCGTGTCCTGGGAGTGCCGCGCCAGTGGGCGCCCCAAGCCCTCCTACCGCTGGCTCAAGGACGGGGAGCCCCTGCTGCCACAGGTAGGCACTGCTGGAACCCCCTGGGGAGGGCATCTGTGGGTGCTGTGGTGCTCTGCCAGCTCTCTGACCTCTGGGGGTGTGTGTTTTTTTTGGGATGGGGAGGATGGAGGTACTCTAAAATCTTGGAGTCGCAAAATGGTTTGGGTTGGAAGGGACCTTCAAGATCATCTTGTTCCACCCCTTCCACCTTCCACTGTCCCAGGCTGCTCCAAGCCCCGTCCAGCCTGGCCTTGGACACTTCCAGGGATCCAGGGGCAGCCACAGCTTCTCTGGAAAACCTCTGCCAGGGCCTCCCCACCCTCACAGTAAATCCCCCGTTCCTTCCCATGCTTGGTGGCACCTCCCTACAACTCCAGGAGCTGCTGCTAGGGACATGCAGGACACACAACAGCTCTACATTCAGAGCTCCTCCCCAAAATGAAGGATCCACAGTACAAACCTGAGGCTGGAAAGAAGAAGGAATGGTTGAGTGGGATTTTGGAATCTGTCACCAGAGAATGATCACTCCGGATTAACTTCTTTAATTTATGATGCTCAGGTGAACTTCAAGTGATAATGAAAGCTTTGGGTTCCTGCTGGTCTTTAGTGGTGTTCCCACTCCTCCTGCTGAGCTGTGTCCCTGTGCAGGTGACCAGGAGCTGTGGAATCACACCCCTCCCACCACCACGTCTGCCCAGCCCCTCCTGGGGGGTCATCACCCAGTCCATGACCCCACCTTGTCACCACAAACTCAACCAAGTCACCAAAGCTTTGGCTTCACAGCAGCCAGCACTTTTCCCCCTTCACTTATAGTGAAAGAACATGGCAGCCCATATTTGATCAAATCCTGATAAAAATTGCACAAACATTAAATATCTGCCCTAAGGCCAAGTAGCAAACCAATAGCTCTTTATTTTAGAATTCTTTTTTTTTCAAATGTCAAACTCCCGGGGAGGGAGGGAACACTTTGCTGTACTTATTAGAATTGATAAGTCGAGCTCCATATCCTCAGGCTGACAAATGGTAGCCTGGTCTTTCATTCCACACACTAATTCTGGTTGCTTCACGCTGGCCACTGGCAGATGGTCCTGTTCTTACATCACGTTAGTGGCTGACAGGAAGTAAAGGAGCATTAAATTATTAACATCTGCATTGCTTTCAGTAAACTGCAGAGGATTTTAAGTGTTTCTGTCTGTGCTGGCTAAGATGGCAACCAGTCTTACCAGCCTGCACTGCCATAGGGACTCAAAATGGCCTCAAGCTGTGCCAAGGGAGGCTCAGGTTGGACATCAGGAGGAATTTCCTCATGGAAAGGGTGATCAGGCCTTGGAACTGCCCAGGGAGGTTTGGAGTCCCCATCCCTGGAGGTGTCCAAGAAACAGCTGTATGTGCTGTAGTTCAGTTGATGTGGTGGCGTTTGGTCAAAGGTTGGACTCAATAATCCTGAAGGTCTTTTCCAACCGTAATGACTCTGTGATTCTGTGGAAATACCATTGCTTTAAATGTTCCTGAGGATGGGGTTGGCTGGGATGTGCCACTGTGGAACTGAAGAGCATTTCTTGCTTCAAGCTTATCTCCTTGAAAGGGATATTAATCTAAATGCTTTGGGTATTAAATCAATGAGGGGTCAAGGGAAAGTCCTCCAATTTAAATTGCATTTACCAACTCCTATATTGGTTTTACCATTTAGTCTCTAACCTGACATAAATTTGGCTGGCAGACAAATAAATTGCAGCATGCAAATTCTTCCTGTTACTGCTGCTTCCTTTGGTGCACCGTGCTATAAAATACAGCACAGCAGCCTCTGGGTTTATGTTCCGAGGAGGCGTCTCCTTGTTTATTTTGGAGTTTGTTTCGCTGTCCCCCCAGGGCAGAGTGCAGCTGGAGCAGGGCTCTCTCACCATTCCCAACGTGAGTCTCTCGGATGCCGGGATGTACCAGTGCGTGGCGGAGAACAGGCACGGCGTCATCTTCGCCAGTGCAGAGCTCAGTGTCATCGGTGAGTTCCCTCCCTGAGCCCTCCCCCAGGCAGAGGAGTCTCTGCCCAAGCTGCCTTTGCCAGGCTGCAGCATCTGAAGCAGAAGGGGATCTTTGACGATTTGTTTTGAAGGAAGGAGTGAAATGAAAACTTGAGGAAGTGGAGAGCAGAGAACAGATGTGTTTTACTTCATCCCATGTTCCCGTACTCCTGCTGGCAGGTGCATGCACTCTCCTGCTGGTTAAAGCTGTTCATGGAGAAACCTGAGCGTGGTCATTCAGAACACCCAGCACCATAAATGCCCGGTCCTGGCTGCAGAGGTGACTCTGCTGAGGACGTGGTGACAAACCTCCCGTCTGAAGAGACCTTTCAGCAATCTAATGGCAGCCAAAACGCCCCCATCCCAAAGAAAAGCAGCTTCTGCCCCACAGTTCTGTGCACACCTGCGCTGCTCCTCCCACTTAACACCAGGAGAAGCTCATGTGAACCCAAGTGGGGAAATAGCTGAGGGGAGGGAGCAGAGATTACAGAGCCAGGATCTTCTCAGAGGTGGCAGTGGCCCCAAACTGAAATCCTGGAAATGCCACTTCAAACAAGAAAAACTGTATTTTGAGGTTGGTTGGACACCAGAACAATTGTTCTTACCCACAGCCCTGGACAACCTCCTGTAGCTGCTCCTGGTTGAGCAGGGGTGGGCTGGGACCATCCTGGAGGTCCCTGCCAGGCTGTAACTCACCCCCAAACTGTGTTCTTGGATGAGTGGCAGGCCTGGAAAGTGCTGTGTCAGCACAGGGATGTAGTTTCAAAGGGTCAAACACAATTCCTGATTACAAAATAACAGTTTAGTCGTTCTCAAACCAAATGTTCAGTAGCAGCATTCCCTGATTTACCTTGAAGAACAAAGCACGAGGTTTTTCCAGCTATGGGAGTTTCAATTATTGGTCATTTTTTATCATCAGTGATAGATGCCTGCATAGGAAAAAATCTCCTGTGAAGGATTGTCTGTGTTGCTGTTGGAGAAAGGTACGATAATGCTCAATAAATTAGACTTCACAATGCTGAGATTTATTGGACATGAAAGAAATCGAAATAAACCCACTGATGCTTTTGCTGTCTATTTAAAACCTGGTAAAAAAGGACCTTTGGGAAGAAGGGAGATGTGTTCACAGGAGAGAGGTTTAATCCTTGTTGGTGGGGACTCCCAGGGTGTCCCTGTGCCCAGCAGCTCCTCGTGTCCACACCAAAACCACATTTTGGAGAGTCTGCTCTGAGAAACCTGTCAGGGAATATTTATTTGGCCAACTTCTCACTTGGGTTCTGCAGCTCTGTTTCTGTCTGTCACAGGAAAAGCACCCAAATGGTGTCCTGCAGATAAACTCCTGTGCATCTGTGATTTAACTTGGCACATTTTGAAAGGAAAGCAGCAGGTTTGCCTTTTCACTGGAGTTTCAAAGCAGGGCAACATTCTGAGCCCTCCCTGGGAAATTTTCGCTTTTAAGCAGATCTGAGTGTTAAAATGGTTGTTTTAAAAGGTCCTGAAGTTAAGCACTTGCTACTAGTGGTGTTTAATCATCTCAAGTGAGACTTACAGCAAAATGAAGTGAGAGAGAGAAATGGAAAATTACAGACAGAGCTTTTCTCAGAGTGATTCTGCTCAATTATTGTTGCCAATTATCTTGCTGGAGTCTTTAAATAAAAGCAGAATCCTGTGGTGCTGGACACTGTAAAATACATATTTCGAGATGCAGTCTTATCTTACAGAGTTTTTAGGCTAGATGTTTAAAAAACAAATTGAAAAAAATGAAATGTGGGCCTAGAGTGGGAAAAAAAGGTCATTAAAATCCCCATTGGACAAACAAAAGGTGTAAATAAATTAAATTCATTACTTCTGAAGTGGCACAGGGAAGTTGTGGCAGTGCTGACAAATGAGCCCAGAGTTTCTAAATGTCAAATGACAACGTTTTGAACGTCACAGAATGAAACCCACAGTGAGCAACTCCTCTGTCTCACACAGGAGCAAACAAATGCAGCAAATTACTCACAAAAAACCAGTCTAAACTGTTTATCACAGAGATAGGAGTAACAGGATTATTCAAAAAATCTCTTTTGCTCATGTATTTGGGACAATCATCTGAGAAATCAGTTTCAGAAGTGATAATGTATTAATAATGATATATGATATAAATATTTATGTATCTGGTTCTGGGTGCTTTGGTGGGAAGTGCCCTCAGGATGTCTCCTTTAATTCTGGAGTGTTTTACAAAGCCAGTGCTGATTTCAGGGCTTTTTTATGGTCTTTAATACCATACCTGTGTTTCTGAGTGTGATTAGACATGGAAAACAAAACAGCTCAGAGATCACAGAACTCTGACTCAGGAACCTGGATCACTGTTTGATCATAAAGCCCATCCCGTTTTCAGTGTGGGATTGTGCTTATTCACCTCTGTGGCAGCAGGAATGATACCCAAAACAACTGAGGCAGATGAGATGCCCTGAGGAAAAGGAATTTGCTGGGTTTGGTGTCCCAGCTGCTGCAGGTGAGCTTTGGATCCTCTCATGGGGCATCGAGGCGATGCAGGGCACGGAGATCTCAACTCTCATCTCATGGGGCAGCAATAAGGGAGTCAAGGACAGTGCTGAGAGCTGGAGGGATCCAGGGCTGGAGCAGGAGGGATCCAGGGAGCCAGCAGGGAGCATGGAGAGAGCAGAGGTTGCTGCCACTTCTCCGGCAGAAAGCCAAGCTCCCGTCTGCCAGAGCTGTTCCTAAACCCCTTCAGCTGCCTCAGCTTCTGCTCTGAGCTTTCTACATTGAAAAAATGAATTGTCCTACTTGGTATCAATAAAACCTCCTGGCTGTCCTGGGGAGTTTCGGTGCCAGAGTCGTTCTGGAGGCTGCTGCCTCGGAGCCCTGCCTGTCATGGGGTCCCAGCAAAGGGATCCTTAAAGAGCCTTTGAGGCAGGAATCAGACCCCAAGGCATCTCCTTGTTCCCTGGGCTGCAGAGAGGCTGCAGGGCCTTGGGGGTCACCTCAGTGGGTATCTGAGTGTTTGCCACAAAGCACAGGAGTAAAGGAACTGATTGCAGAGCACTCTGTGCCCTGGAGCCAGCAAGTCCTGCCTTGTTTTGCTTGGTTCAGGGCCTGGCCGCGTCAGTGTCTCCCACCGGCAGAGAATTAAAATAAATAACCCAGTTTATGCAACAGCTCTGAATAGAAAGCATAAAAGTGTCAACCTTTCTGGAAATACTAATGTTCCTGATTAATTATATGGGTTCCGTGTTTGGGAGGATTTTCCTGCCTGACAAAAGGATGATCCTGACGCAGAAAAAGGAAATACTTTACACTCCTCATGCATGAGTGGTTCCTAGGGGTGCTGCCCCAGTAAGATGTGCATGATGGGGTTACTGGTTTCTCAGGTTTTTAGCTGAACACACATTTTTAAACAAATCAGGTATTTTTTGCAGTGAAAGAAGCACTCAGGTGTCTGTTTGCCCCATCCAGACATCCACATAGTTCATAAAGTCCAATCATTTAGGAATTGTAAGTGAGAAACAACCCTGGAATTTTGTAATGTTCAAAAGAGTCTGACTTTGTTTTTTCCCGAGGGAATTCTGATCTGGTTTGTGTTGATTTTGCTTTCAGCCATCGGTCCAGACTTTTCCAAAACTCTGCTGAAGAAGTTAACTCTTGTTAAAGTGGGTGGTGAAGTCATCATTGAGTGCAAGCCCAAAGCCTCCCCCAGACCTACTTATTCTTGGAAGAAAGGAAAAGACATCCTGAGAGAAAATGAGAGGTAATGTCTCAAAGTAACCATTTCTTTCATTACCTAACCCAGAGACTTTCAGCAATGAAAGCTAAATTTGTCATTAATAGCTTCGCAAAATTGACTTGCAAATGCATGAGGAAACAGCCAGTGTTCAGTCCCGAGGAGCTGGGGGTGAGATTCCTACTCCCGCCGTGCCCACCCCACCTCTGTGTGCTGTTAAAGCATCCCTGCCAAGAGACTGATAAAGATGCACTCCAAAAAACCAAATAGTTTGCCTCTGCAGTGCTCTCAATAAGCATTGTTTTTACAAAAAAAATCAATTCCCAGGAGATAAAAGCCTCCACTGCAAATGGCACAGCTCTGGAACATTACTCAGTGTCCTGCAAACAGGAATTATTTGGGGCCAGTAATTAATTTGGCACTTCTAATGCCTGACTTGAAGGTGGCTTTCTCAGACTGGCCAAATATTTTTTTTTCCATTTTTTTTTTTTAAATTCAAAAGCCAACTTTTCAAATCCTCCTCTGTGGTGTTGATTTGTTGTTGGCTGTGTAGAGGTGTGGTTGTGTCACAGCACCTGCGAGCAGGACATGGAGAGCTGTCCTTGACACTCCTGCAAAACATGACGTGGCACTGGGATTGATGGGGAGAATCCTGCCTTATTAGTAAAGGTCAAAAAGCCTGAAATTACAGGAAATTGTTCTCTTTAAAAGCTTTCATCTGTTAGAGCTGTTCTTTTCCCTTGGAAAGTCTGATCTGGCTGCACCCAGCCTGTAATGTCCATTGAAGCAGATACTGTGGTGGTGTGTCTGAGTATGCAGAAAGTTCATTTAGAGGCAGATGATAAAAGTATTGAACACCCTGTTTCTGACTTGTTCAGCTCCTCTCCCTGATCCTTACAAAGCTGCTGTCCGTGGGCCGTTCCTTCATCCCTTGGGATGAAAGGAGTTGGTGATGGATGGCACAAAGCCTCCTTCAGCAGGCAGAGCACAGAGCTGCCGAGGTCAAGGTACTCATAGATCAAAGTGCATTGATTATTAAAACTGAAATAACTTGTTCTTCTGGTGAGGGTGGTGCCAAGGATGGGAAGTGTTTGGCGCTGGAAGCGTGGGGGTGTCAGCCCCACGAGGTCCCATCTGTCCCCCTGTGCTCGCTGGTGCAGTCCGTGGCTGAGTGTGCCGTGTGCTCTGTTCCCCTTGGCACAGCACAGTTCCTGCTCCTCGTTTTAACTGGGAGTGGGACTGCCCAGCCAGAGTTGGGGCAGTGGTGGGAGGAGGGTGGTGGGCAGAGCCCTGAGCTCAGGGGCAAACCCAGCCAGGTGTGCTGCGGGCTCTCGTGGCAGCGCCAGGCTCGCTCCTCCTGCTCCTGCTGAGCCACAACCAGGAGCCTCCCACCTGGGCACCCAGCCCTGGATGGCAAGCCAGACGTGAAATGTGCCCGAGCAGGTGTGACATCCTGAGTTCCTTCAGCCCAGGGGTTTTCCAGCCAGCGAGATCATCCCGCAGGGATTGCCTGGCACGGTGTCGGAACGCGCGGTGCCTCGGCACTGGGACCTGCTCCGCTCTGACACGCACTGGGTCGTGTCTCCTGTGGGGATGAGGGCGTGGAATCCTCGCCACTGCCTTTGTTCACCACCCCAGCCCTCAGGCAGGGCCTGGGCACCGTGTGAAATGCACAATTCGGGAATGAGGTTGTCTGCTGCGGTCTGGCACTGCTCACCAGCACCGTCTGCCTTCCCGGGCAGGAGGGGCCCGGTGCCTGTGCTCTGCTGAGCGCTGCTGTATTTCTGCTGTCTGTGCCTGCTGAAATGTCATCTCCTCCCCGCTGTCCTGGGGGACAGCAGCAGTGGCTGGAGTCCAGCTCCAGTATCTCCCTACACCCACAATTGTGCACGGACTTCAAACAAGAACTTTCTTGGCTGTTGGAAAAAAAATCTGTTGAAATCTAGGAAGAAAGATGCCAGGAAAAGCTGCTGCTGCAATCTCTTCATCTAGGACGGGAAACAGAACTTATAGACAGGCGTGGGAGAAGAAACTTCAGTGAAATCTCTGCTTAAACCGATTTTAAAGGGTCCTTCGAGTACCAGAGAGGCGCCTGAACATCTGGATCCTTCTCCAGCCTGCAGGTTGATCACGTGAAGCTTAATCAATATAGATGATCCTTCCAATTCCAGGTGGAGTTACAAGCAGCGTTCCTGTGTCAGTGCTTGTTCTGAATGCTGATGCTCAGCCTGACGGCTGCCATGGCAATCCCTTCAGAGTTCCTCCTGGGGCTTTTATGGCTTTTCAGCTGGTGTATGATGTTGAATTCCTTGCTGGGGACACTGTGCAGGGTTTTTTGCTGCTGGGACTCTGGCTCTGGAGGCTCCTGCTGTCCAGGAGGCGAAACAAAGTGTGTTGTTCAATGTTTGCCCAGAGAGCAGAGACCACCATGGTGAAAAAAGAAAAAGAGCTTTATCAGTTTAGGTTTCATATTCTTCTCTGGAGGCTGAGGTAGTGTGTGCTGCACCTCTAATGAATACCATGGCCTGAGGGCATCTCTTACTGGTGGTTGAGAACTTGTGCAATTGTGTTATTAGGAATTCTGCCCTGGGGTACAATTATATTATTGCAGTCATTAAAGGCACTTCATCTCCATAATAATGGAAATCCTGCCTTGGAGGCCTGACTGAGTCAAAATGATGTTGGGGGCCTGACTCCAGAAGGTAAATTGTATACAGGAGCAGCTCTAGCACAGATATAGATGTATTGCAGATGCTGTTTGGAAACAAAGGCTGTTTCTGCATGGGGAAAGGACAGAGATCGTTTTCCATCCTTGATCTTCCCTTCGCATTCCAGTGCAGAGCCAGTGTTACACTCTGTGGGAGAGGTCTTTAGTCCTGGCAGTGCTGCTCCTCACAGGGCCACTGGGAGAGTAGGAGCAGGTGAAACACAATTAAAATCCACCTGTTCCCAGGAGAGCCCCGCTCAGGATCAGGGGATGCCTTTCTGGTGGGAATGGCCCCTGAGTTTTCCATAGCCCACCAATAAACAAGGTTGGCATCCCAACAAACTCCCAGGTGCTGTCCCGTGGGAGAGCAGCACCCGAGGGCTGGGCTGTGGGAGCTGTGGGGTTTCACATCGGGGCTGAGATGGTCCTGTGATCTGTGGCAACAAACTGGGGCTTTTGGGCCCTCCACTGCACACAGTGAACTGGCTTTTAATAACTTCCAGCACAGGCTGTTTTGTTAGAGCATCTTAAGGAAATTTCTCATGGAATTAGTCAAGGGATTTATTTTGCTGTTGGTGTGGAATGATTTTTCTGGACCAGTGTGGGCTCTTGAATCATGACTCAATCCTGAACCATGTGCTGTAGGGGGCCCTGCCTGAGTAGGGAGGTTGGATGTGATGACCTCCAGTGGTCCCTTCCAACCTGAACCGTTCTGGGAGTAGCATTGGAAGGGGCTGTTCAGCCCTGCAGGGTCTGCATCACTTCCCCTGCAGGTCTTCCCTCTTTTCTCAGGTCTTGTTTTGGACTTAGGCAAAGGGATTTTAATTTGCATGCCTGAATGGCAATAATTCCATTTATTTATTCCTCACAGAGTGAGACACGGTGACATTTCCCAGAGGTGAAGCTGTATCATTGTGTGGTTCAAGAGCAGATTCACGTTTCATCCTCTTGGTCCTCCACAGCTTCCCACTTTTCCCTTTCTCCTTGGCTCCCCAACAGCAGAAAGAGTGCAGGAAAACCAAGACAACTTTCATTTAAAATATGTACACAACAGTCTTAATTCCTAATGTTCTCCTAGAGCTATTGGAAGTCATATTTACCCTGCCACCAGACACGTACTTAGGCTGAGACAGAAAAATAATTGTACTTTTAAGCCCCAAAACAAATTGCTCTTCTCTCATTCTTCTTCATGTAAAGCCCCTACATCATTAGAGCTGTTTCTTTTCCGTGAATGTACAGTGCCTGCATTGTTTATACAGTTTAATTGTAAGGAAAGAAATGCATAAAAAAACAAATGATGTTCTGTGCTGGTAGCAAAGAATGTGAAAGTGTCCAATTAAACAACCATTCCCTATGACTTGTGTAATAGCAACATCTGTTATCTTAATTAAACAAGTTCCTGTATAAAGGGACCCTCTCGGTGCACTTTGTTAGAGCAGGATCTGACCTAGATACTCCAGGCACGCTCACGATCTTCGTGGAAATTTTCCCAGTTGGTGCCATTACCTGCAGTCCTGACAAGCTCTGTGATGTGTGAGCTTGCCCACGCAGAGCCACCGCGCTTACAGCAGCGACGTTGGTATTTTGTGTAGCTGAAAACCAGCAAAAGCACAGGGAAGCAGCAGCACATGGTGGCGTTTTCCCAGCGAGTTCAGCCACGGAAGCGCTCAGAAGTGCAACGAGTGCCCAGCTAACTCAGTCCTTGTCAAACAACACTGAGGACAGAGAACTGCACTTGCAGACAGCTGCTGTATTTCTTACCCAAACTGGCTTATCTGCTCCAAGCTTTCAGTCATTTGGGTCCAGATTTTCCCAGGTATTTCACTGTTCTCTCCACCACAGCCCGGAGTCAGGGACAGTCTAGGAGGGTAATTTGGTTTCCAAAGTCGTGAAGCCCAGAATGGTTTGGGTTGGAAGAGACCTTAAAACTCATTCAAACCCGTGGGCAGGGACACCTTCCACTGTCCCAGGCTGCTCCAAGACCCATCCAGCCTGGCCTTGGACACTTCCAGGGATCCAGGGGCAGCCACAACTGGTGTCCTGAAAAGAAGGTGAGAGCTTGAGACTGGGAAGGAGCAGCGGGAATGTGACGGGGCTCAGGGCTGTTCACCCCTCCATCAGCAAAATCCCAACCAGAGCTCCCCGAAATCCCAGCCTCCTCAGAAGGAAGGACACCAGGCAGCTGGAGCTGGAAAGCCTCTTGGATATGTTAATACACAGCTGTGCCCCCAGGCTTTTTAATTTGGCAGGGAATGTTAATTTGTTCGTGAAGAACATCGACCAACGCAGGCACTGCAGCTGCTTCGGAGAGGAGCTGAGGCCGTGCCCCGGGGGACACCGAGCTGCTCCTTCCTGTCCTTGGTCCCCTGGCTGGCACGAAGCCTTTGGGAATCACCAGGTGAAGCTGAAGCAGCTGAATCCCTTCTCCAGGAGCTGGAGTGATTCTGGCCAAGGAAGAGCAGAAAGCTCTCACCTCATTTTTTTGTTGTCCTCTGCACCTCAAAACTGCTCAGTAAGTCTTGTCTCCCTGAAGGAGTTTAGCCGTGGTTTTCTCAAGAGCTCACATCCTAAGGACCTCCTCACAAAGCTTGTCCGTTTATGGAGCCCCTCATTTAAATGTTATTTTATAACAGGAGTTTTAACATATCCATGTTGATGCTACGTCATTTTGAGGAGGAAAAATGGTAAAATTGAGCAAGAAAAGTTTCTCTCCCATTCTTCCAGCATGTCTTGAGTACAAAAAGTTGTATAAATTCCAGTTTTATATTTGTTGCCTCAGACTTCCTAATTAGTGCTTAATTACTTTAAACAGCCAGAAAGAAAATGGCCAGAAGACAGACAGCACATCTTTCCCAGGCTGGTGCCAGGGTACAAACCATGGTGATATTTTTATCCTGATTACTTGAGAGATGAATTGCCAGCAGTGTCTTTTGGACACGCAGCCTAGTGACACTTCAGCAGAAAAGAAAACCTCAAAGGATGCTTCCCATCATTGCTTCGCATTAATTGTGTTGACTCTTTGTATTTTTTTTTACATAAAGCACCTGTGCAATTTCTTGAAGGCAGACAGGTAACCAAACCATCAATAACTTGTCGGGTTTTCATTACATCCTGCCCAGGCGAAATGAAAAATGACACCCTGCAAATGGCTTTCTGAAGTTTGAATCGACAGTGCAGCATTCATCTTACTTTGCAAAGACCGTGGCAGGAGATGGCTCTACTTCATTGCAACATCTGAAGTAACTGACTCGTCCACCTATTTTAACCAATTTTCTGCAGAAAGAGAATAAAATGAACCAGGAATCCACAGGATTTGGTGGTCAGAGGTCTTGGAAAGCCGTGGTCCCTGATGGCCTCCTGTTCACAGACTGCTTCCCAGCAGAAGCTGATTTCAGCTCTGTGTTGTTCTGGAAGACCAAGGCCAGGCTGGACTGGGGCTTGGAGCAGCCTGGGACAATGGAAGGTGTCCCTGCCCATGGCAGGGGTGGAACTGGATGAGCTTTAGGGTCCCTCCCAACCCAGACCATCCTGTGACTCTATGATCACAGCATGTTTTAGCACTGAAAGGGCTGTGCAGCCCTGGCACAGCTGCCCAGGGCAGTGGTGGAGTCCCCATCCCTGCAGGATTAAAAACCTGTGGCACTTGGGGACATGGGGCAGTGATGGCCCTGGCAGTGCTGGGTTAACAGTTGGACTCGATGTTCTTAGAGGGCTTTACCAACCAAAACGATTTTATCATCCTATAAATGTTTCTAGCTAAAGGTTACCTGGGAAGGGTTAGAGATTTGTGTAGAATCCAGGTTCAGTGCTGGGTTATTTTGTATGCATCAATAATTAGGCCGATCCCTAAAATTTCCATTTCTTCCATCTGCTCCTGTGGAAGCAGGAAATGATTTCCTGTTTCCAGCCACAAACTGCTGCCGAGTGCACTGCCGAGCGCAATCCCGGCCTCTGCCAAGTTTCAGCGGGCGCTCCTGGAATGAGACTCTCCCTCACGCCGTGACACAGCCTCCTGGAACATCAGCAATCTGTTCCTGTTTCCCCAGCAGATTATTTGCAGCGTGGTGTTGTTGTAGTGCTCAGTGAAACACGTGTAGGACATCGTCGCTCCTGTGCTGCTGCTGGACCCGGCTCAGAACCGTGGTATGACCAAACCCACGGGGCTGCTGTGCCCCAAGAGGTCAAGAGAAATCATCAGGCTTTTACCTTGGTTCTTGTGGATTAATTTTAAAAGCAGAGCCCTGCTTGCAGAGGTGGAGAGGGCGAAGGATCCAGAGCTCTGTCCCAGAGGCGTCCGACCTCCGGAGTGCAGCGAGACGTGTCCCGTGTTGGAGTCCTTGAAAGAAGGATGAAGATATCCTTAAGAAAAACCTGTCACAAGGGGTCAAGAGAAATCCTCAGGCTTTTACCTCGGTGCTTGTGTACTAATTCTAAAAGCAGAGCCCTGCTTGCAGAGGTGGAGAGGGCGAAGGATCCAGAGCTCTGTCCCAGAGGTGTCCAACCTCCGGAGCACAGCAAGACGTGTCCCATGTTGACATCCTTAGAAGAAAGGTGTCATGTGCTGCTTTTCCTGCTTGAGGCCTCTCATGGTTTTATGATTATTAAATTCATCTCTAGGTGCTGAACATGCAGCCACAAATTGTTTCTGCCTCTGTGTAAAGCTGCTCCAGGAAGGAGCTGGTCCCTCCCCGCGGTGCCGCCGTCGCAGGCAGCAGGACGGGGTTTGCTCCGTGGTGAGCACACCCTGCAGCCACTGCTTCCCAAAGAAATGCCTGTGATCAGTCTCCTGAATGCAGTTTAGAAATGATGTGTAGCTTCCTGCTTGTCCTCCAGCTGAAGAAAACAGTGATAATGATTTTAGTCTGTAGCATTCTGAAGGAGAAAATTATTATCAAATGTTTCTTGGGTATTTTTGTGACTAAGAGCAAGCAGGTAATGATTTTACAGTTAGGGCCATACTTTGAGATGCACTTTCAGTATCCAAGGAAATCATTACCTGTCTAAAGGGGAAGAAGGATTCCTAATGAACATTTCAGACTGGGTGATATTTTTGATGGTTATTCAAACATCATTTTGAAGTGATGTAAATGTGTCCTTGGATCTCACAAATCTGTTAACGTCCATTACAAGCCGAGTGCGTAATTTCTCTTTGTCCTTTGGGCATTTTTTGTTGGAACCAGAGGAAAGATGTGTTATCTTTGAAAGACTGTGCCTTTGGGCTTGAATTCGGGTGGTATCAGCTGGAACAAATAAGCTGAGAATGCATTTGCTGCCTCTGCTCTGATCTCACGAACACTCCCAGAAACGGTTTGTGTCAGCAGCTGATGCACTGAAAATCTTGCATGGATTTTTTTTTTCCTCATAAGAGGACAATTTTTATGAGCTCCAGTGGAGTTCCCTCTGATTCCTATGTTCTACAAACCTCCACAGTGTTTGCTGTGGGTAGAGCGTGGTGGCTTGTCCTTGTCAGGAAGGAGTTGTGGGCGTAAGTGGCTGGATGCTGCACTCCAAACACAATTCCTTGGATTTCCACTGTCCCTCTTCATGGACTAGAAGTCATTTAATTTCCATGCCTTGGGCTATAGTCAGTGCCCTGGAAGAGTGAGCACAGCAAATATTTCACATTAGATAGAGTGAGAGCAGGAGTGGCTTTGCAGCACCTGCTGCTGCCAACACAGGATTTTCCTCGCTTGCGAGCACAGTGGGATGCGTGTGGAGAGCTGTGTCTCTGCTGGCTAATTGTGCAGAAAGGGAGGCTTTAGCCTTTCAGGAGGTGGTTTACAGTGTGCTTTGCCCCTCCACTGCCACCAGCAAGAGCTGGTCCGGGTCCTGAGCCTTCTGTTTGGAGTGTGGAGCGTCCCTGTCCCTCATGGTGCTGTCATCGCCTTCAGGGTTTATTGCAAGCAGTCAGCTTTGTCTATAAAATAAACTGCCAGCTGGAAGGGCTGTGTCAAAAGGCTGTTTCCCACGGGGGATGGTCTTCATTTCCCACCAAAATCAATGGAGAACTGGCTCATTGCACCATCAGACCCTTCTAGACTTGCAGAATCTTCCCGTATCAAATTGTCACTGCCTCACATGTCAGGAACGAAAGCTGTTGTAAAAACAAAGCTTTCCTTTGCTTTACTCAAATCTGCCTCCTCAAATATTTATTTTCATGACATGGGCTTTCTGACTGTATTTATTTTAATTTTGTGTGTAGTAAAAAAAGAGTGGTTTGGGAGAGAAGGCAAAAGGTTTCTATTATTTGAAATTCTCCACAGCCCCCCTCGCTCCCTTCAGGGTCCCTCGCAGCGCTTGTGTTTGGTTTTCATTTGTTTCCTCCCGTTATCAGCATCCCTTAAGAAAGATATTTTCCAGGGAACTGTTCTTCTTAGATAACCTAAGGATACTTTTATATTTGAATTATAACTCCAGGCATCTCTGAACAATCGACATGAAGTCTCCAATAGCTGTAAATGCTCCCTTCCTCTCCTCCTGCTTCCCTGCTCCATCAGGACGAGGTTCTGTCACTTCCAGACTCGTCTTAAAAATGTGCAGACCAAAGGGAGGATGGTGACAAACCACAGCTTTTGTGTTTATAGATATTAACAATGGCTGGATGCAGCATTATTGCTTTGGACTGCTCCGTCACTGCAGATAAACAATCGGTGGAAAAAGAAAATTGTGGGGAAACTTCGGATGCCAGATCCATGGCTGGTTTAAGCTGCTGCTGAATTCAGTGGTGCTGTGCTGTTTGATGTTCCCAAAGGGGCCACTACTGCATTCTCTAAAATAGTTATCTGGGCAAAATATGTTCTAATTTTTTTTCTCTTTAGAATATTATTTACAGGTTTTTATGGTAAGTCAGTACCAAAACAGGGAGAGTGACTTTTTCCATGGACAGGTAGTGCCAGAGGGCAGGGTTAGATGGGATAGTGGGAAGTGGGAGATGTTCTGCTGAACTCGATGCAACAGGATTTTACCTCAGTTTATTTACAGCAAATATAGTTCTTACATGAAAATTAATTATAGGGGGTTTGCTGCTAAGAGGCCTGTCAGTTGTCGTGGATAAGGCAGGACTTATCTGCTGCTGCCTTCACAGAGAGAGACGTGCACTAAATTAAATGGGCTTTGGCAGAGGCTCTGAATTATCTCAGGCTCTTCTGTGAACCATGAAAAGACAGGTCCTTACAGATGAATGAACACTGGAGCAGCTCTGGGGGGCTGTCTGAGGCACACCTGCCAGGGCAAGAAGGTGCAGGTGTGTAGGAGACTGTGTGCACAGCAGGAGTGTCCACTCAGGGAGTTCAGATGGATGATCAAATGGAAAACTCGTGGTGCTCCAGCACACGGGATCATCCTGCCTTTCCCTTGGATTTACCCTGACAGCTGCAGAACAGACCCAACTTGTCCCCTCCGTGCTCAGGTTGGTGTTCTGAGCCCTCAGGCTGTGTTGATGTCCCACACTGGTGCGGACACCATCCCTTTACCCCCTTTTCAGAAACATCTGGGGTGACAGGACGAGGGTGAAGCCCCAGCCTGGAAAGCGCTGCCCGCGTAGGGGGGATGCTGAGGGTTTGGGCTGGTGTTGATGAAGGGTAGGAGGTCTCAGGTGACAGGACAGGGGGCTGGGTGGGGTTTGGGATCAGGGCTCTCTCCCCCTGTGCACCAACAGAGCTGTGGAGTGAAGCCCCAGGACCTTGGCTTTGACCTCGGGGTATTTCAATGGTTACGAAGCAGAAAGCTCTGACCTGAGTGTTACTGATTTATGCAACACAAAGGTTGGACTCACACCTGGGGACAGCATCCCAGGGCCACAGGAATTATTACCTGTGCACTATACCCTGAGCCAGCCCATTCTTCAGGTGATGAGCAGGTACCCATGAGCACTGTCCCTGGTCTGGGGGCTGTGCTCTGAGCAGTAAAACCTGTGAGGATTTATAAACTCCACTGTTTACCCAAAATAGCCTAATGGCCAGTACCACATCCATGAGATGGTTTTAATAACCCAGTCCCTGCCTCATTATTTAGAAGGTAATAAACTGCTACAAAGACATGCGATAGAAATAGAAATAATTTGATAAATAATGCAATTGCCCGGAGTTGTGGCGTGAGGCAAAGTTGCTGTTAGGCTAAAAATTGCTCTAGATATTCCTGCCTAGGAACTCTGGGAAAAGAGGGAACAAATACAGTGCTGAGACTGCAGTCAGGGCTGCCTGGTGCTTTGCTTTCTTCTCTGCTTCCAGCCCCGCCAGCCCAGGCACAGCAGCGAGGATGAACAATAGGCCATTCATCATGTCGGCTGAAATACACTGTTTTTCACAGGTACATTTAACCCAAATCCTCTCTCAGAAGACGGATTATCTCTTGGAAGAACTCTGGCACCAGTGTCTCTTTTCAATAGCCACGTCACCACTGCCACAAAGGCTGTACATGAAGGGATCAATGGTAGTTTTATCTCAAATTGCACTCAGTGTGTGTTTCTTCCAGCTGACATTCATTTAAATGCTTGCTCTAAGACATCTTTTCTCCCTGTAATAGAAAAAGGATCGGACATCCTAAGCATTGTTTCATGGGGGGAAAAAATATTTAAAATATTCACTTGGCTAAGCATGAAATATTTCGGCTGCATGCATTTAATCAAGAGTGAAAGCAAGGGTAGTTATGCTTGTATTTCATAAATTAAAATGCTAAAATGATTAGATAAGAAAACAAAATACCTGATTTCATTGCAGCAGTGCTAATGAAACCATTTGAGAGGGAGGGGAAAAAAAGTCACTTTGTAATTCTGAGCAGTTTTGCTCCGAAGAAACAGCGGGCTCTGATCTGCAGTGCCGGAGTTGTGCCGCGTCCTTCGGGAAGGGAACGCGCGCCCCAGCTGCCACATGCACTGCATTTGTACTCCGTTCATATTCCAGTCAGATCCCACGTGTTTCCACCTGCTGACCAGAGAAATGGAGGGCAGCTGAGAGGAATATACTGAGGGATACCTGCCGTGCCACCTGTCTGTGCGGCTCCCCGGCGGGGCTGGGCGCGCTTTGGGAATCAGGGAATAATTCCCGCTGGGAAGGCCATGGGTGCATGGCCCTGCTCCTCACCCTGCATGGGCTTCCACCAGCAAGGTGCAGGTGAGGTCCAACCATCCCTGGCTCTGCAGGGCTTTGCTTCCAGGAGCCACATGGATTTTCTTGTAATTAAACTCCAGAGCAAGATGTTCTGGTAGGTACTGTAAGTTTGGGGTTTTAGAGGAATATTCTGTCGAAGCAGGAGGCCGAAGCTGAGCAGCAGGCACGTTTTGGGAGGTGCAGGTGATGCAGCCAGACACCCAGAGGTCAGATTTCCATGGAGCTGGGCTGCAGGTGGTTACTGGCACTCAGATTTATGATGTGCTCTGGGAGTTGGGCAGTTTTCCACTGTCGTTTATATTCCGGGTAAGGGCTTGATCTCGTTTCACAAAGTCGGTGATAAAACTCTTCCTGAGCTCGGCAGGACAATTTCTATCTCTAAATGCATATGTTACTGGCTGAGGATTATTTATCTGCTCCTGGGAATGCTGCCCAGCAGTGGGGAGTGCTGCAGAGGGCTCCATGAATCAGCTCTGCCGTGCTCCGTTCGGGGTGGAGGGAACACAGTTGCTGGTGGGGGATTTACGGATCTGGCAGGTGGATCATGAGCTGGGAATAAGCACCAACAGAGCAGACCCCAGTGATGATGGGCTGCTGTTCCTCCTCACACTGCTCCAGGTCTGCCGGAACTCTTCACCCATCTCCAGCTGCTCCTGGAGCCGCGGGGCGAGCGAGTGTTGCTGTGTTGAGCCAGAGGGCTGCTGTCCCTCGGGGATGGATGTCCCAGCTCTCCCTGCCCTCTGGCACTGGAAGCTGCTCCCCTTGTGCTGTCACTCCCTGCCCTTGGCACGGGAGCTGCTCTGGGAGCTCCGTGCCTGGCGGCTTCTTCAGGCTGCTGCAAAGGGTTCAGCAATTTCTTCCATTTGCTGCTGCAGTGGCAAAATGAAAATGGCTAAGGAGGAAGAGGCTGGGGAGGGATGTTTTCAGCATTTTTAAAGGTCCTTTGTCCCCAGAGGAGTTTTGATCAAAACACTGACAAGGTCAGCTCTTCCTGCAACACTTCAGTTTAGGAAACAAGCAATGCTTTTATCTCCTAATTTCAGACCTGTCTTTGCTCTCTGTGGACCTGAAATCTCCAGCTGACAACACAGACCCCCAGATTCTCTCTTACAAATGCTATGTTTAAAATAGATGACCTTTCTTTCTATAAGGATACTAAACAGTCTTAAATTGGGGGTTTTTTGAGTTTTTCCAAATGGATATTTTATCTTCTTTGATTTTTTTCTGGTATTAGCAGTGACCACAAGCCAGGTTAGCAGCAGAGCAGTTCATTAACCTGTGCAAGAAGAGATTTATATTTTTATTTATTGCTACCACTGCTGGCAGTAGAGTCAGGGAGCCCAGAACATTCAATAGCAAGTCAGTAGCTCCTTTTTTGAGTTTGTAGTGGTTTAAAGAGGTGCACACTCAGCAGCCAACGCTTTGTTCTGATGTGTGTGTTTATGGGAAATGTGGTTTATTTTTATGTCTTCCCAGGCATCTGGCAGGAAAACATTTTGAGGGTGTATTTCACAGGAGAAAGCACACTGAGCAGTGCTTCATTCAATTTGAACTTTGTGTCTTGGAGGAACTTTTTCACCCAAACTGCTTAAAGTTGTGGCTGAAGGGTTGTTCGCTTTCGAGCCAATTAGCAGTTTGAGAACCTCGGTGGCCTGAAATGAGCCTCTCCTCTCCTTTAATGCAGATAAGCCTGCAAAGAAAATTCAGGAATTAGCAAAATCAGTGAGAGGCCTTCCTCCTTTCTCAACTAACTGTAACAAATTTCCAAGAGTTCAAATAATTATTTGTTAACTTGTAACACATTGGATTCAGATTAGAGGACAAAACATTGCGCTGTAGAAAAGCAGCTTCAGCAAAAAGAGCCACATAACCATAAGGCCTCCTGATCAATGAGTCACAGAGAGGTTTTAATGGTCTGATTTATTTGGAAAAAATCAGTTAACTTGTACAGTTATCTGTCACTTTTAACACTGCTCCTTTACAGGAGTGTGGAGGGAGTTACTGAGAGACCAGATGAGAATTCAGCGTGCCGGGAGGCTCTCTGGGGAAGGAAGGGTTTGGAGAACTCAGAACTCCTGAGCTCTTTGCGAGACGTTCCTGGGGTTAAAGGATGTCTGTGGGCTCAGGCTGTAAAGCCAGGGACCTCACTCTCGGCTTAGTAAGGGAAGGAAAGAAAGGCAGCACAAGCTCCCTGAGACATGCCAAGGCTGGTGGTGGGTCGGCTGTCCTGATCCAAAGGTGTCTCCAGGGCAATCCAGTCCACATCAACTAAAAACCAGTCTTACACTGGGAATAAAGACAACTTAGCAGGAAACCAGTAGCGGGAGAAAGACAGAGACAGAAAAGGCATTAGAATTTGAAATTAAATCTGGCCTCATCAACAGACACAATTAAAATGATCTATGGAAGAGATTAACCAGTAAATAGCTTTCAGCCATATGGCTGAAAATAAAGCGTAAATATCTAAAAATAAGATCTCAGCGGTACAGAAATAATCTAAAACTGCACTTTTTCTGGGTTTTCTGGGGTGGCAGGAGTGTGGAGGGAGGGAGGGAGGGCAGAGCGTGGTGGGGCAGTGCTGGAGCACCATGGTCCTCCTTGAGCTGGAGCACAATGCTGAGCTTGTCCTGGTTCATATTGATTGGAATTTTAATGCTTGCCAAGGGCACCTTCAGCTTTCAGAAAGGCCCTGCTGTTCCTGAAGACCTGGAATGGATAAGAGCAGCAAATAATTCCTGGGGAGCTGCTGGTGCTGCCCAGCTCCTGCTGGAGGCCAGCGTGGCCACTCCAGCGCAGGTTTAGTGCAGCGTGAGCATTGATCTGTGCCCACGGAGGGCTGAAGGTGATGTCGCTGTTTTCCCCACGGACAAGTAGAGAAACGAAACGAAGTCCAGGCTCAGGGATAAATGGAAGCGCTTTAATGAATTCTCAGAAGGCTTTTATAGGTTAGTTCCAAAGTGTGTTAAATGGCATAAGGTAATTGGTTTTTGCCATCCACCCGCTAAGGGGATTGGTCAAGTTCTAAGACACCCATCTCTGAATGTTTTTCTAGTTAGAACCATAACAATCCTGCAAAACAACCTGCAGCTGCAAGAAGTTTACAAAACTGTAACATTGTTTTGAGTTACTTGCATGGGAAAGAGAGAACTCTCACAAAATGCTGCAGAGAGCTGAAGAAATTCTCTGCTGGAGCTTTTTCAGCATCCATAAGGTGAGACCAGCAGCTCTGCACTGCTCCCTTCCAATCACTGAGCTGCAGCAGCTGCCACAGAAGCGAATGCGTGGCACTGGAGTCCCTCAGAAATAAATGACAGCAGTGAGCGTTACTGACTGCAAGAATTTGGAGACCATGAGCCAGCCGAGAAGCCCCTATCAATATCACTGCTGCTGATGGCTGAAATATCACCTCTGTCCCTGCTCTCTGCCAGCTGGCCTGTGGCTCTTGGGCTACTGCAGGAGCAGGTCAGGGAGAGGTGAGCCAGGACAGACATGGGCTCTGCTGTCAGAGCATCCTGTGCCATCTTCTTCCTCCTCCTCGCTTGGCACAGTCACTCAAACTTCATTTGTTGAAGCAGGTCTGTGAACGGGGGCTCTGTAGCTCGTCTGTGCCCACCAAGAGCCTGTGGAATGACAAAGGGCAGCCCCAGCAGCTCCCTTGGGTGAGCTGACGACTCCTGAGGGTCACTGGAGACCTTGCCCAGCCCTGTGGCTGCAGCTGGCAGGAGCCAGCAAGCCCCAAGGTGACCTCGGTGCTTGAGTTTGTGCCCTGGCTCAGGCTGGGCCTTTATTCAGCTGTCCCAGGGCTGTCCCACGGTGATTCCTGTTCCTTAAAGCCTCCTCAGGAGGGAAGTGCCCCTGAGCCCTCCTGCAGTGGTGCCCGTGCTGTTGCTGAGGTTCTTTCCTCCCAAGTTCTCAGTCCACTTGTGCAGGGCTTCACTGGCATTAAAAATGCAGGAAGGCTTCTTCATTTTAGTGAAATTGGGAAATAATTGAGCAGGACAAGGCAGGAATTAATTCAAGGTTTTCCATGAAGGTCTGCAAGTGGCTGAAGGCGAGAAAGGAGATTGTGCTGCAGGATGTGATTCTGAGGAGGCAAAAATATTGCTAAAAGAGGTGGTTTTAGGGTGGGAGAAAGGGTTTTCTGGAGTCTGCTTAGGTGATGCCTTCACAGGGCACAAGTCATTCGTGTTTCAGTGGGATTTACTGGGCAAACTCAGGTTTCCTGTGTTCACTGACTTAGAGCAGAAAAAGAAAATCATAGCAGGAGGCAAAGCTCATTGAGAGAACAAGGGGGGCCTGAAGTGCTCTTGTGCAAGAGGAACGGGTGGGGATCACCCAGGAATTACCATTCCATCCTCCCCTGCCTCCTGCCCTCAAGAGACTGCCGGTAACAGCCCTGTTCAGGTGGGGAATGTGCAGCTGAGCAGAGAGTGGGAGTGAAAGAGGATTTTGTAACCTGCAAGTGCCGCTGCAGACAAACCCCGTGGGCTGAGTGACACGCAGGCAGAGAGGTGGAGAGCGAGCTTGGCAGCGTGGTGCCCTTGGTGAAAAGCCATCATCCTGCTGCAAAAACCTCCGGGATGAAACACCTGCTCCAGCGCATCTGCTCGGCAGCGGCGGCCGCAGCGCGAGGCAGCGAGCGCCGGGGCTTGCCACGGAGCCGGAGCACCACGTGCTGCAGGGGTTGTCATGGTGAGAGGGCTGAATATCAAAGCACAGAGTGTGGAAAACCTACACGAGCTGCTGATGTGTAAATGAAAGTTGCCCTCGAGTGAAGACACGGAAAACTCATGTAAATGATGCATTCAGTATTTATGAGGCGCGTCCGGAGAGACTCGCGTCTGCTCAGCTCCTCGCGCAGGGCAGGGCTGTCTGCTGCTCTCACCATCCATAATTAATGCAGACTCAAAAGGGTTTTATGTTGGCTTCAAAAAAAAACCAAAACCAGACCCCCTGTGTGTGCTGTCTTTGCAGAATCACTGTTTTGGATGACGGGAGCCTGCGGATCGTCAACGTCACCAAGTCGGACGCGGGAAGTTACACCTGCGTGGCCACCAACCACTTCGGGACAGCGAGCAGCACGGGCAGCCTGGTGGTGAAAGGTGACTAATTCAACTTCTATTGTGGCTGGCTGAGGCACTGTTTATTATATAAGGCATTATTTAATACGTAAGTCGGATTTATTTTCATTATTCCTCCTCCAGGGCTGAATTTCAGCATTTCAGGAATTCCGAGCGTTTATTCACGTGCATTCATGTTCTGTCAAATGTTGTTTTCAAAAGTAAGAGCTATAATTTGACAAAGGTATTGAAAGTAATCATTTGACCAAGATATTGAAAGGAATAATTTGACCAAGATATTTAAAGGAATAATTTGATAAACAGTGAGAGACACTGACAAATGTGTTGCATTAATTTTCGGCCTGCTGATGAGTAGTCCAGTGTCTGATGAATCATTACAGGCCATGAACATAATAGGTTATTACCCTTACAATCACTCTCTATCTCCTTCTTATTTGGGGAAAAACCTATATTGGATAACAAATCAGGAAGCATTGATTACAAAGTGATAAATCAATCAGAAAGCTCTAATGCTGTCAGTTTTAATTCTCCCACACACTGGCAGTGATGGATCATGTTCAGTTAGAGGCTCCCCTTGTCAACTGTTTCTGTGGTATATGGGAAATACTTAAAATGTTTCAATGGGGGTTTTAATCCAAGGTTTTTATAGCTGGAACACATCCAGAGGTCCCTTCCAACCCCAACCAGTGTGGGATTTTCTGAACCTTGTCGGGAAGCATAGGGCCCCCAGCAATTCTTCGGGTTTGGAGTTGTTTTGAGTCCCTTATGTGACATTTGGCCATGTTGGTCCCTGAAAACAAGAACAGAGACAAGTAAAGAGCAGAGTGAGGTCCGTGTAGGAGCTGATTCTGCCTTTTCCTAACCTGTGTTGTCCTAAGGAGGCACCAGCAGCAAACAGCCAGGGAAGGGCTGCTCGGGGAGCACAAACATAAAGGACTTTATCCATTAGCAAAATTGTGGAAGGGACCTTAAAGCACATCCCATCCCACCCCTGCCATGGGCAGGAACACCTTCCACTGTCCCAGGCTGCTCCAAGCCCCAGTGTCCAGCCTGGCCTTGGGCACTGCCAGGGATCCAGGGGCATTCCCTGGGCAGCCTGTGACCAGCCTCTGTCTGTCCCAGAGCAAAACCGGGGAGCAAAGCGGCCAGTCCAGCCCCAGCCCCTTCCCCAGGCTGCCCAGGGACGGCAGCAGGGTGGGGTTCCAGCTGTTCAGCTCCAGCTTGGGCACAGCTGGGCTGTCCTGGTTTTCCACGTGCTGCAAGACCCTGAGGGGGAAGAATCAGGGGCTGCAGTTCAGGGACCACTTCCCCCACCATAAAAAAGCCAATTGTTGGCAGCAGGAGTGGTTGGGTTCTGTTATTGCAGTCAGGCTGCTGTAGTCCCTGGCTGATCCTTCCTCCAGGCCCAAGGAACAGCCTGTAGCTCCCAGGAAATCCTCGGCAGTTGTTGTACCTGATCTCTGCGTTCCCGTGCTCCACAAATCGCTGTTCTGCACGCTGAGGTTACAAAGGATCAGTGAGGGCTTTTTTCCCCCTCAGTGCTCTGTTCTGACTCCATTCCATTTGCATTAATGGCAGCGACACATGTGCATGAAGCAGAGAAGAAACCCTTAAGCCCGAGCTGTGGGTATTAACAGCAAACTGAGAAATGCAATTTCCAAGTCTGGCCCATAAAAAGTATAAGAGAGCAGAAACTATTCTGAACTCCAAATGAACTGTGTAAAATATTGTATTATAGAGTGAAATGCTTGAGTTTCTCTGCCCTAAGTAAAACAAGTGTGAGTTTGGACGGAAATATGAGTGAATTCTTTGTTTTACCTCAGTTTTGTGGTGTACAAAAAGACTAATTTAACAGCTGATGTGGTTTTTGACCTTAAGATATGCTTACATTCTTTTCTAACTCCTCTTATGTCATTGAGTAAAAAACTGTGAAGGTCAAGACATTTTTCCTAACCTTCCTGTGTTCTTCCATTAATATTGCAGGCTATCTTTATTTTTTTTTTAATTTCCTTTCTCAGGGAGAGATGCCGACAGTGTCAGAGACAGCGTGGGCAAGGATGGGAGGAGGAGGGGAATATGTTACACCAGAACCAAGGAGCTTAAAATAACTCTCTGGCAAACAACCAGAGAGGGATGAATAAATATCCATTTTATGCATGAGTAGACAGTTTAAAAAATATCAAATTCTGACAGGTGCCCATAGGGCTGTGTATTAACATTCTGTTGTCAGGCTGGGTGAACCCCAGTGGTTTTCTGAACCAGTGCAGTTGTGCTTTGGGTTTGTTCTGCTGGCTGGTGCTAAATGAGAGCCTGTTGGCCTCCAAGACCTGAAATCTTAGAAACTCGCATGTACAGTGTGACCTCTAAATTAAAAAGCAGGATGGAGTTTGTAAGGCTGGAGAAGCAGCTCCTTCTAAGGCAGCGCTCAGAGCTCTGTAAAACATGGTGTGTGTTTCCATGTATTGTATAAATATTAATTTTCCATCTTGTTCCCTCATTTTTTCCTGTACTTGAGGCTAAATGTTTAATTCTTCCAACACACAGAAAGATTAGAGACTCTCCAAGTACCGGGGGATTAAATGACAAATAGAGTAAACAGGCACAGCCTGTACAATATGAGTTTATTTGTATTTAATGCAGTGATATCAACTGGCTGATACAGCAGCAGGCTGAAAGGGGAAACTGATGCCAAGGCACTGCAATAAAAGCTCTGGATTTGGGAAGCACCAGGAGAGGCTCCTGTGCTGATATCCCAGGGAGTGGGACCCACGTGAGGTGGGGTGTGGATGCAGCATCCCAGACAAGCAGGTGAGGGGAATGCAGCTGATCACTGGGTGTCACCACTGCTTCTTTACTGGAGGAGAAGGTCCTTGGCATGCAGGACGTGTTCCCAGCCACATCAAATATCTTTCATTTAAGCCGTGGCCAACTTTGCTTTGGGGAAATTGGAGGTGAATGGATCATGGTCCCCCCATTGACGCCCATGGCTGCTTCCCAAACATCTGCTTCCCTTTGGGCTTTGGGCTCAGCTATAAATCCATCTCTGTATCTAAATACATCCATTTAAATACATTTTTATTGAAATTTATCTCTAAATCCTTGGTAGAGTTGGTGCCCGTGTGCTCCCGTGGGGGAGTGCAGCAATTCCGGTCACGTTGGTGCATCTCTGACAAGGGCAAGTTCCAATGGCTTTATTTTCCTGTTTAATTATGATGCACCTTTAACATTTTCCTACTGCTGCGAGCTCGTCTCATTCGGGCTGTCACGGGAGGGCTCCAGGCAGTAAAAGCAGGGGAACTTTTGCTGGCTGGAATCCGTAGCACTTTAGCAGAAAAAGAACACAAAGATAATGTCAGGAGGTTATTTTTCCCTCACGCTTGAATTGACTGATAGTCTTGATTTTGTCCAGCACAGTGATTCAAATTATTTCCTATAAAATAGCACGTTTTTCATTCCGAGCCTATTCCTCTGTGTGAATGTTGGAGTGCTGCATTGCAGTTAAAATTGATTAAATACTGTAAATTCTGGCCCATTATCGAGTAACTTTTCAGAGACTTCAAATGTTGCTGCCTTTAAACCTGGAATTCTCGCTGTGTTTGTTCCAGTCCTTTAGGACACAGCATTTGCCTTCTGCAGAAAGTGGCAGTGGGACGTGATGGTCCCCTCTTGCCACCTGTGGTTGTCTCTGTTTCAACGTCACTTGAGCAGAATTGAAACTTCATTGCTTGGAATTTGTGCTGTGCTTGCCTCGTGTCCATGGGGTTTGGTTTAGGTTGTGGGGTTTTTTTAATCAGTGAATTCCAGTAACTGTGAATTTTGCCAGCTGTTCTCAGCTCTGTTGAGTTTGAAGTGACTTTGGAGTAAGTGGGATATCAGTTCCTTCAAGTGGGGCTTCAGCTTTTTCCCCAAGAGGAAGAGTAAACCACACATTTAGATGTTGAGGGTTTCTTTGTAACACGAACCGAGGGAAAATTACAGCAGATACTGAAATCTATTGACCTGTTTCAGCACTGTCCACATTCCCAGGAGCCTCTCCAGACCTCCCTGATTTTTGCCCCATTGCTGCTGCTTTGCTGCTGTGGAAAAGCTGTCCCAGAGAGCTGCTGCAGGCATTTTCCATCCCACCCATCCATATTCTGGGTTCAGTGGTTGGTCATATTAAAACACAAGTGGCCTCTCTGTCACTGAGCTCTGCCTTGTTCCTGCAGTGTTTAAGGTCATGCAAAGTCTTTATTTTTCTCTCCTCATCATTCGACATAAATTCCTGTTGGTTATGCCTCAGCCCTTAAAAAAGGACCTGGTTAAGTGACACCTGCTGTTGGAAAGCACAAAATATAACTTAAAAAAGAGAGGCAAGAGTTTAAAGGAATGATCCCAGAGCAGCACTTGAGGGTTGTCCATATTTTCTGGGCTTTTTGTAATTTTCCTGGATAGCACACGAGGTCTGTGTTCAGCTGGTACCCAAACCAAGATAAAGACTCAACTCTGAAACCATCAAAAGAAGTTTCATTATTCTTCAATTTTGTTTTAGCATTTGCTGAGCACAGTTTTTATATGTAGTCCAGACGTGAATGAATATTCCTTATCGAGTATAACATGTTTTTTTTAAAAAGTCAATTAAGAGTATGACCTTGTTCTCCAGAATCTCTAAATCAGGGATTTGTAGGCAAAAAAAGCTCAGAGAGTGCCATGGAGTTGTGCAGGCTCTGATTTATTCATGAGAACATGTTATGTATTCTCATATTTAAGAAATAAAACTCATTTCTAAGTTAGGAAAAAACTTTCTTGACTTCTGAGTCACAACCAGCAGCAAAGGCTTGATTTTCACAATTGACAAGGAAAGCCGTAATCTTTGGCCGTGAAATTGCAAAGGAAAATATTCCGCTCTAATTGGACTATTTCCACTGACACCAATTATTTCTAGGACACAATTAAGGCTCTTTTGCTGGGCTTAAGTAAAATTATGACCCAGAGCAGTGCATGAAAGGCACAATTATAAATGAGAGAGCTGTGCATCCACCACGTCTGCTCCTCCCTCCCTCCCTCCACCGTGGCAGCCCCAGTGCTTGAGCTGCACTTTGCTGGATCTCCTTAACCACCCCTGGGTGGGAAATCCTGAAGCAGAAGCTGATGGTGGGGCTGGAATCCAGCAGCTACCTCAGGGTCCTTGCAGCCTGCAAGAGCTCTTCTCCATAGGGCACTTGGAACACAAGCTTTAATCAAGTGTTTTATAGTTTCAGGCAGCTTCCCTGTTTGTTGCAGCTGCCAGGCAGCCAAGGGTGCTGTGTGCTGCTGAGCCACATCACCTTGTGCAGGTGTGAGGGGCTCAGCTTGGAGTTTCAGCACTGGCAGGTGCAGCCCCTCCAAGCTTGTCACACCTGGGACTGGTAAAGTCAGGTTTTCCTCCCAGCTCCGTTCAGGTGAGGACCTGAGGTCATCAGAAAAATCAGGTCAGCCCCGGAGCACCTCAAGGAAGATCAAAGAGCTGTGTATCCTGTCAACATTGCTGTTTTTCTGACAGTTAATTGAAGTTAAAGGGTTGGGATTATTCTGAGGTGACAGAAGTGGCAAAATGAGAAGCAGATGCCTCCTGTGCTGTCGATCCTTCTCCAAAGCCTCCCCTCCCTGGGCTGCTTAGAGGCACCTTTGGCTTCTGATTTCTGAATGTGAACTTGTCAAACACAACTGATCCTGCTCTGTGACAGGGACAGGACCCAGGGAAGGGCTGGAGCTGTGCCAGGGCAGGGTTAGGTTGGATTTTAGGGAAAGGTTCTTCCCCCAGAGGGTGCTGGGCACTGCCCAGGCTCCCCAGGGAATGGGCACGGCCCTGAGGCTGCCAGAGCTCCAGGAGCGTTTGGACAGCGCTGCCAGGGATGCCCAGGGTGGGATTGTTGGGGTGTCTGGGCAGGGACAGGAATTGGGATGATCCCTGTGGGTCCCTTCCAGCTGAGGGTATTCCATGGTTCCGTGATTCCACACGTGCTGTGATCTATGAGCAGGGCAAGGTCGGTGACACGCTGAGGAGGATGATGATGCTGAGGGTCAGGGTGAGCAGCTGTGGCCCCTCTGGGGACTTGTCCTATCACAGGTTTGTGGCCAAACACTTGAGCCAGACTTGAATCACAGAGCTGTGCATGAACAGCACAGCGAGAGCTCTCGGTTTCTTACTGGGGAGAGGAAAAACCCGGTCCGCTGCTGAGGCCAGAACCAGTAAATGGCAGAGAGAGACACGTAAATGAAATCAAATCCCAGTAATGAAATCAAACACCAATGGGTTGCTCTTAGGGCTGGCTGAATGAAGTAAGTTCGGAGTTTCTTTTTTCCTTGTAAGCGCTCACTGCTCATAACAAATAAAACTTGTAAACATAACACAAGTGTTAGGCTTCATTAAATTTGCAGCAGACAATTAATTTTTTTTTTTTCAGGCAATTCAGAGGTTCTTCTGTAGTGCTGATTTAGTTTAATTGAACATATTACCACAAGCAGACAATAAGAAATATATTGAAGATATCCATCTGGCTCCCAGTGCAAACCTTGTGTGTCATTGGCTGGGGCTGTCACAGGCCTTACTAATTGCCTCATCTTGGCTCTTTTACAATCAGGGTGATTTAGCCATTAACATGATAAAAGTCATCTTGGTGAAGAGCTTGATATTAAAAAGCATAGATCTCCTGCCTTGCTCTCGTGCCAGTTTTGGACTAATCTCCAGCGTTATTGGAGTCATATTTTTGAAAGCAGGAATACAAATAGATGGGCTCCCACGGAGCAGCTTCTCCAGGTACCTGTGTGGTTGTGATGGAGGGCGTGCAGCTGGTGGGAAATGTTGCCTCTGGATCGTGGGAAGTGCCACAGATTCTTCCCTTCCCCTTCCCTCCCACCACCTTCCTTCTCCTCACTGTCCCTCCAAGCCCAACCACAGGCACACCAAGGGTCTTAAAACTGGTAATTGCTCAGGTAAATAATGGAATTAACGCTAGAGCAAGTGCTGATGCTTATAGATACACCTGATTCAACACAAAAAGTGGGAAAAAATTATAATTTTAGAGAAGTTCAACCATTATGTCTGAATAACCTGTAGAGGGCAAAAAACAGTATTTTTGTTCTGTAGTTTTACCTTAAACCCACAATGTATTGCAGGGTCAGCATTATTGCAACCTCTCCTGCCACAGGAAAAAAAAAAGTTTAGAGTAATGCCTTTAAAAGCTCAGCACTTTTGTTTCAGGAATTTTTCTGACCTCTCCCAAAAAAGCAGGAGGTTCAGGAGTTCTCCATCATCAGTAAAAGGCTGGGTTGTTTAGCTCATCACTGAAGATCAGATCCATGCATCAGCTGGAAGAGGAGACGACCTATAGGTTAAACACAGACTCTTAATGAGACGAAAGCAGGTTAATTAACAGTTTTCATCAACTCGCTTCAATTTATTTTAACATGGTGCATTTCAGAAAGGTTAAAACATTTTTCAGTTTTGGAATACAAATGAAAGCCCAGCGTGGTTAAAACGAAGCCATAGGTCACATTTAAATCCAAGTAAATGCAGTGGGCGAGTGTTTATGTTTGTGACTGGACATAAATCATAATTAACTGATTATTTTGCAGTGAGGCCCTGGCACAGGGTGCCCAGAGAAGCTGTGGCTGCCCCATCCTTGGAAGTGTCCAAGGCCAGGTTGGATGGGGCTTGGAGCAGCCTGGGATAGTGGAAGGTGTCCCTTCCAGCTCAGGATATTCTCTGCCGTGCCCAGCTCTGGCATTTGACAGCTCATGCTGCTGTTCCACCCCTGGGCTCGGAGATAAGGGGCCCTGTGTCAGTCCCTGCAGCTCTGTGTGTCCCTGCAGTGGAGTTCCCAGGAATTTCAGGCAGTGGAAGGTCTGTCTCCTTGAGCCTTTAGTTCCATGGAACTCCTCTGGTTCCCAGGAAATGGAACACGACAGCTGCACTTAACATTGTAAGCTGTGTTTAACATTACATGGGATGCAGCCCCACGTCTCTCCCTTGCTGAAGGAGATCCTGGCTTCTGAGCCTGCTGACATCACGGGTTTAAGTGCACTGATGTGCCAGTTTGGTCTTCATCCGAGGGGAGGGCGCAGAGAGCTTGTCCTTGCTCCAAAGCAGGCAGTGGGATGAACTGCCAGGCAGGAGTTCCATGGGAATTCCACAAATACTGGGTGAATTAGGGTCACACTCTGAGGGAAAACAGTAAAACAGAGAAAACTGAGGCCCTTGTAGCACGTGGTGCTGCTGTGGCAGCAGGGGAAGGTCTCCCCAGAGCCACTTCCCCCCATCCCAAAGGAATTCAGTGTGACCAGGACACGGATGGGGGAGACGATGATCTAAACACGACCTGCACTGGGGAGTGACTGCAGATCCCTGTTCCAGGTGAGGACGAAGGAAGCAGTGTGGGAGAATAAAGAGGGAAAGTGAACTTTACATCCTTGGAATCAGTGACTCAGAGCAGACCGGCCTGAGGGTGATGTTTTCAACATCAAAGAGACAGAGGAAGTGTTTAGAGAGCACATCTTCTGTCACAGGAGGAGGAAGTGTGGGAGTGTTGAAGACAAGACTCTGGGACAGTGCTTGGGGAAATCCCAGCCCTTTTGTGCATTTTCTCAGGAGCGCTTTTGGAAGCAGCTCAGCAGAGGATTTGAGCTGATGGGAGCTTTTCTCCCTGTGCCTGGATTGCCAACAGGCTACCCAGAGTTCCTTATCAGATAACAAAAGCCAGGTGGCACCCGGATAAAGCCTGGGATTCACAGATCAGGGGTATCTGCAGCACTGCTGAACGAGGGGGAGGTGCTGCTTCAATATTAGGGGCTCCTGCGACCTGATTTTCCCTTTTTTTAGTGCAAGATTATGGGCAATCCCGTCAGAGATCACATGGAGACAGAAGTCTCCTGTCTTTATCCCAAAATCATGAGGGCAGAGAGGACACAAATGGAATGGGTTATGTTCCAAATGTCCTGGATCACTGTGCTCCAGCCAGGCATTTGGGAATATGACAGAAATACAAATGTTCCTGACTCAGAAGCAGGTGGACTTTGAAATACACGGAATTTTGTCACTGAACTGACTTGCCATGGCTTGGGTGGGTTGTCTCGGTCTCTGTCAGTCACACACACACTTGAAATATGAATTTTGCTTTCATTTGAAGTTTTGAAATGGGCCATGAAGAACCAATCCAATTTGTGGGGTTTAGTTCTGTGTTTCCTTCCAGGTTCGTTGTGAATATATCTGAATAGAGAGTTTATTGAGGAAATCAGCAGTATTTCAGCAGTGAGAAATTCAGTTCCTGTCCTAGGTGCACAATGTAAAGTCTCTGTAAAAATCCATTAGTGCTGGGAGCTAAACTGTGTGATGCAGTTGACGATGAACATCGTTCCCTGCAGGAGAGAGCCACGAGTGGAAGTGCCTGGGAGAAATGCTCCAGACCACGAGTGACCCCAGCAAAGCTCACCCAGCACTGAGCCCAGGCTGAAAGGAGAGGTGGAGCTGCTGTTCCTCCACCTCTCTGTGGGTGTCTTTCCAAGCTGGATCTTGATTCTGGCCCTGGAATTATTTACATAAGAAAAACTCGTGGCTAATTTGAGGCAAAATGCCATGGAACAGGAGAAATGTCAGGGGCAATTTTAATGATGCTCTGTGGGGAAGATTTATTCAGGAGAGAAGGAGCTGAGGATTTTGAGGAAGTTATAATGAGGGATGGTCTTGGGGGTTGTGATTTTCGTTTCACCTGTGATCCTGCCTCCATCCTGCCCCTGACATCAGAACCAGGGCTCAGCCACAAGGCAGCAAAGCAGGAGCACAGCCCTCAGAAAGTGAGGTTTGTCCTCTCTGTGTGCCACTAATTAGAATGAGTCACTTCCTTAGGAGAGAGCACAGGGAATCGTGAGACAACTTCACCTTCACCAGGAAACAAATGAGACCTTCTCGGCCCAGAACATTTGGTTTCAGTGTTTGTTTGGTTGGTTCTGCTCTCCCTGTCACTGGGTTTGTTCAGTAATAAGTGTTTGGGTGTCAGATTTGCTCACGCTGGTGTGGAGGTCTCAAGGGGGATGCAAGAAAAAGTTCATCTTAAATGAAAATATCTGCTGTGCACAGTGGTACAGAGAGACAAAACAGTTTCTAATGAAGCTCTGATCCATTTTACAGGTTGGGCAAATAAGGCAGCAGAGACTTTTAATGACTTGCTCAAGGTCAGACAGAAAGTGAGGAGGAGAACTCATTTTATTCCCAATTATGCCAAGTCTGTGCCCACGCTGGAGCCACCTTCCTCTTCATTTGGCACTCTTCCTCCTCTTTTGCTTTTCTAATTCTCTTTTCGATGGGATTGTTGAGTTTAATTGTTCACATTTGGCTGTGATCCAAAGTCTGAATGTTCAGGCTGGTGTTTAGGGGGCTGGGTCCCTGCTGTGCTCCCCATGGGCAGCTGGGATACACTCCCTGTGGGAACAGAGCTGAAATCACCCCCTGCTCTTGCTTTCCACGTCTCCCAGGCTCGGTTCTTTGGATACTTGGAAAACCCTGAGGTTTGCAGCTGCTGTGCTTTCTTTGACTTAAACTTGCAGGCACTTTTTGTTAATGTGTATTTGCCACAGGTTTAAAGGGAATAGTAAAAAAAAAAATAGGAAAAAAATGGTAAAAACGTGTCCTGTTTTCAGAGGTATCCCTAGGTGCTCCCCTCCAGATCCCTCTCCTGATACAAGTGGCATGTGGGAAGATGAATGTCTTGGGCTTGATAAATGTTGTGGACACCAAGCCTGGCTTATCCCAAGGCATGGATGACACAAGCAAGCCTTGATCTGCGTGACATTAAGGATGCTTAAGCTGTGGATCATTCACTGGGAAGCTGGGAAGTCCAGGCAGGGATTTTCTGGCTGTTCCATAAGTTTGACAGCTCAAGAGGCATCTGCTCCTAATAACTCTTAATTTGGGATTTATTCTGGCATGGCAGCTAATTCCTAACGCCTTGGTGCTGATGAGGAGGGTGGCTAACACGCGTAGAATCAGTGTGGGAAAGGCCTAAAATACACACTTGGGCCTTAAAAATGCAGACTGTGGCAGTCACTCCATGATTTTGCAGTTTGAGTGCCTGGATGTTGTATTTTTTCTGCTCTGCCACTTCCTGAAATTTTTGATTGATGGCCATTCCTATTCAAAACGTGTAAAAACACCGTAAACGCACAAACTGCACGGGGGGAGCTGTTCCAGGGGGCAGAATGTTGCTGGGCACTGTGTCCGTGGGCTCCATGGAATTACACCTGCACAATTCCCCTGGGCTGTGGGACAGGGAGAGCAGTGATTGATCCCTGAGTGGCTCGCAATCTATCACAGATTAGATATGATTTCTCCTGTATCTGATTAACCTTCTCGGTGCGACGGCCATCATTTCTGCAATGACAGTAGATTATTCCACACTTGAAAAGACGGATATCAGCTCGTCGCAATCAATAGCCCACAAAAGGTGACACCTTGAATTCCCTGGGTTATCCACAAAGATTGTCACCAGCGCCTGGATCGTTTGTCAAATACGGAGATTTCACTTGAGGCAGCTCTGGAGTGAAGTGGGTTTTATTTTAGTCTGCAATGCAGAGTTGAAGAAGGATGTTTGGGGTTCCTGGTGTAATCAGGCGCTGTTGGATCCTGCTGCAAAGAGCAGGAACAAATTTCCCTGAGTGACAGGTTTGATTGTCATCTCCAGAGCCCATTACATGTGATTTGCTTTGTGACAGTGGTACGGGGAGAGCTTGATTTGATCAGATTGCATTGCACTGGGTAAAATGGAGGTGAGAATGGAGTCTTGGGTCCTCCCATCTCTCCCTGCACTCTCACTGCAGTGGAGGTATTTTCATATATTTTGTCTTTGAATTTGCTCTAAAGGCACCCCCCTCCCCAGTATCCTCCCGTGCAGGCCCGTTCTTAATGTGTTTTCAGATTTAAATTAACCTTCATTTATTATTCAGCCCCACAAAGAAAGCGGATTGGGGTGTGCAGAAGTGCAGCCCCCTGACTGACTGCCCGCTCCCTGGCTGGGCAGTGGGAGGCATTAAACCCCGGGAGGGAGGTTCTGCCATCCAGTTTAGAGAGTTTTCCATCTGTGGGAAGCTGTTTGGTGATGCTGAGGAGGAAACTGCTGCTCTTGGAAGGGCAGCAGCTGCACGAACAGACCACAGCCAAACTCTCCTCTTAAAACAGCCTTGCCCACCCTCACAGAGAATTCCTGAGAAAGGGGCTCAGGCTCCCAGCTCAAAGTAATCCCGTGTCCCCACACTGCTGTGGGGAGATTTAAGCCAAACAAGTGGCAAGATAAGGATCCTCCTTCAGCAAAGCAATTTTAGCATGGCCTGAATGGCCAGCTCAGCCCTGTGTGTTGCTGAATTGGGTCTGTGCTCCTCCAGGGAAGGTCAGGTGTCCCATCCCTCCCTTCCCTAATCCCTGCTGAATACGAGGCCGTGTCTCACTGCCTTCCCCGCAGAGATCAGTGCTGCCTGATGGCACGGAAAGCTCTAATCACTAACCACAAATATTTCTAAAATCAGAGCTAAGTGACTCTAGTCCCAGGCCTCAAGTCCCTTTTCTAAATTGATAGTGTCTCCTTTTAATAGGATTATATTTTATTAGGCTGAACTGCCACAGCACACACCAGAGGGTGGAAATGCTGCAGAATCTTCTGTTAAGAATGTGTGTAATAGCTGATTGTGGGGAAAAAAGAGATATATTGGCATAAAACCAAGTGCCTGTTCTGAAAGCATCTGTGTGACTCATCACAGCTCACAGGTGGGATATTTTAAAGGCCAAATACTGTAAATACTTAACCTTTTCCCCATGTCTTTTTAATCTCAGTTTTGGCCATGCCCCATGAAGTACTCAATCTATTCAGCTGTAATTTGCTCTGCTAATTCCTCTATGTGTTCAGTCATTCACTGGGTTTTAATCTCTTTAATTCAGAGTTGTATTTTCCTCTCTCCTGCACATCTCAGTGCCTGATGACAGAGCACTCAGAGCTCCCAGAAGTTTCACCAGTCAGGTCTCAGAGGCTTTTGACTTTATGGTGCAGGATAAATATTTCATTCACAAACAGAAAAAAAAAAAATTAGAGCACATTTGAGTATTTTCATGTATTGGACTTTGATTCTTTGGTTGCTCATAGAAACCAGATCCTCCGAGATTGATTTTTATTATCTCCAGACATGATTTGCCTTGGAATCAATACAATAATGTAAAATGTCATTGCAAATAGAGGACATTGATCTGAGATGCATTTATTAACTCCTGCTGATAAAAGCCAAAATGGAATTGGTAAACATGCTGGTATTCAAAAAAAAAAAAAAAAAATAGAGGAAAAATGAGTCCCAAATGCTCGAGGTAGAGTTCATCTACAAGAAAAACACATTTTAAAATCTTGTACAGGAAATGGTTTACGCAGATAAGGAAAAATATATCTGGATCTTTAACACTGTAACATTAATCTGAGAGAATTAGGTAATTAGCTGGTTAATCAAACTGGAAATTGCTGCTTATCTGCCCAGGTCCTCACAAGGAATATCAGCAGTCAGGAGTACTTCCAACAGACTTTCCCTGCTCAGGCAAAAGAGGGAAGGGGAGAGGGACACGTACTGCAGACCTCGAAATAGGCTGAAGTTTGGACTTAATGATCTTGGAGTCTTTTACAACCTTGATTATTCCATGGTTCTGTAGGATCTTGTACAACGTTCCCGTTAGCTTCCCAGCGGCATGGAAGTGCAAACCTGAATGAAGTGAAGGCAAGGCTGGAAGAAGACAGGAAGGAATAAGTCTTTGGAAAATTTCCCTTCAAGTAGGACAGGCTGAAAGAACTGCTAATTTGAGGGCTGGGGGGGGAGGGGGAGTTCTGATTTCTTCAGGGTTTTTATGCTGGATAAATATGTCAAAACCCAAGTATTCCCTTCTGCTCCTTCTCCTTCGACCTCCTCCTGTGTGCTGGGATAGATGTCTAAATAAGCATTTAGGTATTAGCTGCACCCAGCCTTGGAAATGCTGACATTATCCCTTCTCTCTTTAATCTGTCTCTGAATGCTCAATTGCACCGATTCGAGGCCAACAACAGGAGCTGCATCTCCTGAGCATGTTCCAGTCAGTCCTTCATGAGAGTCAGACACTGTGCTCCTGCAGCAGCCCGGGCTGCCACAGCAGCTCCCACTGTTTGCTGAGGACTGTGATACCCTTACCTGCAAGGCCGAATCCATCCCCCGGAGTGCTTCGCACAGCCCCCGGGGCCGAGCCAAACTGGGAACGGGATGCTGAGCCCACCTAAGGCAGGCAGGTCTGGAAAAACCCCTCTGCTCAGTGGGAATTCTGCGGGCGGGCCCCGAATCTGTGGCACCGCGTCTGGCTCCCCCCGCGCCTCCTGCAGCACTCAAAGCTGCTCCGCACTGACCTGTTTTTTTAAGGGGAAAAAAAGCATAATCTGCGAGCGTCGGCCTCTGCCGAGGTTTGTGTCACTCCTGCGGTGGCAGTCAGCCCGTGTCCCGCTGTGTCACACCCTGCGCGTCGATGTGACACGCACACGATGTGACCGGCGGCGGCCGCGGCGCTGCACGGCTGCTCTCCCGAAACAAACCATCCCTCCCGATGGACACGGAGCGGTGGCAGGGCCGGCCGCGATGGTTTCCTCGCACATCGGCTCATTGTGAGCCCCAGGCCCTGCCCTCCGTCCTGCAGCCTGCGGGGTGCAGTTGGAGATGAATCCCAGCATCCCGAAATGCATCCCAGCATCCCGAAATGCATCCCAGCATCCCCGAAGGAGCCGGGAGATGCAGGTGGCACTCGCGGCTGATTATGGGCAGCTGATAAAGGAGAGAAGGGAAGCAATTACAGCCTTCCCACGGCTAGGAAGTGCTGCTCAGTTCTGTTTCTTCTAAGGAAAGGAGCAAACTTTGTTAAAACCTCTCGCAGGATAAACCAAATCCACTTAATCAGCCAGAAAAGACCCCAAGTTCTCGGCACTGCACTGCAGCAGCGAAGCCGAGGGAGGTGACACAGGAAAATCGGGATTTCGGGTGGGACTAAAGGAGGTGAGACAAGCTCGGGTGACCCCAGGGCAGCCCAGCAGGGAGGCTGGGTGAGGGCTTGGCCCCCAGAGCTGTGCTGGTGTGGCCAGAAGGGTGTTGGGAAATTAATCCACAGACACCAGAGGTTTATGTCCAAAAAGGAGACAGAGGAGTCCTAGAACTTTATTTGAATAAAGGGAGAGGCCACGGGGCATTTCCCATGGGGTCTCTCGAGTTGTTGGAGGATGCAGCCTCCTTTTATCCCAGTTTCCCGGCCGCATTTCCCTCTCTCTTTCCCCGTTGGCTGAGGTACTTGAGAGGCACAGACTTCCCGAATCGCTTAATACAGACCCCGTTCCAATGCGTACCCTCCCCCTTTTTCCTTTTCCCTGTGTGTCTGCTCTTTTTCTCCAAGTCCAGGGATTTAGCACGGCTTTGGGCGAGCAACAGTCTGTGTCAGTCAGTGGAATTCCTGTGGAATCTATGGTTCCTCCCATTGCTTCTTTCACCTCTCCGTGTCTGGCTTTATCTCCAGCGGGCCCGCGGTTGGGTTTGTAAAGCCGCTCCAGCCAGGGACCATCCCCGGGAGCTCTCGGGCTGCTCGGAGCCCCCGGGCTCGGCCGCAGCGGGGCTGGGAAAACCATGGGAAACAGGGAAGTGTCACACCGAGAGCGTCGGCATGGGAGGAAGGCTGGGAGGGAGCGCTGCTGCTTCCCCGAGCCTTCAGTGACACCTACAGACGGTCCCTGCCCGTGCGCCCGGGGCTCATCCCGGGGTGCTCCTCCCGGAGCGCCAGGCCAGGCTGAGGCTGGAAATCAGGAACAATTCTCCATGGAAAGGGCTGTCCGGCCCTGCCACAGCTGCCCAGGGCACGGGCGGAGTCCCCATCCCGGGAGGGAGTTAATGATGTGTGGATGGAGTCCCCATCGCGGGAGGGATTTAATGATGTGTGGATGCGGCACTTGGGGACAGGGGACAGTGGTGGCCTTGGCAGTGCTGGGGGAAGGGTTGGACTCGGTGACCTTAAAAGATCTTTTCCAACCTAAATTATTCCACGATTCCGTGAAACCTGCAGGCATTTTCGGAAGCACCAGGCACTCGCAGTTCCTACAGCACCTGCAGGAGCTGTGCTGAGCTGCTCTGGCCTTCAGCAAACACCCATTTCTTTATATAATTTATATAGAATGTAACTCCTAGAATTCCATTATATTTATATAGAATATAACTCCTAGAATTCCATTATATTTCATATTCTATACGTTTATATAAACCTATAATATTCCAACTATATTCTAGGATATAATTATTCTATAAAGAATATTTAATATGTGTTATATATCTAATATATTCTATGATATAATTGTATAGAACTCTAGAATACAAATAACGTACCAGAATTCCATTCTAGAATCTATTCTAAATTCTAAAATTCTATACAATTATATATTCTATTCTATATATTTATAGTCTTTATTTTCTTCATTCTTCACGTTTATAAACACCTGAGAAATATTAAATATATTAATTAATTGATTAATTAAGTGTCCTAACTCTTACTGTGGTTGTTCTAAGAGCTCCTCTGTTTGGTGAAAAGTGAACACAAAATACAGACGAATTAAATGTGTCCAAGATAATACAGCCAAGTCCCGGAGGACTTGATCTGAAATCTCTCTAGACAGCAACAAAATCTTTCTCACCACCTCCTGTACACTTTTGATAAGGTTGAAAATCCAGGAACAGCTTCGCATCCCCTGGATTTCGGTGAGTAGTTCTGCCCAGTCCACATCTTTGTTGCTGTATCTTTATTATTTTAGCAGAGAATTAAGCAGTTGGGCAATAGGCTCTGGAAGGTTTTGCTGTCGTGTACCAGAGATTGAATAATGCTGGTATTATTTTAGCATGACAGCTGTGCAGAGTGGATTTTTGGAATAAGCAAAAATAGCTATCTCTGTATGATTTTCAGACTTCTGGTCTCATTGTTAAGCAATATTTTTCCTCCTTTTCATCTCCTCTGAGGCCCTGTAGAAAAAATTGCTGCATTTTTGTCAACAGAAATGGAAGAGAAATGTTAACTTTAGAGGCAGAGGGAATTCACAGGCACAGACGAGGAGCAGGAGTCTGCATAATGTGTCGTGGCTCATCTTCCTGTGCCTCCTCTCTGCTCACACTGAAGTGAAAAATAGACAATGAAAGTGGTAAAGGAGCTGTGGAACTCCAGCTTGAGAAGGGATTGGTCCTGAAGCCCGGGGTGGAGCTGCTGTCTGTGTTTAACACAGAACCTGCCACGTCACAGATCCAGGTCTGGGGAATTCCCTTTGGAAATGTCCTGTTTAGGACCTTTCCTTCTGCTCCAGCTCCCTAAATGCCCCTGTCTGGCACCACATCAGGGGTTTGGGTTCCGTGCTCTAGAAGGTTCTGTTGGTATCACTCATCATTTGTATTTATTTTTTGTGAGGACCCTCCTTGCACAGGAAAGGGTTTGAGATGTGAAACCATCCATCAGAGAGCGTCGCCAATTCTCAAAAACATCATAACAATAATCTCAGTCTGATCTTTCCTTTGCCAGGTACGACCAGATTTAAAACTCCTGGTTTTAATGCACCCTTTTCATTCCAGTTTTGGGGATTTTACATTTAATTTAGGGACAACAGAATAGTTTTTTGATAACCATGGTGAGCAACGTGTGAGTGTGAAACAACTCTTTGAAGTGAGAAGATTCAAATAAAGGAATCTCTGATAAAAAGTTTTAATCAAGCCTTTCAGATCTGCTGCACTCTTTTCCAGCCTTTTCTTTCTTCCTTCCTCATCAGGATGGTGGCTGGAAGAGGATTCTGGAGGGTTTATTAATAGTGTTTTAATCCAACAACTAGAGAAAGGATAAACCCAAAGATGGAATAATTCACTTGTTGATTTAAGGACCTTCCTAAGTGATCCCTGCTTAGGATCTCTCTCAGCCCTACAGCGTCTCTGTTCCTCAGGAGAACAACAATAATCCTTTTTTTCCCCTCTTTCTTTGTTGTCTGTAGATCCAACCCGGGTCATGGTGTCCCCTTTCAGCATGGATGTCACGGTTGGGGAGAGCATCGTCCTGCCCTGTCAGGTGTCCCACGACCACTCCCTGGACATCGCGTTCACCTGGTCATTCAATGGGCACCTGATAGACTTTGAGAAAGATGGGGATCACTTTGAAAGGGTTGGAGGAGTAAGTATTAAATCTGACAAAGTGGGTAATGTAGAAAAGGTTACCGACAGAAGGAACGGGATGAAGGCAGCAAGAAAAAGGAGGGAAGAAATGGAAAACTTTCAGCAGAGGTAGAAAACTGGGAAGGGTTTTGCATGTTGCACTGAGGGAGGTTTTAGAGAGCCACAGGTCTCAGGCACAGTGACAGTCCATGTTTACATTTGTCAGGAGTGAAATTTAATGCTGAAGGGAAAAGGAGATACAATTGCCAAGCCTTGCTGTTATCCCTTAAAAAATAAATCATTAAAACATGAACTCACAGATTGATGCCCAGGGCTCACGGCAGCAGCAACAGCTTTTTGGGGTGACAGCTCCTGTTTTGGCCCACAAAGCTAAAGTTACAAATTTTATTAATATTCCTCAGTCCAAAGGCCACAACCAGGACCCTGAGATTTCCAATGTATCGAATGCTTTGTGTCTGGAGAGAAATTCAGAGAGGTTCTCAGCATCCAATACATCCAGAAACCCAATTAGTTCTATTCAACAGTTAATCAGACATGTACTTGGCGTTTGGAAAACAAATTACTGCTGGTGTGTGATGCAAGATTTCCTTGGAGAGTGCTGTTCTCGTGATCTTTAGCACAAAAATGCTGGGCAATCAAAATGCTGGCTGGGACACAAAGCCATGAAACTACTGCTGCTATCTCCAGATTTGGGCTGGGCTTCCCTTGCAGGAGAGATGGAGACACAACTTGGGCCTCTGGATGCCAGAGAGGGTAAAAATTGGATATCCAGAGAGAAAAAGGAGGAATCAGAGTGAACCTGTCCTACATTGTCACATTGTTTTAGTGGGGAAAGTGCTTAACAGCCCCCAGCCCTGCTCCCCTGCCCCTCGGAGGAGCCAGGATTTTAGGGGTGCTCCCTCTCTTACCTTCCAGGCAGACTCCCATCACTTTAACAGGCCATGGCTTGCATTACTGGTGTTTTCATCAGCCAGCATAAAGTAAATCCATTAGTCACAGTGTCCTTCATGTGATAATGATGTTTAGGGCTCATTAAAAAGTAATTGTAACCACTTTTCCCTACTTTATCAGCAGGATTCAGCTGGTGATTTGATGATCAGGAGCATCCAGCTGAAGCACGCAGGGAAATACGTCTGCATGGTGCAAACAAGTGTGGACAAGCTCTCAGCTGCTGCAGACCTGATTGTAAGAGGTATTTGAATTTTGTTACTGTTGTTGGTGTTGTTGTAAAATTTCTTTTTTTTTTTTTCCTCCTGCCTCCTGCAATCCCTGGGCTCAGGGACAGCCCAGCTTCTTGTAATTAATCTGAGAAAAAAGCTCTGATTCACACTGGGGTTCACAGTATCAGCCAGAGCATGTGAATTGTTCCCTGTGCTCCCAGAACAGACCCAGCCCTGCACCCACTGGGCTCGTTCGTGTCATGAGCTGTGCAGCAGAAGCAGCACCCAGCTATTGGCTGCATTTCTGCCAAGAGATGTTATTCTTGTTTAGAATAAACAGGATTTAGTGACCTCACTGATGTATCAAGATCTATTCATTACCATGCACAGGTGATGTGTAAGCTTGACTTTAACAGAGCTGTAATTAATTGCCCTGAGCTTGGATCCTTAGGAGAAATCTGATTTTTATTTTCCCTCTTGTTAACTTTGGGGAAGGCAAACCTGGGTGCTGCTCTGTCCTTTCTACCCTTGGTTCTCATAAACAGCAGGAATATTAAATTCTCACAGGGAAATTACACTTGATGATGATAAAAGTACTGATCTTGTCACTCCCTAAAAACATCAAGGGTGTTAAAACATTGGCACAGGGTGCCCAGAGAAGCTTTGGCTGCCCCTGGAAGTGTCCAAGGCCAGGCTGGACGAGGCTTGGAGCAGCCTGGGATGGTGGGAGGTGTCCCTGCCCATGGCAGGGGGTGGGATGGGCAACTCAAATCATTCTCTGATTCTCAGATGGGAGCAGACTGAACCTCAGGCACCACTCAGGCAGCAATGGCCATGGGGTGGAGCAGAGGGGTCTCTCCCTGGCTGGTGTTTCCTGCAGAGCTTCACTGGCTAAAACACCCCAGCAGTGAGGCAGAGCATCCTGGTCCCTCCCACATGGTGCTGGTGCATCCCCCCAGTGCCTCCCAGTCCCACGCAGGCAAGGAGAGCTGGAGCTGCCCCAGCTGCTCTGCAGGGACCCCATTACCTCTGTCCCCAGGAGGGGAAGATGACCAGAGCGCTCCTTCCTCGAGTCACTCCGGTTCTCCTGCAATCCCACAGGTCCCCCGGGCCCCCCCGAGGCTGTGACCATAGATGAGGTGACGGACACCACGGCCCAGCTGTCCTGGAGGCCGGGGGCAGACAACCACAGCCCCATCACCATGTACGTCGTGCAGGCACGCACGCCCTTCTCGGTGGGGTGGCAGGCAGTGAGCACAGGTAAGGCCCTCACCTGGCCCTGGGGAGCTCCTCGGGTGGAAAACCCATCCATCAGCACCCACAGGGCTGCTTGGACCAGCTCTGGCCCCTGATGTGAAAAGCAATTTCCCTGGCTGCAGAGCACTGCTCTTATTAACTAGTTCCAGGTTTGGCAACCCAAAGATTTAGGGTGCAGTCAGTGCCATTACTCACCCATTTTTCTTATGAATGTTTAAGGGAAAACAGAATGAATTCCTATCTCTTGTTGCCGTGCTGGAGATATACAACAGTAATTGTGGTCTATAAAGACATCTCTCAGGGACAGACCGTGTCATCCTGCCTATCTTTAAGGAGAATTATTTTCCTGATAGAGGGAAAAATCCCATGATGTAATTGCTCATTCTGTCAGGGGTTAATTTTGTTCCAGTACCCATAAAACAGAGACAACCGTGTGTTTTAAAAAGAGAAAAATAAAGACCCTCCAAACCTGTTGTCTTGACACTCTGTTTCCAAACTGTGGCAATTCAGGAGAAACTCTTTAATGGCAGGAATTTCTGGGCTAAAAGCACAGTGGTTTAATGCTGCCTCTGACTTCTTTGCAGTTGTTAAAATGTTAGAAAGATGAGAAAAAGTTTATCAATCCTTATTTGTATCTATGTTAAGGCCTCACCTTTAAGGAAATCAGATTTCCCTGTGCCTGTTTCCCAGCAGTATTTAATATCCCAGTGGGTTTCCTTGCATCCCCAGTTCCAGAGATCATCGATGGCAGGACGTTCACAGCCACGGTGGTGGGGCTGAACCCCTGGGTGGAGTACGAATTCCGAGTGGTGGCTGCCAACCTGATCGGGATTGGGGAGCCCAGCAGGCCTTCCGAGAAGAGAAGAACTGAAGAAGCTCGTAAGTAGTGCTGGGCAGAGGAGTTGAGGGTGGAATCTTTGTGGAATAAATGCCAAGAGATCCCTGAGTTGTGGGAAAGCCCTGGCAGGTGGCTCCTCTGTTGTGTTGGAGCCCATAATGGAACCGAATATGAAACAGGAAAATAAATAAAAGCCTTTTTTTATGGAGGACAAATGTTTAAACTGAACAATTAGAGACTGAATACACAAGTTAATTGGCATACTTTTAATATACTGTTATTGACATACTTCTAATGTGCTGTTTGCCATGGCTAATTAGTCATTTTAACAGTTCCTGGCACCAGCAGGGAAGGCCAGCAGTGTCCTGTCGCTGCAGAGCTCTGTTCCATCTCCCTGTGCGTTTCGGGTTTCAAAGCTGTCACATCCCTCTTCTGCACCTCTTTTCTTGCAGTCCCTGAGGTGACCCCAGCTAATGTCAGTGGAGGTGGAGGCAGCAAGTCAGAGCTGGTCATTACTTGGGAGGTGAGTGTCACCCCAGCCCCCAGGGAACCTTCTGTGGATTTCAAGGGGCTGGCAGTAAACCAGCCCAGGCTGTGTGATAAAAACAGCCCAACTGTTCAGATGGAGCTAAAGGGTGTCCCCACCCCAGCCCCTGGACAGGGCAGGGCAGCCAGCAGGGAAGTGCTGGGCAGGGACCGTGGGCAGCAGGATTTGCCACCAGCTCAGCTCCCAGCACATCCATACAACAAATTGTGGATGGCCAGGAGCCACCCGAGGGATAAACCGGGCTTGGAACATCCTGACCCAGTGGAGAATTGCTGTGGCTGGCTCCCAGCTTCCTCCCTCGCCCTCTCTGGGACACAAGGCAGCAAACAGTTAAGAGCCAGCACGAGGCGTGCTGGCTTCCATTTGTGCTGATGGCAGCCAGCAAGAGGAGATGCAGAGATGAGAAATGTTTAATATTCCTTAAGGCAGACGGGGTTAGAACTTTAGTCATTTGTCTGCTCGTATTTCCATGTTGTGATGCGATGCAGCTGGCATATTTCTCCTAATAATGAACTCCACTAGACATGCTAACACTTCCATTTAGTACTATTTCTGACCAAGCTGGCAGGATGAATCGCCAGGGATATTTTTAAGGTTATTAAAAACCTATAAATGGGTTTTTGTCCTCACCACACAGCTCAATGTGCTAAATTTCCTCCTCTGTTGGACTAATTAGTTACGCCGTGTCTCCTAAAGATACTGCAATATGTTTCAAAAACACACATGGCCAGCACATCAGCCATTGGTTTGAGATGTAATTTGCACAAAATATAATTTGTATTTTGACAGAAGAGTGGTTTTACTCTTTTAAATGTCCAGAGGCCTTTTCTTGACGTTACACTCTGAGCCTTACAGTACAGAGTAGGATGCAGTCACCAGCAGTAACCCGTGCTGAAGCTCCATGGACATCTGTGGGACAGTGGCCCATAATTATGGATTATTTTAATACTGGAACCTTTGGGTTTAATGCAGCTTTTTAGGGGGCTGCAAGCCTGAGAGTAGGAAGTGTCAGTGTGTCCAGGGTGTGTTCTTTAGGGCTTCCCATGTGACCCCAAAGGCGTGAGAGCAGCTGCACGTGTGTTGGGAAAGCAGGAACCGTGTCGTTGCTTCACCCCGGCAAACCTCAGGCTCTGCACAAAGCCGAAAATTACATCAGCAATGGAGGCCCCATGTAGTCAGGGAGGGAAGGGAATAAGCTTTAGGAGAAGTGTCTTCTGGAGGTGCTGCTTCCTGTTTCATGCAGCAGAAAGGCGCTGGTGCAGGCAGGGCGGGATGGATTCGGGTTGGATGTGCGGCAGGACCTCATGCACCTCCGTCTCCAGTGCTGTGTTCACAGAACCACAGAATTAGCTAGGTTGGAAAACACCTCTGAGATCGTCAAGTCCAACCTGTGAACGAAGAGGACCAAGAGGAATCTCCAGGGTGCAGCTGGGGAGGTCGGTGTGTGCTGAAGCTGCTCTTTGTCCCTGCCCACAGACGGTGCCCGAGGAGCTGCAGAACGGGGGTGGCTTTGGCTACGTGGTGGCCTTCCGGCCCCTGGGCACGGTCAGCTGGATGCAGACGGTGGTGGCCTCGCCGGACGCCGCCCGCTACGTGTTCCGCAACGAGAGCCTGCCGCCCTTCTCGCCCTACGAGGTCAAAGTGGGCGTCTACAACAACAAGGGGGAAGGGTCCTTCAGCCCTGTCACCGTCGTCTACTCGGCAGAGGAAGGTAGAGACCAGCCCTCCCCACCTCCTCTCCCTCCTCTGTGCTGCCGGGTCCGAAAGGGTTTGGTCTCCACCTTGACATATCCTTTGATACCTCGGCCTTGCTCTGATTTATAATAAATGGCGAACCGTGATTAATTCTTTTCACAGCCATTAAAATAACATTAATCGTAATGAAATCTTTTGATATTAATGGAAAAGTAATATGTAATCTGGAAAGAATTCCGCGGAGATTTAGCATGAATTAATGTCCACTGATTAGAAAATGTTCCCACTTGTCCTAATTACAGTACATGGTATCCTGGGTTGAGTTTAGTAATGACATCTTATTATTTCTGAGGGAGAGGCCCGGCACGGCCTGACAGGCCATCGGTTTGAAATGTGGACATTTGTTTGCTTCCTTCCTTGTGCAATGAACAAAATGAATCCCCTGACACTTGGGACTAATTGAACATAGAATTGAAAAGTCTTACTTCTATTTTTAACTGCCCAGAGCCAACGAGAGCCCCGACCACCGTTTTGGCCAGAAGCCTTTCTGCCTCAGACGTTGAAGTTTCTTGGGCTCCCCCGTGGGAGAACCAGCACAAAGGAAGGATACAGGGATATGAGGTATGGGAGACAGGATGCAGGATCATCAGCAAGCAAGGCACACAGAGAAGTCCTGGGCAGTCACTGTGGTGCTGCTCCTCCTGCCTTGGGTGTGTTCCTGAGGTGGATTTGCTTCCCTTTGCCTCTTCAGTGCACAGATTTCTCTCACGTGGTTAAAAATTCCACCTTTTTGTGTGGAATCTGGCTGGAAATGGAGCCCTCCCTGGAGGTGCTGCCATGGCCAGGCCTGGGGAGGGAGCACTGCAGCCGGGCTGGTCCCCAGAGGGAACAGGGATTGTGGCAGGGAGCGGGAGCTGTCCCTGGCAGCAGATCTGGGTTAGTGACAGGGACAAAGGGACGCTGCCACAGCCCTGCTCTGCCTCCCAGGTCCGGTGTTGGCAGCACGACGAGAAGGAGGAAAACGCCAAAAGGATCCGGACGGTTGGGAACCAAACCTCCACAAAAGTCAGCAACCTGCGGGGCAATGCCCTCTACCACCTGGCAGTCAGGGCCTACAACACGGCCGGCACCGGCCCCTCCAGCGCCGCCGTCAACGTCACCACCAAAAAGCCACGTGAGTGTCGGCAGAGATGGCCTGCAAGGGTCCAGCTGCTGCTCCCCTCTCTCATTTCCAAGCTCTCTTGAGTCTGAAGGAGCTGTCAGGCTTGCCTTTGCCAGGTTTTTGTGCAGAAGATTTACCAGGCTCAGCCTTTTTATTTAATTTTTTCGTGAGGCTCTTCCCGGTGTTAAGTAAGCAGAGCATGCAAAACCGAAATCACAGCTGTACAGGCAAATTAAATATTTATCTCGGTGTTCAAGAGGGCTTTTTTCCTCTGGTTTCAGGCATGTTGAGCAAGTGACTGAATCCTTTTTTCATTTAAAGCTCCGTGTCGTGTCACACCTCCTGTGACCTTGAGGACACAGATCAGTGGAGCAGCTCATTAGCTTTCCAGAGGGACAGGGCTGAGGCAGGCTCAGCTCTGCTGGGAGAAGCCTCGCTGGCACTGGAAGGGATCCAGCTGGGAATTGGTTCTCCTCAGTAACGGGGTGCTCTGTGTGTTTTGGTGTAGCACCGAGTCAGCCCCCCGGGAACATCGTGTGGAATTCATCCGACTCCAAGATCATCCTGAACTGGGACCAGGTGAAAGCCTTGGACAACGAGTCAGAAGTGAGGGGCTACAAAGTGAGTATTTCCATGGTACTTGCATGATTTCCCAGGTCAAATCTGGGGCATTCCTCCAAAACCAGAGGCCGTGCCCTGTGTAGCACGAGCACATTTCTTTCTGCAGCTCCCACCTGCAGGACTTCGCTCCTGCCTTCCATGGAAACTTCCCAAAGGCTGTAGTTGGCTCCTTAACTGTAGATAAATAAAATGCTTTTTTACTAGCTCCTATTTCCTTCAGAAAGCAAAGCCAAGAGGAAAAGAAAGAGAATCCTCATTAGAAGAGGTTTTAATAGGACATAATTTAACTAGAGAGAAACCCTGGGAAGAATTCAGCTCCACCACCTTCCACAAGGGTTCCATTTTGCCCAAAAAGATGTTGCCCTGAGGGCTGCGTTGTGCAAACCTTTCCCACAGAGCCTGAGCCAGTGCAGGACCTGGCCATGCTCCGGGTTCTGTTCCCAGGCTGGAATGCCAGAGGCTTGGTGAGCCTGTGCCAGCTCCCCTCAGTTCCTGCACCAACTTTTCAGTGTCTTTGGTGCTCTGTATGGGCTTATCAAAAGTAAGTAATTCCTCAGGGTTTTTAGACCAAACCTCAGATGAACCTCAGCAATCTGGACCAGCTTTTCACTACATATTTTAGGTTTGAAATGCAAATTAAGGAGTTGGTTGAAAGAGGGAGAGAGAGACTCGTCACGCTGAAAAAGCATCTAGAGGGTTTCTAAAACATTCTTCTTTAACTTACTGTTAGGGTAGCACAACCAGATGGATTTATTTCCTGAATCATAGCAAAACATTGCCTATTTTTCCTGGTTTTGCCTAGAAATCTTATATTTTATGTCACAATTTATGATACAAATTAGTACAACTCCTACAGCTCAGAAGGTCATTCACAAAAGTCATTTATTCTGGGAAACCATTGGTGGCACTGCATCAAATATCCCAACTCAGTTTCCAGAAGCAGCATAATAAGGAGTTTCTGACCTCTATAAATAAGTTTTTACTTACACGGGGGTTTATTTTAGCTTGACCAAGGTAAAGGTTTCTCTGAGGGGCTCCACCAGGTCCCGGTGCCGTGTTCGGTGCTGCTGATCCTCCTGCCAGTGTCAGCCCCCTGCCCAGGCACTGCCACCTCTGTGCTGGTGTCCCCAGAAAATCCCACGTGTCCCCTCTGTGACCAGACCACACCTGAGCACCAGGGGCAGGAAAAGAGCAGCAGCACCTCTGGACACGCTGAGGTGGACAGCTCTGAGGGCAGTGAGCGGCTCTGCCCTTTCTGCCTCCTGTTCTCTCCCCCTTGGCCGCAGGTGTTGTACAGGTGGAACAGGCAGAGCAGCACGTCTGTCATAGAGACAAATAAAACCTCAGTGGAGCTGTCCCTGCCCTTTGATGAGGATTATATCATCGAGATCAAACCCTTCAGCGACGGCGGCGACGGCAGCAGCAGCGAGCAAATCCGAATCCCAAAGATATCAAGTAAGGATGGGAGGGATTGGGGTCTGTGCCACAGGGTCCCACCAGCAGATATTCCAGTCTCCGACTCTGATTTCATCCCAAAATCAAGATTCAGCCATAAGAAACGCCATCCTAAGTAGTTCTATTTGTATTTAAGGTTTCCAGGCACTTTCCCCTCTCAGTTCCGTGCTCATATATGCATTGAATGTATTGTTTCACTGCAGTTCACGATAACCAAATACAGCATGCAGAGGCTCCTAAATTTATAAGGCTACTGTACAGCCATATCCCATTGTGTGCTAGATGCATAAATATTTATTTAGGGAAATGAGGTGGTGTAGAAGAACAAACACAAAGAGTATTTTATTACACAACATGGCTTTTGCAAAATCTCCATGTCCCATCTTCCATTAATAATGTCCCAGTTTATAAGCTGCATTAAATCAGGAGCCTCTGCAATGCAGGAATATGGCATTAAAATTACAGCGATGTAAAAAGCCTGGGTGAGAGCAGAGTTCTCCCCGCCGTGGCTGTATAAGCCATGCAGAGGAATTTAATCAGCAGCACGGGAGAGGGAAGGGGAGCTGGAACACGCCAGCTCCCATTTGGCTCCAGGCCGTGGGTCACTGAGCAGGTACACAGCTCCTCCGGGGTGGGAGTCGTGCCAGGCTGGTGCCACAAGGAACAGCTGGAATATGGTGCAATTGTGAAAAAATGCCAAATAATGATAAGCAGGCAGTGTGTGAAATAATAGAACTGTGAAAGGAGCCCCAGCACAACAGGGACAGGAATTGAAATGAAACCAAAAATTCAGTTGGAGAGGTGACCGTAAAGAGGAGGGTGTTGAAGAGGAGGAGGGGGCTGTGCATGGGGGCTGTGCATTATCCGAGGGATGAGAATTTAAATCTTGGGGGAGGTGGGTTAAGGAAGAGCTCAGGGATTGTTCTCTGCTCACCTCTTGCTCCTTCTCCCCCTCTCCCTCTCTCAGACGCCTACGCCAGAGGCTCGGGCTCGTCGACCTCCAGCGCCTGCACCCTGTCAGCCCTCAGCACAATCATGATCTCCCTCACAGCCCGCTCCAGTTTATGACAACAATGACATCAAGGACTTCTTCTTTATAATATAAGCAACATTTAGCTAGTTGTTTTGGAGACACCCAGTACTAAGTAATATTGTGGTTTGAGTACATCTTACTACTGGAAAAAAAAATGTTTATGCTTCTTTAGGAATGGCATTATACAGTACTTCCTCAAAGCAAATATAGCTTTGTCTGAAGTTTCCTTGGAAACTCTGCAATGCACTGAAAACATCTGTAATATGATGTTACCAAAGCAGTTTACATATGTCCTTATATGCATATTTTTTATTATATATTTAGTGTTTTATAGAATTTTTTAAAGTTAACATATGATGTAGATATTAATTTTTTTCCTCTGCTCTAAAATGCTACGGACGACATTATCACGAAAATATTGTTTGGGATTTTTTCCTTTACGACGGAGAGTTCAAAGTTGTTCTTGGCAAGGTGGCTGGAGCTGACTGTACAGTTTTACAGGGCAGAACTGATCCAGACCCGGATTGTAACAGGCTGAATTTCACTGGCAGTTCCAGCGACTCCTGTGTTGAACCAAGTGCTTCTAACACACGTTTCACCCAGAGCTCCGAGCAGGACAAACTCCAAACACTCACAACAGCAGAATCTTGGAAAACCACGTGCTTTTTGGTTGGTTGTGGACTACAGGACACGTAGCCAATATTCCGGCATCGATGGTGCAGCGAGGAGGGGCTGTCGTGAAATTGCTTTGTCTTGATCACAATCAGCATCAAATGGGGTGGGAGTGAAGATCCTGCAGAGCTGTGACCTCTGCCTGCGGTGACACAACGGGACGGCCCCCGGAGCAGCGAACGCCGCGGGCTCGCCCAACCCGGCTCAACCCACCTTTGGAGAGCTAATTCCAAGGAAATTCCGCACCTTTGGGGATTAATTCCGAGGAAATCAGAACACAGCCACTCTGAGACATAAAGCTGCTCTGGGCTCGTTCTTTGGGACACAACTCCTCATCCTTGGTAACTCCACTCTCCAGACAACGCTCGGGAATCTGGTCCGGAGCGGGAGCGGTGCTGCCCCGGCTCCAGGTTATCCATGGAAAAGTGGGATCTCCTGGAGATCCCTGCTGGAAGTTTGCCTTTCCTTAAAAACTCTTCCCAGACGCCTGGAGGCAGAAGAGAGTCACACCAGAAAACGACAATATCCACACTGGAATAATTCTTCTCAAGAGAAGGACTGTTTGTTACTACGGGGAATTTTGTAAGTTCAGACGGGATAACGCTGGAAAAGGCAACGGAATTTTCTATACAATTTTCAACTTTCAATGCGCTGCAGTGGTATTTATTTATTTTATTTTTTTTTCTCCTGATAGCTTGAATTTGCCTGTAACTTGTCCTTTTTGCTTACAAAATAATACAGTTAACTTTTAGACCTTCTAAATATATTTATTCAGTAACTCATAATCGGGATTCCACTTGTGTAAAAGTCAGGGGTGTTGACCAGAGAAATATTGTCAGTATTTCAAGCTGTGTTCCTTTCTTAGTTTGATATGGTTACTTCTATGTAAAAAAAAAAAAAATAAAATAAGAAAAACCTAAAAAAAAAAAATCCACAAAACCAAGAAAAACGAAATGAAAAAAAAAAACTTCTGTAGTTTTCTCCCCGGTGTAAATGATATTTATCAGTGATCTAGCAGATGTAATCTTTTTTTAAAAGTATTGGTAATAAATATTCTGTCATTTGTAAAGATACCTGTCTTCCAGGAGCCTTTTTCCTCCACTTTTTGTTCTTCCCAGTGAGAAATTTCACCTCAGAGCCTGCTGAGGTTGTCGCTGATGTGAAGATCCAAGAGTTGGTTTAAGTCAAAACTTTGTGGAGGCAGGAAAAAAAAATCCATCTTGGGTCTAATTCTGCTCCAAAAACTGACCAAAAAATGTGAGGAGGTGAATTTTGGGTGTGTTTTGTAGAGCCATGAGCTGTCCAAGCTCATGGGGATGGTGCTGTTGGAGCATCTCTGACGCCGTGGCTGGAGCAAAGCCCCTCCAGGGAGTGCCTCTGCTTATCCTGGGGATTCCTGAGGATTTTGGGAGCACTGCTTGAAACCACTCCATCCACCAAAGCCACTTACCGTTTCAGGGGCAGGAGCTGGACGGTGCTCTCTGCCTTTCGAAGGAGCAATGCTGCACTTTGCAATCAGTGAAGCATAAAAATAACCCGGCGCAGTAGCACAATTCCATGTGCAAAAAGAAATGTGGAATTGCCATTTCCAGAGGTGGGCGAGGAGCAGCTCCTGGGGCTGCTCTCCTGCAGGCAGCAGGGAAGAGCTGGGAAGGATGAATGCACGGGGTTGGGAGCTGGGTTAGAAGGGAAAAAAATTAGGAATGAGTATTTCTCTGCTGTGGGAATGGGGATGGAGATCTGGGGTGGTGATGCCAGAATCTGACACAGCCCCGGGTGTGGCCTGGGATCCTGGACAAATTCCCTTTTCCCTCGTGCTGCCTGGAACGAAGCCTTTGCTCCAGGGATCATGACCGTGAGCAGGCAGCTCGGCCAGGAATTTTCCTCATCCTGCACCCTTGGTTCTCCAGCACAGGGGAGATCCCCCCACACCTCTACCACTGCAGGTGAGTGGGCTGGCCCTGCAGCCTGGCTGGGGAAATGCAGCTACTCCTGCTTTACACCAGGTTGGTTTATTCACTAGCATGTGTATCAGTGTGGCTGCTGGCTCTCCAGTTCCTCCAGCCCTGCCTGTCCCCAAGAGGACTCAGCCTGGAGATACCAAGGACCCGACATGCAAAATATATTTCAATATATTGCATTCATCTCTGCAATAGCTTGCCATTAATGGCAATGAATTATATGTAGAAATCTTATTTATTAGGCCACTTGAAGGCATGACATAAAGTACATTCCAATAAGTGAATTCTCTCTAGTCTCATTTTTAGGATTTCACTAATGAAATTCTGATTTTAGATTGGTAAAGTTGGGCCCCTCAAATCCATTAAAAGCACGTGCAGGAGAGACACTGGAGGCACAAGCGTTGTATTAATGAGCTACATTAATTTTGATGGAGCAGTGCTACTTCATCCAGATGAGAACTGGCTCATTTATTATCATTATTTTTAGTCTGTAGTACCTGGGAACTCCATTTGTTTAGGCACCTTCCAGAGGACTTATTGGCTGGATCAAATCTTTATTTTTATTCTTTGTTAACATGTTTAACCCAGCTCCATGGACAGGAGGTTTCTTGAAATTAGAAGGAATTCTACAAGACCAGGAGAACTTCAAGGGCCACAGCCAGGGAGGTCAAAGCCTGAGGTTTATTTGGGAACTCCCTCAGTGGATCACAGAACACAGGGAAATAAACCAGAAACTGAGGCTGTCTCAAACTCAGGTCAGTTAAGATGGAACAACAGACAGCAAAGGAAAACAGGCTGCAATATTGGGCTTGGATTTTCAGAATTACTGGAGTTGCACACCCAGGAGGAGCCCAGCTCGTTCAGCTCACACTCTTAAGAGCAGCAGGAAGTCCTTGGCACATTTCTTTATTGACTTCACATTTGCAAACACTCTGTTCCCAGGCTGGTTTGTTTTCTTGGTGCATTTGAGGAAGTTTATCTGTTTATGCCATTTTTCTCTTTTTTTTTTTTTCTTTCTTCCCCCCCTTAAGCTTTACTCTCCCATGGCAGGAAGCACAAACAATCCCTTGTTGCCCTCCTGCAGATGCTGCCAGCCATGTCAGAGCCTGCACAGGAGCCTTGGATGGGAAAGGAGCCGCCTGTGAGTGTCCCGTGCCTGCCCAGTGCCGATGTCCCTGGGGAGCAGCCACCTGGGCAGGGGATCCCACCCATCCCAACAGGATTCCCTCACTCAGGACTGTAAGAATCACAGGTGAAGCTCTATTTTCCACTGAATTGTGGTACCTGAGTGGACAGCAGGAGCAGGCACAGTGCTAGCTTTGCTCACAGGAGCAGTCAGGCTCTAATTGTGCATCAGGTGCATGAGCAAGCTGACTTTTGTCTTATATAGCCTAAAAAATCCAGAAGTTTTGGGGGTTTATAAAGTCCTGAGACAGATCACAGAATCACAGAATATTCTGAGTTGGGCAGGACCCACAAGAATTGAGTCCAGTGGTCACTACAGGGATCAAACCACAACCTTGGTGTGCTCAGCACCATGCTCTGACCAGCTGAGCTGATCCCAGGTGTTTCCCTTCATCCCAAATTGGTGCTGTTCACTTACAAAGCAAGTTTTAAGTGCCTTTGAGCATTGCAGAGGACACTGGCCTTGCACAGTCCCCACACAGGGTGGTCTGGCTGCACAGTCACACCTGCCTTGACCCAGGAATTGCATTTCCATGGATGTTTTTCAGGTGGAAATTCACAGTTTCTTTACAAAGTGTAATCAGCAAAGGCCAGCTGAGTGTCCCTGCTCTCATGAAGGCCTTGCTGTGCACCACTGGGGGTGGCAGCACTGGGGGTGACAGCACTGGGTGCTTCACAACTTTTTTTCTTCTTTTCCCAGTGTTTGACCCCCCTTGGTCACTCCCAGGACCACCTTGCTGCATCCATGGGGCCGTGCCAAACCCAGTTTGCATCTCCAGCTGTCAGAGTAAGGTAAAACAAATATCCAAAAGATTAAGCTGCCACCCAGAAAAAAGGAATCCATTGGCTCTTTTCCAAGCTTTTTTTCCCTACACAGCCCTTGTGCCATGTACTTAAATCCTCCTGGAGCTGGCACTTTTTGTTTGGTAATGTCTCAAGGCACCTAATGGAAGCAAGTTCTCCCCAGTGGGAACAGGGACACAGAAGAGGTGACACGGAGCCCTCTCCAGCATTGGTGGGTGACATTGTGGGGACATGGAGCCTCTCAGAACACGGAGTCATCGAGGACGCTGCAGTAGAGGCCTTCAGCCAGGCTGCCCACCTCAGTCTCCGTGGAGCTGGTGCAGGTCCGTGCTCTCTGCAAAGCAAACACTCCTTTGAGCTGGGAGCTGGGAGGGTGGCTTGGGCTGGGGGAGAGTTAAGAGTTCAAACTGGTGCATTTAGAAAGGGATTAACCCAAAATGTTTCATGGTTTAGGAGCTCAGAAGCATTGGGTTCAACAGGAGGGCTTTCACCCTCCTGCTGAAGCTCTCACAGAGCTGCTCATCCTCTGTCCCCTGAGCCCTGCACCCCCAAATTCCCCATTTGCCTCCCCTCTGTAGCCAAGGACAAAGAGCCCCAGGAGGAGCTGGAGGGCACAGAACCATAGAACTCTGGAAAAGACCTCCAAGATCACCAAGTCCAACCCTCAATCAGACCCCACCACACCCACTAAATCCTATCACAAAGGGCCACATCCACCTAGTTCTTGAACACTTCCAGGGTGGTGACTCCACCGCTTCCCTGGGGAGCCTTTTCCAGGGCCTGGCAGCCCTTTCAGTGAGGGAACGTGGTATGAGCATGGGAATTTTTCTGAACACACGGCAGCAAAGCCCATTTCTGGGGCCACATCCTGACAGAGCTGCACAAAGCAGTGTGCAGGGCTGGTGAGCTGCAGAAGGAAGCAGAAGGAGCAGATGAGCTGCTGGGAAGGCCTGCAGGGTGGCAGGTGACAGAGCAGGGACGAGCAGGTTCCCACGGGCCGGCACCATGCAGGTCTTTCATCACCTCACCTCCTGTTTACACCGAATTTAGGAACTGAATGTCCCCAACAAACAGCTTCCCTGTCCCTGGTGATCTCAGCGGGGACCCAGGTCATGCCCTCACCTCTCCTTGCCAGTGCTGCCAACCTTGTGGCTGTGGTGCCAGCAGAAACCTGAGGCTGGTGTCACCTACCACGGCCAGCTCACTTGGAGTAAAGAGACAACTGCAAACAAGGCAGTGCTGCTTCTGAGGGTGTGAACCTGCCTTTGCAAGCTCACATTTTCTAGCTGCAGCATTAATATTTGCTATTTCTCATATTCTTAGTTGTGATGCCCCAAGTCATGGTATTTTACACCATTTAATTAAAAACAAACATTATATGATAATCTTTTAAGCCTGTTTCCTCGACCAGACCATGGAGTAAGAACAATATGCAAAAAACCAAACCCCTGTTCCAAGGGGACAAGCGAAAATCAAGTTGCTGAGCAGCCCTTCCCCTGAGCGGACAATGAGGGTTTATCTTATCTGTAAGGTAAATGTATTTATCAGAAGTGACAGCAAACGTAGAAAGGCTTAAGTCCAGCTTAACAGCAGGAGCAAAACATTTTGAATCGTTAGGCTGAACAAAATCAGCTCTCCAGGCGTCACCCTCCAGTCCCTGCCAAGGCAGAGCTCTCTGCCTGGCTGTGGAGAACCTGCATGTCCCTGCAAAAGGCAGAGCCACAGGTGTGGCACCGTGTGCCTGAAATTCAGCGTATGTTAACAGAGCACTCAACAATAGCACTTAATCCTTTTGTTCACTTTTAACCCTTCCCGGAACACGGCATCTGCAAACAAAGCCAGATCCAGAGCTGCGGCTGCCCGGGACCTGTCCTGGGCAAAGGAAGCGGCCACACAGCGAGGTGAGAATCTACCACGGCAGTGAGGATGGCAGAAACAGCCTCAGGAATTGCTGAATTCCGTGGGTTTAGTGGGCATGGGGTTATCCAGTTAAAGGATACGATATATATGATATTGTATTATGATATAATGGTCTTGGAGGTCTTTCCCAGATTTAATGACTCTATGATCCCATTTGCATCCAGCCTTACAGGGAAAAAGCAGCACGGAAACACAAGCATTCCTTCTTCTAGTTTCAAAAAAAAAAAAAAAAGGCAACTAAAATATTATTTTACCTCGTAGTCAACTGGGAAGGGATCTCGGAATTTGTTGCTGGGCGTTGGGATGGGTGGGAACAGTTTGCTCCACAGGTGGTTTCTGTAAGAAACAGCAGCGGAGGGATGTGAGAGAGCCGCTGTCCCTGAGGGATGGCGGACCCCGGCAGCAGCCGGCTCTGCCTGCAGCACCCCCTGCCCCGTCCTGCTCCGCCAGCAGCCCGGCCCACAGCGGGCCCCAGCCAGGGATAATGGTCCCCACTGGGGCCGGGCAGCTGGGCCGCTGCTCACAGGCCGCCTCTGGGCCCTGGGGACAAGGAGGAGCAGGCTGAGGCTGTCCGCGGCCTCTCCCCCCGCAGCCACAGCTGCTCGCCCCCAGTGCCGGCTTTTCGGGCTGTCTGGGACAGAAATGAATTGCTCGGATCTGTCTGTTCACGCTCGTGCTCTTCCCAGGGGCTCTGCTGTCATGTACCTCCTTCGGACAGCCCAGACAAGCTCAGGCTTTGGTTGCTGGCCATAAAGTGCCCGTGCCTGGTGGCAGAGAGCAACCACAAATAATTGTGTGCCGAGGGAGCCGGGAGCGGGCAGGGAAGGCACCAGGGACGGCTGACAGCAAATGGTTCTGCTTAGTGTTGTAATAACTCACCCTGCTAACACGCTCCGAGACCCCCCTTCCCTGCCTGACATGGCCCGGCCTGGCCGGGCTCACAGGCACAGGGATTTTTGTGATAGCAGGCGCTGCAGAGCGAGCTTTTCCTTGCCTTTGATCCATCCCAGAGCTCAGACCTCGCATTCCAGGCGCCAAAACGCTCTGGCTGTCTCCACCCCTGGATAGCACCATGTCCAAAAGGGGCAGGTTTTCATGGGAACTTGGCCTGAGTGAAGACTGTTCAGCCCAAAATTGGTATCCAGGGCCTGTTCTGGATGAAGCAGAGACAAGGCCAAGGTGTGGGGCAGCCGGGACCAAGGGCAGATCTGCTCTGCCCCGTTTATTTCGTGACAATCCCCCTGGCTGATGTCTGCTTAGTTCAGTGCTTATGTTCTTAGGACTATTCTCCTTCCAAAAGCTTTCTGAGTTCTGTCGAGTTTCCCTTTATCCTATTATTATTCTCCTGGTGAGGAGGAATAATATTTTCTGTCTATCAGCTTGGAGCTAAACCCTCCTGGCTGAGCTGCTGCTGCTGCCTTGAAGGTGACATTGATGCTTCACTGATTATCAGGTGAAGGGAAGGGCCACACCACTGCTCACACCACAGACACGAGCTGCGGGATGTCCCCCACTGCTGCACGGGATGAGGCCTTGGCAGGGAATTGTACAGCCACAAATGGGAATGTGGGGAGGAAAAACAGGGTGTTGGGTGTTTTGGGGGAAACATTTGCATTTTTTTGTCGAAATGCTGGACACAGCCGAGCCACTGTTGGGTGCAAAGGACCAGCCAGGCTGGGGTGGGACAGGAAAGTGGCTGCTGCTGGAACTCGGGAGTGGGGCAGGATGAGTGCCAGTATTGTTATTGCAGCACCTGACATCATCTCCTTCATCTCCTTTCTTCCCAGCTCTCCTCCTAAGGGTCAGGCCTTTGTGCCCTTACCCAGGGTAGCTTTGCACTGTTGTCTTCACAGCTCCTACACCTCACCAAGTCTCCCAAACTTTTCAAAAGGCCACGCCATTCCACCTGCAGCTCATTTCAGCTCTGATTTATGCCATTGCTGTGCAAAGCACCCAACAAAATTTGGTCCTGTTTGGAATTGGCGTGTTCCTCGTTGTGCTGTTTGCCAGTAAAAGATTTTGATGGAGCCATATCAAAATTATTTATTGAGTCAGCAAAGAGCATAAGTTACACGTCACTTCTGGAAGGGAAACGCTTAAGGAGGGGTGCACAAATGGCCACAAGAAATGAGGCAGAAGCACAATTGTGTCCATGGGGGCTGCTTTGCCCCTCAGACCTTTGCAGGGAGGTGTTGGTGGGGTGGTGCCCTCAGAATGGTTCTGTTCCTTTTTGGAGGTTACTGAAAAGTCAGAGTTATGTGATTAAAGATCTCGTCACAGAAAGCATCCCACGTAGCTCTGTCTCTACACAAATTAAGGCACAGCCCTTTCCATTATCACTACTTGGACCTTCAGGCCTTGGACACACCCAACGGGACCCTCATGCCTTAAGTCAGCATTTCAGGGCCCCCAGTTTTTGTGCTGTGTCTTTCTGGAATTTGCACTCTTCCCACAGGCTGTGACATGGAAAGGCCAGAGATAAACAAAGAGAGACAAGCAGGAGAACAAGTTGTTCTTTTCCCTCTTCTAAGCACTGTGATGAGACTGAGGATGTATTTGCTTCAACTCTGTGTCAGAGTGCCTCCCCTGAGATTCCCCGTGGAGTTTTTCCAAAGCTGGCTGGTGACTGCGGTTGTTGACTGGTGAGGGGTGCACAAGAGGGGGGTACCTGGATGGCCACACTGATTTTGGGGTGTGGAGGGCACTGAGTGCCCTCATGCCAGCTAAGTGGAGCAAGTTACTGACTCCATCCTCCTGTGGGCTCCCCTCCAGCAGAAAATGTTATTCCTAGGGAAGTAGAGAAGCTGCTCACTCCTAAAGACAGAGGGCAAACCAGGAAAACATTCAATTGTGGTTTTTATCAATACTCTAACCCCATCAGCCTCTGCAAGTAAGTGAAGGGAAAAGCCTGCCCAAACAGTCCCAGAGGGCTCCTTTGCCTTGCAGCACTCCTCCCAAATGGTGATCTTTATCCCTGATGCCTGAAGTACACAGAAAAATTTATAGTCCTCTTTGCTGTAATGAAATTCCTTATAATGGCTGCAAATCGCATGAAATTTGAAACGATTCCGTGGCTTGAATTGCAGAGTGCACTTCATGAATTTTCAAGAGCAGTAAAAACAGAGAGTACTAATGAAACTGTGATCTAGGGAACCTGCTCGATTTTTCTTGTTTTAATATCTGCAGGTACAACACTGTGTTTCATCTTCTTACACTTCTCCGTCCTCCCAGGGCAGGCTGGGGATTAGAGAAGGAGAAGGAGCAAGGAGCAGCAGGGAAGGGTGGAATGAGGTGAGCAGCTCCATGAAATTCAGTGCAGCAGGGAGGTAAAATTTTCGTCACGTTGGCAAAGAGAGAAAGTAATGAGCCTTTGGGTGCTGGGGAATTTTATACTGGAGAGAAACTCCTGGAAGCAACCGAGGTAGCAGCAAGCAGCTGAACCTGGAAAAGCTCCCTGAAATTTGGGTTAAAATCATAAAATGCATTAGTACAGCATCTCCAGGTTGAGTAGAATTCTTTCCCTGGATTTAGTTCTCCCCCTGTATCTGTTCCAGGATCTCCAGGGGGGTAACTGTAAAATCCAAATGCTTGCAGAACTCCACAGGAAAACATGGAGCAGTGTGACTGCTGCTAACTGGTGTTGGTTCTGCTGTCCCAAAGAGAGAGGAGAGAGATGAAGATGGTGCTGGAGCAGCGGATCCCCAGCTCCAGGTCCATCCACGAAAGAATCATGTAAGTAAAAGCAGTTTGGGGGTTTTCAGCAGTACATCAAGGCTGCATAGCTTGGGACAAGTGTGTGACACACGACATGAACAAACTCCCTGGGGACTTCACGTGTCCTGTTCCTACCAGGACTCCTTCCTGAGCAGCGCTCTGCTAATTCACCTGCCCTAAGAGCAGGTTACACAGGCAGAGTCAACACCTGTTATCCTCTTGTAACACTCCTGTAGACAAGACCTTTATTGCATAAAGGAAACCCAGCATGGAGAGGAAAGCACCCAAGGATGCATCGGGATGACCAATAAATAAAGAGGCACTACAGAAATTAATAAGGAATTGCAACTTCCATTAGTGGGAGCTGTGTTTATTGTGGGCTGGTAATTGCTGCTTGCTGCATGTTTCAGGGGAGAAGCTTCTAATTACATGGATTCTTTAATTCATCACTCCTGATTTGACTGTCACAGGCACCAATCCAAAGGGTAACTGGGCTTCCTCACTGCACATTTGGGGAGTTTGGCATCTGCCTTTACTATATGGCATCCAGAGCCTCTGCATAATTAAAAATAAATTCAATATTTCAAATACTCAAAGCAAACACCAGGGGTCTGGATATTTTGGCCATGAGGGATGCTCTGAGCAGCTTTCACCAGGGATAAATGAAGACTCCTGGGGAAACCACTGACCCAATCAGGGACAATTAGTGAAGAAATGAGATAAGGACAAACGGATTTTTAACAAATTTTGACAAACTCACCTCACTCCGTGTACGGGTTTGTTGTATAAGATTAATAACTCTCTTACCCCACCAATTCTGCTGAATGTTAGTACTGATAATTAATGAGGCTGATTATTTGTGCTTTGTATATTTAGGCAAACTCAGCTTTTTCTCAGGATTAAGCAAAGCTTGTGACATCCCCCCACAGTTGTTGAATACCTGGTCCTGAGTTATATTGCAGTAAAAAGAATATGCTAATACTTACATTTTGCATATTATAGCAACAAGCAGGAACGTGCAGGAGGTGGACAAACACAGCAGAGTGAGAACCCAGGCTATGGAATTATCCAATTTATTTTGCCCTGAATTTCAAGGGAAGAAAAGAAAAGAAATTAAATCTATTTTTTTAGTGCAGATTATTCGAAACACATTCTTTTAAAATATTTCAGCAGCTGTTTAATGTGGTTGTATTCAGATCACAAATTAACATGCAAACGTCGAAGACTTGGTACCTAGAATAAGAAATGAAATGCAGAGCTTCAAGAAGAGTTTCCATGGCACTGAATTTCTGATTTCAACAATAATTTTCTTTTATTTTGATGTGAAGGAGAGAACAAGTGGCTGAGAAAGAGGCTTGGGCAGGCACCAGTATTGTGCAAATGAACTGCAACAAGACCCTAAAAACTCCTTTCCATGAGAAAAACTGAATTAAGTGCTGTCCTTGCATGCTATTGTGATTTAAGTAAATTTTTAGGGAAGACCAACTTCTTTTTTTTGCCATCAGAATGAATTTTCCATGTTTGCTGCATGAGCCAGGTGGGGAGGCCAAGGGGATGTGCTGGAGAAAGGAGGCAAAACACTGAAGATTTGAATTCCTGATACAAGAGGGGAAATGTAGTAAACAGGAGAGTGCAAGAGAGTATTTTTTAAGTGCAAGCAAGGAAGTTAAGAAACTGCAAAGATAAGAGCAAAGGAGGATGTCTAAGAACGAGCAGCTGATAACGGGCTGTGATAAAGGAACTGTTATTTCCAGAACAACTTGTTCAGCAAGCAGGAAATACAAAGCAGAGTGGGGCAAATGATCCTGCTCCAAAGATGCTAAAATCCTGCTCTTTTTTCCCTCAGCACTGAAGGGGTGAGATAATTTCAGTAAAGTAATGGCTGACGTGGTCTCTCAGGTTAACTTCCAGCATGAACATCACAGTGATGGCAGGGAAACACCTGTAAGAGCTGAAGGGATGCAAGGAAAAGCCTCGAGTTTAAAGCAAGCTCTGGAAACATTCACAAAGCACTGTCTAAAACCAATCCTCCTTTTTTTTTTTTTTTAATTTTTAATGGAACAGATTTAAATCCCCTTGGCATTAACAAGTCAGGTTTTTCCTTCAAATCCCTATTTTCCTGTTTCCTATTAAAATTCTGTGATGCTGCACATGCTCCTGATTAGGCAGCACTTGTTCCCCAGCAGTGGGGATGCTAAAAAGATGCTAAAATCCTGCTCTTTTTTCCCCTCAGCATTTAAGGGGTGAGACAGTTTCAGTAAAGTAATGGTTGGCATGGTTTCTCATACTAATTTCCAGCATGAACATCACAGTGATGGCAGGGAAACACCTGTAAAAGCTGAAGTGATGGAAGAAAAGGCCTTGAGTTTAAAGCCTTGAGTTTAAATTTAAAAACCTCTGAAAAAATTCACAAAGCACTGTCTAAAACCAATCCTCCTCTAAAGTAGTTTTTAAATTTTTAATAGAACAGACTTAAATCCCCTTGGCATTAACGAGCCACGTTTTTCCTTCAAATCCCTATTTTCCTGTTTCCCATTAAAATTCCGGGATGCCGCACACGCTCCTGATTATGCACACGCTCCTGATTAGGCAGCGTTTGCTCCCCAGCAATGGAATAATGGGAATTCTTACCAACATAAGCGATTTCACTCCAGTCACTCCAGAATCCTCTGGCACGACAGATGTGGTTGTGGTTGGCCCTTATCCGTATGGAATACCTGCTGCTGACATCAATCCGCAGTCGGAAGCTGTTGGAGGAGATTTTCAGTATCTGTTAGGAAAACAATATTGGGCTGTTACAGATTTGTTGGGCTTTTGATGGGAAGCCCTTCCTTCACGGACCAGAGCAAAAGAGAGCAGAGGAGGCTGCTGCTCTGCTCAGTTCTTTATTTCACAGTCTCATCGCTTCTTGAAGGCAGAGTGCAAAGGGGTTACATGGTAAAGCCAAACAGCAACAGCAGCAGCAGCAAAACAGCAGGCAGCAAACAGCTGCTTCTTCTAATTTCTTCTAACTTTTTTCTTACAGAAGTGTACATTATATTTGCCAATTAACTATGGATGCTGAAAAAGCTCCAGCAGAGAATTTCTTCAGCTCTCTGCAGCATTTTGTGAGAGTTCTGTCTTTCCCATGCAAGTAACTCAAAACAATGTTACAGTTTTGTAAACTTCTTGCAGCTGCAGGTTGTTTTGCAGGATTGTTATGGTTCTAACTAGAAAACATTCAGAGATGGGTGTCTTAGAACGTGACCAATCCCCTTAGGGGGTGGATGGCAAAAACCAATTACCTTATGCCACTTTATACACTTTGCGAACTAACATATAAAAGCCTTCTGAGAGTTCATTAAAGCACTTCCATTTATCCCTGAGCCTGGACTTCGTGTTGTTTCTCTACTTGTCCGTGGGGAAAACAGTGACAATTAACCAATGAAATTAACACACAATTCTAGTTTTTCTTTTCTTAACCTATCCTGGTCTAATTCTAACAACCGTAAGCATTACATAGGGATTACACAGATTTGCGAATACAGTTTCTATCAGCTCTGATTGTTTATGTGAACACTCTAAAAAATGTGAACAATTTCATTCTATCTATATTTTGTCTAAAATAATATATCTAAAAATGTGAACAATATAGTTCTATCCATATTTTGTCTAAAATAAAGAACTCTATGAAGGAATAACACTGCTACAGCAAAAGGAACTACGCTCAAGGTCTCTGCTGCAGCTTTTTAATGTTTAAGGCACTTAGCATGTATTTCTACTAAAAGTTTAAAAATCTGTATTTCTATTTCACTTTGGTATGACTTCATGTATCTCAGCTTGTCCAAAGGCTTCAATTCAACTCCTGTGCTTTGGCTTTCCTCTGGGCCTGGGTCCAGAGAAGCTTTCACTCCAACATCGATTAATGAAGACTCAGCCATTCAGGAAACAAACTTTAGCCATGTTTATCTTTTTATTGTTTTTATTAACTGTGAGCAGCCGGCCTTGCTTCGGAGGTAAGATCTCCATTTTTATAGCTGTAACTTCCCCTAACACACCAATATTCCAGGGAAAATTCCTGAAAAATGCCTCGTTTTTGCATTCTTCCTTCAGATTCTTGCTGCAGGATTTTCAAGATGGTAAAAACTGTTCTGCACCCAGATGCATATAAACGGAATAAATCCAATTTTGTCCTGCTTTCCCAAGTTCCTTGGGGATGGTTTGTTGCAGATATAAAAGACATTGAGGAAGAGAGGAAGGCAAATTCCAGCTGTAGAGGGCAGGAATGCTGGATAATCTTGGATGCTGGAGAAGCAATTACCTGCTTGTTACCTGACTTCAGGTTGATGAGATAAAATTCATATTCAAAACATTCCTCATGGAAAGGAGAAATTGGCTTCTCCCACGTGGCCAGGAGATCATTTTGCTCCAGGGATATGCTGATATTTCTGGGAATATTCACTTTCTCTACAACAAGAAAACTGTACTGGTGAGTTATTTATAGACTGGTTTAAATACTAAAAACTGGAGCATTTTATAACCTGATAGTGTTTCCAAGTAGGACCTATAATTACTGAATTTATTTCCCATTTTGGACTAGAAAGATAAGGATTTAGGAGGAATAACTACATTGCTGGTAATAGTTATGGGAAAACAGTTTGAAAAAACCACTTTAAAGTTTTGGAAAATTATATTACTGGGGCGGATAAGGAATTTATTGAATTGATTTCCACAAAAATATTAAATTAATGATAGAACAGTTGGAAAAACTTTATTTCCAGGAAAAAAAAATGCAGCTGTAACCAGGAAAGTAATTGAAAAGCGGAAAAAATTCAAAGGAATTCAGCTGCTGTTATGGGGATGATTTCTACAAAGAAAATATGTGAATTTTTCTCTTAGTGAAGTCATGAAAAAGAGAACTGTTATCTGTTTCCCAAAAAAGAAAAAGGCATGGAACTAATGAAGGAAAGTAAATCATTAGTGTGGATGAAAGATGATAGACAATCATGGCTGATATTCCCTTTCATTCCACAGTCTCATGCCTTCCTTTACAGGACGTGGTTAGCTTGAACACCACGTGTCTTACTCCTTTAAAAGAAAGGCTGCAAAACAAAGGGTAATAAAAACTGTATTTTAAGCTATATTGACTAAATCAACTGAAAATTAATACTGGGAATAATGCTTAGGCTAACAAACAGAGTAACTAATTGCCTTTTCTGCCTTTTAGTTTTGCCATTCTACAATTTGAAATAGATGATTAAAATCAGATTTATTTAAAACAATCCAGTTATCTCTTCCAATTTCCTTAAGATGACTGTGCAAAATCAACACATCCTTTCACCTGCGTCAAGAACCACTCAATCCAGCAGAATTTCCTCACAAATCTTTTGACAATCCTGCTAGACATTTTTTGATCTTTTTTTTTAATGTATTCCTACTCACCGATGGCATTTTGGTTAAATAGCTGCTGAAAAGGCTTGATTGCAGCACGTTTGCTGGAGCCATTAATGTGTATGACAATGAGGTTGTCAATCTCCCCAGGTTTAATCTGAGTACTTGAAAACCTGCACTCAGTATTCCCGCTCCACTTGTCCTTGATGTAAGTGTGGCACTCCTCAGTGTGTGCCTCATACCTAAATTAAAACGCTGGTGAGACAGGGTGCTCTTAAAGAAATTCACTGCTGGCTGGAAAAGGAGAAAACACCAACCTGTAAAACAGAAAGTACTCGGTGTCTTCTGGTGCCTCTTGGCCGGGGAGCCAAGTGCAACGGAGAGAGACATTACCAGGAAGGGTGATGTGAGTGACACAGGACAAGTTAGTGACAGAGGTCTCTGCAGCACCTGGAGAGGCAAGGAATTACAGAGCAGAGAGGAACCTCGCTGCAGAAATCGTAACAAGTTCCTGCTGCTAAAACCCTTTGATTCCATTAGAGCTGCATCTGTTGCAGCCAATCCTCTTCCTTATCACACAGGCCCGGGAATTAGGGAAGGCTGGAGATTCCCAGACAGAGTAAGCAAAGCTGTGCCACACAGCACCGTGTATTCCATGTGTCACAAGGCAATGATATCCTCAGGTGCACCACAAAGGGTTAACTGAGCCTTAGCAAGGCACTGTTAGAGAATTTTATAGGTGTTATTGACATTTTGCACCTCCAGATTGTACTCCAGGCTCCACTGCAGTAGAGAAAGGCCTGGACTAAATCCTTTGGTAGCGGGTAGAGCAGAAAATACTGTATTTTTATTTTAAAGCACTAAACCTGTCACCGTTTAATGCCTAGTCCACAGACCGGGATGCAGCCAGGAAAGTAACTGAATAGCGGAAAAAATTCAAAGGAATTCAGCTGCTGTTATGGGGATGATTTCTACAAAGAAAATATGTGAATTTTTCTCTTAGTGAAGTCATGAAAAAGAGAACTGTTATCTGTTTCCCAAAAAAGAAAAAGGCATGGAACTAATGAAGGAAAGTAAATTATTAGTGTGGATGAAAGATGATAGACAATCATGGCCGATATTCCCTTTTATTCCATAGTCTTTTATTCCTTTTATTCTTTTATTCCAGAACACAAAATCCAGCCCTTCCCTGGGTTTTTCTTACCTGGCAGAGGTGGGAGGTTTCCCTTCACCCAGTCACTGCCCACCTCAAGGTCCTCCTGGAGGAGCAGGGTCCGGACGCGTGCGGAGAAGCCGTTGTGAAGCGCCGCCGTTCGGACACTGTGAGTCCTGCTGGTGTCATACTTGAGATAAAAAATAGCAAATAAACACCACGGGGGAAGGGAGCCAAAATAAGGGACCTGCAAAGACTGAGCCAGACATTGGGGTGAGTTCAGGGAGCTGAGCTGAATGGGAAGCCACTACTCAAAGCCAGGATCCATCTTCCCCTCAAGATGAAAACTGCAATTCCCAAGGCTTGTCCCAGCAGAGCTGTGTCCGTAAGGATGGCTGAGAGGGAATCTCTGCAGTGCTCAAAGGGTGTGCTTAGATAAAAGAGAACAGTGGGGATTTAGCCTTCTTAGGATCCTTCATTTGTTTTTTATCTTACCTCTTCAGGCACAGGGCTCAGGATTTTCACTTCGTATCTAATGGTGGAGTTGTTTTGTTCTTGAGCAGGGTTTGGTTTCCAGTGTAACAGCACTTGTGCTAATGCAGAGACTGTGAGGGTGAAGTTAACAGGTGGGAAAACCTGAACTGGAAGGGAAAAACAGAAATATCCATGAATATCCAATCCAGGGAATTGTTTAGAGCAATACCTGTTTGCAAGCAGTGAGCAATACAAGCAAATAATTTCATTTCAATACTACATTCTCTCAACAGCTCCTTATAAAATGTTTCTAATATTTGAGAAAAAAAAATCTTTAAATAACCAAAACCCCATCGAATAAGAGTTTATTAAAACGTAGCTTAAAAAATGAAATTTTTACAATGGCTTCAACTTGAAAATTACTATGATATATTGCATTTGGGTTGTTAATTAGGTTCAGAGATTTCATCTTGGTCCTCACTGTCACACAGACACATAAAAATGGGGCTGGTGGAGGGATCAGCTGCATGAGCAATTCTCCCCCACATCAGCTTGCAGGAGAGGGTAACGTGGGGGGCTTTCAAAGACAAGGTTGACAGCCACAAGAGGTTGCATGTGAGAGCAGAACCAAAATGATGAACAGAGAAATTAAGCACAAATGGTAGAAAACACAGAAGGATGGGAACGATAATTTAAAATGACAGGGCAAGAAGGATTCCTGGAGCTCCCATGGAAATGAGGAGGATCTCATGCTGGGGGAAATGTTAGCATATAAATAGCAGGGCAGTGAAATAATCAATCTGCTCCCCTCCACTTCTTCAGAGCCTGCGCCCTTATCTGCCAAATCCAAGGCAGCTGAGGGACGTCAGCACCCCTGGGAGTGTCCAAGGCCAGGTTGGATGCGCCTCTGAGCACCTTGGGCTGGTGGAAGGTGTCTCTGCCCATGGCAGGGGGTGGAACTGGGCGGGCTGTAAGGTCCCTCCCAACCCAGACCATCCTGGGATTCCATGATCAGCCCCCAGTTCTCTTCTCCTGTGATTCCAGCCCTTGATGCCCAGGAGTTCCATTTTCAAGCACACACATTGCAGAAGGAAAACTGCCCCCGCACGGCTCAGAAAACCCCAACACAAGTTGTGTCTCCATGACTCGAGGTTCTTCCCTGCCAAAGCAAAGCAGGCACCAACTGGGAACAAGCTGTGTGGGAGAGGGTAGAGCTGTCCCAGGAAGCAGGACAGCAATGCTCATCCCTGGTCCCGGGCTCATGGCATGCCAGGGACTGCTCACCCACGTGCAGAACAGTGCCCAACACACAGAGGGGCCTTGGGCACCCACCGGTGCTAAAGCTGCGCCCTGGAGCTGGGAACTCCTCACCTCCTGCACCCTGAGGTGTGCTTGCTGTCCAAAGGAGGAGCAGGAGAACTTGCATCCCACTGGCCATCATCTCTGGATGGTGGATGGGCACAGCCAGGCATCAGCACACGTGTCTTGTCACCATTTTACAGGAGCTAAAAATGAACACAATCCCAGGGGTTAAGCGCACCGAGCACGGATCATGATCTATCCCCGTGATCAAAGGAGGGAAACTGCTGCCTTGCAGGGATGGACTCTTCTTTTCTTGCAGGAAAATGCTTCTTGTGGGAGCTAAATTTAATACAGGTACCACATTTCATCCCGCTCCCTTTGCCAGGCCTCTCTGAAAAGCTGCTGGTTTCAAACCTCCATGTGGGGATGTTCAGAGCATCCACGGAATGAGAGCATTTCTCCATGGCAGGTGAGTCAGGTTTGTGTACATTGGCTTTGGGGAGAGTCCCATTGCCTCCAAGAACAGACATAACCATGGTTTTAGCTCCCACTCTATATAAAATAGCTGCTTACTGGGATTTACGTTCTAGTTACTGCTCTAATAAAGCTCTCTGAAGACACAGTCAGTGCTCACCTCAAGGCTAATTCTCCACCCTTAATTACTGGGTGTAAGAGAAACTGCTTTGTTTGTTTCTAATTTAAATGAACAACTATTTTTAATGCTTAAACCCAGCATTTTCCTATGTATTGTTTCATGAATTACTGGGAGAAAAAAAATCTCTGTGTAATCATTCATGTATAACCTAATATAAATATGGGCATCCAGAACAAGCAGCTTTCCAAAATGTTCTTACAGAAGAGAAATGCACCCTCCCAGCCCAATCTCACCACCTCCCTGGGGCACTACAGCAATTGCTCACACGGAAAACATAATATTTTCCAATGGTAATGAGCAGGAATAACCCAGGGACTGGAAGCACTCCCACTGATCACAGTTGGAATAATTCTGCTGTACAGTAACTATTTTTCAAAATGCAGTCTGAGTGCTGAGTTCATTAAAATGACACATCATCTACAGCAGAGTCTGTTCTTAATGTCCAAGTCCCCTCATTATCTATATCCACATTTTGTGCCTCTCTGCTTTCCTGACAGCCCGAATGTGCACGAGGCCAGCTGAAACTGGGGAGTTTGCTAATGGATTACTCCTGGGGAGCCAGGGTTTGATTTTATGTACATTGGGTTATGGGAAGACATCTTGGCCAGGCATTTTGCTTCTTCCAAAATGGAGCAAATCACAGACAATGGGAGAAATTTTATTTACAGCACACATTTATGCCTGCACAGATTACTGGCATCAGGCTTTCCTTCCTGCTTCAAGAAACATCCTTTCATTTACCTGATGAGACTATTAAATACTCCAAACTTTTTTCTCTTGTTAGAAGTAAAAATTCATTATCCTCGCGTCCTTGAAAATAAAAACCAACTTTTGGAAAGAAGCTTCATTAGTTTCACTGCTAAGAGCACTCACTCTTTTTTTTTTTTTTAAAAAAAAGCAATGACTTCAGTACATTATTTAAAAAAATATCTTCAAAAAGCCTCATGTTTTTCAAGTGCTTAGGATTCACATCTGCTTGAATAATGTCAACGTGTTGGTTTCAGGCATTACCATAACTACAACAGCTGACTCTCCCTTGGGTTTATTTAAAGTGGGTTTGGCTACCTGTGGATTTTTATATTTTAATTTCTCCACAAAAAGTTAAGGGTTTTGATTCTTCTTTTCCCCATTCTTTCAGAAAGATCCTAAAGATCTTCTTTTTCTGCTGCCTAAAAGCTTGCATGTATTAGATCTTATATTTTCTGAGCAGCACATTACTGAACTGAAACTGGATATAAAATGTTACTGTAATGCACATTAGTCCTAAATTATTATCCTGTTCCTTTCAGCTTATTTTTTCTTGCTTTGTTTCCCAAAATGCTATTTTTCTTTTTCTTGCTGCCAGACTAAGATTGAAATCACAGCTTTTGGAAGCTGTATTTCTGCAGCTGTGTAAGACCACAGCCTCTAAGAACAAATTGCAGTCTGTGATACCCTGTTTCATGGGAGAAATTGCCGAAAAGAGAATCAAAATAAGTGTATTCAAGTAAAGATGGTCGCTAGAAAGACTTCTAGGATTACTGAGGATTATGCTCCTCACAAAAATGGATACAGAAAGTTTTTGGGACAAATAAAAGTTTTGATTATATTATGCCTTGGTTATATAGGTAGAAAGCAATACGCAGAGGGTAAAGGGGATATTCCCTTTGTGCAGGGAATATAGAAGGACAGCAGAAATCCAAAGCACAGGGAACAGCCTCCTAAAGGTAGCGATTTTCTCCCTTACAGCTGACGTGTCCCAATACCTCACAAGCAACCAAGAAGCAGCAGATCCCAGATGTTTTTCCCAGTGTAACCTGACTCTGAAAAGCAGGACCTCCGCAGTCTTCAAAGCGAGCACAAGGCACACCCAAAGCACACCAGACACCCCGGGAGGTTACCTGTGGATCTCAAACTCCTGTGAAGAGTCGGCTCCGTTTGTTCCCCATCCTCTGGGTGTTGTCCCTGTGGGTTTCTTTTATAACCGCTGCCTTTCGAGCACCAACGGGATTGGTACCTCAGAAGCGATGGCAGAGGGCAGGCGAGATAAGCACGCCTTGAAAAAGGGAACTGTGGCTTTAACCACAGTGTGGAAGGCTCCATACAAGCACAGTTCAGCCCAGAAATGGGTTAATTTTATTTATTGAGGGTTAATTACATACAGTGGTCTTGACAGTTCTTCAAATGACTTTTCAAGAGCAGGAGTGTGCTGACTGACTCCAAAGAACCCACAGTCACACTGCTGATATCCCTATTTGTTCTTCTCCTAGAAAATCAAACCCAAACATTGCTGGGAAACTGTGCATGTTTTGTCCAGTTTTTTTATGCCATCTTGTCCAAAGCTCTGGCCATACAGCCATGCAGACACCAGTAGCATTTTGAGGATTTACCAGTACCAGAGCAAAACCAGCTTCCTAATGTCGTGCTGAAAGCTTTGAGCTGTGATCCATAGGGTCAGATAACTTCTCCATTCCCAGAGAAGCTCTGGATGCCCCATCCCTGGAAGTGTTCAAGGTTGGATGGGGCTCATGGAAGGTGTCCCTGCCCATGACATGAAGCTGGAACAAGATGATCTTTAAGGTTCCTTCCAGCCCAACCCATTCCATGATCCTATGATGGTAACACAGGCTCACAAACAGGAGAAGGAACAGAATTCAACCCAAGGGCCCAGGGAAGACCCTGCAGAAAGTGGGGCCGTATGTGACGGAGTTACAGGAAGGAGAGAAGAAGGCTAATCACTCACCCTCATTAACAACCTGGAATCCAAGTTATTAATGTGCGGGTGACACAGGCTTGGAGGAGCGAGTGCTTTGGGGCTCACGCTAGAATTCAGAAAGCTCCTGCCAAATTGGTGAAAGTGGGTGTAATTCAATGTGGGCAAGATCTCAACTGCATTTAGACACTATCAGCTGTACATTAACAGCTGTACATGATCAACTACCACTGATGAGGTGTCTGCTCCGCAGAACAGGATGGGGTTTGGGTCACACACTGGAGCGGGCAGTGGCGGAGTCCCCAGCCCTGGGGCGATTTACAGCCGTGTGCATGTGGCACTCGGGGTCTGGCCGTGAGCCGGGCAGTGCTGGGGAGCAGCTGGACGTGATGATCTTCGAGGGCTCTTCCAAAATGATGACTTTGTGATTCTACCATTCAAACATTTAAATACCACCGAGTTTCTTCTCACCGGGGCCAGTTATTTACCAAACTATGTATTTTTTCCCCTACTATAACTCGCTTCCCCGTTGTAACTCCTTTTTCTCTAAACCGCGACGAAGCCACGGTAAATCTCTCATGTTTTTTATTGAGGTTTTTTTTTTTCCACAAATCACTCCCGGCTGGGCGCGGGCGGAGCTGCGGGGGCGGAGCGGGCCCGGCCCGGCCCCTCGGCGGTGCCGCCTCCCGGAGCCCGGCGCGGCTCTGAGCTCATCGCCCGGCGCCGCCGCTCCGGGAGCTGGGCCCGCAGCCCCGCGGCTGCCCGGGTGAGTGTGAGTGAGTGAGGGGCGGCGGGGCCGGGGCGGCGGCAGCGGCCGTGCCCCGCAGATGTGGGCTGAGCTCTTGGTTGTGCCCCGCAGGGCCGGGCTGCGGCTGCTGCGGCGGCGGCACGGCGGGAGCGGCGCCATGAGGCTGCAGGCGCCGCAGTTCCAGGCGCTCTTCACGCCGGGGCTGCGCAGCGTGGCCGGTGAGTGCGGGGTGGGGACGCCCGAAAAATGGCCCTGAGTCCAGCCCCGGGGGGGTGGTTCGGGTTGGGAGGGACCTTAAAGCTCATCCAGTGCCACCCCTGCCATGGGCAGGGAGAGCTCCACTATCCCAGGCTGCTCCGAGCCCCGTCCAGCCTGGCCTTGGGATGGAGCAGCCACAGCTTCTCTGGGAACTCCATTCCAGGCCCTTACCACCCTCACAGGGAGGAATTTATTCCCGATATATAATCTAAACCTACCCTCCCTCGTTTTAAGGCCGTTCCCCCGTGTCCTGTCACTCCGTGCCCCGGTGAAAATCCCTCCCGAGCGTTTCTGTGTTTCCCCAGGCCGAACGCCCTCAGCCCGTCTCCAGGCACGTGTCAGAGCTCCTTTTCCCCTTTGTCGGCCGATTGATGCTCTGCTGCTCCTGGAGAATTTCGGGTTCATGGCTCACTGTGCTCTGCCATAAACAATCTGAATACTTTTCCCTTGTCAGCCCCTGACTGTTCAAAATGATCCCCAGCCCGGAGTCCCCAGGACCAAGTAGCGACGTGCCAATAGTTAGGTTATCAGAAAAGCTTCAGAAAAATAAATCAGAACACCTGTGGGTGCTCAGCTGTGCCACGAATTAGTGCATTTTGCATGAAGCTGTGAGGTATTTGCTGCTCCCTGCATATTCGAGTGTGTATTCTTACATCTGTGATCTGAATTTTGTAAGAAGGCAGGTTATGTGATTGTGCCATGGGTTTATTGCTTTTTGGTTTACCTTCCCTTCCCAGAACTGTTTGAGAAGAAGAACTATGAGCTGAGAATAGCAGGAGGGGCCGTGAGGGATTTACTGAGCGGAGTGACACCACAAGACATCGATTTTGCCACCACAGCTACACCAGCAGAGATGAAGGAAATGTTCACAGCAGCTGGGGTTCGTCTGATCAATAACAAAGGAGAAAAACACGGAACCATCACTGCCAGGGTTGGTTTGTGATTTGTTTGGATCTTTTCTACCTGTCTGTGGATGTGCAGCGTGGCCAGTAAAAAATTTGCTCCTTCTTTGTTAAAGTATCACAACAGGGGTTTAAATGAGACCCTGCTTTAAAGCATGGAGTGATTTTTTTGATTATTCATTGTAGAATTCAAGTAATTATCATATTATAATGCTGCTGTGTCATCACCAGAAAAGATAATGTAGGCTGCCCACACAGGATCCTCATGTTTCCTCCTCCTGATTTCCTTTCAAATTCTGTTTCCTCTACCTTGCTCTTAGTCCATCTCCTGCAGGAAGATTTCTGCAGGCTCTGTAGAAAATAAATAATGTAAAGACTATTTTCAGAAGTTCATCTTTCTTGATTGTCAGCTCTGCATGAAAACATGGCACACGTTGCTTAGCTTGTGTCCCCTCACTGTTTACAAACACTGTAAGGGCTGAAAAAATGAGCAGCTTTCACATTTCATTTCATGGTTGTGCTGAAGTAACACTGTCTGTGGGATTTGCAGCTCCATGAACAGAATTTTGAAATTACCACTCTCCGAATAGATGTTGTCACCGATGGACGGCACGCAGAGGTGGAGTTCACCACTGACTGGCACAAGGATGCTGAGAGGAGGGATCTCACCGTCAACTCCATGTTTTTAGGTAAATTGGAAAAATAATTACGTAGATGAAACAGTGAAGTTTGAGTTTTGCCAGTGAATTCTGTCTCTGTGTCAAAGGTCTTTAGAAATATGTGAGATGATCTGACAGACCAGGTCAAATCACACAACTTCTCCTCCAGATTTCCAGGTGAGAGTGTTTCATTGTGTCAGCCACATCTGTAAATTCATATTCTTCTATTTTTTCATTTTTTTCTAGGTTTGGATGGGACACTGTATGATTTCTTTAATGGCTATGAAGACTTGAAAAGCAAGAAAATCAGATTTGTGGGGAAGGCAGCTGAGAGAATACAAGAAGATTATTTACGAATCCTGAGGTACTTCAGGTAACAGGTTTTGCCTTTCCTTGATAAATGAACTGTAGAAGGCTTCAGTAACATGCAAAAAGATACCAGTGATGTAAAAAGAGTTGTAGTTGTCATATTTCCTTGCCAACCTAAATGATTTTATGATTGTAAGTGGAGTAGTTGTTCTAATCTAACATCCAGGGGTTTTATGTGGCAGATTTTATGGAAGAATCGCAGAGAAACCTGGAGATCATGAACCTAATACACTGCAAGCAATTAGAGACAATGCCAAAGGCTTGGCTGGAATATCAGGAGAAAGGATTTGGGTGGAACTGAAGAAAATTCTTCTTGGAAACCATGTCAGTCATTTGGTTCAACTTATGTATGAGCTGGATATTGCCCAGTACATAGGTAAAGTGAAATGAAGATTGATTTCCTATTCCTGTGTCTTATACAGACAGAATTTTGTGGCAAAGTGAGATCAAACTTGGGTTTATACAGAAATTAAATTTTATTTTTTTCCTGTGTTAACATCCACATTTCTTATTAACACTTGTTTGCACTTTTTGTGTGTTTTTAGGGCTACCACTTGATGGGAATTTAGAGGAATTTGCCAGAGTCACTAAAAACATCCAAAATCTGTCTCCAAAACCCATGACTGTCCTGATGTCCTTGTTCAAGGGGAAGGATGATGTCACAAACCTGGACCTGAGGCTGAAAATCTCCAAGGAAGAAAAAAACCTTGGCCTTTTCTTGGTGAAGCACAGGCAGGAGTTAACCAAAGCCCCGGGGCCAGAACCACTTAGACCATACCAGGACTTCCTGATGGACGTAAGTGTAGTTCAGATTGCTTTATTTGGGGCTTCACAGTGAACTGAATGAATTTTTAAGTCATTTATAAAATCCAAACCTACTGTATTTTAGGAGTTCCAAGCACCCTGTGCTCTGTAGCAATTTTTGGACCGATTTAAAAGTCGTTCAGGCTGAAAAATGTCACATTCCATCATCAGTTTCTTGTGACCTTACCTGGGACTGGCAGTTTGCTGTGCTGTCCTGAAATAGGAAACAGGAGCTGGACCTCAGGGGAATTTGGCTATTTTTTGTGTGAAATTCAGCTTTGAATTGTGTATGGAAAACCAGTGCAATTCCTGGTGCTCTTCCCAAAGCCCACTGTTCCTTAGGGAAGCTGTGATGTTCTTCCACAGCAAACTTAATTCACATTTCCAGGTGAATTCTGCACTTTCAGAGCAGCACCTGAGACTGAGGGCAAGAACCAGTCCCCATGGCCAGGCCTGTCTCCCACAGGAGAGCTGATGGATAAGGGTTACAGCTATTACCTGGAATGCAGGGAGTCTCCAAGGATCTCCGTGAGCCTCCAAGACTCAGTTTAAAAACCTGTGAGACAGGAGAGATCCTTGCATCCAACAGTTCTTGCCTAACAAGGAGTAATGGGAATAGCACAATGCTGAGCACACTTGGAGCTGTTTCTGCTGTTTCATACTGAGCCCTCTCTTTTTTCCTTTTTTCCCCCTAGTCTAGGGAAGCTAACACCAATTCCAAGATCTTCGAGCTCCTGAAGTACCAAGGAGAAGAACAGCTTTTGAAAGAAATGCAGGAATGGACCGTGCCCTCTTTCCCTGTCAGTGGCCACGACCTGCGGAAGATGGGGGTGTCCTCGGGAAAGGAGATAGGGACAGCGCTGCAGCAGCTGAGGGAGGAGTGGAAGAAGAGTGGGTACCACATGGATAAAGAGGAACTGCTGAGCTGCCTGAAGAAGCTGTAACGTGAATAATGACAGAACAGTTTGTGCCCTGGTCCGAGTGGAACTGAGCTCCCTGGGAACTGAGCCTCTCACAGCCAGCTGAGCATTTGTCACATTTAACATTTTCGTTACTAATTCCCGGCTTCTGCAAGGAGAGGTTTCATTTTTGTAGCAATGTAAAACATTGTTTGCCAAATTCTACACTCTCAACCTCTCTTTGCTGTATTTAGTGGTAAATATTTACTATTTTATCATGACTTAGGGCACGAGAGGTGACATCAAGATTTTTCTCATTCTGACTTTCTGTATCCAAGAAAAACCCCCCAAAAATGGTTGTTTGTATCCTCTAGATAAAATCATGGAGGGTTTTCTATGTGCCTAGGAGAATGTCTGGAAATAATGGGCTCTACCTTAACTCTTTTTGTACTTAAAGCTGGATAACAGATGGAAATGCTCACCCCAGCAGTTCCCAACCAGCATCGCCATGGAAAACCAGGCTCTTTTCTAGGAGGATTTTTATTTTCCAGAATTCCAGAATCAGTTTTAGGTTAAAAGGATGACTTGGCTGAGTGAGTATCATGAACTTTCAGTAGTTTTTCAGTAACTTATCACTGAGTAACTAAATCCATGCAAGCTGGTGAAGGTTCTACAGTGTATTTTCAACTTGAGGTGTGAGGCAAACTATTAATGTTAATTAACATTAACAAGGGGAGATGCAGCTCCTTGTCTTGGGAATGTGGGGATTTGGAGCAGTGCTGTTCGTGGCTGGTCTTTATGAATGTCTTCCTCTCCCTGGGGTTTTTGGTGTGCTGTTAAAAAGTCTCTGAGAGCAGCTTTTGTGTGCATAAATCTTCTTGCAGGTTGAAGTTTTCCTACAGAACCGTGGTAACGAATAAACTCCTTTGGATTTCATTTTCCTTGGATATCATTTTGCAACACTAGATGGCAACACCGGCGCAGTGCTGAAAAAAAGCAGCATTTTGGGCTTTCACACAACTTCCCAGCTGCCTTTGATTTTCCTGGGATGTCTGGTGCTTTAAATAAATTATCCTGAAGGTGCTTGGGAATTTGTGGGAGACAGCAAGGGAAGAGAGGAAGTGCTGTTTGTCAGTAAGGCAGATCTCACCAGAGCAGGATGCTGCTTAATTTAATGAGGTAATTAAATTGAAGCCTCCTTTGTGCAATTTATGGAACTAGTGAAGTCTTGGGAGGGAGAGTGACAAAATTGAGGTCGAGTCTTCTGAAGAGCATTTTACCAAACTGCAGCTTTGGGGCAACAGCCCTGGAGATGGTAAAATATTAACATTTAACTTTACCCAAAATTGCTGTCAGGGTCTGACTCCCCTTGGAGAGAGGATTTTTAAGGACAAAAGCTTGAACTTTATTATCTTGGCATGGACCAAATGGATACTTTGGACAAAGTTTAGCAGGGAGCTCCTCCCATGAGTGATGAGCTTCAATTTCCGGCTGTTTCCCAGCCCTCAGAGGGGCTGGGTGTGCCTGGATCTAATCCTGGTCCCAGATTTAATCACTGGTTTATGTCTGAAGGGTTGTTCAGGTGTCAGGGAACCTTTGTACAACGCCGTCCCCCAGGATTAAGGATGACAACCCAAATCCTCCCTATGAACAGCAAGGAATGATTTATTTAAATGGATGCTGAGAATGATGAGACTGAAAAGACTTTAATCAGAATTCTTTACTACACAGTATAGAGAGTTACAGCTGCTATAGAGTGCACTATTAAATCAATCATTTCAAAGCCAGCTTAATTATTTATTATTATTAATTATGATGGGTTTAATTGGAGATTGGTCACTAAAAGCAGGGGGCAGCCCCTGTTTCCTCCATCCCTCACTGATAACACAGGGTCCTGCTACAAAACAAAAAAATGAAACAGCAAAACCAGATTATTCCACAAGCACCCTAATGAACAGTCCTGCTGGGAATTCAGTGTAGGGAGCACCTGTTTTCCACCACCTCCTTTAAGGATCAGCTCGTGCTTGAGGTTTCCCATTGGTCTATTGAGCATCTCTGTTCATCTTCCCCAGAAATTAACCCCTAGGAAAATTAAAAGCATGAAATAAAAAATCTTGTTCAATATTTTAAGCGAGTGGTGCCAGTCTGAGATCTGGAAAAATGATGGGTTTAAATAAACACTCCTTTATAGAGTATGGACTATTTAAATAGGGGAGAGAAGAGATGAAGCAGTTTTATACACCCAGGGTCAAGTAAAGTTCTCCAACAGATTACTTGACTAATTAAATGATATTCACAATGTGTTTTAATTAAAGTTACACATCAGCAAACCCACAGGGCCTTGTAGGTTGGTGACTGTTCCCAGCTTCCCACTGCAACACCAAAAAATGAGTTGGACACCAACATTTCCCACTGCCCCCCTTGTCCTCAGGGGACACAGCCCAAAGTTTGCAGAGAGCAGTGAAACAAACCCTTATTCCTGGGGTGAAGGGTTCCCATTCCCAGAGCAGCAGGAGGGGGCACAGAGCCCCAGGGGCGATTTGGGGTGTCCCCAGCCCAAAAGGAGCAGCCCAGGAAGGGCAAAGCCGTGACCAGAGCTCTTCCCTCCAGCTGGGGCCGAGCATTAAGAGGGTGCCGTGGCGATTAATGAGCTGTACAAATGATTGGCTTGGGAGGCTCCTGAGGGGAGAGGGCAGAGCCACAGAGCCCATAAACCCCGGCCTCAGCAGGGAGGGGCAAAATGAGAGCCACGAGTGCCCCGAGAGTGCGGGGAGGGCAGGAGCTGCCCCGGCGGAGCATCCTCCCTGTGTGTGAGTCCCTCCCTCCTGAGCATCCTCCCTGTGCGAGTCCCTCCCTCCTGAGCATCCTCCCCGTGTGTGAGTCCCTCCCTCCTGAGCATCCTCCCTGTGCGAGGGTCCCTCCCCCCTGAGCATCCTCCCGGTGAAGTCCCTCCCTCCTGAGCATCCCGCCCCGAGCAGCGCTCCTGTGGCACTGCCCCGCAGCCCGTGCCTGGCAGCTGGAGTTATTGCTTCTACACACACAAAATAGATGTTAAAAAAATGTATATATTTCATATATACATATACAATATCATATCATATCATATATCATATCATATCACATTATATCATATTATATTATTACATTATATAATATAATTACAGAATATATAATTATATATTTTTATATATATATATATATGTATAATGTGCATAGCCATAGTACATAATAATAAATACAAATATATATCATAATAAACAATAAATATACAAATATAGAAATAAATATAAATATACATACACGAATAAAAATACAATTATATTTTTATAAATAAATAAAAATATTATTATATTTTTATATATGATATATAAATAGATATTCGTAACATATAAATATATATTATATTATATTATGATATATTAATATATAAATATATATTTTATATATTATATATAATACTATATTAAAATATATTACATTATCTATATAAAATATTATATTTTTATATGTTATATAAAATAATATATAAATATGTGTTTATAGTATTTATAATATTTATAATATATCTACAACATATATAACATACAATATATTACACTTATTAATAAATATGTATTATATTTATTAATAAATACATTATACATTATACAATACATAAAGTAATAATAATATATAATACTTAATAATATATATTTATTGTTAATAATATACTTATATGCATTATATATAATAAATGTATATTTATAATATATTATATATAAAACTTTTATTTTTATATATTATACATAATAATAATATATAAATATATAATATATTAGAAAAATATATTTTTATTCATTTATAAAAATCAAATTGTATTTTAATTCATATATGTAGATGCATATCTATATTTATTTATATATTTCTATATTTATTGTTTATTATGGTATACATATTTGTATTCATTATTATATCTTTATACATAATATATTTAATATATATTATATTATGTAATTACATAAATATATAAAATATATATTTATGTATTATTATTATATACTATATAAAATATAATTATATTTTTATAAATGAATAAAAATATAATTATATTTCTATATGTTATAATATATATTATTATATTATATTATATTATGTTATATTATGTTATATTATGTTATGTTATGTTATGTTATTATTATATATAAAAATAAATATAGAATATAGAATATACAAGTATATCTCATATATATTATATATGATTATATATGATAAAATAAATATTTTATATATGTCCTATATATAATTATTATAATGTATGTTATATATAATATTAAATTATATATTATTAGTATACATAAGATATATTGTAACAGAGAATATAGAATTACATTTATTCTATCATATAACAGATAAATATATATTTATAATATATAAAAATATAATTATTTTTTCATTCATTTATGAAAATATAATTACATTATTATATAAAAGTAATTATATAATAACATGAATATATATTTATAATATATAAAAGTTATGTTTTCATTATTAAAATAAAATTGTATTTTTATTCATATATGTAGGCATATATTTATATTTATTTATATATTTATATATTTATTGTTTATTATTATATAGTATATATTTATAATATATATTATGTATTACATTATATATATTATATAGATATATAATATATATTTATATATTATGATATAATCTATAAAATATAATTATATTTTATAAATTGGTAAAATTATAATTTTATATATGATAGCTATATTTATTATATTATATATGATAATAAATATAGAATATGTAATATACAAGTATATCTTTAAACTATATATTATATAATATATATTATATATATATTTTGTTATATATAATATATATTATATATTATATTATATATATAAAATAAAATGTTATTTTATATATGTACTATATATTATTATAATGTATATTATATGTATTATAGTATTAAATTATCTATTCGTACTATACATAAGCTATTATTACATATAATAATATAGATAATATACAAGTGTGTATCATTTGTCCAGAAGGTTGGATTTAAACCCTGTCCCGATGGAGACAGGACACAACACCCAGACCCACCGGAAACTTCTCCAACTGCTCTGAAGTTCTGCTTCCCTGCTCTCGGAGAGCTCTCGGATTAAGAATGTAACACACCTGCATTTCAGAGCCTTCCTCCTTTCCCTGTGGATTCAATACAGCTGGGGGCAATTTTCAGGCACCCCGTGCTCTGCCTGGGCTCTTTGGGTGGGTGACCTTTCTTCAAAGCTTCAATAAATCTAAAAATCCTACACAACACTGCAGCATGAGTGGCTGCAGTACAGGAACCCCTTTTCCTCCCTTCAAAAGTTGCTCCCAGCTCCAGTGGGACACGAAGGGTTACATCTCCCTGGTGAGGAGATAACAGTGTCCTCCACGACAAGGATTTAAAGCTTTGTTGCATAAAAAATACAGACATTTGACAGAAAATAAACCTTTCTTTCCAGCTGGTTCTGGATCTACAAAATACATGTGTACACTGCTACATAAAGTGCTCCTGCAGTGCAGATCTTACCTAAGGTTTGGGAGGAGAAAAGAGCAGCTCTCAACTTGTCTGTGAAGTGGTCACGTTCTCCTCCTCTTCATGAGGAACTTCCAATGCCAAATTTATCCTCCTGGGAGAGGTGGAGGTGAGACTGTGGTCAAACCTCCCGTTCCTGCTGTAATAAACGGTGGGGGGCAGCCAATTTGTATGGAAATGAAGGGTGTGAGTCACAAACAGGGACATTACCAGGGACAGAACGGTGTCACTCCAGTCTCACTCCCTCCAGCACATGCCTGAAGGTCATCCAGCCTCTGGTAATCCCCTCTCCCCGTATCCCATGGCATTTCTCCCGGAATTCCCTTCACCACATCCCTCATGGCCTCATTCCCAATGCCCATCATTAACTCTGCTGTTGGCACAAACTCCTCTTGTCACAAAGTCCCCGTGGTTTTGCACAAAGCTTAGAAAAAGTTACACTTTTCCAGTGGAGTGGCAACCACCCTCAATTCCTGCTTTCCAAACATTTGTAAGGCAGGAAAAACATCACGGAGTCAGCCAAGCTCTCAGATGAAACAAAGATCTTAAAATCCAGGGAAAGCTCATGGTGCACTGCAGAGCTCTGGCAAGAGCAGGAAATGCTGCACTAGGAGAAAATCCTGCACCAGCAGCACAGTCCGTGTGGAAAACAACTCCCTGGGAATTCCCATGAGGATTCTGCGAAGGCTTGAGGGAAGCCTGGAATTCTGCAGATGTTTAGGAGCTTAAAATTCTTCCCTCTTAACAACCCACCCTCTCTCCCATGTTATTCCTCACTTTCTCTGCCCTGGGCCAGTCCTGGCAGCACAGACTTGGAAGTGAAAATCTCTTACCTTTTGCAGCCAAACCTGTTTAAAAACACACCATAAACCCAAGTGTTTCCTTTTTCCCACCCCAACAATCAGCAAAACCAGGTGAGTTTTGAAACAAATTGAATTTTATTCTTTGCAAATGTCTGCAAGCCACAAGATTTGTCAGAAAAGTTGTCCCAAAAGGCAGAGAGGAAGAGTTAAAGCAGAGACTGGGCTACCCCTGGAGCAGTTTACAGAGCAATTAAAGGTGACTAAGAGAGGAACAAATGAACTGCAGCACATCCAAAAAAGAGCATTAATAAAAAACAAATGAGTATCGGAAATGTTTCAGGCCCAGTGTGCAAGTGGTTCTACCTATTTGTCAGAATGAAACTAAAATAAATGAGACCTTGCAATGTTACAGGCTCGGGCTGGGGGTGTTGGTGGTGCCGCAGTGATGGCTTGAAAATGAGCCATAAATCCCGTGATCCCTCAGTCCTGCCCCTGCAGGACACCCCCGTTCCCACAGGATGCCCGTTTGTCCCTCAGCCCCGACCCCATTCCCACGTCCCAGGGATGGTGGTGGGAGAGAGGAGAAAAATGATCCCAGCAAGCCCGTCAGATTAATTAATTCCTGCATGAAGCTAATCAGCCAATGAATGGGGTAAATGTAGTAAATATTCATACAATCTGATTTCCTTTGATTAGCTCTCATGAGCAGTTGCTGTCCGTGTTTTTCCATACTGATGTTCCACATTTTCCACAATTCCAACCAACAGTTTTCTCTTCAAAATAGAGAAAAGCATGGAAAATATGAACCAATGTATGGAACCATCCCCAAGTGCCCACCCTGGAGTGCTGTACCCTCTGATCCCTCCCAGGGATCCCTCTAAGGACTGGATTCACCACCACAGGATTCATCAGCAACCCACACTCTCAACCTGGAAAGCGTCGTGGACTTGGACATGGCAAACACTGCACAGGGTAAGCACATGGAACAGCATCATCAACAATAATTTAATCAGTGTTAATTTACTCCTGACTTACTTCGATTATATTAGCTTACATTTGACTATATACACGAAACACCAAAAATACGCCTATTCTGGATTCAAACATTGCCATTTTTTAGTTGGCAATCCAAAGGACTCAGCCAAAACCCCAAAGAACTGAACCCTTAAGAAGTTCAGTGACAGCTGAGAAAATCCTTTTGAAATTCTCCTTCCCCACCCCTCAGTGAATGCTCAGCACCCTCCAACTTCTTGCCACCACCAAGCCCCACTGAAGGTCACAGGAACAACAGATACGATGGATTTTGAGGGGAAAAGTAACAAAATAACCCAAATGTGCAGCCCAGATGTGTTGTGTGTGCAGGGGTAAGGGAAAGCCAGGCCTGGTTCCAGTGGATTTCCAAACACAGAGGATTCAGAGCCTCCCTCTCACACCAGTGCTTGGCTTTCGAAGCTTATAATGAACCATCATCTACATCCAGAATGTTTTCTGGATGCAAATGAGCCATCACTCACCCTCTGTGTGCTCAGAGCCACATCCCAAGTATTGCTTTTCCCAGTTCACTGCCAAGTCAGGGCGCTGCAGATGGAATTGAGCACGGAATTAAAGATGTCTAAGGAGAACAAAAGCAGCACCGAGGTAGAAAGCTTCAAAGAACTAAACCTGAGTTACACAATCGTTAATCTCTACATACCTGGCATGACAAACACCCCACAGCATCCTGCATGCAGCAAGTCCATGGTTTTGGGTGTTTTTCCAGCTGCAGGTACCACACTACCATGGGAATCAGCTCCTGGTGTGCCAGGCTGGGCCTTGGCCCTCAACTGAAGGGATCTGTCCTTGCAACACCTGCCTGGAGCCCGACAGAGAACAAGCAACCAGTGGCTCATGTCTTAAACTTAACTAGTTTTGCATCACTGTGAAGAAATAAAGAGTGGATGATAAAAGCTTCACCAGAAAAACAAGTGTTTATGTGCACAAACAGTGAAAAAAATCTCCATTTCCATCACCAAAGTGCATTCTGAGAGGAAAAAACCAAGAAATCAGTGGCAAAAGCTGCCCCAGTTTGGCACCCAATTTGTGGACACACAGACCGCCCTGCAGACAAAATAAAAACCAAACCAAAACAAAAATCTACCAAGAAACAACCTCCCCACAGAAAAGCAGTGCCTTATTTCTGTTTTATTTAGAAACTTTTGCTCTTTGCAAGGTGATAATGGGAAATTTTACTTTATGATCTGAAAGTTAAAACAAAAAATAATTGAAGAGATTTTTCCTTCTCCTTGTCACAACAAGTACTACTTAAAAATCACCTCAGTGGGGTGTTTTAGAGTCCTTCCCAAACCCCTGGACACCCACACTGGTAAATTAACCAGGAATAATTTGGGGAAGTAATTGAAGCACAAGGAACAGAACATGACAATGCTGTTTACCTTCTGGGACTGACCTGTGCACTTCTTATAAACAGTTTAAAACTTAAGACTTCTAAAGTCAAGTGGACTAAACAGATGAGACAACTTGTAAGGAACAGACACTTCCCAGGGGTTCCATCCTGGGAGGCAGCTGCAATTCCAGCTTTTGCCCATTCCAGCATTGCCTCCAGCAGTCAGAAACTCTCAGGCTGCTTCTCTCTTCCATGAGTATTCAGCAGAGAGCTGAGAAACAGCACAAGCAGCAAACCTGAAGGACTTCACAGAGTTAGAAACAGGGATTCTCAGCAAACCACTTGTAAGTGTATTATGACAAACTCTCCACAGCAGGAAACTGCTATCTACCACCCCGGGAATATTGCATAAATCAGACTCTGCTTATTGTGATCTTAGCTTGATTTTAGTTTCCATCCCCTCCCTTCACTGCAAGTGGGAATTACACAAGGGTGGACAAAGTCCAGTCTGAAGCGTGTCCATGTGGATCAGCGATTTCCTGGTGTCCCGTGCGGACCTTCCTTCCCGGCGTCTGCTGGCAGCCCCTCTCCAGGAGCAGTGCGGAGCTCCCGAGGGAACAGCACACGGACGCGCAGCGCTCCCGGCGCCGTGAGCCTGCGGTGCCCCGGGGACGGGAGCGTGGGTCCAGGGCCGAGGAAGCGAGCGCGGAAGCGGGGCTGAGCCGGGCACCGGGGCGGCTCACAGGCACAGCAGCGGCGAGCGGCCGCGCTCCGAGTCCTCCTCGCCGTCCCCCTCGGGAATGCGCGGCAGCAGCGCCGAGCGCGTCAGCCCCCAGAACTTGGGGGGCGACAGCTCCTTCCTGGTGGCCGTGAACTTCCAGCCCATGTGGCTCCCGCAGATCCTGCACTGGGCGATGGTCCAGGCGTACCTGCCGCGGGCACAGCGAAGGCTCGGTGACAACGGGGAAGGAAACGGCCTTTGGAAAATGCTTCGGTGGGTAACAATCCCAAACTGGGTTTGGGCAACAACCCCCTAGCTGGGTTTGGGCAACAACCCCCAGCTGGGTTTGGGCAACAATCCCAAACTGGGTTTGGGTAACAACCCCCAAACTGGGTTTGGGTAACAATCCCAAACTGGGTTTGGGCAACAATCCCAAACTGGGTTTGGGCAACAACCCCCTAACTGGGTTTGGGCAACAATCCCCAGCTGGATTTGGGCAACAACCCCCAACTGGGTTTGGGTAACAACCCCCAAGCTGGGTTTGGGTAACAACCCCCTAACTGGGTTTGGGCAACAACCCCCTAACTGGGTTTGGGTAACAACCCCCAGCTGGATTTGGGTAACAACCCCCAGCTGGATTTGGGTAACAATCCCCAGCTGGGTTTGCAAAGAATGCTCAGGAAGCCAGTGCCCAAGGTCCCATCTAAAACCCTGCAGACCTTAAAAAAAATAAAGAAAAAAACCCCACAAACATCCCACCCCCAAAGCCCTCTCTTCCCTCTTCCAAGAGAGGAAGCACCAAAGATTTTCATTGCCCCAGGTTTCAGCAGTGATGAAATGCTGAGAGCCCTAAAGAGAGGTCAGAAAACTTCTCAGAGTGAGTGACTTAATGGGAATAAAAGTGATTTTTGCCCTGCTGCCCACAACAGGGACTGCTGCGCTTCCTGCAGCAGCAGAGCTCTTCTCCAACAGTTTTATGAGGTAGAACATGAATATTTCAAAGCCCTCACAGAAGAGCTGAGAAAACAAAAAAGGACGAGAAATATTAACTCCAGATATTAAAAGTCCCAAATTTTCTTCAGGGAGTGTTAAAATGTGTGACAGAAATGCCAGGCATCCTCCAAGTCATTGCTCAGTTCTATGTGATATTCTGGGAAAAAAATCCTGGATGCAAGACCTGTTATTATTAGGCAAACTTTTACATCTTAACACTTAATTCTGTTAATTAATTAATCTCTTACTGTCTCAGAAAGACAGACTATTATTAATTATTTATTATTAAAATAAAATCAAAGATAAGCAGATCAATACAAATGTCAGTAATTTTTAATTTCATGTAACATTTATTCTGTTTTTAGATATGGAAATGTATTTCAGTAGACTAAATGCATTTATATATTCTGGTTTGCATTTGCACTTAAGCTGCGCAAAAACAATTATTTCAGTTGTACCTCAAACAAAACTACACACAAAGAAACTCCCAGACCACTTTGTTTAAACAGTATAGATTCTAGACTATGTATTAAAATCTTAATATTTCCCCATTCAAAACATATTAAAGATAAAATCTGCAGTATTTTATGTGATTTGTCCATTTTATCCTGTATTTTGAATAAGCCTAAATTTACTTCCTTATTTTTTATATGAGCAAAATGATGACAATGTGCCTAAAAAATTCAGTATTCACTATTCCACCTTCCCAGAAATACCCAAATTGGGTAATTTCCTAATAAAATGCTGCTGCTCTTACCCAGGGAACCAGCTGTGCTCTGTTGAGGGCCGACCACTGAGACTCAGGTTGCAGGCTTTATACACAGTGAGGGTTTCATGGATGTATCCATGGGGATTCACATAGGCTGCCATGGGCCCACACAAGGATAAGCTACAACACACAAGGAATTTTGTCAGAGAGCAAGGAAAAGTAAAAAAAAAATACCCCAAAGGGTGGCAAATGTAAAGAGGAAAAACTGGCAGCTAAGTTTAAAATAATTCTCCAGAGCAAAAAAACTGCTTTTCATAGGGAAAAAAAAGTACCTTGAATTGTATTATTAAAACTTCAAAGCAAATAGATGCTAATTTAAAATATCACTGGTCAAATTTCCTTGGAATTGCAGGAAAGTACACAATGGACTCATCCTGTGTGTTATGTTAAACAGCAACTCTCAAGAGAAGCGAGGAAAATGTAACTTTAAAAGTAAGCAAAAATGTTCATTTATTGCAGCAACTTCTCAGCACCTTCTGCTAAAAGGTTCATCATATTGACAGGGCAGGAATTGTGGTGTCTGCAATCCATTATTTGATTAGAAGATAAGAAATGGCTTTTAATTACCCCATCAGCTCCTTATCACACTGATAAAGAAAAAACTGTGGGGAGTCTTTGTTAACCCAAACCGTCTTTTAACCTTCCCATTATCAGAGGGGCTGGGCTGACAGGAGTTAATCAAGATTAAGAACAGTGACAAGGCTGACAGAAGCAGCAATTATTTGGGAAATGTGATCATTGTTAAACATGGGAGATATTGTATAGGGCAAACAGAGAATGGGGCCAGCCTGCAGTTATCAGGAGTTAAATTCTTAAAAGAAAAAAGGGATCCCAACATTTAATGACATAAATGGGAACCATCCCTGCATGCCAGCATCGTGGGAGCCTGCTTACACCTCCTAATTAGTGCATTTTCATCTGCTCTTCAGGCCTGTTGACACATAAATGAAGTGCTGAGAATTAAAATTTTGCATCTCAAACTTTATTCAGAAATACCAGGATGAAAAAGTCTTCATGTGGCACATTTATATTTCAAATTGCTCAGTGCAAGGTGCTGGGGGTGTGGCACAACACCAACTTCTGTTACAATATACCTGGAAATGCTGAGATTTCCTAACTTTTTATTAAAAAAGCTCAAATATAAACTCCCTATAAATATTTACTTAAATTTCATTGGAGCTGTGGCAAACACAGCAGTTTTAAGACATAACCCAGCTTAATCTGCTTTGCTGTGCCTGTGTTTCTGACCAAGCACCTGCCCAAGATGAAGAGTAATAAACTCACCTGAATATTTCATTCTTGGTAGTTATTTCTGTGTCTTGGCATTGCTTACAACAGAGAGAAGTACACTGGGAAAGAGAAACACAGAGGATAATTTCATTAATTTCCAGATGCTTGTCAGCAGTGGGAAATAATAAAAATGTCTCTCCCTTCCCCTCAGAACAGACTTTGGACCAACTGTTTTGTTTATCTGAGCAACACTTATGTAGGATATTTTTCTAAGCATTTTACTTATTTAAAAACATTAATTATTCTCTAAAAGACGTAACAATTTTCATATACTCCCCTCCCCAAAAGATCCACACACAGAGAATTGCATCTGACTCCACAAAGATAATAAATGAGCCAACCTTTTAACGTCTCTAAAGGCTAATTTAGAAAAAACAACCTTTGCTCTTCTGCAATACAGCACAGAAAAGGCAGATTAGATAAATGCAATCATTAAGTCTTTCTTAAATTTGAGGGTACTGTAGATCAATGGGTTTAATTTCCTCACAAAAATAGGTAAAACACATTGATCTCTCTCCTGGAGATTATAACAGATTAATCCATCTTCTACAATTTCTACAAAGTAGAACTGAACAATTCATCACTGACACTGCCCAGAGAAGAAGCATTTAAATCAGCTCAGCAGAACACTCCCATTAATTTTCAGGACGTGCATTACTTGTACTTCTTTTTAAGGGTAATGCCTATGAAATTACCCCCAAAATGACCCACAGTGTTTTGGAATAAAGTGCTGCACCCAGGGACAGCATCTTCACCTGTGCTGTTATAACCTGGAGTCTGTGCTTCTGAGCCCCCCCGAGCTGTGGCTGCTGCACTCTGCTGCACCACACACTCAAATCACTCTTTCCTCTCTCCCCTTCTCCCTTCAGAGGTTGTTGCTGCACTTCAGCTCCTCCTGCTCCTTCCCTGGAGGTGCCTCCGGTCCTGCCCCACTCTCTGCTCACTGCAGATGAGGAAGGACAAGGGCTCCACCCCACAGATAATCTTCATCCTTCTCCTGCCAGGGACCTTCCCCACCTCTTTTGCACCACCTCACTCAGATTGCAATCCAGTGCTCGCACAGCACTCTGAGAGGCCAACCCAGCCACTGCTTCATTCCATGGCTCCACTTCCAAACCCATCCAATGCCTGCAATCAGCACTCCCGAGAGGAATTCACGGTGCTGCACCTGGAGTCAGGCACATTCCTTAAAATAAGCGTTGTTAACTGGGTTACCAACAGGGAGAGCTGATAAAAGTACAATAGGATTCACTGGTACCAGAGACAAGGGAACATGGATCAGCTCCCAGGATCAGTTTTATCACTGGAAATTACATTCTGAACGAGCCAGGGCATCCTAAAGAACTCTGGCTAAAAAAGACTGGGTTGGGCCAAAATATTGCTAAATAAACTAAAATAATGCACTCACCATTCTGACACTAATGCAGAGCAGTTAAACACATTTACAGACCCAAATGTCACGTGTTGATGAAGAAAACACCTTTTGGGTATAACCTAGAAAGCAGCTTTAACTTGAATTTATGAGGGTAATTTCCTGTCTCTCTGGAATTTATAGAAAATATATAATTACGGAGTATGAACAGTTCTCAGCAGCACCTGAGTATCAGGGTATTTTCAGAGTTTCAACTCAGCAAAGACAAGTGAAATTTAGGCTGATTGCAGCCTCAGGCAAAAACCTGCCAATTTTCTCTCAGAATTTGGAAAAGGTGTTTTCTGTCTCCTTTCTTTAAATGTCTGGTGCATGAACTTTGGGAAGAGGATCACTATTAAAATTATATTCTGGTTCACTTTTCCCCAGAAACAGGCAAGAATTTAATGACAGTGCTTTTTAGGCAAACAGGCAAAATTCCTGCTGCTCTGTATCCATTAGACAAACACAGAATGGTTATTTAGAAAACATAAATTAGTATAAAAAACTGTACTAGACAAAAATAGAACATTTAGAACATTACAAGGCCACGGCAATGGAAAGAAGGGAAGGGAAACAAGTTTTTGATCCTCTTAACATGGAATTGCCTAACAAGTCTTATTTCAAAAACCCCTTTTTAGTCCAATTTTTAGATTTGTGCTCAAGACTACAAAGATTTTGCTACAAAACCCACAAATTTCCATGGCAAAAAGACACTTGATCGTGGTGTCAGGATGGGGCTATGATGGTTGTTAGCAACACTGCACTTCTAGCACCATCTCTTGGCTAAAAAAGTGCTGTGCCACACTAAAATATTTCTAGCAAAAGCAAATCTTATTATAAATATTGTATGTTCCTTGCTTGCTGCCAAACACAATCCAGCACTGAGACATCATTTTCCCTCCGAGCAAACTTCTGAAGAAATAACAGAACACCCAAATTCACCCTCTAGGAGGATTAGCTGGAAATTCCATACATTTCTGTAAGACATTCTAACAGTCGCTCCTGTATTATTTTTTTTGGCAATTCAATGGTAAATAAAGAAAAACCACTCACTTTGTTCATGATATCTAACTCGCAGCGGAGCCTCTGCACAGCACTGCCTATTTTGAGCAACTGGATACGTAAAGCATCATCAATGGGCAGGCAGGCAGCAACTCTGTAAGAAAAATCTAGAAATGAGAAAGCAGCAGGTCTGTTAGAATTAACAGAGAAATAAATAAAACCAACTGTTTCTATTTACTGTACAACAGGTAATTATCTAAGCTGGGTTTTCTTAGGAAATTTAAAAAAATAATAAAAAATGTGAGCTCGTAAAACCTCGTACCTATTGGGTTCGATGGAAGAGATTCATCTTTAAGGTTTTCATCCCACTCGTGGAGCTGCCTCTTGACTCTTTCCATCAAGGTTTCCTTTTGTTAGAAGAAAAGCCTAATTTAAGTACATAGGTATTGCTGTTTTCTTAGGAAAAAAAACAAAAGGGAAGCAAAATGTAGAGTAAGCTCTTCTCCCTGAGTGGTCAGTAGCCTTTAATTAAAGAATAACTAAAGAATCACTTTGTACCTACGTATTTTAACAGTTTTTGCTCTGACACAACACAGAAGGAACCAGAATCGCTGCTATCCCTCCCAGACATTTGTTCCAGCACCAGAGAACAACCACACAGAGGGGGAAGCCCTTCCTGATCTTTTCACACTACACTGAATATAAAATGCTTTAAAATGGAAATTATGAGCCAACAAAATCAAAGCTTTTACATTATCCAACACTTAGATATTACAACCACAAAACTCACTGCAGGTTATTTGATTTAAGGGTGAACTTACAGCGTCATAGAGAGAGTAGAGCCAGGGGGGCCAAGATGTCAAACTTGCACAGTGGAACTTCCTCTGAAACCAAACCCACAAATATTTATTCTTCAACATTAGCAGCGTTTAGGGAGTTGGTTTTTTTTTTTAACAAATAAAACAGGGGAGACAGACCTGAATATTTAAAGATACAAGAAATTATCCCCATCAGGAGCAGCACTTCACTGGGAAGCTTCCAAACCCATTTTCAGATGCACTGAGAGCTAAGCCTTCTGAACAGGACAATACATGAATTTTGTCACAAAACCTGTCTCTGCACTAGAGGTATTTCTGATGTTTGGTAATAAAAAATTATGTCTTTCAAAAGGGTACCTATCTGAAATGGAGACAGTTCAAACTTTAAGTGCTATTAACAGGGCATCTGTTCCTAAGTCTCCACCAGCTGTCCCTGGAACCACCAAATTTCCACCAGCGTAATGTCATTTGCTTAATTAACCAATTCTCTCCAGTGATTTCTGAACACAGAAATTTAGAGGTTTAGTTAATAGAAGTCTAAAAAGCAGCACACAACATGACTGCATTGCTTTCCAAAACAGGATCTCATATTGCACTGTAAGTATGTACAAATTCAATTTTCATCTCCCCCTTGAGGGCAACTCTCCTCACTTACAAATTACCCCAGCAGAGAGATGGAGGTGAGCAGGACAATGACCCTGCTCTGGATCTGCATCCCAGGTTCTTCCTACAGTGGCTTCAGTTCAGCTTCACCTGACAGAATCAGCCTTGGAAAGGGATTCCCACCCCCACAGCCCAGTGTTTCTGGGCTCACAGGAACCTGGTCAGGAACTCTGAGAATCAAGAGCTCTTTGTTATCAACAGATTCTATTTTTGTGGGGGTTTTTTTGTTTGTTTTTGGTTTGTTTTTGAGGGTACAAGAGTTCAAAACCATTGAAGAAAAAAGCAAATCCAAACACGAGGAGAGTCACCAGGATTCTGTATTAATTTCTGGAGGTAGTTCCAAAGATCTCTACAGAGACAGAAGATTTCAAGGTATCTTCTCTGTGCCAATGACCAAAACAGTGGAATAAATAATAAATACAGATATAAATACAGGTTTCCCAGAGAGGTTGTGGACTCCCCATCCCTGGACGTGCCCCAGGCCAGGGTGGATGGGGCCTGGAGCAACCTGGGATAGTGGGAATGGTCCCTGTCCATGGAACGGATGGGCTTTGAGGACCTTCCCAACCCAAACCACTGTGTGATTCCACGAAAAGCACAAGGTTGGGATCTGCCTTCCCAGCTGTGCCTCCTCCTCTACAGATGCAATGTGATACTGATTTTCTCAAGATGCCACCAGAAATTAAACCAAAACAACCAAACCCACAGAGTAACTTCTCACCTTTTGGTACTTCTGCCACCACTGCCGAATGGCTCTGTCCTGCCAGGAAGTGGGTTTGGAAGAGGGAATCACATGGCACCTGCTGAGGGACTGCAGCTGCACTGCTGCCATGGTGGGAGGCAGCACACGCTCAGGGAGGATTTGTACTTTAGCCTGTTGGATTCTGAGAAAGGAAACAAAAACATGAGGTGTACACATTTTTTTAAATTTTTTTTTTTTTTTTAATGCCTGCATTTAAAAAAACGGATTGTACAGCTTATGGGAACACAGGCTGGTGCAAGGAATTAATCACTCCACAGTACCAGAGAATTTAAACAACGACCCATTTCATCAGAACTTCTTTTTATTTTGGAGCACTACAGGGCTGTTGGGACAGTGGTGGACACAAATACAGACAGACTGGCAGTGGCAACACAGCAGCACGTTCCACAACCTCAGCACTATAGATTTAGGTTTTTGTCTCCTCAAGTTACTTTTGGTATAAACAGTCAGCTCTTCCATCTCAGTGCCTCAGTTTAGCTGAAATGCACTTTGCCATCTTCAAACCACAAAAGCTTCTGTGCTCAGCTAGAGGTCAGAATCAGCAGAAATAGGATACAGACTCTGATCGGATTTTAATATCCCAGCAACAAAGGTCACCTCTTCCACAAAGACCTCAGCATATGTTATGTGGCTACTAAGAATGCTGGCCAGCAGGAAAGACTTCATATTTTATCAGGATTATGCAGCAGAAATCCTGAAATACTGAGGTGTGTGTCACTACAGATTTCCAGTTTTCCTACAGGGACAGCACTGAACTGGTCACTTTAATAATTGTAAAATGATGTTGTGCCACAAGCACTTAGGAATCAGAAACACCACAAATTATGGAAATGTTCTTCTTGCTAAGGAGCTCTGGACACTGAATTCTCAGTAACAAAGCTGCTGTTCCTGCAGTTGTCCAAGTACTGCCACCGTGTGCCCAAGCAGGCGTTTTCCTAAGCTGTAACATTTGCAGTCTGTTCTTTGTAACCAAACGTTAGAGGGCAAACAGCACAGGGATTCTTCATTTCTTCAGCTGCAGGTCACAAAACCACAGAAATGCTGCTCCCAGGCCTCTTTCTAAAGCAATGCCACCATGCTGAAGTGCAGGATGCAGTGAGTAGCTCTAGATTTACAGGTTTGGAATAATACTTTACAAGCCTTGCAGAAAAGATTACAGAACCTCTAGCAATTGTGCTAAGAATTGTCACATGCTCCCAGATCAGTGCTGGAGCCTGGATCTCTGGCCAGTGACACTGCCATGGTGCAGGGCACGATGCCAAGAACCCAAAAATGAGGGAAGACTCAGCATATTCTTACTGGATGTTCAGGATCTTGATCACTTTTAGAAATGGAAAAACGCATTAATTACATAATATGCAAAAACCAGTCAGAAGAGCCTCTAAGTATCACAGCTATCACACTGGAACATGGAAAAACCTGGAAAATAAGAGAATACTCCTAATCAAAGTTGACTTGAGTATAGAATTAACTGCATAATTTTCTTACCCATCTGACTGTGTTCTTATTTCAAGCACCTTGAACCTCTGTCTTCCTATTGCTTTCACCTTGACTGTTTCAACTCCATATTCCTGCTCTTCTCTGTAGGCATAGATTTCTGCTGTCGTTCCAAACTGTGCTTCCCTCTCATGTGCATTACTGAAAGTAACAGAATTAAAGATGAGTTAAATGAATTACCCCCCCTTCAAACAGCACTGCTCATTCAGACTCCAGTCTGTCTGCACTGAGTGTGCATGACTGGTCTGACCAAAAGAGTAATTTTGGTAAAATACCTGCAACAAATCACAATCATTATTTTTGCATTATAAAGCAACTTCTATTGTTTGGGTTGGTTGGGGTTTTTTGCCAGGTGACTGCTTTATTTTAGAGTCTAGAGGTGACATTCTGGGAGCACAGGGATCACCAGTGTGTCAGCATTTCAAGTGCAGACACTCAAAGTACCAACACTCTTTAGACTGACTTTATAACAGGAACTGTTCCCACCTCCCACACAATTAATCCATAGTAAACTGCGGGGGGAAGAGGGAGGAACATTCCCAACTTCTTCTGGCACCCATCAGCCTTTCTCTTTTCCACTTTTCTATCACCTCCTGTCTCTCAGCTCTACTGTGCAACACTTGCCAGTGCTTGTTAATTCACACACAAAACAAGCAACAATACAGTTCTCAAAACAACAATGTGACTTTTACATTTCAGGTCAAGGCTTATTCTTTAACAAGATGGAACAAACAGTTACTGAAACGAAGAGGATGCTCAAACAAGGAAGCAGATCAGCACTTGCTGTTTCTGCACACAAACGTGATGCTGTCAAGCACCTACATTGCCATTCCATATTGAAAGGCAATTTTTGTTAAACAATTTCAACTTGTTGTTGAGCACAGAACTGATGCACCCATCTGCTTTCGCTTTAGTATCCACAGAAACTGCGCTAAAAACATGCTGCATAGAAAACATCCCCCCGTGGGTTTTACCTGTATGCAAGGACAGCAAAGGTTCTGTCTTTCTGAATTAAATTCCGCACCATGCTAACCTCTTGGGGGCGGAAGAGCTGCAGCGGCAGCGTCTGGCCGGGGATCAGCATCACCATCACCCGGGGCAGCACGGGGATCACCTGGCAGCTGTCATCATCGTGCACGGTCCTGCCGTGGAACTCCTCCATGTCCGAGCCCAGGTACTGCCAACAGCAAGGGAGGGACGCTCAGGGAACGGGCTGGGCGCCCAGCAAGGACAGGGACACCACGGTGAGCACAGGGACGGAGCTGCTCTGCCGCGAGGAAAGGCTGCGAGAGCTGGGATTGCTCAGCCTGGAGAAGGAAGGCTCCAGGGTGACCTCACTGTGGCCTTCCAGTGCCTGCAGGAGCTACAGGAAAGATGGACAGAGACTGTTCCCAAGGGATGGAGGGACAGGACACAGGGGATGGCTTCCCACTGCCAGAGGGCAGGGATGGATGGGATATTGAGAAGGAATCATTCCCTGTGAGAGGGGTGAGGCCCTGGCTGTGGCTGCCCCTGGATCCCTGGAAGTGTCCCAGGCCAGGCTGGAGCACCCCAGGACAGTGGAAGGTGTCCCTGCCCAGGGGGTGCAACTGGATGGGCTTTAAGTCCCTCCCAACCCAAACCACTTCATGACCTTATCACTCTGTGAAAACAAAATTAAGTTTGTGACTTATAAGAACATCACAATAAAACTATACAAACCCCATTAAAATCCCTTCAAGATACATTTAATGGACAATATATAAAAAACATACCACGTGTGATGTGGGCAAACTGGTATCAAAATTAATGATGTTTGGCTTCTCAGCTTCTTTACTATCTTGGTCTTCCACTTCCATTTCATTGTCATCCTCTTCCTCACTCTCTACTGATAAGCACATACAGAACATTGTGTAGAAATCAATCAGCAAAGACTGAGATACTGAGAAAAAACCTGAGAATCAGGGAAATGCTTTCAATACTTCCAGGCTACAGCCTTGCATAGGGAAATAAACCCGAGGAAAAGAATTTTCTTGCTGTTACAGCAAAATCATCATTCTATAGAAAGGGTCAAAAGCTGGTAATTTATTTCTGAAAGGCTAAAGAACAACTTTCCTTGGAAGGAATAATAAACAAAGGCTGTGGGTTCAGGTTTTCACTGCAGTGGTACTTCCTTATCTCCGCTCCGAAGGTTTCTGCCTGCACACCAGGATGCCAGATAACCCCATTCCTTTAGGACGCTGAGTAAAGTGTCTGAAGCAGCACAAACCCAAACAATCAAACTGCAAGTGAGTAAGAAGCAATGGGAAGCTCTGTGTTCATGCAGAGACTCTTGCGGGTATTTCAGACAATTTAATTGCTGTCAGCCTCTGCTGTGTGCATACCAAACACAAACCCAGCAAAGGCAGCTCCTAAGGAACAAATTACAAGGCTCCAAGGGATTTCAGATATAAAATAGTATTTAAAAACTACTTCCTTCCCATTTCTCAGCCAATCCTAAAGTAATTTTCAGGCAGGAGGACAATTAAATTATCAGTCACTGCATTACTTGACCCTATTTCTTTGAACACAAACATTATCTATACGCCATGTTATGTCCAAAATAGATGTTAGCATAAACCAATCTGCAGGATTCTCACACCGAGAGCTGCTGGGTAATGGATAAACCCAGTGGTGCTGAAAAACATCATTTAGACCTTCAAAGTTATTACAAGACGGAAAAAAATATTTTTGCAATGGTCTGTCTAGTTGCCTGCCTTTGCAATTAGTATCTTCTTAAAAAATAATCCAGAGCTGAAAATTTAAAAGGTGGAGGGATTCACTCATCCTGAAGGGTCCTCTAGGGAAATCTCAAAAAAGAAAGATGCTGCAGAAGCAAAGAATTTTCCTTCAGAAACGCGAGCACCACTAATTTTACTATTTCTGAGAGTGGGAAGACAACAGAACAGTGAAGAAGGCGTTAAAAGCTGACTTTGGAGAACCCTTTTTTCCCTCTTTGGCCTTCAGACACATTTGTTAAATGCTCTCACAAAGTGTTTAGTCACCAGTCTTATTTCTGCTTCACCTCACTTATGTTTCTTTAAACAGTTCATAGTTTACAGAAGCTGCTCTTACAGATCCATCCTATACTGTATTTATCTCAGCAAGAAATGATCCAGCACGACAGGAAAGGAGGTTATAGACTCTCTTTGGTATTGTACCTAATTACAGTCCTTTAAGCAATGAGACACCATCTGCCTAATGACTGTTAAAAATACTCCACATCTACATGAAATTTCTTATATTCAATTAGCAATCCTAACCATGAATGACTACGAAACGTTTAAGATGTACAATACAGCCATTATTTTGCTCAGTTTGATGGAGGGGAAGAGCAGGAAGTTTTTGTTTGGTTCTGGGGCATCACTTGCAGGATGGGGGAGGGAAAAAAAAAATACTCTGATTTTTCCATGTGCTCCCATCCGGCTGCATCCATCATTAGCAGTTTAAACAGGGAGAGGCCGTCCCACTTGTTTTTCTGAATGCAGAAGGAATTAGCAGCAGTTGATTGGAAAGAACTGTGCCCTGCAAACTTTCGCTGGCTGTTGCCAAAAGCGCACAGTGGCTGCTGTGTGGTGCTGGTGGCTGAGGGACGATGACTCATTTCACTGCAGCAGCACCAGCGAGCCCAAAACAGAGAAAACCCCGGCACCTTCCCTCTCCTCCTCCCTCTCAGCTGGCAAAACAAGCTGAAGCTTTTACACCCCCAACTATTGGGGTTTATTCTTTTTTTAATTCCAGGATTAGCAGCACCCCCAGCACACAGGAACGAGGGAAAGGCGAGCGCTGAAGGCTCCCCAGCATGACAAAAATCACATTTTCCTCATGCTGGTTCACTAACACAACCCAATCCACTCTCAGTGCCTTTGTGCACAAATGAGGAAATATGAACTTCATTTAAGGAAAAGGGACAAGGTTATATATAGGTCACATTAAGGTTATATTAAGGCTGTGTTTCCTAAAATATTCAGGAAATAGATTCTAGTAAGGCTGTGCTTCCTAAAATATGCACAAAATAGCTTACTGAGGGGATATTAAGGCTGTATTTCCTCTAATATACAGGAAAATATCTTATATTAAGGTTATATTAAGGCTGTATTTCCTAAAGTATTCAGGAAATATTTTCTTATTATTTAAAACATACAAGGCTAAAGAGCTCACAGAATTTCCTGCCATGGGAAAAGCCCCTGGTTCCTGGCAGGATTTCCTGCTCCCTTCTCCCCTGCATGCTTATTCTGAAATAAGGCTCCTTTCCAGTTAAGCACAAGCTGCTTCCCAAACCATTCGATCTCCTGTCAGTGTGGAGGCACCATATCCAGAAAAACACGTTATTATGCAATAATTACGTGTAAATCCCTGGGTGAGGAATTGCACTGGTGTGACAGATAAGCCGGGCAGCACACGGGACCCAGCCAGTCCCGAGCGCCTCTGCTTCCCTACTTACGTTCACTGGAGAGCATTTAAACGGAGCAGAGACCTCCTAACACTGCACAGGTTTTCCTCAGGCTTTTGGTTTCACGGATGTCTCCATGCACAGAGAAGTGCCTGGTTTGCCCACTCCGGTGGTAACCCCACCGCGCGTCTCACGCCATTGGCGGCCCCGAACACCCGGCACCGCGCGTCCCTTCCTGCACCGCACATTTACGGCCTGGGCGGAACATTTACGGCCTCGATGGGTTTGTAGGAGCCCAGGAGCAGAGGCCGCAGGAGCCCGCGGGCCCACGGGCCGAGGTTCGTCCTCCGCCGCCTTCCACCGGCCGGGAGCGGCCCCAGCCCCGCGGCCCGGCACCACCCGTGGGCTCGCACCGCCTCCCCTTCGCTTCGCTTCCCTTCTCTTTCCCCTTCTCCTCTCCGTATCCGCCTCCGCTTCCTTCCTTTCTTTTCCTTCTCTTCCCCTCTTCCCCTTCCCCTTCCCCTCCCCTCCCCGCCCCGGCCCGCCCGCCGAGCCCCGTCCCGGCGCTTCCCCCGCGGGTGCCCCCGGCCCGGCCCTCACCGGGCACCAGCTGGAGGTGGTTCCCCATGTTATCTCGGGGCTCCCCGCCTCGGTCCTCGGCGGCCATCGCTGTTTACCCGGAGAGCAGCCTGGGAAGGCGCCGGGGCGGGGGCAGGAGGCGGGCGGAGGAGGAGCCCGAGCCGCGGCCGGGGCCGGAGCGGGGCCGGGAGCCGCGGGCTCCGCGTGGTCACTGCTGGGGCTCGCTCCCACCGTGCGGCCGTGGCTCCGTGTGCCCGGGCAGGGACAGCCCTTTCCGCCTGCAGGGCCCGGGGGTGGCGGGGACAGCGGTTCCTTCTCTGCTCGCAGGGCACGGCCGTGGCTGGCCCGGGTAGGGCGGCTCCGGCCGGCACCGGCGGCGAGTCCCCGGAGCGCTTCGGGCCCGGGCCCCGCTGTGAGCGTGGGAGAGGGGCTGGCTGTGAGTAAAACCCGCGGTGGGGTAAACCTCATGGGTAAATGGCTTGGAAAGAAACTGCAAACACAGTATTAGATAAAAATCTTTCAGCACAAGAGAGACCTGGAGAGGGTGCAGCGAAAGGCCAGGAGGTGCTGCGGGCGCTGGAGCATCTCTGCTGAGAGGGAAGGCTGAGCTGGGGTTCTTCGAGCCCGAGAAGAGACGGCCGGGAGGGGATTTTATCCGTGCACACAAACCTTAGTAATTTAATTATTAAATTTATTAGTTACAGTGCCAAGAGGATGGAGCCAGGCTCCTCTTGGTGGTGCCCAGCAATGGCAGAAGAGGAACGGGCAGAAAGTGATGCCCACAAGTTCCACCTGAACTCGAGGAAAAACTTCTTTCCTGTGCAGTGGCCGAGCACTGGAACAGGTGCCCAGAGAGGGTGTGGGAGTCTCCTCACTGGGGATATTCCAGAGCCATCTGGACACAATCCTGTGCCCTGTGCTCTTGAAGCTTGTCAGCAGAGCCCTGTCCTGGTGTGAGGTTGGTGTCATCGCCAGAAATGGTTCACAGGATGCAAACCCGGCTGATACACCCCAAAAAGTTTGGTGCAGCTGCCTCTGCACTGCCCAGCTCTCACACAAATGCCCTGTCTCATCATTTATTATCATTACCTTCCCCTTTAAAAACCCTCAAACAAAAAAAGCCATATCACGGCCCTGGAGTTCTTCTATTAAAATGTTTAATTTTTATTGCTGAAATTTTTATTGCATTCTTTGTTACAAATCACTACATCCCATACAGTGTTACAGAGCATTTCACAATTCCTCTATCTGAGCCCTATTTTGTTGTTTTCTCTCTAAAAAAGCTCTTTTTTTCAGAGAAAAATTCTGCACTTTCTGCTTGTCTCTTCAGTACCTCCCATTTCAGTTCAGCAATAATATTCTCTCTGCATCAGTGACAGAGGAAAGCAATGATTAGCCAGCAAGCAAAACACTAATTTTTATATTTTTTAAAATCAGATTTAAAGTGGTTTAGAGAAACACATTTAAAAGACAAATAGCATTCTAATTTCTTTACCATCATGGGTGGAGAATTCCCAAACAATCATTATCTCTGCTGACCTGACTGTGCCTTTAGAGCAACAATCAATACCACATTTGCCAAACGAGCACAAACATGCCCGTGATGATACATTAAGCATTTATAAAATACAATAATCACTTAAATGATTAAGTCATGATTCCATAACTTTTTCTACATTGTCTCAGTGTAATACACATAATTGCAGGGTATTGCATCTGATAATATACCATAATAAAAAAGAATGAAATGTTTTTGTTGTCAGGCTGGCCAACTGAAGAATTAAAAAATGCTGAGCCCCTTCTCCAGACCCTGGGATTTTATTAAGAAATACTATGGCAAACATTTTTTAATTCTTTTGATATGCTAAAATACTTTGATTTCTGTTGGGGTTTTACTAAATTGCTGGGGGTATATTTGAGTCACACTTTTAAGCTTGTTTCTGCACTCTTCAGGGATAGATCTTATTTTTTAGTGGCTCTTGGGATTCTCCAAAAATTCACATCACCCAAGGATCTGGGGCTTCTTGTAGGAAACCCTAAATTCAATAATAATCATAATAAAAGTCAGCGAGTATTTTGGATGCTGTTGCACCTCTTTATCACCCTAACCCTGCTAACAGCTCTGTCTATGAGCACTGTAACTCCAGCAAGTGCCTTAAATATAAATCCAACCCCCAAATGGGGCATTAACTCTAATCTAGGCTCTAATTTACGGACATCACTGTTCACCAGCTTTTCCTACAGGGCTGTAGTGAAGACACTGATGATTTGGGGTGAAGATTTCTTTTGAGATAGGCGACTTTTGTTGAGTTCCACATCACTGTCAGGACGTTTACTAAATGCACTAAGGTATAATTAATTTTGAGGGTTTTAAATTAAACCTGCTAGAAAACGCATTTAACATAGAAATATTGATATTTATTATCACAAAAAGCTCGTTAGTTTGTCGTTAGTTTGAAGAGTCATTAATCTCACACTTGAATCCCTCCCAGCACAAGGTGTGTTCCCAAACTCAGACTGGGAGTACTGGAAGCTGTTTCCTGTTTCTCAGGCAGGATTATCCCCACGGCGGGTTGCAGATGGGTTCAGGCTGAAGAGCAACGTGCCAATCCCAAAGAATTTCAGTAAATTTGGTGAGGGCGAGTATTTGTGTATCCCAGAGGCCATCCGTTAATCTGGTCTGAGAATCACCCAAATTGCTGTCATTATGTGAACTCAGAGCACTCCCAAGATCGTGAAGGGCTTTTTGCTTTTGAGCAGCTGCTTACCAAAGATACACACAGACAGAGGGGATGGACTTCGTTTTATTTAGGAGGGTTATTTGTAAGAGGGCTGATTTAGAAACAAAGTTTAAATTTCATGCCACCAGCCCTGAGGGATTTCGTTCCCAAATTCATCTCCAATCAGTGGCTGGTTGGGAATAGTGGCTAATTGCAAAGTTGCTCTTGGTTAACCAGTGAGTAGTCGGGAGTCAGAGGATGTTAATCACCTTTCCAGAAGAAAAAGGAACAAATGGACAGGAATGTAAAGGATATTAAAATGTAGCACTATTTAGAAGTTAATTTAATGTTAATTTTGAGTTAATTTAGTCTTCATCCTGGGTCATATTCGGGATGGGGGAAGCAGAGGATTGCTTGTTCCCTGATTACGGGTGCGGTTCTCAACACAAAGAGTTTGCAAACGAACACCAGCCTCCCCCTTGCCAGTCATTCACTAAACAGACCATTGCTCTACCCAAAATACAACTGTACCTCCCCAAAATGTGCCACTTGGTCAGTTTGGTATTTAACCACTGTACTTTTCCTCCCATTTTCACTCTCCTGCGTCCACTTCCTGACTATCCTCAGGAGGAAAACTATGTGACCGGTAAGAAGATAAACTAAGAGGAACTGAGAGCAGCTCTACTGACAGAATCTTCCCTGTGGGAAATTCCAAAGCTCCTTTCTGTCCCTCAGCTCCCTTCTGTCTCCACACTGGTTGAGAAAAGAAGTTGTCAATGTCTAAGCAGCCAATGCACTGCCTCGTCCCCACCTACATCCTTGAATCAAGTGGAAAATTCAAATATTCCCGATATTGCTGGGAGAAGAGGCACTAGATGGTGCTGTAACATCCCCTTTCGCAGGTTTTCTCCGGCAGAATTATTCAGCTGGTCTGCTCTGCGAGCTTTCGGGCCTCTGTTTTTAGGGGATTCTCTGCAAACAATGGAAAAGTTTGATCTACGACCTTACTCTTTTAAATGAGGGTTTGTGTGTTTCTGCACCGTGCTGGTTTGACCGGGCTGTTTAAAAAGGAGTCTGGGGAGTCTAATTAAACTGGTAAAAGCCGTGTGTCCGTGTGGTATTGATGTCTGCCCTGCCAATACTTTGGCTCATTATCCACCCAAAGCTGCTATTCCAGGCAGAACCAAGCAATCTGTCCAAGTAGTCCAAGATAAAAAGTGACTCCCCACCTTTAGACAATTTATTAAACACTGACAGTGGAAAGCAACTGCAGGACAAAAAGAAAATCTATACTTCAGACATGAAAAAAGCCAGTTACAAAAAGTACACGAAGCCACTTTCATACCACAGCCAGGCAGCCCCGACACTGAAGACACTCATCATGTCCACATGGCCACAGAAATTCCTGGCTTTTCCAGTGACCAGCTGGACTTGCTACTCCCTTTATCACCACCTTGTTGCATAAATTAGGGAGATGTGTTGCCTGCCAGTCCCCAGCAAACAGGGAGAAATTCCTTCTTTAACCGTGAAAGGGTTCCATTCCACTTCTGAGCTGTCAGCCCTGCACACACCACGTTGTCAGCTGTGCCATCCCCAAACCACTGCATCATCTGCGTTGTCCATGTCAGTATTAAATGTACTCTAAGAGGACACAAACCACGGAGGAAGGTGACTCCAAAAGGGTAAGAATCAGTGATGGGCAGAACTGCTCTCGAGTGAGAGTGGCCGGCCAATGCTGGGAAGTTAAAGAGCAGCAGAGGACCAGTTTATCCCAGGAAGCTGATTCTTGCTTCAGCTGGCAGCCCAGGGAGAACAGGGCATATTTACAATTCCTTTTCATATTTGCTGCCTGGGTCAGGCTGGTGACAAAGGAGCAGCTCTGAATATGCAAGAGGCCCCAGACAAAGGGCCCATTAGCCAGACATGCCCATTACTATGCAGAGAGGCAAATTCTCCTGCCACTGAACCCTCGCCAAACAACAGAACTATTTGGCAAGTGTGCAAAACCCATATTCCACACAAGTGACAGACAGCGTGGCAGGGAAAGCAAATGGGGCCATAAACACAAATTTGGTTCAATAAAGGGAATGAGAAGTGAGGGGAAAACTCTGTAACACTGTCTGGAAGGGGGCACCAAGGCAAAGGGACCCCAGGTCCTTTGGTAGCCTTGAGGAATATTGCTGTAAATCCAGAGCTGCCAGATACTGTTCCCAGATCATCTGAGATGTGTCCATAGCTTTCAGGTGCAGGTTAGCACAGACCTCATGTATCCATTGCAAAGAAGATTTATCAGAGATAAGGGTTTGATATTTCCTTTGACTTTTTTTCTGTCACAAATTTTTTGGTTGTTTTTGTGTTAATGAGGTCCCAAAATTTTAACCAGCATAAACAAGAGAGATTTCACTGAGTCTTACAAGCTATAACATTGCTTTTTCCTTCTCCATTGTGCCTGCTGGCTGTGTCAGCAAGTTCAATGTGTATATAATTCAATGTATATATAGTTCTGGACATGATTTCCCAGGAAGACCCAAGTAGCCCTGTCTGAACAGGAGTTTATGCAGAGCTCACTGCAGTGATCCCTACTCACAGTGTTGGTTTTATCCATCTATTTATTACCCAGCAGAGACAAACTGCTCCCATATATTATGTAAAGTAATGGAAATGGGTGTATATACATTTAGATAGAGGGAGCTTGTTCATAAATCTCACTTCAGTTTAAAATACAGAGCACTGAGTATGAGTTAAAAGTACTGTTTTTCTTTCACTGTGGATTTAGAGCAGGCTCCTGCCATTATCCATGCAGGGAAATCCCTCGGAATTCAGGGAGCTTGAGAGGAGTTAATATGGTGACATTTACAACAATATTGTCCTTAATCTTGGGAATTTATCCTGGAAGTTTGCCTGCAGTTTGTCTTGGGGAGGAAGTCCAGTAACTTCCACAGATGATGGCACTGAAAAACCTATCACTGAGTCAGGGAGGGAAAGAACACAGCAAAGGCTTGGAAATCAAGACCTTTTGGGGTTTTTTCACATCATAACTTACTAAAATTTAGTAGAGACTGAGCACAGTCTTTGCAGTCTGCTTAGTTGGGGTTTCTCCATTTCTTGGGCTGAAAGATATTGTTAACATCATTCCCCAACTTTTCTTAGTAGTGGCACTGGGTATTGCACCACTCTGACCCAAAGGTGGGTGCACTGCAAAGATGGGGAGAAATAATGCTAAACTGTAATGGACATAAACTGTGTGTAATGGACATAAATGCCAAAGTCTGCTGCATTTCTGCCTGGGGGAGCAGAGGAATGGACTCTCTAGATGTGCTCTTATGCTTTTGCAGTTCTCATTTTCATAGAAGCACGAAATGGTTTGGTTGGAAGGAACCGTAAAAATCCTCTCATTCCACCCCTGCCATGGGCAGGGACACCTTCCACCAGCCCACGTTTCTCCAAGCCCTGTCCAGGCTGGCCTTGATGTCACACCCATTCCACCCATGCAGATCCATGACCTTCCCAGCCTTCTCTGTGGCATTTCCCAGCAGGAGGCCCCGAGCCTCCATCCCCTTGGAATAGCCCAGTCCCTTCGGGAGCTCGATAAAGCCTTGGAGGTGTTCAGATTCCTCAGCTCCCCCACGTTTCAGATCCTTCCAGCTGCCAGTTTCGTCTCTGCTGGAAGGAAAAAGGATCTTGCTGTGAGGCAGCCTCTGTCAGATCACCTCTCTCACGTACCAAACCGCTCACAGAGTTGTATTTTCTCTTTACCAGCATAACCAGCACATCAAGAGGATTCCCCTACCTGAGAGAACACCCCAGTGAAACACTGAGCTCACTAACTGCTTTAAAGGACTTTGGATAAAGCAACAGTGAGAACCTCCGCTGGGAATGGCAGGGAAATACACGTTCAGAAACATGGAAATTCTCACTCTGCACAAGATGTTCCGGGTATTTGATTTCCAGGGCCTTCAGAGGACTACCTGAATATTTAACTGGCATCAAATCCGCTCTCAGCGGAGAGTTTGCTTGTGCCTCTGCATTCTGAGAGGCAAAAAATGACCCAGTAATCAGATTTTAAGCTGTTATCTAATTGCAGAGAAGGTAGCACTGCAGAAAAACCCCAGCACTTCAGTCCTTAAGAGTTCTCACACCAAATTTTCACCTTGTTTAAGGGCAGATGTACACGGATTCCAGAAGGAAACAGATGTTTTCATCCCATCCCAGCCCCTTCATGGGGGTAATTGCCTGTAAATAGTGAGGTTATTAAAGCTATTAGTTGAACATCACTACCTACCAAGCATGACAAATTCATCAAAGTAGAAGTTCTGCCACAGAAGTCCCACTGAAAGTTCATTTCCTCCAATGGCTGAGCATTTAAGGAGATTTTCAGCAATAGATCATATTTTGTGGGCCATTCACCCAACAGGTGATTTCCTCCAATGTTCGGAATCGCTGGAAGCTCTCCATTTTACAATACTAATACTGCCCTAAAATTTGTCATTGATTTCACGCCTCAACAAGTTTTAAGATCCTGAAGAAGCCAACAAACTCTTCCACAAGGACCTGACCTTCATTTAACAACCTGTCATGATCAGTGGATATAAAAACAGTAACAACCAAACTGAGATACAGATTTATCTGGTTTCCCCCCTTTTTATTCATTCTATTTCATATAATTCAAATATTGTAGGTTCTTACAGGGTTTAAATATACATATTGTCTAAATATGTATCATACAGCTAGGCATGTTTTCTTCTGAGTGTTTTTCAAATAATACATTTTATACATGCAATTTTTTTGGCATTTAGTCACACTAGAATGGAGGCCAATTCATTCTGCCTTTGCCTAAATTTCTGAAAATTCAATCAGTCGATTAATCTTTTATTACTAATATGGACATACAAACAATTTCCTAATTGTTCTAGGAGATAGTGTCTGGAGGGAAAATTGGATGTATTCTCTCATTTTAAGTTTCCTATTGTTTAGGTACAGAATCTCACCACCCATTCCGTGTTATGGGAGGCAGATCTGAGGCACAAAAGGCGTGAGACTGCTGGGAATTAATTTCCAAAATCAGGTAAAATGTCATTCCATTGTTCTTTTGTAAATCATCCCCCCAGCACCTGTAGCATATGGAAATGAAAAATGGGACAGACTATTAAGCTAAATGGCCTTTTGGAAAGCTGGAGTGAAAGCTTTACAAATGATGTATTGTGGGAGGGCAGCTCAGTGTTTTCTGCGGTTTCTTTATGGTTTGTTCTTCCCCCAGATAAACTGGGATTGAAGTGAGAAGAGGCCTGACCAGACGTGTTCTCACTGACTCCATCATTAGGGCCTGACACTCCACTGGAACAGGAGCAGCCGTTCCATCAAATGCAAAACACAGTAATTCCCTTTTAATGCCCTGTTTGTTGGGAGCTGAAGAAGGCTGAGAAAAGGAGCCTCGTGTCCCCTGAGTGCCTCTAACTGCGCCCAGCCCCGGCAGCCAGAGGGACCAGGCTCGATACCGCAGCAGAGCCGCCCTCCCTGCCTCATCCCAGAGACCTTTACAGCTCAGTAGGACGGGGCACTTTCTGCAGCAGTAATTGGTGGCACAGTGGGATTTTAACCCTGGCATCCAGGAGTGCTGCTCCAGGAAGCTGCTGATAACTCACAGGTTTCCCTGCTGGAAACGCTCCGAGTGTGCTGCGGCTGATTTACTCCATAACCACTGCTCCGTGCCCTAAGAGCCACTGGGGCAACTGGTTTGAGCATAAATGGCTCAGTGGTTTCCTACTGCATCCACCCTCGTGCTCTTTCCAACCATTTCATTTCTGGGAGTAGTTTTGCAGTAATTCTGGGTTTATTTCTCAATAAAGCTTCTAAACACAGTGGATTCGGGGATATTTTTAAAGACAAATTTCTTTCATTTTCAAACCTGAGAGATCTCCTTCCATTTTCTTATAATGGGTCAGAAAAGGACAAATTGTACATGGAACAGCTTTGCTGTTCTTAAGGCATCTGGGAGCTAATTTCCAAGGGCAATTCCAGCTGGCAGTGGCTGTAAGAGTGTGCATTCCTACCTCCGTCAGAATGTACAAGTGCATTGGAAACAACATGAAAATGGTAGCCCAGTGTTATTTAAATTTAGCCAAAAGAATGCAGTTCTGGGTTCCATAATAGTTCAGTGTATCCTCTCTTCATCCCTGGGAGCTGAGCAAACACCACGTGGAACAAACCTGCACTTCCCTGGGAGTGGCAAAAGTCAGGTTCAGACAGGAAAACTGCCCCGTCCAGCAGCCCTGCTGGGACTGTGTTATCCCTGACACTCCCTGGCTGCAGAACACCCAGGGAACGCTGCAGAGCTCCCTCCTGACTGACTTAGAGGCGATGTTTATGATTTGGTAAATTACAAGAGATCCAAAGGCGGCTGCCATTCAATGCAGACGTTAATTCCGATCGCCGCAGAGCTTGGAGCCGTGCTCTCCGGAGCTGCAGGGAAAACCCTTCCTCTCCAAGTGCAGCCCTGTCCCTGTCACACCCCCAGCAGCAGCCTGGAGGAGGCACTGGGGTCAGGTGAGCAGAGGGCATCGCACTGGGAGGACTGGTCAGTGTGCTTGCAGTTCAGAGATCACTTTATTTCTTTAATTCTAATGCTCATTTAATTTTAATCCTTCCCTCGGAGGGTGGGGAGGCCCTGGCACAGGGTGCCCAGAGAAGCTGTGGCTGCCCCTGGATCCCTGGCAGTGTCCAAGGCCAGGCTGGACGGGGCTTGGAGCAGCCTGGGACAGTGGAAGGTGTCCCAGTCCCAGGGAGTTGGAATGAGATGATCCCTGAGCTCCCTTCCAACCCAAACCATTCCATGGTTCCATGAGATCCCTGCCCAGGTTGGAGGAACGGCCTGACCATGGGCTTATCAAACATTCCACATGCAGAGCCTGGTGCTTGGGAAGGAATAATCCCTTTCAGACCTCAGGCTGGGGCTGACGGGGGAAAATCCCTGCTGAGGATGCCCTGGGCAAAGTCTTACCATTGGACCAACTGCATTCCTGAGTCACCTGAATAGAAAGGATTCATCCTAAGGACTGTCTGGATCTCCTGGAGCAGAATCAAAGGCAAAGAATCTATTCCATTGACAAAATAATTAAACCATTAATAACTGCATGCATATAACTTTGGGGACTGAATGATATCAATTAAATTCAATTAACATCTGCACAATGCTTTGAGGACATAAAATGTCATGTAACTCCAAAGAAATGTTAGAATTAATCCTATTAATCCTATTTTTAGGATTTATTAATCCTAAAATAGCTTCTGTTGCATTAGCACACAGCTAAATGTGAAAATCACTAGAAGCAAAGGCAGGGGTACTCCAAAGATTTAGGGTGGTTGGTAATCCCTTTGTATGAAAAAATAAGGGTTTTTTCCTGAAATCCAGTTCCACTTGAAACTGGCAGTTACAGGTAAATCAATATTGATGCCATTTAAAAATAACCATATTCTTTGTATAGCTATTGATTCCCGCAGGAGTGACTAAAGGAAGGATATACATAAATATACTAAAAAAAAGAAGAGTTGGATATTAATGTCATCTTTTATCATCGTGGGCACTAACATGGCTGGAAAGTATTGATTACCTTAAAAGCCCCTAATAACTAAAGAACTATTGACTTAATATTTTCTCTAATCCTCCATGAAATTTTACAGTAAGTCCTGATGTATTTTCTGTTAAGAGTTTTAGGGCTGAACTATATCATGTACTTATCTGGAGTGTCAGCTCTGGGGCTTACACTGCAGCTGATGAGAGCTCTGCTAAAGGTGAGGAATAACTCCCAAGATTTAAGTCTGGTTTCAGGGATTTTGGAAATAGATACATCTGCCAATGTCTATTATTCTATAGCTTTTGTCTTTTAAATAATCTTTATCATTAGGGAATAATCTAATATACATTTATTCAGTGGAAACAAGGGTTCTGCTCATAATTACTCAACTACAGCTGTTCTGAAAATTCCCTCAGCTTTGGATAAGTGTCTCAACAGCCTTTTTTATTGCTTCCTATTTTCTTAGCACACTCACAGCCTGCCTTCCTGAAATTCTAATGGGTGATACTTGTCCAAGTTAAACAAGGGAATAGTGAATGGAAACTCACCCAAACACCTGAACTTTTCCAATCCCTCAAAGTGAGTGGATCCTCTACTTCCACCCCCTGCCATGGGCAGGGACACCTTCCACTGTCCCAGGCTGCTCCAAGCCCCGTCCAGCCTGGCCTTGGGCACTGCCAGGGATCCAGGGGCAGCCCCAGCTGCTCTGGGCACCCTGTGCCAGGGCCTGCCCACCCTCCCAGGGAAGGATTTCCTCCATATATCCACTGGAAATCTGCCCTCTTTAGATTAAAGCCATTCGCCTTGTCCTGTCTACATCCTGGCCCCTCAGATCCTGCATTGTCATGGAGCAAACAGAGAGGTTTTCACTTTGATTCACGTTTGGTTTGAGTTCCAAACAAGCAGCTGACAGTTTTCCAGCCCCCGTGGATGCTCCTGAATGCCCTTTGCACTGTGGTTCCACTGACCTGGCTCTAATATCCCATTCCTACCCATCCCAAACTGTCCAGCCCTCCACCCCTACAAACCTCACCTCCCCAAAGTGCTAGTGCAGAGAAAATGCTTTGCTCACCCTCAGCAATTCCCCTGAGCCAAATTCTATCCATTTCAAGCCTATTTACAGAAATACCTTCAGGATCTCACAACCAAACACCAGAACTGCAAGAATATCTTTGCTTTTTCCAAAAAGATTAGAGACTTTTAGATAAGAACTGGTTGCAGAAACAATATGGAAAGAGAAGTGCAGTTCTAGAGCTCCCTGTGCCTGACATCCTTCCCATCACCTGAACTGCATCCCTGGGTGAATCCTGTTTCCCAAGACCTCTTTATGGAGTGAAGGTGATACATAATGGGATCCAGCAAAGAACAGACTTTTTTCCCTTGCCTCCAGTAAAACCAAGGGCTTTTCTTGACCCCATGAGCCACATCTAATCCTCAGCCACTGGTTTTGGCTCAGTCCTGTAATCACTTATTTATGGAACTCTCTCCATTACAGGAGCAGCCTCATTAAAACAAGTGGGGCAGTTTTTCACGTGCTCCTTGCAGGGCCGGGGCCCCTCAAAGCCACTGGAGCCCCCGAGTCCGACTTTAAGCTGGGCCTTCCCCTGGGATCAGCATCGTCCCCATCACAGACTGAGGAGGGGACGTGCTGGGAGCTCACGGCTGCACTCACACCCAGGGCAGCTGGCCCTCCAGCTCTGTCCTTAGAGGAGGCAGAGCACAGCACTAATTATTTTAATGACTGGAAATGAACTGTGAATTTCTTAAGAGCCATTGAAGCAAAACGCTTTGAGTCAATCTCCCCACATTAATACCAGAGTGCTGGAGATTGCTCGTATCTTTGAGATGATGAAGTACATCTGCTAGATTTCCCTAGCTAATAGTAGGCCAAGTGTTAAAATATCAAACTTTCCCTCACATCCTTCTGATGAAATAGAGAAAAAGGACAAAAAAGAAACCCCCCACAGCACCTTCCACTTGAGCCGTGCTGAGCTGGAGAGCTTGTGTCCATCAGTGCATCCCCAGGGACAGCTGGCAGGGAATGGGCAGGGCCACGCTGCTCCTGTGGCAGCAGCCGAGTGGCACTGGGATCCCCAGGTGGCTCGGGATGCTCTGTGGGATGCAGGATGCTCTGTGGGACGCAGGATGCTCTGCTGCACAGGGCCTGCGTGCGTGGCTGGCTCTGCAGTGTGTCATCTCCAGACCAGCAGTTATTCCTCTATCCCTGTTTGCTGATTCCTGCTCTAACTGTGCTGTTCATTGCTGATTTGCTTTTTCTTTGTATATCCAAGGAAATGCAAATATGGAATTTAATCAGGAGGATGAGACACGACAGCCAGTGTTTGCCAAACAGTTTAGCGAGCGTGAGCACCTCCATTAGAGACAGAAGTTGCAGCAGCTTTAACAGACAATATTCAGGCAGCTCTGAGCATCCAAGCAGAAAGAAATCACCTAAAATCATGATTCATTTTTTAAAATGCCGCCTGAGCTTGAGTCCCTTAAAAATAAAAACGTCATTACTAATTCAGGGAAGTTTTCATTCAGTCACAAATGCTGGCGTGCAAGTGTGGTACACACAGACATGGAGCAGCCCTCAGCCCTGGGCTCGGGGTCAGAGCTGTCTCCAGAGTGCCCTGGAAGAGCAGCCCTGGCCACAGAGACCTCGTCCAGCCTCTCCTAGAGGGACAGAGCCATCCGGTGCCATTAACGGCTCCTGCTCTGTGTGGAAGCAGCATAATGTGCATCAGATTGCAAATGGAGCTGAGATTAAACACAGCTCTTAATGGCCCTGCAAACACATCTGGGAAAAACATCGGAGCATTCACCACTAAATTAACTCCTCATTTTTGCCAATATGGCCCTGCTTGCATTCCACTGCAGCCTGGCCTCTGCAGATGCCTTCCCTCAGCTCAGGCAGTGCTGGAGTTCCTTACTTCAGGAATAAATGCTCAGTTTTGCTGTCAGGCATAAAATGGAGCAGAAGGATTTCCACAGTGCTCAGCCTGATGCTCCTGATCGTGGGTGATGCCAACCAGAACCCGCCATCTCAGAGGCTGGGGTGCACACACCACAGCCCAGCTCCAGGTCCGTAATTAGCACGGAGTTCAAGGAATCCACTCTTTTTTCTTCCCTGCCCTAGGAATACTCTGAGGAGACTGTGTTCCTTAAAGACACTTGTTATTTGAATGGATTTAGCCCGTTTCATTTCAAAGGCTCTGCTGGAAAAGGCCATAGAAGCTGAAATTCCAGACTCAAGTGCCATCAGTTTGATAACAGGGTTGGAACAGGTTTCCCAGAGAAGCTGTGGCTGCCCCTGGATCCCTGGAAGTGTCCAAGGCCAGGCTGGACGGGGCTTGGAGCAACCTGGGACAGTGGAAGGTGTCCCTGCCATGGCAGGGGTGGGATTGGATGGGCTTTAAGGCTCCTTCCCACCCAAACCAGTCTGTGATAAGTGACACCACAGTCCTTCTCCTCCCTGATTACACATCTGCTAACACTTTCCTGGAGAGAATATTCAAAAGGAAAAATCGGGGAGAATGACTTCTCCTCAGTGTTAATATTCCCTTTCCAGGTCATCCCCCAGCACTGAGCCCTGTCCCAGAGCGGCCGTGCAGGACCTGTCCCTGTGGGCACCCAGAGCCCTCTGCAGTGACCACAGCAGGATAATTCACTTGTTACAAGGTGCTGCCCACCTCGTAACCAGGGCCAGTTGTACAAACCTGCCCACTTCAGTAGAACCCTCAGCGGGGGTCACTGTCCTTGTCCTCTGCCCTGTGCTGCAGCCTCTGCTGGACACCATCAGCAAAACTCTGCCCCTCCAGCCACGTTCTCTCCGTTTTTAAGCACTGAATAATTGATCAGCACAGTCCTGTCACTGCAGTATTGCTCAGCTCACATCACTTTGGTGGCTCTCCCTCCATAAATTTAGCTGGGCGCTCTGCACATGCCCATGGCTGATCCCAGAACACCGAGTCCTCCAGCCTGTCTCCAACCCCTGTCCCAGCATCCCAGCTCCTGCCCTGTCTCTGTGATGGAAATAATCATATTTCATAGTCACTGCTACATCCCTGCCCCCTCTGGGCTGCTGAGCCTCCAGCTGACCCCTGCGGTGCCTTTGCTTAGGCAGCCAAAAATCCCAGGGTTTGGAACAGGAGTGCAATGCTTTCTCCTTGGAAATATTGCTGGGAGAGCAGCTCATTCCCTGGCCTTGCCCATCGCTCCCAGGGTGAGCTGAGAAACCAAACCCAAGATGAATTCTCTCCAGTAATTTTCCTTTTGCCCATTACCTCATGCTCAGTATACCAGAAGTGCACATTTCTGTGTGGCTCAGAGATAAAGAATTGTTTAGATGTTTATTAAACAACAGAGTTGAATGAAATCAGTCCCATTATGTTGTCTGGAGGATGGAAGTTAATTGGAAGACACAATGATTTACTCCAGTTTGAAATACCAAGTGGGGTTTGGAGTAAGTTAATGACAACGAGGATCAGAATGAGACTGTGGAAAATGGATATTTTATTTTAATTCCTACTGAAGTACTTTTGTAAATGAGTTTGCTCTCGCCTCACTGTGAGAGGTTCCTCCCAGCTTGCTTTGCTGTGCCACATTTAAATGTTATCCATGGGCACGTTAAATACGATCACTGAACACTGTACAGCAACTTAATTTTCTAAATAAAACACCCGAGAGGAGCCAGACTGGCAACTGGGGGGAACCTCCTGGACAAAGGAGATCCAGAAAAACAAGTGCTGGGAAGCTGAGGAGCAGGGGCACCCCCGTCCCTCGCTCTGCCCCCGAAGCACTCCCACAATGGTTTGGATCATGTCAATCCAAAATGTCACCCCTGCTGTTTGGGAAAAGCCAGAGTGGCATTTTCAGAGTGTGTTTCCACCTCTGCCTGTTGTGCCTGCACTAATTTCTGATGCTGAGGGGGATTTTTTCGGTAGAAGAGGCACATCTGCAGCAAATGCCGTGCGTTTATTCCCTAGAATAAAGACAAATAACAGGAAGGGCTCCAAATGCTCCCAGCAGCAGTGGAATGACTGCACAATGGCCCGCAGAGCCCAGTGAAGATCTCACAAAGCTAAAGTGGGATTTATACTGCACACGGCAGAGACGGGAATGGGGCCATTAACGGGAGAGCTCCAGTCAGGGAAGGGAGGGGAAATGGGGCTTTTCCCACCGAAATGCTTTGGAGGGAATTGCCAAGAGCCTGGAATGCCAAAGGCAGGCACCAGCAGATGGTGTGGGGGCATCTCCGGGGCCTCACGCTCCTGGATGGGCAGAGGCTCCCAGAAATGGGAAGCATTGTTGGGAAATGGCAGGAAAAGAGAAGCTGTTTATTTTCAGTACCCTGAGAGCATTTCCTGCAGTGGAGGGCAATGACAAGAGAAGGGAAACAATTCCGGGGAGCTGTTCCCATGTTGTCCCTCCTGTGTCCCTGCCACATCTCACCGGGGAGGATGCAGAGCGGGGATGCTCCGCTCACCTTGCCTTGCCTCCAAGAACCTTAGAGGCCACACCTCTGTTATCCCAGTTCCTTTCTGAGGGCACAGAACTCCCTCAGCTCCCCTGACTTATTCTGAACCAGGATTAAATGGAATTTTGTGCAAAGGCATTTTTGTTGCTATCGAGAGATGGTCAAATTCCCCCATCACATCATGCCAGGAAATCCAATGGTTTCCTCAGCAACTTCCCATCCTCCTCCTCTCCCATGGGAGAATCAACCTCCTCCCTCCTTCCTCTTTCACCTCCTCCTCCTCTCCCATGAAAGACAAGGCACCAGCTGGCATTAAAGAAAAAAAAAAAAACATTTTCTTCTCTCCTCCTCCCCACCATAACATTTATGAGTTTCAGTTTTACTTGTGTTTTCCACCGCCAGTTTGGAGCAGCCTCTTGCTGGCCCTGAGCGTGTCACCTGCCCCAGGAGCTGGGGACAGTCCCATGAGCCACTGACCCCTGATGGCACCGAAATGAATCCCACTGGCACAGGCTGACCACATCCTCTCAGCGTTTCATTACAGCCTTTTTCTCCCTCCCCTTTCATTTCTTTTTACATCTCTCTCCCACTGATCTCTTAATCCCTGCCTTCAGCAGTTGTTTATTGTTTATCTAAACATCTCCTGCCATTGTCTGATATTCCCTTCCAGCCCTCCTCAAGTGTTTGGCTTCTCCTGCCCTTCCTTAGCATCAGCCAGCCCAGGACCAAACCCCACTGCAGTCCTTCCAGTTTAACATCTGCTTTGGTTACTCCAGTTACTCTTACAGAAGGTATTTCCAAACAATCTTGTAGCTCCAATATTTTGCTTCACTAACAAACCTGGAGCTCCCACAGAGCTCTTCTGGAGGAATCTGAATTTACCACAGGTTTAAAGATCACCTTTCCAGAAGCACCAGCTCTTACACCACTGGAAATTAGAACTATTAACATGGTTTGGATTATTTTGTCTGCAGGCAAAAGCAGATTGCTGTTGCAAGGGAATTATTCCGGAGATATTGCTCTCTGCTTGTTCCTCCACAAGGACAGAGTTATAAAAAATTATGCAATGCTATAAGCTTAAAATATGTGGAAAAGGGAAAAATAACAAGTCTGCAACATTTGCAAGTGAAAAAATACCATGCAATTCAAATTCCTCTGGAATTTACAAAACAGAGGAGTTGTCAAGTGTCAGTCCAAGTTTCTCCTTGCAGCACATGTTTGTCACCGCCCCAAACCTCCCCCAAATTCCCAGCTCACACGGCAGCAGGAGCTCAGTGAGAATCTCCCTCCAGCAGAGCCGGCTCCCTCCTGGAGTGACCAAAAGTGGGGAAGTCCCCTCCACATAAAGCTCATCCAGTCCCACCCCTGACACCTTCCACCATCCCAGGCTGTTCCATTCTCATCCAACCTGGCCTTGGATTATCCAGGGATGGGGCAGCCACAGCTTCTCTGGAAAACCTACTTTATAGGTTCCTTTTGCACATCAAAGATCTCCCTTTCCCTGACTTTCCTCATTGTCCAACACCAAGCAGCAAAGATACCCAACATGAAAACACTTTGGCCACCACCTTTGGAAGCCTCTGCACCTCTGCAGACACCATCTTCTGCTTCGGCACGGTCGAGCAGGGGGTGTTGGGGCTGGGCTGGGTGGCAGTGGCAGGGGACAGAGAGCTGGAGACACCTGAGGAGCTGAGGGAGATCTTCAGGCAGAGTTTGGTTGGCACTGAAGGGCACGAAGAGTTGGGTGCTCCAGAAAAGCCCTGTGGAAGGGTGGCGATGCTGGGCAACGCCTGATGGAGTCGTGGGGCTTGAGGGGAACTTGCTGGAAGAGGGTTCCTGTTTGCCTGCAGGAATGTATTGACCTAGATCCCTGTCAGTTCCTGGATTTATCCCTAGGATATTGTACTGCCTTTTCAGAATACACACTGGACAAATGGTGCTTTACGGTGTCAAGCAGGTCCCTTCTCAATTAGAGCCGTTTGAATACAGTTTAGCAGCAGATACAGGAAATAAACAGTGAGGCAGCTACAAAGCTCATCCATCCACTCCTGATTAGTTCCACAATACCTGCCATCCGTGCATCACTTCGGGTGGAAAGTTATGCCTTGCCCTGCCTCCTAAATTCCGTCTATTTGAAGAAATATTGAGTGAGGCAGCAGGATGCAGCAGGGTATTTGTCAGCACATCGATCGGGATTTGCATGGCAGGGCCATTTGTGTGCAGCCTGTTCCTCCCCAGCGTTAACCACGGCGTGAATTCCTGGGAAATTTATAGCCCTGCTCCTGCCAGCCTGCTCTGTTAAGGCCCTCAGCTCCTGACAGGTCTCAATTCCAAGCGCTGGGTTGTTCAGCACAAAACAAAAGGGCAGCACTGCCCTGATCAATACGGACTTGTGGGAGGCTGCCAAGGGATATTCGTCTCCCAGCCTGGGAATTGCAGCAGAGGTTTTGCCTCTGGAGAGGCTGTGGAGCCAGGAATGCCCGAGGGCAGCAGGGCACCCATACCTGCACCCATCCTGCCTGCAAGGGGCTGAACCCACGAATCTTCCTCAGAATTCCAGTGCCAGTACCTGTTATATCAAAGGAGACAGATCCGTGATCCACATCCACTTGAGCCATCCAAAAGAGTGAGGGATGTGCAAACATCTTCTTCACGTGCTGCATTCTACAGTCATTATTCCTCTCATTTTGCCTGTCATTAACAGGCAAAAACCCTCAAGTTTTTGTTTTCCCAGTTCCTGATTTTCATACAATCAGAATGAGATTCCCAAGGTGGGAGCAGAGCGACTGCCAAGAGCCCCTTGAGCAGTTCCTATCATCCTGCTCAGCCATTTGTATGGGAATGGAAGCAGAATTCCAGCCACAGATATGGGAATGGAAGTGGAATTCCAGCCACACATATGGGAATGGAAGCAGAATTCCAGCCACAGATATGGGAATGGAAGTGGAATTCCAGCCACAGATATGGGAATGGAAGTGGGATTCCAGCCATAGATATGGGAATGGAAGTGGAATTCCAGCCACAGATATGGGAATGGAAGTGGAATTCCAGTCATAGATATGGGAATGGAAGTGGAATTCCAGCCACACATATGGGAGTGGAAGTGGAATTCCAGCCACACATATGGGAATGGAAGTGGAATTCCAGTCATAGATATGGGAATGGAAGTGGGATTCCAGCCATAGATATGGGAATGGAAGTGGGATTCCAGCCACAGATATGGGAATTTCAGCATGGCACAGGCTGGGTCTTGGATTACCAGGAATAGGTTTGATACAGGCAGCACTCGCAGCCTCCACACCTTCCAGCAGGTCCCAAAATCCATCCCGTAAGTGCCAGGACCGTGTCGTTAATGGGAATAGTCATTAATTACAGAGGACTTGACTTTCCAAAGGGTCCTGGAGGTAACAGAGCCCTCGTTTGTGTGAATCCTCATCTGTGGTGCCATAAAAACTCCTGGTTTTGCCACAGCCAGTGGGGCTGTACTTGGGATGAAGCAAAACCATCGAAGGAACAGATGGAGCAGGGCAGCTCCTGACCGAAAATAGACATTCCTTTAAAAATAGATGAAGGCAACATTTAATTTAGTTGAAAGGTGGAAATGAACCATTAAGAAATCCAGGCTCTAAATACCTGCTTGTCATGTATTTTTAATTGTTTTCATTTCCATTTGGATTGTGCTCTGCACTTACCAATGGCCACAGCTTGTCCTCAAGTGTCTGAGCATGGAGAGAGATTGGAGAGGATTCCTAAAGGGAGAAGGATGAGGAGATTTCAGGGCAAAAATAGATGCCAAAAACACCCAAAAGGCTGTTACGAAGAATTATTAGTCAGTCCTTGATAAAGAGATGCAAAAGCAGGGGTAAGTAGCAGGACAAACCCACGTTGCAAATACATCAGCCTTAAAAAACTGCTGCTTGAAGAGTCTGGTAGAACAAATCACCTCTTTCCTCCTTTTTCTTCAAACCAGTGGAAAGTATTGCTCCAAACCACTTCATTAATATTAGATCAGCTGTAAAGGACATTTTAGAAGCAGCTAATTACCAAACCTCTGATCAATGTGCAGTTGGATGAAGGTTGTAGTTCTCTGCCTGCAGGTTCCAGACCTCAGCTCCAAATATGTTCTTCAGAGTCCTTGAAAAATTCATTTTCTTCACAACTCCCCTCATTATTTATTAATTACTGTTATTCTGAATTGTGGATCACCATCATTTCCTCAAGCAGGAGCATAATTTTTCCTTCTCTTATCAAAACAGAGTCAGGAACTCGAGTACCTGCCCCCAGGGTTTGAGTGTTCCCCCTTTTCTCCAAGCCAGGAGCCTTCTTTGGGACCCGGTTTCCCCCATATCCAGAACTTACATGGATCCAGCAGAGGTTCATGTGAGATCCTCAAAGTCTGCAATGTTTTATCTTAGAAATTCCTGCCAAGGGCGTTTGGTTTCAGCTGAGATAATGAAATTCAAAGAGATCCCGACCTGGCAGGAGCTGGCCATGCAGGGAAGGTGTTTTGTCAGAGCAAGCGGCACTTTAACCACCAGGACATTGATTCTGCACATCCACAACTCCAGAGGGATTCTGTGCCCGTGGTCCCAGGGCTGGTCAAGCATCTGACTGCAACTCCCTGATCTTCCCAACAGCTGTGGCCAGAGCTCCTCTGGCAGCTTTGCCATCGGAGCTGTGTCAATTAGGGGCACGGAAATTCATCCCGCCGGGTGCCTTCCTTATGGAAACAAGTTATTACACGGAGGTTCAACTAATGTGAGCACAAAAAAATGATCTCTTTCCTAAGAGAGAGGACAGATGGTTTTTCCTCCTTGTGAAGGGTTGGTTTTTTAACACAAGCTGCCTCTCCAGTGGAGAGGAGGGGTGGAATCATCTCTTAATTACTGCTCTGCTGGCTGAAAGCACATCCTTGGAGCAGAAGGTATTAGATGGAGTTTCCTTACACCGAAGTCAGACATAAAAAAGAAATCACAGAACTGTTTTGGTTAACATGAGGAAAATTTATATTAAAAAACCCCACTAGAGCTGGGTGATTCTTCCCCACTTTACACCACGGTGCAAGAACAACCTGAATCAAGGCCAGAGTCTGTTTTCTTAGGAGGTGAAACACAAACACCCAAAGAATTAAGTGACAATTCCTTCATGTTCCTGAGTTATGGATTAGAAAAATCGTCTCAGCAGCACTGATCAATGGGTACTTCAAAGAGAAACACGGCCCATCCATTACAGTTCCTCCCAATTACATCCTTCTGCTGAGAACTGCATTTTATGTACCTTCCAGGCTTCCAAAAAAGAGGGAGCAGGATTTTAAAAAACAGCTTCTAGGAGAGTTTTACCTTTTTATTGAATTTAAACACCACAAGACTGGTTAAATTGGGAGTAAATTCTGAACTGCTGGTGCTACCTGTGAAATGGAAGCACCGTTTTCAAACAAAAATCAGAAACACCTCAAAGCTGTTAGTTTTTCTGATAATTTTCTTTCCTTTTTGCTCAGACTTCTTCAACAAATTTTGTCTAAATCCACTATAATCATTTTGAGTAAGCTGAAAATCATTTATCTGATTTTGTTGGGTGAACTGTCGGTTTTCATCAGGTTATTTCAACCTACTGAGCTCCCAGGACTTGGTTTTGGAGAGGAGTTTGGGATTGTTCCCTTCTTTTCTCCTGGAAAGCACAGAGAAATGTGACTCCATCCTTCTCCCTCCATCAGCCAACCCAAAGGCTTCATTGCAGTGGAGAATCCCACCTGAAGCCAGGAGAACACTGGAAAACAGGGAAAAAACAGCAGCAGCATCTCCCGAGCGTTGGTGCTTTTTCCATTGTGGGGTTTTTACCTCCTGCCCATTGAGTGCCCCGCAGCTCCCATCGTTCCCAAATGTCCTGTTGGAGCTGAACCTGATCTGGATGGCAATTCCCAAACCTGCCACACACTCCCTGTTCAAGGAGGAGCTCTCTGAGCCCTTCGGAGGGTTGAGGAGCAGTTCTGCACACAAACAGCGAATTATTCTGTGCTTTTCCTTCAGCTCAGGGCTGATGCTGGCACACCAAGGTGAGATGAGCAGCATTTCCTTTCTCCCTGCCTTTGGAATTCACCAAGGCTGCTGTCCGGATTAGCTGATGGGATCTTTACAGATCATTCACCAGTCCCCACTCTCACTGCAGCGTAACTACAGAATCACCCCTGGTTATCCAGAATTAGCCAGGGCTTTGTTTGGTTTGCAGGGCACAGACAACAAAAGATTCCATTCAGGAAATCATGTACCAATTATCTCTGAAATTAGGCTGCACACAGGGGACTGCTGAGCTGGCTCGGAAAAATTACAATTTTTTTCTCCACTCCCACTCCTGCCTCCTTCTCCCAGACCACCTCGACACCTCCCACGTCATTATTTATTTCTGTTACAATTTGTTCTCACACAGCCCCAGCACCCAAAGAGCTCAAACCCCCCAGAGAAGGCAGTTCTGGAGATCTGCTCTCAGTGTCAGGTGTCTGCACTGGGGTTTGTCCATCACCTCCACACCAGGTACCAAATCCATGGGAGCTGTCCCACATGGGGGCTTTGGGGAAAGGCAGTGTGGACACTGAAAAGCTTTAGCAGAGAGATTTTCCGGCTCTCTGCAGCATTTTGTGAGAGCTCTGTCTTTCCCATGCAAGTAACTCAAAACAATGTTACAGGTTTTGTAAACTTCTTGCAGCTGCAGGTTGTTTTGCAGAATTGTTATGGTTCTAACTAGAAAAACATTCAGAGATGGGTGTCTTAGAACTTGACCAATCCCCTTAGGGGGTGGATGGCAAAAACCAATTACCTTTGCCACTTAATACACTTTGCGAACTAACATATAAAAGCCTTCTGAGAATTCATTAAATCATTCATCCATTTATCCCTGAGCCTGGACTTCGTGTCATTTCTCTACTCATCTGTGGGGAAAACAGCGACAGGGCAGAGCCAGCACAGCTGGGCTGCAGCAGCCTCAGGGGTTCAGTGCAACCACAGAGTCACAGAATCCTTCAGGCTGGAAAAGCCCTCCAAGTCCAGCCTTCACCCAAATACCCCCTGCCCACTAAACTGTATCAAAAAGTGCCTCATGAGTCGTTTTTGGAACACAAAACCCCCAAGTGGACTCAGTTTCTCCTGGGTGGATGCAGTGTCCTGCACCTCATGCCCAGTTCATCAACCTCTTACAAACTTCTAAGCACAAACCTTTGAGCAAAACAGGATTTCAGTAAAAACTCTACTCGTGCATCTTCGTAGAGGTAAAAGGAGCAGATTCCTTTTGGCACCAGCAGAAAGAACAGCTGAATGTTCTTCAGCAGTGGCTGATTAATGCTTTTCATTCAAAAATCATTTAATTCAAAGGAATAAAACTGTTCTTGAAGCTCCTGCGAGGCAGAATGTTTTGCCCAGTGGAAAAGCTGTGTCTCACCAATGGTGGCTGCATTTGGCCAGTACTGAAGTCACTTCCTTTCCTTTTGTTATAATTATTTCCATGGGAAAAGCCAGAGCAGTAAGTGTGAGCATTCCACGTAATTAAATGTCTGTTATAATTATGAATTTTAAAAAGAAAGATGTATTTTAACAGAACACACTAGGTGCCAACAACAGAGCTGCCTCCTTATGACCTAGATTTGATTTTCCTGAAAACAGAAGTGAAGGTTTGCACTTGCAGCCCCTGACAGGGACCACAGCACATCCACCCTGGCCCAAACATTCCCAGAATACAGATGGAGTGCTCTGGGCCCATCTAAGTGACAACAATCTCATTCTCCACAGCTTCCCAAACCTGCCAGTCCCATGCACCATCCCATTAATGACGATCTCACTTGGAAATCACATCTGGGTTGGGTGGCTGCCCGTGTGGAAAAGCTGCTTTGCATCCCGGGGTTAACGGGTTGCTTTGTGGAAATCAGGAAAAATGCAAGTTCCTGTTTCATCCTGCAGGGAGGGAGGTTGTTTGTGGGGTTTCTAACAGGAAAAGCTGCAGCCTGAGGGGGTGCAGCGTCAGCAGCTCCCAGGGGCTGAGCTGGACCAGGGCCTGACCAGTACTGGACACAGCAACCTCCCAGGAAAATGTCCAAGCGCTGCTTTCCCTGACTCAGCCATTCCTCAGCCCTGAGCAAAGGGGCATTTTTCTTCAAAAGACCATGATTTGGATAAATCAAGCGTGGCACTGCAGTGTCAGGGCAGAGCAGGAGGTCCAGGCAGCAGAGGAAGGACAGGACAGAGGCACTCAAAAGACAAAACACCCGACAGCATCTGTGTTATGGATCTCTTCCAAGAAGAGAAAGCTGATTTGGGCATTTAGCTCTTTACATCCTACCAGCTCGAGTCCTTTTGGGTATTTTTAATTGCACAAAGCATTTTTCTGTTCCTTCCAAAATGCTCTTTCTGTGGAAAGCGCTGATGAAGCACCAGAGGTGTTTGTGTTCCAGCAGGTCTGGAGCAGCCCTGCACCCATCCCGTCCACGTCTGCTGCTCCTGAGCCCCAGCCAGCACTCAGGGAAGAGGGGAGAGCCTGCCAGACCCATCCTGCCTGGGTCTGATGGCACAGGAGCCCCTGGGGGTGTTTGTGAATGAAGCTCCAGCTGCTACAGGTTGTGGCTCCATGGGCACAAACAGAGACCCTGAGCACCCAATGTCTGCTCAACAACAAAACGAGGCAAAGCTCTGCTCTAAAAACACCCGGAGCAGCCTTTTCTGGGAGGTTCAGGATGGCAGCAGACAGCCCTGCTCACCCTGGCGCTGTGCCTGGCTGGTTTACACCCTTACCTCGGAATCTGGCTGGGAAATGAAGATGTTCTTTCATAATCCTCAGCTGGGAAAATCCCCTCCTGCCCAGCTCCTGGCTGCTCCTCACGCCAAAGGAGCCTCGTGCTCAGGTGTTGCTTTGTGACGTCTTTGACAGGAACACCTGGGCCAAACAGCGGGTTAAAAAATTGGTCTGGGGGGCAATCAGTCCGCAAGGATCATTACTCCGAATCCTTAGCGCTGAGAAACATTTCAGAGAGTTCAATCCCAGCCCTGTTAACACTGAGCTGACGAAGGCTGGACAGAACCTGCCGGGGCTGTCCCTGGTGGCTGCCCCAGCGCGGTGAGGTGCCCGTGGGCTGTGCCTTGTGCTCCGCGCTGCTCAGGCACTGCAATTACCGATCCTGCTCACAGCCAGGCTGCACACGCCGGGATTTTATCTGTCACTTGCCCTAACAGCTCCCAGCTTTGGGCATTTTTCTAACAGCAAACTGGGTTGTCAGAGAAATAAATGTTTATACGGCACGTTGGATTTATCACTGGAGTAAATCAGATGATGTTGGGGGAAAAATAGGAGTGGAAATTATCTACAGGCATGGCAATTTGAGAGATCCTTCTTTCCAGAGGACCTGAGACTGCCCTTCTTGCAGGGAATCTCTCTGGAAGCTCAGCACACTCACCTCAGACCCCAGGCTGGTTCCATACCAGTGCCTTTGGTCTTTAATCACTCCAGACACACAACTCCCACTGAGACCAGCACAGGTTTTGCATTCTTGCAAAATCAGCATCTTTTTTTTTTGTTTTTTGTTTGTTTGTTTTTTACAGCAAAATCACACACTCAGCTTCAGGGGGGAACTGGGTGGCAAAACCCCAGTGAAAATCCCAGGCAAGTCTCCTTTTTGACCTGGCTCCAAATTAAAAATGTAATAAATAGCACTCAGCAGAGAGCTAAGGAAATGCTGTAAGGCTGCAGAGCAATGCGTGGGATCCTTGCTTTGGGCACAATGTGGAGGAAAACAGGTGCATATAAATCCACTTTTAAAACATCAAGATTCATGGATGAACTGAAAACAAAGACTTCCTACATTCCCACAGAGCAATCCCACACACAGACACGAGGCTTCTGAATTTGGCTTAGAAGCATAGAAGAGGAAATGTTTATATTCCTGCATCTTCTATGAAACTTGTTTTAGAATGAAACAAGAGGGTGGAGAGGGACTTTTTACAGGGGATGGAGTGACAGGACAAGGGGTAAGGGCTTTAAACTGCCAGAGGGCAGGGATGGATGGGATTCTGGGGAGGAATTGTTCCCTGTGAGGGTGGGGAGGGTGTCCAGAGAAGCTGTGGCTGCCCCTGGATCCCTGGCAGTGCCCAAGGCCAGGCTGGACAGGGCTTGGAGCAGCCTGGGACAGTGGAAGGTGTCCCTGCCCATGGCAGGGGTGGAATGGGATGAACTTTCAGGTCTCTTCCAACCCAAACCATTCTGGGATTCTGGGATTTAAACATCTGTTTAAACTCTGACCATGGAGCAGCAGCTCCAAGGAAGTTAAACCAGCTCATGGCACAGTGGGGCAGGATCTGTGTGTGCTCCTGGACCGTGCTGGAGCAGGGTCTGTGTGTGGCCCTGGATAAACCCAGGTTATCTGAGGCAGCAGCACTTCCCTGCCCTCACCCAGCTCCGCAGGAGCAGAACGAGGAGCTCGTTAATTAAGGTTATCAAGTTCCCTTGCACGGCCTGGCTTTCAGGGCAGGGGAGACGAGGCTCTCCCAGCTCGGCTGATTTATGGCATCCTCAGGGCATTTTGCTCGTGTGTCCAGAGCCCAGCTTCTCCTTTTTTTTAAGCAATCCCAGCATTTGACCTGCGATGGCCTCGGCGTTGTCCTGGCACTGCCCTGTGGGTGCAGGTCCTGTCACACAGAGCCGGGAGGGGATGCTCTGCTGCATTCCTGCCCTCTGGAAGCTGCAGGGATATTGCCATCCCCCTCCAGTGCCACCCTTGGGCAGCTCAGTGTTCCCTGGAATGCCAGGCTCTCCCCAGGAGTGCAGGAAATAGTTTTCCCCTTCTGTATTTTTGTCCTTACTAAGCTATAACCTTATTCTTGGAAAAAAAATCTCTTACTCCACGAGTTATCCCTGTGGGTAGAAAAAACAAAAACCACTTTTTTTTCTAAAAATAAACCAGCCTGACACAAATTCATGAGTTTATCAAATCTTTGAGGGACTGAAAAACTCTTAAACTTAACTTAGGATCCAGTTTTCCTGCTGCAGTTTCTCAGCCCTGGTAGAAGCTGGAGATACTTGAGTGTGGAACAGAGATATTCCCAAATTTATTGTCGGCCTGACAATGATTATGTAGCCCATTGAGATGGAGTGGTGTGATTTAGTGGTTTGGAGGCATTTGTCAGGGTTGATGGATGCATCTGGTGATTCAGGCAATGAAAATGTGAGATTTCCAGCCGGTGGGAGATAAAGAAGCTGCCTGATACACGGGGTTATGGCAGGGGCTAGAGAAGGGTATAAAATTTTTATTTGTTTCTCATTTAGAGTTTTAGAGGGAGATGGGAAGGAAGATCCACTTCAGCTGGCTCTGCAGGGTGCAGCTCAAGAGGCTGGGGACAGAGGGTGTTTCCTGACTAATATTTGGCTTCCTCGTGTCCCTGGTTTCTCACCTGTCACCACTCACCTGCACAGAGCATCCAGGTGGGTGCACTCAGGAAGACCTCATGGGGATCTCCCCCGGCATTCCCAGCTCTGCAGAAAGATGTGGAAATACTGATTTTCTCATTTGCCTGCTGTACAGCACGCTAAGGTTTGATAGGAAGCCAGCTGGAAATGGGAAATTGCCTTTAGATGGGTCCAAAATATGGGCATTTTCTTAGACAAAATGAGTTAAATGAGCTTTTGAAATTCCAGCCATATCCAGACAATTTACATCTCATTTTGGTTTCAAGTTCACAGATAGAAACAGGTTCTTAGGAAAACAAGGTACTTTGAGGTGTGTTTTATATTGAATTTGAACACAAATCCCACAATGGTTTGGGGTGGAAGGGACCTTAAAGCCCATCCAGTGCCACCCCTGCCATGGGCAGGGACACCTCCCACTGTCCCAGCCCTGTCCAACCTGGCCTTGGGCACTGCCAGGGATCCAGGGGCAGCCACAGCTGCTCTGGGCACCCTGTGCCAGGGCCTCAAGAAAAATATTTCCCATGACTGAATCAGGTGTGAAACACCAGGCAAAGGGAATCCAGGGCAGAGGCTGTTTAAAGCAAAAAGAAAGGAAATTGAGGATCCTGTTGCTTCGAGAGCAGTGAAGAACAAGCCTTACTTCACTGATGGGTATTTCTGAGTCAGTTATGTGCCAGTGTTGGTCTATCTTCCTGGAATATTTTATTCTTTAGCTTTCAGAAGGAAATACTCCCTTTTTAACTAAGATATACAACTGTATATATTTTACCTTACGATATTTAGCGTTTCCAAGGAAAATACATCCCATTCATCCTCAGCAGAAGCAAACCCATGCTCTGCTTTAGCTGAATCCCAAGCTCAGCTCTCACTTAACAAAACCAGCCTGAGCTGAGCTAGAGCATCAATCCATAGAGAAGTACTTAGGAGGAATAAATTGATTTTCTCATTGCTCTGTGTTGGCTAAAAATTATTCGATTATGTATTTAGCTGCTAATGGAAACTCATTAGTAGATTTTCATTTCATGCTTGTTTGCACCTGCAATCCATTTTTCCCTGTCCAAAGCACTGTTTCATTTCGGTTCCGTGCTATAAATTTCCCTGCATATAAACTGATAAGCGTCAGCCAAAATTCAGTGTACGTGGTCTGAAATAGCTCAGGGCCATGGCTTTCACATCAGCATCACTGCAGCAGCAGCTCCCCGGTGGTTCGGGGTGCTCGTTACTGCGTGTATCGATGGCCTAACTTGCCTCGTTGTTCACTCATTAACTCTGTTATCCTCGTTAGTGTCAGCTCCTTGACATTGTCCTGTTGGCTTTGTGCTCCCCGCAGCCCCACGAGGCTCCTGGGCATCCTTTTAACCCAGAGGGGACATGCCCAGCGTCAGGAGGGCAGGAGTGAGGGGGCTCCTGCAGGGCTCCCTCGTTCCCACTCCCTGCTCTTCTGTGGGATGTGATTTCAATAACGTTCAATCAAACCTAAGCTCTTGCTGTTTTTGCAGGGAGATGTTGTTATCTGTGGGAATAACACCCAATTCCCAGCCAAATCCAGCAACAGTGAGCACAACGTGCCCAGTATGAACTTTTCCTCCCCATCCTTCTCCAGCTTCCTGACGGGTTTGTGCCCTCGGGATCTGCAGGAGGTGCAGCACAAGGAATCAGGCCCTGCCTCCCTGGGATCTGCTTCCACCTCCCACTCAGAAATCCTGTCCAGCTTAGGCTTAGCTCTGCCTTCCCTTCTGCCCTTTCATCTCCCTCATGGGAGACAGAAACCAGCTCAGTCCCAGCCAGACCCCACACAAGTGAAAAGCTGAGCAGTCGCCCCAAGTTACCCGTCCAATGTCCCTTCAAGCATTCCCAGCTTAGTCCCAGACCACCCTGAGCTGCAGCACTGGACGTGGCTGGAAAGGCTCCTGCTGGGAGCAACTGGAAATAAGGAGTGCAGAGATCAGAGGTGCAGGAGTGACAGATGACCAGAACCTGCTCACTATGAGCTGCTGGGCATTTTATTTTAGAGTAATCCCCACCCAGGTTAGTGAAGCAGAACCTGATCACAATAATTATGTCACGTTTTGTTTTCATAGAAAGAAATTAATAAGTTGTTCAACTCCAGCAGAATTCCTCCAAATTGATCCAAATATGAGAACTGACTCTCAGTGTTGTGTACTGGTGCAGCCCCCACACAGAAAAATGCATTTGCTGTAAAAATATCTGTTTTATCAGGTAGCTCAACCCTCTGGGGTCTGCCTGCATCCCCCACCCGAGTAACTGAGAGCAGGAACAGGTCTGAATGTGCTTGTTAAGTGGGCCTGATCAATACAAATCTATTTCTCAATTAAGTAGAAGATCCTGGTGTATGTGTATTGCCTGCAGGCCAAAAGAGTTCAGAGGAAAACTGGATTCCAGAATACAAAGTTGTGTTGTTTTTGCTCTGTCTCTTAAATGAGCTTTACCAGCATGCAACTGCAATCCTTGTGAACTCTGCAGATTAAATTTCCTTGCAGTAATGACCACTAGGAATTAGTGAAATGTTAATCTTCCCACCTGCTGTGTATGATTATACACGAGTCTAATCAACCTGATTACAAAAGAAAGTAATTTCTGCTTTTACAGGGTTTTTTTGTTGTTGTCTGCTTTAGTTCTTCCTGAGGAACTGCGAAATTCCTTACCCTGTATTTTAAAGCAAAAATAATGATTAAATTAAAATGTGTAAAGGGGAGCAATGGAGGCTGATAGTAATTGCTTTACAAGAGATACAGTGATTGATGCTCTGAGGATTTATTTCAGAGCATGGAAGTGAATTAGGAACCTGCTTTATCTGGATTTGCGTCGCTCTGATGAAGTCACTGCGTCTTTGTGTGTTGGTTTTCAGCTAAACTGTTCTTAATGAGAATGCTAATAATTACAGTGGCACTAAACTGTTTTAGGGACACAAGAGGATGAGAACCACATTTTGATTTCATTTAAAGCCACGGTCACCTTTCTGCTGCCAACGCTGAGGTGATGGGAGAAGGAGGAAATGCACCCGAATCCATCGGAGATTGGAACCATCCAACTCCTTGCTGCACTGGGGGGAGATTGTAAAGACAAGTTTAAAAGCTACATCTGATTGCATTTCTTGGGTTAAAACTTTGTTAAGGCTGGGCCCACATACCTGGGGAGCACGAACTGCAGCGAAGAGAGGCTTTCCAAGTAAGAAATCCAGGAAAATCGGTGTACAGATACCTGAAAATACAAGTAATGTAGGGTAAGCCACAGCAAACGTTATCCTGCTTCATCCAGCAGTCAAACCACAGTTTCCTGAGCAGCCACAAACCCCAGAGCACCTGAACTGCACCCCCTGCTTGCCCACTGCACATGGGAACACCTGGAATGATCTCTGGATTCAAAATCCTAATACCCAACCATCTGATCAGTGTGTGGCTGCCACTTATCCAAAACCATTCCAGGCCTGATGAGCATCGCTCCACAGGCACGTTTAATATTCCCAGAGCAATGAGATGCCAAATGTGCCCCCAGTGTTCCCAGCACTGCCTGGGAAGACTGATGGGGGATCTCCATGGTGACAGCGTGTGTCACATCCCTGAGTTACCTGAGTGATCATTCCCATCCTTTCATCTGATCCTCACTTTTCATCTTTGCCTCGGAGTGCGCTGGGTTCCTAATGGAGAGGAATTGACAAACATCCTCAGAGGAAAAGCAATTTTTTTCTCATCTACACTCCTGCAGCTTAATTCAAGTAACAGCTTTTGCAGGATGAGCTGCTCATGGAAGTTGGGAACTTGCCTTTGACATACACAGAGCCAGCTGCAGATTGGGTTGGTGAAGGGTAAAAAATACCTTGCTAAATACATCCCCAAAAACCTCGAAAAAAGCCCCTTCCTCCAAACCTGTGCCCGGACAGTCCCAGCTCTCCCACACCCCCAGTTCTTCCCAGCCCTGCTTCTCCCAGTGCAGAAATCCCACTGGAGAGCCCAAGGTAACCTCTGCTCTTCCTCATTTCTGGTTACGGCACAGAAAATGAACATGGCTGAATCCAGGCCTTTCAGGAGTTGCAATTTGGAGAAAAATCCTGCTGAGATGTCCAAGAAATCTGTCACCCTGTGGCAGGAGTGGTGGATGATGATTTTGGAGGGTGCCACAGCCACAACACAGCGAAGCCAGAATTCCCTGGACTCTGCCGTGGCTGCTCCTTCTCCCTCCTCCTCACACTCTCTTTGTTCTTACTAGAAAAGCTGAACATTTCCCAGCTTGGCTCATTAAAATCTTCAATACCTTAAACAATCTGGGCTCTCTCACACTTTGGGTTGTACAGGAATATCCTTGAGAGATGAACCCCAAGGCTGTGAAGGGAATCTTGGAGGTGGGAGACTGATAACCCAACGGGGGCATCCAGCAGCTCAGCAGTGTGAGACACTGTGGTGTGTGGGAAAGGAGGGGTAAAGACAATTCAAATGGGGTTTTCAGCTACAAAACTGCTCCTCAGACACTCCGAGCATGTCCTGAGGGCAGAGGGAGGCCGGCCTTGGTGTGTGTGACACTATGGGGCACAGGGACTGATTGCTGTGCCCCCTCCCACCCACTGCCTGCCTTTTTGGGGTTTAAGCTGTTTCTTCCTGGAGAAATAAATACAATAGATCATAAAGTGCTGTTCCCAGCACTCTGCAGTCCCCTGCTCCCCCTCCCAGCACAGTCCCTGTTACCTAACACCTGGTAGGGGATTTAAAAGGAACTCTTCATCTCATTTCATACATTAGTGCTAAGTTTAGCTTCTGTAGGTAACAGTTTCTGTTTGAACTAATAAAGAGGTATGTTTAGAATCTCAGGGGCACACTCCCTGCTCATTTGAAACAAATGAGGATTATATAAGGAGGAATGGGAGCTACAAATAGGATTCATAAAATTAATTGGCTCTAAGCTGCAGCGGAGTGGAGCCATTAAAAGTGACGAGTGGCCACGGCGTGCCCGCTCCCCTTGGACAGCCTGGGGACAGCAGGGCCGGGCCTGGCCAGCCCGGAGCACTCAGGACTCGGTTCCTGCAGAGCCAGCAGCCCTGGCACCACTGCCACGCTCCCAAAGGCTCTCCAAGAGCTCCACCTTGTCCCCATTTATGTGGCCCCACAGAAGCTCTGCCTCCCAAAAGGGGCACGGATGCTGCAGCCAGAGCCTGGAGCAGCACCCGCAGGTTCTGCACCCTGCAGAGAACCCCACATGGCTCCTGAGGGTCCCCAAAACCACAGCTCTGCCTCAGCAGCCACACGAAGTGAAAACCACACTCCATTTGGCCACCAGTGCCAGCCCAGCTGCCAGAATTCCTGTGCACAAAGCCAGGGCTGCCTGTGCTGTGCTCCCCCTGCTCCAGCTGCTGTTTCCAGCCCAACAAACAATGCTCCATGCGTTGAGCATATCAAATGCTGCAAAATCCGTCTGAGGAGAGGCCCGGCATTCCTTGCAGGAGCCTGTCTGCTCCCGGGATACTCCAGGACAGGGGCAGGGCAGGGGCTTCTCCACTGAGCCCCCTGCAGCCCCTGGCTGCAGGATCACTGCCAGCTGCCACACTCCAGTGAGCTACGGCAGAACCGTGAGCTGAACCCCCTAACTGCACTTAAAGCACCCTGTATTTTTGTGCATACAGATCTTCTGAAATACCTTCCACATGTTCTCCCCTTCCAGAGTTGTCTTCAGTCACAGAGCACTGAGCTAAGTGCACTAAACTCAGTTCCCATCGCAAAACCCAACCTGAGTCAGGCTCCGAGTGTCCTTTTAATTGCAAAGCATTATAAAAACCCACCCTAAGCAGTGCCAGACAAACAGAAAATAAGTCAAAGGGCTCAGGAAGCTGCTGCAGGAGCTGGAGCCCCTCTCCTGGCTTTGCAGAGGAGCAGGACCTCTGGCACAGCTCTGAACAGGCAGCCCTGGACGGGCTCCATCAGCTTCCCTGGATGTGTCCTGAACATCCCAGCTGAGATCCGTGGAGTTTGCACACACAGACTCCATAATCAGCCAGAAATTAAAACAAATGGAAGTAAAACTTCTCTTGCACCTAATTAATACCAGCAGTAGTGGCAACTCCTTGTGTTTCTGAGGGCTGTCCCTCCACTCCCATGCACTGTGTGGTGCTTCACACTGCTTGAAGAGTCCCCCGAGAGCCACCCACTCTGCCTGGGCTCTGTTGTCATTCACACCCAGATTTAGGAGCAGGAGTGATCACTTAATACATTTTTCAAAAGAACTGGGCCGTGCATGTGTTTTTTAGATTATCCCGCGGCACGAGCTAAGATTAAAATCTCCCTCTAGATTTCACAGTGTCTGGGAGTCTTGCAGCTCTCCAGACACGGCTTCTATTTAAAGAAACGAACCCTCTCGCTGTTGATAATGTTCTATTCTCAGGTGTCACCTGCTCCTCAGTGCCACCCCCGCATGGAGTAAGTGGGGAGGGAGCTGCTGGCAGCTCGCCGTGTGCGGGGATCAACACCAGCGTCATTCCCGAGGGAAGGGGCAGCTGCAGTGTCACAACCCCGTGTGGCACCCACTGCTGCTGCTGGGAATCACACTGGCACTCCCACCTCGTGCACCTTGGGTCATGCTTGCCAAAACAGCCGTTCCTTTATGTACCTGCCGTCGTAAAATCAGCCAAAATCACTTCTTCCCCTGTAGTAAAAGTATTTTCATATCAAAGTTTTTCCATTTTTCAAACATTATTTTTGGCAGATGTTACAAAAGACAAAGTGATCTTACAGTGATACTTTATACAGTGCCACATCTGGGGGAAAAACCCCTGCCTAAATGTGTGTATCACTGTAAACACGCAGCATTTAACACCCAGGTTATAAAAATCTTGCAAAACGTCCCACCTTTTCCCTGAAATGTCAAACTCGTCACACATCTCACCAATGGCCATTATATCACTTGATGGACCTTAGGCTTCAAGGAAAATTAATTTAAAAGTAAATTTTTGGGAAGAAAGCAGTGGGAGAGTCTTCGAGATGTCACTGGAACACGGCCATCCTGAGGGACGTTAGCAGGAATCACAGGCCACCAAACCTGAGGCTGAGTGAGATGGGCGAGTCACCCCCATGACAACCTCTGAGGTGCTCTGCAGATGGAAAGGGGAAAATAGGGATATTCTGCATGCATGGTAGAAAGACAAGTAAATATCCAAGGAAACACCCACTGCAGCGGGGGAAGGGGTGTCCTACTGGAACCAACCAAAAATCACCACCTGTCTCACGTCAGGAAATGCAGCCTGTGTTTGCCAGCCGGCCAAAGGCAAGAGGAGGGACAGCACATTCCTCAGGGCTGGAAGGAGCCCTGGAGGCAATTCCATGTCCCACCTCCCTGTGTGGGGTTGGGTGGCTCGCGCAGCTGAGTCCCAGGACACCTCTGGTGTCACCACAGTGTCATCCAGGCTGGAAAAGACCTCTGAGGTCATCAGGACCAACCATCAACCCAGCAGCACCACGTTCACCACCAAAAAACTTCCACAAGTGCCACATTCAGGTTTTTTAAACACTTCCAAGGATGGCGACTCCACCAGTTCCCTGTTCCAATGCCTGACAACCCTTTCCATGAAGAAATTTCCCCTAATACCCAATCTAAACCTCCCCTGGCACAACATGAGGCCATTTCCTCTCCTCCTGTCCCTCATTACCTGGGAGAAAACACTGACAGGATCCCAAAGAGCCCAGTCCCCTGAGTGCCCCCAGCCAGGGCTCTGATCACCCAGCACAGCCCGATATTCCCTGTGGCACCATGCCAGCTGTGGAACCGTGTCCAAACTGACAGAAAGCAGCACATGGCACCTTAAATTCAGCTGAACACCCTGTGCACTTCCTCACCCAAAGTAGGTGACCCATTTTCCACAGGTTTTGTTGGAGCATTTCATTTTCCAACCCTTCCTCCTGGAGGGCACAGGGCACAGCGAGTGTTTTCCTGCAGAAACGGGCTTGTTCTGCAGCCCCGTGCAGCTCAGCCACGTAACCTCTCATCCTGCTCATGGCACCGTCCCTGAGTGTTTGGGGAGCCCAGGATCCGCCTTCTGCTCCGGAGCAAAGCCAGCAGTGCCTCCTCACCCAGCCTCTCCACACACACCGCCCTGTGCAAACACATCCACGGGTTCTGAACGTGTGTCTGCAGCTGGAACCTCAGAGCCAAGTGCAGGGGGTTTATCTGGGGGTGACAAAAGCCTCGTGGCATTTCCTAGATAGACTGAAACCCGAGTTTAGCAATTATTCATAGCCTTGCACACATCCTTGCAGACAGTCAAGCTGACTTGGCAGACTGGAGCTAATTGGGTTTACAGTAGAATGAAGCTTTGATTGAAGTGCCTCGCTTCAAAAAAATATTCCACATCCCCCACACCCCTGCTAACATTACTCTGGAGCATGTAAAACAACCACCCCACATCTCAGCAAAGGAGAAATGCAGGATTTTTATTGCTTTACCAAGCAAAGCCCCACAAGTGAATAATTCGGAGTGTTTGATGTGCTGTATTCTGATCCATAATTCAGCGTCGGCACAAGGGCTGCGTGAGCCTGACATTTCAGGCTGCTTTTGAAGTTCACGAAACCCCTGCAGTCACCAAGGGGAGGGATCCTGCTCGGGAAGCCAAGGTGGGCACTGAACAAAAGGTGGGAAGAAAAAGGCTCCAAAGCTAATGCACAAAAACCTTGGAGAATGTAAATGAACGTAGCCTCGAGTTTACCGAGTAAATAATTCAAATTCTACTGTGGTGATTTATGAAAATAAAAAGACATATTTAATGAGCCCAGCAGGCAGCAGGTGCCTCTATTTTAACGTGTTAAAAGGCAAAAATCAAAAGGCAGAAGCTTTTTCCTGTTTCATGGTCACAGTTTAAAATAAAAGTCTTCCCTGTGCTTCAGGGCTGTGCTGTGCTCAGCAGTTTTGCTGCTCCAAGGAGGGTCCTGGGAATGCTCCCATCACCGTTTGTGCTGGGGGCTCCAATTTCCACACAGCCACGTGGACCACCCTGCCAGGCCTTCTGGGCAGGCCATGGGCAGGGACACCTTCCACTGTCCCAGGCTGCTCCAAGCCCCAATGTCCAGCCTGGCCTTGGGCACTGCCAGGGATCCAGGGGCAGCCACAGCTGCTCTGGGCACCCTGTGCCAGGGCCTGCCCACCCTCACTGTAAAACATTTCTTCCTTCTAACTACTCCCAATCTGCCCTTTTTTAGTTCAAAACATCTGTCTTGATGAGCTTTTATTTGTGTTGTGTTTCATCCCCTTTCTGTCTGGAGTGGTTTATGGACAACCAGCATCTGGAGAGGGGTGGCCTGGCTCTGAGTTCATGCTGGGCACGATTTCATCCCCTCAGGGACAGCCCTTTAAATTCAGCCAGATTTAGGGGCAGGTAGCAGATGGCATTTATTAAAACAGGCTTAAAAGAAATCACAGAGAAGGGAACATTGAGGTGGAAACCCCACTGACCTGAGCAAGGTGGGGAAGGAGCTGTGCCACACATCCTCCCTGCCCTCAGTTCTTCTGCCTCTCTTATTTATTCGATGTTTCAGGTGGAAAATCCAGTGTTCAAAGCTAATGCTTCATCAATCAGCATCCGCAGGGCCAGGCTGTGCCAACATCCCCACCTTCTCCATCGACTCCCACATGGCTCATTGGGAAAAACGCCTAATTAAGAGGAGAAAATGAGATTTTTAGGAAGCAAACCTTCTGACTTCCACGGAGGCAACGTGTGCTACATCACAAGAGGTGCTGAGCACAGGCAGAGAGGGACTTTGAAGGGAAACTGCTGCCTCAGAGTGCCGTGAGCTCTCAGAGGTTTAGATTTCAAAATTCCACATTTCCTGCTGCGTACCCCGGCAGCCTGACAGACGGATTCCCCCGGAGAGGCCGGGGAAGGAGCCCTGCCGCACTCACACGACGCTCTGTCGGATCAGAACACCCAGCAGACAGCGCTGGCACAGCAGAGCAGCTCTCCAGCTGTTAAACCCAGCCACTCGCCCCTCTCCAGATGTGAGCCGGGTAATTCACCCACGCTAACGAAGCACTGCTGCTGAACCGTGGGGCAGGCAGAGGGGCTGGCAATCCACATGGGGGTTTGAGAACACAACAGAATCAAAACTCCTCTGAAAAGGCCCTGTAAAGGCGGGAGTGCAGCCATGCAGCCTGTTCCTGGTACGGTGAGGGACAGCTGGGCAGCCCCTGAGTGCCCTGCACACAAATCCCAGACTGGTTTGGGTTGGGAGGGACTTAAAGCCCATCCAGTGCCACCCCTGCCATGGGCAGGGACACCTTCCACTGTCCCAGGCTGCTCCAAGCCCCAATGTCCAGCCTGGCCTTGGGCACTGCCAGGGATCCAGGGGCAGCCACAGCTGCTCTGGGCACCCTGTGCCCGTGAGGGTTTTGTGTCTGGCTCATGTAAGACTGAACCAAGCCATGACCTTGCAAAGAGGGAGGTTATTTAGTGCAAGGACAAGAGAGGTAGGAATGACATGGCCAGTGTGCCTTCTCCCTGGAATGAGAGGCCAGGGAGAGCCTTCCCAGAGGTGTAGGAGTGGTAAAGCACACGGAATGCTCCACAAGCTCCAGGGAAAGGCAGCGAGCTGTTTCCACCAGCTGTAGATTCCCACTCCCCACATCAACCCACGGCACAGGAAATCAGCCCTGCAGCCCTTCCACAGGTGTATCACATCCTCAATGAGTCCCCTCCCTGAATTTGCTGCTGCAGAGGGAGGTGGCACCAGGCAGAAGCTCCTGAGCAGGGGACAGGGACATCCATCACCCTGGGTCCCACCTCCCGGCTCTGGCACCCAGCTGGGGACTCATGGCCACCACGGTGTGTCACCCACAGCTGTTGCCATGGCAATTGGAAATCATTAAAAATAAATAAACTCATTTTTATGACACAACTCATAGAGTGCCTGGCTTCTGCCAGGAGTTTGAATTTGGACTGTTTGGTTAATTTGATGGGATGCCACGAGTGAGGGCCTGATCTGAAACCACAAGTCATTTTTCTCCTTGGAAGAGTGGATAACTGAGTCTATTAATCCAACAATACATTTAAGCTGAGTTATTGTGACAAGGGACTTCCATTATCCATTTCATCGAGTTGCAAACTGTCAGAATAAATCTCAGGGGGCTCAGGAAAAAAGCTGCCTGCCTTTGTTGGCTGTTTTTATATGCCACAACGGTTTAATTTGGTTCACTTTAGCTCATGATACTGTACAGCTCTACAGGGGGAAGCTCACAGGGAACCTACTACAGAAAATGGCAACTTTATGGTCATCAAAGATTTTTTTTAAAAGGAGCCAGGACAGTAAAGTTTGACCACCTGGCAGCACCTTGACATTGACTTCAGTGACCCTTTTTCTTATACATTTCAGGTTTTAACTATAAATGGTTCTCCCTTTGGAATCAGCATTTCCAAATCAAAAAGTGCTTTCTTAAAGCTCTGCTTTCATCTTGCAAAACAAGTTGACTTAACCAGTTAAAACTCTTATAACCAGAAATTAATCAACATGAAGCATAAAATGGAAGCAGAGTATCCAGCTTAAGATGTCAAACTGGAATTCAGAAGGTGGGATATTCAGTTTTAGGGCTCTACCAGTGACTTAGCTGCAAGGCAACTTATTCTCCCACCAGTTCTGCAGATGATGGTAATTATCAATTATCCTTTATTTGCTTGTTTTGTAATTAAGGCTGTTCTAGAAGAAAATTATTTATTGATGTAACTGGTAACTGGCCATGAAGTCGGGAGGGCAGAAAGGTTGAAGCTGCAACAGAGGAGAAGGAGGAGAAGGAGGAGAAGGAGGAGAAGGAGGAGAAGGAGGAGCAGCCAGTGTCACTCATGGCCTGAAAAGCAGACATGGAAAATTCCCAGTGAATTCCAGCCCCTGTGTGCTCACAGCCAGCCATGAAGGAGGAGGTGCCACCATGCCAAGAGCTGCCTGGGGAGTTTGTTTTTCGTCTGTCCCCGCAGCTGCAGCCCTGGCCAGTCCCCCACGGAACGGGACCTTTGAGGTTTCTGCTGCAGCACTGACACTTTAACCCCAGTCCAGCCCTTGGTTGTCAATTATTCCCCTCAAGTTTCATTTCAAAGCCGCTGTGAGCTGCAGGAAGCCCAGAGAGAGGCAGATACGTGCCCAGCAACACCCCCCCACACTCTAACTACAGCCTTTGCAGATAAATATTAGTTTTGAGAAGTGAATTTTAAAGGTTTTTAAGCAGTGCTCAAAGCTGGCTGCGCTCCCATGCAAAACACGCAGAAGTTCAACACCCAAGTGCACTGGAGGGAAAAAATAATAAAATCAAACTCCAGAGTTTCTGGAGGGCACATAAAACCCCTGGCTGGGAGGCAGCAGAGCCCCAGCTCTGGATTTGGAGGGCAGGTGACATAAATGGCACTGGGGAGGCTCTGCCAGGGCAGCTGTGGCAGAGCTGCCTGAGCCAGGGAGCCCAGCCTGGACGGACACACAGACCTGGGGCTTGCAGGCTGTCAAAGGAAAGGGGGCTGTGCTCTGTGCTGGCTTGAAACCAGTATTTTGGCCAGTCCCAGTTCATAGAATCTCTCACTTCATGCACCCAGGGACAAGGAAAAAGGGAAAAATCTGTCTTAAAGTCCTTCACATCTTGGATTGATTTCTTTAAAAAGGATTCGCTAAGAAATAAACATTGTGACTTCAACTGCTTTTAATTCCACCCTCTCAGCACTATTGCTGTGAAACAATGAAAACTCTAATTCCTGCTCTTCCCCAAAATCATCGTTTGGTCTCAGGAGGTGGTCGGCAGCTCAGTACAAAATGTCAGTGTCACAACTTCACAGCTCCAGCCCGCTTTTGATCAGATCTGGGGAGTGAGAAGAGATGCAATATGCTCCTTCCTTTACTGTCACTGCAGAGTATTCATTAGCTTTAATTATTTTTTAGGTTCTAGGGGGAACCATTAAAAAAATTAATCACAAATGGAAGGAACAGCAGCCGTATGTGGCCATAAAAAGATAATAAAGCATTTTAGGACCCACACTTGTTATGATTTACACTCCAAACAGGACCAGAGCTAGCATATGGTGATTGCTATAAAGTAACATTTATTATAAAAACACAGAGATTTATCTCCCAGCTTGGTTGGATGTAAGAAGTTACATTTACTTTAACTGATATTCAAATTGTTGTAACACCAGAACTGGGTTGGTTTTTTTTTTTTTGTACCAAGCCAGGTTAGTACAAACCTGAGCTTGTTTTTCCTATAAATACATCCTTTAGCAGACTGTTTTACACTGATTCCAGCTGAGCTGTTCACATCCCTGGATGCAGGAAGGGTTTGGACATAGGTCAGCTCCTGCTCTGGGGCACCGACTGTGTCACCAGCTCCGGGCTCATCTGTGGCCAACAGAAGGTGCCACCTCTGACTCCAGCACTGGGCTCCACGTGCCCAAAAGGGCCCTCCCATCAATTCAATTGCTTTAATTTCAGCATCTCCAGCCTAGTAAATATCTAATTAATAGCTATAAACAGGGTGTTATTTTTAGTGTAAATAAGAAAAGTAATATGTAAAATTACCACCTCAGTTTGTTCTTGCTGGCTGAACACAGGGAGGAACACCAGAAAAAGCAGGAATATACAGCAGAGACACATCTCCAAGAAAGTAGCACAGTTATTATGGAGTGTTCCTATTAAAATCTGGAAATGATGACATTTTAACACCTTGAGGAATAGGACAGGACACACCGGTTAGGAGAGGGGATGGCACAGGGCTGGCTGGCCCCGGAGTGATATGTGACAGTTCCCCTGGCTGAATCCCATGGACAGCATCAATCCCTGCTGCAACTCAGAATCCCACTGATTTCAATCCTGACACCCACCAGGGAAGAGGCTCTCAGGGCACAGCCAGGTTCTGCTTCCAGGGGCTATGAAGGGAATTCTGAATTCAGCACTAATGGACTCAAGTGGAACTGCCTCAATAAATAACCAGAAATAAAGGAGTGCTGGATGGCAATCACCTCTCTTCCTTTATTTACTGTCCAGTTCAATATTGTTAATTCCCCCAGTCCAACCCAGAGCTACCTACACCAATATCCTTAAATGTCAGCACAGACACAGGCCCTGCTGGCACGAGGATGCTGCTGGGGAAGGGCTGGCTCGAGGGAGGCAAAGCCAAGGCTGAGAGCAGGGACAGGGAGTGTCTCACCCCTCCCCACGGTTCAGGATTAAACCATCATATCTTCCAGGTCTAAAAAGAAAAGTTCCAGTGCTGAGGGTTCCTCTGACAGCCCCTCTGCTGCTCCTCCTGGCTTTGCAGCCTCCTCTTTTCCCTCTCCAGTCTTATTGTGTTTGAAGTCTGCGAGACAAAAAGGTCAAAGCTGTAAAATAACTGCGGTCTCCTCCTCCTTCTTCTCGTCCCTCCAGCTCCAGGGAAATGCAAGGAGTGGGTTTCCAGCTCCTCTGAAGGAAAGATAATTGTTCTGCCTCACCCTTGCCAGCAAGGCAGGAGCCACGTTCCCACCCCCACAGAGACCCCTCTCCTTGTCTTGCACCGAACTTCTTCGTGCTCAGGTCTGCTGACACTAACAGAGATAATGGAACAGTGCTAAAAACCATTGCCTTTAGCCTCTCCTCCAGCAAAACCCTGCACAGACAGACAAACCAACACAACCTTCCTTAAAAATGGTCAAAATTCACATTAGAAAGTGCTGAGGATGATGAACACTTCTTCAGACCACACCGTGCTGCTCCTGTGAGGGCTGTGGAGCTCCTGCTCGGTGCCAGCACAGATACAACACTGGCACACACAGGGCAGGTGCCAGGCTGACAGGAATCCCTGTCTCCAGTGGAATTCCAGTGGCTGTGGAGAGTGGGGAGTGACAGGACTGGGGTATTTATTTCAATTAAGTAGTATAAAGCATCAGATCTAAACAGAGCTGAAGGCAAGGGATTTGGTTATTTGGAATTATCCTGCATTAGAATTACACTGGCTCTATAGTTCTATATTGTACTCAGACATTATATGGAATTAGTCAGAACAGGGAGAAAGAATCAATCAGTCCTGGCTAAGGAATTGAGATAATAATGACTCATTTGACGAGATTGCTCTGGAAAATTAATAATGACGGCGGTAATTACTAACCTGGGATGGCTGCAGTGCTCATTATTCTCCTTTTGCTCCATTGAATGTTAAGTATTATGAAGACATTTGTTGGAGAGCTCTGTCTGCAGCTTTTCATCACAGCAAGGGCTCAGAGGTCCGAGATCCACCCTCCTGTGACACCCCCTGGGACAGCACCCCAAACCCACTGGAACATTTGATCTATGGCACAGACAGCAGCACATGAATCACCAGGAAGGGTTAATTGGTTATTGGTAAGGGCTCATGTCTGACCTGTGGCACCTCTGCAGCCTTTGCTCCCCCGCACCCAGGACCTGGCTTTCACTCCTTTGGGCAGTGCTGGTACATCACAAAGACCTCCCTGTTTCATTAACTGCTTTATTACCCCGGTGCCAAAGATCCATATTTGTGCTGAAAACAGCTAAAATTGGCCCCTTTACAGCCCATCAAAGCCCTCCTCCATCAGGGAGAGACCCCAGCGCCCCAGGGAGCAGCAGCTCCTCCCCAGGAGCGGAGTGATGCCGAGGGCTGCAGACGTCTCCAGCTCATCCAGGGCACCTGGGGGACAGAAAATGTTCTTTAACACAACCACGGAGAGAGGTTGGCTCTAAAGAGCCATGAGTGAGTTCCAATGAGGCCATTTGAGCAGCTGTGCTCTCAAACAGCTGCTCCACACCCCCAGAGTGCCCTGCAGGACTTATTTGTGTTTGAAGTGGCTCTGCAGAGGGCTCCCCTTCTGTTGAAGGTCCTGGAACAGGCAAGGGAAGGAAAAAGAAGTTCCTTATTAATGTTGAAGGGAAATAAATTTCTAATTTTCTGAACAAGGCTGAGGTTTCTCAGAGCAGCAGCTCTCCCCCTGGACTGAGGAATTTTGAACTCTTCTTCAGCTTTCCCAATTATTCCCATTTTTATGCCAAATTCTTTTTCCCAAAATTACTTTCGGCCCAGCCCACTGCGCACCTGGAACAGCCTGGATGACAAAAGTCCAGCCACACAATTGGAGCAATATAATTCTACCTTAAAATCCTAGTTTTTCTTTAAAAAGCTCTTTTTCCTCATTGTCAGAGCAGCTCCTGGTTCCTGATGATACAGAAATCCATGCCCCAGAGGAAGTGGGATTTGGATCTGCTCCCCAGGGTTGGTGCCTCATGATCCAGTGGGTTTATTAATTTATTTAATTAATGCAGGAGTGAAGCAATACACACAGGGGCTACATATGCTGAGTTAGCTCTGCCCACTGCCTGAATATTTAGAAAACAACCGTAGCTAGAGCTCACCTTTAGCGCTTCTCATCAGATTTCACAGTATTTAAGAGAAAAGGTCAATGAAGTTAAATGAGATGCATCGACTCAACAGGAACCCAAGAATTACAAAGGAGATTTCGCAGCCTTTAACCCAGCAGGACAATGTGAGCAGAGACCTGTTCCCAGAGCCAGCAGGTCCATCCTACTGCCTCCATGTCCTGGAGGTATGACCTCAGCATTTCCTGAAGGATTCAAGAGCAAACAGAGCTTTCCCAAAGAATTCAGGACACTGTCCTGCTGGATGTTGAGCTCTTTGGAGCATCAGGATGGAGCTGCCTCTTACCAAACACTTCTCACCATCAGTGCTCCCAACAGGACGGGATTTATTCGGGAGTCTGACTTCAGCTCCGAGTGCTGAATGCTGAAAATAAGTGGCCTAAGGAGGTGGGAAATCCACGTGTGTGAGGCCAGGGATGCAGAGGCTGTTCTGCAGCACAGATCCCTCTCCCAGCAACACGTGAAGTCTCAGCTGTGCTCAGCCAGGACTGAAACAGTCATTTATAGAGTCCCCTCCACCTGGGGATGTCACCTGTGAGCACGTTTCAAGAGCAAGCCCAAATTTAGTGTCCTTGCCATCCTGCCTGGCTCCAGCACTCCAAATGATCCATGTCTGCTCCTGCATCACCTCCTCCAGAGTAAACAGAGGCACCAAATTTCTGTTCACAAGTGCAGGCAAGCTCCGAGAGTTAATTATTGTAATTACCCATTGAACAGACTCCGAATGCTAATCTATTATAAAGTGGCCTGTTAATTGGTGTTAAACTGCCATTAACCTGCCATTTCCCGTGCTTCCAAGCTGACCTGGAGCACAGCACCGTGGAAAACCCAATCCATTTCTCATCCCTGGCAATCACCAAGTACAGATTTGGAGAAGAATTAGAAAAAAAAATCTACATACCTGGAATGGAAATTTTTGTAACAAAGGGAAACAGCATTCTGCTGCTTTGAATTCCAGCCTTTTGACAGTGTAGGACTGTAGTTGTCCGTGGCTTTCCATGGAATGCTTTGTGCTGCGCTCCCTCCAGCAGTGTCCGTGGTCTCTCCAGGAACTGGGCTCTGCCAGGCTGGACTGGCATTGCCAGCAGGGCACTGACTCTACTCCTGAGCTGCAAATCTGCAGGTGGAGCAGATTCCCCATGGAGCCAAGGCCTTCTCCACCGTGGGAGTCTCCCTGTCCCAGCCCACCAAGCTCAGCCGTGGTACCAGGGGTTTCCAGACCTGGTCCTGCAGAGATCAACATCCAAACCCAGCAGGGTCAGCACAACACCCCCTCATCAGGCCCCTGAACCACTTCAAAATCATCCAGAGCTGCCCCTTAGGAGATCCTGGACAAACAGGGGCAGGTGTCAGTCTGTCTGTTCCACCTCTGCCTTCAGCCACTCCAGCTGACCAGTCTCTGTCTGGCCTTTAATTTACAGAAGTGGTGACAAAAGGTTGGCTCAGGTACTCCTCAGAGGTCAGTTATAAAATCCAGGTGCCCACCAGGGCAGTGAACTTCCACTTCAATCAGCTGCAAGAGGGAGAGCTGGAATTTCCATTTCAGACACCCATCAGGGGAGGCAGCTCTGCTGGCTGGTCTCTTCCCAAAAACTCTCACTGAAGTGGCTTGACCTGCCAGAGCCTTTCTCAGGTTATCTCACCTGACTGACACTTATCTAGACTAAGAGTTCTCTGTTCTCATTTTATATAACCAACTGTAAAAGTTCATGGGAACTTAAAGTGACCTTTAGAAAGTCCCAAAATTATTCATTTCCTGAAAAATTCCCCATTACTCACCAGCACATCGCCTCCCTCTCCGTGTGAGATCCCACTGCACCCACTTCAGCATCCCTCACCAGAGCAGACAGGACAGAATTTCCCAATTTAAAAGATGTGCAGGAGTTTGAAAAGAGTTTGAAGAGAGTGAAGAGTTTGAAGAGGGGAGCAATGAATTTTTTATATGCTAATCCAAAACCCTTGGTGTTCAGTTACCTTTAAAACCAGGTCTAGGATATTAGAGAAGGAAAAAAGGGGTCAGTTAACCAGAAATCCTGTGGAAACAGAGACTTGCCCTGTCCTGAGACTCTTTCCACAACATTTTAGTGATAACTAGGGAAACAAAGCCTTTGTCATTTAGGATTACCTCCAGTTCCTTGTACTCCTTGCCGGGGCAGAGCTGTTGTTGCAGCTCATTCATGTCATTTTTCACTTTCCTTCCAGAATCCTTCCATCACCTGCCTTGGCATGTTGAATTCCTCACCAGATTGTCCTGAAAAGTACAAAAAGCAAAGAAATGAAACCTGTGGTGCCATCAGTAATAAACACAGGAAGCTCCTAGAGGTGAGAATCCATCTCATTCAATGTCCTCTGCTGTTGGTGGTTATTATTCCTCCATTCAGGCTTTTCCAAGACATCTATTTATCACTTTCTTTCCTGGCACTGGCAGCTTGCCTAAGTCCACCTGCTTGAACCTCCTGTCTCCTCTTCCTCAAAAAAATGTGCAGATCTTCTCTTTGATACCATTTACTGCCACTCAGATGCTCGCCCCCAGGAAATTCTCATTTATCTGCAGAGGCCCTGTTACATTGACAAACTGATCCCTGTGGCGACCAGCCATTGCTTTTCCTTGGGAGCAGGTAGGCTGAGGCCAGCATCACCTCTGGGCAGGAAACATAACCCCAGAATTGCCCATCAGCAGTGTCAGCACTTCCACCTGAGCTGCAAGTGAAGCTGATTCTCAGTTCTGACGCCGATCCCGGCTCTGGGTGTCACCTCCCATCCTGGGAATGATGTTCCTGGAGCAGCTGCTGCACAGAGCCCCACACCTGGGTGTGTTTCACACCCTCCAGCTGACACCGTGCAGTGCGACCGCTGACTGGGGTTTTTGGTAGATTAGAGAGCTGTCAGTCCCCGGCTCTCTCATCCGGCCCTATCACACACAGAATTTATTGTTGCTGGGATACTGGCAGCCTTGCACGTTTTGCTTGGCTTATCTTTTACTCTTCAGTGTTACATATTCTCTGTCTTTTCTCGAACTCCCTCATTACTATTCCATCCATTGCTCACACCTGCACAGTCCCTCCAATTTCCCTCGTGCCCTCTCTGCCTTATTTTCTGCCAGTGACTTCAAATTCTGCTTGAGTGCATGTTCCTTTTACAGCAAGAGAGGAAAAGAAACCTATCCAGATGGGAAGCTGCCTCTTCTGCTCGGGAAGATGAACTCTACAAGCTTTGCACTACTGGAATTACCTGGCTGGGCTCAGGGAGGACAGACAAGCATGATCATAAAAATCCCAGAATGGTTTGGGTCAAAAGGACCTTAAAGCTCATTCTGTTCCACCCCCTGCCATGGGCAGGGACACCTTCCCCTATCCCAGGGTGCTCCAAGTCCTGTCCAACCTGGACTTGGACACTTCCAGTCTGGCACCCTGTGCCAGGGCCTCCCCACGCTCACAGGGAATGATTTCTTCCCAATATCCCATCTCACCCTGCCCTCAGGCAGTTTAAAGCCCTTACCCTTGTCCATTAGGATGTCAAGGACAGCTGTCAAAATCCAAAATGCCCATTACAGCTTCCTCTACATTTAATCCCACTTGCTTTTATTTCACCAGCATGGTCCAAACTGGATGTAGAGACTGAGCAAAGGACTTGCTCATCACACTTGTTCAAGAGAGTGGCTCCTCAGAGCACCCTTCTAGAGAAGTAAAGAAAACCCTCATTGCATCTATCTGGAATTTTTCCTTAATTACTTTAGGGTTGAAATTCAAATGCAAAGATTTCCATAATACCCTTAAGAAATTGGTTTAATACAGGGAAAGGAATTAAAAACTGTTCTTCATATCCTGGGACTCAACAGCCTCATTGCTAATGACTTTTCCTAAGCTGACAATGATGTTTACAGGAAGAAGGGGGACTGGAGAATGCCATGAAGTAGCATTTCAGCATCGTTTCTGTTTTGTAACTCCATCGAGGATGCACAGCGCAGCTCTAACAGGAGGAGTGCAGAAAGCAGAGGGCTCTCTCGTTTCGGGGCCGGCTGTTCAGGACTCGGCGCTCAGCAGCCGCGTGAGAGGTGCGCGTGCCCTGCTCGGGATGAACGTCCCTCCCTGCTGCCAGCGCAGGCCTGGGGGCGGCTCAGGCACCACAAACTCCCATGCCTGCTTTGCTGCTCCTGTTTGCTTTGGCACACAGCTGAGTGCTAATTTAAACCCAAGCGCTGGCTTTTTTACGGGGTGTGTGGGCCGGGAGCCTTCTGCTCGCAGAGGCACGCGAGGCTCCAGCAACACTTTCCTTCTTTTCTAAATAAACCCCAAAGGCCCACTGGCCACTTTCATCCATGTAAATACTGCAGAGAGGATCCCAAATAACGATTGTGCCTCAGCTCCTGCTGAGGGTGATGGCCAAAACCCTAAAGCCACGTTGGTTTGTGACTTATGTACCAAGCCACATCTCGGGGCGTCATCATTGCCTCAGACACCCCCAGGCAGAAGCCACTGGAACAGCCCCAGCTGTGGCACTTACCATATAATTCATTATTTCTGACTGCAGGTAATGATTTCATGTGCTGCTTTGCTTCATTACAGGGGTGCCATGACTTTTGTGTCACATGTGGCAGTGATGATTGAAATGATGTATTTTGTGTGTCCTAAGGATCTGCAAGAGCCATGGCAGGGGGTTGGAACGAGATGATCTTTAAGGTCCCTTCCAACCCAAACCATTCCATGAATTTAAACCATTCCTCCCTAACCTGGCTGTGATGCTGGGTTTAATACTCCAAACCAGTGGCAGACTGGTCTGGTGAGTTCCTTCATAGAGTCACGGAATACCCTGAGCTGGAAGGGACCCACAGGGATCATCCAGTCCTGTCCCTGCCCAGACAGCCCAACAACCCCACCCTGGGCATCCCTGGCAGCGCTGTCCAAACGCTCCTGGAGCTCTGGCAGCCTCGGGGCCGGGCCCATTCCCTGGGGAGCCTGGGCAGTGCCCAGCACCCTCTGGGGGAAGAACCCTTCCCTGCTCTCCAGCCTGAGCCTGCCCTGGCCCAGCTCCATACCTGGGGCTGACTCATCAGTGACCTTCTCAGGGCTTGTTTGTGTGGATGGAGAGCGAACAAAAGCCTGGATTTGCAGAGTGCTGCTCCTCAGCAGAAACGCCCTTCATGGATGCTCCCAGGACACTCCATGGACAGCGAGGTCTTCACTCAGGTTCATGCCCTGCTCATATCAACAGGAATCGCTTTTCCTGCCACCTGCAAAGACAACAGAAACAGACAGTCTGGGCCCTGGGGACTGCAGGGAATCACCTTCTGAAGGCCCCCCTTCTCCTTTTGCTCCATTTGCTCTCCACAGGGACCAGCCCCCGTCATTAAAGGGCTCGGTCGGGCTCTGTGCCTCCTCCTGAGGAGCAGAGGTGGTGGCAGGACCTCCCAGGCTGAGCCCTGTGCCCGGGGCTGGAGAGACAGGGGCAGCCCCAAGGCAGGGGGTGAGGCGCTGGGGATGGCCAGGAGTCAATCAGCAGCTCCACTAATTGCTAAATTCACTCATTTTCCCACAACACAAGGAGGAAGGTACCCGAGTAAATTGCTGGGGCGGGTTGTGTGTAACCCTTGGCTCAGGGCAGCTCATGAAACTACAGGCTGGCTTTTCACAACTCTCTGACCTCCCCAATTATATTTTTTTTCAAGCAGTAATTTCCTAATTAACAGTTTCTCCCCTTTGAAGCCTTGCACTGCGTTTTCTCCTTTTCTGACAGCAGCAAAATTGTTTATCCCATTTCCTCACATAGATTTTCGTTTGCTGTCCTCCTGAACAATGGAAAGAACAGAACAATACAGGGAAATGCTCAGAGTTACCCCCTGCCCAGATCAGAGAGAAATTTCTTATCTTTGACACCTGCTGGCAATTAATCTCTGCATGCCTGAATTCACAATTAGGAGCCCTCCTGTAACAGGACTCAGCCCTGGGTCCCAGCTGCCCTCTGCCTCCCCAGGAGCTGCGAGGGGCCAAATCCTGCTCTCATTTTACAGTATTTAAGGAGGAATTTCTCCCTTCCCTTTGGAGCATCCCAGGAGGAACTTTCCTCCCTCCAATACCCATTAAGGGGAAACTTGGGCACTCTCCAGGGTGGAACCTCTGCTTTTACACCCCTTGGGTTTGACATGAAGGTGCTTTTTGTCCATGGAAAGACATGAATTTTCCCACAAAAAACATTTGGGTTTGGGGCTGTTTCAGTCCCTCTGTGCCTCTGCAGCAGCCCCACATCAGACATCCCTCAGAATAACAACATCCCTTTCCTACTGATTATATTTTGGGTTTCTCCTGGAATCTGGAAGGCTGAGGAACCTTCTGCACCACCAAATTAACTCCTGCCCTACCCAGCACTCAGTGCAGTTTTTCAGCCCAGGCTTTTGTGGGAATATAACAATACCTTGGCTTTGCCCATTTGAAAATATTTCCGTGCCCCGTACAGTGAGTCAGCTTTGCAGAGTGCAGAAAACTGAATAGAAATATTGCAAAGAGCACTGTTCTTTGAAGTGCTAGTGGCATTAGGCAGCCATTTAGTGCTTTAAAGAACACCATTTTATTAAGTATTTCAAAGCAGCTTTGGAGCTATTATTTCTTATTTTGCTGTTTAAACCTGTAAGTTTGAAAATTAATCATTATAGGACCTTTGATGCCAAAATCTATGAATAAAATAAATTCTGAGAGCTACTTCCACACTAAGTTATATTAAAGTATTCCTTCATCTCCCTTATTAATTTAATGCACATCTCAGAAAGTATCTTAAACATTAGCAATAACATTCTACTAAATAACCCAAACCCCCTATGGCTTCTTGACTTTTCTTCCCTTCACATCTAAGATATTTCTCATGGCTTTCCAGTGACCTTTAAATAAACTTTTGGGGTTATTAATTAGCAGGATAAACAATAGATTCCCATTTCATGGGCAATTTCATGGTCAAGCAGCCCACCAGGGACAGGCTGTGCTCTCCACAGTGTCCAGCAGAGACACCTTCCCTGAGCAGCATCCCTGGGAGCAAAGGTCAGGACAGTTTTCCTCAGTTCCTGAGAGCTGAGCTGAATTCTGTCATTGCCATGGGTAAGGTCTTGGAGGAGGGGTCTCACACAGAAGGGGACAGACACGTTTGAAAGGTTCACAAGAACAGCAACAACTGTGCCAGTGACAGCGGGGACATTCGGGGTGACACAGGGAACAGTGGCACCACCATCCCAGGGAATTCCTTACCGCCCTGTTCCCAGGGCAAGCTCCTCGTGCCTCTTCTCAATTACACTTCCTCTGGGTTTAGCACAGCATTTAATTTGAAGCAGTCGCTTTGCAGATGGGTTAAAGCAATTTTTTATATATATATATATATATTTTAGGTTTCAAGCAAGAGAAGACAAAATGATCCCTGGGATTGTATTTAAAAATGGACCCTGTTAGTTTGGCGTGGGAAATCATCACAGGGGTGGTCAGGCATTGGAATGGGCTGTCCAGGGAAGTGGTGGATGCCCCTGGATCCCTGGCAGTGTCCCAGGCCAGGCTGGACAGGGCTTGGAGCAGCCTGGGACAGTGGAAGGTGTCTCTGCCCATGGCAGGGGTGGCACTGGATGGGCTTTAAGGTCCCTCCTAACCCAAACCAGTCTGGGATTGGAAGAGAGAGGTTGTATCCCCACAGGTCTTTGGGATGGGAGGAGCAGGGGATGGAAAACCAGGAAGAGGAGGGCAGGGGGATCAGGGCAATAAGCACTTGCTGTCAGTCCAGGAGAGCATTTCTAGGCTCAGTTTTGCCCTGGTCTCAGGGGAGGACTTAACTTAGGGACTTACAGAAACTATTTCAACAGCAGCAATGCAAAAAAAGAGGGAAATTATCAAAGAAGGGTCTATTTGGAAAACTAAAAAACCCAACTAGGTAAAAGCTGAGGGCACAGGGCAGGTCCCCCCCACCCCTGGCTTTACCAGCCAGTTGCCATAGAAACCCATCACCGCAGAGCTCTGGGGCCCCAAACACTGCAGCATCCACTGATGCCAAGGAAACCCAGCCCTCCGTGCTCAGGAAGGGCTGCCCTTCCCACTCCAGCTCGGGAGCAGAGCAGGGATGGCTCAGAGTGCAGCTGCCTGGATGGTGTTTCCATTTCTGATTTTCAGTGATTTACAGGCCAGCTTTCATTTGATAGCCATGTGCTCACATATGAGATAACGTTATGTGCATCATTTTCTGGGAATATCCTTACACCACAGTGCGCTGCATAAAGCAAAGAGTGTATTGATGGGAAAGAAATAACAGAATATCAAAGCAAAATCAATGAATGCCTTCACATCTCATCTTTCAGCCTTACTTAACTTTGTTTAGGGAGGCAGGGAAGTTCCCAGGAGCTGTGGAACTGGCCACGCTCCCAGCTGGAGTGAGGAGCAGGAAACCTTGGGGGGACAGCAGCACCTTCCTGGTGCAAGGGGAAAAACACTAAAGAGAGAAACTGGGGTTTTATAACCCAGGGCTACATTAATCAACAATTAGCATTCAGCTGAGCACCTCCACACCAGCCAGCTGCTCCCAGCTGTGACACAGCTCAGGCTGGAGGGCAGGCAAAGCAACCACCAACACTGTGCTAATTGTTCAGATAAAAACCTCGGCTTGTTTCACCTTTTATCAACGGGAATGCTCAGTGTCATCTCTGTTTTCCAGGTGGGAAGTGGTAGGGGAGTGCTGGGCTGGGGGCACACCAGGCTCCTGCCATAGATCCCCTCGTTTGACATGCAGGAGAAGGGCTGATGTGAAATATTTTTATATAGGCCAGTTCTCTGCCAAAAGTGGGTCCAGAATTAGGTTAGTAAGTCGGTATTTCCATACAAGATGATGTGCCCTGGTTTTCCAAAGTGCTGAGTACCCAGCCCAGAAGTTCCCTCGTGGGGCTTGAAACTTTATTTTTGGCACCTGGTTTTATAGAAGGACCATCTGTGACAGGCAGCGCTCGCTGCCACGTAATTAATGCCAAGTTACATAAGCCATTCATGAATAAGCATTATTTTCCATATATTAAGCTTGCAGAGACAGGCTTCAGAACTGAACTGGTATTTAGCAAGGTAGGCCTCTGAAATTGTCAATTAATGCTCCTTGACATTTTCTAAGTATGTTAATTTATATTAAACCACTGCAGCCAACTCTGCATAAGATAACGCTGAGCCCCAGCCATAAACTAAGGAGAAATATGCAGTTGAGGAGCATTATGGCTGCTCTCTGTCATCTCCCTGCCATAATGCACATTGTGTATGCAATGCAGGGAAGATAAACACATATATAAAGCAGGCAATTACCTCAGCTCACACAGACTATCATATTTATGACCATTTGCAGGGCTGGATGTAATTCATTGAGTTTAGGTGCTGGAGTAAATACATCACTCTAACCCCACGAGCCAGGCTATGAAATGCAGGTATCAAGATTTGCTGCCATCTGCTAAGCCACAAAAACCTCCGTCCTGCTTCCAAAGTGGTGGGCAGGGGCAGGAATGATGGGAAGAGCTGGGATTGGAGCTGCTCGCTGCCAGGGAATGGCAGGGAATGCGGGCAGGACACAGCAAGGAGAGGGTTAAATGTGATAAATCCACAGGTTAAAAGCCTTGTTCCTTTGAAAGGCAGGTTCCCCCGCTGAGTGGCCCTTGGAGTGGATCACCCCTGGATGGCAGCACAGTTGTACCAGTGCTCCTTTGTGGTTGCACTCAATGATCTTAAAGGCCTTTTCCAACCTAAACAATTCCATGATTCTGTGTTTTTCCAAGGAGATGGCGTGGTCTGAGTGCTTCCCTCAGGATCAGGTACCCACCAGGGGCTTAAGAGGACGGAGAGCCAGATTCCACAGGAATGTGAACACGCAACACGGCAAGAACAAGGTGGTTCAGCCTGGAGAAGAGAAGGCTCCAGAGAGACCTTAGAGCCCCTTCCAGGGCCTAAAGGGGCTCCAGGAGAGCTGGAGAGGGACTTGGGACAAGGGATGGAGGGACAGGACAAGGGGAATGGCTTCCCACTGCCAGAGGGCAGGGCTGGATGGGATCTTGGGAAGGAATTGTTCCCTGGGAGGGTGGGCAGGCCCTGGCACAGGGTGCCCAGAGCAGCTGGGGCTGCCCCTGGATCCCTGGCAGTGTCCAAGGCCAGGCTGGACATTGGGGCTTGGGAGCAGCCTGGGACAGTGGGAGGTGTCCCTGCCCATGGCAGGGGTGGCACTGGTGGGCTTTAGGGTCCTTCCAGACGATTCTGGGATTCTCTGATCATGCTCATCCAGCCTCCCTGAGCCCAGCCAGGGGCAAAGCTTGCAGGGTCCATCTTCCCAAGCTGTGCTGCTTGGCCACGGACCTGGCAGGAACTTGGCACTTTGGTGCCCTGAGTCAGAGCCACTTCCAGCCCCTCAACCAGCTTGGGATAACGACCGGGGCTGGATTTCTCTGGCACTTTGCCCACTGAAATTGCCACTCGTATTGTCCATGGCATATGACTAATGAGGGGCAATTAAAGCCCAATTCCTCCTTCCCTGCAGTCACTCCCGAGCCGAGGGCGGGCACACAAATGTGCCACTTGCATTTGCTGTCATTTCACAGCCGATTTCATCTGATGCGAAATGGGGAAGGCAGTAAAGAATCAAATCAGAAAAACCATTTAACCTCCCAGATTATGAGAGGATATATCACTCAAAACGCAGCACTTCCCAGATCCTCAGTTAAACTGGAATCAGCCTGGCTGACTTGAATCCCAAAGACATCCAGGCTGTAGAGGCACGGAGCTGTGACCTGACAGCACAGGGAGCTGGAGATGGATGTTTAGTAAATGTAGTTTTCAATAGATATTCCCAGAAATTGGAAACATTTTGCAGTTATATCTTCAACAATCACAGTCTATTCTGTTCCATAACCAATATGAGCGATTACTCGAGGAGATACAACAAATGCAAAATGTTTTAAAAAAAGATTTTGAGAGTGATAAAAAATGAATTACACAAACACAGTGAGAAAACCAGCAAGAGAAGGGCTGCTCTACAAGAAGCACAGCTGATCCCTTCATGTTGTATCGCTTTGGGAAAGGAAAAAGGGGGGATAAATTAAGCACTTCATTCTGTAAGTAAGTTTTAAGGTAATCTGATTACAACAGCTCCCACTAGCACCATTCCAGAGCAGCAAAGGATAAAATCAATAATGAACATCAACATTTCCATTTTGTTTAGTGGCTCTGTAATTCAGCCACAAGAATCTGCCTTTCACTCAGGGCTTGGCCAAGGGAGGGCCAGGACTCCCCCAGCTGGGACTTCTCCAGCTGATGTACCCAGGAATTGCTCATTTATTGCTGAACAAAGAACAACACAGCTCCAAAGGTGATACTCTGGTGTAATTATTGGGGAGAAAATATAAAGCTTTTAGGATTTGGAACTTGATTTGATGCTGCTGGCGATTTTGATAGCATTTGGCATTTAATGGTCATCTAACATCAGGCTGCTGTTGTCTTAATCTGTCCTTGAATATTAAAATCTCAAACACTAATCCTTGTTCCCAGTGGTTTAAACAGAGAAAACGGAGAGGAAGTGGAACTCAAAACCATGGCCCTACGCATCAGTGGCACAGGGAATGGACACCAGGCTCTAGGGACATCAGCTACACCTTTTCACACCTGAATTTTCAGTCTCCGCTATGAAATAGTTTCACTCCACTGAGTTCAGAGTGGTGCAGAACTTGTTTCAAGTCTCCACCCAGCACTGCCCATGTCTACACAGAAATGACCTGTCCACAGTAATCCGTGGCTGCAATATCCATCAGTTTCCATGCCCACACAGCTGCCCACATCTGGGCAATGCTTTCCTGCACTCCTCAGCCTCCAGTGGGGCTGGAGGTACCTCACTGTAACAACACTGTTTCCACATTTCTGAATATTCATTCCACCCTTGTACAACGAGATCGTACCAGGACAGAGTAACTGAAACCTGAAATTTGCCCTTGTTGGGGCAGAGCAGACTGGCTTCGTTTCCCTCTGAACCCCACTCCTGGTACAGGAGCAGCCACCACTCCTGCAGCTGGTGGTGCTGCAAGTGAGAACAACAAAAAAGAAAAAAGGATGAATATTTTTCTTACAACAGTTGGAGATTTCCCTAATCCCACGTCCTCTGGGCCACCTTGAAGGTGCTCTGTGTCTGTCGAGCAGGGATAAAGCAGGCAGCTTCCATCCCACGGAGAAGCCCAAGCTGTCCCACAGTGCAGGAGCATGCAGACCTTTCTGCACCACTGATGAGCAAATCATTCACTTCCAGCTACAAAGAGAGAGTCTGGTGTAAACTCAGAGTAATCCCGCGCTGTGCACGAGCCAAGAGCTGCAGATGCTCCACACCCTGTCCTGACAACAAAGCTCATGTTCAGGAGGAGCTCCAGCAGTAGGGCAGAGCCTGGTTAGCTGGAGCATCCCTCAGCAACACTTCCAAAGCTCTGGTTTACCCTCCAGGAAAGCCCTGGCACCGTGGCTGGGAAGTGACACGGCAGTTTTTACACTCACTGCAGCCCTGGAGCCTTCTCCTCCTCTGCCAGCCCAGTCTGGGACTCTGCAGCTGGAGAGATCAACCCGAGCTGGGACCCTCTCCAGCCTGGGAGAACGTATCCCACCAAAGCAGTTCCTGCTGAATTCCCTGCGTGAGAGGCAGCAGACCCAGGGGTAGCGCCAGGAGGGGCTGGGGAGAGCTGAGCCCTGCAAACCCTCAGCCCCGGGGCAGAACACGAGGGAGCCTCAGGCCAGGGCCAGCATTTGTTCCTCAGACAGAGACACTGCTCAGCACACAGGTGCAGGATGGATTTTACAGCTCACCTCACGGGCAACAGCAGCGTTTTCGAGGAAGCCTCCTCTGTGATCCCAGGAATGAACAGAGACGTCCCTGTGTGCCACACCATGAATCACCTCAGCGTCCTTGGGCTTTGCCACATCTCTGTTTTCTGGGGGAAGAACAGAAGGCTTAACAAAACCCTTTTGTTTTTTTTCCAAGAAGAAAATAACTACTGGTATGTTCACAATAAATGGAGATTTGTATACAAAGCTGTTTACTTGAAGGTGAAATATTTCCAGCTTTTAGAAAAAGCCCATTTTTTCCAGATTCCATGTCTGCATTCCATGGTTCCCACTCTCCCGTTTTACTGTCATTTCCCCCATTGAGAAAAACGGAGGGAGAAAAACAGCACAAAGAAATTCTGCCCGGATTTAAAATCACAGTGCATTCAGAAAAGCACTCGTTTTTTGAAAGGCAACTTTTCCCAGACCAGTTTCCAACAGGGAAGACAGGAATATCTGCAGAAGATTAAACACTGTTGGTGTTCCCAAGCTCTGTTTTACCACTGGTTTTGTGCTTGCTTCACCTTAGGCAGTTTGGGTTCCAACCCAGACAACTGGGAAATCTGGGAACCGAGGGCTGTTTGGCTCCTTTTGGAGCAAGGACAGCTTGGAGAGCTGGATGTCTGAGACCTGCTGGGCTGCCCAGATCCCAGGAAATCCCTCAGGGCTGGGAGCCCAGAAGGCTGGGAGAGGAACGGGCGATGTGTGACAGACCTGGGGGCACCCAGCCCGCTCGGATGTGCGGAGCCCTGGTGCTGCTGTGGCTCCCACCCGTGCCCAGCCCTCCAGGAATGAGGATTTCCGTGGGATCCTGCCCCGTGGGAGCAGCGGGAGGGGAGGAGAAGGGCTGCATGACAGGGGAGCCATCGGGAGGGACGGATCACAACAGGCAGCAATCTGGAGGCTGTAAAAATGAATGGGCTGTGTTTCACCGGGTTTGATGTGGTCGTATCATCTGTAAATTATCTACCCAGCCATTTTTCCAGTGAGCCATTATTCTGTCAGACCCAGGGCTGCCAATTCCAGCCCTCCCAACCATATGCACGGCTGTAAACCTTGAAAGCAGCTGTCTCCAAAGCAAGCCAGTTTGGGAAGAATAGGAAAACAAATTACATAAAAGCAGATTAACTTCTCTTTAACTTCCTTTAAAATATTTCTTCCCCACGGCCTCTGTAATCCCATTTTTTAAGGGAATTTGGTCTCTTTATTTGTTATTCTTATCAGTGTGACTTGAATTTAAAGCTTTATGCTTCATGTTTCTGCCCAGGGACCTGTTGTGATGATAATCCTCAGGCTTTTCCACGGTGGGAATGGCTCTTTGAGCAGTTTTCAGCCCCTTGCACTGATATTTCCCATGAGACAAAGACAGCCAGGGAATGCCTGGTGTCTTCAGCTGAAGCTCCTCGGTGAACAGCAGCAATTTTTGGACATTCTTGGGGGTTTTATTGTTTTCTCTTTTAACCTTGGAGTGTTTGGATATGTGACACTCACTTGCCCAGAGAATCTGTGGCTGCCCCTGGATCCCTGGCAGTGTCCAAGGCCAGGTTGGACGGGGCCTGGAGCAGCCTGGGACAGTGGAAGGTGTCCCTGCCCATGGCAGGGGTGGCACTGGATGGGCTTTAAGGTCCTTCCAACTAAAATCATTGTGGCATTCTGTGATCCCCAGCTCACAGACGGGCAGGGGAGGCACCAAAGGGGCACCAGGTGCCTGAAGGAGCAGGATCGGCCCTGTGTGTGCCCAAGGGCAGCGTGACCACCACAGAGGGCAGCTGTGGCTGCTGCTCCACTGCCAAAATCCCACTGGGAAGGGCTCTGCACAGCAGAGGAGCCCTGAGCAAGGAGCCAGGCACCCACCCCGGGAAAATCGTGTGCGGCGTGAGAGGAGAGGCAGATTGGCCCCTTGGGGACAGCAAGAGATCGGAGAATTAACACTGAATGAGCTCCCTGTGCCCTCTGCAATTAAAGGGAACTTGAAAGAGTTTCAATTTGGTGATATCATTAATTTCTCCTTCTCCTCCTCGCTCCCACTGCAGTTCAGAAGAGTCCTCCCCTGTTTATTGACTGGGTGATGAAAGACTGAGCTGAAGAGACCCAAGAAAAGGAAAGTTTGAAAAGTTTTCAGCCCTTTCATCAGTTCTTTAAACAATGTTCAGAAAAAACATGAGAGACAGGCTGGGCTTGAGAGAAATATTGTAATGAAAGCTGCGTGCAGTGGGCGCTGCTGTCCAAATGTGACTCGAATACTTGCAGCCCGATGTCGTGTGAAAATTTACTTGGCAATTTTGTCACAAACAAGGCTGTTAAGAAACACATTTATACTTAGCCAGCTCTTTCCCTTATTTGCTAAGGAAAAAAAAAAAACTGCTTTGGTGCACCAGCCAGGTAGGAAATGCCGCATACGAGAGTTTAAAAATAAATGTACATGCACATATGTATGGCAGGAGTGCAGGGGTCTCAGGGAGCATGGACTGTATGTGTCAAGCACCTCCAGAACAAAACCTGCTGCAGAGCACCCCACGCCCAAATATTTCCACAGATTTCTGCCCTGTGTTTCTTCTCCTGTAATTCCTGGTGTTCTTGTCCTGTAGCTGGAAGGAAACTGAGTTTTGATGACGCCCAGGATGCTCCTGTAGATGATGGGAGCAGCAGAGGGATGGGGTTCCACACCATCAGCCCAACTGGTGTAAAATGCCTGTGCCTGGAATTGCTGCCGAGTCTCATTTTCCATAAAAATCACAGAATCCCAAAATGGTTTGGGTTGGGAGGGACCTTAAAGATCCTGCAGGTCCAACCCCCTGCCAGGAATGAAAAGGATGACTGGGATCTGTGGTGCAGGAAGGGTTAACATGGAATCCAATTAGAAAGAAATCCTAATTATTTCAGCAATCAAAAGCAGTGACTCACCTTATGAGGGAGCCAACAGATGCCATCAGCACAGACATTTTCCTTGTTTATTTTCTTGTCTTCTCAGACTGGGAGGAGAACGTGGGGGATCCCATTCCTGGCCATCTGGCATTAGTGTGAAAAATACAGTGCAAGATCTTCCACAGTTGTCTCAGCAACTCCCTTCTGGATGACAGATTCCCATGTTCTCATGACAGCTTTGGTTTTTTCCAGGCTCTGCCCACCCATGCTACAACCCCAGGAGATCTGTCCGTTTACAACCCCAGCCTCAGGCAGCTCCTCCTTCAGGTGCCTTATAAAACCGGGGGTCCAGTGAATAACTTTTACTCAGAACTGAGAATTTTAAACGCTGGGGTCACAGGTGGTGAGGCTGGTGCTGTTCATGTGCTGCCTGAGGGCTGCCCATGTGGGGCTCGAGAGCTGGTAGGTGATGGTGAGCACGGACTGACCATCAGGGACAAGCCCAGACCTGGCTGGCCATGGTGCATTTTTGCACCTTCCCAAGCCCTACAGATCTGGCCCAAATGTGGTGTAACTCCATCATCACCCCACTCTGTGCAGAGAGCAGCCCATGAAAGCTGAGGGACTGAGGTCAGCCCGAGATGACGTTTCAGGCACGATGCTCCCCTTGTCACCTGCAGCTGCCTCCACTGCACTCTGCATTTGTCTCTGAAAAATGAAGAGAAGCTCCCATCCCAGTTTCCTCCTCCTTGTCTCACTCAGAGCTGCTCCGTGAATCGCCCTGGACGCCGCGGCACCAACGAGGCAGCTGTGGGAGCTGACGAGCTCTGCGTGCCCGGGAACTGTCTCCTAGCAATAAGGAAGATGTAAAAGCCTCAAAATAACTCCTCCTTCCATTTCTTGTCAGTGACTCACGCTCTACAACGTGGGGCTTGGGGTTTTGTTAGGATTTTTGTCCTCACCTTCTTACAGCAAACCAACTCATCCTGCACGTGTGGGGTGAAATGAGGCTCGGCAAAGGGCGCAGGTGCTGCCTTAATTTGAGAACCCAGGAACATCCCAGGTGTTCACACAACCCGGATGCAGCTCACAGCCTGCTGACACATGAGAAGCAGCTGTGACAGCTGTGATGATTTGCAGTTACGAGGCATTTTGCACAACCTGAGCAGGGAAACCACCAACTCTGCTCGCTGTGTCCCACCAACACTCAGTGGGTGCTTTGCAAAACAGAGGGGAAGTGGTTTTGGACGTGTCTTGTGTTTGGAAATTGGAAATAACCACATTCAAGGTGATGGAGTGATACAGTTTGAAATGGCTGTGAGGTGGCGTCTGGCCTGACAGGGGTTTTAGCAGCACTGCTGAGTGAAAAAGGAGCAGGTTTCCTGTTCTGCTGTTGGATTTACACCATCCCACAGCCAGGCTGTCACATGAGGGACTGTGGAATTGTCCAGGACAGAAAGAATTATTTAAAAACCAAACACACACAGCTGAATGGCCAGATCTCAGTCCCAGAAGTACCTAGACATGTTTCTAAGCCCCCCATTATTTTCTTATCTTTTTCTTTTCCTGAATAATCCTCACTCTCCACTTCTGATTGAAAAATATCTAGAAATAGTTATGGAGAAGAACTCTAATGAATTATGCAATGGACATATGCTCTCACATCAAATCTTGATGTTTACTTCATCTGATGTCATGCAGAAGACCGAAGGCTGGGACTGTGCTGGGAACGATCCCAGCTCTGCAGTGGGATTCTAGGTCACATCCCCTCATCTCTGATCAGGCATGGGAGCACCTGGGAGAACAGATGGCTGGACAATGTAGCTATGGCTGGTGGTTTAATTTTCCTGGATTAAGGAGCAAGTACTGTGCAAGTAGTTTGATTTGCTAAAGATGCAGCAGCAACCCTGGCACAGGAAAATCTTCCTCAGCTCCGAGGCTGAGCCGCCTTCTCACAGAGCTTTTGGTAGCACTGCAAATCTCCAGGCAACTCATCCACCAGTCACTTCCCAGTTATTGCCATTTTTATTGCTTATCTCTGAGAAATATCCAGCCAAAAAAAGAGACAATTTAAAATCTACCTTCCAGCCACGCAAAGCATGAAGCGCCTTATCCCGAAGTTACTGTAAAAAAGGGGAGAACAAAGATCTTTCACTTGTTTCATAATTCCTTCTGACTGCTTCTCCTTGCCATTGTGAATCGGCAGATTTCAGACCCGCTGGCTCCAAACCAAGGCTGCTTCCAGAACATCTTCATCCAGCGTGGCCTGATCCAGGGAATGCAGCGCAAACCTGCGGCTCCCTCCTGCTGCTGGCCCCAGGTGAACTGGCTGCCAGCCACCTCAGCAGCTCCTGGCTCCCACACCCTGCTCAAAATGCAGCTGGAGCTCCTCAGGAAGTCACAGCTGGTAGCACCAAGCCCTAAGAACTCTTAATTTTAACAACCATCTCCCACCAGGAGTTTTTGAGGCTGAACTTGGACAAACCTTGTCATGAACAGTAAATAAAGAATGAAGTATCGTCCTGGAAAAAGAATTGCTAACCTTAACAGCTTCAATCTGACAGGAATTAATTAGCCAACAGCAAAAAAACCCTACTGTTTCAGAGATGGATACATGGGGGTAAATTGCTTCCAAGTACAACTCCATTGCCTTCCACCGAAATCCATTAGGAGTGGATTTAGTCCAGCGTGGGTGCACAACATATCACTACAGACTCATCCCCAAACCACATGGACAGATGTGAAGATTACCACGAGGGGTCTGAGATTTAGAATTCATAAATTAATTTCTTGTTCCTCTATGGAGGGGCATAGCAGGATTATGTGGAGAAAATTACACATTCTTGTATTGAATTTTAGTTAGGAGCAGCTTTGAGATAAAATTAACCAGAATAGCGAATGGATTATAATAAAACAACACTGATACTAAAATAAAAAGGGAATTACTCTCTTACTTTCACACCTATCAAATTTAGAGGAAGAAAAAACCTACAGTAGCACTGCGTGTATTATCAGGACAGTCAATGAGACATGAAACAAGGACGAACTCCATTTGCCTGGGCAAAAAGCCCAGTTTGGAAGTAATTGCTGTAGTGGTGTAGCAGCTGCAGATATAGCCAGATCAAATCCAAAGATCAAACGCTTATTTCATTTTGATAAAAGTCATTAAACCACAAATCAACTTACTTCGGAGTACAGTCAGGAAATAACTCTGTATATACCATCTGCACATAACTCTCCCCTAATAAATTAAAGCAGCGACAGCAGATTTCTTTTGTGAAATCCTCAAACTTATATTTCATTAAGTATCAACATTTCTCATTTAGATTTTATTTAGCAGATAAGCCCCTGCACCGTGTTTCAAAGCAGAGCAGAGGATTTCTGGGGTGAGTGGGTGTGCTGGGGCCGCCTGCCTGCCCTGGCAGCTCAGGGCCAGGCTCAGAGCACGGCTCAGCCCTCTGCCTCTGGGTCTCGGGGTGGCAGAGGATGGAACAGCATCCAGGGCTCACCTACAAAATTCAGGGAGCACCAGGGAAGCTGTGGAAGTTGGGCTTCTTCAAGGATAGTCCAAATATGAGCAAGAGCATGAGAGAAAAAATGTGGAATGTAGCACTTGCATCAGAGAAATTTAATTATTGAAGTGCACTTTCTTCAGGGCATTAACTTGGCCATGGAAGGAGCCTTTGGAGAGCTCCTGGGCATTGTCATGGGGTGCTCCAAAGGCATTTGGCAGTGGAAGGAGCCTTTGGAGAGCTCCTGGGCATCATCACAGGGTGATCCAAAGGCACAGCCTCTGCCTGCAGGGCTGGGGCCAGCCCAGCCTGCCCCTGGAGCATCCCTTTGGGAATGGGATGGTTGGCAGGGGTTTGCCTCAGCAGATTCAGGGTGGGAAGAGGGATTTCACAGCAGCAGCACTGCTTGGATTTGAAGCCTGCAGAGCCTTCATTGCAGTATTCACGCAGGGGCACGGCTCTGCACACAAGATGGAGAAGTGCAAGCTTTTATTGCACAGTGAATATTCCCTAAATACCAGCACCCAACAGGATATCCCATCATATAAACAGGAAAGATGTTCACCTCAGTGTCCCCCAATCACCTGGGGCAGTGCACAGACATTGCCTATTATGGTAACAGGTAAACAATACCCTGTAAGGTCACAAACTACAATTATCACATCTCATAGGCCCAGCACTGTCCACAAACCCACAATCCTCTCTCAGCCCATCCCCAGTGACCTGGATGCACTCCCAGGATCACCTCTGGGTCCAGGAAAGAGGCTCTCTCTGCGGCCCTCAGGGCCTGTCTCTCTTCCAGCACATCGTGCACCCCAACATTCATCACTTGTCTCATCCCAACACAGCCCGTGATGGTCCTGTGGCTTCCCAAGGGGCTGATGGAGGTCATGCTCAAGAGCCAATACAAAGTTAAGAGCCTTCCTGTACTTACTTAGGCTTGCCTAAACTCCTGGGTGCTTGTGAACAATTTAGGATTATTTTATTTGAGTCAAAATTACAAGGGCCTCACCCTTCTTGAACAGTTTCTTACTCTCCTTTTTAGTTCATCAGGATTGAAGTGCACAATTTTTGTACACAGTTCTCTGCAGTTGTGCCAGAATATGGCCCAGTTCTCTGTATCTGCAACCCAAAATTCAGCTTTCCTGCTGTGATTATGGCAATCAGTCTCCAGCTCTCACTGCCTATTAAATTAATAGATTGTTCTGGGTGTCTGGAGCTGCATGAATGCTCATCAAAACCTTGTGAGATCAAAGACCTGAACTTCACCTTAATAAATTCATCAAATTTTTAGGCCACGAGTCAGTCTGTTGATTTACTCCTAATACACCTCCCACAACAGGTTATTCACCTGCACCACGCAGAAAATCTCTGTATTCCTGATTGGTGGATTTAGAGATAAAAAAGTTCATTATTGAAGTCATGATTAACAAAAAGTTACCAAGACAATGTATAACTAATGGATGGATTATGAAATTTTCATATAACTATTTTTTTCCCATGGTAATTCTTTCATATTTTCCTGCTAAGGAAAGAAGGACTCACCTCCTGCTCCTGTGCTGTGTTCCCACCATTCCTGGGATGGGATCCTGCCCAGAAGATCCTCTTGGGTTGAAGACAGGAACACTCATTTTTTGGCAGTCCTTTGCTGTCCCAGACACATTTTTGAGTGACTCTCTCTTCCACCTGCATCAATGATTGGACTGGAAAAAATTGCCCTATAAATGGAGATTATTTCTAATCCTCACATTATTAGAATTCTTCACACCCAGGAATGATTTCCGAGGATAAAAAGAAAAGTTTTAAATGAGTTGTGAAATATTCTTCTGAAAACTAATATAACAGCACAACTATTGGATTTTTCTAATGAAACCCCATCAATTTGGAATCCTAGATATTAATGGATTCCTTGTCTGTGCTAAGCTTTGAGATGTTCTTACTTCAAGCCAAACTTTTCAAATATGAAAAAGGAAGGAAGGAAGGGAGTCAGTGCACAGTGCACAGTCATCAGGAGACTGAGGCAAAGTCAGGTTAGCACAGGTGACGATATGAATAATGACATTTATGCTGCAGGAATTTAATTAGACTGAGAAAGGATTTGTAGTAAAGATGTCACAATAACTCAAGACAAAATGAAAATCAGTCCAAAGACATTCAGGCCCTAATTAGTTTGGGAATAGTAGATTAAAGATAAACTTAGGAAAAATTGGTGGAGTGACTGGCTATTAGGGGCCACAAGAACGTAGGATGTCACCTTAGATTTTTCACTTTTTGATGCTTTTCGAGAAGACCAAGTGCAGAAAAGAAAACCTAAAATCCAGGAGCTGATTTCTTTTCTTTCTTCAAGAGATCAAACATTTTTGCTTTTAATAAACCCAATGACAGCCACAAGCCTTGGTTGTTGACACTGATTTTTTTTCCTGAAGTAATGAGCTGCGTGACACCTTGGTTATATATGGAAAACAGCAGCTCTGTGTACAGACAACATCCAATTTCTGTGTACTGCTGCTTGAAAAGCAAGGGAAGAAAGGTCTTTCTGATCATGCACAATAAGTTATTTTCTCGGTGCTGGCTTGTTCCGTGCAAGACAAATGAAAGGAATAACAAAGCAGGATGTTCACAAAAGAACCAGGAAGATTTTCGAGCTCAGTGATTGATCTGGACGCGTTCACATTTAGGTAGGAAGAAAAGGAGTTTATGCAAAGCATTTTGCAGTCGCCACGAAATGGATTTTAAAGCTTTGGGATTCTGGTGGAGCTTCTCCAGCCGAGCCCTCATGTCCTACCTGGCTTCGGGGTGCCGATGTCCTTCACGTCAGGGGTGCCTGGCTGCTTCCCACCCCTCCAACAGCAAATTCCTGCTGACTTCCAGCCCTCAGCTCACAACATAACCATGGAATCGTGGAATGCTTTGGGCTGGAAGGGTCCTTAAAGTTCACATCATTCCAACCCCCTGCCACCTCCCACTATCCCAGGCTGCTCCAAGCCCCATCCAGCCTGGCCTTGAGCACTTCCAATATATTGACCAAGCAAAAATAAAAGTCACACACTTGGGTCATTCAAAACCCTTCATTTTATGTTCTTATTAAAGGAAGAGACCTGAAGGAGGAAGTAGGTTCACCAGACCAAAATCCTGGGAAGAGAATCCCCATCCTGTCCAGGGGATTATCTGTCCAACATCTCCATGGCCCTCTGAATTCTCACTCATTCCCATGAATTCTCACTCATTCCCATGAATTCTCTCCCTGACTTAGGCAGGAAAGCAAGCCAGGGAAGTGACCCATCCTTCATCCTCCAGAGGTATTCACTTGAAACAAAAAGAAGGGAAAACAAACCACAGAAAAGACAATAATGCCCTATGTGCCTGGCTTGGGGAAGGGACCTCACCCCTGCATCCCACAGGTTGTTAAATCTATCACACAATGCATCTTCTCCTATTTTATCCCAAGTGGAACAGACCCAGCCAATCAGGGAAACTCAAAATTAGGAAGAAAATCATTTAGTAGGAAAAAAGTAGCATTACACAGATTGTAAACATGGTAACAGCAGTAACAGAGGCTATTTTGTGCTGTCATGCAGCCACATCCCTGCTTTAAATAATTCCTTCAAACACCACCTAAACCATGAATACAGTGAACAGAGGAAAACAGGAGCTATCCAGAACTTGCATCCCAAGTAGTTAATTTGCTGGGTTCTTTTTACTGTAAATTTCATGCAACCCTAGCAGTCCTCATTTGTCCTCTACAGAAACTCCCCTGGCTGTGCCAGAGCCCTTCCTGCACATCGTGTCCCCGTGGACACCCTCCGTGCCTCACCGCCACCAACCCACCGTGCTTTAAATACAATCCTGCACCCTGGAGCTGCCCAGCTTCAAAAATTCCTCTCTTTGACCTTGCTCAAGGACAGGGCTGTTTCCCCCATCTGCAGGGCAGTGTAAAATGCTGCTCTCAGCCTTGCAGTGCATATGGTGCTCCCCATGCCATCCCCAGTGCCATCCCTGTGCCACGGCCCTCGCTGGCCTCGGGCTGTCTGCACAGGTGCAGCACAGGCTGCTGCTCTACTGCTGATTCCTGCTCGTTAGTCACTCTCCCCACTCCTCTCCTCGGCTCCAGTCATGCTGTTCTCTTCTTTGCTGGATTGTTAAACCGAAGTAGGAATAGCATCCTTCAAAATATTCAATCTGTCAGGCTTTTCTTTCGACCTTCTGCAGGGTCATTGAATAGTTTGAGTTGGAAGAGACTTTTGAAGTCATCTAACTAACCCCCAAAATAGGTTTTTTCACCTTTATCTAAACATTTTTTCATTATGGAAGAGAAATAAATTACATTACACACATCAGCAGCCTGAAAGTCTGCTTGAATTTTTGAGTCCAATTCCCACACCCAGGGAGAAGAGGAATTTTTGTCTCACCAGCACATGAGACTGATGACACTTCCTTTAAATCTCACTTTGTTTGGTTTCTTTATTAGAACAAGAGAGATTTCTGAGTGAGGAGTGGGTGGGTACCCGGTGGGAGGTCAGCACTTACACCCACCTCGTCCAGGTCACGGCTCCTCTGCAGCCTCCTGGCGCCGCCCCAGCACGGCACGAGGGGATCAGCGGTGCGGGAAGCTCAGCAGGATGCAGAAAAAGACAATTCTTGCATGGCGAGTAGGCAGGGAAGAGGGCAACCACGGCAGATGGCAGAGCTGAAGCAGCACCCAGTGGCTCGTGCTGCATGACAAGCTGCCAGCGTTCCTGGGAACGACAACCCTATAATTACACGCAGCCCTCACACTGTGTCTCCCTGCGTGGAGAATCCCTCTCCACAGCCTTCAGAGGATTAGAGGCACAGAAAGAAGGGTGTCACCCCAGCCAGGTGCACTGGGCAAGCCTCTGACAGGGCACAGGAGCTTGTGCTGTGCTTGGCCAGGCCAGCCCTGGCCCTGCCTGGACCAAAGGACACTCGGGGCTCCCCCTTGCACTGGCCCTGATGTGTTGTGGTCCTTCACCACAACACATCTCTCAGCCGACACTGAGAGCATCTGTGAAAGCCCAGCACACACAAGTCTTCTATTTTAATGTCAAGGTCCCAGTCAGAGCAGAGAGTTTAGAATTTACTCTCTTTAACATCTATAATATTAATTATTTGGTCACTTGACAAAATAAATTGACCCTATAATAACGTTTCTAAAAATGCGATTGGTGTAATTTGTTAATTTACATTTGTACACAGTATCAAGCTCTTCCCTGCCTTACACCTCCCCTAATGCTCTCCTCAGTGAGTATAAGGCTGGCAGAATTTAACCTCTAATATATAAGTGGCATGCACTTATTTCCCTGGGGAACTGACCCAATCCAGCATTGCCTATTTATAGCACTTTCCAAAATAAATTGTGAGGCAAGAGGATAGAAAGGCTGTTGGGAAAGGCTATATTTGTTGATAAAACTAGAAAAAAAAGTAATATAGCTGTGTTCCCATCCAAAGTTACCTTCAGTGGGTGCTGTAAATTTTAAATTGTTACTAAAACTGTGCAACTCAGAACTAAGTGGCAGCTCCCCACAGTGGGCCCTGAAATCCCAGGGTTTTGGTGGGAAGGGACCTTAAATATCATCCAGTTCCATTCCTGCCATGGCAGGGACACCTCCCACTGTCCCAGGCTGCTCCAAGCCCTGTCCAGCCTGGCCCTGGGCACTGCCAGGGATCCAGGGGCAGCCACAGCTTCTCTGGGCACCCTGTGCCAGGGCCTCCCCCCGTCCCAGGGAAGGATTCCTCCCCAGTGTCCATTCCCCTTTGTCCTGTCACTCCATGCCCTTGTAAAAGGCCACACGGGCAGAAAAACCTCCGTACTGGACCCTCACCAGTCCAGCCCTGAACATTTTCTCCCTCTTTGGCCTTCAGGACTGGAGGCTGTGGCTCAGGACCAGCTCTGACGGCCTCAAGGCAATCCTGCAGCAGGATGGTGACAGCAGGGTGGCTCCGAGACAGCTGAGATGAGAGCAGGGATGTTTCACATCAGAGCTGTGAGACAGCAGGACGAGGGAGGGAATACACTCTGCATCTGTGGCAGCAGCCCTGGAGAACTCCCTGTTGGAGGGAAGGAGCTGGCTCACTCCAAACCAGCAGCCAGCACGGACAGTCAGACAGCAACAACCAGGAGCAAACAACACAGTGAAGTTATTTGGCAACACAGATGGGCCCTGAGTCATTTCATGGATCTGTCTCCAAACACAGTGTGACAGTCAGAGCTACAGTCAGGTTTTGGAAGAGCTTGGCAAGGAGCAGACAGTGATAAATGTGCCAAACATCCTCTGACCTTCTAACTGTCCCGTTTTCCCATGGCTTTGTCCTGCCCGCGGCTGCAGTTGCCATCAGCCGAGCACACAGCACAGCACAGCAGCTCCAGAGACCACTTCAGTCACTGGTCTGGAGAGGTTTTATTCAAAAAAATCCAGGATACTTGAGGAAAGCTCCCTTTGAGCTGACTCACTGAATAATCTCTCAGAATCACATCCGCCTTTGGCCTGGAGCAGAGGAAAGCTTAGAAATTCCCCGTCTCTGATTCTCATGAATACAGATTTCCATGCATTCATCACAAGCCCAGAGCATCACCTGCCCATGGCACGGCTCTCCCCCTGCCCCGCTCCAGCAGGCAGGTGCAGGAGGAGCTGATCACAGGGAATGTTTGCCCTTGGGAAGCATCCCGGCATCGGGAGCCGGTTGCAGCATCAGCGGCGGGGGACGCGCATCGGGGCAGCCAGGAGGGAAGAGACGTCCTTTCAAAAAGAACCACAATCCTTTCATTCTCCGTGTGTTTTTCTGGAGAGCTGGGAGCGTTTGTCCCCTTTCATTCTCCCTGCTAACTTTTATCAGCAGGGAAAACCAGGCAAGAGTGACACTTGAGCAGAGCAGCTTCCCCACGCCAGCAAAGCGAGACTCAAAGTCACAGCGCCGACTTCCTGTGATGAAATATTGATCCAAAACTCTGTCACACAAGAAGCAGTTTAAAATCACCCTGGTTTTATATACAAATCTTTTTTTCAACTATAGCTGAGCACTACCAGATCACTTTTCTAAGTTCCATACAAAGAGAACTGACTTTTAAAGAAAGGCAAATACACCTCGTGAGGAATTTCAAAATAAGTTACTGTTTTCAGCTTGAAATTTTTAAAATTTATTGTCATTTCAGCAGTGGTGAAACAAAAGGAATTTCTTTGTATTATTCTGTAGACATTATAACTTTTCAATCCTCTCTTCTTTATCCTTTGGCAAGAAGGAAAAGGCCATAAAATAAACGGGAAGAAGAATTTTCTTGCAGCAGAGTTACCCAAACCCATGATCAATGTTCTCCAAACAGGAAAATCTGAAGGAATCAAAGGCTTCATGAAACATTCATTGGAGCAGTATGCTGACAAAATAGTTTCCCAGCCAGAACTTTTCCCTGGCTCTACTTAACATGGCCTGTGTGAGTTCAAGAACTCGTTTCTGGAGCACCAGAAGGCCAGAGGGGTTTAGCTCGTCTAGCTGGGGTTTTTCCAGACAAACTCCACATATCCCTTGAGGTCACTTTATGGAGCTACATAAACTCTCTGCTTCTCTTGGATGTGCTGACTCAACTCTCACCCCAGCCTGGGTCCTGGTGGAGCCCCAGCCCACGGAGGTTCCTCAGCTGAAGGACAATGGGCAGGACCTGCTCAGCCTCCAGTATCCATGAGAAATCCCTCCATGACCAGAAATCCCATTTGGACCCAGCCCAGCACACCCAGCCAAGGCTCCAGCCCTGTCCCCCACTCCTGCACAGACCCTTCAAGCCTGGGTGATGCAGATGTTTTGCTCCACATCTACAGGTTTGATGAATTATGAAATGATTATGTGCTGATCATTCGAAAAACTTGCTGTAACAAGGTAAAAATCAGGATAAAAGAAATCGGGTGGCCTCCCAGGAACCATCACTAATTATTTGGTATTTAATGAATGACACAATTTGCTTGTTGACTTTGTCAATCTATGCAGAGTTCTAACTAATTAATAAAAAACTGAAACTACCAAGGGTTTGAGATGTTTTTGGTCAACTTTAACCCAGGGTGGCACCTACACTGACCCTGGCACATTGTGCAGAGCTCAGTGACACAGGGCAAGAGGCACCAAAACACAAAATGCTGCTCAGATGAACTTGGCAAGATCCTGGGAGTACAATGTCACAGCCTGAAGCCGTGCCACCTTGCTGGGATAACATCCAATGTCTCCTGTCAAGCTCCATAAACTGGGGTAATGAGAGAGGAGCACCTGGCTGGCCCAGGCAGGGCCCTCGTTAGCCAGCACAGGGCTCTGCTGTCACCTGGGCAGGGCCACGTGGAGTCCTTGCCAGGAAGGGACAACTGGCCTTTGCAGGAGGGGCAAAACCCAAGGGACAGCTGAAGTAGGACAGCTAAAATCATTACTGGTGCCGCTGTGGGAGATTTTCAGTCATGGCTTTTCGTGGTGTGAGGATTGCTCAGAGACTCGAGAGCCCTTTGGGGCTCTTCAGGAATAAGTGAAAACCTGTGAAAGCTTCCAAAGTGTTTCAAGTGAATAAAACTTGGGTGTACAACTACACCCTTGAGCCTGGGAACAAGTGGAGACAAAGGGTGGCCAGAGTGGAAGACTCCTTCCCTAGAGAACGTACTCACTTCTTTCCCTGAGCTCTCTCTTTCTCCATTCCACCTTTTATTGACAGATGCAAAGTAAGACTAATGAACTATTGATAACCCTGGCACAAAGGATTATTAGACAAAGCAATTTCATTTGGGGGGCATTGATTTATATGTCACAACCAGAGTACAAATGGAAATGGTAGTTAGGAAGGATGAAGTTGAATGCTAAACAGGTGGACACCCTGTTTATCCCTAATTCCTGCCCTCAATGCACTTAGATGCATTTACCTGCACCTCTGGATATCCTATGTAATTGAAGAAATGGTTGCAGATTTTCTAGTAATTAATGGTATTTGGAGAGAAACCTGCACCAACCCAAATATTAAAACAGGGCTGATGTTTTGAAGGGCCTGAACCTTGACAAAAACACACAGAGATGCCCAGACACAGAGGGAATCCACAGGTAAAAATAGGTGAAAAGAAGGGGTTTGTCCTAAAACAGCTCAAGCAGAGTAAATCTGAAATGTGCTGGCCTGAGATGGAGAGGCTGCAGCAGCAGGAGGGGTTTCACCGGGGCACACCCCACTGCCCTGTCTTCCATCAGCCCACGGCCTCTTGGAGAGCTGGAGCCCGGCCAGAGCCAGTGGAGCTGCTGATCAGCATCTGTGAGGAAATAACCCTGGTCCCGAGGACCAGGCAGACACTGCTTCCAAATGTTAATTCTCATTGTCTGTGGCATTCGTGTGACATTTAATGTGATGCCAACTGCTGCGCTATTGTGAAACCAGGAGTGAGACTTGTCCTCTTTTAGTGAAACCAAAAGGAAATTTCGAAGTCTAAGACACAGACACCTGATTTTGTGGGCTGCAAAGAGGCAGCCAGCCCCCATTTCTGTCTTTAAAAGCTCTCTCCAGCTCTCCTGGTGAGTAATCAATCACCTCTTAAAAGACACCGCCTTGGCCTCTCCCCCAGCACAATTAATCCCTCCAGATCCCAAGCTCAGATAAAACAACAGGAGGGCAGTACCCAGGTGATCTGGCAGTGCTAAGGCAAAACCAATCCCCAGGATTTCCACAAGGCTGCTCCACTTGTGGTTTCAGTCCGGAAAATGGTAAAATAAAACTGCACTTTAATGAACTTTCAGAGGAAAAATGTTTCTTTGTTTTAATACAAGCCACAACAAGAGGACATTGCCCTACCTCAGGCTCTGTTTCACATGACACTCAAAACCCATCTCCAGTACTCCAGGGATTAAATTATTTTCTGAAAGCCAACTCATTCCCACCATTATTACTGGTGTAAAGCTGTGAGGTTTTTTGCTGCCCCCCTTCTATTTTTTTCCAATGCTAGAAATAGATTGAACTGGCACTTCAGGATGCTGAGCTGCAGTTTCAGTTGAGCTCTGTGCTTCACAGAGATTTATCAAAAATGACAAGATTCAACATCTAGGAGATGTCTTGTAGTGCCCAGGAGCTCAAAGAAGATGCAGCAGTTACAACAGTAACCAGAGAGAAATAAGAAAAGTGGTAGAAAAAGAAATGTGGTCCTTGAAAACCAAAGCTCTGGCAGGAATGGGCAGTTGTGCTGGTCAGCACTGGCCATTAGTGAGCAAACAATCCCTGCCTGCCTCTTCCAAATGAAAACCCAGGGAAAGCAGCCCTTCAGTTCAGTTATAAACTTCCTGCCAGGTACCTGTCAGAGCCTCCAAGCTGCAGAGGTTTTCCCCTGTTCCATCTGCAAACAGCGTGGAATTGGATGGAAGTGATGAGTGTCTGTCTGCGATCACTTCTTCTGAGCTGAGCTGTCCCTGGAATAAAACAGGACATTCCATAAGTGCATTCTCTTTTTCACCCACGTGAATGTAAAGCAAACTATGATAATGTGAAAAAGGCTAAGGAAAAATGGGAGTATCTGGACAGTAAATGTGTATGAGCTATAAAATCATCTCCTGGGCATGATCAGCCTTTGCCTGGATAACTCAACAAACCCAAGCAAACACTCATGGCTGAGAACCACCTTGCACCCAGACTCCATCACTCCCACTAAAATGGAATTCAGGTAGATGGAGGCACTGATGGAGACTGGATCCCACCATGCAGAAGCAGCAGCATCCTTTCAGTGTCCAGAGCAGGACCAAGAGATAAAGCAGAGAGATAAAACACCTGGAGCTGTTTCCAGGTCATGCAGTGAGTCAGGCAGGTCTCTGCAGAGAGGGATTACAGCTGGAGACAAGGGCAGTGAGAAATGAGCAAGAAATGAGCACACCCAGGTTTCTTCTCACAAATAATGATTCTAACAAACAGCTGTAAGAGGCACCACTGCCAAACAATAAGTTTGCATAACAAAAAGGGATCTGAAAAAGAAACCTCCACAGTAAAAAGTCAGGGAGGACGTTGTAGGTTTTCTGATTCCTTTACAGAGGTCAAAGGCGAATTCCTCCACAAAGAACCAACACACCAACCATGCTCCCCTCCCTCCCATGAGCCAGGACCTTCTCCTGTAGAGATGTGGAAACAGCCTGAAGGATTTAGGCTAATCCAGGCAGGAGCAAAATGGAAATAACTTCCACAAGACCACTGGGAAAACTTAGTCCAATCTTCTCTTGTGAACCAGATATTATTCCCCTTTTACTTGCCTTCGGTGGTGATAAAGTGCAGACAAAGGAGATAAGGGACTCGCACACCTCACATTTCACCACTCACAGTAAATACACTCCTCGCTTTCGCTTATCTTTCAGCCTGGTATAGATTTCCTTTTAGTAACCTCCTGAATTACAATCAAATTATACTTCCAGGGCCATTGAATTGCATGGCTTGCAATACCTTAATGGGTTCTGTTCTGGCTGCTCAGGAAGGACTTGTAATCCCTGTCTTCTTCTATATTTCAGGGAGCCTTAAGGACGTGTTTCAGTGCTGTGCAGAACAGCCCAGGGCTTCACTGACCAGAGCAAGTGCCACACAAACAGTGCATGGGCAAGTGAACCGTGTCCTGGAGGAAAAATGTTAATAGTGAATGTTTCTTCTTTTGCCTTGCAGTGACAGCCAGGGTTTGGGTGGCACGGTAATTCCAAAACTCTCTCAGACACGAGTTCCATGTGATTTAATGGCATGGTCGATACACCAGGTGCCAGCTGCTCTGCAAAATATTTGAAAATAAATGGAATTTTAATGCCCAGAAATGGTGCTGAGCGCCACATTCCTCCTGGCAGCTTCTCTCTTAGATGGGCTTTTACCCTGCAATATAGAAGTTGTTGCTTTGTTAGTTATGGGCTCTGCAGCAAACAAAACTCACAGTGTGGTCAGGACCTTTGCTGGGCTGAAATCAATTTTTGAATTATACAAACATTTAGGTAATTGAAATAAGACAGAGGGAGAATAAACAGAGTCTGAAAGTCTAAAGAGACCTCTTGTTCTGGAGAGGATCTGGAAGGATCTCAGGGATGCAAAATGCCCCTCCTGCACCTGCCAGAGCAGATCCCGCAGCTGCTGCACCAAACCATCCCCAGGGAATCCCTCTGGATCACCCAGCCCCACAGTGCATGGAAGAACAGAGGGACACTCTGGGGGAAGAACATCTGTGCCTTCGGGGAGGAAAGAATACAAAGACCATGGAAAACAGCAAAGTCCAAGTGTGGGGCTCCCTGCTGTGCCACACCGCAGGGCACAGCCCGTGCCAGGCACGAGGGGACAGTGGGGACCTTCCACACGCCAGCACCGGGACCTTGCGAAGGCACCAGCCCGTGACGCTCGATGCTGTCCAGCTGAACACCTGACCAGCAGGTTCTCTGAGAAAAACTGCACACTGGAGATAATCAGAGTAGGAACTGCCTCTGTCTGCAGCTAATGGGTGGGAGATAAAAAATCTCTCCTCCCTTTATTTGCCCTGCTGTTTGTAAAACCTTATCATGTTTTTTCCAATTGTATTCCCAATAAGCCGCCAGGTAAGATATAGTGTTTGCCAGCCCTGAAGAGAAGTAATCTTTGTTGGCAACATTTCTCAGGGAAAAAAACTGTTCAAATAAGATGTGGGAGGAAATTTCCCCCTCAGACAATTTGAGGAGCTGTCGACAGGCAGCAGATGAAAGGCGAGGAGCGCTGGATGCCGCGGGCCGTGCAGGGAACAGAGGCAATGGCTTCAGCAGCTCTGGGTTCAAATGGAAAATTAATTTCTTTCTGAGGGGATCCAAAGTGCTTTTCATGCTGTCCTTTCTTTAAACAGTTGGTGGTTTAACTCTGCTGAGTGCAGTGTGGGATGAGAAGCGAGTCACTAAAGGAGGGACCTCTCCAAACACAGCCCGTGCAGCCCCAGCTCCCGAGGCAGCTGTGGGGTCACGGTGGCCCTTCCAACATTCCCACACTGGCTGTGTTTGACCACAATATTCACTATTTTTGCCCTTCAGTTGGAGCGGGAATCAACCTCCACGAATCAGGAGTTATTAAGGCAGACAGCAGGATTTCTGCTGGCAAATTCGGGGTGGAACGAGATGATCTCTAAGGTCCCTTCCAACCCAACCCATTCTATCATTCTGTGATAAATTTTGCACTGGTTTTCCCCAGCATTAATATTTCTGATGACAAAACAAGCAGTAACAGCTGTGTTCTACCTTAAACAGACATGCTGCCTTAACAAGAGGAGAAAAATGGATGAATATGAAAATCGGCATCATGAATATTCAGATGCATTTGCAAATTAAGAGACTTCAACTGTGTCCTTGTCCTTTGTGCGTTTTCCACAAATATTGAAAGGGGAACTCTCCTGGGAGAAGCGTTCATCAGCACAGCAAGTTTTGAAGAAGGAACCCACTCAATCTACAGCAAATATGCACAACATGAATATTGTGTGTATTCACAGGAGAAAGATGATTCTGGGAACCTCCAATTAGGCAGCAGAAGCTTTTCCTATGGTCTCAGGAAAGAACTAAAGAAAAAGGCTTATTTTGATAAATTTTTCAGCACAGATTTTTGAAATGGGAAATACAAACATGAGAAAAAGACAAACTTCACCTATTAATTATTCCCTCAGAATTGTGAGGGGGGGAGGAATGCCCCCTCGAGCCAGGCTGGGAGCAGCAGCTACTCCAAGTCAAGTGTGCTGTTAACTGTGTGCAGGCAGCAGCTGAACCTGTGTGTGCTGACCTGCCTGAAAGCCCTGACTCGGGGCCCCCAGCTCAGGGACCTGCCTAATTAATTCCTAATAACCCAACCTTCATCTCTGCGTGCAGCCTGACCTGCGCTTGCACCTCCCGCAGCCACCCCGCTGCCACCTCTGGCTGAGGGAGCTGCATCCTTATCCTAAAAAAACCACAGCCATCCCCTTTTCCCTTCCATAACCACTGCAGAGGACGCTGTTGTGTCAGTGTCTCTGGTACCCAAACCCTGACAGAACCCAAAGCATCAGCAATATGCCATCTTTACCCTTTCAGTTCATCATCACAATGAAGGGACATGAAAACCTCTCTGTGTAATTCCACCTGGAGGCTTTCTCCCACGCTGAAACATTGCACAGTTGTCCGGTTTTGTTAGATTTCCCTCAGAGACGCCCAATAACCTTCAAACAAACCCAATTCATAACACCACCAGATGTGCTCATTTTGCTTTTCATGGGAACATGCCATGAAAGGTCTCTGGGTAGGAGGTAACAACCCAAACAAGAACAATTTCTGTTTTGCTGGATTGAAAGTGGAGCTTTCAATATCCTGGCCTGTCTCTGAGTTTTTTAACTTGGGGAATTTTTCAGTTTACAAAACAGCCCAACAAGGATAATTAGGGTAGAAACATGCCTGACAATTCCAAATGTTCCCTGTCAAGCATATGGGCTAACACCTAGTTTTATTAATTCCCAGATTTTCAAGGGGTGTACAGTTGTATTAGAAGCAGTGTGTAGGTGGCTCATTTTTCCCTCCTCACATTCCCTTTGACAGTAGTTTGAAATACCATTCATCAAACAGCATAAAAGAAGTCAAAAAGAAATTAATTAAGCAACCTAGAAGGAAAAACAAGATGTCTTTCCAACAGGACTTGCATTATTTAGGTTTGTAGCGCTACACAGTGTAATTTTCTGGGGAGAAAAGGCAGGATAATGGTGTATTCCTGCTTGACTATGAAACAGCACACGTGGAGCGTCACCGGTGATAAGGAAGTTCTGAAACAGAAGTGGCTGAGAGTTTCCTCCTGAAGATTTGCTCTGAACACCGTGCAATATACACATATATAAGTATATGTATGCTCATATATCATTGCTGGCACCGTCTCCAGAAGGAATTGGGGATTTCTGATCCTCTTCCTGCCTTTTGGCATTAAGGGTTGGGGGCAGAGATGGTAATGCCGTGTTTAATTTAATCTCCTCAAGTGAACAAAATCCTGCTTTTTAAAAGTCTCTGTTGTTCAAGGGTGTTTAAACAAACATTGTCCAGGTTTTGCCCAGCAGCCACACGTGGCACTGCAGGGCCAGATTGCAGCTCTCCAGCTGTAATGAGGATTATCCATGGGCTGCACACTTCATGGCACACACTCCCATTCCACTCCAGGCTCCTCTGCCTGTTTCTGCTTCTCCAGCTATCCCAACCTCAGTAACGTAGTTCTCCCTATCCCAAACTCTAATTTAACCCAACCAGTAACATCACCAGAAGTGGTGAGAAGCTGTCCAGCCATTCTGCTCCACCAGACTGCTGCCAGCTCTGGCTTGGTCACACGGCTTAGGGGACACGAAACTCCAGCGATCCTGCTCTGCTCCCGAGGGATGGCCACAGCCCTTCCTGCATCCAGCCAAAATAACCAGAGTGGGCCTGACATCCCATCAGTCCCCCAGTTCTAAAGGAATCCTGATTTAACAGGAGACCACTCACCAAATTAATTTCCAGGGATGTGAACCAAGTACCCATTGAAATCCAAAAAACTGGTTATGAAAACGTGGATGTAAAGAGCTCGGGATCTCTTTGTGACTGCTGGCAGCCTCCCAGTTACATTATTGAACACAATCCTCAGGTAATTCTTAATTTCACATTCATATTATCAGCTGCTCAGCGTAATTCCACAGGAAAGGCCATGATGCAACAACACCGGGTTCCATCATTCCCAACGAATCTGCTGGGTGCAAGGGAGCCACAAGGAGGAAGGGATTAGCTGTGATTTATCCAAGAAACTTTCCAACACATCCTAAATTTTCCTCGTCCGATGCTGGTTTTACCTGAGCAATGACTCAAGCATCTCTTTGTCCTTCCACCTACCTGGCTTAAACCCAGCAGTCAGAACACACACAGGGTTTTCAGCAGCAGAACTCCAGCCTGACTAAATCCAACTTCCACTCCAGGACAGGACTGAAACCTGGATTCTCCTTGTCTGCCTAAATTCCCTCAGGCAAGTCTCCTAAACTGGATTAGCAGTGGAGCACTGTCCCTTGTGCACTTCCCAGGGCTGGGTGCTGGCTCAGCACGCTGCCCACCAGGACTGATCCTCTCCGTGCTCCGCTCCCCTCTGGACAGCGCCATGGGAAACGCTCCTTCCAAGAGGCTCTGGAAGGCTTAGGCTGTAATTGCTTGTAAACCACTTAAGCAGTAAGTGATACAGAAATCCAAGTGGTAATTGTAGCAGAGGCTTGAGATTAATCTATTTTTGGCTTGTCAGACGTTCTTATGGACCTGATTCAAGGCAGTCACTGAAAGCTGTAAAGTGTCCAAAAAGTGACAGAAAAAATAGTTTGATTAAAACCATTCCAGAGGAAAATCCAATCTTCAGGTCACTCTCTGAAACCTATTGGTGTGGCCTGCAGATGAGGCTCTCATGAACATCTTCTGGGCAGAGCCACAAAAAGTTTTATATCAAAAGAAGAGTGCTCTAATTTTGGGTTCCCAAAGCAAAACTGTGCAGGGAAAGTCAGTGAACAGAGGCAACAGGAGTCTGCCAAGAGGGAATAAGGAGCTTGTCCTGATCCAGGAATCAGGGCTCTGATGCCTGAAGAGCATCCCACAGGTTCTGTTTTCCCCACCTGCCCCTGGGTGAGCTGTGATTAAAGGCAGACACTCGATAGTGACCAGAAACTCTGCAGGGTGCTCTGACATGGTGCTGTTCTCCACAGGACACCGTGAGATGGTTGGACACCTGGACCTGATGGTCTTAAAGATCTTTTCCAACTTCAATGATCCCAGGATTCTCTGTCAGTGCACTGATGCTCTGTTTGGTGTGACTGAAGAGCCCCGAAACTCTTGGTTATCTCTCGAACTCCCAGAGATGGGAGCACCAGTTCATTATCAGGTACTAGAAACACCTTCTTTCCCCACAGAGCTGCAACTTTCCCAAACTTTCCACCAACTTCCATTTTCTGTAGCCTCAAGGTCAAGATTGCCCTTTATTATTTTTTCCATCATTTCCTTCCCATTTACTTTGGATTAGTGGATGTTCTGTCAATAAGGACAAATGAAATTCCAGGCCAATATAAACTCTGCCTGCTCTACAAATGGTTCTTTTTTCATACAGACTTTCTATGAAACAGAAAATGACTGATGCCACAATGTGCTTTAATTATTTTCTTCATAAACTATCAAATTAAATTTTAAGAAGCTGGAGATGTTATCTCTTATTAAACTGGGACTGAACTCAGAGATGTAACTCGTAATGAAACTTCCAACACCAGAAAGCTTTTTTGTAATGTTAATAATTTTCAGCAGCCTGCCATGTACAATATCTCACCAAAGCTTATGATTTTCACATTCCACCCCTGCCATGGGCAGGGACACCTTCCACTACCCCAGGCTGCTCCATGCTCCATCCAACCTGGCCTTGGACACTTCCAGGTTCTTCTAAACCACACCATTACACAGGCTCCAATATTTTTGCTAGGATTTTCTACTCACAGTATCCTGAAGGTCAACCCCAAAAAGCAGTGCTGAGTATCCCAATGATGAGCACGGCAGCACCAGGTAAGTCACAGCATACCTGGAAAACACAGACGTTAATCAACACCAGCTTCAAGGGAAAAGTGTTTTCACTAATTTAAGCAGCAAGAAAATCTCAAATTATCAAAGAAACAGAGAAAAGCTGGTCTGCGAGCAGAATCATGGAGTCATTAGGGTTGGAAAAGCCCTCTAAGATCACTGAGTCCAACCATCGATCCAACACTGCCAAGCCCACCACTAATCATGCCCCAAAGAACCACAGCTACACATTCTTTGAACACCTCCAGGGATGGAGATTCCACCGCCTCCCTGAGCAGCCTGTTCCAATGCCTGACCACCCTTTCAGGGAAGGAATTTTCCCTGCCATCCATTCTAAACCTCCCCTGGTGCAACTTGAGGCCACTTCCTCTCATCCTATCTCGTGTTACCTGGGAGCAGAGACCAATCCCCACCAGGCTACAACGTCCAATCTGCTTTGGAAAGCAGTGATCAAAATGTGGCACATTCTGGGGCCAACCAGCAAAACACAAAACCCGCAGAAGTCACTGGATCGTATTTTTGGATCCTGCCTTAAGGGATGAAGAACAGAGTGAGAGATGAAAATGCGGCAGCTGGTAAAAAATCGTTAAAAAGCATAAGGCAGAGATGAGGAAATACTGAAGTTGCCGGGAGAAAAAAGAAAGGAACAAAGACATGGAAAAAAGACTCTCGGTCTGCCAAAGTTTCCACAATTTCATAAAATGTACAAATGCAGCAGAGAGAAAGGGGAAAGAGCAAACAAACCGGCTCCTGGCCGGGCTGGGAGGGGAGCACACAGGTGATGTCCAGCCCTGTTCCCAGCTCTGGGGCTCGGTGTGCTCAGCACGGCGTGTCCTGCCCTCCCTCCCAGGGCCCCTGTGCGATTCATTCCAGCTCAGCTGTTGGCCAAATTCCTTCTGGTCACACAGTGACAGTCCCAAGGGCTTAATGTCCATGTCCCCCTTTTGGCCAAGAACACCTGAATCCCACCACGAACAAAGCATCACTCATCCACTCATGGACAGTCACGGACAGAAACACTGATTTTTCCAAAAGGAAATTTCTCTGTTGTTTGTGGTAAAACACTGCTGTACATTTTTTTTTTTCTGTTTAATTTTATTCATGAGCTGAAGTGACTTTGGGCAGTCACAAACCAATTTTTCACTGTGTTCTGAACAGATGGTTGTTCCAAGAATACCAGCATCCTGGCAGTGTCAAACAGCCTTGACCTTCCCAAGCAGCACTGCAGACTTTTTGTTAGAAGGAAAGAAATAAAGAACCACTCACATAGTCCCAGTTTTTCTCTGGATTATTAAACACAGTGGACAACGTAGGCACAAACTGCGCTCAAGGAAAAACTGAAATTTGGCCTCAGAGAAGCAGGAATGGCTTCTGGAATCACTGGGGGTGTACAGATAACTCCAAGGTCACATCAGACTCCCCTTGCAGAAGCAGAAGAGTGAAGGGATGTGGTGGGAGCCCCCCCACACCATCTCCAGCTCATCCTGCCCTAAGGAGAGCTGCTGTGATGGGCTGTGCAGAGCCCAAAGAAAAACCACAAAATATCCCAGTCCTCGAGTTCAGTCTTTATCCAGCAAGGGTCCAGTTACAACTTCTCAGTTATAAATAGCTGGAGTTCACTGTGAGCCTTCAGCAACCGTGGGCTGGCACAGCTTTGGGGACCTTTGCCGACAGAGCCTTCAGAGGGAAGGCAGCTCATTTTGTTCTGCTTTTGAAATTTTTTTAGAGATATAATCCTATTTTTAAGATCATTTAAATATCATCTGTGCTCAGTTCTCCAGAAGCCACATTAAAAAAAAAAAAAAAAATCCAAGTCAATTTTACTGCAGTTAAATTCCCATGTCCTTAATCTCCAGGGAGAGGCCAGGTTCCTTACTGGAGACAATCCTGCTCTTTTAGCACATGTGAATTATTTTGTACCTGATTGGTGTCTATCAAGATATAAAAACTTCGGGGGCAGCACCCAGGGAACAACTCCTGTCACCAGATCAATGCCTCATTATGGATTAAACATAAAAGTTAAGACATCCTTAGTTTCCAGTCGACAAAGAGTGGCACAAATCCCACATAAATTCCACGCTGGCATTTGGAGGATTTTGTGCAAATTACTCCAATGACCTCCTGCTAAGAGCAGGTGAAGAGCTGTCACCCTTCCAGCCAGCACCGCCTCGGAGCTCTGAAGTATCACAGAGGGATTTGGGAACGAGTCCAGGGTTAGCCAGTGAAAGGGAGCCCAATAATCCCAGCTGGCATCCCTTGGATGGCAGGAGAGGATTCCAAGGCGGATGGAGGCGGGAGGCCGACGCTCCGCTGCGTTTTGAAGACAACCACGTGTGAGGAGTGGCTGGGTTAAACCAGCTGGCAGCTGAAGCAGGGCTTCGGAGCAGGAGGCAATTACAGATGGATAAAGTATGAGCACTTCTGAGTGAAATCCCTTCCATTCTGAGGTGTCTGAAGTGACGGAACATCTCGGGAAAAGGCAAATCCAGCTCTTTAGAGCAAAGCGTGTTCCTTGATGCCGGCTGCCCTGGGTACTCGCTGCCTTTTAATGCTGCTGAGAACCACTCATTACTCCTCTGACTCAGAGGTTTAACTAATTCCCAGCAAAGCTTTGTACCCAGGGAGAAGAAAGCTCCGCTCAGAGGGTCAGCACTGAGCCTCCAGCAGAACGTGGGCAGGGGAACCAGTTGGCTCCTCTTTTACATAAGGAACAAAATGGAAAAAACCGAAGGCTGAAGAGCTGTGGGAGCACATGGAAAAAAAACCCCAGAATTTAGATTCAGAAATACTTAGGACACCAAAGAGAGGAAGATTCTTGCTCTAAAAACAATGGGTGTGGGCAGGGGGCACATTTGCCTCTAACCACGACAGAAATATGGGGCTTTCTAGTGCATGCAACTGATGTCAAGGGACAGGGCCTCAAGCTGTGCCAGGGAAGGTTCAGGTTGGATATTGGGAAAAATTATTCACCGAAAGAGTGGTTAAATATTGGGATGGGCTCCCCAGAGAAGTGGTGGAGTCACCATCCCGGGAAGTGTTCAAAACACCAAGCAGAGGTGGCACTTGGTGATATGGCTCAGGTGAAAGGGTGGTCAAAGGTTGGAATTGATGATCTTGGAGCTCTTTTCCAGCCCTACTGATTCAAGGACTTTATGTGTCCAACTTGGAGAGAGAGATCCAAGACAGTAAAAATGCAGCACCAACATTCCACGCTCTGCCTAATACCCAGCGATTTTCCTGCACTGGTGTCCCCAGTTTCCCATCATTTCCCACTGCTAATTTCACCTCTTAATTGTTTAATGATTCGTGGAAAACAGGAGGAATGATGAACCTCTCTTCGCTCTCAGCATGTGAGAAAATGAAACCATCCAAGCAGTAATCCAAACTCCACTAAGTGGAAATTTGGCCCTGGAAATATTCATCCTGGGGTTTTTCTGCCGTCACCATTTTCCTTCAGCTGTCAGAACAGCGAGATGAAATAACATCCTATATTCATAGTGCCATCTGCATTCCAAAATCTCCTACTGATCAATGCAAGTGTCCAAAGAACACTTCCAATTTGTCACAATAACCTTCAAAACCTGACAGAAAATCATGCAAGTTATTTCTTGCGGATGTCTCTCTATCTTGTGATTATTTCTATTTTGCCAATACAATTCTAAACATTTTCCTTTGCATTTCCCATATTTCTCAGAAGAACTGAAAGGTTAAAACCTGCAACGGGTTTATTTTGCTCTCTGTGCTCCTGTTTTGTATTTCTGGACATTTAAGAAACACTGGGATGACTGCACTTGGAGCAGGACCAGAAATGTGTTTGAAAAGGCTTCAAACTGACACATCTCAGAATATCAATAATCAGCCTGCTTTGCTCAATTCCACTTGTTCTTTGTTTCTCTTTTACAACAAAATTTAGATTTCAGTGGGAACAATTGCACTAAAAAAGTGGGGTTTAAGCATCAAGCATGAGAATCCTGTTTTAAAACTTTCACTTTAGCCTTTTAAAAAAGGCAAAAAATATGAAATGCCAGAGCTCTGAGTTCCCTGAGCAAGGTGCTCAGTGGGTTTAGGAGTCAGGGGAGACTCTCCACTGGTGTTCTCTGTGGGTGTTGTTACTGGCATTGAGCTGGGGTTAAAGCTCACCCTGTGTGGTGTCACCCCTGGTCCCCTGTGCACATCTGGCCAGCTGTGAGTGGCCCAGCTGTGTGCACCAGCTGGGGCAGCCCAGTGCTCAGGCAGATGCTGCTCCTGCCACTTCCATCCCTTCAGTGAACACCCATCGGGGTTAGGAGGCATCAAAGCTTATGGGAGAAATATATTCAAACCTGTGAACAGCCTCTGCAGCTGGATCCATCCAGCTCTGAGCAGGAACCCAGGGAAGAGCCTGATCTGCTGAGATCTGCTGGGAACAGGGACCACGGAGACTTGCTGGGCTTTGTGAGGCTTGAGGAAGCAGCTCCCCGAGCTTCCAAACCAAGGCAATTTGCCTGACACAGAGCGTGTTTGAAATGCACTCAGCATTGGGAAATGCAGATTACACTGCAAGTCTATAAAAAGCTCAGTTTAAATAACAACTCCAGAGCTTTACCAGGGACAGTTTTCTAGGACAGCGGGCAGAGCCCTGGGACGAGCTTGTAAAGGTCGAGCCATAAGCAGCTGTCTGTACAAATTTTATGACTGGGAGCTAATAAACAAAAAAAGTGAAGGAAGAAGTCAATAGCCATTACCAACCACAAAACCAGATCCTGTGCGCTGCAAAAAGAACTCAACAAATCGGTGGTGGTGGCTGTGCTAAGAAACCCATCAGAGAATTCCCAGAACTTGGACAGCAAATCCAGTGGCTGCTGCTTTAAATTCTGCACTTGCATTAAAAATTCATCAGAGTATTTATAGCCAAGTTAAAATAAACCACCAAACACAGCCCCGGTGGTGCTCACAACCTGTTGCAATGGGGATATCGGGCAGCACCTTTGCCAGGAGCTGCTGCTGTGGGAGATGGGCGGAAGGCACAGCTGAGGAAGGAAGGGCTGAGGAGGGAAGGGCTGAGGAAGGCAGGGCTGAGGAGGGAAGGGCTGAGGAAGGCAGGGCTGAGGAAAGCAGGGCTGAGGAAGGAAGGGCTGAGGAAAGAAGGGCTGAGGAAGGAAGGGCTGAGGAAGGAAGGAAGGGCTGAGGAAGGAAGGGCTGAGGAGGGAAGGGCTGAGGAAAGAAGGGCTGAGGAAGGAAGGGCTGAGGAAGGCACGGCTGAGGAAAGAAGGGCTGAGGAAGGCAGAGCTGAGGAAGGCAGGGCTGAGGAAAGCAGGGCTGAGGAAGGAAGGGCTGAGGAAGGAAGGCAGGGCTGAGGAAGGAGGGAGGGGCTGAGGAAGGCAGGGCTGAGGAGGGAAGGGCTGAGGAAGGAAGGAAGGGCTGAGGAAGGCAGGGCTGAGGAAGGAAGGGCTGAGGAAGGAAGGGCTGAGGAAGGAAGGGCTGAGGAGGGAAGGGCTGAGGAGGGAAGGGCTGAGGAAGGCAGGGCTGAGGAAAGAAGGGCTGAGGAAGGAAGGGCTGAGGAGGGAAGGGCTGAGGCCGAGGTGCCGCTGGCAGGCACTGGGCTGGTGCGATGCTGCAATGCAGCTCTTGTGTAACCTCCTCCACTGGAGCTGGGCAGCAGCTCCCTCACAAGGGAGGGAAGGACGGGCCCACGGAGGGAAGGGAATGCCCCCAGCCACGCTCCCTGGGCATTCCCATTAAATGGAGATGTTCCACAGCTCCTGGGGATGAACGGGGCTGGATGTGCAGAAAGACTCAGTGATGTGACCGCAGTGGAGCAGTGGCTGCCATTTGGCCTCTGGATGGTCAAACACTAAACAAAGCCCTCCAATGCCACAGGAAAATAAAGGTTCTGAGGAGTGACACCGGCACATGGCTGGTGCTGTGAGGGAAATTTTTTATCATGAGGGTGGGGAGGCCCTGGCACAGAGTGCCCAGAGAAGCTGTGGCTGCCCCTGGATCCCTGGCAGTGTCCAAGGCCAGGCTGGACGGGGCTTGGAGCAGCCTGGGACAGTGGAAGGTGTCCCTGCCCATGGCAGGGGTGGATTGGATGGGCTTTAAGGTCCCTCCAACCCAAACCAGTCTGGGATCCTCTGATCCACAGCTCCAACTCCCAGAGAACCTCTGGGAAGTAGAGGGTGGAAATGTCAAATGGAGAGAAATGGGCCATTTATTCAAAGACAACACACAAAAAAGAAAGATGGCACCCAGGCAGGTAGTTTGGGGGCCAAAAATTAACTGCGAGTAAAAGGTGACCTTTGCTGTAACTGCCTCATTTCTCATCCATTTACTGAAAGAATCAGAAACCCCAGAGAAGAGCAGAGTTCTGTGAACCAGCAGGGTCACACCTCCTGAATTTCACAGAGCTCTGTTCGTTCTGGTTGATTCCTCCCAGAGCATCCCTTACATTTATTCATTTAATTGTTGTTATAACTGAATGCTATTGACAACAATTGATAGGAAGAGGTTAAAGCTCACTCAAACACTGAAAAAAAAATCTATCCCCAGCTCTGCCCATTGCACAGCAGTGCTGTCCTTTGACTGCAAGCACTCTGAGACTGAAATCCAGCTTCTCCAGAGCAAAACTGCACAAAATTATTCCAGAGAGAAGAACCCACACATCTTCCTTGCCCAAGCAGACCTGCACCACAGAAATGCAGCAGAGCAGCTCAATTACCAACAGTTACAGCACAGCAGGATGTACAGTTTTCTAATTGAATACACTCAGTTACAAGCAATAAATAAAATAAAGAGAACATTTAGAATGAATAAAAACATACCTTTGAATAAAATATATTCTCATTAGGAGAAATGATGACTGCTACAAAAAAAATCCACCGAGCTACTTCTGTGACAGGCAATTTTTAATCAAAGACAGTTCTATGCAAATTAAGGAAAGCAAATCTCTAAAGGAATAATAGTCTGCCTTAATAGTCCTATCCTTTTTCCTGCATAGGTGCCATGGATGCTCTGTTATAATTGGGGCTATATGGTCTTCAAAGCTTGTGCCATATTTTCCAAAGCAAGTAAAATAAAAAAAAAAATTAAAAATAGAAAATTTAGATTTTGAGGCAGTTCACAGAATGACATTTCAAATTTATATATAAATAATTGTAATTAATGATCAGTGTGGAACACTGTTAGGGGATTAAAACTGCAGGCTCCTACCATAGTACATAAAATTTTAGGGGCTCTGTCGGTCACAACGATCTGCATTCAGAGTCTGTGCTGGTCTCACAACTCCTGCAATCGAGAGCAGCTCTTGGACAAGCTCCACCCCACCTTTAACAGCCTGACCTGGGAATCACAACAAACCCCTCACTCAGGCTGAGCAGGACAAGAATTTCTGCCATGTGCCAGCTCCCCGAGAGCTCAGACAGATTTTGTGGTGACTGAGGTGTCTCAGGACAAGCTGAACACTCAATTTCTGCTGCACGAGGGCTCCACACATCCTCACATCCCGTAACGTATATCATCAACATGGAAATTTATTCTCCAGCTGCCACCAAGCACTAATGAATTTAGTAACCACCTGGAAATGAAGTGTGGAGTTGCAGGTTGTCACAGGCACAGGGAGTCCTCGGCGTGGGGAAGGATTAATCTTTATTACACAGCTCACCAGGCTCGTTGCAATTATGGTGGCAATTTACTGCTGGCTACGGGACCTGGGGGGAACAAGGGAAATATCTGCAGTGGGGTTTTTTTTCAAGTTCACCTTCAAGTTTTAGAAAATTCCTCGTTCTCCTCACTGGGAAAGAATTTAGTATTTTAGGGAAAATATTCCACAGTGATCCACAGCTCATTAAAAAAGTTTAGGTTGGAAAAGGCCTTGAAGATCATCAAGTCCAATCACTGAGTTGCAAAGATTGAGATGTTGTTGGGAGCAGGGGGTGTACAACCTGTTCAATAAAAATTAATTTTAATAATTAATAATGGCTGAGGATTTCAAAAAGAGAGGTTTTTTTCTGTTCTAAACAAAGTTCTGCCTGATGAATGGCGTTACCTGGGAGGAGACGACAAGCTTTATTTATTGTATTCCTCACCTGCCTCCCAAGTGGTGTCATATCTTATCTATTAAATAGCAATCAGCTGCTTCATTATTGGCACAGATGGCTGCTCGTCAACATATTCTTATCAGAACAATGCAAACTGAAAAATATTGAACAGAGATCCAGGAAAACACTTGAGAAAACCCTCAGTGCACGTTGGGACAGGGAGTTGAAACACCTTCCTTGCATTTGTCCTCCAATTTACTGTAAAGTTTATTTTAAAGTTAGCAGTCTATCTGGAGTTATGATTAATGGTTTTGAAAAGGCTTTTTTTCAGCTGCTCCTCCCAACAAAGGATTTAGAATTAATTCACATCATCCAACTTCTTCCTTAATGGATTTTTAAGGTCCACTGCAAAGAATCAATCAATAGGAGGCTGAAAGCTCTGGCGTGCAATGCATCCAGCCCCGCCAGAGCAGGGCGATCATCATCTGCAGTAATTGGAATTATTTGCAGAGATTAAGAAAAGCAAAATAATCATTTGCATTCACTCAATTCAGGATGCAAAGACAGCAACTTAAGAAATACCAAAAGTTGGATTTTTTTAGGTGTTTTAAGAGTATTTTGTGAATCTTCCCTCAAAACCTTAAATCTTGATGCATTGAATGTGTTCCTGTTAGGGAACATCTCATTTCCAGGGTACTATTTTCAGGACAGAGTGACATTTGCAGATTAATTTTGACTTGCATGATACCTTGCATGACTGCACACAACACTGCTGGAACTGGCAAGTAGAACAAGGAAATTCAAGCATTTCCACGTATTTTCTCCACTTGTTTTCTGCTATGGATTGTTTTCTTTTATGGATAACAACTAAAGAAATTTAACACTTTTTAAACTCAGTTTCACTGGGGTTTTTTTCATAAACCAAATGAAAAATTAAAAAAAAACCCTGGGCCACGTGTGAACAGAGAAGCTGCCACTGACTGAGTGGGAATGGGGTCAGGGCAGGGATGAAGATTTTTGGGAATGACACCAGAACGGGGTTGGACAAGTTGGAAATGCCTTTTTACAACACTATTCCTCAGGAAACAGGGCCTTTCTAAATTTCTCAGTTACCAAAAGAAATAACAAGAAATTGTCACATCAGTGGCCCCTAAATGATGAGTTCACTGTGCAGAATAAAACCAGCAATTTGTAAAATTCTAAAAAATAATCAGGTTCTAAAATACAAATAATTTGGACAATTCTTGTAATAAAAAAAATACGAATTCCTCCTTTCATTTTGATTTCCAAAGGCTGCTTTCCATTCATTCCCTTGCTCCAGGCAAACACAACATCAAGTTGCAAAACTAAACGTTCAAATTTGAACCACAAAACTCCAAAAGTCTTTTTTTTCTCTGATTCGTCAAAGAGGTGACAAGAACTCCAAACTTTTTAGTGCCAAAAGCCTTTAGGGGAAAACTCCTCTTAAAAAAATAGCTGTGCCCTGAAAGATACATTGAATTCCTGATCTTGAAAGTCCTAGAGAGGGCAAAGAACAGCTGTGCCATGCCCAAGGAATCAAAAAATAGCATCAGATATTTCATGTGAACAATATCCAAAATTTATCTCTTGCAGCAACAATAAAATAGGTTGAGATGCGGATGGGATCGAGCTAAAGGTCTGAGCTGAAAAATACAAACCTTTAGGGGACAGCAGGAAAAAATGGAATTATTGCAAGAATTAGTTCCTTCTGGAAACAGAGTCAGCATGTGCAGAGATGAATTTTTGCTGTAACACCCTGGAGTTTGTTCTTGTTGTTGCTCAAGGACTTTAAGGTGAAATTCAATCAATGGACAGCCAAATACCTTCTCCCTGCTCAGGAACACACGAGTCCTGCTATGAGCTCTGAAAACCACCAGCATTTCCTTCCTGCTCAGGCAACAGCTTGAGAAAGAAGATTTTTGGCCAAAGTTGCTGTATCTGCAAAGATTTCCAGAACAGCCACTGATCTCCAAATATTTACAGCATCTAAATATTCTTTAATTGGCTCCTTTTCTCTGCTGAGCTGCGTGGTTGCTCACTTGTTAAAATTAATTATCTATGGAGCACAATTAGGTTTTTTGAGAGGAACTAAACAAAAAAGGGCTGTTCCCTGGTTATCTGCACTTGCCCTCTGCCCATCCAGGCTGCCTTTTGCCTGTAATACACAAAAATCTGCAGGTCAGGAGGCTGCTAAGCAGAAAACAGGTGGGTAATCTATCAGGAGCACAATAAACTATTGAACCCAAAAGGCGCTTATCCAGCAGGGCTCATCCTGCCGCTGGAGCTCCATTTTCCATCCAGCGCTCCCTCATGGAGGCTGCAGCGTCAGTCTCAAAGATCTTTTGGTAAATCACAGAACATTGCACAGGGGGGAGATGAGACAAATAATCCTGCAATAAAAACACAGCACATTTTGCTACCTGGGCTATTCCTCTTTCTCTGACACGACTTTCACCCCGATCCTTCGGCAAATGAGAATCCACGCACGAGTTTTCACTGAAAGGATCACATGGAATAAAATTCCACTTAAAATAAGGAATGGTCCATTTTCCTGCTGTTTGTACTCATCTCTGTAGCAGATTATCAGCAGAACAGCCTGGGATGGGCTGTCCCACAGGGAGGTGCTCATGGGCACTCTGGAATGGGCTCGGGAAGGACTCTGTACATTTTACCCACCGTGCCGGATCCTTTACAGGAGATTAATTGGCTCTCGTGTTTATGCAAATAGGGAAGCCAGGATTCCTGTGCATCCTTCTCCATAAATTAAAAACAATGCTTTCCTGCAGTTATGGCTGTAAAGGGGAAATAGACCTTGACTGGATGTAATGAGGCATTTGTGTTTGCAGTAACCAGAATTTACTGTTACTGCTCCAAGAACCATCACTCCTTGTTTAGGCTCTTAAGTGACAATAAGTGTGGCTAAAATAAATTCTAATGAACACTCCTGGGTCACCTTACTGAATTTATGGGGCATAATCCAGCATTATTTGAAATAACTGCGGTCTTTGGGGCTGTGGGGAGCAGTTGCAGCCACTGATTCCCTCCTTCAGGTCAGATAAAGGTTCAGACACACCAATTCCTGAGGGGCCTGGCTTTGCAAAGGTGACCTCCAGCTGAGCTTTGGCTCCCTGGAAAGGCCAGGAAAGGTCATTTGAGTGATGGCAAATGGAGCATGAAGCTGCTGCTGTGTCTGTCTCACAGAAGGACGCTGGGCAATACTGGAGTTGAGTGGGTGCTGCTTGTCAGGGGAGGGAGGATGGAGGACCCCAACCCACTGGAGTCTCCCCAGGGAATCTCCTTTACCCTCCCAGCAAAACAGCTTTTTGGAAGATCTTCAGTTTAAGGAGTTCTCTCCAAAGACTGAGCTACTGCTGCATTTCCTTTTCCAGGCATGTGCTGAGCAGTTAACGAGTGCACGGAGTCAGAGATGGGCAGTGGAGGATCAGAACCCCCTCAGATCCCAAAACCGAGGAGTCAAATCCAGTTTAAGTTAAACAACTCAATAAATCCTTTTGACTCCAAGGAGGCAAGATAATCTCTACATGTAGATGACGGCAAGCCCTCAGTTTTTCCATTCCCTCGCAATCCATGACGGAAGCAGTTCCCAAAAAAGGTGAGGACGTTTTGCTTTTCAATTAAAATAATGCACTTACATAACATTCCTGCTTTTCACTCTTTTGTGCCTGGTCTTCACTTCAGGAGCTTATCTGTGTGATCCAGATTTCTTTATCCACCTTTGTATCTCATTCCAAGGGAGCCGGACAGAATTTCAATACAGGACCAGAGTGGTTCTTTAGAAAAGCTTCCCAGCCCCATTCTGTATCTGAGCAGTGGGTGTGAGGTGCAGACCATTGTCATGCTGCCCTCCTTCATCTTCCTGAAGGGAAAAATAGAAAAATGCTTGAATTTTTAACCTATTTTCGAGGAAAATAAAAGCCTGACCTCTATACAGTGCCTGAAGTGTAAGCTTGAAATAATGAGACTCTTAATTCTTCTGTAGTTAAGGGCCATGGGATATTACACACTGAAATGTACCCATCACACGAGCCCTCATTATGGAATGTGCTCTTATATTTATTAAAAATAATATTAACACTGCTGCCTATTTATTTAGTGCTTTTCCTCTTCAGAGCACATTTTAGGCATTAGCTAATTAATGTGTGACTTGGGATATTTCAAGCGTGTCTCTCCTCGGCAGAGCTGGGGGAGGGCTCCACTCAGGGCGAGGAGAAGAGATGTTATTTGTACCCTGGGGTCTCTCTGAGGCATGTCCACACCTCCAGCTCCTCTGGCCTCTTCGGAGGAGCCAGGCTGAGGCCAGGGCTGGGTTTTTGGCCTGGCTGGTGCAGCAGAGGGAAGGCAGTGTTGGAAAGCTGGTTCATGGGCAGTGGTTGGATTAAAATTCCCAAAGCCAGTGCTCAGCACAGGTGATGCTGCACAGCCCAGACAGTGCAATCAACCCCTTGTAAAACCAAACCACCTTCACCTGTGCTGCTGAGGTGACATTTATGAAACTCATCACCTGTTAACTCATTATGCTTTTCTGCAATGCCTCAAACATCAGCTCTGTGATTTATTCACTCACCAAAACCATCCAGGTCCTTTAATTGCACCAGGTCTGGGGACAATTTAAAATTTCAGGTGCAAAGAAAAGGCTTTTTCCAACCTGCCTTATATCTTAGAAAAGGAGAAACTTTGCTTTAAACTACACCCCAGTTAATAAAGCAAGAACTGAGTGTGTTTTAGGACCTGGATTCAAGTGCCCCATTTGTTGAATATAAAGCTTCCTTCTAGGAGAGGCCTTGGAATGGAAATTGGAATTCTCATGAACGTGGTCTAACGTTGTGCTCTCTCGTGGCTCACAGACCCTGTCCCACGCAGACCTCTCCAGTGACTCTGATTTAAGTCACCTGTTAATGACCAATTCACCAGGTCCCTCCAACCAGGATTCCCTGTGAACCCCCCGTGAAGGGGTCACAGAGCCACTGCAGGCTGGGGGCTTCTCAGAACTCCCTCTGGGCTTCTCCCTCTTCACCTCAATCAGGCTCCAATTGCAAAATCAATCTCCAGCAGAACAATTTCCAGTTTCCTTCACACAGCAGTGATGTGCTGGAAGAGGATCCTGGCAGTCCAGCTGGAATTTCAGTGTGCTAATCCTTCCCCCACTGTGGCAGTGACAGCAGCAGGACCTAAGGGAGCCTCGCTGCTTCCACTCTGAGTTAACCACATGGAAAGCTTCCAGCTGGCTTCTGTCCAGGAGGATTTGACTCCTAAACAGACTTACTCCCCTGAACATATTTTTTCTGAAGGGAAATAAAACAAAATGAGGCACTTCTAGCACATAACTGCTTAAGATCATCTATTTTCCTTATTGTTCCTGGCTGGAAGCAGCAACCCAAGGGAAAAAGCTGCCTTTCCAAACAGCATCCTGCAACCCTTAAGTGCCCAGAGCATCCCCAGCTCCCCAGCTCCCCTGAGAGCAGGTAGGGGAAAAACCCAAGGATTCTCTGTTCAAAATGTGTGTTTCTAGGTTATTTTCAGTCTCTGGGTTTTAAAGAGGAACATTTTGATTTCTTCAAAATGTCTTGCTATTGCAATTTATTCAGGGAATGTTTGAGTTTGTGGTTTTTAATTCTTTCTTCCAGTCTCTTTGTTTTTTGCCTTCACTAAAACCTCATTTGCAGAGCAGGAGAACAGAGACCAGCACAATATATTTGCATAAAATGTACAAATGTTCTCACCTACACCTGCATAATTAATAATAATTAACAGCATATGGGACCACAGCTCTACAAAATGCACCTACAGACCACCTTCTGAGGCCTCTTTTCGCAGTATTTTTTTTCCCCAAACCTGACTTGGTGCCTTGAAACAAAACCAATGAACTACGGCTCTTCAGAGCAGCCCTGACACCACCACCACTCATTTCCTTGGAAACTTCTGGTACCTGCACACTTTTCATTCCACATATCTTAATTTAGACTAATCAGGCCTTCCAGCAGGATCCTGGAAGATTCCCCAAATCATGACAATATAATCATTACATGATCAAAAGCCTAAAACACGAGCCATAGCCTCGAGCTATGGGGAAGGCAGCTACAAAACCCGTCAGACTCAGAGCCATCCTGCAATTAATTCCTCGTGGCCCTGGCTCTGAAGTCAGGAACGGGGAGCAAGATCCCACTGAACATGAAAGAGATTATTTGGGATTAGCAGGAGAGGCTGCAGTGCCCCTTGGCCCCCGTGAATATTAAACATGAGAGCTGCAATGCAGATTAGAAGGTTCATTTTAAGCAGCCTGCTTCAGGGCCTGCTGGGATGTGGATCTGTAACTTCCCCTGCTTTGGGTTATTAATTGTTCTTTTCCACTATGGGAACTCCATCAGATGAAGATCCAAGTTATTTTTTTAACCCTGTATCGACACATTTTGGCTTCAGGATTTTACCAGGATATTCCTGGACTTCGATTATTTTTGGCACCTCCACAATGTCAGTAACACAGAAATCATCATTTTCAGGCCTCTGCCATAATGAGCAGCCACTGCTCTGACATGAACACACCAAACCAGGAAAAAGCCACTCAGCTCATCAGGGATGCTCTGATGTCTATGGTACCGTTTCCAACTAAAGTGAAACCGAGCCAGGCTTCAGCAGTCCAGGGAAAACACAGCCAGGTAAGGAATTAGATCTTGAGGCAAAATTTTGCATCAATTTTACTTCATGAGTAACTAATGAGATTCTGTATCCTCAGAACAACCATGTCCTGGCACAGCTGCCCTCAGCTGGGATCTCCCTCCTCATTTCCTAGGTTTCAAGGAGGTTTTAACCTTAATGATTCTCTAATTCCCTGGAGACGGAAGCCAGCTGGGGAGCTGGGATCAGCTGGGACCCCGCAGCCCAGGAAGGGGTTAAGGAAGCCCTCACATGTGTCCTACCCCAGGTGAGGGTCTGATCATCCCCCTGCAGCTTCAGCCATGCAGAGGGAACAGTTGCTGGGCACAAACCTCCCCGGGGGGTGAACAGCTGGAACAGCTGGAGCAGCATATGGGTCTGCGGCTCCCGGGATGGCATCCTCTCCCTAAACCCCGAGGGCCGCGCTCTCCTTGGGAAGTTTCAAAGCAGAACCTGTCCTTGGGAAGTTTCAAAGCAGAATGTGCTGAAGAAAGGCTGCATCGTCCTCCCAGGGGGCCGGCAAGCCCTTCTCCCAGAAACTGCTGAGCTAACAAATCACTAATTGCTCCCTGCTCGTTACCACTGAGGATGGATGGAAACTGCGGACACACAAACCCCGTCGCTAAAGCCAGAGGCTGTGGCCACACAAACCCCGTTTATAACCAGATCTTTGAAGATCCAAGATGATATTTGCATCCAAAAACTGTGTCCCCACTGTAACAAGTGCATGGAAAGTTTGTTTAATGGATTATAATTGATAATCCCTCCTGCCTCAAAAATATCGTCAATTCTCAGTCACCAGAAGGATGGGCTCACCCAAACTCTTTGGGAATACTTGGCTCTGGTTACAAAGCAAAGAAAGATATGGGAAAAAAATCTCCAAACTCCCTTCCCAAGCAGACAAAAAGAGAAGTTCTCTCCAAAGGAAGCAGTGAGCCAAGATGCAGCTCCTGGACATCCTCCCCAGGAACAGGGTGTGCGGGAAGGCAGCCCCAGCACCTGGAGGAACATCTGGAGCCGTTCCCTGGCACCAAAGCTTGTGGGAAGGGCCAAGCTGGAAAGGAGGGGCTGGAAGTGAGGAAGGCTCCAGCTGCCAGTCCTGCTCCAGAGATTCCCTCCAGGTCTTTTATCCCTTCTTAAAGAACATGAGTCAGTCTTTCCCTCTGCAACTCGGCGAGGAATACTCAGCTCCACTCCAAACCCATGTGCCACCCCCCTCCCAATGTTGATACTGATCTAAAAATATTTAAATTGAAAAAATAATATAATTATGCTCCTTTCTTGTTCTCTGCGTTTGTATTCGGAGGCTTTTAGAGGAAATTTTCAGATCTATCAAAGTATCTGGAAATGTACTAATTATTTCAATGATGATACGATCCCAAGTGGCAAAGTAAACATAATTACCCATATTAATACGAAACAAAATCAGCAACACTTCAAGGCTCTGTGGGCTTCAGCTGGCAAATATTGTCACAGTTGATCATTCACCACAAAAGGACATTTATTATGATTTTAAGTAAAACTCCACCAATTTAACCAGGAATCTAAATGACCTTATGCCTCTCTCAGGATCTCCATCAGTGGGAAAACCTCAGTGTGAATGAAAAGCCCCCAGATTTTATAGTCAGATTATTTTGACTTGCTTGTGCCCTGCTTTGAAACCCTGCAGCTGTGTTTTCTTTTCTTAACTTTTCAAGCAAGTTCTGGGTGTCAGAAACCTCGGGTATGGTTGTTAAAAAGCTAAGAAAGAAAGTGACAGGATTTCACCGATTTCACTTGCTGCTGAAAATCCTCCTTTTCAGGGAACTGAAGGGATATCACTGGATCTTTTGTTACTTTTGTGAGCCTGTAAAGGTTTGCTTTAAGAAACAAAACAAAAAAAAAAAAAAAGAAAAAGGAGTACCAAAATACATAGACTGATGCTTAAACTAAGACTTCTTCCTCTCTCCAGGGGCTGTTCGATGTTTCAGGGCTGTATTTACCTCTGGCTTTGAAGCACCGGGAGATTTCCCTTCCATTCAGGGAGCAGCTCCTGCGTTTGCGGCAGCTTTTGTTTCCCAGGCTGGAACAGCAGCGCTGCCCTTCAGGAACGTCCCGGGGACGGGGGAGCTGCTCTGGGCAAGGGACAATCCCCGGGCCCGGCCGAGCCCCAGGGCGCAGCCCCTGCCCTGGGGACAGGAGGGGGCACAGGAGGATGGAGCCCGGAGCAGCCCCTCTGCCTTCCCGCGGCTCGGCAGGAGCTGCCACCGGACACACCGCGTGTAGAAGCCCTGACAGAACACTTCCCTCGGCGCTGGAATAACTGGCAGGGATACAAAGCCAGAACGAAGCCGAAGGCAGCAGGCACCTGCTCGGTGACAACTCAAGTGCTGCAGCCTCGGTGGGAGCGAGGACCTGGCCCACCTGCCCAGGCTCTGTCACCACGCTTGTGGTGCTCCTAAGGACACAGAACTGCCAAAAAAAGATACAGGAATTTGCTCTTTTGCTGCTAATATCCTCTACTTCCCACAATTCCCCCCCCTTTGGCCATGGAAAGGGTTGGGTGGCCATCGGAGTCAGCAGACATCACACACCACCTTTAACCACTCTGTGCTTCCCGAGGGTCAGAGTCAGTGCTGGAATTAGCATCTCATCACTTGGCAGTATCACTTATCTACCTTATTCCTGAAGGCAAAATGCAATTAGAAATTTAAATAATAATTAAATGAAAACCTTTTAAATCTTGATTTGCGTATTCCCAATTTTCGCCTTCCTTCCCTGCGCCTCCCTGCTAAGCTGTCTCTGCCACAGCCTCTCCTTGCAGTCTGCTTTGGGTTTAGCATTAGGTGATGAAGCATAAAATGCTATTTAAATACTATAATTTCAAGAGCAAGCAAAGAACATCACATTTATCTTCACTAACCTTGAATATGCCTGTCCCATCTAATGAAAAAAGTGATTGAAGGGACTTATTTCAGCTTACCATCCCAAGGCCCCCATAAAAGCTGAATGGTAATTTAATTAGTTTCCTTTCTGGTGATTAACTAGGAATTTCTGATCATTTAATCTGAGTGCACTTTGATTCATTAAGTATCTGTTTCCATTCTTTTATGAGGTGATTAAATAGCCCAGCCCAGGTACCGCTGTCGTTGGTATTCAGGGCTGCTCCGGACCTGGAGTGAACCAGAGAGAAAATGTGCAGGAGGGGAGCTGCCTTTCCAAACCTTTTTGGGACCCAGCTGAGCAGCTGATAAGTCAGCAGTTAATTCAGCCTGACAGAACTCTCAAAGCACGAGTCAGAGCCCGTGATGAGGGAAGTTGGTGCAGATCTTTGCCTGGCGTGATGCTACCTCCACTTCGAACCCGATCCCAGGCAGGCAGAGGAGGAGCAAGAGCTGCACCACAGCAGGGCTGAGGACTGGTGTCAAACCGGGGTCAGGAAGTGGGAGATTCTCCCACTGCCCTCCTGACAGTCACATTTCTCCTGACCACAGCAAGTCGCTCGCTCTGCTGATAAATTTCCCCCCTCGGTACCAGCGAGGCCATAACTGCTGGCCTGGCTCATAAAGGATGATTAAATAAATCTATTCCAGTGCTCTGAAGACTGAGAGTGCTATATAGTTAACTTTTTATTTAGATTTAAAGCTTATTATAAAGGCTGTACATGCTCTCCAGACACCCATACCGAAAAGGAAACTCACAATCCGTTAAAATGTTGCTTAGCATCATAATGGAATAAGGGAAGTTAAATTATCAGGCAGCTGATACTGCAGCAAAATATACTTCATCAACTCCACCCTAAGAGAAAATCTAACTATCTGTAGCAGGCAAAAGATAGCAGAGTGGGTTTCTGAGCACAAATAAACTGTGGTTTATTTTAATCCATTATGCCAGAACAGTAAGATGGGATTTGATTCCTTATATGAAAAGAAAAAAATTTTTAAAATCCAGCAAATGAACAGTCCCTCAATTCTATTTCCATTTACTCTGACTCCCAGATCAGGTGGATATAAAGATGGATATGAGGACACCTGAATGGATTCCAGGGACACTCTCTAAATACAGCCAGACCCACCTCCAGCCTGGCACATGCCACCCCTCCAAGCCCAAACAGCAGCACTCCAGGGAGGAACAAAACCATTAAATCCATCCTCCCACTCCTCCCAGCACTTCAAATGCTCCCTACAACACACAAGTGCCTGGACCAGCTTTCCACCATGCCCTGAAGGTCACCAGCTCCGAGCTCTCTGCCTGAGCTCTTTGTCTGCCTCTAAGGCTGCAGCAAGAACAGGTCAGGCCTCGGCTGCTCCTGGGACCCATCAGCTCTGCCCCAGGGGGTGCTCTCCACCACAACCTTGAGGGAAGGTTCAGGGGTTCCCTTGAAGTCAGATTTTCATGTTGCGTGAGCCTGTACCTCGTCAGAAGTGTCAGACAGGTCAGCAGGGGCACACCACTATCCTCACCGGTGTTTTACATTATGGCAACAACTCATTGCAGCTTTAAGAGGAAAGAAAGATTTGTAAGGGCTGAAAAATAGGGTAGGAATAGGAAAATCCCAATTAGTATGGAACCACCTACAAATGCTGCCTTATTGACTGTAAAGATTTCCTGGACTTAAAGTTAGACCAAAAATTCATTTCACTAAGACTTTGACATACAGAGAGAAGCTGAAAACAGCACCCAAGGCATTGCCCAGCATCAGCCCTGAAATCAGGGACAAGGCTGCTTTCCTCCCAGCCCTCACAAATTCTAAGATTGCCTCAATCACAGCCATTTTTATTCTTTTTAAATTACTTATATTGTCTTTATCTGTCTTCGGAATTCTGAGCCACCATTTCTTTCCCCCTCAACAACTGCAGGGAGCAGAAACTTGATTTTATCTTTAAGCAGAAGCTGGAACACCTGTATGGCATCACATTTTACAGGCCCACAACAATATCTTTCAACTCAGACAGGTCAGGAATTATGCTGGGCTTTGGGACCTGCCTGGTTTCATTTATCCCAGCCCAGCATCCCAGCAGGAGCCACCTCCCTCCACAGAGCAGTGTGGGATTACATGGGCTGCATTTGTCCCCCTTACCAACAATTAATCCATTTCTCTGCAGGAAATCCTAGCAAAGGCAGAGGAGTAACTCGAGGAGAAAGGTGACAGCCTCAACAGATCATGAGGTGGTGTCATTTTATTGAAACACGATTTCCTAAATCAAGGTTTCCCTCTCCAGTGCTGGAATCAGACAAATCTGCATTAAGCACAAAGGAAAACCGACAACAAATAAGGAATGTGTCCTACTTCTCCAGCCTGACGTGCAGCCCAACCTGCCAGCATCATCTGCCTTCAAAATAATTCATCTGTGCCACTGCCACTTGCCAGAATATTGTTATTTCAGAGGAAGTCTGGCTTTTTAATTATATAGAATGCTGTAAAAGGTGTTATAATTTTAATTGTGCATTAAGAGAAGTGTCCTGATAGTAAAGATGTATCAGGTGATATTCAGGAGAACAATGCCAAGATGGGAGCGTGGAGGAAAGGCTGCAATTATTCCATGTAAGCTGGGATAGTTAATCATCGTGTTGGACTGGAGGAAGTTTCCTGGTTTGCATTTTAAAACAAGTTCTTGTCTCTCCTTTTGGCAAAGTGTCATTTTGCAGGAAGAGAGCCACAAGTTATTCTCGTGGGCCCCGCAAATGAAGTTAAAAGCAAGGACAAATCCAAGCCCATTGCCCCAGCAGGAGCTGGCAGGGCACAGCCAGGTCTCCGAGGACAGGTACTCACGGTTTGGAGCGCTCACACTGATGCTGGGAGGGCTCAGCAATGGGGTAACATTTAGGTTTATGAAGTTTTAGGGAGTAAATCCTTCTATCCATGAGTTAAGTGCAGAACCAGCTGTTTTTGCTGACTGATTCAAAAAAAAACCCCAAACAAACTCAACCCAAAGCAAGCCCCCATGAGAGGCAGCAGTCTCTGGGAACAGGCAGTTTGAGCAGAGTCTTTGGGGTGACAGGCACTGAAGGAGAACAAGAAACCAGAAACTCCAGGATTAGATTCAGGCAGGCTCCAGTCCTGAGGCTCGGGTGGGTTCTGACCCCGGCTGGAGGCAGAAATAACCCAACTGCCATGTTCAATAATGCAACATTAAATGCATTTTCTGGGCACACACACCTGCACAAAGGTGGCTCAGGAGTGGCGTCTGCAGGACAAAACAATACAGAGGTGAAATTGGTACCACTGGGGAAGAAAAATTGTTGAGAAATTTGATTTAGAGTGAAAATTGAACAGCTCAAAGACATGGGAAATTACTGCCTTGAACACAGTGGCCAACATGGGCAAACCCCACACAGCAAACCCAGCCCTGTGGTGCCAGGACAAACACTGGGCAGTGCCACCTCAGCAGCGCTGAGGGGGCACTGGGGACAGCTCAGGAACAGTTCAGGATCACCATGTAGAGACTCAGCCCTCACAGGAACGAGCCTTCTGCCTGAAGCAGCTGTCCTTGGGACTGGTGTTCCTGGTGGCACGGGGACCATGGGGAGCAGGCTGGGGGAACACAGGTTTACCCTAATGGGGCCCTTTGGCCGCTCTGCTCCGTGGACTCTGTAACAAGGACTCAGATTAAACTCCAGTGTTCCCCCAGCCTCCCCTTCGCAGCAGGGATTTCTCCAGGCAGCTGTACACGACTGCACCACCACGCTGCCCCGCTGGGAGCACGGTTTGAGGCATGGCTGGGAAGGGAACGTGGCATTGCTCCTTCTGCACTCAGGCACCATTCCCTCATTGCCTCTGCATTCAAACACACCCAGCACCACCCACTCTTCACACAGAGGCTGCCAACCCACGGAGAAGGATTTACTCTGGCACTGACAGCAGTGCCTCTTGTGAAGCTCCTGCTGAAGCACAGGGCTGGGGCTGCAGCCTCCAGGAACAGAGCTGCTGGAAATGATGCTTCAGAATAGCCCAGCACGGAGCTACATGAGGATACAGCGGGAGAAGATGAAGATGAGAAAGAAATTACAGCAGGGACGCATTGTTCCACAGCCCTAAATCCCCTCTGGGTCATAGTCCACTTGCTGCTACCGGATGCACATTACTGGAAACCACGTGAGGAAATGCAGGAAAGAGATTAAAATGTTCAATCATTTGCAAGGGCTCCCCAGATGAATACCAGCGTGTGCTGGAAGAGCAGCTCTAACACAAAACACTGTGCCAGGCTCTAATCTTGCTGGGAACACAAAATGAATTGTGGGGATGGATGCAGCCAGGGTTTAGCCGGCTAAGGAAGAGCATTCCTGGAGTCGGCTCCTGTGGGCACCTGTCCCAGCAGGACCTGCAGCACCAGCAGCGTCCAGGTGCCACCTGTGGCCTTGGTCCCACAGGGCTTGGAGGAACAGCCAAACCACACCTGAACCCACCTGATCCATCAGGAACAGCCAAACCACACCTGAACAACCTGGTCCATCAGGAACAGCCAAACCACACCTGAACCCACCTGATCCATCAGGAACAGCCAAACCACACCTGAACCTACCTGGTCCATCAGGAACAGCCAAACCACACCTGAACCCACCTGATATGTCAGCAACCACCCCCTGCCACCAGCCCGGGCTGGGCAGGGCCCACATGGCCACAGCACATCAGAGATGTCACACAGACAGAACCAAAAGTTACATTAATATAACAAGAAAAAACATAATCAACCTTAGATGGAAAGTTTCTTTGGAAAATTCTGCCCTGAAATCCTTTGGCAGTGCCCGGAGGGAAAAACTTCCACCTGTATTAACTCATTTCATGTCCATTGATTTTTGTTTTACCAGCTGGAACGTAACCATCCCACACGGCTCCTGACCACCTTCCAAATGATCTGAGGGCTGGACACATCCCAGGAGAGGTTTCTATTTGCTTGGTTTGTACTTTTATGAAGCATTGCTGCTTTTCCCTGGGATTTTATTGCCCAGTAAATGAGGATGCAATGCTGAAAGCTGCTTTGATTTTTGCTGGGACAGAGCTGAGTGGGAATAAAGCCAAGAGGAATGCACTCCCTCTTTCTCATTTTCCATGGAGAAACACTTGAGAACATCTCTTTAAAAGCCTTCCTTACTGAAGACTTAATTTAACAGATGATTTTATTTACTGATTTCCTGGGGTGGGATGTGGAAAGTCTGCAGAGGCCATTCCCTCAAAGGATGCAGAAATCACAGCCCCCTGGCAGAGCCTCTCAGTCCAGGAAGCAAGAAACTGGTGAAATCCCATCTGCCTGAAGAGCTGTGGGAGCTGCATCTTTGGAGGTGCCAAACAGGAAAATCAAAGAATCTGTGTCCACCAGAATCCTTTTCCCTTCCAAGAAGCGTCAGCATAACACTCTGGCATCCAGAAGTTATCAAAAGTGGGCAAAACCTCCTTCAATTCAATTCCCCCACATGCAACAGGTCCCTGTCCTCCATGTGCTTTTCCTTTTCATCCCCAGAGAGAGGAATGGGAGTGGCAAACTGAAAAAACCTAAATTTAAAACACTTCAAATGTATAAAGCAGAACCTTTTCCTGGTGACTGCCAGCACACATCAATCACTGCCTGTCACTCCAACCCAACAGCACAGCCACAGCCGCTTCTTGTTGCTGCACTCGATCCTCGTGGGTCCCTTCCAATTCCAGATATTCCCTGATCCAGCAAACCAAAGTCACCTCACAGCAGCTTTCAGGAAATTTATGGCACTTCCCGATTTCCTATGGTAAGGGATGCAGCAACTTTAAATTATTTAACCCACATCTGTTTAATCAGAGACGGCTCCTGAAAGCTTCGTTAACTTGAAATGCCATTGCAGCTTTTGGCTGGTTTTTCCCACTCTCCCACTCACAGTATGCCAGGGAGAACAACACCCTCCCACTCCTGGAGGGGCACGGCGCAGGACCTGCCACACGCTCATTCCACACAGAGCGGTGAGTCTGGCAAAGGGTTTGTGAGACAGCTTGGGCTGGCGTTGTTTGCTGCAAATACGGACTGGAGAGCCCAGAAAATGGGCTGAGCACCCAGAGTGCGGCATCCACAGCCTTGGGGTTTTATAGAACATCCCCAGATTTGGGGATGCTACTTTAAGAAATGTGATGGATATGCAGGAAACAACTTTCCTCAGCTCTTTCATGGAATTGCTTGATTTTTACCCATGAAATCACTTTCTCATTAGAACAACTTCTGTGATTTAAAAATAGGAGACTGGAGAAATGTAGCTCCCTTCTAAAGAAGAGCCTCCATGGATTAGGAAAAACAGAGATATTGGAGAGTTTTACCACAGAAGAGGAAGCTGGAACCCTGGAACACTCGGCCTGTATTGCCCATCTCTGCTTGGCAGATCTCTGATCTGCCCCCACAATTTCCCTTGTTGTTGTTGTTGTTATTATCCCAGAATGGTTTGGGCTGGAAGAGACCTTAAATCCCATCCAGTGCCACCCCTGCCATGGGCAGGGACACCTTCCACTGTCCCAGGCTGCTCCAAGCCCCGTCCAGCCTGGCCTTGGACACTGCCAGGGATGAGACACCCCCAGAACGTTAAATCCAAATTTCAGCATCAATAAAACATGAAAGCTTTTAATTTCCAGTGCATTCCACAAGTCGGTGTTTCAGGCCACTGAGGGTTTTCCTCAGTCTTACTCCTCCATACTAACACTCCCAGGGAGGCAGTTACACCACTGAAATGTCATTTCTAACAAGTTTATGTTATATGGGAATCCTAAAAGACCTTGATCAGGCGCTGGCCTGATCCCAACCTGCTGAAAAGCTCTTCTGGCACGAGCTGTAGGTTATTCATCTTTTATCCAGGTGCATGCACACAGCCCTGAGTCATGCACCACGAACAGATGGGAAGTATCTTATATTTATGACCTGCCATCTTTTTTTTTTTTTTTTCCTAGAAATTAATTTTTCATTAAATCACTTTGAAAAATGTTTAAATTCACTGAGTAACTTCATTCAAGGAGATAACCTAGAATGGGCAGGTTTTAACAAAACTGTTTGTGCTTAATCAATTAAGCAAATTGACCCTCTGGATTTTGGACAAAACACCCAGGGCAGGTGTGGCACTATCCCTTCTGGTTAAATCAGCGTTCCTTGTCTCTGGGAATTCCTACAGATATAATAACCATGAGTGTTAATTAAAAACAGGTAGAGGTGTCACAGGGAAGGTGTGACAGCAAAAAGGGGACAACCCCAGGAGTGGGACCAGTGCCTCTGCACCTCGAGAGATTTGCAAATTACAGATGATACACAAAGAACAACTTTGTGGTGGGTGTTTTGTCAAAAGATTTACAGGTTTGGAGCGGCTCAGGTGTTTAATTGCAGGGAAAGTGCACTTGATGGGAACTTCAATTGCCTGGGAAGAGCTGGGAGCAGAGCAGGAGCCCCAAAGGTGCACAACAGAGCGCTGGCAGAAACCTCTTGTACTATATTATGTGTATAATAATTAACATAGAATATAAAAATATATAAATAAGTGCCACTGGATGTGAGTTCCAATTGCCTGGGAAGAGCTGGGAGCAGAGTCCCCAGCTGCTCACACCAGAGGGCTGGGAGAAATCCCCTTGCATTATATTATCATACTCATACTATTATATTTACTAATTAATATCTAATATATTCACATATAACTAATGTGTAACAATATAGATAATATTTGTGCTTGGCTTATTGTTTCATCTAGTATATCAATAGAACAACTCTTAAAAGAACCAACCGAAACGTGTATTTCTGAAACTCTTAGGAATTAGTTCAAAGGAGGTGGGTTTGGCCCAGTCCCACCCTGGCACTTGTGGGACTAGAGAGTGGTGCCACCATCAGGGTGGTGACACCGTCAGGGTGGTGACACCGTCAGGGCTGGCCTGGATGCAGCAGCAGCAGCACCCCCAGCCCCTGCTCCCACTCCCAACCCCCCAGGGGATGAGCCAAGCCCACTCCTGCTGTTCCAAATGCTAAACTGAGCTTTTCCAAGCCTTGTAAGAATAACCACCCACAGCAAGGGCGCTGCCAAAGCCCATTATTTGTACAGCAAAGCCAGGGAAAGGAAGAAATGCCCGGACTGAAATAGCTGCTTCCACTCGGGCTCAGCAAAGACATTTTAATTGCAGGGCCACACACGGCTCCTTCCCCCTCGTTAGTTCTCGTTCGTGAGGGAGATGAAGGGGGGGAATTAGGGATGTGCAGGCAACCTGAATCCTGACATTTCGAGAGGCAGTGAACTCCTCAGGTCAGAACACGCTCCATGCACACGCAGGGTGGATAAAACAGGCACAGCTGACACGTGAGCACAGGCCTGGGGACAGCTGACAGCACATCTGGATACCCCGGGTACAGAAACACCCCAAACTGGGCCTGTGACAAAACATCCCAGCTGTTTTAGCTGCACAGATATGGGCAGAAGGGGGCTAGAGGAAACAACGGAGCCCTAAATTTTTTCCCTGTTGGCTTCCCACCCTCGTGGGAGCCCTGTTATTCATATGCATGAATGATTTATTCCTCTATTACCAGTTACCTCCTTTGATTAAATATATTAGTGCCTTTTAAGTTATTTCAAGGCTACAATCATTTTAAAATTAAATGATCCTTTGAGTACCCTTTGGGAGCTGAATGCTAAACTGACAGTTCCATAATGCAAAAAAATGGTGGTTGTGCTCATTTTATTTAATTAAACTGTACTCTTGATCAAGCAAACCAAATGGGACAATATTAACCCTGTTTTTTACTTCTAGAAAAGGAATAAAATAAAAACCTGGAGATTCTGTTGTCATGCTCAAATGCTGGTTTTATTCAGCTGACAGCTTAAACTGTCGTGTCAGGCAGCTGTAATTTCATTCAGCTTCACCAAAGGTCCCCAAAAGAACATTTCTGGGTTTTACTCTGCTACTGATCGATTATGTCCAAGTAGGAAACATTTTAAAAACTTTTCTCCCTTCAAGCTTTGCAAAAGATCTGAATTTAAATGGCACTTTTAAGGCTCTTTGGAGCCCAAGTACAACAGCAGCCCGGCTTTTGAAGAGCACACAAAAATACTTCTGGCCCGAAAGAAAGGAGTGAAGTGACAAAAAGAGGAAGATAAAAGCAATTCCAAGTCCCAAACCTACAGAATCCCCTCAGTCTTGGCCTATTCTTTAGAACTAAACCTCATTTTGCAAATCAAAGGACCAGCTGCTAAACTTGCCTTAAAAAAAGAGGTAAGTCCTGAATGCAGGGCTGAGAGAGTCCAGGGGACGCCGGCGCTGCCATCAATCAGTCCCTCAGGTCCTCCTGCTCCCACCAGGAGTCTCCCCATCCCTGGACCCCCAATCCCGGGGCTCCAACGCCCAGGGATGCTCTCCCATCACTGGATCAGTGCCTGGAAAACAAAGCTCCCGTGAGGAGGTTTCACCCTCGGGAGGTGGCTCAGTTCCAGTCAGAGCTGCACAAATGTTGTACCAAAAAAAGCCAAATGTCACCATTTAGAGACAGCAGTCAGGATCCTCACATATGGAATTAGATGGTCCTGGGAAAGGGACAAAACAAAGGAAAAAAAAATTCTCTTTGGACAAAACTTTTAAAAATCCCGAATTTCACATAGAAGCCTTCGAAGTCGATTAAAAACAATCCTCAAAACATTCCCAGCTTTCACTAGTGCTTAACAACGTGTTTCCCTCTGTGAAAAGACACTTCAGATTGGATTTGCAGTTCTGCCTGGATGTTTTATTTCCCTTTGTGATCTAAGTGATTGCTGCTTTGTAAGATTTATCCTGGCCAATTAATACATCAAGCACAGAATCGCACGAGGGATTTCCCCAAAGAGATTTTGGCAGCTCGGGGTTGCACTGGGAGCTCCTGCCCGTCGGTCTCAGCCCTCTGGAAGTTATTAAACAGCACAAGGATGTCACAAAATTAAAGCCACTCAGTTAAAACGAACATGGCACGGCACTTTATGCACCCAAAGCCAACGTATGTTCCACCTGATAAAAATCTCAGCTCTGCAGCCCCAAACAACAGGTGTTGGGTGATAAAAGTCAAGACAAAAGTGCTAAAGCCTCTCACATACTTTCCCCAATTTCTACAGCAACAGAGCTGTGACAGAGGGCTCCTGACTGCTCAATTTGATGGCCAGGCAGACTTATAAAAGCTGAGTTTCCTAGGGGAAGACATAATGAAATCAATGCACTCATGAATATGGATGCTGGGCCGGGGCCATCTGTTCGCCACCAACATCTTTTCTTAAAACAAGTTTCAAATATTTCGCCAGAGATGTCTCGTATCTCTATTTCCATGGATAAAATTAGACCTTGGATTTTCAGCATCTCCGGTCATTAAGTGCTATTGTTATGGAAATGTGGTTTTTTTCCCTCCACTGATAATCAAAAGATTGAGTGATAAAACAGTTTGACAAAGTTCAGGTGGAGATTTCATCGCGTCTGTGGAGGAGCTTCACAATATTGACAGTCAGGGCACGCCGTGTGTAATGTAAATATAACTTCTCTGTCCTCCCCCCGGGGAACAAGAGCCTGGGATGTCCTGCCCTCATTTGTATCCTACATCCATCTGATTTCCTTTCGTTTCCAGAGAAAACATCATAAGGCATTTTTATTCCGCATTCATGAGGCTGGTGCTGATTTGCATGTGGGGAGCGGGCACGGGTGGAGGAGCTGCTGTTCCCGGGCTCTGCATGGAGATGGGAGGGATCCAGGAGCTCCTGGGGTTTGCCAGGAAAGCCAGGTGGATCCTGAGCTGTGTCTGCACTCCCAGATCCTGCTCCCTCCCTGATGCTGCACCGTGGGGAAGCTGGGCCTGGACCAGGCAGGGCTGATCCGGCCCCAGGTGGGAATCAGAGAGCTCCTGAGGAGCAGAAGCCAAGACGTGGGAATAGAAAGCCCAAACCACTGCGGGCACAGACACTCCAAACCCTGGAGAAGAGATGACTGACAGGTGATTTTATCACCACACAGATATTTTAAGGGCAGGTGCCAAGAGGAGGGGGCCAGAGTCTCAGTGGTGCCCAGTGAAAGCACAAGTGGCAACGGGCACAATCTGACACATGGGAAGTTCCAGCTGAATATGAAGGAAAATTCTTTGCTTTGTGGGTGGCAGAGCCCTGGAACTGGTGCCCAGATTGTGGAGTGTCCTTCCCTGGAGATACCCAAACCCACCTGGACTGATCCTGTGTGACCTGCTCTGGGTGAACCTGCTGGAGCAGGGATTGGACTTGGTGACCTCCAGAGACCCCTCCCAACCCCAGCCAGCCTGGGGTTCTGGGAGTCACAAACCGTGTGGCAGCAGGAGCAGAGCTGAAGCCTCTCATAGGAACGATCTGTCTAAAGCAGGTTGCTATCAATTACTGTGTTCAGCGTTAATTAATTAGCAGCTTTTGGTTACTCAGAGCAACCACGAAGCTGAGACAGCCCAGATGTCCAATTCCAACTGCTCCCAAAGAAATGAGTCTAAGAACACACTCACAGGGCAGGGAATTGGCTCAGAGCTCTGCTGCTGGGGTCCCACCAGCCTGGCCAAGGTCGGCACCTGCTCCAGCCCCACGGGCTCGGGCAGTCCCACGTCGGATGGCACACTTGGTTCCACACCAGAGCAGATACGTGAGGTGTCCTGTGGTGAACACTGGAAAAAACCAAACAAAACAAGAAAAAAAAAATTAATTTAGGTTTTGAATGTTTCAATCTTACAATATTCCTCTCCATTTCAGCCTATTGATAGTATTTATGTGACTGTTTAAAAAAAAATTAAAAATAAACCTAAATGAAAAGATATGGGAGTAAAAGCATTAAAATTGAATATTAGCCAGATAGTCAGGATTTTCTAAATAAACCCCAAAAGATCAATATTTGCCCAAACCTTTCGATTTCATTGAAGTGAGGTTTTGGTCAAAAAAATGCCCCAAGTGCCTGCTGGGATCACCCAGGGACACTCAGCCCAGCCACGCTCCCACCTGGGGATGGAGAACAGCCTGAGCTCGTGGCTGGGGCTCGCTTCCCAAGTTAATTCCTACAGATAATCCTAAGCATGGACGACCTGGGCAGGTTATGCCATAACAGCTTTTCCATTTGCATCCAAATTTGGGGCATTATGCTCAACCTGCTCATCCACTTCCACTCAAAGGTGCAGCTTGCTCAATTTGCATAATAACTATCGCCAGCTAATTATCCCCATTTGTTCATGGAAGCAGCCACTTTCTGTAGGGCTTAAAATTACCATAAACTGTGCACAAGATCAAGAAAACACCGATTTATCTTATTAGCAGTGAAGGAGTTCGTGTGTTAATTAGCGGGGGATTACTCTGGAAATGCATTCAGATGTTCTAAGGATCAGCTCACCTGACACGAGCCCTGAGCACCTCTCAGGTGCTGCAGCTCAGAGCTGATGCAGAGGAGAACCAGAAGCTCTAAGAGCAATGGGTGAGGCCAAGGAAGCACCCAGGGAGTCACCATCCCGGGAATTCCTGTTTGGAAAACAGCCACACAGTGTGGGCACTGCAAAGGTGCAGAAACCTCGGGGAAGTTATTTAAATGGGAGAGGTGGAGAAAAGAGAGATAAAAGTGCTTGCAGCAGTGTGTAGGGGAGCTCAGCAAGCTCCTGTGCACAAAAAACAAGCAGTAAAATTTGTTTTCTGCATTTTTTGATGGAATTTTGGACAATTTTTTAAGAAAGGTGCAAAACTGAGGTCCTATCTCCTGGAGAGCTTCAGAGCCTTGCTGATATTCTCACTACTCTGCTTAGTAAGCAGCTGCTCCAGCTTCCCCCTTGCAGCAGCTGTCAGAACACTTCCCATAATATTCATGGATGCTCCATGTTTTCCAGCAGCAGGTGGTACCATTTCTGTATCTGCAAATGATCAGCATTCAAATCCAGATTTTTCTCCTTAATAGCTACTACACAGCTACAAAGTGTTATCTTTCCTACACATATTTTTAATACCCCCAGTAAAAGCTAAAGTAGAGACTTGTATTTAAGGAAAAGATGTTCCCATGAAATTTTAAGTGAGAATTTCACACTGGGAAAAGATTAGAATAATACAGACTCTCAAGTATACAGCCATTTACTCTCAATTTTTCCTATGCCCCAGAAATAGCCTCCTTAATTTTCACTCTGGGGTTCCCACAGGCACCCACGTGGATGCTGGGAATTGGACAAACTCCTCACACAGCTTGGAAACTTCCAGCCAAAGGAACTCGGAGGATACGAAGAACAAAAGCAAAGCAGATTGCACTGAACAGTTTTCCTTGTAAAGACCCCAAACCCTTTAAAAAGAACTGAAATGTGAATAAAAAATAATAATTTTTATTTTAAATGAAAACCAAACCAAAATAATTATTCGCTGCCTTTCCATCAAAGCCAATGGTAACATTTAATGGAAACAGGCAGTTTTCAAGCCAACACTCACGTGCTGCACTGAATTTCCACAGAAAACAGGTCCTCTATCCATCTCCTTAAAAATTCATGGAATTTGAACACAGCCCCTTCCCTACTGAAGCCGTGAGACACGGAATGTGGTTCCCATAAACTGCGTGGCCATAAATCTCTATTTCCTGGTGGCACGATGGATTTCATAAGACAATGGATTTAACAATTCCTTTTTGCCAACCAGTTCCCTCATTTCTTAGGAAACCCTTTCTGGGTTTAAGGCACGTCTTAAGGAACTAATTTTCCGTAGTGATCCTGAAAAGAGCTGGAGTGTAATTGCCAGGGAATTAATGGAGTCATTGTGCACATTTTTGTTCTTCATTTCCCCAAGAACAATGCGAACCTTCCAGAGAGATAATGAAGAATATCAAAGGCATCTCTTACATCAGGTGAGGCTCTCATCGCACACCAACCCCGTGCAGCTAAAAATTAAATGGCAAAACCTGTATCAGCTGCTCGCCAAAATTGTTTTCCACATCAATAAAGGAGCAAGTCAGAAATAAATAACAATACACAATGGCCAGAGGTGTTGCTGCTTTTCAGCAATCTGCTGGAATTACTGGCCTGGCTGTATGTGAGGGCACAACACTGAGAATTATTCCTTCCCTGTCCATGGCAGGGGGTTGGAACCAGAATTCCAGAATCATTTAGGTTGGAAAACACCTCCAAGGCCATCAAGTCCAAGCTGTGCCCAGTCTCCACCTTGTCCCCAGCCCAGAGCACTGAGTGCCACCTCCAGCCCTTCCTTGGGCACCTCCAGGGATGGGCACTCCAAACCTCCCTGGGCAGCCCCTCCCAGTGAAGAAATTCCTGATGTCCAACCTGACCCTCCCCTGGCACAGCTTGAGGCCCTTTTCTCTTGCCCTGAGAGATCTGATGATTTTTGAGTCCCTTCCAATGGGAACCATTCTGTGGTTCTGTTCACCTCCCACCTCCCTCTCCTCTCATCCCCAGCTTCCTGGAAATGGTGTCCACTCATTCCATCCCTGCAGCACGTCCTGCCCAGGCACAGACACTGCCACCATCATCATCGTCAGTCATGGTTTTCTGCTGAGGGCTCCCAAAACCACACCCCTGACAGCAACACACCCCTGCCCTTGCTCTGTTACCTTCACTACAGACCTGCCCAAACACCAACGGGCCAAGTGCAGCACCAGCTCTTTTTTCATGCACAAAAATGGCTTTTTGAAGTGCAAGCCAGGTCTCCATCCCATCCTCCTTGGGCAGAGTGTGTCATGGGGAGAGGTGCTCACCCCGCCTGGTTTGGGGGTGGCAGATCAGGTGATGCAGAGTAGAAAATCCAACTATTTTCCACAAATGCACTTTCTGCAGAGCATGTTTTCAGGCACAAGGTTGATTTTGATCTTAAAGACGAAAGAAACATCAAAGGGAAATACCTGTGGGTATACAGCAGTGCTCCTGGAACAAGCAGGGGCTCATGAATACCAATTGATAAATATTCAGGATAAATATTGTACCTCTGTGTGCAGGTCACACTCAGAGCTCCCCTGAGCCCTGCCCTGCTGCCCCTGCAGCCCCAGGGACACCTGTGGCCACCTGTCCTTGGGTTTCAGCAGAGCCCAGGCTGCACCTGAGGTTCCACATCCAGGTCTTGTCCCATCCCAGGGCTTCCCCCTGTGCCCACCTGGGATTTCACTGCTGAGTGCAGGATGGCCTGGGCTGCACATGGGATTTTAGGCGGTGATGGTTTGTAAGGGCAGCACTGGGGATGTGGCACTGTGGGCAAAAGCAAGATACAGCAAAAATGATCACAAACCCAGGCCAAAACCAAAAGGACAATGATCAAAAATGGCAAAGTTCCCTTAATTTCTCAGCAAAACGTGCAGCAAAAAGCAAAGCTGAAAGCTGGTTTTAAAGCATAGGGCTTTACACGGCTTCCCAGTAAGGATTTCCCACAGCAGACAAAATTCATTTTGATTTATCCTCTGCACTGTTGTTTTTAGCTGCAGCTGAAGAGCAGAGGGGGGTGTATGATTTCTTTTAAAACTCTGCTGTTTCAGGCTAGCACTCAGCAGCTCTGAACAGCTCTTTGCAGTTGCCTTTACAGACCAGCATCATTTCTAATCTCACCCTGAGAAAACACTTGTAAATCTGCTCAATGACTCAAATTTGCAGTTTTCTCCCTCTCAGTTTGCTGGATCACTGTCTCAAACAGTTTCTCTGCCCAGTCAGATTTTCAAAGCAAGTTTATAAAATGAGCATCTGTTGTCTAATAAGTCTGGAAAGAAAATATTTCTATTTTCCACACAATGCTGGGAAAACCTTGAAACTTGTAAACAAGCAGGGGATGTGACAGCAGCAATTGGTCTCTGTTAACAGCAAAATACAAAGGAAGGGAAATATGAGTAGAAAAAGTCTATCTGTGCATATTTAATATGGTTTTTGTAGCCAGGCACTTTCATGAAGTTTGACTCAGTGTTGTAATTAAAATGTTCTGTAACAGTGGTAATTACCCCATCAGGTAAGGCACAATGGATGGCAGCACAAACCTACAATAAAATTATTATTTCCATGTTGCATTTCAATTTTTGTGCATTTTAAGCACCTCCCTCATGCCTGGGAACAGGGATTTTTAACAGGGTCCAACACGTGACAGCGCAGCCCCAGCCTGGAATAGTGGGATTTTTGTTATCTTTGCTTTTCCTTCTTGATAAACTGCAGCCTTTTGAAGAGAACTAACTCTAATAGAGCAAGTGATGAAATTTAATCAAATTAAACCCAACTGGGCACACCTCGATGGTGCAGAGAGTGGCAAGAGTGAGGTGAGAGGCAAAAGGTTCTCCCAGTCCTCCCACGCCACAGAGCATCTCTGCCTTCAGGAGTGCAAAAACTCTGGAAACTTCTGGAAACCAACCCAGAACATCCCAAATGTCACAGAAATGACAAAGCCCCTTCCCTTTGCAAATGGTTTTGAGGCACACTGACCTTGGGGTGCTAAAATGTCCTTTCTGGGGGGAGGAGCGGGGTGTTCAGACCTATATTAAACCAAAGTAACATAAAGCATCAGATTATTCCAGCAATTCGGAGAATTCTGGGCTTTGGAGCCTTTGCAAAGCATTCTGAGTGCTGCAGGAAGATGAATTATCTCCCATTTCTTGTTTCAAACCCTGATGTCATGTCTGGAGAAACACTAAACCCTGTCAATTCTTTCTGTCTTCCCAGGTTCCATCAGTCCTTTGCAAGCTCGTCCAGCAAGAAAATAACCCCTTTCACTTTGGAAAGGGGCAATAAAGATGATGGATGCTTTTTGGAGTTTATTTTTGCTGTGTCCATAAACATTCCCCTAATAGCTCATCACAGCTGACGAGGAGTTTGGCGGAGCCAACTGCTGTTGACTGAAAATATCTGACTTTTTTTTCCCCCAAGCTTGCTGTACAGAAGGAATTATTTATATTTGAATAGCACTCTCCTGTGATCAGGAAATATCTGTATATTTGTCATAGTTAGAGCAGGGCCCCACCACGCAGGCACTGTTAATGAGCTTTTATTAAGAAATCCTATTTTAGTCCCTTTCACTCAAGTCCCTCGCTCCAGGGGGGCCAAGAGAGGCCCGAGATGTTCATCTGGCACACTTTATTTTCCCCTACACACCAAGATAACTAAACCACTGAACCAAATTCAAGGCAAGAGCTGAGGAATCACCCCCTTGATTTTCTTTTTTACCCCCAGGATGCTCCCAAAGGCAAAAGAGAATCCCAGGCTGGTTTGGGTTGGACGGGACCTTACAGCTCATCCAGTTCCAGGCAGGGACACCTTCCACCATCCCAGGTTGCTCAGCCCTGAATTCCTGCTCTCCTTGCTAAAGATCATTGGAATGATGCCAAATGGTTTTAACAAAGCTGCTTTTGGATAATTATTTTTTTGTTGTTATTGTATTTTTTTAAATGTCCATTGTTATCTTTCTACCCTTGGAGAAAATCACACTGAAGAAAATGAGACACACCCAAATGTTGATGTTTGAGAGACACTCTGGAGGGAGAAATAAGTGCAGCATTTTAAAATACCATCATTTGTAGTGATACCTGGGTTTCTGGGAGCGAAGCAAAGGTGAAAAACAGCAGCAGGACACTGAAAAACACCTTTGAGCAACTTCCACCACAACCTGGACATTCAGAGGGAACAGACAACAGCACAGCCTGATAAAAATGGGATCTCCCAGCTCTGCCCACTGGAATATGGAAGAGGACACAGTCAGGGACCCACCACCCTTCCTGCCCAGCTCCCTCAGTGCTCTCTGCCCTTGATATGGGACAAAATGTGCATTTCTTGGCCATAAGTAATAATAATGTATTTAATGCCCGGCACTCCCAATTTTCTCCTGCCTTTAACTATTCCTTGCCATGCTCTGGAAGCAGGCTGAGGTAAGTAATGTGCAAGGCAAGCATGCTGCTGTCACTTAGCAACCTGAAACAGGGCTTGGAACAAAGATCTTTATTTCTGGAACCATTTAACAGCGGTGCCTGAGCTGGGCTGAGGTTTTGGGCATGGCACAACCCCAGCCCCTCTTGCTGCTGCTCCTCTCCAGTGCTGTCACTGTCCCTGCAGCTTTTCACCCTCACCTAAACCTCCTAAACTTTATGGCAAAGAGCAGGAAGAAAATTAATAAAAGCAGGACAATTGGCATTATTTTGCGACCGTTTCAGCCAATTGCCTCCAGTGTGCCCAAAGCAGAGTGCTAAAGCAGAGAACAGCTCCCTTTCTGCCCATACAGACGGATCCCATCAGCTGCTCTGCCTTTACGGGGTACCTTGGAATCTCTTCCTCTCCCTGCCCTCACGGCAGTGCCCAAGGACAGGGCAGCAGGCCCTGCTGAGCACTCGGAGCCCGAGCCCAGCGCGAGGCCGCCCCGGGCAGCCCTGGCACCAGCTGTGCAGGCCCCTCCTGACCCGTCAGGCTGCTCAGCCGTATCTGAACCCCTGGATGGAAACGGGAAATGCTCAGCACTAAATCACTGAGAGGAGTGAGTGCCACCTGCCTTGGGGCACAGGGGCACTTCCATGAGCCTGCAGAGGGGCAGGAACGCCAGGCCCGCCTTCCTCACCAGGTGGGAGAGCCAAGAGCCTCTGCTCATCGCACTGGATCTTCCTCTTGCCTCAGCCAGGACATGCTTAATTACTGCCAGCTTTAATTACTGTCCCAGCCTCCCAAAGGGCTTTAATTCTCTCAGATTTCACATCTCATCCCTACTCCTTCCCTGCTGCTGTGGCTGCAGCAGCTCCCGGACACCTCTGGGCTGGAGCAGAACTGAGAATTCACATGAAGTGAATGAACCTGGTTAAACTGGAAATTTGGGGGTGCTGCCTGCTCCCCACCACGGCTGAAGCCTGCTTTAATGGGCAATTTAAAAGCAAGCATCCACCAGAAATGTGTCATTTATCATGTTCTAGAAACAAATGCTGCTGCCCACTGCTCACCCTTCTCTGCTTGAATCCTCCTCATATACACGAGGGGAATGAACTTAGGTGTCCCTGGTAAACCAAAATATCTTGGTAAAAAATTAACATAGGCAGGAGAGTAAAAAATACAGAGAGAAAAACAGAAAAGGGAACTAAAGAATCCACAGCCGTTATAATGCCTAAAAAGCCAGATTTGCCATCTGAATGTTGTTTTTTAAGGAAACACTCAGGATGACTTTTACCTCTTAAATCCCATTAACCAAACTGAACAATTAAAAAAGCAATGAGAGAATGTAAAATAAATGCTGTAATGTAGCAGAGCAACCCTGTGAGCCCTAACTACAAAGCACTGCCTCTAATCAAAGCCTAATATTCTAATTCAAACTATTATTATTACTATTATTACTGCTATGTTTCTCCTGCTGTCTTGGCAAAAACTATTTCTGCTTATGTATTTTTAACATTTTCTGTTAAGGCCAATCAAAAATGCCATATGTGATCAATGATTTATAAAAATTAAGCCTGAGTTTGTATTTAAAACGCTGTCACTGGCAAGCATCAGTTCACTGCATTTTATCAAATCACAACGAGGATGAATTTTAAGATGAAGTTCTCCCACACAAATATCCAGATACACTTCATGGGGAATGAAAAAAATCATTGTTGGCCTCATTTTATAATGAAACAGATTCAGTTATGAGCTACCCAAAACACAGAGCTCTGACAGCAATTTACAGGCTTTATATGCAAGTCGAGTTAATCCTCTAAGTAGACATCCAATTCCTGCAGGAGACGGGAATCAGGTGGCATTTGAGTTCATATGAGAAATCTGGAACTGTCTGGCTCCACTGTGAATAAAGGCAGGGAGTTTTAGGGTGAGGCAGCAGAAATGCATCACCCACCTCACTGCTAAATCCCACTGCGACACAAGTCCAGCAGCTTTGGTGGTGGCCAAATCCTGCCAGCGCTGTCCTGGGAACAAGCAGGATTTCAGCAGCCAGGATGGTAAAACCTGCCTGGTTTCACCTCCACAGGACCAGCTCCCAGCCCCTGTCCATTAGTGATCCCCCGAAACCATGAACCGACCCTGTGGAGAATGACCCTTCTTGGATGATTTCCACCATGGGCCTTGTCAAGGTTTTAGCTTTGCCTGCAGTGGGACTGGAAATTGTCCTTTTTAAACTTGGGATTCGGACAGTTTCAATTTGAAAGCCAAACAGGAAAAACATTCTGAGTGAAGCGATCGGAGCAGAGCCTGGAAAGAGGCACCAGAGCAGGACAAGGCAACCACCAACCAAAGCTGGAGCACAGCACAAATGAGCAAAGTTATTGTCAGGAACATTAACAAGCCATGCCCAAATGCCATTTTCTTTTTGCAATCGCAATTTATTCATGGGGTTTTACACACCAGGTGGGCAGAGGTTGTGCCACCCTCGGAGGTGCAGTGCTGGGCCACACGTCCGGGTGACCGAGCGCAAGGAGAGCTTTCCTTGGAATCAGCATTAATCACACAACGGAGGCAGTTTTAAATGCACAGCAGGAAGCACTTTCCCTTACAACAACATTAGTCAGGCTGTGTGCAAGTTGTCTTCAGTGAGATTTTCATTAAATAAGATTCAGGCCTTTTGGAAATCGATAGGAGCCCTTCCATTGACTTTGGTGGGTGTCATACGAGGCTCGTGCTGCTGCCACACCGAAACTGAGGGAAATGGACTCTCATCGAGCCAATTTATATTGCTTAAATTAATTTGACACACCTTAACTATGAAGATCTGCAAAGAACTCTACTCCTTCCTGTCCTCTTTAAACCCTGTACGCATTTTCCTCGGTTAAAATGTGTAAAACACTTGACAGGCTCAGCCAAATCCCAGGCTGGCAACACCCTACAGGTTCACCCATGGTCTCCTGGCACCACTGTTCAAAAACTCCCTGAACATAATGTCTGAAAGAAATCACAGGTCAAAAATTAGACAGCTTACAATTTATCCTTACCTCCTATTCACTTTTGCCCTTCAAAAGAACTCAGCCCTAGGGAGCTGACAAATAAAGATAAATTACCCCTCTGCAGCGTTCTCTCTAACTAAGCCATTGTAGTGATTAAATGAACCTTAGAAGGCAAATTCAGCTTTGATAGCTGAAATTGGGGGGAATTTTTTGCCTTTTTACAAACACAAAGCTCGCAGCTTCCTGGGAGGAAGGGCTGAATTCAAGAAGTTTCCTGGGTTAGCGTTTTGGGGCAGTTATGTGTTCATCTTAATGGGCTCAGCCACGTGTGCTGGGTGCTGAGGTAATTTATGGACGCATCTCTAAATGTCATTATGTGGAATAATATCTGGAAGTGTCCAAGGCCAGGCTGGACAGGGCTTGGAGCAACCTGGGATAGTGGGAGACGTCCCTGACCACGGGAGGGGGTGAAATGGGATGGGGTTTGGGTTTCTTCCAACCCAAACCATTTTGGGATTCTTTGATCTATAAAAGCCCATTGAGGACTCCCCCTCTCCAAGGCAAAGCCTCTTCCAGGGATGGGACCTGTCACAGCATTAAGGACACCACCACAGCATGGCATTGATTCCTCTTCCTCATTGCTCGAAAAGAAACCCTGAAGAACAACTGAAAACACAAAAAAAAAAGAGAGAGTTCAAAGAAAAACTGAAAAATGCTCAAGCTAGTTTAGCAGGAAGACTGAAACATGGCTTGATTATACGGGCTTGATTATTTTTAGGAAAAAAAACCAGCACTGGAGGGTTCTCCAATCTCACACTGGAAGTTGCAAGGGCAATAAATGTCTGGATGCTGGAAAAATTCAAATAAGAACGTCCAAGTGAACTCAATCAGCACAGACAACACCAAGCTGAGCAGCAGTGACTCCACCATCACTGAGTGTGTTGGAATCAAGCCTGGATACCTCTAATTTTGGACCTGTCATTTCTCTACAAGAAATGCATTTCTATGCACAGGTATTTAAACTGAAAGCAAGAGAAGCAGTATGCAATTACACACACCTAATATATGCATTATACACATATATTATATTGCATATATGCAACAGACAATATTATACAGTACAGAATATAGAGGAAAGAATAAAAAATTCTACACCCGTGTGCTTCATTTAGAAGGAATTGCAGTGAGATTTAGTAAAACAAGGGGGGTTCTTGTCCTCCAGAAAACCTGAATTTTAGCCGAGCAGAGCAAAATAGATGCTGCACTTGCAGTTTGAGGTTTGATACAAGACAAGTTTCATTATCCTCCTTTTTAGCCTGAATTCTGTTGTGCTCAAGAGATCAAGATGCATAGAGAAAAATATATTGAAAAAGAGGATATTAACCCACACACACTTTTGCCCCTTCCCATAACTCTAAGAACTCATTAGGTGAGCTCTGCTGCACTGGTAATTAGGTTCAGAGTCGGTGTCACTGTTGTAATGGGTTATTGATCACTGAAGTTCTCAAAGAACTTCATGGTTCTAGGAGTTTGGGAAAAAAAAAAAAAAAAAACCCAAGCCCCATGAAATGAGTGCTAGCCTTGCTAAATTTGATTTTCATTACATGTTACAAGACTTGTTACACTTCCCAGCCCAAAGCTTTCATTTCTCCCCAGCAACAGTTTTATTTTAAGCTTTCCTTCCCCAGACATCTCTGTTGGCCATTTGGGCTGGGGATTAGATTTTTCACCTGTCCCAGGATTATTGGGAAGAGCTATTTTTTATTTTCTCAGGGTTTTTTAAGAGACAGCACATGCCTGGAGATGCAAAAATAGGCTGTGGGATGGTGTCAGCTGCCAGAGCCCCAGCGGTGGTCTGCACACTGAGACCACCCTCACTGTACCATGTCTGTAGATGTGATCTACAAATGTGTCCATATACATCTGTGTGTATATATATAGATATATGTTTATATATGTCCCCAAAAGCCACATCCACACGACTTTTAAATCCCTCCAGGGATGGGGATTCTACTCCTGCCATGGGCAGCCCCTCCCAATAACCCTTTCAGTGAAGGAGTTTCCCCAATATCTGCCCTGAGCCTCCCCTGGCCCAGCCTGAGGCCGTTCCCTCTCCTCCTGTCCCTGTTCCCTGGGAGCAGAGCCCGACCCCCCCGGCTGCCCCCTCCTGCCAGGGAGTTGTGCAGAGCCACAAGGTCCCCCCTGAGCCTCCTTTGCTCCAGGCTGAGCCCCTTTCCCAGCTCCCTCAGGAGTTCTCCAGCCCCTTCCCAGCTCCGTTCCCTGCCCTGGACACGCTCCAGACCCTCAATCTCCTTCCCATGAGGGGCCCAAACCTGATCCCAGGATTAAAGGTGTGGCCTCAGTGCCCAGCACAGGGGGAATCTCCCAATTTCTCACCAACTCAAACCTCGCCATTGCTCCTGAAAGCAAATGCCCATCCCAGGGACCTCCTGCACCAGGAAAGGGCCCATGGGCCCCTCCAGAGTGCCCATCAATCCCTGCCCACCACAGGGCACGGGCTTTACTGCAGACTGCACCGGTGCCAAGTGATCACTACATTTAATTAATGCATTATAAATTACCAGGTAATTGTTCTGTGCATTTTTCAACTCGCAGCTCTGCCACTGTTGAAACCCTGTGAGGGCTTGATCCAGAGATGAAGAGAGGAAGATGACGCCACAGTGCCTGGAAGAAGATAATGCAAGATGCAGTAATCAATTAAATGCTGAAGGAATCCTGGAATAATCACAATTACAGGGAACAGAATCCCCAACGAAATTCCAGAGCTGCTCCAGCAGCCTGCAATGGACACTTTGCATCTGGGATGGCGAAGAGAGAGACAGGAGCTGCTTGGGAAGGGAGAGGTTCCTCCTTGAGAGAAGGGATTTGGGTTCCCACTGCAACAATTCCAAAGTGCTTTATTCTAATTGCTTTCAAACAGTGATGCCAAAGCTGCTGCCAAGGCAGCCACAAGAGAAGGGCAGAGGCAGTTTGGTACCAGAACCTGCCCGGCCGGGAAGCGCCAGCCTCAGGCAGGGGGTAACTGTGCATTAAGCAAATTGCAGTTTGTTATTCTGGTATTTTTTGTCAGCTTAACGGAAAAGCCAAAGGGCTCTTTGCTCTTTAACACTGCCGTGGCTAGTGCTGTGTTTTAAAATGCTATGTAATTATATCAGGAAGCACATTCAATCTCCCAGTTTGAGCTGGGCCCAAACTGGCGGGACACAGGCAGGTACGGTGTCCCAGCCTTCCCAGTGGATCATTCCCTTCTCGCAGCCCTCCTGCAGCAGGAACCAGCAGGGCAGCACTGGGTGCTTGCTGGAATCCTGCAGAAACCTGAGCTGGAAGAAGGTTGAAGCCACATCAGACTTTTTCATTCTATGATGGAGAAAAGCAGCTCAATGTGTCCACAGGGACAGGCGGCTCCTGGCCACAGCCACCCTGCCCCATGCTGAGGGGAGGACATGGGGTGGTCCCAAAGTTTACCCCAGCAGATCTGCATGACCACAAAGCCAGAATATTCTTTTTAAAGCACAAGCTGATAACAACCATAGATACCAGGCTGTGCTTTCAAAGCCAGGCGAGAAACAGGGCAATAAATCCTTGTCCTAGTTTGTTCCCTCCATTATAAACTAAAAGAGGAGAGTATTAGGCGAGATTTTGGGAAGAAATCCTCCCCTGTGAGGGCAGGCCCTGGCACAGGGTGCCCAGAGCAGCTGTGGCTGCCCCTGGATCCCTGGCAGTGTCCCAGGCCAGGCTGGACATTGGGGCTTGGAGCAGCCTGGGACAGTGGAAGGTGTCCCTGCCCATGGCAGGGGTGGCACTGGATGGGATTTAAGGTCATTTCCAACCCAAACCATTCCACGACTCTACAAATATTTTATTCCAAACAAAAGATTTTGTACATTTCCTGCAATGCTAAAAAGATCCTGAAGTTGTGGATCTTCTCTAGAAACATCTACTTGCAAGAAGTCAGAACTCCCTTCTCTGAAGTTACCTAGGTAAGTATTTAAGAACTAAGATTTAAAACACTCATTTACATTTGTTAATTCAGGGTTGTTCAAACTATTATGAGAATTTCAAAGAGGAATAAGAATTGAATGGCTTAAGAGCATCCTTTGAAAACAGAGATATTACTTGCCTGCAGAATTTTCTTCCCCTAATCAGCCCACATAGAAGAGTTGTCATTTCTATCTAGTTCACTAGCAGATATGCTTTCGTTATTAAATATTAAATCAGAGAGAACAGAGATTCAATTCAAAAAAATATAGTTCAATCTGCCAAATTGCTACTTCCATGAATTATATTGTGAACATATTTTGATAAAAAGGGGGTTATTTAAAGATGCAACCAAGTCTGGTGATAAATGAGACCCTGTTTCAGTTCATGCCTGCAAGTTTTAACTCCATAAATATAAATCTACATGGTGCCTTTTCCTTTTCAACTCTTTTTTGTTTTTATTTTTGCCTTCTAGATAGATGTTTGCAATAAGAAACAGTGTTTATTGTACTTAAAAATTTTAATATAAAAACCACAGAGGAAGCAGCTATCTGGAGGAACAGAGCAACAGAGAAAAAAAGAAATTATTGTAAATCTGTTGCTAAGTAGGACTGAGTAAATAACTCATTGTGAATAATTCACTCAAGATACCGAGCCTCTTTCTATGCTCACAACCTAATTACAAACAATTTACAAACAAGCTGTGATTTCCTTGTTTTCCTGTCAGTTATTTGACTTAGTTCAATAACTTCATTCTTGTAAAAGCAACAGCTCCAGCAACGGACTGGGAGAGTCCTCCAAGGAAACCAATCTTTCGTGGTTTAATTTGAGCAGAAAACCCCAGTGTTACTGCCCAAATCCCATCTCTCCTGCTGAGACAGGGGCTTGGAGCAGCCTGGGACAGTGCAAGGTGTCCTGTCCATGGCAGGGGTGGCACTGAATGGGCTTTGAGGTCCCTTCCCACCCAAACCAGTCTGGGATTATCGAATTCCAAGTGCCCAGCCAGATGTGGCACAGCCCAACACAAACCACCCAGCCCCTATGCACAGGGCACCTTCCTGGGCAAAAATAGGGAATGTGGGGGAGCCAGAGCCCAGCAATCCCATGGGATTGGTGCTGACAGGGCTGGGCACCCCATGGGGCACCCACAGGGCCTGGCTGGAGGGAAACTGCACCTGCTTTTCTGCAGGATTTTACAATTCTCTCCATGAAACTAATAGCCCTCACCCCAATAAAAGGGCATTTAACTTTTGGTTTTACGGTGGCTTTTTATGTGCGTTATTGCAATCCAATTTAATTCACTCCCTGCTAGTTGAACTGGCACTCATTTCGGGCTGCAGTGATAACACATAATAGCCCCTTTCAACTGAATTGCTGAATAAAAGTCCAAATCAGGCCCTGTTAGAGCAGCTTTTCCTTTGGATGGTGCTCCATGGCCAAAGGAGAACATCCCCACTCAGCCCTCAGCAACGTCGGTAAACTTCAGATTGGGAGGTTCATTTCACAAGTTCATCACCAGAATGAAAATGTCCATTTCTCATAATATTTAACTGCCATCACCACCCTGTGACTTCCAGCTACGCTGAACACAAAAACTGAAGTTGCAAATGTCTTCTCTTAATTGGCCAATGCACTGATCATTTAATTTTAACTCCAGTGCAGAAGTTAAAAGAGGCATCTCTAATGATTCCAGTTTGTGTCAATAAACTGTATCAAAACAGTCTTCCCAGGAAACCCATAAATCTCTGCTCTGAGTCCATTTGTTATTATACATAAATAAATGAAGTGCTAATAGAACACTTATGGCAAAGGGAATTAATTCTGCTTTAATTCCACATTTACCAAAATTCCTGGTTTCCAAAGCTCCAACTCAAGAGTACAGGAGCATTTATATTCTGCTTTGCAGAAAGGAAAGGAATAGGAAAAGTGCTGCAAGAATAAATCCAGTGGGGACGGAAGATGAGAAGTGATCAGGAACTGGCAGAGGGACAGACACAGGTCCTGGGAACATGAAGATGGGCTGCTGCTCATGCTCCCAATGCACAGGACGTGTGCTCTGCTCTCTTCCCTACTGCTACTTTGCTCCTTAGCAATCACCAAATTAACACTGTCTAAAAAAGAGAACTTCTATTTAAAAAGCCAAGCCTGAAATTATCAGTAATGATCAATCCTACTGCAATAGCAGCAATGCCATATTCCAGTGTCCTCCTGCCTCTGTGCCCCCAACCCGTCCCCCCTTCCTCTCCAGCCTTGGCAGAGCCCTGACCTGCAGCTGCCTCTGCCCCCTTTTTAAAGGGAAGCGCTCCCTGCGGGAAGACTCCAGTTCCAGGGCAGCGCCTCTGACAGATGTGGATCCATTAACAATCCCTGGAATTACACTGAAAACTCACGTGACAGCTCTCAATAATCCACAACTGGGATTGCCTGGGCAGCTGGATAAAGGCACATTAAGCACTCCAGGCCCTTCTCCTGCCTCGGGTATCATAATTCCCATTGCCCTGTGCTCATTTCCATGGAGCAACTGATCCTTATCCTCACACACAGCTTCATCCTCCTTAAGGAGCTCAGTCTGTCCTCACTCCCTGTCTGGGGAGCACGGGTCAGTGAGGGTTGGGATTGTTCAGCCTGAGGAAGAGAAAGATCCAGGGAGATCTCAGAGCCCCTTCCAGGGCCTAAAGGGGCTCCAAGAGAGCTGGAGAGGGTCTGGGGGCAAGGGATGGAGGGACAGGACACAGGGAATGGCTTCCCACAGATGGGACATTGGGATGCAGAACAGTCCAACCCAGCTTTCCAATTCAGGTGCAGACACCTCTGGAGAAGAAAGGGAATACAGACACCCAGTAATAAGGGGAAAAACCCACCCCACAACCCCATTGACAGCAGAGGCTGCACTTGCTCTGCCCACCCATGGAATGGGCTGGATGCTGCTCCCGGTGCTCCCAGACTGCCGATTATCTGTGGCAGAGCACAAAGAAGAGGCTGCATCTCATGCCTGAGAGTCCTTCAGCTGCTTCCCTGACAGACCCAAATGGATAGAAATGTATCAGCTGCAAAGCTGATGAATAACCCCACATGTGTGCAGGAAAAGCCGAAAAACTCTTGACTTAACAATGCCACAGGTCAAAAACAAGCACTATTTAATGTGCCTGCTTTGAGACCATTTCTCAGTAAAGCATTAACTTATCACATAAAACCCACGAGCAAAGAGGATTTGCAAAGATCATAAAATGGAATATTTCTGACCTGAGCCATCATTCGATTTTCTGTGTTACTAAGGAGAGCCCCTGAGTGTGCAGCCACAAAAAGAGTGGAAGTCAGCAAACAGCCGAGAGCTGCAGAGAAAAAAAGAAAAATAGTCAATAAAAATATTCGCTGGGGTCACAGGGATGGTGGAAAGCTTCGAGTGAGCTCCCTGCACCTGTAAGCAGTTTCTTGAGGAGGGAGCTGCGGAGGAAGCGCCATATGGCGGGAATTCAGTCGGGAAAAGCCGGCGCCGTCGGAAGCAAAGCCGGGTAAACACGGTCACATGCTGGGAGTTCAGCTAAGGTAAGGCAGGCTTAGAGGTCAACCTGGAGGGCACAAATTGGGGGCTGTAAATGATGCTGGGAGATCGCAGCAAGGGGAGATTTAGAGAAGCCTGTGGGAGTTAATCTGCCGCAGATGGCTGGGGTGCTGCAGCGCCGGAGGAGCTCCGGAGCCGAACCGCTGGCGGCATCTCTGGAGTGGGATCCCGGTGGGAAGCTCACCTGGAAGCAGGCAGCCCCTGGAACAGGGCACAACACAGCCCTGTGGTCATCGGGGAAATCATCTGGTGTCCAGGGAAAAATCCAGTCAGGCAGCAGCAGGCCTGCCAGGGTACTGCTACTCGCTTTACGCTTCTCTGGCTGCTGGCAAATTAACCAGATTGGGCTCCTTCTCAGCAGATTAAAGTTTATTTGCTGTTTTCCTCCCAGCCCCCCCTCCCCTCCCTGCAGGGCCTGTGTTTTTGCAGAACAGGGACTGCCCAGGGATGGGAACATCAGCACCCAGCTCTCAAAGGGATGCAACACCACTGAGACCCATCCCAGAGCCTCTGCCTGCACAGACCAACGCATTCCCATTTTTCCCAGTCACAGCTGAAAACTGTGTGCCCATCCAGAAACTGCTAAATATTTATCCTGAGCCTCCAATATTCCACCATACAAACAGTGCCCAGAGCTGCACTGGGCGGCCAAAGGTAAACAGCCAGGCTAAGTACAGGGAAAAGGAGGGTTTTTATTTCAATTTCTTCACTTTAAGTATTTCAGCTGCATTCCCAGTGCCCAAGATGTAGATCTCTGTGAGTATTGACATTAGCTCGTGTTTGGAGAGGTGGTATCAAAGGGCAGCAGATCTGCTCTGGAAGCACTGGGAGCAGCTCACAGGATTTGAGCAGTTACAAGGCAGCAGAAAATAGGAAAAAGATGTAGAAAACACGATCGAGATATTGGGAATTCAAACAAGTCGGCACAGTCTGGGAGAGAGTGAAAAGACTTTTAAAAAATCTTAATGGGAGAAAAATTAAGTAATGGTCACTTAATTCCTTAGCATCAACATTTCCAGCTCTAATTAGGATCCAGGGAAATCAAATGTTAGAAGCCCATCTGCTTCCAGGCTCCAGAAAGATGAAAACCTTCAAAAATGCCATAAAAAATAAACTCCCAGGCTGGCAGCGTTTTATTGAGTTCCTCCCCATAGATTTCAGCATATGCAGCTATTGCAGGAATAAAATGGGTCTGAAGACGCACTTTGCAGGAAGTTGGGTTAACTCATTTAACAATTTAACACATCAGGAAACTGGGATTATTTATTAGAGACGGCATCCCTGCTCTCCATGAACACAGCACTGGAACGATGGAGGTGCCACAGGGACACCCTGCTGGGAGCAGCAGCTCTTTGATCACAGAGTTGTCCTAAAACTGAGCATTTGCATCCCTGGAAGTGTTCAAAGCCAGGCCGGAGCAGCCTGGGATAGTGGAAGGTGTCCCCGCCCATGGCAGGGGGTGGAACTGGATGGGCTTTAAAGGTCTTTTCCAACCCAAACCGTTCTGGGATTCTGTGAAAAACACATATTTAAAGCTTTTTGCAGTGCAAGAAAGAAGTCTCAAAGCACTACCTGGCTATGCCCCAGAGGCTGATCCCCACCTTTTCCTGAAACCAAATTTAATTAAATTCTAAAATCCTGAGACTGAAGTTAATCCTGTGTTTTGTTAAGTCCCAAGAGATGATTTTCAAAGGATGCAGCACTGGGAATATATTTATTCCTTTTTTTTATTAGTTCTATTTTAATTCATTACTTTCAGATGAAAAGAACGAGAAACCACCCACTTTCATTCAGTCTTATACATTATTCCATATTTCACCATTTAAACACTCCCAGCAGTGTGTTGTGATTGAAAAGGAAGTGAAATGTCAGTTTTAGCCAATCTTGTGTTCAATCTACCACAAAAAGCCTGGCCTTATTTGTGTGAGATGGAAGCTCAGCCTGCAATTCCAGGCACTTATCCCGAGCATTTCACGGCTGCCCTGTGTCTCTCCACAACCCCACACGCACCAACCCAGCGCTCCCGGAGCAGCAGTCGGATCAGCCACCGGAAAACACGGAATGCTGCACCTTGCTGCTGGTTTATGGGCTCTGTGGGAGTCACCTGGGTTGACTTTTTTCCCTTATGGAATTCAAAGTGGTTTGGGTTGGAAGGGACCCTAAAGACTCTCACATTCCACCCCCCGGCATGGGCAGACACCCAGTGACCATTCCAGCGCCCCATCTCCGTTCCCTGTGGAACACAGGCTGTCTCTGGTGGGGACAGTCATCTCCAGAGCTAAATACTGCTGCAAATATTAACAGCTCTGCTCCAAGGATGGGGCTCTCGGCTTCTCTTCTCCCAGGAAAATCCTGGGAAGAAGGCAGATCCAGGAACAGCGTCCTCAGGAACCCTGGCAAATACCCACAGCACACACAGGCCAAAGGAGAGGGTGGCAGCAGTGCCAAACTTCCCATCAGGAATGCACATCCTGTTAACTTTTCTCCCAATATGCTGCACTTGCTGAAGATTTATTGGAATTCTACATTTTCTCCAGAGCAGCCATTCTTCAACTGGCACTCCAAAAAAATTACAGGAAAATTTAAGGTGACTTAGAGCTCCACATGAGTTATGCTTTCATATTTCCCTTCAAACTCCAGAAAAATCACCTTTCCCAAGTGCTGAAAGCCTCCGTGCCCAGCAAACATCCTGCTGAGAGAGGCTGGTGCTTCCCAAGGAATTCCCAGAGGCAGGCATGGATCATCCCAGGCACCCAGGGCTGTGCCAGGGCTAAGGAGCACTTGCCGTCAGGACAAGGCTTGTTCAGTTAAACACCACACTTGGATTGGCTGTAGGGAGGATTTGTTAAAAATCAGATTCTTCAGTCCCAGTTCCTAAATATTGATGCATTCCCTAACTCCGTTCCCTAATAGCTGAGTTAGCCACGCTCCATGGAGCATCCTGGAGGAACTGCTAAGCTTGAACTTCCTGCTTCCTCATATATCAGAGCGAGTTTTTCTCTGTTTTTTTTTTTTTAAACTGGATTTAATTAAATATTGAGTAAAGTGCCACAGCCATCCATCGTGTGCTTTCGAAGGAGGAATTCGGGGATGCACAATTATTTTGTTCGCTGAGACAAGGAAGAGTCAATATTTAATGTGCCATGAAGGATTTATAAAGAATATATCTTGCAGGAGAAATAAATACAAGGAGACATCTTTATCTCTCTGGGCTGATTCAGTGTCCATCTTTGCAGATTTCAACTCCTTTAATTATGCAGAGAGAACAGAAAGAGCTGAAGGAATGTCAAGGCTCTGGATGAAAACATTGTGCCAGGACAAATTCCAAACTCCAAAACTGTCACAGGGACCACGAAGGAAGTGAAGGAGTTAAGGCAGAGGAATTGTGACAAACTGGGTGTGAGTCCCATGGTTCAATGATAACATCACAGGAGAATCAGGAATGGGAAAGGAAGGATTGGGTTTCTCAGAGCAAGGGAAATTCAATCTGCTCAGAACCATGACCAGAATGGAGGTTAATAAGCACTATTTAATTATAGATATATAGATGTTAAAAGTGTTTTTATAATAAAACAGACTGGGCAGCTGTGTAGTTATATAGGAAATTATAGGGAATGAAGGTAAATCTGTAACTCGCTCAGGGGGCTCTAAATACACCCCAGGTTGGGAGAGGACAATCCAAGAGATTTACAGCAGAGCCTCGTGAGGGAGTTTTGCTGCAGGTTCCCCACTCACCTCTTGTGATTACACAATAAACTCCAATATTAGAGAGCAGTTCCATGGGTGCTAAGGAATCATGCTCACTTTCACACTTCTCCTGATTTTCCCTCCCCTTGAACACACAGAAATAAATGAGAAGAAATACCCTTTACACTTTTAGCCCACTCCTCAGGGGTTTGGCAGAGCTGGAAAACCTCTCTGGGAATCTGACCAAAATGTCTTTGTCCATCAAAAAACTCCCATATCCAGATGAGTAGATCTGCTCTGGATGGAGAGCAAACAGTTTTCCTCTGATGAGAGAGCTGAATCAGCATCATTAAACTGTCAGGAGAAATCCTCTATGCTAATAAATACATTGCAATTGCAAGGCTCAAAGCTGCACATTAAGAGTACCAGATGTCCAAGGGGACACGTGGCAGTGGGACAGACTCAAGGCCAAAAAGCTGCTTTCCAGGTGACCACATGCTGGAATAATCCTGCAGTGTCCAGGAGGAGCAGCACATATGGAAAATCATGGAATGGTTTGGACTGGGAGGGACCTTAAAGCTCATCCAGTGCCACCCCTGCCATGGGCAGGGACACCTTCCACTGTCCCAGGCTGCTCCAAGCCCCGTCCAGCCTGGCCTTGGGCACTGCCAGGGATCCAGGAGCAGCCACAGCTGCTCTGGGCACCCTGTGCCAGGGCCTGCCCACCCTCACAGGGAAGAATCTTTTTCTAATGTCTCACCTAAACCCAAAGCCATTCCCTGTGTCCTGTCCCAAGTCCCTCTCCCGCTCTCCTGGAGCCCCTTTAGGGACTGGAAAGAGCTCTAAGGTCTCCCTAGAGCCTTCTCTTTTTGAATATTATTTTTGCTGTGAGAAAAGAAATCAGCCCAGCTCTGAGCCTTGTCGTGGCATGGAAAGGCATTTGCAGGGCATTACCCAGAGCCGCATCCTCACAGAGGCAGGAGGGCTGAGGGGGCTGCATTCTGCTCTCCGTGCTCATTGTCTATTAAAAAACTGGATTTTTCTTTTTTTTGACTAAGCCTAGAAACACAGAACCTCCAGCATGGAACAGTAATAGCTTTGACTCTGTCTTTATATAGGTCACGTTGGGAGGCAGGCACACTCGGCTCCGTATGCCAGGAAAAAATAGCACTTTTTGACACACTGCAACAACTTCTGAGGGGAAGAACGGCAGAGCAGCCCCCCCTCCCTGCTCTCATCAGCCTGAGGCACCGATCCCAGAGCAGCTGCCAGAGGGAAACCCCATTTCTTGAGAGCAACACTTCTTTCTTGTACTATTTATGGAGGTAACCACCTCCGAGAGGCAGCTCTGGAAAAGCGTAACCAAACCCACCAGCTGAGCACAGGAACCACTCACCAGCCTACAGAACAGGCTTGAGCTGCATTTGACTCCTGCTCCTTCCCCTCAGCCACTCAAAATAATCCAAGTTCTCTGTTCCCCAGGGGGAGAGGGTCAGGAGGGTGTTGCAGGGGTGTGTGATGGGGGCCCAGGCGCTCTGTGAGTGGGAACCCCACGTTTTCCCAGGATAACACATGAGCATTCCCACTAATGAGAAGGCAGGACACCACCCAGGGCTGGGCACATTCACACACCCCCAGTGCCCCGCTAAATTAGGGACCCCAGTTATACACTGTTCACTGAATTTTAAATGTCCTTTTTTCTGCCAAGGAGTTTAAATTCATTTAAAGGAACCTTCTTATAAGTGCAGAAATCAAATGTGATCTGCTCAGCCTCCAGTCACACCAGGGGAAAGCTATTTCAGGTGACTCTATGCTCAGGCATGCCTTGAGTTTAGATGATCACAACCTCACCCTTCACTTGATGAAGCCTGGATGAGATAATGAAACCAAGACTCAGAACTAAACCAAATCTCCCCCAAAATGTTCCAAAGCCCAGCACAGCAGGCATGAGTTTCACAGCACAATGCTCAGGACAAAACTGCAGTCACCAGAATTACACTTATATATGTATTAAAAATTAATATAACACCTACAGAGCAGTCCTGGCTCTGCTGTCTCAGACATTTCAAATCATTTCATGGAACTTCCTGCAGGCAGCTCGTGGCTTTTGGGAGGGAAAAGTGGGAAAAGAGCTGACACTTGCAGGGATGGGGCAGCCACGGCCTCTGTGGGAAGCTGTTCCAATCCTCTGTGCTTCTCCTGTTTCAGCCACACTGTGCTCCAATGACATTTTAAGAGCAGCACAGCACCACTGTGATTTATTGCCCACAACTTCACTAATGGTTAAACTTCTTATAAGCCATAATGTGGCAGGTCCCAAGCCCCAGTGAAATTATCAGCTCCAAAAGCAATGACTAAGCTTGTGAATAATTTAGACAAGGAAAATCAATCAATTCTGCCCCACGTAATCAGGCTCAGACCTCAGCTGGCAGCACCAGGACCTGTTCATTGCTCCTCCAAGTCACCCATCACTGGAGCCCCAACAGCCAAAAGCAGTTCATTAATTTTCCTGGCATTTACTAGATACTTTCTAAAGCAGACCTGGAGCACTACCACAGGAGAACATTCCTGGACCTCCCAAAAACCACACAGACTTGGGTTTTTAATGATCCCTTGCCTTGCATTTTATACCAGCAGGGCTGCAGGCTCCAGGATTCCACTGCCTCTGGCATTCCCGGCTCCCAAGGAGGGGAGGAAGCCCTGCTGCTCCCTGTGAGGAGCTTTCAGCCTGGAAGCTTTTCACCTTCCCCGCGGTTTTGCAGCACCCAGCTGAGCAGGAACACTTCAGTCTGGGCTTTCACTGGCAGCCACGGTGTTCGGCAGGTCCTGGGGAGGGGGTGCCCAGGGGACATCCCTGCTGCCACCAAGGCCTCATGGCCAGGGAGGAGCCTGTTGGGCCACACGCATAAATAAACCCTAAAAAGGGTTTCTGTCCCGCTGCACTCCTGGCTGGCATCAGAGACTTGCACGTGAAAGGAAAGCAGGAAAAAGGAAGCACAAGGGGTCTCAGCAACTCATCAAAGTCTCACCGGGAGACTGGAGAAGAGCTGCAAGCCAAGCCCAGCTCAGCACACCCAGGAGCAGCCCTTGCTCTGCTCCTCCTGGCCTCAGGAGCAAGCCTTGGGCCATCCAGGACATCTATCCCTGTCTCCAGTTAACATCCAAGGGATTTCAAGGCATGGGAACTCACATTGCCCAGCCCAAACTGTGTCTCCTGCTGGGCACAGGGAAGGAAGGACATAAAACTCAACAAAAACGCAGCTTTTTAGGCTGAAACTGCAACATCTGAGCATTCCCTGAGTGCTCTAGGGAAAAGCAGAGCTATCTGAACTACACAGGGCTGTCGGTCAGAGGAGATTCCTCTGCTCCCAGCCTGCATCTCAGCACTGCTGATAAGGGGATCTATTTCCACATCGTGGGAGAATATCAATATCTGTCCTTCACCAAAAAAAAAAGTGAATGATAACTCTTTGCCTGATGCCTGCATGATGAATTGGCGACCAAAAAGCCCTTCGAGAAGAAGGATTGGCCTCAAGTGGGCCATTAATATCAGAGCATTGCAGCTATATCAGATGTTACAATACTTAAATGAATACAATATTTTTCTACTTAACCAAAATGATTCTGTACACACAGAGCACGGATGGGGCTGCACAGAGATTCTTAGGGGCAGCCCAGCCAGGCAGGGCACAACCCCTCTGCTCCCCGGGGCAGGGGGGACACACAGAGCAGAGCACAGGCACCTGCAACACATGGCTTTCCTCTAAAATTCCACTTGGGATCTTAAAACCCCTCCACGGACTTATTAAAGCAGAAAATTGTAACGATCTGACAGTGTTACAGCACAATAACCCTTCATTTGCATGAAATCCTCGGTAATAACATACTTATCTTCCAGCATATAAATGCACAGGTCCCTATAAAGTTCTGCATGGCAGCACAAGTTTGGTAACACTGGGTTATCTACGGCCCCTTCACATCCACTGGAGGGAGGGGTGGGAGCTCTGTAGATGTCTGGAGCACATTATTAATAGCACAACAATTCAGAAGCTGCAAGGAGCACAGCAGATTCCCTGTAGCTATTTTTAATGTCTTTCTAGGCATCCCCCTCACCGCCAGCAAAAAGACAAACTTGTTTTACTTATTATCAGCAAGATCCCTCAGTGAAATCACAGCGACCTTCACTGCTCCAAGCCTTACCTGAAGTGCACCAGCAGCTCCCTGCTCCTCAGAGGCAGCACCCAGCACCCCACAGGAAGGACAAAGGGCTGCAGGGTGCCTCTCAAATGCATCAGCACTGGGCCAGAACCAGCAAATGGCAAAACCAAACCCCTCCAACACCCAGGTGAAGCTGAAGATGAAGAAATAATAGAAACAATCTCTGGGGTGATATCCCCCGGCTGGGTGTCTGCCCTGCCCAGCAGCTCCAGCTGGGAGGGTGCAGGCAGGGCTGTCCCTGGGGCTCAGCCTGGGCAGCTCTCAGCATTTGCTCAATCCCAGCCAGGTGACAGAAATAAAGAATCCACCCAGCCCTCAGATCTTTTGGGCTAAAAAAAGCCCCAGACTGCAATCAGAGCCCCTGCGAGGAACCTCCCAGCAGCATCAATGCAGGTGCCAGCAGGAGCAGTTTTACAAACTGCATTTAAACACACCTAGGCTTGTTATAATCTAAAGATCCAGTGGGAACAGTCAGGAATAAGTTAATTTTCACAGACACACGGCCACTGAAACCCCCTGAGGATCCTGCACGTCTGACTCACTCAGGGATGCCACTGCATTCCAGGCAGTCACTGCCACATCCTTGCTGCACCTGAGCTGTTCCCATGTGCATCCCAAGGAGAGGCAGGGTGAGGAAGATGATGCCAACAGCTCAGCTGAGGGATGCTCGCCCTGCAGAGCTGCTCACAGAGAATCAGACACACTCCAGAACAAATCCAGAACCTTTTTGCTGTGGACTGGCTGCAGTGCCAGCTGCCAGGTGGGACAGAAATGGACAATGTGCAGTCACTGACCACCACGTGGGCATCTCTCATGTCCAGTGCAGAGGAACCCTCGGTGACTCCCAGTCTGAGGGGGCTCTGGGGGCAGGAGGTGGGTCTGGTTCTCCAGGAACACGGACTCTGCCTGTGCTGAGGAGCACGAGCTGGGCCAGGCTTCCAGCAAAGAGCTGGGATTTCATTCCATGCTGAACAGGAGCCCTGAACACACAGTGCATTACACACAACTGCCTCCCCTCGGCAGCGCCTTTCCCCAGGCTGGGGATGTGTGCAGGTGGGGCGGTGTCCGTGGGGATCCCAGGGAGCTCCTGGGTAACGTTCACATCCGTGCTGCTCTCACTCCTGATGGAGAAGGGCTCAATGACACGTTACAGAACCACTGCGTGGAACACCCTGAAGCATCAAATATCCCACCCTGAACTGCGCAGCAAGAGCTGTGAGCCTTTGTTTATTCTCTAAAAAGGAGGGGTTACTAATGGCCTGGCAATCTTTAAATCCTTTTGTTTAAAGGACAGAACCACGGTATTAACCACCACATAAAGGCCAGTGATATAAAATACACGATTTCCCACGATGTTTTCCTTTGAAGCAGAACTCGGGATGTGAACTCAGCTCTGCTCCACCACTGCCAGTGGAGTGTAGATTTTAATTAAGTGCATCACTTGATGAAAGGCAGGATGCAAAGCAACCTTGAGCAAATGTCGCAGTCCTTGGGCAAGCTGGGACACCCTGTGGGGGAGGAGGCCAGAGCAATGCCTGAAGTTATTAGAATGCAGGTTTTAGATCCTAAAATAAGAAGGTAAGAAGAGTTCTTCTGTATTAGCCCAGTGGCCCACCCAGCAGCCTGTCCTGCCTTTGGCAGTGGCAACAGGAGGGGTTATTTAGGCCAGCACATGAGCCAGGCCTGTTATTAGAGAATCATGGAATCCTTTAGGTTCAGAAATCCATCCACGACCATCGAGTCCAACCATCCCCCAGCACAGCCAAGGCCACCTCTCACCCATGTCCCCAAGTGCCACACCCACACAGCTCTTAAGTCCCTGCAGGAATGGGGACACTGCCACTTCCTGACACACAAACCAAGTCTCAAGATCATTAAAACATCAATGCAGGCCCCCCCCAGAAAGGAAAAAAAAAAAAAAGTGAGAGAAGTTTGCTTTGAATCAACCCAAACTGGCTTGGGATAAAACAAATGAAAGAAAGTTAGAGCTTGCTGGGTAAAAAGTCCCATTTACTTCATAAGATGCTTTCAAAGCGTGACCCGCCACAGCCACCCTGCCTGTGCCTCACCCCAGGCACTGCCCTGTCATGGGTTTTCATGGTTGGTTCCACGTGAAAGGGAATGGATATGCCTTATTTGATATTCCTGAAGACACAGATATTCAAGGGAAAATTGTAAAAATGTATTATAACTCAGCAAAGAGACCCAGGGTCAAGGAAGCAACACAAGAATGCAATAAAATAGAGCGAGAATTAAATTACTGCAAGCAATTTCTACATCTCAAGAACCGATGTAATGACAAAATCATAGGCATGCACCAGTATTACACAGAAGTTAAGACTGATAATACATCTTCATCTTTAATTTCTCTTAGATTTACTCATCTAAATGAGCAAACACTTGGAATTTGGCCCAGATCAGGATTTCAAGCCAAGAAAACCTCAGGCTGTGGAGAGCAGTGGCTCTCAGCCGTGCATTTTGCATCCTGCAGGAGATGTGGAGGTTGAGAAAGATGAGAAACCCTCCCCCAAAATTCCTTCTACTCTTCATTCTCAGACTTCTTCCACTTCCTACCTCTTTGTCCTCCTCTTCCCCATTTCCCACACCCAAGTGCCTCTCCTCAAACCAACGCCAAGCCTGGAATGACTGCAGCCCTGAGGATGAGGAGCTGTGGGGAGGTGGCAAAGGGATGTTCCTCTGGGCATTTGGGGCTTGGCTTAGGGCTCCACTCAGAGAGGGGCAATAGGGGCAGGGTTATCACCCAGCCAGCCAGGGCTCCTGGGTTTGGGATGCCTTCCAGGAGGAGAAAAGTTATAGGGTGAACTCTATAGAGAAAACAGACTTAAAATTAGGTTTGGGGTTTCAAGAAGAAGGAGTGGATGAGCTTGTTTTATTGGGTAATATCTGAAAGCCTGCAGGGCTGGAGGGTTAAAATATGTGCTGCTCCTTTCCTTGACAAATGGTTCATATTTCCTTCGGAGTTGAGTTTCTGCCAACAGCTCCTGTACCACAGGGTTAAACTTCAAAACACAGAGCAGGAAAAAATGGGTTTTTGGTGGTTCCTTGAAGACCTATAAAACATAGGCCAAAATCCACCCATGAATCAAGTTCTTGAGCACTTTGTTCCTCTGAAAATTCATCTGATATCTGCACAAACCTGGGCTTGAACACAGCCGAGGGAGCCATTGCTATCATTTGATAACAAATGATAAGCCTTTTATCCCCAGCAGGGATTGAGAGGATCAAGAGTAAAATGGGTTCCTGAGGATGCTGATTTGAACCCTAACCTGATACCTGACCCCAGCCCCGAGGAGAGGCCGGTGATTTACAGCTCGCAACACTCAGGATAAGCCTTTGGAGAGACGGGGTTTAATCTTAACTGAAGGGTTTCGTGGCCAGCCATGAAAGCGGCTCCTAAGCCTGGAGCTGTGATGGTCATATTGTCCCTTGGAGTCACCCCACGGGACTGACACCGCCCACAGGGACACCAGCCCTCATCCTGCATCGCTGAACCCACACCCAGCCCCTCCGAGCTGCAGATGCCCTGCCAGCAGAACTTTATCCATCAGTGGTCAGTGGGTCCGGTCCTCACCCTGTCCCACAGCCCTGCCAGGGATCCCTGGGAGCTCAACGTCCACCCCTTCCATCTGCTCCTCCCCCAGCTCCTCCTGGCACCTCCCCTGTCCCCTGCCCACTGCCCCCACTGCCCAGCGAGCCCCGAGTGTCACACACTGACCCAAGACCTTCCTCCCTGGGACTCCCCAGCCTCCCTCAGCCCAGCTCTGTGGTACCCCAGGCCCCCATTTTGAACCCCAACTCCCACTGACCAAAGCTGTGCTCCCCTGGCCCACAACTATGTCAGAACCAGCTATCAGCAACTGCTCCCTCTGCAGACATTCCCAAATTAATCCCTGTGGCCCCAACACTAAACATCACCCACCTGTATGTGAGCGTTCCTAAATGAAATGCATCCGAACTCACAGAGCACTCTTCAACAAATGCCTTCCCTGCCTTTGTGGTATTTTTATAACCTGCATCTCAAGTGCCTTTCTAGTGCATCATCCCATATATAATGAAGAAATACCAGACACGGATATAACACTGGAACAGATGCTCCTACCACCCAAATGAATAATTTCAACATTAATTCAAAAATCTTTAGAGCAGTCAGGATGCCAACATGCAGAGGATTATCAGTCAAGGGAAGAGAAATTTAATGTATGCAGGTAAAGGCAAATTTGTTTTTCATGAGCACCACACACTGAACTGAGCTCCTATAGGTCAAATCTTTAGCAGGTGTTTCTTACAAGAGGCAAGGTGGAGGTCTTATCTCAGACCTACATTTTGATATCCAAAGCTAATTCCTGTAAATGCCATTAGTTTTGGTGCCCTAACCAAATTAATCCCAGTTCACATTCAGTAATCAAACCTTTTCAATCAGATGCTGGCAGCTTAAATAGGTAATCAAGTGCCATAACTGACTTGACTCGGGGGTTTGAAACCATGAAGGATGGAGCCCTTCTGGAGCCAGTCTGGTGCCTGACCGAGGAGCTCCCCTGGCTGTTCCCGAAATCTCTCAGCCAACACGTCTGGGAAGCCCAGGACTGATCCCCTTCCAGCAGGCTGCTTCTGCCTCACTCAGATTTCCGAGAAGATTATCACACTCAGATTTCTCTGAAGTCATCTCCTTTTCATTCCCCAGATCAGATAAAAAGCCCAGACAGGAATCCAGGGAACGGATGTGCTGCTTCCAAAGGATGCAGATTTTCCTCTCCTTATCACCCTTCCCCAGCCAAGTACAGAACTATCATTAACTGCCCATTATCCCAACACAAAGTCAGAGGAAGAATCCCTGTCAGGTGCTTCAGTGGGCTCCTGTTAGATCCAGGGAGAAAGGATTTCATTAACCCAAAGGGATGGATTTGGGTGTTATCCGTGATGTCTCAGCCAAAGGCACAGCCCTTCCATTGCCATCCCGGCTGCTTCCCCTCAACGCCAGGCAAGTTTCTTCATCCCAGTAATCTGTGGAATGATCCAAGCTCCAGGGAAGAGCCTGAGGCACAAGGACGCTCCCTGCCCTTGGTGTTTGATGGGGATCAGAATTGCAAAAGTGCTTTTGATTATTGGCCGCTGTCAGTCAACGACAGCCCCAATTATAACGACAGCAAAGAGAGCACGTGGCCACCAATAAATTTACAAGGAATTGATTTTCACATACCAGCACAGCAATAACACAGACTCCCATTCAAGGAGACCTTATTAACCAGCCAAGCTATGCAGCAGTAAAACATGAAATTGCACTGAACAGGAATGTAATCCCCATGGACCTTCTCCTTCCCCACAAAATTCTAGTTCAACATCGATTTTTTATGTTGAACAAACACATCATGAGGCTGAAATTAGATAGGTGGATTCATCTTGAGCCTTTTTCTGCTAAAAAAATGTCTAGGAACAAGGTGAGAGAGCCCTGTAATTACTGATCCAGGATTCATTTCATTCATTTGCAATGCAGCTCCCTCCTGACCTTCCTCCAATGCCGGCGTTCACACACACACCACAGTATCAGCTTGGGTTACTCCACCTCCAGTGGGGCAGCGAGTTTCAGGATACTGGAATGAACTGGAACTTGAGAACCTGCAGTTTTTCTTCCTGGTGTTACCTGGTTTTGCTCAGTACCTCTTGCCTCCCACCTCTCCTCACCATCACAGCATCACCACAAGGAACAGCTCTTGGTACAGGGGGAGAGGGAGCTGGATGAAAAAAGGGCCCCGGTTTCTATCCAGGAAATCCTGGGCAAAAGCTGGAACACCACGTTTGTCAGCAGTTGTGCACCATTCTGCTGCAGCACTGAGCTGGAACCTCACAGGTACTGTTGGGGCAGGGAGGATGAGCCACCTCACTGGTTCAGTGACAACAAAATGCACTCAGGTCCCACTGACTGCTCAGCTCCTGTTTGGCTTTAAAACTGCCCAAATATCAGTGATTACTGAGGAAGAAGCTGGGGAGGGTGAGGCCCAAGGAGTCACATTCTCCCAGCACTGCAGCTCCAGCTGCTGCACATCTTCCAGCACACACTGATTGCAGCGAGACAGGTCCCGAGGCTTTTGTATTGTTTTATACTCCAGAGAGTAAATTCATCAGGAAAAAGAAAAGCAGCAAACCCTAGAAAGCACCAGCCATTTCTAACCTGAGTGACAAACGCTGAGCACTGGGAGGACTGGAACACAACCAGTGAGAACAGGGACAAAACACAGACGAGCTGGTGGCCCTGGAGCAGCCTCAGTGTCCCTGAAGGGTCATCTTGCTGGATCCAAAATTGGATGGGTTTCAAAGCATGTTTACCTAATTCTGCAGCTCCAATTACTGCAAATTCTAGAGCAGGCAAAGCCTTGTTATTATTCCTGCCCAAACACACCCCCAGCTCACTGAGACACTACGCTGCCAGTTGAACCAACAAACCCAGCTGGGGAGGAAACACTGCCAGGACGTGGCTCCCGCTCTCCCAGCCACATTCCCACCACTGACCAAGGCAGGAATAATCCCATCCTGCCCATCCTGCCCAGAACAGCCCCAGCAGAGCCCCTTCCTGCAGGCTCTGGGGATGTTTGTGGGCACAGTCAGGGCTTTTTGCCCCTCTCAAGGAGCTGCAGAATTGAGCCAGGCCAGGGATCCATCAGCCCTCACCAGCACAGCATTCCTCTGTACCAGAGGCTTTATTTTAAGTAGAGCAATCCTTTCTTTTGTCACTGAAGTGGAGTTTTAAAATGTCTCTCTTGTAAATGTGCCAAAAATAAGAGCATAATTTATTCATTTCCTCTATGTGCATTTTGTTCCTGGTTATCTTTCCAACTCCTTGACTGCTGTGAAAAGTTAAAAAAGGGAAGAAAAGGAAAAAAGCACCTCTAAAGGTTAAAACTTTGAGCCAATTTCAACTTCAACATACATTAGAGCAGTGTATTTTTCATTCATTCCTCCTGGTGACATTTCAAGCTTTGTTACAAATCAATCAGCATTTCCAAAAGCATTTGGAGAAGCAGGAAACTATAGTGGCTACAAATCCTACAACATCTATTATTCTTGCTATTTCACTCGTTCGGATGAAAAACATTTCAAAGGCTATTTTAAAAGAAGCAAAGATCTGTCTGAAGTTTCAGGACAGACAAAAGATTTCTGTACAATGTTTCAACAGCAGAATAAACTTTAGCAATATACACAGAATTTATTTCATCATGAATTTGGTCAAGCATTCAAAAGGATGGAGCCTGGCAGAGAGGGAAGAGATACAAATAACACAACTCTGTATCATGTGGAACTACTGGGAAAAAGGGAACATACCTAAAAGCCATAAAAAACAGGTTTAAGATGGAGGTTCTAGAAGCTTCCTTCAGTGTGGTATTTATCACCCAAGGCCACTGAATCATTAAGGATGGAAAAGACTTTCAAGACCATCGAGTCCAACCTTCACAGCACATCTCAAAGTGCTGCATCTACTTTTTGAACACTTGCAGGGAGGTGACTCCACCACTGCTCTGCGATGCCACTGCCCATTCCGATGTTCAACCACTCTTTCAGTAAAGAATTTTTTCCTGATATCCAACCTGAACCTCTGTAGTGCAGCTTCAAAACCAATTTATTCAAGTGCCCAAGGAAGGAGCACCTCAGCTCCTGGCAGCAGCGTTGACAGCCCAGCAGTGTTGTGCCAGGGCTGTCCCCTGGCAATCAAACGCCTCTGTTTTACCTTCCCGGTGCCAGCAGGAGCAGTGCAGGTGTGCAGTGGGATGGGACACACGGGCTGCCCTCGGCCTGAAGCTGAAGAGAGCAGTGGTCACTCAGTTGTCCCTGATTGCTGCAGGAGCACCTTGTGCCAGAGGGGCCAGCACAGCCCCCCTCCCCATGTGCCAACCCTCGCCACCCTGGCAGCCCCACAGCCACCCCTTCCCTGCTGCCCTGCCCTCCCCATCCCACACTGCTGCAGGCGCAGCAGGAGCAAACTCTGCAGCCTGATGGAGGCTGAGCCCCAGGGGCAGGCAGGGAGCAGTGCAGATAAATGGTTATCTCCATTTGCACTGCCTGGCTGCCCGGGGTTTTAATCAGGGAGTAATTGCTCCTGTTTGTTTGGGAAACTCGCAGGGACCAACCATCGGTCAGGCACAGAGAGGAAACCGTGCCTGGGAGAGAACAAGGAGGAGAAAGAAACCTTCAAACCTGCACACTGCCAGCCTGGCAAAGCTCTTGCTGCCACGTACCCACTTTGTACCCACTTTGTACCCACTTTGTACCCACCAAGGCTGATCCCAGGTGGGCAGAGCAAACCCAGCAGCCCTGGCGAATGGGCACAGCCCTCCCCAAATGACACATCTCCTGACTTGCCCCAGCTCGAGGCAAGCAGAAAGCAGCTGGAATCACACTGTGCCCAGCCTGGGCAGCGGTGCACGGGGAGGAGGACAAAGGTGCCACATGATGGATCGTCTCCAGCTTGCAGCTTGTCACTCCTGGTTACCATCATTCCAAAGGAGGAGGAAAATCTGGGCCTCTGAGTGACATTATTCTTTACCTGGAGTCTGGGGAGCACCACGGAGGAGGCTGGGAAGAGCCTTTTCCATGAGTGATAAGCAACCCTTCCTCATTTCCCGTTTGCTGCCACGCTTCCCAAGCCAGGCTGGGATAAAGCTCCCCTCAGCCCCCAGATGGAGATGGATAACGAAGCTTAAGAGTGACACGAGGTCACACAAAGCAGTGCTTTGAGCTGGAAAATGGGAATGCTGTGCATTATTGTACAAGGGCCCCCAGCCCTGTGGCAGCTCCTTCAGCCACTGCCCCAGGATGGTTTTCAAACACTCCCTCAGGAGGGAATGCACACAGATATTGCTGTGGAAAACAAAAAAGGGCAGTTCTGCTTCCAGCATTCTGTAACCTGTCCAGATGGATGCTCTCATGCCCCAGGCTGTCTTTTCCTCTTATCCAAACTCAAACGAGAAAGAAATTCCACTCTGCACCTCATGACTCAACAGGAGGGTCTCCCTGACCCTTTTGGCTCTTTAGTCTCAGTGTAAATCACTTTAAATCAATTCTCACTCCATTTTCCTTTGCAGAATTCATCCATGCAGGAATGAATAGAGTAAAACTTGCCATCAAACTTTGTTCAATCACACTCTGACAAATTTAAATTCAATCCCCTTTTGCTAATACTTTTGCCTGTGATTCTTTAGGCGACACAAGTCACTCATCTGTGACACAAGGTATGGGCACAGCTGAAACAGCTCCACCACCAGCAATGGATGAGATAATAATTCATGGTTGGGAGATAAGCTAGAAATGAATCTCCATTTAAAAACTCTGCACAGATGCCTCTAGCAGGTTCCTGCTTGTCTTTATGGTTTCATCAGAGCTATTTCTGTTCCAGGATGTTATATTTGTAATACTTTTTTTTTAATGTAGGAAACAGCTTATTTGATCAATTTGCCCTATTTTTCTGTTCATGAATTTAGTGGGAGGTTAATCATTTCCCTGGGTTTACTAGAAATTACCTGCCAGATATAATTGCAGTAAATAAAACTTACTCTGGAGCTCAGGCTTGTGTGGTTCAAAACAAATGCCTGCAATTACTGCATTTGTGGAGCATGAGCTCAGGAGAGCAGGAACACGGGGAAGGAAATTAGTCTGGGGTCTTAAAAGGCACCTAAGGACTGCAAGTGCGTGTTCCCTGGCAGCTGGTCAGCAAATCCCTACGGATATTCTGCTAAATGCTGCCTTGCTGTCCTGGAGAGGCAGCAGTGGCTGCGCTGTGCAGAGGGCAGCGGCCTGTGCCTGCTCCCTGCACATCCCAGGCTGCTGGGGGAGCAGGGATGTCACTCCAGAAAGTGCTCAGCAGTTGCTCAGTGCCCCTTGATCCTTCCCCCACATAGCAAAGTTGTGATATTTTCCTCGCATTTACTCTTTTCTGTCGTAGCTTGAGCTGCCTTCCACACGTTGTTCAATCAGGTGCCCTCTCCTGCAGCTGCAGTGCCTTTGCCACCTGTTGACAGCTCTGTCTCACACAGACACATCTGAAAAATATTCAGGTTATGCATAAACCCTTTGTGTGACCTGCAGGGAGGGCTGGGGGCAGGGGCTCAGGGCACCCCTGGCACTCAGAAAACCAAGGAACAAGCTGCATTTGTGCTTCCAGCCTTTGCTGTCCCTCAGGACCCTGAGATAGCTCCGATGTGTGGGGGCTGGAGTGGATAAAAGGGAATTTTTGCTTATTAAGAAAAAGATTTATTTTGGAAACGTGCCCCTGCATTTCTCTCAACACTGCACAGTAAAATGCACACATAAGGAGGGCAATTTCCTACAAGTCTGCAATTAAAAAAAATATCCCCTTTAGAGTTATTCCTAATAAATACTGCTTTTAGATGCTGAGCAGAATGACTGGAAAATACTCCCTGTTCTTTACTGGCTTCCTAAAGCAAAAGCCTCAAAATCTATCCCCCAGCAAGAGCCATCTCTGAGGTTACATATCCCTGCACTCCCATTGCAATAATCCCTTTTACATTAAAAAATAATGAGCTTCATCTCATTTGCAGATTCTTAAAAGCACCGAATCCTGTGGTCACTTGGCAATAGGAATGCACATCTCATAAATAGTAAATGAAAACAGAGCTCTCTTACCTTCCCCCAGAAGCAGGGCTGAAAGCTGGGCAGTCCCACAGGGAAACAGATTCCTTTCAGGAGGCTTTCATTCCAGAATGGCCGAAATTCCTGCCCAGAGAGGCTTGTTTGGGGGGAGACAGAGGATTCCGCTGGACATTTAAAATGTTTGTTTCACTATTCCCATCTTGATAAACCTCTCTATAAATGCAATTCTTTCTTGTAGTGGAGAAGTGCCAGAGCTCCTGGTAAAACCCAAATCAGTCATTTTTATGGGGAACCTGCACAAATGCCTGTTTCACCAAAGAGGAAATTTGGGAAGCATCTACAGCTAAGCAGAACAGAGCAGCTCCCTGAAATGAGTGCCTAAAGGCAGCTGCAACCAGAGAAATGAGATCTATAATACAAGGCTTTGCCAAAAAAATAGACTTCTCTGTTTTCCCCCTTTCTTCCTAATGTACTTGTGCACTTTCTTTTGTAATAAAACCTCCCCAGAACAGGCAGTCCCTCATTATGGATGTGTGTGTTGTGCCAAAGCTGTGGTCCAGCAGTGAGGTTACTGCAATAATGTGCTCAAGACATCAAGAATAAACCTTTTTTTTTTTTTTAATAAATCCATAAGTCTAAAGAAAGGCCTTTAAAATTTACTAGATATGAAACCAATTCAATTTTATAGGAGCAGGGTCTATAGGAGCTGCTCTTGCAGCCATCTTATCATTCCTTAGCGAGGGATAATGCTCTGTTAAGTTCTAGTAAATGCTTTAAAATACACAGGAAACTCAGCCTTTTCACTGATATTTTACCGTTCTATTGGGTTTCACCTTGGCCTGTGCTCTGGCATTCCTCATGTACAACCAGGTCTCCTGTTGGCTTCCTTCCATGGATTTCCAGGTCAAAAGCAGAGGGGTTGGGTGCAGGATTTTGACAAGCACCTGATGTGAGGGTACTCAGTGACCCCCCTGGGATGATGGACAGTCACCCCCATGGCCCAGCACATAAAGACAGAGGGTCCTTGGCCAGCAGCCTCCTCTGGCTTTGCAGTTTGCATGTGGCAGCCACAGGCAGCCAGGCCAGCGGGAGGCAGCTCTGCTCAGCCGCCCCACGAGCATCAACAGCACAAGGCCACAGCTCCACATGAGACATGAAAAACCTTTAAATGTATTTTGATGACTCCCAGGGCTGGGTGATCAGCCAGGGCTGGACTGGTAACTCAAAATCTTGGGGCTCAGCTCCCAGCCCGGCCACAAACTTCTGATCTGAAGTTGGCCAAATACGTGCTCTGCTCTGCAGCTGCTTGTTCTCCATAAACCAGGTGCCCAGAGAAGCTGCTCCATCCCTGAAGTGTCCCAGGCCAGGTTGGATGGGGCTTGGAGCAATCTGGGATAGTGGAAGGTGTCCCTGCCCATGGCACGGGGTGGAACGAGATGGTTTTTAAGGTTCCTCCCAACCCAAGCCATTCCATGATCCAATATCACAGCCCTGCCACAAATGGGGATGGTGGGATGCTGAAATGCAACATAACAGTCACTGATGGACTGTAAAGTGTCTCTATCCCTTTGAATAAAAAAATAAAAACTTCAATAAAACTCTGAGCAGTGCAGGAGCTGTAGGAAGCCGTGGATGGCTGGGACAGAGGGGGATCCAGGGCTGTTGGAGCAGTCTGGGGCTCTGAGAGCTCCTCTGCTCTGGGACTCAGCATCGCAGCTCCTCAGCTCTGCTCTCTGCATTCCTTCCTGGAACACTACCTGAAAGCAGCACATTCCCTTTGATTGACTTTACCGTGTGGAAAAATACCTTCTAAGAGTCGCAGCTGCTTTTCCAGAATACTTATATTTATTTAGTAAAATAATTGAAAATCTGCTCGTTGGTTGGGTACAAAGTCATTTCCTAAGGCCCATGTTTTTAAAGTGGGATGAGAACAGCCCCAGAACCTGTCAGTCTCTCACAGTTTCTACTGTACGTCAGGAGCAGCACAAAAATGAACCATTGTTTTAAATTATTATGGCTGAAAGAACCCATATTTTTGTTGTCAAAATCTCAAACTGACTCTGCCACAACACTCCATATGGTCTCTTGCCGTAGATTAAAAGATCAGACAAATTCTAATTTATCCGGTTGAGGTTGTGTCCCTGCAGCTGCCCCTTTGGAAGAGCCATGCTCCAGCCTGGGAGCTGCTCTGGCAAAGCTGCCAGGGAATCACACGGAGCGTTAGCAAGACGAGAGAGGAAGAGGTGGCTCAAAGGCTTTGTCCTCCATGGTCAATAACACAGGGAAGAGGTTGTGCACATGTTAATTAGCTCCAATTTGCAGCCTGAACTGTAGAAACAGCAGTTTAATAACCTTGGCTGGTGAAAGAGGAGAGGCAGGAGCAGGGGGATGGATGCAGGGAATGCTGGGGTGGGTGTGCAAGGACCAGCCTGTCCTGTTCCAGGTGGGTGCCACATGAGCAAAGCTCAGGCCCTGCTGCACTTCTACTGCCTGGACAATAAAACCTCTGATTCCAACAGGAACTGAGTTATGCTCAGCAAGTCAGAAGAGCCCATCAATCCAATCTCCTCCCTGGGAGAGCAGGAGAATCACAAAATCCCAGGATGGTTTGGGTTGGAAGGGACCTTAAAGCCCATCCAGTGCCTCCCCTGCCATGGGCAGGGACACCTCCCACTGTCCCAGGTGCTCCAAGCCCCATCCAGCCTGGCCTTGGGCACTGCCAGGGATCCAGGAGCAGCCACAGCTTCTCTGGGCAACCAGAGAGAAATGCACAATTTCTGATCTTCCTCATTAAACACTCGATGATCCAAAGGATTGGGGATGCCCCTAATGCCACCCTAGGGCAATGAAGAGCAGCTGGGTGTTGGGCTCTGCACCAGCCAGGCGGGATGAGCTGGAATCGCTGCGATTCCCTTTGGGAGGAAACTGTTGCTGTTGCTGCTCACGCGAATCTCTCACACACAGCGCTGCACTTACTGCCGAGTGCATCTTCAAACATTCCCTCTCAAAACACACATGTAAGGAAGAGAAAATCCCTACAAATCACCCATTCCCTGAACACGAGGAGCATTGTGGTGTCTCGCTGTCGCCGCCGCTGCCAGGAGCCCTCCTCGAGCTCTTCCACTCCATCCATCCTCACCCTTGTAGTGCAAACAGTCCCCACCAGTGCCCTGCCCAGCCACCTTCAGGGCTCCCAGCCCTTCCAGCCAGAGAGGATGTAGCTCAGCTGATTAAATTTGTACTCCGGCCAGGAGGAGGCTTTAATGCGGAGATCACGGAAGCAATCATGCACCTGAACATTTCCACATGCCCTCGGGACATTCCGGCTCCATCCTACTGTCTAAGCAGGTTTTCAGTGTTTATGCAGGGAAAAAATAACGCAAGGAAAATAAAAAATCAAAGGTGTGAGATCAGGTGTTGTACATCTGAAGTACACAACTCAATTTTATACCACCACTCACGTGGGACCTGCTCTTCATATAAACTACTCCAGGTCAACTTTTCTGGGTGATTTTAATTATCATGGAGAATGGTTTGGGTTGGACCTTTCAGTTCATCTCATTTCAACTCCCTGCTATGAGCAGGGACATTTTCCACTGACTAATTAGAAGATTATTCATTGATATCAAGACACCACCTCCAACAAGGTTTGCATGATCAGCTGAGTACTGATAATTTATTTGTGTTTATGTAGGACACCCAGCACTAACATTGACATTTCTAATGTGTTTGGAGCATTATACAAACAGAGGGATTTTTGCCTGCTTAGCACTACATATTATGCATCTGTCCTACACTGTGCCAGCTTTCCCTGCCGCTGGATTTTCACAGTGGTAGGAAATAACAGGGATAAAGGGATTAAAAAGCAATGATTTTCAGTAAAGCCTTATAGGACATGTCTGCTATGATCTCAGCTCACTTGTCTTCTCTACACCAGTAAAACACTCTCATAGTAGACAGATTTATGGCTTAAATGCAGACAAGTGTGTAAAATAAATATTTTGCTTATAGCTTCCACACGCTTTCAAACATTCCCTGTGATTATAATGGCTTCTGAACTCTCCAATGGGGTGATTTGCAGTTCAGAAGTTAAAATCAGGGCCCTCCTCTGGCCTCAGTGCCAGCTAAAGGTCATGATTGAAGTGTGGTGTTTAGCAATTCCAAATAATTGTATCCAGCCTTCAAACATGCCACGCTTTGTCACAGCTGCCACAGAAGGTCAAACTGAATTTAAATTCTGTTTATCTTTGTATTAATAGAGCTACAGTTCAGGCTATGCCGTGTGAAATACAGTTCTCAGAGCAGTGGCTGTGGTTCCTCCCAGGGAGAAAGACCATGGGGACTGTGGGGACTGTGGGGACTGAGGGACTACAACCACAACAGGCAAGAGAGGGAAGTTCAAAGCCTGTGAAGCCTCATTTCACAGAGGAGGAGCAGTTTCACAGCTCAGCCAAGGCCGTGCCCACGTGTGTGACAGACCCAACAACTGAATCAAAACCTCCTGAATCAAAACTCCAGAGGGAAAACTCCAGGTCACTCCTGTGACAGCTCCCTCTGTGTTCACCCCAGCCCAGGGCTCCCATGAGCTCCAGGGACTGTCACCCACCCACACACACAGGGGACAAGCTTACAATTAAGATTATTTCTGTTAAAACAGATTATCACTGTACCTGCTACAAAAGAGTCCTGCCCAGCCCCCCAACACAAACACCAATATATTCATTAATTCAGATAAGTCTCCAAATTCCCATTGTATCCATTGACCATGAGCATAAGATTTTTGTTGCAGATCACTGATTCCTTGAGTAAAATGGATTTACAGCAGCCTCTGATCCTTCCCCACATGTGGGAAGGACAAAGCAATCGCTCTACCTGCTTCACCTTCACACTGCTTTTTCCTGAGCACAAACCTTTGACCTTCATGCTGCTTTTTCCCGAGCACAGACCTTTGTCTCAGAGATAGATGGAAGGCAATAAAGGATGGGGTTGGTGTGTTTGGTTTTTTAAACATGTCACTATACAGCAAACATGTGGTCAAGATATTAAAAATGTAAGTTTACCTACTGCAGAGGAATTTCATTTATTTCATACTAAATCAGGAAAAAATCCTCAAACCATAATCACTGAGATGCGAAATCCAATGTTAATGCACAGAAATACTGAGCTAAAAAGATCTTAGTTTGTCCAAGGAACACCTCATTGGGGATTTCTCTCTACAGAGCAGATCTGTAGAGCTACAGATGTCAGCTCAATTCCTCATCGGGTCCAGGAGTTTCCAAGTTAATTTCACACTAAGAAGGTTTCAACAAACCAGACACAGGAAAAATACACTGAAAATGAAATATTGAATTCTTTGATATGATCAAAATATTCAGAGTGGAGAGCTAGGGGGAAGAAAAGGTGGCCAGGAGCTGTTTTTTGAGCTGGGCACATGGGAAGCAGCAGCTGAGGGGGTGGGAAGGAAGAACTCTGTGCTACCCAGACAAGCTCCCTCACATCCTGGTCATAAGGAATTACAAATCCAGCTCTTAAGACCCGAGGTAAGCCCACACCTGTGAGAGCTGCCCTGTCTGTGCAGCACCTCTGCTCCAGGATGGCTGGGAGCAGCAGGGGTTTGACGGGAGGCAGGGCATCACTTCTGGTATCAGGAGATGCAGAGAAATGTTTCCATGGGTGTTCATCCATTAGCACATGACAGAACCGGAGCAGACAGGAGTTCCATACTCTGTGTGTTACCACATGTACTCCAGCAATAAATACAAACGATGCGCTCGCAGTGAAACTCCTCAATTGTCTTTAAGGAGCTTTGGCTTTCTAAGAAGCTTTGGGGGGTTCCTTGCAAAGTGATGAAATGAGATTAGAGTCCCTCCTCATGAAACATTCACACGACAGATCATTTGGGGAAAGATACATCAACCACAAGGAAAAGCTTCCCAATTAATAATACATAAGAGAAGTGAGATGGAATACCGTGTGAAATGACTGACCTGCTTTAGAAACACTGCTGGGCGTCATTTTAGCTCCTTATTATAGAATTCCCTACATAAAACCATCCAGATGTTCCCATCTGCCTCCATGTTGTCACTAACAGGAAGGGTGAACCACAACAGCCTTTGCTACTGAAGAGCTGGTTCGTTTCTCATGGAAAACACACGCAATTCCAGGGAGTGATCCGGGGGGCAGGATCTTCCCAGGACAAAACAAAGCCTGAAATCCCTGGGTCTGTAGCAGCCCTGTGGTTGCTGCTCACACCCAGATGTTTGTGCAGTCCATGCACACGTGATCACAGCCACACTGCTGCACCTGCAATCCCTTACAGCAGTTGTGCATGCAATTATTATCCCCGCATGCATAATTGGGAGTGCATTATGCAAATAGCCAGTTATTGAGGTAATTGGTCATTGGCTTACACAGTCACTCGTGGGTAATTTGTGCTGTGCTGGTACCTTTCTGAATAAATCCAGCACATTCAGGCAATTCCGCAAATCAGTGTCCACATCCAAAACCTGAGTGAAGAGAAACCTCACCGGGTTCACCTGGCTGACAAAAAGCATCATCCACACTAAGAAACTGCTAGCACAGCCTGCAAACTGCAATATCTCTTTCTCTGCTAAACTCATACTCCTCCAAAAATTCTGACTGTTCCAAACTGTGTCCACAGACTTATTCCAATCTCCCATCCCTCAGGACCTGCTGCTGTTGGGACCAAGCAAGATTTTCACCTGCCCAGGAACAAGTCCCTTTTATGGTGCCCCTTCTGCTCGTCATTCCCACTTGCTACCACTTCCCAGTTTGTGTTTCTGTGTAGAAAGGCACGCCAGAATCCCGGAGCACAGTTCAGGGAAATGGATTATGCACACGCTCAGGACGTTAAGCAGCTTAACGGCAGGATGTCTGCTCCAGAGAGAAAAGGCAGGGACGTGTGTGACAGGTCACCCAGGGCTCTATTGTTTTATTATTATCCAACCTAAGGGATTTAGACCCTCTTAAAGGTTTCAAGGCCTGCTCCCCAAAATGCCAGGCACTGGACAGATCCAAACCAGGTCTCTGTCCCAGAGCTGCAAACAGGTCTGGGGAAGGAACAGGAGGAGTGGGCACAGGAACAGCAGCAAATGTCACACTCCTTTCACAGCACTTTTGGAGACAGAGATGAACCAGGAAAGCAGCTGAATGCAAAGACAATGGAGGAATAAGGGGATGAAGCCAGAAGGCACAAGAGGAGAGAAGATGAGAACAAAGAGGCAATCGAAAAGCCCAAACAGTGGGAAATCTCATGTTTTCCTGGTAACTTCTCTTTTAAGGCTGCTTGAGCAGGAATGTTTTGGAAGAGTACTCAGTTCCGCTGGACGGGAAAGCATTGGCAGAGGTTGTACCTCAAGCAGTTCATGAAAGATGACACAGAGAGGAAAATCGGTGCACATGTTTCCCTTGCACCAGGAGGTCCTGCAGCAGCTCCTCCTGAGCTGTTGGTACCTCACAGCCTGGGGGAGAAACCCAGGCCAAGCCATCAACTCATTTGGCTCCTTCCTGCACTAAAACACTCATTTGCAGCCTGTAGGAATGAAAGATGTTTTAACTCCCATCTCAACATTATTCTCATTCCTGGTGTTTTGATGTTGTGAAAACTGCCTAGAAATGAAGACACGAGCTTAAGATTGTAAAATTTTAATGCTTGCTGTATTTCTCCTTTTTGTTTGCAGGGAGCTCTTAGGTCCATCAGGTTTATGCCTTTCAAGGATGGATCTACTCTGCTAAGAAAGTGAAAATAAATTCCCTACCCTGAAACAAAGAACTGAAGCCATTCAAAACACTGTGGATTTTCCAAAACACATCTGCTATTGCATTATTTCCACATCAGGAATAAGTGATAGATGGGAAAGGAACATCCGGACAGATGAGACCAGCCCCTGCGAAAGGAAAAGTGTCTTTTTGGATGACATTGATGAGTTCCTTCTGAAAATTCAATTTCCTTATGTATGAAAAACTTCACTTTTACTGTTACCCCAGTGACCTTCTGGGCTCTCAGAAAAAAATTCATTGCCTCGGGAGGAAATCTGAAGCATTAACTGCAAACCGTATTTGCTACGTATTTAACTTATTGTTAACTCATATTAAAAATTGTTAAATCAATCTTTAAAATAATTTCCTGAGAAGGTACCACTTCAGGACATGCCTGGAGGAGGTGCTGAGCTCTGCCTGTGATGGACAGCAGGGCCTTTTCATTCAGGTTATGCTCAGCAAACTCTGCCCATGGGATTTCAATGCTTTGTGCAGAGCAGGAGAGTGAAGAATATGCCATGTGCTTTTGGGGTTCTGTCGATAAAAGCATCACAGGTCCTTGTTGAGGAACACAGACTTGCCATGATCTTAATAAAGGGCACAGGGATGAGGCAGCACAGCACCATCCTGCCACAGGTTTCCTTTCTGTTACTGAAGTGAATAATAAAAAATCAGGAAATAAAGATCTTAAGGTATGAAGACAAGTTGATTTTTATATCACTGCCACAGCTTCAGCCACAAACTCCTCGTCTAACACAGACTAAAACTGTACCTAAGATCCGATATGAGGATTCAGCCAGGGCACCCTGGGAACTTGGCCAGAGAAGTGGGTGAAGACCAAGGTCAGGAGAAGAACCAGGGGGAAATGTGTAAGTCAATAACTCCAAACTAAGATAACTGGAAATAGAAACAAGACAGAAAACCAGGAAAGAATGGGAAGCGGAACATATCAGAAGGCTTACACAGACAGCTTTAAATCCTTGAATTTCAGGCTCAAATGACTCTTCTGGCTCACAGAATCATAGAATAACCTAAGTTGGAAGGGACCCACAAGTATCATGAGTCCAACCCCTGGCCCTGCACAGACACCCCAACAACCCCACCCTGGGCATCCCTGGCAGCGCTGTCCAAACGCTCCTGGAGCTCTGGCAGCCTCGGGGCCGTGCCCATTCCCTGGGGAGCCTGGGCAGTGCCCAGCACCCTCTGGGGGTGTGAGTCCTCATCTCCTTGGCTCGAGCTTTGCTTCTCTATAGAGCACAGAAACTCAAATGTTTGAATCCTGGTAGGCCACAGCACTTTGTCGTCACACCTTCGTGCCACTTTGAATGAAGTTTGAAAGAATTTAGAACTCGGATTCAAAGGGCAGGTGGGAAGTTACTCAGCAAGTCCGCGCTCTTCCTTAGACGCAGGTTATGGATCGGGATGGTGGCATTGCTCAGGCCAGCCCCAGTGACTTGCAGAGTGTGTGCCAAGGACGCGTGTGCCACTGGAGGGGGCTGTTAACTTTAATGCCTAGGGATGGAAGGGTTGTTAACCCTGAAGCCGAACGATGGAAGATGCTGTTAGCCCTGGAGCCAAAGGATGGAAGGTGATGTGCACTCTGGATACGAAAGATAGAAGGAAAGGGTTGTTAGCCCTGGATCAGAAGGATGGGAGGAAGGGTGGTTAACTCTGGATCCGAACAATGGAAGGAGGGATGTTGACCCCGGATCCACAGGAAGGGAAGGATGTTAACCCTGGATCCAAAGGAAGGGAAGGACGCTCGCCCCGACCCGAGCGATGCTCGCGGCAGCCCCGGAGCGCACACCGAGCCCGGGGGCGGGGCCGCGCGGGGCGGGGCCGGGGGCGGGGCCTGGTCTTGCCCCGCCCCCCGCAGCCGGTGCCGCCGCGCGGGGCAGCCAATGGGAGCGCGGCCCGTCAGCTGACCCGCGGCGCCTTCCCAGGTGCGCGCCGGCGGCGGCTCAGAGCGGGCGGCACCGCGCACCGCGCACCGGCTCCGCGCCGCCGCTCCCGCTGTCCTGGGGGCGGGCAGCACGCACGGAGGGACCCATCCATCCATCCATCGCTCCCCGCATCCCGGCGCGGTGGGACCGCGGCGGCAGCAGCGGATGTGCAGCCCCGGGGGACAACCGCGGCAGTGCCCGGCCGGCGGTGAGTGCGTCCGCCAGGCTCGGGGGAGGGAGCAGAGGCTGCGGGAGCGCCGCGGGTGCGAGGGGTCCGCTCCGGGCTGCGGGGATGTGCGGTGCGGCCCGGGGACAGAGCAAAGTTTGCGGTGGGGGGCGCGCCCCCCGTGCCCCCCGGGGCTGCCGGGGGAGTCCCCGAGGGCTGCGGGGTTTCGGTGGCTCCGCACCGCGCCGGGACCGCCCCGGGGCTGCGGCCGCCTCGCACCTCCGGGGCTGCGGGGTTTCGGCTGCAGCATCGCTCTCCCTCTGCTCCTCCCACTCGGGTGCTCCGCTGTTCCCCGGGCCGGTTTGCGGTAAATCGGGGATTCTGGGGGGGAATCGCTGCTCCGGGGTGCCGGCGGTGGGCGCGGGGCCGGCGGTGCGGCAGCGCTGCCCGCGTCCCCAATTTGCATGCGAATGGGAGCGGATCCCGGCAGATGTCCTGCCTCATCCATTCACCCGGAGGAATGCGAGGAGACAAGGAGCCTTCAGTGTGACAATGGCCCTTCAGAAAGCGGCATAAAGGCGCAGTGTGAGCGGGGCCGCGGCTCCGCCGCCCTCCTCCCGCGGCCGCGGCTTTGTGCGCGGGGCGCTGCGGGCGGAGCGGCCGCTCCGCACCCGGGGGGCTGCGGGACCGGCCACGGGAGAGCGCAGGGCAGGCGAGGGATGCTCCGCCGGGTGCCTGCTGCAGCGCACCTGCGCTTTGGGGGGGCTCTTTTGGAAGTCTGTTGCCTAAAAGGTGCGGGGAGAAGCGCGGGGCAGCGGCAGCCCTTTACCCCGGCTCTGGCGGCCGCGGGCGGACAAAGGGACCGGCCCCGCTGCCGCCCCTTTGTCGCCCCTGTCAAAGAGCCCTTTGAGCGCGGGGCCGGCCCCCGTTCCCTGTGAGAGGAGGGACAGGAGCGAGGCGCATTGTGCCGGCCGCTCAGCCCTGCCGGGGCCGCACAACAGATGTTCGCCTGCGATTTTCGCTCTCCCCCAAGTGATTCTCTCCCCCAGTGCTGGCTCGGTGCGCATTTCCCACCAGGCGATGGAAGAAAAAGTACCAGAATTAAACTCAAAGTAGGCGATAGTGTTGTCCAAAGGTGAGAGATCACGCACAGGGTGCTTCTATTCTTGTTCTGGAGCTGTGCAACAGCTCCCAAGTAATGAATCCCTTCAATAAAAACTAGTTTGGGAACCTTTAAGTCTTTTCCTTACGGACTTAAAGGGCCCCTATAAAAGGAACCTAGTGTTTCTGAACAAGATCACAAACCTGTTCTGGCCAATAGCTCAGACGTACACACAGGGAGATCACAGAGCTTCGAACGACCGAAGGCACACCCAGCATCAGTCCCACTGTTGTCCAGGGGATCCTACCAAACTGATCCTCCCAAAGCCTTGCAAGTCAGAATTTAAATTAATTTAAAAGACAGACACACTGAGAGGGACACGGACCAGCGCATGAAGCTTCCCAGATGGGAGCAGGATGGTTCTGCCCGGTCAGCCCACGGGCTCTCAGCCCTGGGCCAGGGCACAGCCCCGGATGTCCCTGTCCCTCTGCTCTGCAGCCTCTCTTGTGCCACTGCTCCGGGACGAGAGCTCCAGTTTAACTTTTACCTCAGCTGTTAAAAGTTATCTGCACAATGTTTTATGTAGTCTATATAAAATTATCTCTCCCAGTAGGCATTTTGGACTTTAATAGGCCAGTTACTGTGATGACCGTAAAGTCCTTTCCATTTACCTAGAACAAACACGATAACACTATTGATCATTGAAGGAAATAGGATTTTGCATTAAGTTGGACAATTATAAAAGGATAACAACTTTTCATGCGAACTGTGAAGGACCTTTTTTTACTGCCATAAATAATGCTGAGCCCGTCCAAATTCAGGCTGAAAAAAGAAACTTCTGTTCAGTCTGACTGACCAGGGGTCAAACAACCTCACAGGAAACAGAGCCCTGGCACAGGGTGCCCAGAGCAGCTGTGGCTGCCCCTGGATCCCTGGCAGTGCCCAAGGCCAGGCTGGACGGGGCTTGGAGCAGCCTGGGACAGTGGAAGGTGTCCCTGCCCATGGCAGGGGTGGCACTGGATGGGCTTTAAGGTCCCTCCCAACCCAAACCAGTCTGTGATTCCGTGATTCTCTGTGTGTATTTGGTTCCAGCTCGTGGAGCAAACGGGATCATTTCAACAAGCAGTGGTTAAAGCTCTCATGCTCATCACCATCTCCTAAATCCCCCTCGTGCCCGGCTGCTCGGAGCCCGGCTCGTTGCCGCGGGCGGAGGAGGGGATGCTGCAGCCTTTGTTTCACTCCGATACAGAAGCGTGGCACTGCAGAAGGCAGGGAAAACTTTTCCTAATCGGCGTGCTGGATTCCTGCTGCATCCGGCTGCCGGCTGGCTGCTGCTGCCAAGGAGGGCGGCAAATCCCCGCTCCATGGCTTTTTTTTGTAGGGACACTTAAAACACCTTGGATGAATCATAACAGCAGTCAAGTATTGCTGCTACTGCAGCTTGTGTAGCTTAATATTCACTGGAAAGGGGATTTATTTGCATTATTGGGTCTGCAGATTGCTTTTTGTTGTTGCTAGGGATGATACAGATTCATCCACATTTAAACAATATTTTTAAATCATTTTTTTAATTCCTTGTATGAATTTTTTGAAGCTCTTCCTTCTGTTAATGATATCAATTAGTAAAAAAGGGCTTTGTTCACAAAGCTCTGAGCCACATTATTTCTGCCTCTTTTGGAGCTGCTCCTTCCCCAGGTGAGTGGCTTGCCTGGGTCCCAGGTCAGGTTTTGTATCAGGCTCAGACAAGGATCAGGCATCAGAAAAAACCCCCAAACAAACAAAACCCAAGGAAAAGAGTTAAGTGATGTTTATAGAAGAGCTCTGGTTGAACAGTATTTATTTTAGTTTATTTTTCAACCAGCAAAGTAGCAAGATGCTGAAAATATTTACAGAGGAGCCAAAATTTTCCAAAATAAAAATCCCTCTGTCTTCCCGTGCACTTTGTCGCCACGGAGGTGCCTGTTCTTTGAAGCCCTGATTAATATAGATGAGTTGTAATTTTCTGACCAAGCCATCCTAGTTCACATATATTATTCCATTGGCAGACATGTGGTCCCCACAGCTGTCCCCTCATTTGTGTATGAAATGGAAACACTGGTGGCATTTGTAGGTTACCATAGTTACACGAACAATACACGTGTGAGGCTTCATCCTGCCAAGCTCCAGATTTTTTCCTGGCAGACATTTTGTAGACACAGAACTGAAGAAAATCTATGTAAAGTTTTTGGAAGCACATAAATCCAGCCCTCCTCCTCTCTGTTTGTATAAGGCTCATGGACAGGGAGCCTGCGTTTCAGCCTCACCACGGCTGATTCCTGCATCCCCTCCCAGCTGGAGCTGCCATCCTGGAGACCCACGTTGCTCCCAGGAATCGAGAATTCCAGGCTGTGCTCCAGAGCAGTTAAGTCATTAACAGGGTCAGGACTTAAACACATCTTTCTCAAAAATAATTTGTGAGTTCTAAACAAAAGGGGACTTTGGAGCTGGGATAGTTTTTCTGCCAACTGTATTAGGAGGGTTGGCAGTGCCTGGGGGGCTCCTGGGAGAGTGCAGAGGTGGGAAGCAGCCAGAGCCCCATACCAGGACAGAAATCCAAGGAAACCCACTACAAATATTCCCATACTCTATTTTGTCTCTGCAATTGACATGTGGGAAGAAAGATGGGCAAGAGCAAAGAAAATCATAGAGCTGGCTTAGGAACTGGTTTTGTTGGTTTGTAATTAATTATTAAATAATGGTGTTTCTCTAAGATTTGGAGGGCTTAAGTTCTGCACAGAGAATTCACAGGACTGCTTTGATAAGAAACAGTCACTGCAGATGTGCTGGAGTTACTCAAAGACATTTCCAGTCTCATTCTTTTCCTGTAGCTGAGTAATTAAGTCCTTCACTAATGGACTCCAGAAGGTTGGGAGCTGAACACGCCTCCATGGAGGCTGAGAGCTCCCCAGCTGAAAGTTCTTCTGAGCCCCCCTCTCTTACTCTTTGCTGCTTCAAACCCTGCAACTTTATTCAAATTTTGTTTTGCTCTTTAGATGTCGTCTTTCTTTTTTGTGCGTATGGCACTGAAGAAAAATACTGGATTGGCCTATTTTGGATTGGCCTAATTCTCCCCCTGGTGAAGGCAGGACAAGTCTGTGGCATCAGTGAGACAAGAATTAGTCTCTGCTCTTAACTTCTCCTGCAAAATATTTTTATAACTTCACCTTCTATTTCATAAGACCCTAATTTGGTGATACAAGCCAGTGTTTTCTTGACTTTCCATCTGGCTGAATTATTATAAGAACAGGACCTGGTTTTTACCTGGAGCACAGTTTCTAAAGATTGAGTACTTGCAGTGGAGTATTGCCTTTTTCTTCCCTTTTTAACTAACAGAACAACAAGGCAAAGCAAGTTTAAGTAACGGGCCTGAAATATTTAACAGGGTGCTGTAGTGAGAATGCATGGCAGTTATAAAAGTGCCATGGAGAAACAGCTCTTTCCCTTGTTTTATTTGGTACAGCAGCCTTACTACATAATTTTCTCTCCTGAGGTGCTGCCCTTTAGTCCTCAGTGGTCACACAGGGCAGTATTTTCCCTGACCAATTCCCAACTCAAAGCAGTTTAACACGGAGGCAAACCTTACTTGGAGGTTTTAGTTAGAAATTTTAGAGGCTGGCACTCAGCATCTCATTTCCAGGTATTTAATTTAACTAACTGGTGATTCCAGCAATTTGGGCATCTGTCAGCTTGGATTAGAGCAGGAGAACCAAGGAATTTTGGAAGCCAAGGCCCCCTGAAGGTACCTGGCAGGGTTTGCCGGGCTGGTTCCTCAGCGTGAGCCAGCGCTGGGGTGGCTGCTCCCACCAGCGCTGGGGAAGTGCAGCCCCTGCCCTGCTCCTGTGGCAGGGCTGTTCTGGGCCTGGGAGGGAGCAAAACCCCAGGCAGGTGTCGGGGTCGGGGGTCTGTTCACACTCCAGAGGCGCCCACAGCTCGTTCCCCACTGTGGGGCTGGGAGCCGTCGCTGTGCCAGTGCAGCCCTGTGCCCTGGGCACCACCAGAGGGGAGTCCCAAAGGGCCCCTGGGTGGATGGGCACATCCCACCTCTGAGATCAGCTGGGGGTCACTGCCTTCACCCCAAAGGCGTTGATTTGTGGCAAGCAGGAGGTGTCAAAGTCAAGCATGGGACGGAAAAGCAGCACGGCTGAGCCTGGGACGGGGGATGTTGCAGGGATGTGTCTGGGACCTGTGTGACCTTCCTTGTGCATGGATTGGGTCTCACCTGCCAGAAACACCGAGCTCTGCTTCGTACACACATTTCAGTACCACACACCTTACACGGTGAGCCTGAGACCAAAACCAGATTCCTCCATGCTCAACAAACGCTTTCCAAGCTGGACAAGCTCCATCTGTGGCAATGGAGATAACCCAGATCTCCAGCCCTGCCACTGCCACCTTCTGCCCTTCACTGGAGAATTTCACCTGAGGTCTCTGCTCCTTATTTTATCCTGTTATAAAGAGAACACTCATGGTCCGGAGAAGCCATGGGGCTGTTTGAGGTCATGGGAGATGTTCCCTGGGTTCCTCCTCCACCCTGGACTCTCACAGATCACGTACTAAGGAACTTCCACAAAACACCTAAAAGTTATTCAGAGAGAATCTCTGAGCTTGTCCAAAGTTTGGTAGAATAACATTTCACCTTGTTTTAATAAAATATCAATCAAAGCTTGGATTGTTCTTTTGTAATTTGAAAATGTTTGTCATTTATATAATGAATCTTTCATTTTCTGTTATTTCATGCATCGTATCATTTATTTGATTAAGCAAGTCCAAAACTATCTAATAAATTCACACCTTGCTAATGTGCTGCATACAATTACTGGGATGCAGATGAGCTACTGATTGGCCTTGTTAAATTTTTAAATTACAAATGATCCATCATTCTAACAGAAATAGAGTAAATATTGATAGTTCCAGAGAGCCACCAGTGACTTTTAAATGCATTGAAAAATAACTTATCTTAGCCATAGGTGAACAAGCAGTTGCAGAAATGAAGTTTTTTAATTGCTGCTTGAAAACAGGTCTTTAAAATGGGTTCATCGTAGTAAAAGGCACCAAGTAAAGCCAGGTCAGTGTTTTTTCTAAGTTCATTGACAAATCTGTTTTCCTTTCTCTTTCTGCACCCTTTAAATGCAACAAGTCTGGTTTATACAAATTAAACATTACTGTGCCCAAATGAATCATTGTAATTAGGTAAAGATTTTATCTATAAAGCATCAGTAACTTAAAAATTTGAGAGGAAAAAACTTCTTTTCTGCAATAGGCAGCAATTTTAGTACCTCCATGGATGAAAAAAGCCATCCATGGAAAACCTGGGATGTGGCCATGACCAGACTGAGGACTAAAGCTCAAGGAACAGTTTATAGGCCTCTTCCTAAACACACAATACATTCCATAGGATGTATTTTCTCTCTTAATGTCATGAACATCTCAAAGCAAGACTGTTTTCTGCATGAAACGAAGTGTCAGGATTCAGGTGATTCTTGAGATCAAAAGAAATGGTTAAATCCAGGCTGTGAAGGTTTCCATCACTCCCAGCTGACTGAGCTCTCCTGTCCTGATCACAGGGCAGTGCTACCTAAATGATTTTGGAACGAAATAATGGTGGGGAACACGTATTTCATGTAGCAGAAGTGCAGAAAGACCTGTGGAAAAGGGGGAGGGTCACGGGATACAGCAGCAGAACTGGAGAGAAAAGAGCCTTTTCCTTAAGTCAGAGTAAAGCCTTGGTTCAGAGCAGTTCCAAATCTGTGGCCACTTAATGGAATTAGTTCTATCCCTTCCCGGCTTGGTTGAGTTCCAGATCTTTGTCTTGGTGCTAACAGCCTTTCTATTAGATCTCAGCACCTCCCATGCTAAATCCATTTATTTTGTTAGTGGTATGCTCACGATCTTTCCTATCAGATCTTCCGTATCAGCCAACTCAATATATGAGTCTATTAACATTTAAATATATATAGCTCAGAAACAGAGAATTGGATTTTGTAAGCATAAAACTCAGGAAAAAAAAAATCAATAAAAGTCTGTTTTATTCTAAGGGCTGAAGTCTGTGTCAGCACACGACATCTACACTATCTACAAACTGTGTAGATACAGATCTCGGCTAATAGTAAAATGCAGTTTAATACTTAATCACTAATAATTGAAAAACTAACATACTACAGCCACAGGAAACAGAATTATCAAAACAGAGTGTAACAAGGACCAGAAAAAGAACTTTTTTCTTGATTGAAGATAAGCAATTGAAGCTCCATGCACATATAATTTTTAATAACAAGCCTTATGCATTCCCTACAGCCAGCATCATTGTGTTGATTTATAAATACCTACAGAGCTCCTGACTCATTCTGGTTTAGATTTATCAGGCACCGTTTCCAGCACAGGGTTTTTTGGCATCCTGTGTTGTAGTAACAACCACGTACACACTGGGGTCTTTCCCAACTGTGGGGGATCCTGAATGACTCACAAAACTGGAGTTTGATCTAGAACTGTGTAGGAAGCAAAATAATCACACTGCCAGAAGCCAGTCAGCAAAAAGGGAGGAAAAGATTTTCTGTTACTTCAGGAAAATCCTGTGGAGTTCTGACATCCCTGTTTCTCCTGGTTAAAAATATTCCTTGTGTGCTCCTTCTTTTTTTATTATTAACACTTTGCTTCCACTGGCCAAGCTCCTTGGCTCTCAGAGTGGTCAAAAAACAAAAAGGGAATGCCACTCCAAAATCCAACCCAATCTCATCATGCCCTTTTTCCTCCTTCACTTTTTTTTTAAAATTTTTACTTGAACTGTGCTGATTTTGATCGATAGTAAGAAGCAGAGATTTTCTGAGCTGTTCCATATGAAATCCTTGGGAGGGAGGCGCCCCTGTGGGTCACAAGATGCTCAGATCCTTCCACATGGTTCTGAGATCCCAAACATGCCATGACTCAATCAATTTCTACTCTTTAACTATGGTGAGACGCCAAAGCAGAATTTCTCTACCCTTGGTCCTCTTTCATTCATCAGCCAGCAGATACACAGCATGCAAAAAAATAGTTGGAATGGGTCTTCCCAAATTAGTTATGCTCTGGAAATTTTAGATACTGTATTAAAACCGATTGGGTTTCAATTCTCCCTTGCATTTAAAATACCCAGAGGGCTGAGGATGGGTTAGGGCACATCCCAGGGGTTTGCCCTCCATCACCTGCAGGGAGCTGTCCTGCAGGTCAGGCAGAAGGGAAGAGCTGCAGGGAAGGTCCCAGGAAACTGGATCTTAACCTGGCAGTGGATTGGGTTGTCTCTCAGAAATGCTGATCTAATCAAGTACCTTTATCTGGTGATTGTGTGGAATGAGGACAGTGGTCACAGATAGGATTCTTCTCCATCAAATGCAATCAAAGCTTTGCCTTCACATTGAACCCTTGTAGCAGGACATGAAAAGGAGTCCTGGACAACAGAACAGCCCATATCGTCCCAAGATTAAACTCACTCATGAAGAGAAATGTACCAAGAAAGCTGATAAAAATTTGTGTTCCTAACATAGGAATATTCCTGCTGCACAAACACATCTCACCTTTCAGGTTTCCAGACTATGAAGTGGTTTATGAGGTTTTTTCTTTCGCAAAGCAAACAGCCTCTATAATTTAACAACCCACTGTTTGGCAAGCCCCTGTTACTCCTGATGTTTCTAATACGACTGGTTAATGGTAATCCGTGAGACACTTTCCATCAGTTGCCAGAAGCTGGGTTGCAATTCCATGGTGGATTTGATGGGCCATCAATACCCAGTGGCTGCTCCCTGCAGGGGATCCAGCCCCTTGCACTCCAGAGCAGTCTATGAATGAAAACCGTTTTTCCCTCTCCTGCAAATTTACTTCAATATTTTAATGAAAAAAACTGTATCAGATGCGAGTCTTAAGAATAAGCCCAAATAAATTACAAATTTCCAAGCTGTAATATGCTGTTTCTGCAGTGCAGACGTTATGAATAGGATGCTCTTTGCAGTTCTTTGGTGGAGATAAGAGTAGTATTTTTCAAAAGAACACAGATAAAGCATGCTAAGGTTGTCTTGAGATACAGCAAATCACCTTCTCACCAGAGCTTTCCCCAAAATTAAACACAGACTTTATTTTGATGGAATGTGTGTACAGATGAGAAGAAAAGGAAGGCATTATTTGAAGGGAAAAAAACCCCCAAACCTTAAATATTGTAAATCCCTGAGGATGTGTTTTGAGGCTTTATACCATTATTACATGTCCTACAGGCCCTTGTTTCTGTATTTCCTTTTAATCCCAAGCTCCCACATTCAGATTTTTTCAAGCTCTTTCAACTGTCATCATTTTCAGCTTGATTTTTCTGTATTTTCCACAATTCAGACCTGTAAATAGCTTATTTCCTGATGACACTGGAGACTTTAAAAACCTCACTATAAAAGGCTTACTTGATTCCTCAATATTTTTCTAAATACACAGGATTGCACTTGTAAATTTAATTCCTGGGAAAGGAGCCCATTCCATGGGTTAGCTGGAAATGTCCTGGTTATTAAACTCCAAGTCCTCTTTCTCTAGGATGTACAAGGTCACTGCTGCTCTTGACTGGAGCAAGCTTGACTTTAGTAACCTGGTTTTAGACGAGGTTTAGTGTTGGGCTTACTGCTGTGATTTAGTGGATGCTCCTATTTCAGTGCGTGTCCCTCCTAAAGCCCGGCCAGAGGCGATGGCTCAGCTGAGCACGGCCCCAATCCCTGTTTTATCCACAGAAAACAGCGGGATACAGAACTGCAGAGGCCCTGCCCGAGGTCAGAGCAGAGCAGGGCACGTTTTACCTCCAACACACACACACACAAAACCCTTTCCTTAAACTCGCCCGGCTGCCTTAAGCAGCCTGCAGTGATCCCAGCCTGAGCTCCCTATGGCCGCCCTCACCTCCAGTGGTGCTTCCAGCATCCACGGAGCTCCAGCCCAACCTCCAGTGTCCCCTCTCCCAACAGGTTCTTCCTTCCACAGAGTCACAGAATGGGTCACGTTGGAAGGACCACAGTGGGGCATCTGGTACCACCTCCCTGCTCCAGCAGGGCCATCCCAGAGCACAGGAGTGTGTCCAGATGGGTCTGGAATGTCCCCAGGGAAGAGACTCCACACTCCCTCTGGCCAGTCTGTTCAGGGCTGGGCACTGCATGGGAAAGTTCTGCCTCATGTTCAGGTGGAACTTCCTCCTGTCCCATTGCTGAGGGACAGAGCAGAGCCTGGAGCTGCACTGATCCCAGTCTAAATTCCATTTTCCAGTGCCACCTGAAACTCCCCCAGTTCTCCTGCTTGGCACTAACCCTGCTCCTGTGGCTGCTGGGCTGTCCCACCCGCATTCCCCTGCGGGGCTCAGCAGCCAGGACAGGTTTTCCCTGAGGGATGGCAGCGGTGTCCCACAGGATGGTGATGGGAACGCAGGAGCTGCACAAGTCATTAGCGGAACATTAGCACAAGAGACAATTTTCCAACACACGGCTCCCATACTGAGGCTCAACCTGGGAAAATGTTTCTGCGGAGAGAGGGGAGGGACGGGGGAATCAGTGTGTGCTTCTGGCTCACAGCAACTGCAGAATAAATCGCTTGTCTTAGCCTGGGGTAATTTCTTCGTGTATCTGATCCCTCCAGCTTTTACCTGGGCACACTCGGTGCAGGTGGCTGCTGACCAAAATCTGGGCTGATGCTATTGCAATATAAAAGAAATTCTGCAAGAATGAACCGTGTAACTGTGGAGAGGGCAGATTTGCTGTGGCAGCACCACGGTTTCAAAATGCATCCAGATATCCACGTGCAAACAAGATTGTTGCTCTTTTCAGCAAATTTTAATAGTGACCATTAATACAGTTGTCAGGGAAGTGACAACACTTTGTTTTCCTATTACCAAGCAAAAATGTTTAATATGTGTTCTTTTTAGTTGGCAGGTTAACTGTGAACACTTTTAATGAACAGTTTATTTCATGCTTGTCCCTTCATATTCTCCTCTTACTGCAGTGGAGGCTTAAATGTACTTTTTCTTGTGATCACCCAACCAACCAAATTCTTTAAAAGCCACCAGTAAGTCCATGGCTGCCAGGGCACACCTCTTCCCCCCCACCCACCCCTCTCTCCAAGGGACGCTGAAATGAGGGATCTTCTGCTCCATAACCAAACACCTGCCCTCATGATTTCTTGGGCCAAACAAATTCTCAGTGTTAACCAGTTTTCAGAACTTAGGTAGGAAGGGAAGAGTTAGACTTCCCCATGGCATTTCCAGGATGGGAGAGAGGAATGATGCTCCTGTTTGTGCCCTCAGGGAACAGGAACAAGCCAACACCCAGCCAGCTGCTGTGGGTTTGCTGCTGACAGAAATGTGGTTTCTTACTGCACCAGGTACTGAGTGGTGCCACGGAAAATGCATTTAGTTACTCTGAGTAAAATAATTCCCTCCATATCTCTCACATAAAATTAGCCATTATTTCTGCTGATACCAAGTTACCAGCTGTTACAACTGCTGTTGTGGGTTGGAACACCAGAAAATACGAATCTAACAAATGAGAAGGAAGGCAGGGAATGCTAAAAGCTTTCCTTCACACCCTCAGGATCTGCAACACGAAACATTGCAGAGGTCTCTGGGATCAGTCCTGCCAATGCTGGAAAGTCTGGAAAGATGAGAATCCTGGGGCAAAGGGATGGCTTTTGGTGGCTGCTCTGCTGCCTCTGTAGCTTTGATCAGGGCCATGGATGGGGTTTTACAGACCACAAGTAGCTAAAACTAAAGCCCATGACAGGTTGTCCCTCCTGCTGTGGCCCCTGGGCTGTCACTCACACCAGCACAGCACTGAAATGGGCTGCGGCACGTGAGGCTGCTCAGAATTCACTCTTTGATTACCCTGGAATTTCATTTCCAGCTTCATCCAAGCTGCCCTGGGCTGGGGGAGACTGGAGACAGCAATGTGTGGGTTGTTTCTAAAGAGCGTTTGCAGTTAAAGAAAATTAAATCCATTCACAGTAGAAAATAGCTACAGAAGAGAACGAGTCACCAGGAACTTGTAAAATCATCTATTTACAGTGATCATAAACGCAGAACTCTGGTCAATAAACCCACAAATGCCTTCTTAGCAAGGATGAACAATAACTAACGTGCAAGTAAGAGGATATAAATATTCAACAAAGAAAGGATCGAATTTGATTTTTTTTGCAACATCTAGACATGCTCCTACATATTTTAAAAGAACCTTTGAAGTCTTTTTCAAGCAGTTTGGTTTTTAAAGCATTACATGATTCATACAGCTACATCAGGGCTAAATCAGTAGTAAAACATCAGTAGGGCCCTCAGCTTTGTAAGGCACCAACTCCCTTCTCTTCATCCACTGAGAAGTTGCAGGAGAAATTCCACAGGCAGGAATGTTGGGAGCAGTGTTCCCTCTTTGGTGCACCTGTTCTGGGCCAGGTGCAGAGCTGGAGCAGGGACGTGTCCCTGTGTGAGGGGACAGCCCCCGGGCACAGCAGCTCAGGGCACCTCCTGGACCTGCCCAGGACAAAGCACCGCCTGCATTATTCACTGCAAAACGCTGCCGTTTGAAAATGTGCAATTAAATCAATTATACTTCGGATGCCATCAATTCTCCTAGAACTGGCTGGTTTGGGTCAGCTACAAATGTGTTGCTGTGGAGGGAAGCATCCATCAGAGTCAGCACAGCTCGGGCTATGCCAGCCTCCTCATCACTCCATGCTAACATATTCCCTACTATTACGGTGCCGTTAGGATTTATTTTTTAATGCAGTCTTGGTCAATTCTTCCATCAGTTGGAAGTTATTTGAGAAGGAATGTTGGTCCTACAGTTGGTTTTCCCCCCTCCAGCAGAGTCTGCTCAGCTCTCATTCAAGTTTCAGCTACCAGAGAGAACATCTGACTCAACAGGGTCAAATGTATTCTGGGTCCCATTCCTCTTTCCCTTCCTCCAAAGCACAGCCACAGAATAACAGTATAAAAATAAGTAATAAAAATGCTGTTGGGTGTGTTCTACCTACAGCACTACATCTACATTATTTGATATGATCAGATTTGGAAGTAAGTGTTGTATAAATAGCATTCCTGTCACCACTATCCAGAGGAGTATTTTAAAAGCTGTATTTAGTTTTGTCATTTTTTATAGTACCATCTTTTGTGGGCTGTGACTTAGTTGAGGCTTTGCTACATTCTGATTGAAAAAGATTTGATTTCCTGCTTTCTGCTGTTGCAGTTTTTCATTGCTGTGTTCTCTCAGATATCACAGAATCACAGAGTGGTTCGGGTTGGGAGGGACCTTAAAGCCCATCCAACTCCACCCCCTGCCACCTTCCACCATCCCAGGTTGCTCCAAGCCTCGTCCAACCTGGCCTTAGACACCCTTCAGGGGTGGAGAGTCCATACAGCACAACCTGATTATTTTAGCTACATAAAAACCCAAACCTTTTGTTTGACAAGTCTCAGCTGCACTCACCAGAGCGATTTTCCAATGAAGTGAGAATGAGAAGGATTTTACTAGGAGATTTTCCTGGAATATGTGTTTAAAGCCCCACGATACACCAGATGTTCTGAGATGCCTGGGCACAGCTAGGTTAATTTAAACACACTCTTGCATGAACAACTTCAGGCTAAGCAGATACAAATGTGGGGCTTCCACTGCAATTTGGAGTTGTGGTGAACGTTCATACGACCACAGTGCAGTATGGACAGCTGAAATAAGGGCAGTACATTCATTTAATCAAATTTACTGTTATTGTTTGGTGCTGAGCTGGATTAAATGTGAGCTGTTATCTGGAACCGATTTGATTAACTTGGATGAATTTTGGCAAAGTTCATACACATTTAGCTTCAAACTTCTAAACCAACAGCTTCCTGAGCCTTAATTCCACACGCCTGAAATCTGAGCCTTGGGGACAGGGACTGGGCATTGACACTTGTCTGAGACCTCGCTGTGCTCACCAGCACATCCTCCACCCTCAGCATTCCCCAAGCCATTCAAACAACTCCTGCAGGGTAAAACTGAAAGGTATCCCAAAGACTTATTTTCAGGTAATTCACTCAGAGAGATTTCTCATGTAAACCCCAAGAAGGAGAGAGTTCCAAATCCTACATAATTTACCCATGCCAGATTGGGATTTTTATAAGAGGTTACTGTTAAAATAATGATTGTTTTCAGATACTTTCTTTCAGAGGTTGAAGAAACTAAATAATAGATGAACTGTATATGAGCTGAGCATAACGTATATCCTAATCTGCTTTCAGGACCGTATTCAGGCACTGATTTGCAGAAGATTCTGAAACACCGAGGAGCAGCACAGAGTCTTCAGAGCGTTTCCTAACTTCTCTAAACTCAGAAAATCATCTTTCACCTTTCTGGATGTCCAAGCCTTTCACCTTAAACGTCAAGCTTTACATTTTCTGCCTGATAGGGGATCACCCTCTGTGGGGATTTTAGGGGGCTGGGGATCTGAACTCCCTCCCTGGCCAGCATGGCAAAGGTTAGAGTTGTTTTAACTGTGTGCCAGTTGGTGCTAGAATTGTTAATGAATTCATTAACTGAGTCTTCCATACAGAGCAACGAATGTCCACAGCTTTGTGTCTGTGAAATCAGGCCCTGGTTTACACCACAGTCAACCTACAGGGAAGCCACCACAGTTGACTGCAACGACCTCCGGTTAACAAAAATCCCCAGCAACCTCTCCAGTGACACTCAAGTCCTTCTGTTACAAAGCAACAACATTGCAAAGACCACAGACGAACTCCAACAGCTCTTTAATTTAACAGAATTGGATTTTTCACAAAATAACTTCACAAGTATCAGAGATGTGGGGCTCTCCAATCTTACTCAGCTTACGACTTTGCACCTGGAGGAGAACCAGATCACGGAGATGACTGACTACTGCCTGCAAGACCTCTGCAATCTGCAGGAGCTCTACATAAATCACAACCAGATCAGCAGCATTTCTGCAAACGCATTCTCTGGCCTGAAAAATCTTCTGAGATTACACCTCAACTCCAACAAATTAAAAGTTATTGACAGCCGTTGGTTTGATTCTACACCCAACTTAGAGATTCTCATGATTGGAGAAAACCCAGTGATTGGAATACTTGATATGAATTTCAAACCACTCTCAAACTTAAGGAGTCTAGTTTTGGCAGGTATGTACCTCACAGACATTCCTGGCAATGCCTTGGTAGGCTTAGATAGTCTTGAAAGTCTTTCCTTTTATGATAACAAATTGGTAAAAGTTCCTCAGCTTGCACTTGAGAAAGTTCCCAATTTAAAATTCCTGGATCTCAACAAAAACCCAATTCATAAAATTCAAGAAGGAGATTTTAAAAACATGCTCAGATTGAAAGAGCTGGGGATCAACAACATGGGAGAGCTCGTGTCTGTCGATAGGTATGCGCTGGACAACCTGCCTGAACTCACAAAGCTGGAAGCCACCAACAACCCAAAGCTGTCTTACATCCATCGCCTGGCATTCCGCAACGTCCCTGCCCTGGAGAGCCTGATGCTCAACAACAATGCCTTGAATGCAGTCTACCAAAAGACAGTGGAATCCCTCCCAAACCTGCGTGAGATCAGCATCCACAGCAACCCGCTCAGGTGCGACTGCGTCATCCACTGGATCAACTCCAACAAAACCAACATCCGCTTCATGGAGCCTCTCTCCATGTTCTGTGCTATGCCTCCAGAATACCGGGGACAGCAGGTGAAGGAAGTGCTGATACAGGATTCAAACGAACAGTGTCTTCCAATGATCTCTCATGAGACCTTTCCCAATCACTTAAACCTGGACATTGGCATGACGATATTTTTAGATTGCAGGGCCATGGCAGAACCTGAGCCAGAAATCTACTGGGTCACTCCTCTGGGCAATAAAGTCACCGTGGAAAGCCTCTCTGACAAATACAAGCTGAGCAGTGAGGGCACCTTGGAAATCTCCAACATCCAGGTTGAGGACTCCGGGAGATACACCTGTGTCGCCCAAAACATAGAAGGGGCTGACACAAGGGTCGCTACCATCCGGGTGAACGGGACGCTCCTGGATGGCACCCAGGTTCTGAAGATCTACGTTAAACAAGCCGAATCCCATTCCATCCTGGTTTCTTGGAAAGTCAATTCCAACGTCATGACTTCCAATTTAAAATGGTCATCGGCCACAATGAAGATTGACAACCCTCACATCACCTACACCGCCAGGGTCCCAGTGGATGTCCACGAATACAACCTCACACATTTACAACCCTCTACAGATTATGAAGTGTGTCTGACAGTATCCAACATCCATCAGCAAACACAGAGATCCTGTGTCAACGTCACAACCAAAAATGCAGCTTTTGCGCTGGATATTTCCGACCAGGAAACCAGCACGGCCCTGGCAGCAGTGATGGGATCCATGTTTGCTGTCATCAGTCTCGCCTCTGTCTCTGTTTATATTGCAAAAAGGTTTAAGAGAAAAAACTACCACCACTCATTGAAAAAATATATGCAAAAGACCTCTTCAATCCCCCTGAATGAGCTCTACCCTCCACTTATTAATCTCTGGGAAGGTGACAGTGAAAAAGACAAGGATGGCTCTGCAGAGACCAAGCCGACCCAAGTCGACACATCCAGAAGCTATTACATGTGGTAACTCAGAGGATATTTTGCTTCTGGTAGTAAGGAGCACAAAGACTTTTTTGCTTTATTCTGCAAAAACGACGAGTTGAAGACTTTTGTATTTTTGACTTTGCTAGTCCGTGGCAGAGCGGTGAGGACAGGTGGATATTTCAGGATTTTTTAGTATAGCGTATCGCAATGGGTTGACACAAATGGCAGCTTCACCTAGCTTCCAATTTTTTTTCTTTTTTTCTTTTTTTTTTCTTTTTTCTTTTGTTATTGTGCTAAACTTAACGCTGTCCTAACTCCAGTGCTGAAGAAAAGGAACGAGAGGCTGGGTGAGCCCGCGGCTCCGACGCAGCCGGCCCCGTTCCCCCGAAGCCATCGTAGGGGCAGGATCTCGCCGAGCTAACCCTCAGTTTTGGACCTGCAGTGAACTAGGTTTGTGGCCCTGGTCTGAAGACTCTGCCCTGAGAAAAGGAGACCCTGAATGATGTTAGTTGACTGTACTGTAATGTTGTATCAACTGATTTGAATGTTTTTGACTTTCAACCATGAGGTTTTTTTATTATTATTTTTGAAGTAGTTGAAGGCTTAGGTAAAGCTAACAGGCAATAGGAATATGTACATCCAATTTTTTAATGTAACAGACTAAATGTTAATTGTTCTCTTACTCTTTTTATTCTATTTAGTAGACACTTTTGAAGAATTACTAGAGTTTTGTTGTGTTTAAATCACCAACACACGGTGTTTAATGAAGGCAGAGCTATAATAAATTTAGTTTTGTTCTGATTTTTTATTTTAGAAGTCACAATAATGTATTGGGTTTAGATGTCACTAGTTTGACTGGTGATCATGTTTTGACATAAAATATATCCAAAATGTTATATAAAAATATCATGGGGGGGTTTTATTGATGAAGTTCCAGATTCAGGTTTTTTATGCATTTATGTTAATAGCAGTGTTTTCTCTGCACTAGAGGCAAAATATGGAAAATAATTTTATGAGAAAAATGTCTCGGCGTGGCTTTTGGCCTGAGAGTCACATGCAGAATCAAAATTTTTTGGCATAGGGTACACAGCAAAAAGAATTCACAGGGTGTGTGGCAGGACATTTTCCTTTTTGTATACTTTTCTGTTTATATTCTGAGCTAAAATAGAAATGAAGCTGACATTTAGCTGTCATTACCATCAGTTAGGACAAAAAAGCCCAACTCAGTGCTACCAAACTGAAATAAACCAGTTGAATCTTGGAATGTACTTGAAAAAAAAATGAATTGGATTAATGTTCCTTCAAAAGCAGAAATTAAGATTAAAACTACCAAGACAGTTATGTTTGGTCCAATACTGAACTGTATTTTTTACAGGCTTAAAATTAATCCGTATTCTGAGTATTTTCCTGAATTACTGTGGTAAAAGAGAGCAGCAGTGTTCTGTGTGCACTGGGTACAATATAAAGGCATCATTTACAGTTGAACCTACGGAAGCGTTGTCCGGTGTCTTTTCTGAATCCATGGAAGTTCTGCACACGAGTCACAAGCAGGGTGGGCTCTGGTGAACACATGGTTACATCACACTAGACCCCTCAGCAACAAGCACAGCATTTTCTACACTTTATGACCACTATCAATGTGCAATTTTTGCATATTTTTACACACCAAATAAGTTCTTGGTAAGTAAAAGTTAATTGTTCAAATAACAAATGTGCCTGGGGTTTGGGGCTGTGTGAAGTTTTTTAACTTACTGGCTTCTCAAATATATGCAAGACCCCTCCAAAATTTACAGATAAGCTTCAAACTTCTTTTTCCTTGTCTAAAAGTGAAAAGTTACCAGCATAGTTTCACTAATCAGCTGCCTTGGTGCAAAAACTTGAGTCCATCCCTTGGACAGCCTGCCCTATTGGTCTTGTGTTTCCACATGAGGCTGAGTGAAAATATTGATTATGCATTTCAATCAAGTCCTTATGCTGCTACACACAATCTTTCCTATGTTCAGGAGATCTCATACATTTTTAATCATGTGACAATTAGATGTTGGGGTTAGGCAAGTGTCCTTTGACCATGGAGAAGTAACAGGGTGAAAGCATTTCTTCTGCACCTTCTCCTGGATTTGTTTTTAATGTTAATGGGACATTTCCTCATGTTGCCTTCTCCAGAAGAGCTTCAGAGCAATAATTATCATCTCGTCTACATTCTATTCTAACCTTAAAGCTGCAGGCATGATGAATTAAACCAAGATCTCTTCTGCAGCAAAGATTCACTCTACTTTAGCTGGAGAAAAGGACACTGAGGACAAGGTTGGCCACAGAATGCTGGCTTCCAGCTTGCATATCATAGAATTGTCTTTGGAAAATAATTAATTGAACAGGTGTCAGAAGGTGCAAAGCAAGGCCCCTTTTCCATCACCTCCTCAGCTTCCTGCAGCACTTCTCCAGGATCACACAGCTCTACCTGAACCTCCCACCAAACTGGTGGAAGAACACATCACTTTGGGTCCAAGGTGTTGGTTCCTCAGTGACCAAAAGCTAACCTGTGCATGGGGCTGCCCTCCAAAGCAGCCATCCTGCTCTTCCTCCCTCTGTCCCCACCTCCCACCCTTGATTCCAAGCAATCTGGGGATCTCTTTGCCTTCTGAGCATGCTTGTGTTGAGCACTCTGTGCAGGTGGACACAGACCACACCGACTGCTCCATCTGTGTGTGCGTGGCCAGATCTGTTTTCACCTGGCTGTCTTTGCAAATCTGGGCAGCTGCAGAAGCACAGTCACTGGTGAAAAGGAAGGTGACAGGGACACATGGCCATGGAGGAGGACAGAGCCACATTCCACAGGGAGCTCAGCAACCTCCAACAGCAGCTGGGGGTGCCGGGAAGGAAAGCAATGTTTAACATGTTCCTTTCCACTGGGGAATAATGGGCCCTGTGTTCCCTGCTCTTTGCTGGCATTTATCATCTTTTTAGAGCGATGCTGCCAGAGAACTGCAGGGAAAATGGCTTGATAACAGCCACACACTTCTCGGGGATGTGCTGATCTGCAGGATTGCAGGGAAACTGATGCTGCTGGGAATCCTGGAGGGAGATGCAGGTCACCTGAGAGCAGCAAGAAGCGCCTTGTTAAGGCAGTGGATTCTGCACACACAGCCACCTGCGCTAAATATTTTCAGCCTTTTAATCTGACCCTACAGAATTCTGTAGAGATCCCCTGGATATTTAAAATCTTGCTAATAAAAGAGTAAAAAGTGGGGAAGAGATTAATCACATGTGGCATATAATCTTAGCAAATAACCTTCAACCTTGTGCTAGCAATTTTATTGTGCTTGCAGTTTATTGTGAGCAAAAATAAAAATACTCTAATTGCCTTCAAAATGTATTTGCATCTACTCTTCACTGAAGACAAAAACCACCCCAGTTTGCTCAGAATCAGGGATTGAGACTGGCCACTTGGAAAACAGGAGGGAAAGACCACTGTTAGCTTTCATTTGGCTAACGGTTCAGAGAGGCTGCATAAGAGCAGATATTTCATACCCAACTAAACTTCTGCACTGTTACTTCCCCTTGGTTGCCCAATAGTAAAATATTTCAGTCCCCTGAAGAGTAAATAACCCACTCAAGTGTGGATGCAGTATTCCAGCTAAACTCGCTTTTCATTTACTCACCCAAATCATATTTTATTGGACTGAGAGGGTATTTTCACCCACAAACCAAGACTGATCCAGGACGTGGCCTTGGAATGAAGAGGACAAACCCACCAATACATTCACACAGCCTGTCCTCCAGCCCTGCCCCAGGACTACTCCCTGAGTCACTAAAAGGTGGCTATGAAAAGAGCAGCAGTTTGGGCCACTGGGTCCATAAAAGGTTGAATCTGGAAATAGGTCAGGGAATCTGAGATCCAGAGACAAGGGCATAAACTTGCCCCATTGCCCCTGACAATCTGGAACATCAGTAATAAAGAAGCACCTTTGAGTTCAAATCAGGCAACTCCTTTTGCTTTGTGCTGGCAACCTTGAAAATACCGCTGAGGACAAACCACTGCAATGAAATTCCTGAAATTATTGGGATAAACAAGTGAGGGCTACTCCAGCAACATCACCACAGCTGATGTGCCCTGCACGGGAACAGGACGAGTCCCTTGGGCACATCTCTTGTGACCACCTCGCCATCCTACAAAGCATCGCGATGGATGTGCGCAACGGGAAAAGCACCCAGGAATGTGGGACTGGAGCGGGAAGGAGCCGTTTCACAACCCACCCAACGCACCAGGAGTGGCTGTCTGCTACACTGTGATCCTGTTTCACGGCCCAGCACCACAATGAATGCCACGAATTTCTGCTGCAACTGGAATTTGCCTTCTCCCGCTCCCTGTGCTGATGGCACAAGCGCAGCAGCCCTGCACCCACAGCCACGGAACCCCACGCCTCGAGGGCAGGGTGATCATGCTGCCATGGGACTTCTTTCTTCATGAAAAGCCAGAGTGCCTGAGCTGGAGATGCCAACGGTGTTACACACAGCCCATGCTCAAACACGGGCACTGTATCCCTGCAGGAAAAGACACTCCACACCCCACCCCAGCTAAACTTTCTTTGCTGTCATACGGAGGGAGTGTTTCCTGTTTCCCCTCAACTGTCACCCCGTGAGCTCCTTCCAAACTGCAGTGTTTTGTATCTGAGAACATTTATCCACCTCTCTCCCAGCCTTGCTCTGCATCAGCCTCCCCGTCTCATCCTGCCCTCGACAGCCTCGCTCGTCACGAGACCTGCAGAGCTCACACTGAAGGACTTGATCTGTATTTCCCTTCACTGCTGCCTGCTTCCTCCAGCAGCCCTTTTCCCTTCACCTAACTGCTCCCATCTGTCCCTCAGCAGTTCCCTCTGGAGCCCTCAGTTCCTGCTGGCTGTCAGTGAGAGTCAGATCACTGCCAGTGCCACCTCCTCACACTCCCTTCCACTTCCCAAACCCCTTCCCTCTGCTGCAGTTCTCCACCTGCCCTTACTCCTCAGCACATTATGACCCTCTGTCGTGTTTCCTATCGGTATGAAAGCAACAAAAGACTGATTTTCCTTTTTAGTGAGGTACAGGAGATTTACCATTACATTTGTACAGCTGTATAGTTATGTCAAGTAGACCAAAGGAATGCTGAAGCATAATAAAAGCATCATAACAGTTTTTTGAAATACATAAAAATAAATACTTTGGAAAATCTGGAATTGATCATTAAGTAAAATATTCAAAAGTGACTAAATGACTTAAGTGCTTACATCTCATTAACTTCAGTGGTGTGACAGGTTCAAAATCAGGTAAATGAGATTTTTCTTGGGTGCATCTGGAAGCATTAACTATCCTTAAATTCTCAGCAGCTGTGAAACATTTTGTGTGGAATTTTATAACAAGGATTTTTTTTTTCAAAAAATCACTTGAAACCATAATTTTTATCCCCATTATGGGAGTAGAGGGATGGAATTTAAATCATATAATCCTCAGTGGAGTCACTGATTTGCAGTGATTAAAAGTTTAAAAAAAGAACTTTAAATACTGCAACTCCAGCTTTCTGCTCACAACTGGAGTAAAAGTTCTTGGCAAGTTTTTTCAAACAGGAGTTTTTCCTCCTGGGGCCTATCCTGTGTGGCATTCCAGGGCCTTCAATAAACGTGGCTGTTCCTGCTGCATCCATGCACAGTCCTTGGCTGCCATTTCCCAGAGGGCTCCCACCCCGTGCTGGGGAGCTCCAGGTCACTTCAGGAGCCAATCCCTCGGTGCTGCGTTCTCTCCATTCCTCACAGAGAGCCATAAATCCCTCTAGGGGCCGGTGCTCCTCCCTGCACACCATGAAACCACTCTGAACACACAGCTGAATTCAGCCTCCAAAATATTGTAGGGAAGGGAGAACTATGGAATGATGAAGGTGAAGAGGTTTAGTGCCCAATTTCATTTCTCTGGCCCTGTAGTTTTCCAGTGTGTTTTCCATTCAAACACAGATGCCACCACACCACGTCCACATAGCCAGTGAGGAGAAGCCCAGGAGCTGGACTTCAGTGATCCTTGTGGGTCCCTTCCAACTCAGGATATTCCATGATTCTATACTTCACATTTTTGATAATAACCAAGTTTTTCTGACTTGCCTCCTGTTGGTGGGAGCCCAGGATCCATTTCTAGAGAGCAGCATCCACCCACCTTTGATTTCACAACAGGAAAACCAAAGAGCAAGTGGGAGTACAGCTCTACTCCCTCTGTGCCTCACCTGGTTCTATCTCCCCAGAATTATGTGCATACAGTAGATCATAATAGAATCAAGCTGACCAGAGAAGCTGGGGCTGCCCCTGGATCCCTGGCAGTGTCCAAGGCCAGGCTGGATGGAGCTTGGAGCAGCCTGGGACAGTGGGAGGTGTCCCTGCCCATGGCAGGGGTGGCACTGGATGGGCTTTAAGGTCCTTTCCAACCCTAACCATTCCATGATTCTATAATAATCAATTTTACTGCATCTCTGTCCTTTGTTGAAACAAAACCGTGGTTGTTTTGACATGGCTTTGGAGAAACAGGCATTAATAAACCCGGTACTGACAATACCATCTCCCTGGCTGGACCCGTATCAGATGTTTAGCAAGACCTCTGCCAGTTTTTATAGGAAACACAGCTGAACCCCGGTGTTGCATTCCATGTGCCATGATCCCTATAAACTGCAGACCAAAGCATAGCCTCATATTCTGCTGATCAAAAGACACAGAGAAGGAGGGAGATCACAGAAGGAGCATCTGCAGAGCCTCGTATTAAGGCTTAGTCTGAGAGCACAGCCCAGAGAGCCCCCAGCTGTTCCTGCCCCTACTCCTCCTCTGCTGCCGAGGAGAAACACAAACATCAGACACAGCAGCTCCTCAAGACTGGCCTGAGTGTGGCTTGGAGAACAATTAAAGGGAGGTGCAGATGTTTAAGTGCACCACTGAACAGCACTCCCAAGGAGATCCTGCAATGGCAACAGCTATTTAAGGCCGTTTGCACGTCCCTAAACAGCAGCTTAAAAGGGGTTTTGTGGAATATGATGCCATTAGCACTTATTGAAGTGCTCCCTATCCTCCCCCAGTGGGAAGTTTTGCTGCCATACATCCCTGGGGACTAATATCAGAGAAGTGGATTCCAGGGTTTCCGTGTTCTTTCATGTCAAGGCTGAAGCTGATAGTGGAGCTACAAACCTTCAAGGTTATCAACCACAATGAACTTTTTCTGAGCTGTTTATCAGAAGAGACTTGGAGAGTTATGCTCCAGCTTCAGTTATATTTTAATGGAATCCGGACACCTAATTTCCTTTTGGCCCAATTTGAAAATCTCATCTTGAAACAGTTCTCAGTTAGTTTGCTTTCCCCAGTGATTCATTCTCCTTCACGTAATTGTATGAATTGAACTTACACAGGGGCCCTGATCCTTATCTTCCCAAAGTCAGTAAGAACTGCACCACTGCTATAGGGCCAGCTCATTTCCACAGCCTGCTTGAACTGCCTCAGAGTTTATTTAGGAGACTGCCTCGAGAGACAGACACCAGAAAAAAGGCAGCAAAAAAAATGGACCAAAAGAGATGTCACAAACCATGTACAAGGGCATGTTCTTTTTTTCTAGGCCTTTCCTGTTTATTTCTCTCCTTTTCACATTTTTAACCAAAATTTATTTACTTTGTTTTTCCTGGGATGAACCCCTGCCAATATTTTGATCTGTCAAAATCTCTGCTGACCTTTGGCTACCAAGTAGAAACAAAAAGCTAAATCCAAACATCATCTGTAACCCATTCATACCTATAGCCTACTTTTTAAATGTAGTTCCAATAAAAATTCATTCTCTGAGCAAAGAAATTCTACCCACAGCTCTGTCCTTCCTCCTTCTGCTGAGGTAGGAAGGATGGCACCTGTCTCTATTAAAGATCCACAGCAACACAAACACTCCAGTTATCCCAGCATAAAGAAGAGGACCTGTGTCAACACAGGCAAGGAGCCTTTCTCTCCCCTGACACACAGAAAACAGAGCAGCTTCACAATCTCTCACTGGATTCTCCCCTCACATTTATCCAGTCAGCAAACACGAGCCTAATAGCACAAGCTCAAATGATCAGCACAGATAAAATAGATACGTCGACTATTTTGCCTGCAGCAAATAATTTAAAAGCCATTTAATAATTCAAATCATATGCAAAACAAGATACTGTAATATTCAATATCCAGTTTTCTTATCTCTGTAGGGAAGCCTGCATAGAAACCATCAGCGCTGGGTGGCAGAAGCCACTGAATAAATGGAATAAAGGGTTAATCATATTTCAGGTCTTCTCATCTAAAGAGCCCCAATATTCTCCAACACTTTTAAGCCAAAAGTTCCTTCTGCTGCATGTACTTTGCCATGACCCCAGAGGCCTTGTCCCTCTGAAGCTCCTAAAGCACAACCATTTACAACTCTCCCAGCACCAGCTGCTTCAGACCCTCAGTCCTTGTGGAAACCACCTCCATTCCTCTTCTGAAGAGACAGGACCTTCAAGATCTCATCTCAAAGACAACAGCTTCTCTGTTTTCTTATCCCTTAATGTTCTGAGTGGGGAAAAATAGTTTACACATAAAATCATTAATCTTAATACTTTTCCAACAGTCTGTGTGATTGTTCTAACCTCTGCCATGAGTGAAAGCAAAGCTGTCAAGGAATGAAAGGGCAAATAAATCCTCACCAATTCATCCCACAGATGAAGTCTGGAAAACCTCCGGCCTCTCAATCAGCACATCCATGTCCCTGATTTACTCCAACTACTTGGAGCTAAACAGATTTCTTATCATTTTATTTGAAGAGGTAAGTGACTGATGGATGGGGGCAGGAGTGGCGCCGTTAACGATCCCGAGTCCTGCCCGTGAGGAGCCGCGGATGTGTCGGAACAACAGCTCCTCTCCCTTCAGCAGGGACAGAGGCTCCCAGCACACAGGCTCCGTGGGGATGAAAGAGAGGAGTCAAACTGCTGCTAGGGAACAAAGCTGCATCTTCTTGGGAAAAAACAGCGACAATTTCCAGACTGATAGACCTTGAAAATACTACGGCATTTGACAGAGGCTGCTACAGAGTGCTGGGGATTTGAGGCAAGGAACATGAGGCAGCTCCAGTCACGGTGGTTTGTATTTAATGTCCATGAGTTATAAATCTCCTTTGTAATTTGAATGTCCCTGAGTCTTTCTGCTGTTCAGACTTCTATTAATTATGAATTCGCCGTGATGAACTCCTGGTGGAGTGGGCTGCACACCTGAATGTGCAGAATCCCAACACATTTGCTGCAAATTAACCAAACACCCACCAAAATATAAATTCCTGCTGATTCCAGTCCTCCTGTGACAGCTTCTACCCTGATACGGCTCCTCATTAGAATTAGCAACTGTGCAATTAACTCCTTACTCAAACACAATTTGCACTGTGACAAAGGCCAATTTTGCTCAAATAAAGATTTCACTGTTTGACTTACAAGTTGTACATGTCATGGAAACATGGCCGGGTGACTGATGAGATTCTTGCTGCTTCAATTGTAATTCTACCCAGGAAAATGGTGTCCTTCCATGGAAAATAGCAATAAATCACATATACATATTCCTGTCATGTGAGGCAGGTGGAAAAGTGCTCTCAGTACAATAACTCTGGTTTGACTTTGCATATATTTCTTTAGTGCCACTTAACACTATGACAGAACTGAAGAGAAAAATAGAGGAAGTTTGGATCATGGAAAATCCTCAGCTGGAAGTGATCCACAGGGATCATCCAGTCCAACTCCTGTCCCTGCACAGACACCCCAACACCCCCACCCTGGGCATCCCTGGCAGCGCTGTCCAAACGCTCCTGGAGCTCTGGCAGCCTCGGGGCCATGCCCATTCCCTGGGGAGCCTGGGCAGTGCCCAGCACCCTCTGGGGGAAGAACCTTTCCCTGATCTCCAGCCTGAGCCTGCCCCGGCCCAGCTCCAGCCATTCCATGGTCCTGTCCCTGATCACAGAGATATTTCAATGTTTGTTTATTAACCAGCATTTATAGGAAGGAGGATGACATGTCAGCCACCAGCTGATACACAGAAATTAAGAAGCGTTAATTCCTTCCCATTTGTACGCTTGTTCATCCTTCTTTTCTACCCACATGACTGAAACCCAAGCAAAGAGACAAAATTCCGTGTTTGCCAGCCCCTAAGCTGTGCTCTGTGCCCCGATGGGGTCACTCCCCTTTCGGATACAGCAAAGAGGGAAAGGATGGCACCGTCAAACCAGGTGGGAACAAAACGGGAAACCAACACCCCACAGCAAAGTCACGCTCAAAGAAATCATTAACAAAATAATTACAATAAATTAATTGAATCGATTTCTAGCACTATTGTTTCTGCATATTGAAATGCACAAACATGGAAGAGGCAGAAATAATAATGACAGAGAAGTGGCGGGAACCTGACTGTCACCAGTCCCTCCCAACTGCCCGTGGCGTCCCCTGAGCTACACGTGGTGTCCAAAGCCCTCCGTTTCCGAAGCACTCGCTGACCCCCATGGGAGAGGGAGGCTGGGTGGATCAGGAGCCAACTCTCCCACAGCAAAGTCATTTGTTCCCATAAGCTGGGAAGTGTTCTAGAACTGCTGAGCTCTGCATTTCTCTGTGAAGCCCTGACAGAACGCCTTACAGGGGCTCCATAACATTTTGGAAAGACATCCACTGACATTATCACGCATCTTCCATAAAATTTCTTTCCTTTTAAATCTCTCTCTAGAGGAAAAAAAAATTACCTTTGTCACAGCCTTTTTATCAGCTATAAAGGTCTCTACTTGCAGCTAAAGCTCTGCAGGAGGAAAGCCTCTACCCCCGGATACTCCTGGTTGTTGCCTCCAGTCCTCACTCTATTCCATATGATTGTATTATCCACAGGGACTGAGGAGGCTGAGGCAGATTTCCTGCTCACAGCACTGTTACCTGCAGATCTGGGCAGAGTGAGGAGGAGCAGGACTTTGTGGAAGTTCATAGGATACAGCAGGACACAGGAACAGAGATATTTTTATGTATGTACATAGCTTAGCACTGTATACACAATAGATATATTTTTACTACACAGAGTATAGGATCCATATGTAAGAAAAATCACAGGCTGAGAAGAAAACTTCATTTTTGTGTCTATAGATATCCTCAGATACACAAGAACTCAAAAATATTGCTGCATCTATACAAGCTCTCTACAATATTTTTATCAGATTTTCTATTAAGCAACATCTAAAAATCACAAAAAGAATTAAACTTTGTATATCGAGTTGGCATTTAAAAAAGAGCTAGAATGTATAAATATCATCAAGCTTCAGTGCCCCAGGTACAAAATGACTTTTTATGAAAAAAAATCCATTACAATTACACAAAAAATAGGGAATAAAAATGAGCCAACACTGGAACTAGAACACATAGACAGGACCTCACTTAAGTGAAAATCCCATCAGTAATTAACAGCTCCTGGGGACAAAGGAGCAGTAAACCCCTGGCAGAGCAAGTGAGAAAGTTTCCTTACACCACTACAAGACATTTAACTACTCATAAGTAGAAAACATTTACAGCTCCTTAAATGTTTAAGTAAAAAACCCCTAGAGATAAATAAAAAATGTACAAAAATTCCTGCTGGAGCCGGTACTGGGAGTGCCACGCTTACACACCGGGATTGGCAGAGCTGCACTGCTCCGGAAACAGCCGAAACTGGGATTTACACACAAGCACTGCCTGCAAGATTTTTCAGCTGCCTGAGGTACGACGCCAGGACATTGTGACTGTGATGGATCTGCAAGGAAAATTTCCCTGACAGATTTGCAATCTGCTGGATTTCTTGGATTTATGAAAGTCAGACAGAAGGCCAGGCTGCCGTCAGGCACCAGCGCTGCCCGCTCCCAAAATGCCAGCGTGATCCAAGGGCACCCCGTGCCCAATGAGCCTGAGCTGGGATGTGTGGAGCTGCCCCAGTGTCGCAGCCACATCCTGCACAAATCAGCCCCTGCCACTGCCAAGGAAATATCATTCCGGAGATCCAGGAAAAACATTCCCTGGAGGCTGGGGGAATGCCAGAGCACCCGCCACTGTCCAGAATGACATCCCATGGAACCACAGAATCGCCGCAGGGTTCGGGCTGTACGGACCCTGAGGATCACCCAGTTCCAACCCCCTGCCCCCTTCCACTGGAAGGTTCCACTTTCACCTGTCCAAAGATGTGCAGACAAAGCAAAGCACCGCAGTCAATGCATTGGAGCAAATCCACTCGGATCTCCTCCGCTCCCCTTTCCTCAGCATCCCCCTCTCCTGCAACACCTTCTTCTTCTTCCCGTCACTTCCCACTGACAAAGGAAAAATCATTCTGCTTTTGGCTGCCAAAAACATTAATAGTACAAGAAAGTGGATTCAAAATGTACCAGATGGAAACAACTCCTAATCAGCAACTGCAACCACAACAGAGGAGAATCAGCAACCTGGGCTGTGGAAGGTGTCCCTGCCCGTGGCAGGGGGTGGAGGTGGATGGGCTGTGAGGACGCTTCCAACCCAAAACATTGTGGGATTCTGTGTCTCACACAAACACAGCTGGGAGAAAGGGGCTGACTGACTGTTCAGTACAATCCAGTGACAGCCAGGACTTTCCACGCTGTCCCAGGTCCATGTGCCCACAGAGAGTGGGGCTTGCAGTGATTTCTCTTGAGCTGCTCCAGATCCCAACTTTTTAAAATCTTTAATTTTTTAATTGTTTTTGATGAAATGCAATGCTGCTGTTCAGATATAAAGCATAAGCTTTCATTCTGCATGCAAGCCAGGCTGCCACAGGCACTAATACCCAGAATTAGTATGCAGCTAGGAGTGCGTTTAAATTTATCCCAAATTGATATGGAATCCTCTGACAAACGCCTGTCAGGAGGCGGACAGGACCCAACTTCCATGTGCTTTGGCACATTGCCTTTCTACAGGTTTTAGGTCACTTCAAGACAGAAATGGTCATTATCTTTTCAATATAAAATGATATAAAAGTTTCTAGGTGGTTCCAGTATGTCCAATTATCCATCCCCTGGCATCCTCTCCTGGGAAGAGTGTCAGTGAACAAGGATCTGTCATTACAACCATCACTGCACCAGAACAGTCACTGTCAGGAGCAGCTCAACAAAACACTTGGTGCTTTTTCACGGTGAACCACCTCCATTTGCTGTATCAATTAGATACAAAGTACAAAAGAAGTGAGGCACTAATCAGCAAAACGCAGTTGCTGCGTGCTCCCATGCAGGAGGGGAAAGCTGGGGAGGAAAGCAAACACCACTTGCAGTAAAAGCTCTGGGGGAGGATTTTTGCCCTTTATCTCATTTCCCGTGGCACTCGGGTCAGCCCAGCTGACAGCAGGTTGTCATTCCCACTGCGTGGAAGGGGAGATAAAAGCTTTCATCTGTGCCATGAAGAAAGCAGGTACAAGCAAGACACAAAGAACTCAGGTTACGTGTTACAGCTCCAGGTGTCCCTGGGTGCAGCAGCAATTCAGGGCAAATGTACCAGGGACTGGGACAGAATCATAAATCCCCAGTGCTGCACACACAGTGCCTGGAGCTGTGGGCAGCTGGTCACTCCATGGAGGAGTGGGCACTGCTGGGACAGAGGGGGGAACCAGCACCCGGTCTGAGGTCTGGCTGCCTCTGCTCCCACCCCGCCCGGTACTCCAGAGACAATCACACAATAAACCCTGGGAAGGGTTGGGTTGGAAGGGACCTTAAAACCCATCCAGTGCCACCCCTGCCATGGGCAGGGACACCTTCCACTGTCCCAGTTCACTCCAAGCCCCGTCCAACCTGGCCTGGAACATTGCAGGGATAACTAGACCTGATTTAAGCGCCACGGTGCTGCTGAGCCCAAGGCAAGCAGCGTGTAAAGTTGTGTCAGCTCAGGGAGCTCTGCATGCAGCACCTCTGGTGACAACACAGCAACAACAGCCAAGGCCACTCAGTCCCCTATACCCATGATAAAAAACTTATTTTCAGCCTCTTCTAATGCTTCCAAGCTTTCAAACAGAAAAGAAGGGGCAAAGAATATTCCACTTGCATCCAGCCCTAGTTTGGGGAGCCCAGGGGATCCCAGCTCTGCTGTAATTGCTCTTCCATCTTTTCCCTGGGTTGTAGAATCCCAGCCTGGATCTGTGGGGGCAGGCCAGAGGGGAGGATGAAAGTTCCTTGGCTCCCCATGGAGCACAACTGGTGTTCCCATGGAAGGTGGGAGCCTGCAGCCCTCCCCCAGCAGGCTCAGCATAATGCATCTAACACACAGACAGGGAAATTATTGCTTTCTGGAGACAGGAACAACCATGGTTTGGGGGGCTCTGGGTTCTTTTTTGAATGCAGAGAAAGAAAAACCAGGATGCAAGTCCCAGCTCTTTTCCCAAGCTGCTTTTGGGACTGCACAACACAACCCTGCTCTCTCTGCAGTCACACCTTCAATCTCCCCTGAATCATATTTGAACATCTAAATTAAACTTCCTATCGAATATAAATGGGAAGTAGCACTTGCTTAGCTCAAATGCATATTTAATCCTGGGGGCTGGCTGGTGTGGGAAAATAGTTTCAGGATAATATGAACGGATGAAGTGGAATCCTGAAAACTTAGTTCTTCAAAATTGTCTCCAGACTTCAAACTATTCAAATTATTAATTAGCTTCAAATAAAACCAGCTAAGAAAATGGCACAGACCTTCCCTATTTGCTGTAAATAAGCAGATAAGAGTCAGGAATTTAGTGATGCTGGGACGAACCACAGAAAGGCAGAAAGCATAAACACAGAGGCACCTTCACCAGTATTACTTGTTTGTTTTTCTCCAATTAAATATGTTTAATATTTTGTAGCATGTGGCTAAGATAAAATAGGATGAAATACACTGTGTTCAGCACCACCAAGGCAATATTGCTTTTGGTGTATGTGCAATGTCCTAATTTTGCTTTTTTTTCTGGGGAAACCTCCTTTTCACAGTGCCTACCTTAAAGCCCACACTACCTGAGCATTGAAACACCAAACCTTTTCAGGTGTTTTCACAATGTATTTATTGCAGTAACAGCCTTAGGTGGGACAATCTTCATGTGATCCTACTTTTTTATAAAAGTCATGGCAAAACAACATCTGGTTGTGCTTTGTAGCTGCCCTGAGTGCAGGGACCAGATATTTATGATATTTGCTGGAATGCACTTGACTGAAGGAGAGCCAAGCCAAGGGAACTGCTCTCCCTTCAGGCACTAATTAGCAGTGTCTCCACTGTTCTCCTCCACTCTTTACATCCTCTGACGTTTCATCCCTTCCCTTGATTGGGAGCAACCGTCCTATAAAGAGATTTTTTTTTTTTAGCAGTAATTGGGAATAAAACTGACTAGCATGGATTGTGATCATTTGGAAAATTTACCTTCCACCTGGATAACTGCACAGTTTTAGGATGCCTGATAGACTCCCTTGCTGCCTCTCAAGGTTATTGTGCATTTAATGAGTCTTTGTGGGTTTAAGGTAAGTGAAAATAAAAAAAATTACAGATTCCATAACACAGCAGCAAGACTTTGCCCAAGATATGCTGATTTATAGGACAGGATTCTGGAACCTGTAGGAGTGCTACAGAGATGATCCAAGTGTTATGGGAGTAGGACAATCCATGAATTCTGTATTTTAAGTCCACAGTATTACTGTCTTGGGACTAGAAGCTCTTCAAGCCCCATTTTAAAATGAATGGTGATGAATCTTAGAAAAATGGGATTTTCTTGTAAATTAGTTTTTTAAATGGTAAATACAACAGCAAAATCAATGAGGATTTCAATATTTCACCTCCTCCTTTCTTCCCCATCTGCAGCACAGTTATTCTGTACATTGCTCTTCATGAAACAAAAGGATTTATAGACATTATTTCCTTAGTCCAGTGAAGCAATAGTCCACACAGGGAAAATAGTGCAAATCCCATCGTTCGTTTGCCTCAATTTTTTCAGACATTTTAAAGTCAGGAAGAATATTGCAGAAATCATCCAGATCTACCCCAGCAGAAGAACATCTGCATTGAAAAACAGGTCTTTGGAACGGAGGGTTTAACATATATATCCATAAATACACAATTTTACATTTTTATTATTTCAATGTACAGCTTCACTTCTGCGTCAGATTCCTGCAACATTTAACATCCAAATTAATAACAAATTCTGACTATTCATCAGTTCTATGGAGCCAAACTGAGGCATGGTATTTCCTGCAGTCCATATTTTCTGAAAAACCTGTATTCCTAAACATTATTCTTTTGAATAATTAGTTCATTGACATTCTTGTGCTAAAGAAAATATCATTAGTAATTTATAGAAGTTGCACGAAGAGTAATAAGAGTTCAAAAACCCAGTGTGAGATAAATGAAGCCCACAGGTCCCTGCAAATCATTAAAAGGCAGCTCTAATGATATGCACAAGAATTACCCTTCAGCCAGGCTGAGCAGGAACCCTGCCCAATGCCAGACCACCCTTATTTCAAATATTTGATAGTGTAGCCCTGGATAAAACCTCTGCTTTGGTTTTGGAGAGATGCTGGGACTGGTTTAAAGAGTCTGCTGGAAGCCAGAATAAAACATCTCCAGATTATGGATCCTTCCAACACCCTTTTTGTCCCTGTGCTCCAAGCCTGCCCATTAACAAGGGCTGACGTTTTCTCTCTCCTTCAGCCTCCAAATCCTTTTGTATTTCAGATCTCTCCCCATTATCTCACACCTCAGAGACACAACCTTGCACCACCGTGCTGTCATTGACTTCATCTGTTTGCTTTCATCACTCCATTTGCACATCCTTATCATATTATTGTTATTCCTCACGGAGCTGTGCAGCCAAGAACTGTGTGAGTTCAGGAACATACATGGAAAATAAGTATGAAGTAACACTCCTAAGTCCTATAAGGAGCGGCTGAGGGAGCTGGGAAAGGGGCTCAGCCTGGAGAAAAGGAGGCTCAGGGGGGACCTTGTGGCTCTGCACAACTCCCTGACAGGAGGGGGCAGCCGGGGGGGGTCGGGCTCTGCTCCCAGGGAACAGGGACAGGAGGAGAGGGAACGGCCTCAGGCTGGGCCAGGGGAGGCTCAGGTTGGACATCAGCAGGAATTTCTCCATGGAAAGGGCGCTCAGGCCTTGGAACTGCCCAGGGAGGTTTGGAGTGCCCATCCCTGGAGTGTCCCAGGAAGGGCTGGAGGTGGCACTCAGTGCTCTGGGCTGGGGACAAGGTGGGGATGGGGCACAGCTTGGACTCGATGGGCTGGGAGGGCTTTTCTAACCTGAATAATTTTGTGATTTTATTCTGTGATCCCCAGGAAGAGCTGGGAGTGGTGGACACCAGTGAGTGCTGATCCAGCTCTCAGGGCCAGGGACACCTCAGGGATGTGCTGCCATGGAAGATGTGGCACAACTTGGGTATTTTTTATAACAGATTTATCACCGTCTCTTTAGCTCATGACCTTACAGGATCAGGATTTCAAGACATCTGTTTTCAGATCAAGTGAGATCAAGGGAGAATTATGCTCAAATCTGGTGACTTTTAGTGATTAAAGGTCTAGAAGGAAACAGGAGACACAGAACTTGGTATTCACTCACTGACTCATGGAGTTTGGGCCTCATCAGAGCAGGCCACGGGAAATGAAGGCAAAGCTTCTTTAAACAAGTGGCTTCCTAACGAAGGAGCAACAGCCTTTTGTTTGTCCACTGGATCTGTGCCTTAATAAAACAGCAGATTGGAAATCTGCTGAAAACACTAGAAATTCCCACAGGGGATTCTTGCTAGTCTTTACAGTTCTATAAATAATTCAGTATAATTGACAAGAATCCCATTAAAAAACAGTGAAGTAATCTTAGACTTTTAGTTGGAATTTAAAGTAAAAATTTCACCCGACCTGGTGCGGTCGATACCAAAGTCACTCCCAATCCACAGCAACCACAGAACAAAAGAGAAAGGCAGATGAAAACGAGCAGCTGGTGCCTGGGATCAGTGGAGTGTGAAACGAAGCAGTTAAATGTTTACCAGGGCGCTGGGCTTTGCTCTCAAGTTTTCTGCATTGCTGCCGCCCCGCTCAAGGCTGGCTGGGGCTGCGAGCAAATGAGCTCCAGAGATGGCTCCAAGTCAGTCATCAAACCCAGGTACAGCATTCCCAGCAAAGCCCACGGCAGCTTTTCTGACCCTGCTGCTCATAATGAAGCTCCTAACACTGGGAACATCTGGCCATGCTCAGAGTGAAAGCCCAGGGAAGGGGCTGTGCAAATTTAATCCTTCTCATTACTACAGGCAACACAACGGCTTCATTTTTCTATTTGACTTCGGAGCTTATGCATGATTGTTTAATCTTTTTATTTTTACTTGAAAGAATCAGATGAATCTAACCCTGGAAAATAAACAGCCCTTGATGCCCAGCATCCCTGAGCTCACAAACAGCTCCGTGTCCTTGGGGGAATGTGAGCAGCTAACGACTCCCCACTCCTGGGGTGCAAAGCACTTAATTACCAAACCCAATGTTTTTACAGAAGTTGTTTCTTTGTTCGAGTTAATGGGGCACAGTATTACCGGCAGAGCTGCACACCAGCCCCTGGACAAGCCCTGCACTCAATTCCCTGCTGCTCCCTTCCCATCTCAGCACAGCAACCAATTCCATTGGTAAAATGCATCCCTTCCATCTTTTAGCTCTTCGTTGCTCTTCCACTCTCTCTAGCCTTACATAAAACCATTCTTCTGCTGGGTGGAACAGCAGCATTTTTATCTTTTAATAGTCTTGCGTATTTATAACAAGGTTATTAATGTATTTTATATTACTCAATGTATTTACACAGAGAAAGTGAACCAGGAAATACCACACGTGTTTCCATTATAACATTGTGAGACCCACTTCGAACCTCTGTTCTGTCTATTCAAGTTGCTTTGTTTGATGATGCAGAAATACACTTAACGCAGCCACTTCCCACACCTCTAGCCAGTGAAATCCTGTGGCACACGTGAATCATTTCAATGGAAAAGTTAGAAGAAAGTTAATTAAAGGTCATTGGTTTTTCCTCTTCACCCCCCTCCTGTTTTTTTAGTAATTTGAAGGACCTCCACTGTCTATCAGCATGGGGGGAAATAAGACAATTTTGTTAAAGCTGACAGAATTAGCAAGAGATAAGTAAAGGTCAAATGTCAGGATGAGGACTGGAAGCTTAATCTTCTTCCACCATGCAGCAGAGCAGCAAAAAGAAGGAAAAGAGGTATATTTAATCAAAAAAGGGACAAAAAATATTTGCATCAAAAATACTCCTGCAAATTAAAATAGATTGAGATCTTGATCAAAGACTGCAAGGTTTTCAGTTAATTAAGATTTATTCAGAGATCAAACTATTTTGCAATAGGTTAAACCAATGGTGTGAAGCAAAATCAGTTTTTCTGGAAAGAGCCAAGTTGTTCTGTGTGAACTTGTGGGTGCTGAGGGAGCAGACACCTGGAGCTGGGCAGGAAGGCAAACACAGCCCAAAAGAGCCAGGAAAGCACAGGATCCCAGACTGGTTTGGGTTGGAAGGACCCTAAAGCTCATCTCATTCCATGGGCAGGGACCATCCCGGGCTGCTCCAAGCCCTGTCCAGCCTGGAATTTAGCTTCAGCATCATCCACATAGAAGAACAAATGAAACAAGCTGGAAATACAGTTGGAATAGCATCTTTCACATGGAGCAATCTGCAAATATTTGAGATTATAACAAGTTACAGCTAATTTAAAGTATAAAGAAATTGTAGAAGAATCTGAAATATAAAGCAAGAGAATTATTTCTCTTGATAAGAGTCTATGCAAAATACAGTTAATGAAGCTGAGAAATAGAAGGTTACTCCAGAGAAAAAGAGCTCTTGAATGAGCAGACAGAAAATATTAAAAGAAAAGGAGACAACAATGTGCCATTTCTAAATAAACACAAGTGGAATCCAAGTTCTACTATTGCCTTTGTGACAATAAAAACAGGTTGTGGAGCAGCTGAATAGGCTCAGCACTGTACTGGCTGCTTTTATCTCACAGAGAAGGGACCAAGATTTTATCACATGCATTTTAATATTTTCATAATTTCAGTATTATCTGCATGAGCAGCCACTCATCCTCTCATTGGTGCTCCCTGGGGGCACCTGGCATCATTTCCCATCACATAGAGCTGAACACTTGTTGTCTGTGCAACAGCACCACAGCTCACCTCAGGCCAGCTGATGGGATCTGCCTGGGACTTTTCTCATGGCTCAATTTAACTATTAAATAATAACTATTAACTAATAACTATTTATTTATTTGTTACAAAATGTCAGGGGCTGAAGCCCAAACCAGTAGCACCTGCAGCAAGAACATCCTGACAGAACTTAGTAAGGAAAGAGCCCATGGATTTCCTTTTAATACCTTCCACAATGCTACCAGTGCAGAACTTTTCAAGGTTCATTAAGAATGATTAGAAACATAAATATGGACAGAATTTTATGTGCCATTATAAAATGACTAAAAATACTTTCAATTGCAGTGTTTCCATTCCATCAATGCACTTTTTTGGACTAGTGCAGATCACCAGCATTTCTTGGCCGATGCTGAGTAAGATATGACAATATCCTACCAATCCATATTTTTATACTCAATAAGTCATTCACATGCATAAATCATATATAAAAATAGACAAAGGAATTCCTGTGTCATCAATTTGTATTTTATATTCCTCCAAAAGGGGAGGGGTTTATAGCATTTCCAGCATAGAGAAGAGCTAGAATCCCAGGACAGCTGTCTGTCCTGTCTGTCTCACACCACCCTTAAATAGGATTTTATTTGGATACCATATGCTTCAACCTCTCTGTCTGCCACCTTCAGATTTCCTTTTCTGAGCTGCAGAAAATAATATGCTAAATAGCAGGAAGAGTGGTGGTAAAACCATGGTAGAATTCTCTCCCTGGAGTAGAGGGATGTGGATTAAAAGCACACCTGAAAGAGCCTTCATTTTACAGCCTATAAACCAAACCCTCCCCTCACAGGGGGAACACATCAAGCCTCATTACACTGATGTCCTTCAAAGCAAAAAAGGTCTAAATGCAGCCTAAAAAATACACACTCATTACTGATCCTCTGATTTTTGTGCTGCCAAACAGAGGGCTGGGAGTGTTATGGAAAACTTTATCATCTGGGAAGTCATCATGCCAAAGATGGAATAGGCTGGATTTGTCATAAGTACGAAGTTCAAAAAGAGAAGGCAACATGTTGGCTGTGTTACATGAACACACTGTGGATAAGCAGCACACCAAGAGCAGGGCAGTTGTGTTGTCAGACAGGACTTTGGGCAAGGGGGAACAGCTTCCCACTGCCAGAGAGCAGGGTTAGAGGGGCTATTGGGAAGGACTTGTTCCCTGTGAGGGTGATGAGCCTCTGGCACAGCGTGCCCAGAGAAGCTGTGGCTGCCCCATTGCAGTTTTCCCTGCCAGCCCTCACTCAAACACCCCACATTCCTCCCCATTGCTACCCGAGCTCAGACACTGAACAGGGTAATTCAGCAATGCAGCCCTGCCTCCAGGCCAGGGGAGCACGACTCAGTCACCAGAGCAACACCAGCTTCACCAGGGTCTCCCAGCAAGCAGAGATCAAGCAGTTTAAATTTCTGTGTAAGTGGGAAAACACGATTAAACCTAGCACTGCCTCTTCCTCAGCAATACAGTACAGATCTCTCCACTAAAGATAACTTCTTTCAAAAGATTTATCAGAAGGGAAAGGAGTTGCCTTGTGTCCAGCTCTCTTACAGCTTACCTGCCTCTGGGAAGCACAGATTAGGGGGATGCAAGTCCTGCATCACATCCAGCTCCAGTGCAGCTGTGTTTCTGCAGGAGTCAGGATGCCCTGGACTGACACTACACTGCATTACCCCAGGACAAAGAGGGGAACTCTTTGGCCTTTAACTACCCCTCAGCAGAGTCAAACCCTGGCCCAGTTCAGGCTGGTTTCCCAGTTTTGCAGCCACCACCGGTGCCTGTCACGCGCTGGAGCACAGCCAGGAATCCTCCACTCGTGGCATTCCTTGCTGCCCCTTCTCCTGTCACAAATGCATCAAGGCCACAGCAGAAGGCTTTTTGACTTCATCACTGGAACTGGCACCGAGTTTGGTACCAGGTTTCACCTCCAGAAATAGTTCCTGCAGCTCAGGCAGTCCATTTGCTTCCCAGGTTGTTTGGCAGGTGATCAACTTCTGCTGCCATGAGGAGCAAGGACTGCCTTGCTCCTCATGGCAGCAGATGATGGATGAGTGAGGAGCTGGTTAATTGGACAGGGAAGCAGTTTAAGCACCAAACTGGTTTGTCAGGACTCACTGGAAATTTGCAGTTTCATCTGTGACATGACAGGATGGGCTCAGCCCAGCTCCAGGGCACCACAGGGTGAGGAGCTCCTGCTCCCATCCTTCCAGGACACCCCTGGGGACAGTCCTGGGGCCTGTGGGGAATCCTGAGCCCCTCTAAATTGATGCTTTTGTTCTGTAAATACAGAGAAAACCTCAGCCTTCTGAGCTGTCTGCAATTTGTCATCCCTACAGTAATTCCCCCCATTTTCACAAGAGCCTGGGATATGAATAACTTCTCCTTCATATTCCCTGCAAATGAGAAAGACTCTCTTTAAATTATTCATAACATTATCATTATTAAAAGTCAAAGCGCCATTTAATGAAACAACATTTTTAAAGTCTGATTGCACTAAAGCCAGAATTGCCACAGTTTGTAAAACATCAGTGTCCTTTAGCCTGTGCTGAATTACAAGAGAAATGAGTCTGAAATCACACTTGTAGCTCAAGAGAAAACTCTTCTCCAATACACAAATCAATACATGATTTAATTGTGTTTTATTGCTGCTTTTGCTTCAATCTGGGGTCAGAAAAGAGCCTGAGAACATCCTATTTGCTATTTTCCCAAGTCATATTCCCTCAACATGCACCTGTTTTTTAATTCCAACCTTCAAGCTCTCTCAAGCTGCAGGGCAACAAGGAGACTGATGGAGCGAGTGGGGAATGAGAGCAAGCTCAATATTCCCCTCTGGACTGCAGCTCATGAAGATTGGCTTCTGAAGGTGCCAAGGAAACCAGGACAGAAAAGGCAGAGCTAAAATCCTTACTAAGCACAAGTGTCTGTGTCACTGAGGTGGCTCTAACACCGACCCACAGCAGTCCCCGAGCACAGCCCAACAACATCCTGCACAAACCAGGGCTCTGGACCAGCTCAGGAGAAGAAAGACACGGAGCTCCTGGAGCAGGGCCAGTGGAGATGCTGAAGGGCCTGGAGCATCCCCGTGCCCAGGAAAGGCTGAGGGAGCCGGGGCTGCTCAGCCTCAGAGGAGCCCCAGCTGAGAGGGGCCCTCAGCCCTGGCTGGCCCTGGCTGCAGGGAGGGCTCAGGGCAGGGCCCAGGCTCTGCTCCGGGGCCCAGCAGCGGCACCAGAGCCACGGGCAGGGCCTGAGCCCAGCAATTGCCCTGCACAGGAGGCACAACTCCTGCCCTGGGCAGGGACTGAGCTATCCCAGCAATTGCCCTGCACAGGAGGCACAACTCCTGCCCTGGGCAGGGCCTAGCCCTGAGCAGAGCCCAGAGAGGCTGTGGAGTCTCCTCCCTGGGGATTTTGCAGAGCCCCATGGACACACTGCTGTGCCCTGAGCTCTGGGATGGCCCTGCTGGAGCAGGGAGGTGGCACCTGATGAGCCACTGTGGTCCCTCCAGCCTCACCCATCCTCAGATTTTGTGATTATTTGAAGTTTAAGGGAAAAAAACAGACTCTACTATTTCATCACTACTAGACTAATAACATATTCTTTTTAAAATCATCTTTACTCAACATTCTTTGAGTTCCATCAAACTTTGTTTCGAGGTTCAGCAATCATTTTTCTCATGGACCAATAACAAACCCATTCCCAAATACACAATCTTGGCTGATGTCCAGAGCTATGTGCACCAATCCCAGTGGATAAATCCTCATGCATTACATGTATGGACCCTTTTCATCCCCCAGATTTTTCTAATAGTGGAAGAATTCCTGAAAATTCCTAGGCTTGAGATAGAAGTCCAGGTTCCTATTCTCCCCAGCTAATCCCTGTCTTCTACTCTGCCTTTTTAGCCTCTCTCTGATACCAACACACAGAGCTGATGGCTCTGTTTTGACCTGTACTCTGGAAAATAGCAATAGTTCAGTTAAAATCAGTAAGAATTTGAATCCTGAATCCAACTGAACTCCTTATTTTTACTCTCCACAGGTCTCTAAGGAGATGCACAATTTTTAGAGTATTAAAGTTTTTTTTTTAAAAGATAAAATGGATTTTTGTCTTGGAAGATGGAAATGTACTTTAAAGCTTGACTGAAGGAATTAACAGAAAACCATGTTTTAGCTTGAGGCTATGCATTTATCCAGCCATCTTTCCCCCAAATCTTGTAGGCACAGAGCTGCAAACGGACCCTCACCTCACCACATCCATCTCTGCACCAATAAATTTAATGTCTTCCAGGGAAAATCTCTCCAAGGTGCACCCAGCCCCTCCTCCTGAGTTTGGAAAAACAACCAGTGATTTGCCATTTCCTCCTCCCACTTTTCACTGCTGGTGATGCAATCATTCCATTGCAGGCATTTATTTTCAGGATGCATAAATAGAAAGATTCTAGAAATTAGGTAGTGATCTCAGAAGATCCCAAACATATGAAAACAAGGGCACCTGCAGAATTGTGTGGTGAGATAAATCTACCCAGGAGTGTTTGTTATTCCTTAGTAAACAGACACGCTGGAAGCAAAATTACTGCTTTGTGCAAACAACAGAGGGTTTGTTTAGTAAGCTCAAAGCAAAACAGACAAATTTGGGTTTCTGTGGAAGTTCACCTGAGTCCTTTGTGAATCTCACACCCTTCACTGCACAGCCAGGAGAACGGGGGCTCCTGACAATGGGCTGAGCTCCTGCAAACCCCATCTCCTTGAACAGAGCTGAAGATCCATCCCCAAGGCACAAAAATTGCATTTTGCACTTTCTGTTCTTGTTTCATGGCCATTAAAAAAAAAAAATCCCTGCATTTCAAGAAGCATTTTCCTCCATTATGCACTAAGAAAAGCACTACTTAAAGATCAGTTTTACAGCTGGAATTGAAAAACAGGATGAAGAACAATCACTCTATTCAAGGCATTGCTGCAGAAGGAGGAGCTGGATTTAGCAAAGCCCCAAATTCCAAGGATTATGAACTGGCCAGAGAAACCCCCCCCCTTCTGTACATCCCAGGAATCCTATACTTAACTATATGGACTTGAATGCACAGTCCTTGCTCACAGCACAGCCCACTGAGAGGCTCAGCTGCCAGTGCTGCACAAACACACCAAAGGGGACCCACTGGAAAGGCAGGAAAGGAGCACAGAGACCATGCTGCTTTCTGAGTTTGGTTTTTCCTCCTGCTGACACCTGCCTTGCTCCAATTGCCTCCCAATTCCTCATTTTCTGAGGAAATCTGGAGCTAGAACTCCACTTTGCTCCTTCTTCTATGCTCATCAACCACTACAGATAAATCAAATCTATCCCCTTTTCCTAGCAATATGACAAGCCAAATCCATCTGGAACCTAATTATTGTTCCAGTGCCTATTGTTCCAATATAAATCATCTAAAACTACAATACAAAAAGAATAATCTATGGTACTGCTAATGCTTGCCTTGCTCCATTTTCAACTATCTTTGTAAGTAAGTCAAGGGTATGATAAATCTTCCCAGTGATACTCCTGAATTTATAACCCAGATGGATCAATAGACTTACTCTGACACACATCCCTGGAGGGATTCTGTACATGATTGCTGGGATGATGGGAAGAGCACAGTGACATCCACAGTAGGGTTTTCCTGCTCCCCACGAACAAGCCTCCTGCCCTCCTTGTCCTTGTGCTGACTCCAAGGAACTCCTGCTGGATGCTGGGGTGCCCGTCCTGCTCCTCAGCAGCCTCCCCACAGGGCTCCCACTCCAGGGACTCCTGGCACAGCAGCCCCTGCCCAGAGCACGGGATAAATGAACCATCTTCTAACAAAGCACTGCCAGGCTGATGACAAATTCTGGAGTGGGAAGCATTAGGAGAGTCCCACAGAGCTGGAGGCTACGCAGCAACAGAAGAGAGACATAGGAAAGCGCAGGGCGTAGAAAGAGATGGAATGAGAGAAGCACACGCAATGAGCTCTAAGCATCCATCACGGAGTATCACCAATCACTCCTGTTCCGTACCAGGACGGAGATGAACGAGAGAAAATACCAACACAGCAGAACGTTCTTGCAGAGCCACATACCCTTGGGCCTGGTCTCCCTCTTGGGGCACGTCCTGAGCCAAGCCCCAGCTCCAGGACAGCACCACCTCACACAAACCTGAGACCTCACAGGGAAAGCATTTCCCTGCTGTTTGTTTCAGGGCAGTTGAACAAGTTTCCAGCCCAGGCACTGCCTGCACCTGCAATGACTACAAACCACAGCACAGCTGAGACTTACCCAGGGTGTTCCCTGTGTGGAAACTCATTCTGGAGCTCACTGATTCCACCCTAAAGGTTACAGCCCCCAACTCTCTTAGCCCAGTTAACTGAAGAGAAAATGAAGTGACACAGAGGCACCTAAACTGTGGTTAGGGGGGTCTGAAGTATCCCAGCCTACCTGGATACTCCTTCATGTACAGCACTGCACAAAAGGCTGATTTCCAGTGAACAGAAGGTTTTAGTGCTGCACTCAACAGACACAAAGAGTGTTTTAATAGTTAGTTACTGAGCTCTTCAGTTGCGGCTACAATCTGCTGCCATATTAATCTCACCCCATAATTAGCTGCCTGGGGAAAACGTGTTATTATTCAGAGGACCCAGGTGAAAGGAAAAACAGCTCTAGAGGTCTGAACCTCATGCTTTATTTCGCTTTCAAAACAGAAAGGTGAAGCAAGGCACATCCGTTGCTCCATTATATGCACTGGACAATTTTGCTGTGCACTTGGCAAAGTGCAGAAGTGAAAGATGAACTAAAATAGTCCTGCAGAAAATCAAAACTACTTATTTCTGGTACAAGAGAACAGCAGGAAAACCCTGCACTTAAAGTTATCTCCACCAGCAAGCTCTAAAGAGGCTGCAAGGTACTCTACAATATTTATGAGTGCAAGATATATACTATAGATTAATTCATAAATTCTCCATACATAATTTATAGTCTATTTACAGAGTAAAACAGCCATCACACAGCAACCACCACAAATGCATTCACTTAAACTTAAGGGCATCTGTAATGCCTGCTCAGAAATCAGAGCCCATAATGAACCAGTCACAGGCAATGACAAGCTGACTAAAATGCCCAGGAAGGGAAAGGAAATGCATTTTTAAGGCAGCTGATGCACTATAAATTTTTAATGCTCTATAAAATCTTTCATTTAGTTGTATTTATATAGTATTAAGTACATTGTTCCAGTTCAGAGTCAGAAATTAGTCTTAACTCAAGTTTTAGAGAGAACTTAGTTTTTCTTGCCTACAGTTTAACCTCATACTAAAAGCTACAAATTGTGGCTCAATGAATTCATACTAAAGCAGCATGATTCCTTCATTTCCTCAAAAATCCTCCCTGAACAGAACTATTTTCCCTATTTAACAATGCAAAGCAATTGTGCATTTGCAGAATCAGAGAATCCCAGAATGGCTGGAGTTAGAAGGGACTTGAAGCCCATCCAGTGCCACCCCTGCCATGGGCAGGGACACCTTCCACTGTCCCAGGCTGCTCCAAGCCCCAATGTCCAACCTGGCCTTGGACACTGCCAGGGATCCAGGGGCAGCCACAGCTGCTCTGGGCACCCTGTGCCAGGGCCTGCCCACCCTCACAGGGAGGAATTTCTTCCCAATATCCCATCTAACCCTACTCTCTTTTTTAGGTGTCAAGGGCAGTAAATGTGGTGGCTGAACACAGGCACAGATCACGCTTTCAGATAGAACATAAGATCCCCAGTAACACACTCAGGGGTGTGTTTGCAACTTTGAAATAAAAGCAGAACTTGCTGCTCTAACAGCCAGGAAGAAGCTCAGTGTGACTCCTGCAGTTCTCACACACTGGAGGGAGACAGAATTCCCTGGCTCCAGCTCAAGGCATCACTGCTGCAGAGCAATTAAAACAATCAGCCCTTTAGTTACACCTCGTTCCACTGTTTTCCTATAAATTAGCTGTGAGATCAAAGCCTTTAAATGCTATTCTATTTATTTACTGAATATATTCTAATTTTCCATCACAGGAATAGGGAACATCTCTTAAAGAATGTGCATTATGAGCTCCCTCCTTCCATAGTTAGTTTAAAAAAAAGTTGAAGGACGTTGTTAGGAGACAGCTTGTTCCCCATTAGAAAAAACAGCAGGTTAAAAAGCAGTGGTGTTACCCTGAATCACAAGGCCAAAAATGCACTTTTTGGGTCTGCAGCTGAATTCCTGCAATAAAATGTGCTGCCTGCCTTGGCACCAAGCCAGCAGATCCCGCTCCTTAACCAAGCACTATCCTCTTCTAGATGACGTTTTTTGTTCTTTAAATGTCTTCATGGTGTTCCTCTGCATCCAGATAAAGATTTTTAATTGCTGTTTAATATTAATGCAGTTTTCAGAATCAGTGAAAAAGCGGGTTTTTAATTTTTTTTTTTTTAAGTCCACATCAGCTTCAAAGTTACAGCTATAAATAGGAGTGTTGGAGACAGACATAGCCAGGAGCTATGGCAGGGTGCAGTTGATCCTCTACACAAGACTGTAAATTACTGAACATCTGAGATGCCCCGATTTCAGTTGAGGCTCCTCAGCAACGTGTCCTGACCCCACAAACCCTGGGAGAACTCCTGGCTCTGCTGAGGACACCAGCACCTCCATCATTTAGAGTTTGTGTTGAGGAGGTACAGTGAATTGAGAGGCTAAAACTTATTTCACTCAGCTGTACTTCAATCATCTTACCTGTCACTTTGGCCATGTTTGATAGCAGATCAACTGCTTGTGTTTAATACAGGATTTGCTGGGATAATAAATCTTCCAGCCAGGCATTTTCCTTTGTCCTGGTGATGTTTTAATTGACTTCTAAGGACAAAGCTGATTTTATGTATTTCAGCTTTAATTGCTGATCACTTTCCTGAATTTCTTTCACACAATCACATTAAGCATTAGGTTTTTTAAGGAGATTAGGGAGTCTTACCATTGAGAACCACGCTCCCAGTTACAATGGAAATACACTCAGTGGTAGAAATTGGTTGAGCGAGAACTTTGAAACTCATTTTGAACGAGTTCCCTGAGTCTGCTTCTCACAGTTCCATAGAAGGGAGCATAAGGATTATGTGAAGGAGTAAATCTGACACTGCTTAATGTCTCAAAAGGACTCGCCTCCACCTCCAAAATCTGTAATTATGTGTGATTTGCATTAAGCCTTAGAAAGAAATAGAAATCCTTACACGAAACAGAAAAAGCAGATTAGGAGCAATATTCTGTTGACAGTCCCACAAATGATTTATGTCAATTAAGATAATTCCTGTGCTCTCATGAAACCACCTCTCACTCCATCACTTCAGAAGAGGGGGACACTAACCCAGAGCCACACAATTCCACTTCCCAGAAAGGAACAACCTGATTTGAAGTTTATCCAGTGAAAAGTGCATTACATTCAACACTGCTTCAAAAAGCAAAGCTGCAAAGCTATCAAGCAGCAACAAGAGAAAAGTCATTTTTCATTAGAGCCTCAAGATGCGCAGAGATAAAGCCATTAAAGTGCAGGTGTGATGTATGCACGGGGCTGAGCTGCTCCCCACATCCCCCTGCTCTGCTCCTGCACCCACCAAAGGTCACAGATGACGACAGGAGGCAGAAACTGTGCAGCTTTCTTTCGAGAGAGATGCTGATACATCCTTCATCTAACAGGCACATCTTCAGGAATATTTCTGGCAATTGATGAATCATTTTGCAAGTCAAGGCAGAAAAGCCATCATTAAAAGCACCTTGTTGTTCCTGCAACAGGCACCTCGTTAAGAAATCTGCTTCAGCTCTCATTTTCCAATTCTTTGTTAGTGCCTCTGCAGATAAAAATTTCCCACCTCTCAGAGGCTTTAATTTGCCCCCAGGTAGCAGCAAAGGCTAATGCTGATCTGCAAAACATGTCTGAGAAGGAACTGCTGTGCCATCTGACAATATCCTGTATCTGGGGGTGTTCAAAGTTGGGATAACTTCTCCAAAAGCAAGAATAGGCTCACCAAGGCTCTCTGGCAAAACCACAGCAGGTGAATCAAAGCCATCCAGCAGCTGTGGCAGCACTGATGGCAGGCAGGTCATTCACATATATGCAAATGAGCACGCAGGGTGATTGTCCTGGGCCATTTGCAATTTCCTCTGGGAGTTATCAGGATGCATCTTTCCAAAGTTGTTTCTACCAGTCACAGAATCCCAGACTGGTTTGGGTTGGAACGGACCTTCAAGCCCATCCAGGGCCACCCTTGCCATGGGCAGGGACACCTTCCACTGTCCCAGGCTGCTCCAAGCCCCGTCCAGCCTGGCCCAGGACACTGCCAGGGATCCAGGGGCAGCCACAGCCCAGGGAACAAACCAGTACTGCTCATAAATGAACCTGACCAGGGTTACCTGGGTACATGTGAAAAGTGCTCTGTAATGTTTATCTCAAGGAGAACTGACTAAGAGAAATCACTAATAAAATGCAAGAATGTTTAATTGGCACATTGTTAGGAGAACATTAATTGGCAACTCTTATACACTGAATAAATTAGCATAGTCAACAAGCTGAGGACTTACATGCATTATCACATACCTCACAATGACTTTTTAATTATTCAGAAAGCAAATAAATTATTTCCAAACTTGCATTTGCCTCTGTTTCATGTTGTCCTTGTGGCTTTTAAATACATATTAACATTTCTCTCTTTTCAATTCAAGTCTACCAAGCCCTGGTAATTGGGCTTGGTTTTTTCCTTCTATAGGAAGTATAGGATGGGAACAGAATTCACTGTCTCACTTGTAAGATCTGCAAGATTTTAGTCATATTTGTAAAACCTAAACCCCTAAAGCTTTAAAGACACAAACAACACCTTTGCAGAGGAGGAGGAAGAATCTGCTGATGTGAGTTTAAGGCACACTGATAGATTTAAATATGGTATTTTTAAAGCTACACAAACAAGGTGTTAACCACATTTCAATCTAAATAACCCCAATGTGGCTTGGATCAGTTTAATTACACTTTAAAATGCCCTTTTTTGAATAATCAACACCTTGGACTAAACAGAAAGGCCCATGAGAACAGGCAGCTTTGTTTCTGACACAGGTATCTTCACACTCTCCCCTTCCCAATAATTCCCAAGCTCATAAATCTCTCTCTCCAGTTCCCCCTATCAGTCCCAATTACAAACAGTATTTTTAGCCAAAGCAAATGTCAGTGTACAAATAAAATTAAAAACGCAATTAACATTACCAGATATAATGAGATGTTTAATTACCCTTGAAACTAGGCCTTGTGAAGAGCCAATAAACTTTAAAGTGCTTTTGTTACCAACCCAATTATCCATCATACAGAACATCAGACTGTTTGCATCGCCCTCAAACAAGGGTCCAAGAGTTGAGACAGCAGAGCAAGGAAATGATGCTGCCATTAACAGTGAGAATGTTACAGAAACCTCTGTTACAGAAGCTGTTCTCAGTCCAAACCCTAAGAGGAGACAAAAAAAGCTTGATAAACTGTAGAATATATGAAATAGTTCTCTAGTGTCTCATGTGGCAAAGCACTAAACAAAAATACTTTGTATGAACCCCAAAACTCTGAAGTGCAGCACAGAGGCTCCACGAGCCTCCATCAGCCCCCAGAGCCAAAATTCCAGTTCCCAGAACAAATCTCAGGTGCCAACTGACAGTGGGGAGGAAAATAAGTCTACATTTAAAACACCCTGGGCTGTACAGTATGATCTTGAATAAACACCAAGATCTTTGCATTAGTGCAAAATGTTTAAACAGTGGGACCTGCAGGTGCCAAATCCACCAAGAGATTTTTTGAATTTCATGCACATTTGGAAAAGAAGCAGATCCAACAGGGACTGGAGCCCAAATTATCCTTAAGTAATAAGAAAAACACCCACAAAAAACCAAAAAACACCACCAAAAAGGCCCAAAACAACTGCACAGACTTTTTGCCCAAATTCACTGGATGATTTCCCATACCTGAGAAGTTATTTATGTCATTATTATTTTTTTTTCTGGACAAAATCAACTCTTAGAGAATGTTGATTAATTTGCAGCTTGATGCATAAAAAGTGAGCTGGTGAAATTACCAGAAGAGGTAAATAAATGATTCATGTGGGTTGGTTTTGCATGAATAAATTATTTGTTCCTTCTCCGTGTTTCATCTGATAGAAGAATGCAAAATTAATGCTATTCTATGCAAATAGAAAGCCTTTTATAAAATTCTGACCTAATTATAGGTGTTTGCTAAGGAACTCACACTTGAGTTTTCAGGGAAGAAATGCCTTGGTGCCACATTAGTGTCATGGAAGGGAAGATTCAAACAATAATATGTGTCATTCAAGGATTATTAATAGAAATACACATTATTAATACTTTTGTCTCCTTTAACCATTTTCATCCTTTTGGAGAGGTGATACAATTGGCACCCAAAATGCTACATCCCTCCAGCTAATGTTGAGCATAGCACCTGATTCCAAAGAAATCACTGCAGATCATGCAAAGTTGTGTATCCCAGCAGATTTTCATTAATGCCAATAAAAGAAATGGCATTTAAATGATGTGGTAGCCAAGGAAACAGAGAAGCACCTGACAGATGTTATCCCCCAGCCTTCTCCTTCAGAGGCAGCAGAGATGAACAGCTTGGGTCAATCCTGCAACAGCTGCTGACCAAATGAATGGTTAAATCATCCTGATTTCCAACACCATGGTGCTGACCAGCAAGGAGCTTTTAATAAGAATTGTTCACGAAAATGATGAAAAAGCCAAATTCTTTCTTTCTAGCCACGATTTGAAACAACACAAAACATCTTGCCCAGAGAAGCTGTGGCTGCCCCTGGATCCCTGGCAGTGCCCAAGGCCAGGATGGACACTGGGGCTTGGAGCAGCCTGGGACAGTGGGAGGTGTCCCTGCCCATGGCAGGGGTGGCACTGGATGAGCCTTCCAACCCAAACCATTTTGGGATTCTGTGATCTCCCTTTGGACTCGTATCTGGCAGAGTTTTTTAGATTTTATAGCTTTCCCTCTTTAACTGCTAACCCTTAAGAAATTCCATTAACAGGATTTCATCACAGTAACTGTCCAAAAAGTCTGGAAAAAATAGCCGTGAAACATCCCAAGGATTTAGACAAGTGAAAATCACCAAACTAAAAACTATTCATCTGTAAATATGAAGACAAAAAACCATTCCAAATCTAAAGATTACCTTTAGTCTTTTACCTTTAAAGTGAGAGGAACCCACACCGTAAAGCTGACAAGATGACAGGCAGGAGCCAGAATAAGTAAAGAAAACTTGTGCTATCAACCACAGTATTTTCTATGGCTGTATCAGACACTGTAGTTTCAACATACAAAGCCCTTCAAGAATGCACCCAGAGTCTTATTTTATGCAAATTGGAATAAGTGAAATGCATCTTTCCCGTCTGACCAGTACTGCGGTATTTTAGGGACATTCATGCCGTAGCTTTGGCCTGTTTACAGGTATTTTCCCCAAGGCCATTCCACTGCTCTCTCACTAACTCCAACAAGCCCTGTTTGTGCCTGTAATAGAGAGACTGAGGGACTGACTAATTCAATCAATCAGAGGGTTCTAAGTGGGCTTTTCTAACAGAATCACACAAGAAGTTCCCATTAACTGACCTGGCCGCTCCTACCTGGTTCTACTGGCTCTGCATTCGGTGAGGGCTTCACTCCTTGCTGATGACAACACACAGCACTGGTGATGCTGGGTTTCCAAGTGGTTTAGCCCAGTCTACACATTGAATATGGATGCAATAATTCCTCTGTCAGTCTCTCTGTGGATGGCCAATTTCCCAGCAATAACTCAGCTCGATAGCAGGTGACTGAACACCACCCAGACACCATTCCCAGCAGCGAACCCTCATGGACAACAGCCTTTATGCACCTACACTGAAGGGTGGAATTCCTTCTTAAAAGGGTATTTAAGTCAAATTAATGGGAAATACTTATTGGAAAGGTCCACAAAGCAATGAGACACTTCTCAAGCTCCAGCCATTATTCCTCACCAGCAATCCTGCACTTGGGAGCATCCTCAGAGCAAGATGTCCCAGACAGGTCATCCCCCAGGAGCAAACAGTTAAGGCAGAGCTGACTTGTGTTGAGATAAAACTGGCAGATTTTCCAAGTACTGTGGATAATTAGTGAGCTAGAGGTTAAACAGCCACAGAACTCTGGGACTTTATTCCAAGCTTGAATGCCCTTGATAGAAGTCAGTGAGGTGTCGATTCCAAATATTTCTGTTTCTGTACACAAAGTGGCTGCTCCAATTCAAAACAGACAATTTAGTGGGTGGATCTGTAATTAAATTATTATGGCTCATATCTAATTAAAACAGATTTCAAGGCACATTTCAAGCTGTGGTTGGATGTCAGTTTGAAGCTGCCTCGCACGGCTTGGCAAGCAATCACGCTGAAGGAGGGCAGGAACAGCATCCAAGAGTAAGAAAAGGAGGATCTAAAAATAAAAATGTTCTGGAATGCCTGCCTTTCGTTTTGAACCCAGCAGTTCACTACTGGCACGGTACCACGCCATCCCATGGATCTCTCAAAGGGCCTTGAGACTCAGAGAAAGAAGGAGAAACAATTGGAAATGCACAGCCCGCAGTTGTTACCAGGTTCTGCAGAGTTTAACAAAATCCAGCGGAATAAAAGCCTTCCTGATGTATGGGAAAACAGGCTCAGTGGGAATATGTAATTACAAGCTGGACAAGGTAGAAAGGTACAGCCTAGTGAGACACACTACACAGTTTGTTAAGCTGAACATACACCTCAGGCTTAGCACTGACTTCCGAGAATTCAGTGATGGAACAAGAACAGCAGTTCGAAGACCACATTTCAGAAACCAATAGAAGGGTTTGAAAAAGCAAAGTTTAAAAATGTTGTAACTTCTTTTTACTCTTTAATTTTCCTCTATTCACCCAGTGGGAGTTTATTTCTACATCAACTTTGATTTAAATAAACACATGTATTTTCAGAAGACCTCAAGATGCCGAAGTCACCACGGGACTGAAACCACAAGAGGCACAAGCAGGAGCTGAAACCCCAACTCCAGGCTCCTTTGGGATCTCCCCCCAGCACACCCATCCTGCTCACTAATTACTTCCTCTCCCTCTTTTTTCTCTACTTTTCCTTATGTACTTAAACACATTTCAAATGTAATTGCATAAAAGACTGCCTGGTTCACGCAGGAACTAGTAAGTCCATGTAACTGTTATTACAAAACTCAAATCAAAGGCACTGAATATTGCCATTGCAAAGTAATTAAGGCAGTAAAACCATTGGCAACTTGAAGGGCTCTTTCATTAGTAAAGAGAACGCAATTATTTTCCTGCCATGTCTCCTGATTCTATTAGGCTGACATGCAGGAACAGCCACACTAAGCAGGCTGATTTCTCTCCCAGCACACTGACACCCTGGAAATCCTTCTTCACGCACAGCTGAGCCACTGATGGTCACCACATTCCCCGCACTGTCAGGGCTTAGCCTGGCTATCAAGCTTAAACATGAGCTGAGCAGGGCCTAAAACCCTCCAGCTCTCACTGAATAGCAAATAAAAGTTCAATTGGTTAGAAGGGAGCACAGAGAGCACCAGGAATGGAAGATGTCCTTGTCCATGGCAGGGGGTTGGAACAAGATGATCTTTGAGGTCCCTTCCAACCCAAACCATTCTGGGATTTGGGGAGAAAACTCAGATGTCCCACAGAACAAGGGACAGGATGAGAAGAAATGGCCTCCAGCTGTGCCAAAGGAGGGTCAGGTTGGACACCAGCAGGAATTTCTCCATGGAGAGGGTGGTCAGGCCTTGGCAGGGGCTGCCCAGGGAGGTTTGGAGTCCCCATCCCTGGAGGTGCCCAAGGAAGGGCTGGAGGTGGCACTCAGTGCTCTGAGCTGGGGACAAGGTGGGGATGGGGCACAGCTTGGACTTGATGGCCTGGGAGGGCTTTTCCAGCCTCAGGGGTTCTGTGATTCTGTAACCTGAAATCAAAGCAAACTTCTAGAAACTTTTTTTAAAAGTTTTGCTTTTAAAGGACAAGCATCCAGTGGGGTTTTCCTCTAACAAATTCCAGTGATGGTTTGCATTCTGTGTTCAAACAGGCACCTTCGGCTTGATTGTTCCAACTGTTTGAAATCAAGTTAAACAGCAAGAAGAACAGAGTTACATTTGAATCTGAGCAGGTTAAAAAATAGAAAACAAATATGCTCTGCAAGTACCGACCCTCGCTGTGCACGCTGGGGCTCCTGAGCACAGATTTATAATGAGGAGTCACTGCCAAACTCCCAGTGCATCTTAATACCAGCAAAATTCAGACTGAATACTGAAAGGGACAGGGATCGCTTGAAATTCAGCTCAAGAATGCTCCTACCTGACACACCAAAGGAAAAAGGGCTTAATTTCAGTGGGTGGTACAGTTTTATGACACAGGGAAATAAATTTGCCTTGGGTATGATTGGCACTTCTGGAAACTGAGTTAGCTTTGTTTCCAATCATCACATCAAAACAGATTTGGGTGTTTCTATTCAGATCAGCACCATAATCAAAAGACTAGAAAACACCACCTTCCCACTACACCATTTGAAGTCATCTCTTCATTTTGCATTAGGGCTCTCCTGATCTTGAAATCCACAATACTAAGATTTCTTCCAAAAGCCAGGGCCTGTTTTCTTCATCACCTTTAGAGTATTTCAGAGAATTATAAATGGTTTGGCTTGGGAGGGACCTTGAACCTCATGTGATGTTCCAACCCCCTGCCTTGGGCAGGGACACCTTCCACTGAAAGGTTTCTGGGCCACTTGTCACATTATTTCAGATGTGACAAAACAACTTCTCTTTCTAAATACTATATTATCTTACAACTATTTCTTATTGAAAGAACTCTGTTCTCTCTCAAAAGAACATGCAATTGTTGAACTGATTACTTGCAGGAAGTCATTTCCAACCCTCACAGCCTGTGGAAGCACTGCTGGTTATATCCGTGCTGAAATCCGGAAAGGGACTGGGGAAGGTGCACAAAGGTCACCAGGATGATTTGGCACTAATGTCATGGATTCACAGGCTGTCAAACCTATCAGGAAAACTCCCTGTGGAGGCTCACAAACAGGTGAAAGCAGATGAGTTCTCTCCTCCCACAAGCACCAGGAAAACAGCCCTACTTAAAGCCTGTCTTTGCCTGAAATCACAGTCTGAGACATCAATAACACACTGGTTTTTCCTTTACTTTCAGCAGAGTTCTGCTCAGAGCTGCCACCACAGAGCAAAGCAGATTTGGAAGTCAAGCAAGGAGGCTCCGAGCTGTGCCCGGGAAAGGCTGATCTCAGGGAGGAGGAAGGGCAGCAGCAGGGGGACAGTATTTGATCCAGAAAGAGAATGATGCCTCTGCCAGGCACAGCATGCTGGGCTATAACCTCGTGCCTCGGACTCTGGGGATGATTTGATGTGAGCACACACAGTTCAGGAGCTGCTCAGAAGTTTCACCTCCCAGTTCCAAGGCTTCTGATGTTTACAGTTATCCAGCTGGCATCGATCAATATTGATGTAACCCAACCCTCTGGTTCAAAGGTTTCATTATCAGCACCAGATTTATGGCTTCTTCAAAACATCTTCAATAATCTGTCATATAAACTACAATAGGAAATTAATTTTTTCAGCCATTTTCCTGGGGTTTAATTAAGCATTCTGAAGATGGCTGCAGAGATTCAGCAGCGAGGGGGGACCAGCTCGGCTGGCCATCCTCCTGCATGCTCCCACCCCCTTACATTTTTCTGCCTGAAAGTCATTTATTAGAAGAAATTTTCTTCTAAGAGCAATGGCATAAGGTCAGCAGACAGAAGGTGAGTGACTGCTCATTCACTTTAGGTGGGATTGGTGCTAAACACACCTAACTAGCTCACCCAATGAGTGGTTAATTCCAAGTATTAAGGATGTTTAAATTAAATATCATTTACTTGCAAGGAATAAAAGCAAGAAGAGATTGAGGAAAAGCCATGACCTTTTGTAGCATCAGTTGGATTCACTTGGATGCAGCCTCCACTGGCACAGGGCCACTGCTGTGAGGGATATTCCACAGGTGTCAGGAGCTCTGTTCCCCAGTTGGAGCCTTCACACTCCCACATCCAGGTTTATCTTGCCAAGGATCATCTGATAGCAGCATGTGGGCCCAAATCCCTCACCTGCCAATACAATTTATTGCCTGTGTCTGAAAAGCGGGTGCACCTGTGCAGAAATGACACCTCAGTCTCAATCCTTACCATAAGTACATGGCTCCAGTGTCACTGTCAGGGCAGGACAATTCCTCTGCTCACAGCACTTGGGAGCTTCTGGGGCACTGCCAATGTCCTGACACTCCAGCAACATGAACACGTTAATGTTTTGTTACATCACTTACAGAGGAAACATCCAAGGCCAAGGCCAGGGAAGGTGCTGGGAAGATAACAGGCAGTCCCAGAAAATCCTGCTGAATTTATGCAGTCCCATGGCACAGCCTCATTTTATCAGAATGTCCCAAACTTAAGCGATCCTGAGTGGCTGAGTATTTATGAGCAGAACACGAGAGCAGTCAGGTCAAAGAGCCCTTCCTGGGTGACAAAATTTACAGGGCGGTGTTTGCTCTCCAGAAGAGCAATAAAGCAGTTCCTGGAGAGCACAGATTTACAGGCAGCACCAGCTCCTCGAGCTGTGAGTTACTGGCAGGTTGTGACTGTGCTTTCCAAGAGCTTTCACCGGACCAGCTGCTCAGAGCAAAATCCTCAGCTCCCGTCTGCAAGAATTAAGTCAAAAACTGAGTTTAAAATTGAGACAGTGTGTACATTTCATCAGCTGGCCGGCAAAAGCAAAGAGAAAACCAGGCTGAGAGATGTGAAAAACACTCACAGGAACAGATTTGATGATGATAACATATGATGAATGAAACAGAAATAAGTATTTCCTTCAGCCAATTACCACTCAATCCTCACAAGTCAAACAAAAATGTTAAATATTATCTGGCATTTCCACATGGTTCTTTAATCCATCTCATAATCACAAAGAATTCTGAACTACACCATCACTGTGTCCATATGTATAACAAGATGGTCAATGGAAAGCATCTGATACATCCTCAAGCCACTGGAATACTGGGAAAAGTCTCCAAAGCTGCTCTCCATGAGCCATGAATTTGTTCTGAATTACATATACTTAAGGAATAAATACTTTTTTCCTTAAGAAGCTGGGGACACAGTGGGATTTCTGAAGACATCAAATGATGTGCAACTGCAACAGAATACTTTGAATTACATCAAGATTTAGTGTGGAGATGTTTAACAAAAAGGGATAACAAGAGAATGAAACATCACCTTGCCTACACTTAATTGACCTGCTCTAAACAACTAAATAAGTTGGGAATAAAGCCAAAAATCAGTAGAAATGCAGAAAATTAAAATAATTATTTGACAACGTGGAACAACTTATTCGAGTGAGAACAGATGAGGTCATCAGCCTCCTTTTTGCAGTGGCAAACTGGAAGTGGCCTGAATATCAAAAATGTAATTGCAATCAAACAGAAAAAAGCTTGGAATAGTGCAAGAGAGCTGCTCCTGTTGTGCTGCATTCTGGAGCACAAGAGCTCCTATCAGCACAGGTTGGCACTAAAATCAGCCATTTCTCTCTGCTTGCTGTGAAAAATAATGATCTGTTGATCTTGGTTTGTCATTCAAACTGTGTAACCCACTAAGGCAGCATCTGCCTCTTTACTGGATCTTCTTCTGTGGTGTTTATCAACTGTCAGAATTAAGCAGAAACAAAAATACAGGAACAAACTTCTAGAAGCACTTTGAAAATGAGGTTTGTCAAAAGGCCCTGACAATAATGACTGAGTTCAAAAAAAGCTAATCTACAACAAGTTTATGACCATGTTCTACATTATGACCTAAGTATTGTGACAGTGTTCTACGCAAAAAAGTATGAATCCTTCCCAAATATCAAAGTTTTCCAAGTAATTCCCTGTTAGTGGATCTTTTACCTCACCTGACCTAAAAACTTCTCCATAAACACAGTGAATAACACACCTAAATGGCAAAGATGAGAGCCTGAGATTTCAAAGTCAAGAAAATCACTCTAAGATACATTTTACATGAAAGGGTCCACGTTTCCACAGGCAAAGCTGGGGAAGATGAGGCAAAGAACAAGGTGCTTGTGGCTGGGCAAGGCAAGAGCTTTGCTTTGCTTGAGGATTTTACCTGAATTGTGTACTTGAACTATTGAACAGTTCCCTGAAGGGAGGGCCTGGATGACAGTGACTTGTCTCTGGGATTTCAGCTCTCCTAAGTGGGAGCAGAGGAATCTGTAAAGTACCTTTGCACCTCCCAGACCTGGGAAGCCAAGAGGAGCCCGTGTGTCAGCAGGAACCAAGTTATCCCAACTTCCCAAAACAGCCAAAAGGAAGGCTCTAAACTGCAAGATATTAGAAGGCAACAATTTCTGCAGGTTTAAAAGAAAAAACCCTGACATGCTTCAGAACAGACTACAAAAGCATTTCATCTAAGCTGCAAGATGTGCCTGTCAGTGATCCAAATGGGGGTTTTTCCCCGTTTTCCTGCCATGTGGCTGGGCTATCTCTATCAGTGCGTTAACAAGTTTTCCACGCTCCAGCTGGAGAGTGGAAGGAGCCCGTGCCAGCCCGTCCCGCCTGACAGAAAATCCTCGGAGCTCCCCCACCTCGGCTGCCGGGGCCGCGGCGATGCGGAGCCAGCGCTGGCGCGGCCGTCAGTGGTCCCTCTGTGAGTAGCCCCGACAGCCCCCGGCTTGCAGCCACGGGAAGGGACTGGCAGCTCTCCTGCTCGGTGCAGTTCAGGCAGTGCCCTGGAAGCGGCACACGGGCTGTGGATCCCCGGGCAGGGATGAACAGCTCGGGAAGCTCTCCCGCAGCCCAGGCCGGCAAAGCAGGAACGCTGCCTGGGCTGTTCCCAGCAATCTTCCAGTTAGAATAACTTGCCTTTATGCAAAAAAATCTAATTATTGATTGTCTTGATTTGGTCGTGTGTTATCGTTAAAGTCATTCCAAAGGCCAGGCCATTTATTTAGTGTGAATTTGGAGTTACTGTAAGAAAATGAAATTACTCATTAGCACACTTATGCTCACCTTTGTAGTAACACTCTGGGAAGGCTTAACACCCTCCCCCTTGCCAATTTCCACCCCATCCAGAGGGAAATAACGAGGCACATAAGGCACATGCTCCATTCCCGAGGTTCAGATGGCAGATGGCACGTGCAGGCCCCAGAGCGCTCCCCAGGGAAAGCTCCCTAACAGCATCAAAAGTGGAGCACTTGCTTTGTAAATTGATTCCCTAGAAAGATATTTCCATGGCAGACCAAAAGGCTTCCATGGTGCAGGTGAAGGAGCAGAAAGATTAATTATCCAGCTGGACACAACCAGACCCACAGGTCTGCCCATACAAAACCTCCCCCCTTCTACTGTAGCTGGACAAAGGGAAAAATCTAAGATTTTTTTCTTTCTAGATCATCTGAAATCAGATTCTAGTCTGGAAATTTCCTTTTAAAGCATTCTGGAGTTTTAAGAGCTCAAACCACATTTGGGCAAAGACAAATGGAGGAATTGAGACTGCTCCTGACATACCCTTGTGACGAGCAAGTGGGCTTTTGGGCTTCCAGAAGAATAAAACATCTCTTTGTAGATCTAATGAAAGATCACTTCTCTAATTAGGAACTTTAGGAGAGGCATTTTTAGGTGCTCAGGTGATGAGATTGGCCCCTTTATGCCCCCTCCACACTGTGCACCACACCATGCAGGACGAGCTGGCTCCTTCCAGACCAGAGTGGAAGGTGCCCACATTTTTACTGAGCTATTCTCCACAAAGGAAGGTTTCCTTTTGTACATTATACAAAAAGGATTGCTGTTGGGAGATGAGGGGATGCCCCACACCGAGGAACCCCAGACACACAGCAGTGTCACACAAACCCCTCTTGGGGTGACACACCAGCAGTGCTGCACAGTTCAGAGATAAACTGGTGACACCTTCTTGACTGGATGAGCAGGCAGTCAATACCTGCACACAGGTTTTGCAGATTAATTAGTCTGTTTTCTGGGGATCCTGATGAGAGTGTCAAGGAGCTTCAGACAGATCCTTAACAACAAGTCAGTGTCCTCAAACAAGAGTTCACACCATTGGCTTATCCATTATTAAATAACCCAAACCACCACTCTGATTGCCCAGAATTGCTTTTTGAAGCACCCAATTTGTTCCTCTCTCAATGCACTGTAGAAATGGGTTTGATGGGCTCCAGCTCTCCTGATCTTTTTTGTTCCCTCTGACCACAGATGCTCAGATGGTTTCAGCAGTGAGCCCACTTGTTAGTAGTTAACGCAAGGAAAAAAGAGATGATCATCAAATACTCGGAAATTGTCTCCTTTTCTTTGGAGAGGGAAACAGGAGTTCACAGAACCAGAGCAGTGGAAGGGGAGAAGCACCAGGGGCTGACTTCATCCCTGCCGGAGAACCTCTCGCTTGCCAGCAGCTGGGTTGTGGAGCAATGGTGCAGGTGAACACCTGTAAGCACTCCAGGAGAAGGGCACATCAATCATCTCACTACTTTTACTCTATCCAGAGTTCACAAAGAAAATAACCAACCCTTTTGGTGGCGTTCTTCGCATTTAGAGAATGAAGTTCAGATCTCAGCATTTTTAAAAAGCAGCTACAAATATAACAGTACTGAACAATGAGAGCTCAAAAACTCTGAAGGACACAGCAGGATTTAAAAAAAAAAGATTTGCCAAGTAAATATGATTATTGCTGTCAAGACTCAGTAATTCACTAAAAGCTGCTGAAAAAAGCTTATGTATTAATAACGCAAAACAAATACATGTACAAACATTCATACAAGCAATATTTCCAAGTACTGCCGTGTTTGTCAGGAGATGAATTGCCATGTTCCAATCACATAACGCCAGTAACAAAAGATTGTACATCCTTCTCAGAAGCAAAGAATTAGCTACCGCTGACTCCAGTGGTTACTGATCCCAGAAATCGTTATTAACTTGAGCAGTATTTGCATACAGAAACAGTCCCTCTAACACTGCTGCAGCCCAGCTTCCAAATGCTGGGAAGCAGACAGCCAGAATTCCAGCTGGTTGAACCACAGACTGTCCACCATCCTGCTCACCTGCAGGCAGGAGACTCTTCTGTTTTTTCCTGCTAAAATACTGCTCCCTTTCTCCTCTTTCTACAGAGAACAAATGTTCTAGAGAAGCTAAAAAAAAGGGGGAAAAGAAAATCCACCCTCGCTCCTGTGGAAGGCAGAACATTGTGTAAGGAAAAATGCCTTTTATTGTGTAATTGGTGCAGCTCATGCACAGATACCAGGTGAGAGAAGCACAGGTGGATTATTGGGAGTGAAGGCTGGGGAGTCAGGATGCCCATCCTGGAGCCCCTGCTCCCCATGGCATGGGACAGGCAGGGTGCCCAGCAGGCTTTAGAGATGTGGCTCGGCCTAGGTGACAGCTGATTTTGACATCTGTACCTTTGCCTCCTGCCAGACCTCTGCTCCCATTCCTGCACACTCTGCATTTGCAAACAATCCAGCAGACTGAAAGCCTGGCAGACAGCTCCTGCTGTTTTCTGCTCTTGTTTCAAGGGTACTGAAACTGTTTGTACCTCCTAAAAATGGCTAAATGTTTCTTAGGTGAAACCACAACCAGTTCCTCAGAACTCATTGGCTCAACTGGGAACATCTTAATTATTGAGCTTTCAGATGGATCAGGCACCCCCTGCTCATGCTGCTTGTGAACAGAGAACTATACACCCACTACTAAACCTACACCAAAAATCCCAAACCACGTCCCTGGCAGCATTGGGTACATGGGGATTTTGCTGGTAACGGGCCTGGAGAAACATGGATAGCTCAGATTATGTATCCTAAGTGTAGAACACTCGTTAGATTTACCTGCAAAACCAGCACATGCATGGTTTGTACATCAGGAATTCTGTATCAGCGCCTGTCTATCTCGAACATCAGTGGGGTTTTTCACCTACTTAGAGTTAAGTGTGTCTGTAACTGCCCAACTGAATCAGGTCTAAAGTTTCCTCACTGAACAGACAGCAAAATAGGTATGCAACAGACTGACCTCAAACCCAAAAGTTTCAGTTCTATGAATACCTAAAGCAAGTTTATTTACTACATTACACATTTTTCCTTTAATGCACAGCACTTGGTGTAACAGGGTGCTGGCCCCCGGCAGGATTCTGAGGTGCTACGGTTGTAACTAAGTTAAACTGATTAAAACAAAAATCCCCAACAACAAAAATCACATTGAAGAGGAAAAAAGTCTATTGAAGCCATAACTATGGTAAGCAAGGAAGCTGATAAACCTGCCAAAGAAAGTGGCAACCACACACACAGAACCCCAAATCTGCCATTAATTAATTGAACAGAAAATAGTACATTCTCTATAGAATTCTAGAGGCTCAACAGCAGTCTCTGATACAGTTACATATTTGCTCCATAATTAGTTTGGGAAGCCCTGGAGGAAGGGCTCTCTTTTGTGCCATATTCCATTATGTCCTTACAATGCTCTGCTATTGATTTCTCAGCCCCAGTTACCTCTCTCAGACTTTTTCAAAAGGTTATTCAAAAACAGCTGCTTCCATGTGCATAAAAACAGGGAGACCACCAGCCAGCAGGTTCATCACAGCAACCCCAATCTGTGTGTATGCAAGTCATGGAATGGTTTGGCTTTGGAAGGGACCTTAAAGCCCATCCAGTGCCGCCCCTGCCATGGGCAGGGACACCTCCCACTGTCCCAGGCTGCTCCAAGCCCCGTCCAGCCTGGCCTTGGACACTGCCAGGGATCCAGGGGCAGCCACAGCTGCTCTGGGCACCCTGTGCCAGGGCCTGCCCACCCTCACAGGGAACAATTCCTTCCCAAATCAGCTCTGACAGGTCCTACTCCATGCTCTGGTTTTCACAAGAGGCAAAGCACAGCAGCTAAATTATGCTCACCACGAATCTCACACCCCCAAACAAGGAGTCAGGTTTTGTCACCAGCTTTATTCCACACTGAACTTCCGATTTGTTGAAGTGTCAGTCTGGTGGCTTTGCCAGAAACCAATGAGGTGAGATTATTCAAGCAATTAAGAACCAGAATGAATTACTGTGTTTGAGAAACATGCAAGCAATAACAAAATATAACCCTTTTCATTGTTCAGCAAAAACATTGGTTGCAAGTGTTAAACACTACTGCCAGGTCATCCCTGAGGCATGCAGGAAATGCATGTAAGGCTTGGCTTGGAATATTTTAAATAGCCATAGAAGTAGTACAGATGTTTGGGGTATTCTCTTAGTTGTATTCTGCTGACATTTTCCTTGCCCCATCAAATTTGCCATATTTATGCTTTAGTTTTCAGAAAACATGAAAAATTTGCATAGAACTCCCTTTCAGTTTAGTACCTGCAGAGGTTTTAATGAATTACTGGCAAATCTCTGTTTATAAAGCACAGAAACTGAGACACAAGTTAATGTACATTAAAACCTTACAAACCCTCTCACCTATTTCATTACTTTTTGCCTGTATTTTCACATCTAGTCTGAAAGGAAAAGGGAGGAGATGTTGTAGTAGCCAGTGATGGCAAAACCCCAGTTGTCCTTAGAGAGAATGGATATTTCCATGGAACACAAACCTGGGGAGTTTATTTAATGAAGAGTAGGGTATGTTGGCCTTGATCCAGCACAGGAAGTCCATAAATCTAGATTAGCTCCCTGCATTAAGGACAGATGACTGGACTGTGCCCTCAGCTGCTGCTGTAAGAAACTAATAACCTGCTCCTGGACAACCCATCTCTGAAACAGCCTGACAGAGCAGCTCAAAATATTCCTGGGATTAACAAAGTCACACCTCACCACGCTCCTTCAAGCCCTAGGAAGTTTCTTTACCTTGCTGAAATAAAGCAGAATTTCTGTGCAGATTTGCTGGGCAGGTATGCCAGCTCTCTACAGCCAAATCCTGCATCTCCACTGAAACCACATGGTTTAAAACAAGCAAGACCATGCTGTGCTCTGGCTTTCCTTGCAAAGAAACCAAATGCTCAACACCTGGCAAGTTCAGGTAAAGACCTTGTTCAGCTGAGTATTTCTCCAAAATTGCTTGACCAACACGCTACAGCTAGTGTTTGTGATTACTATGGCTTTCCTCTTTGGTTACTCTGGGAATTAAGCTCTCTCCTCATGTGTGCCCCTGAGTTCCTCTGGGAGCAGGATCACCTGCTTGTAAGGTGTGTTGGATGAGGAAAGCAAAAACCAGGAGCTGTGGAACACCAAGAGACCTCAGGAACAAGCACAGCACAGGCCTCTCCCAGAGACATTCCCACCAGCCCCAAGTTCCTGAAGATGTTCCCACCTCTCTGCCAGCCCTGTGGGAACTCTGGCATGGAACCCAGGAGAAGTTAATCTGCTGGAATTTGTATTTGTGCTTCTTTCCAAGTGAGTGGCCAAGGTCAGCAAGAGTTTCTTTATTCATGAGATCCTGGCATTGCTCTCGCAGACACAGGGCCCAAGCAATGTGTTTTTCCAGCATCCTGATTCAAGTCCCCGCAAGGCACACGGCACAGAATAAAGTTCTTCTAATTAGAGATGACTATTCCAAAAGTGTAGCCCTTGCACAGCCTTGCTCAAGGTCATGTGCTAAGTGGCTGGTGAGCAAACAGATCTGCTCACTTTCAGCAGAGTGAGGAATTAAAATCCGATTTAACTTCGGCACCAACCCTGGTATTTGACACTGTCAAAACAATTTTCTGTTTGAAAGCAACAGCAGACTATGAGAGAGGCAGCAAAAGAAAACTGGCAGTGAAATTTAAACTCATTTTGTTCTTAAAATTAGGTGACTTTTGAAGAAAAAGGTTTATCAAGAATATTAATTAAGCACACCAAAGTTCCAAAGCCAGTATTTACTGTTCTGCTGGAATTCTACTTGGATTCTAAATTCAAATTAATAATTGAACAAAGGTTTTCCTTAGGCATATTCTTCATATTAAACATGCAGTGCCCAAAATGTCTTAAACACACTAATTTTTCCCAACTCATTGAAATTGGTCCATAACAAGGTGCACAGACTGAACAGATCAAACAGTATCAGTATTTTTGTAATTTCATACTTTGCAGCTACTGCTCAATAAAAATAATCACCTGTAACCAGCATCTTGTCCTAAAGATAATTAAGAAACTGTTTGAGGAAATTATTTTTCACATTAAATTATAATTGCCATTAACACTTTAGTGCTCGCATGGGAAATGCCGATTATTCCCAGGATTTGGGCTGAGGGGTTGGGCTGGGACAGAACCCAAAGGTGCAGGAGCTCTGCAGCACCGCTGTTTTCCCAAGCACGAGGCAGGGACAGCCTGAGGGACTGGGAATCCACAGTCCCCACCGCTCCCTTCCTTCCCTCAGCCTGCCAAAGAGCAGCTCTAGGGAACACAGGAGATGGCACGAAAATAAAGAATTCCAAATTTGAGGGAGATGAAAAGGAGATTAAAGCCACTTTCTCAGCTGCTGCCCTTGTCCAAGGGCCTCTCTTCCAGAGCGACACCTGAATCTCAGCACCAGCTCCTGCTGACTCGAGCCCAGAGCTCGGACACCTCAGAACATCCCACTCTTTGAACAGCACCTCTGCTGTGCCAACTGGAATTCAAATTATTCCAGTTATTGCTTAAAAAATACTGTTCCTGTAACTTCCTGTGACAGATAAAAATCGGGCACATTCTAACAAGGTCTGTGAGCCGTTCCAGATGGCATTTGAGATAAAATGAGCCCTTTTCCCAGGATACACTCCACTCCCGTCACAGCGGTCAGGGAAGTTTAACATCGACAATGGGTGAGTGACAGCCCCGCTCCTGGGGACACAGCCCCTGCTCGTGGGGCCAAATATCCTATATAAGGCTTGTGGGATGGCAGAAGGGCAGTGGCACTGTTCCCCTCCTGAGTGGATTCCAGAAGTACCACACAAAGTCCCTGCTCTCATTTTCCACGCTGTCGCCTCTTCCCACAAGCCTCACGCACTCTGACATGGCCTCATTGTCCTGAACCAAAAAATGGTATTTTTTGTGTGCTATTTTCTCTCAGAGGGCACTTTATTTCCTTTGCCATCCCCCTTGTCCTGGGCTTTTTTTAAGGGGAAGGCCATCCCACCCTCGGCACCAGGCATGAAAACTTTTAGTGGATGCTCAACTGCAGATAAATAAATAGGAAAAGAACACAACTCAAAGCAGACAAATGGAGGAAAGAAGCACATTCAAAAACCTGGAAATGATAATTCTATGTAGTTTAAACCTCTCCTTTTGGAGACCAGACACAAATACTAGAAGAGATTTCACAATTCCTTTCTCTTTTCCATTAACAACACCAATCCCTGACCTTTATTCAGTGAAGTTATGAGAGAATCTTCCTTCTCTGCAGTGAGATTACTTTCTCCACTAAATCATTTACTGCAGGAATATTAAAAAGAAACCCTGTCAAAAAAAATGGGAAAATGACAAAGACATTTTCTCATTTTTAGCAAACTGCCAGCAGAAAAAAAATATTAAAACCATAGGTATGGAGATGAGTCAAAATGGTTCATATTCCCATGAAACCATCCCAAACCATCGGTATTATACTTGGCTTAAACCTTAAGGGTCCCTTTCAGGTTGGAAAAGTTAAAAGAGGGGGAAATACAACATTTGACTGAGTTCCTTAAGTTAGCCAGATACTTCCATGGAACACAGTGGGGTTTGATGAGTAATTGTTTCAACAGGGGAAACAGAAAGAAGAGTGTTTATTCCTAGGTAGAAGACTTTCAACAGAAATTGCACTTCCTTCTGCCAAACTCCACATTCCAAACGGGCAGTCTTATTCCCCTCTGGTGCAGACTCAGGGATGTGCTCTCTGTGTGCCCAGCACACCAAAGGCAACGAAGCCAGAACATCTGATATCATCTGATGAGAGAGAAAATAAGGCTGCAGTGGTGACAACCTTCTCAGGGAGCTGAAGGATTGCATTTTAAAGCAATACACTCTTTTTTATGCAGTTTAACACAGAATTGCACTACAGAAAGAGCTCCACATTTTCAAAGCCATGTGAGGGAGGTTATTGGGTTCTGTTTTTCTTAGAGGAACAAACGTGCAAGGTGTTCTCTGGGAACTGGTACAAAGCAAGTTTGTGCTTTGCTGGCTCAGGCAGGGCCAGAACAGGCAGGACAAAAGGTTACCACAGGGCTGACAACTGCTCCAACACCCAGAGGGGTGTGAGATCTGACACGCAGGGATGAGATGGAAAACCTAACACCATTAACAACCTCCTGAGACCACCCTCCCTCCCACTGCAAGGCCGAGGGCCACTGGCTGGGGTAACCTGATGTGCCACCAAACACCTTCAGGGTCAGGGCTCGCAGGTCCTGCAGAAATGCACATTTGCTGATGGTAAATCAGCAGTTCAAACTTCACCTTCAAATCTACAACTTCTTTAGAAACTTCTGATAATTAAACCCTCTAATTTTTATCCTTCTGAACTCCTATCTCTTGCACAGTCTGAGTGAAACATCAGTCAAGTCTGTTCTTTATTAATCATCCACAAGACTTCTCAGCTACAGCTCTACTAAACAGGATCTCTACAACAGGCAGTAGAACATTTCCATTTCAGTGTATTAACAAGGGCAATAAAAAAGGGATATGCCTGAACATTTCCAAGAAATATTGGTCTTGGACTAGTCTTCTTTCACAAGGAACTTTTCAGACCAAGACACCAAACAGGTACAGGCAGGAGCATTATTATTATTAAGTATTCACAGAGCACTAATAAATCTCCAGTTTTACACAAATCCCAGTACAAACACTGCCAGGATATTGCAGTGATTTAAGACAGTACAAAATGATGCTCGGCACATTGCATTTTTAACAAAAACATCTGAACACCATCAGTCCTCCTCCTTATACCCACAGAGAAGAAAACCAGTTCACACCATGAGTAATTACAGCATTACTAACTACAAAACTGGATATATTATTGAACTGTTGGTACAGTTCCCTTCCAGCAGGCAGAATGACGAAGCTACTTGTCACATCCTTCTCTAAATATTTCACATTTATGGTTCTTCCTATATATAAAAGCCAGCACAACAACTCAAACCTCACTACACACCAGCCTGGAGATTTCTACACCAACCTGGCTGCTCTTACAAGTTCCCCCACAAACCATTGGCCTGGAAACGTGACCCAACTTCAGCTTCTCACACAGTCTTCTCTCTGATCTTTCTCTCCTCATGGTTCTACTGGAATTAATTGCTGTATTTTACAATCATCAGTCCCAGCTGCTCACGGAGTTCATACCCAACTCTCCAACTTGTTGTAAGGTTGTACCTAACCCCTGTTAACAGACAGGGACACAGGCTTGTGAAATGCTATGCTTCACTACTCAGCAGTTACACACAGGTGGATGTTTGGGGGATTTTTCCGTCATCAACCTTTAAATAACTTTGCACCCAATACAGGCAGCAGCTGCCAATGTGCTGAGTCAGGAATGTAACAGCAAGTCAACAAGTGACATGAAAATTGTCGTCTTGGTAATTAAATCCACAATGAAACCTCCAGTAACCCCTTAGTGCAAGGGACTATCTTGATTTTTGTATTGGAAAAGAAAGGTCTTACTTGTATCTGAAATTATTCTGACAGCAATTCTGCACCTTAAAGTAATATCTCCAGGCTGGTACGTGGGAGTCACACACAATGGAGGCACGTGAATTACTGGGAGAAAGGATTATTCCATCCCAGGAAAATCAGTGGAAACTGATTGAACAAGTTGTTGATGATTGAACAAGTTGTTCCACATTTCGGTTACCCCATCTACCATCTTTTCTTTACAGAACATGAAAATTGAACAGAGAAAATAACTGAGGATTTATGAATCCAATAGTTCTGCTGGAAATATGGTGCTGTTTATCTTCAGGTTCAATCCGCCTCCGCAAACTTAAAGTAAGTAAATAGTCACAGGAATAGGCACAGCCTCAGCTCTATTACCATTTCCCAGGATCAATGAGCGCCAAGGCAAACGTTTGCCCACAAGCATAAGAAGCAGCAGCCCTGCCTGCAGTGCCCCTGCTCCTGACTAATAGAGACCTGCCGTGGGATGGATGGCACGGAACAAAAACACGGCCACGCAGCTCCGTCTCGTTTGTTCCCATTTTCAAGTAATAATATAAGATCAAATTCTGTATTAGCTTAGCTGCTAGAACAGGTGGCATAAGGAGAAAAACAATTTAAGATCTTATTTGTATGAATATTTGGTCATGTTGTGCAATATTCTTCACTTTGTACTGAGCAAATGGAGAATTAACTCATTCTGAACAAACTGTGCTTGTTTATCAGCTGCATTTCCTGAGGCAGCCGTGCCCCTGCAGGACACTCACAGCACCTTGGCCAGCTGGTCACTCCAGGCCACTGCTGTCCCCCAGGACAAGGGGGACCCAGAGCCCTGACGGTGCCTCATGGTGTCAATTCCTGACTTTCCAACCCCCCCGAGGGCTTTTCCAGAAGTCACAGAAGGGACATTTGCAGAGATGCCCCATCAGCACAAGCGCCAGTGCCAGCTCCGGGGGGGCACAACATGGATGAGCTGCTTCGGCCAATTAGATGAGTTTGGGCAAATACTGCTTTTGTGTAATTATCACAGAATCAGCAGCATTGGAAGAGACCTTCAGGATCATCCAGTCCCACTATCACCACCCCAAAACCATGTTCCCAAGTGCCACATCCATCTTGAACACTTGGAGACACTCCAGTTCCTCCCTGGGCACCTTGTTCCAGCGCCTGACTGCTCAATCCACAGCTGCCAACAGACACTACTCCTAATTCATTTTTTTTTCCTTCTATAGTCACGACTTTTCTTTCCTATTCTAATATTTTGCTGCTTGCAATACAGAGTGAGAACTCTTTTCTCTTGACCTTGATTAGCACTGCTGAATTCCAGTTGTTCCATCTCCAACAAGCAGTTGTGGAAGCCACAAGAATTTTGAATGGCCCTGTGTTACAGCCTTGGGAATCAACCCAAACTTCAGGGCAGGGACTCCTGGACACCCAGCAGCACTGGTCCTGAGACTTGTATTTTACCTGATCCTGGTGTAACAAGATGCAAAAGTGAATAAGTAGTTTGATCTCTGACCCTTTATATCACAGTGCCAGTGGAACTCCTTTCTTGCCTCTGAATAGCAGTGATAACATTTGCAGCAGAGCAGCATGGATTAGACAAGAGAGAACTAAGAACAGCAACAACTTCTTAGGAGATAAGAAATTAAAGCACCTAATTGCTGCAAAGAAATACACAAAAGCAAACTAAGCTCTATTAAAAAAATACATTCTATTCCTACTGCCACAGGGGACAAGGCAAAGGCTAGAGAGATGCCAAACATAAAACAAATTGTGCTCCTACAATGAGACGAGGACTGATTCTGTGCATACACACAGCAACTCAGAATTCAGATGAATTTATGACAAAGAATCCAACACATGCAATCTTTGTCACTGCTCCTCATTTCCTGCTCCCATCTGCTCAGAGCCAGCTGAAAGCTGCTGCTGTGCATTAGACAACCCCTCTGCTCTGGGGCTCTCTGATTATGCCATAGAAGGTGAGTAATGAAAAGGCTGATGTTAGATCTGGTGCCAGGATTTGCTACACAAAGAATTCCAGAGCCATTGTGGCAGGACTGCAGGGGTTGGAGATAAGGGACATGCCTAAAACAAAACTAAAGCAGAAACCTGTTTTCCCCAAAAAAGCTGCTGAGGCCGCTCCGTGCAAGGGAAGCGGTGCCAGCCTTCAGCAGGAAAACCCACATGAAATCCACAATTAACCTCACCAGGAAAAATATGGAGCATCACAAGACAGAGGAATGGACACAGTCTGCTGACTCACTCTGCTCAATATATGGAAGTTGATTTAAACTGGAATTTTAATAGCAGATGCAACACCACAAATAATAATTACACTGTTTATTAAAGTGAAAGTCCTCCATATTATCGCTGCTCCAAGTGCAGAAAGGATATGGATGAGGGTATCCTATTAGTTTTTTTTAGCTCTTTGGGATGATCCACACTCCACAGAATTTCTGGATATTGCAGCCATAACCCCTGTTACCTACATAGAGCTAAATAAAACCCAGCTCTCTGTAAGTCAAACTGGCACCAAAACCTTTTAACTGGGTACAAAAAGTTGTGAGACACAATCAGAAATAAATTCAAGTACGCTGTTTCCTCTCAGCATTGTCACAACCTACTTCTGTCTCCTAGAGTTTATGCTCTTGCCAACTAATTAATCTTTTATTACTCAATTTGGCATTATGAAAGTCAACTATTCCATATATAATGACAGGAAAGTCAAACCCAAAGTTTAAATAATGAATAACAGCTTACATTATCTAAATAGCTGTTTTCAAGCTCTTTATTTTTCGTTTCTTTAGTAATTTTTGATCCATACAATGTGGCAGTTTTCCAGCAGGACACAAGCAAAGCAATTATTTCACCCAGTAAAAGGTAACAGCTTTTGTGACACAGAGGTCACCCACCATTACCACCATTGCTTTCTACGGTCTCAAAATAATAAATATTTCGTTTCATCAAGGAACAGGTCAGGCTGAAGAGGAAGAAGTTGGCAGCAATAGGACTAAGCTGCAACACGATAAGTTCTACACAGTTCTGCTGGAGTGTTCTCACTAGAATAGAGATTAATCCACCTCACTGGGTAACCAGGAGACAACAAAAATGTAAATGACAATTCCATGGTAAAGATAATGAAAACTAAATAGTAAGAAAATGGATAGAGAATAGCTGGGCTAATTAAAATTACGTGATATTTAACTAATCACAAAATATTCTCACAGCTCTCATCTGTAAGAACAGTCAAGTCGTGCCAGCCCTGAAGGTGATCCTGCTGGAATTCTTCCAAGAGATTCCTTAAGAACAAACCTGTTTATAGTAATGAGGGTCTGCAAAGTTTACTAAAACATTCTGTACAGATGGCCTTTATCAATACCCAGACACCTGCATGTGGCAATGGCACATTAATATCCCAGGAAGATTGATTATTAATAGGTTCTGCACCTCTCTCCACATCTGGCTCCATTTCTCCAGGTGGTACAAAAAACCCTGCAGTGCTCTCCAACACTTCTGTAGCAGGAAAACAAGTCCCAGGGCAGATGTTCTCCTGCACCTTTTTCCTCACTACAAGGTTAATTCGTAGCAAGATATTAATAAGAAAAATACTTCTGAAATATTATGTTTTGTTGCAATAATTTAGAAAACAAGAGTTAGCTAAGAATTTTTGGGGCTGTTACTTCATTATTAAACTTTTCACTGCAGGGATTCTGAATGCCATCACACCTCTCCTGCCCTCCCTCCCAGCACTGTTCCAGACAGGCTACTGGCTTTAAAACATTTCCAACACTGCAAGAAGGATGCAAGAGGCAATCTCTCACAATGAGAGTTTTAAGGGTTAAGACAGAAAATATTAAAATACCCAACCCATTCTAGGATAAACATGTACACATTCTCAGCATTGAAGAGGAACAATAACATTTTATAAGGCTGCAATAAAACGAGGCCAGTAGCTAATACTAAAAGCTGGCATTTCACCAAGTGCCAAAAGCAGATCAATAAATAACCACCTTAAAACTAGAGAAAAAAGGCTGAGTGATGTGTGATCAGTAACCTGGCAGCCAGGGGAAGGACAGCAGAGGCACAGGGTGTGGTGGTGATGCACTGGGCAAAAGGAGGGGTTCTCTACACCCAGGACAAGCAGTTTCCTTTGCTGTCACTGGGGATGACAGGTACATCCCCACCTTGCCTCCTGGGAGTGGCCATCCTGGGAAGGTGGGAAGCTCCCAGCTGCTGGAAGCTGAGAGGGTGTTTGGAGGACACAGCTGGAGGTGCCCATCTGGTTCAGGAGCTGCTGCTGTGTGGAGCAGCCTGGGGAGTGACACCTGATAGGGGATCTCACACCTCATCCAGCTCAGACTGCAAGCACTCCAAAGGCAGAGGAGCATGGAAGGGCATTTAGCAGGATGCAATAAATACAACTGGGAGAAGACTGTTCAAAGTCAAGCTTAACCTTCACAAATGAGGCAAAAATAGCAACAGCTTCCTATGCCTGAGAGCACAGAATTTACAGATGAAAAAAGAAAGCTGGAAAATCTACTCTAGAACAGGCCATCCTAGAAGAGACATACATGGGGATTCTAATTTAAGGAAGCAGTTTTGAAGGATTTCTGGTGCACAGAATGATCCCTAAGCTCACACAGCAGCAGGGAAACAGACTTTGAGCAACCTGGTGTAGTGGAAGGTGTCCCTGCCCATGGCAGGGTGTTGGAACAAGATTGTCTTTAAGATCCCTTCCAAGCCAAACCACTCTGGGATTCATTTCCCAGGCTTTTAACCAGCAGACTTCCAAAGCATGCAGCTAAAAACCAAATCCCAAAATAGCCATCAGCACAATGCAAGGGAATATCTGTAGTGTTCAAAATGAGATCCCCTCAGCCAAACACTGACAAACATTCCAAGACTCAAGATTCAAAAAGATCCTGACGCAAATCAGCCAACAGGAGGTGAATGGACCAGGAAGAGCTTTGTGTTGATGGACCAGGTAAGAGCCTGAGCACCAAACCTGCTCTGTTAGCCAGCATTTGAATGTTAAAATACATGGTGTAAAACATAGGAAATTATGCTTTCAATGTTAATTTCTATTTTATTATTATTACTTGTTAATTAGAAAGTAAAATATTTTCATTCCCAAATTCCACTGTCCCAGAAGTAGGAGCATCCCAAACCAAGCCTGAAACGCAGAAAGCTCAGTCTGGAACTGCACTGTTTAACACACAGTGAGGATCAGGAGTGCTTCTAGAAGGAAGAAAGCCATTTGGCCCAGCATGGGATGATCCTTTCGCTCTCCTGCACTCCCTGCCAGGCTGACTAATTAGTTTTTTGAATGACCCAAGTGTTTTTGTCACATCCACCTAAACTATTCTACACTTTTTAATTATCTGGAACAAAATGAAACAAAAATCAAGTGAATTACCCTGAAATACACAGAGAAAACAGAATAAATTTGCATACCAAGAGAATAAAGCTGCATATTGTGTAGTTTCCACAAGGTCCTTGAAAAGCCACCAGCCAGAACGGGAATAAAATGTTTGCTGGAATAAGAAGTTCTTTTAAACACATTTAAAAAGAGAGATGGATGCTAAGCAGAGAATTAAAAGACAACTTTAGCAAACAACATGGGGAAAGGAGGTTTTTGAATAATTCCTCTTTGGAAGACAAAGGAGACCAATATTGGCTCTGAACCTATTTGTGAGGTCCTGTAACAGCTCAGAAGTCAGATGTCCAGGTAATGTCGCATTTCCCATGTTAGGGAAGTTGGGACAGTCTCAAGTGTCAACTTAAGTCTCTAATTTCTAACATCACAACTCAACCACACAAGGCTTGTGAGACTTAAGAGACCTCTCAATGTGACTTAGGAGTGTGTGACTTCAATATAAGCAAGTGAAAGAAAAAGCCATCAGCATGTGTCAGAGAGAGGAAGGTCAATATTGCATAATTCATCAGCAAATAGACTCAGAATTGGAACTTTTTGTAAAAGTGGTCTTAAGTGGTTTAATCTTGAGTCTCCCTTAAAAATATAAAGTAAATACAAAGCCCAGATACAAACCCCAATAACAAACAGCTGACCACATTGAGCAGGAGGGTAGAAGCAAAGCAGGCACGAAATCAGATTTTCCTCACACACTCCATCAGCATCACACTAATAACCTGTCTTCGCCAGAAAGTCAAATATCCTTTGCTGAAGCCCTCACAAAGCTACTCAAGTTTGACTTGGGCTGTAACTTGGGCACAAAGAAGAATGAGAAGCTGACCTGAGCGTGGCAGCTGCACCACCACTGGGCAAACCAGATTTTAGTCCGTGTACATTGTGACAGCAAAGAGACCAACAGGAAAAGCTCATAAAGGTCACTTGTTCATTAGAAAAAGCCCCCAAAAGCACATGCCAAGGGGCAGGTGGGGCAGGAAGGGCCTCCTGTGACAGCACAGTAAGAAAAGGACATTATAGAGACTGAACACAAACCACCAACTTCAATTTCATTGCTTTGTGGGTTTTATTTTAAGGCCCAATGTTATCTTAATGTGCTTCCTGGCTCCCATAATTAAATTCACTAATCCTCAGTCTTAAGGCATCAGCAAGTTAAGCTAATTTAAAGTTAGTACCTGAGCCTACATCCGTTGGTTGATTTTTTCCCTTTAGCAAAGAAACAAAATTATCGCACCCTTTCCATGGCAAGGAAGTATTTTTGTCTGTGCAATTTTAATGGCTCCTTCTCCACAGTCCTCATTCTGTACTTGAAGGGTTGCAAAGAAAGCTTAGTATATTCATTCCTGCAGATTTAGATATGTCTGGATATTTAACCACATACAGAAAATATCTCACAATATCCCCACTGCACGGCTGCTTGATACTCTGAGTATTTGATACTCAGCTATCAGTCTTTGCTAAGTGAGTATTTGCAAACTCACCTGTGTCATCTCATTTCTTTGTTTTGAGGAGGAGGAGTTCCTGAAGGCAACACCTGCAAAATCAGCATGTCAGTCACACCTACTAACACTGTGACCCTGACGGAGCTCACAGGCAAAGCAGGATCAGTTCCCCATCAATCTGCACACTGCAGACAAACACAATTACCAGATAAAAATCTCCTGGAAACATGACTAGCTGGAAAAATAAATTTACCTTGCTATCTGCAAAGAAATCACCCAAGTTTCTCCATCACTTCAAAATAATGTACACCTGGGTCATCTTTTTAATTACACAGAGAACATTTCTCAAGTATTTCCAACTATCCAATCTTCCTCAGGCCCTTTCCATCAGCAGCATTAACCATCCTATGGCCCAGTTTTACCTTTGGCAATTGTTTGTACTCTACTTTAAATTCCTTTTTGCAGTTCCAATTATCCCAGTATCATTTGCTTCCTGTCCCAAACCACAGCATCATTCCATGTGATTTCCAGAGCAACCAGCTTTTAAGTAATGTCCCATTCCCACATGGATTTCTCCTTGTTAGATGCCACAGTTATCCTTGCCCTATTCTTTCCCAGATGCTCCTCAACTAATGCAAATCCAGTATCTATTCAAATGACAGTTACCAGCAATAAATGACATCAAAATACCTATAATGGAACATCTGCAATGGCATTCCAAGTGAATACTGAAGAGGATTAGCGGATCTGGATGAAAAGAAAGACACTTTCCCCATTTATCCTTGCTGGAACAGCTCTGGCTCCAGACCACACCCTCCTGCTGGTTTTTGTTAGTGCCAAACCCACAGCTAATGGACGTGTCTGGATGAACCCAAAATGATGGATTACAAATTGACACACAAACAGCAGTGTATATATATTACAATCAGACATTGTTTGATTGCTATCTTAATTAACATCTTATCTGAGCAGAACCAAGTGTGCAGCACTAACTCCAGAGCTCTGCTCCCGTTTCCCTGGAGGAGTGGGAACATCACTTTGGCAAGGGCAGGATCTTTCCCTCCTTGCTCCACCAGTGTGTTCCTTTCTTCAGAGAGGGGAATAAACCGCAGGCAGGATCTAAAAGCAGGAGCCCATTTTTCCCTGCCACAGCAAACAGGAACTCAGGGCTGTGCGCAGGCAGTGCTCATCCATCACTGGAACGGATGGCTCTGCTTGTTAAACTTGGGCTCAGCCCACCACTTTCTTCTTTTTTTCTTTAACATTAATTAAGCTTTAAAAAAGGCAGTTGGGATAAGAAATTGCAGAAAAATTATGGCCATTTTATTGTTTGTTCCCTAATTGCACACATAATGAGGCAAATTTAAAGTAGTGCACCTCAGAAGTTGCATTTTAATGACGCTGTTACTGTGGTCTGAGTGCTAATGCCCTCGTTTATATCACCAATTGCTGCTCCAGTGACTGCTCAAAAAATGTCTTGTTAAGAAATGCTTAAAAGGCATAATTATATATTGTTCCTTTTCAGGTTACAGTTAAAGAAGCCAAGAATTTAGTTTATGAAAATATTGTGTATTACAGTGTGCTGGTTATAGTCTGAGTGCTGTACAAGGCACAGAGTCTTGGCAAAACCCATTGTGAACAAAAGCTATTATGTTTCCCATTTAAATAACAAGTGCTAATTCAACAAAAAGGGATGCTTGGCTGTTCTTCCAACTTGAGATGCATCTGTCTGTCCTTAACACATGAAACACCAGCAGCACTTCTGCTTGTTCTCCAAGCAGGAAGAGCAGAGTTGAATTCTATATCATTTCAAAACTAGGGTTTAATTACAGCTCTGTCTGCATTTGTAGTTTGGTTTCCACCAGCTGCCAACAGGAACAGGTTCCCAAATTCACTCTCAGGTTGCCTCCAGACCAGGCTGGATGAGGCTTTGGGTAACCTGGGATAGCAGAAGGTGTCCCTGCCCATGGCATGAAGTGGCACTGGATGAGCTTTACAGTTTCTTCCAACACTCAGCATTCCATGATTCATTCTATGATTCTGGAGTTCTTTACATCCTAGAGCACTTCTTTCCTGCCCACAGAAGAGGGATATCCCCTTCCTCTGCATCAGTACAGACAGGGATCTCTGAAAAAGCAGCACAGGACTTGCACACTCCTCCTGAAACAAACACAGAGGCTCTGAAGACAAATAACTGGATTTTGAATTCTGCTCCCAGCAGTGAGAAACCCTTACTTAATGACAGATTTATTAACATAACAAGTGACAGTGGAAAAAATTCATGCTTGCAATTGAAATTATGAATAAAACCTTCTTGCGTGAAAACTTCAAGAGTCACAAGTCTTTTTTTGAATATTCTTTTCTATCTAACTACTTCTGCTGTGCTGGACAAATATACATTTAACCTAATAAAAATCTATGGAAACTACTCTTATGAAATATTCACAGAAGCCCTGAAACATTTATAACTAGAGAGAGATTGTAAAAAACTATAGAGAGCCATTAATTGTACTGGGATATCATCCCTGAAACTGCATCCTGAGCTATTTCCTCAGGCCCCAAGGAACCCCTCATTTGCTCAGGCAGGCACAGATCCTTTCAGAGACCCTGAAATTCTTGGCATTTTGTGTTCACAGTCTAAAGCTGCCTGCAAGGTATTTCTGCTAAGGATGTTCAGTTGCTGCAAGGAAATGAGAAGCCAGTGTTTAAGTTGAGTGTTCTAACAAGTTCCTTGAGTTCAGCTCCTGCCCCATCCCTGACCACCCCAGAAGGTCATGGACCATGCTCAGCTAACAAGGCTGAGAGCTCCAAGCAGGAAACAGTAAAATCATAAACAATAATTTACCTCTCCTTCATGCTAAACTTCAGTGAGTTATAATTTGGCTTTCTCAATAGAAGGTCTCAGCAGGAGACAGCTAATGACTTTTTCCACCTCAAAATAAGCTGTTCCACAGTGCTCACTTAGCTTTGTGTGGGAAGCCTGAAGTCAGGTAAAATAAGCTTCTTATGCCACAAAAGAGAAAAAAAAAATTAAAAACTAAAATTAGTCATATGGCTTGATATCCAATTTTTAGTATGCATCATCAAGGTTTTTTTCCCTGCTTAGCCTGCACTGGGAACATGGCACCATGAAGTGGGGATAGTCAAATTTAGCCCTGAGCAAGCAAGGAAAACTATTTTAATAAGGAACCGGAATACAAAATGAGACAGCTCGCAGTGATTGTGCACAAAATCCATCACTCCAGAGAACACTGCCTTTGTTTTTACACTGCTTCGGTCTCCTTCACTTAGCACCAAATTTCCCCAATTCCAAATTTAATTCTATGTATGTACAGAGCTACACTGCTTCAGAGCAGGGATCCAGTAAATCTGAAAATATTACAGGATTAACTATCAACTTTTTATTATAGATAAAAAGACTGGATGATTTGCAAAGACTGAAACATATCCTTTCCATTTTCTAATTCTTTTAAATGTGAAAAAGAAAAGATCATTTATAGCAACAAACTAGAACTGGATGCTTGGATTCAGTGGCTGAAGTGGTAAAGAACAAAAAATTACAGATTATTTTTTTAAAAAATTAAACCAAAGCATATTTTAGTAACAAATATTAGGAAAAGAAAGCTATATAAAGACAACAGAAGGACCAAGGGACATTTCTGATAACCAAGGGTTTATTACATTCCTGTTCAACATGCTGCTGAAAACCCAAGGACAAACCCTGAAAGCCAGAAAACACATCTGCAGGTAGCAGAATGATGTCTTCCTCAGAAGAGATTTAAGTGTTCAAAGACAAACCTTAGACAGATTTCATGCATTGGGCCAGAGTTACTTAAAGGGGGCTGTGGTGATTTTCTAGCCCTGTGCACACTTGGCCTGCCAGCCCCACGCTGAAGCAGTGATTGCCCCCTCCACTGACACTTGCACTGCTGCTGCTTCATCGCCACAGGAGCAAAGCCCAGAGCATCCCTGCCTGCTCAGCATTCCCAGCCCAGGATGGGAGCCTCCCCTGCACACCAGTGCCTGGGCTGGGGAGCTTCATGCCAACAAAATCCAGTGGGAATTAACAGAAGCTTTGAGCTCGCTTCAGAGCTGTCAGATGTGGCATCCCTTAGACTTAATTACAGAATCCCAGGGCAGCTTGGGTTGGAAGGAATCTTCTTAAAGATCATCCCATCCCACCCCTGCCATGGGCAGGGACACCTTCCACTGTCCCAGACTGCTCCAAGCCCCAATGTCCAACCTGGCCTTGGACATTGCCAGGGATCCAGGGGCAGCCACAGCTGCTCTGGGCACCCTGTGCCAGGGCCTCCCCACCCTCACAGGGAAGGATCCCTTCCCAATATCCCATCCAAACCTTCTGCCTTTCAGTTATGAATCCCCACAGCTCCAAACAAAGGTGGCTTAAACTTACTGAGACAGAGGTAGAGGTCTATTAATAGCACCACAATCCTTCTGTCAACCAGGCTGTTCATTACAGTGTCAGAAAATATTTAGCCTGCCACACTCAAACGAGGTGTTTTATTCCAGGTGGAAAGCTAAAAATAACTTCTCACACCTTAACACACAGTTTGTCACAACATTCCCACTTCCAGGGCCAGGAGGTGACAGCAGACAGCAGCACTGCTGATTTTGCAATGGTTACACAGTGCAGGCATCAGTGCAGTGACCCAGGTAAGGAGCAGTGTATTCCATGTGTTACTGCCCAGCTCCGCCGCTCTGACACCCCACCAGTGCTGTTTGTGCAGCAGTTACATGGAAATGTCTCTCTCTGTGTAGAGCTTTGGGAGAACCAGCTCACTGCTCAGATCTCAGCTGCAGCCTTGTACCCCTGGCTGTCAGCAGGGACAGCATTGCCCCAGCTCAGAGACCCAACACCCACCACTGTCAGCGTGGCACTGCCACCTTTCCCTGCCCACAGACTGGGAAAGGGCACAGACCCAGCACAGCCAGAACCACCAGGTAATTCATTCCCTGAGTGTGTGAGGTCTGGCCCGGAGCTGAGGACTGAGCCCTGCACAATGTGTGCCACTTTGAGGTGAAGGAGAAAGCTGGAAGGAACAGGAGCAGCTGGGACATGTTTTGCTCCTGCAAAGTGCACAGTTTCCTTTAATAGAAGCAAATCTCTCATTTTGTGTTCTTCCAGCACAGCTGAAAATACTTGGACTGGTTTGGCTGCTTCAAATATTTTGAGCTCAAATATGAAAACCTTTCTGGAGATGTCTCCATAGGTCAGTGACACTGCAGCAGGCATGACCATGTCTGTCTACAGCACAAATAAACACACACTTGATGAGTGCAGGACAGGAGCATTTAACACCAGAAACCCAGAGCTGCTCATCCCCTGAAATGGTGGGGAAGCAGTTTACCCTCTGCCCACAAACAAACACATAATTTAAAAATAGTTTTAAGTTGGTAACTCATTCTGACAGAAAACACACTTTGAAATTAACATCATCTCAGCCAAAGATAGTTTCCAAGTATCGTGACCAGGTCTTAAAATGAACACCTGGGAACTGACAGAGCAAGTAAGGGAAAACACTAAACAAGCCACAAATACAGTGACCAGCACAAATCCAAAAATTGATCTGTCTGAATCATGGAAACCTCCCTCAATTCAAATTCAGACTTTTATTCTTACCTTCTCTTTCCCATCTACTAGCAAGTTACTAATCCATCTTACACTACAAATAAAAGGCTTTTTTTTTGAAGGGACCTTGCTGAAAGTGCTCAGAAAAAATTAATGTACATGTACTGACTAGACCACCCTTATCCACACATCCATTAACTCCTTCAGACAAATCTGATTTGCCAGGCATGAATCCCTTGGAAAGTTTTATTTTCCTACTATTTCATGCTTATATATGTGTCTAATAATCTTTACCCTCTCTCAGTGAGCTGATACAGAAGCCACACCTGTGGTTCCCACACCACCTCTCCCTCTCCTTCCCACAAAGAACATCCTTTTTGTCTCCATAATACTGAGGTTGATTTAAGTGACAGGTTACTCCACAGTTAATAGCCCACATTTAAGTTCCTTTTTCACCAAGGATGCTGCCATCTGTTCCTGTCATTTGGTTCCTTTATTGACTGTTTTGACCATCTCCTCCTGACACATCAATTTGTGACAGTTCCTGAGACTATTCCCACAGGAAAAGGAGCTAAGAGAGCCTCCCCAAGCTTCCCTACACTGTGTGCCAAGGCAAATCCTGCATTTACTCTTCTGCTGTCACGTTCCTTCCCTTGAATGATCGTTTGGTATTTTACCATCCATTATCTATTAACTCAAAACAGGAGTGCCAAGCTGGTAAAGCCTCATTTTCAGAGTGTTTGCTTTACTTTTTTTCATTAAGACTGTCAATGCCTCAATTTTTTCAGCTTTTCTTGTGGTTTTAAATTTAAATTAATCAGAATGTATTCTCTTTGCATTTTCCTTGTATTCTCTTTGCCTTCATTTTCTAATGATGCTGTTGGTGTCCTTTCCAAATCATTGTGCTTGAAAGCATTATACTCTCAGTTGTTCCTTTAAAACTACATCTAAACAACCTCTTAGGTGTTTTTTGAAGTTAAATGCTCTACTGTGCTAGATTTATTGCTTCTCCCAGGAGGTCAAATTTGAATAAAATGATGACAAACCTCATAGTGGTATCTTGAATCTTGTCCTGTTCACTATGCAGCATTAATCAAGATTTGCTTTGCCTTTTCGATGAGGTTATTTATTTTGCTGCAAATACCAGAGGTTTGTAAGATTTAAAATCTTATCTTCAGCCCCAAACCCAGCCAATATACCCATAATTGCAGTCTAATTTCTGCTTTCGCAACTTTTCTAATCTCTTAGCCTTTCATGGACACTACCCAGTTTATCATGACAAAAGCTTCTGTCATTGTCTCATGATTATAATCATTCTACACAACTTTTTTTTAATTCATAACATTTCACAGCTTCTTTTGATGCAATTTAATAATTTACCCTGTTTGACTTAGAACTGTCTTGAATGTATATATGTGTATCACAAATCCTCCATAGTATGTTCTGCTCTACCAATTCTATGTAATTTTTACTCTAGAAGAAGAACACCTAAGTAACTTCCCTTTTAATCTGGAGAATAAATAGAAGTATACAATGTTTGCCTAAACAGGCAACTACATGATACACAGCAGTTTAACTCCATTATCATGCACACAACAGTTCAGCCGTGAAAACCCACGGAGATCAGGGTACTCCACTTAGCCCCTGGGCACAGCTTCCAGACCTGGCTGTCACAAGGGAATAACCAGCATCTCTCTGGTCTTACAAGCAGAGAAAGAAGAAAGACCCTTTCCTGACTTTTTTTTTTTTTAATAATCAGTTTTTATCAACCCCCACAATTTCAGATGTTGGGAGAAGGAAAGATGGGATCCATCAAGCTCTTGGTTACAGTGCCACATCCAGACAGAAAACTGGGGACAGATCCTTTCCTCCCTTGCAGCTTACGAGTACTCAGTTGTTAAATCACTCCAAGTTCCCTTGATTACACACATCAATACAAGGACCATGGATACTTTCAGACTCTTCGGTATCTGCTGATGATAAAAACTGCTGTTAAAACCAGCATGCTGTTCTGAAACTTGCCTGGTGAAGGTGCCACCTGCCCTGGGTGCAGGACACCAGGCACACTGGTGTTCCCAGCCCAAGGAATGAGCCCTGCCAATTCTGGAGCCCCAGCTCCAGTGGGGAGGTGTTAACCTGGGTGTCTGCAGCCAACTTCCAGCCAATTACAGCCACAGAATTTCAAATGCACTTGAGCAACCTCGTTAACTCTACAGCCAGAAATACGCTGCTGTAACTCTCAGCAGCACGAGGGTGCAAGTGTCTGTCAGGTGTAAAACTCCTCCAGACACTAAAATAAAATATTTCCTCAGCTGAAGTTTCTTTATATCCTCTGGGTCATTCTCTCAGAGTTAACGGTGTCCCGTAAATCTGATTTAACTACAGTGCATAAATCTAACATTTCAGTGACAAAAGCTTATGTAAACTGATCTCCATTCCCCCACTGCAGGCTGGGGCTAAATGAGGCACAGATTTAGGGTTTCAGACGAACTGAGAATACTTACAAGACTCTTCTAAATAAAGTCTGGGATTTAAAAAACTGTTGTTGCTTTCCCTCAGGCTGCCATATTTCTGTCTCAGCACAGAAATACTCAGCCATGCTCTGTGCTCCTGCAAACACTCCCCACACCTCCACAGGCAGTGGATTTACGGCTCCTGCAGCTCTGCCCGCTGGGCTTCCCACACACAAACAGCTTCTCAAGGGGACAAGACATCAAGAGAAACACTCAGGGGCATCTTGTTCCTTACAGGACATGACTTCTGAGCTCGGATCAGATGGAGAACAAGGTTATTTTGGTTTGCCAAATGTTTTAAAACCTAAATCGAATGACTGCAGATTTAAAAAGGCAGTTTGTGTTCCACTGAAATTCTTGTTTGGATCAAACAAGAATTCTTATGTCAAAAAAACATTTTGTCCAGAGGCACCTTTTAACCACATTCCTATGAAATCCAGAAAACTTGGCTCCGCAGGGAAGCAGTGGAGTCACCATTCCTGGAAGTGCTCAAAAATCAAGTACACGTGGAACTTCACTATATGGTTGATTGGACACGGTGGTATTGGGTCAAAGGCTGGACTTGGTAGTCTTGCAGGTCTTTTCTTAATGACTCTGTGATTCTCTGATCTAGGTCCCCAGGCAAAAGCCTCAAAGACACTGCCATGAGGAGTTCCTTCTCTTTGGCTTCCTCAGCACAGCTGTGAGAGGAGAACCCTTCACCTGTGGCAGCTGGGACACTGCTCTTGGGGTCCCACCCGAGCCGGGGCTGCTGCCCTGGCGCACCTCATCGGTGCTCGGCTCCCTTGCGCCCGTCTCTCCCCCAGCAGCGGCTGAAAGCCCCGCGGGCTCAGCCCGTGGGTTTGTGCCACCCCTGCAGCTCCGGTGGCCGGGGGTCACACACACCCCCGGGGGCTGTCCCTCGCAGCCGGGGCAGCACCGACACGCCCCAGTGCTGGCTCTGGTTTGCTGGCTCCTTCTCACTTGCGATTGCTCAGCATCAAAGAGGAACGCCAGAATACTTGAGAGGAAGACCTTGTTCTGTTTCTCCTACTGAACCTGTTCTTTTTTGCATAAATAAATATTCAGGAGACACACAATTAGAATCCAGGCTCTCTCCGTCTTTGTCCATCCCAGGAGTCCTCTACCCCACTGGCTATAATCACTCTTTTCCATCACTTCTCTCTCAAAGACCGAGTTTTCCCTAATAAGTAGAACAACTTCAGTAGAAAAGGTTGAGAATTCACTCTGTAGAATACTCCTTAGCATGGTGCTTAGAATATTTATTGGCTATTACAGGAAAATAAAGAATTGAGCACAAATCCCATACTAGAAGAAATTAATGATGTGTATACAGGACTTTCGGCACTGAGTAAACTATTTGTACAAAGCAGCCCCAGAGATACACAGCAAAGGCTCCATGCAGAACGGAGGAGAAGAGGGACTTGTACCCACTACGGCTACATACAAAAATGTATCACTGATGTCCTGCTCCCCAAAACAGATTTTCCCAGAATCCTGACCATTCCCATGAGACACACCAGCACAGGAGACTGTACCCCATCCCAAATTACTAAATCCAGGCAGGGAGGCACTGCTGAGAAATGGAGCCCATTCGAGCACCAAAGGATCCTGAGTTGCCCTGAGAATTGCCACCATTGCCCCCCCAGCAAAGGGATCTTGGCTGTGGGGTTCTGGCTGTGGGGAAGGAGCTCATGGACATCCAGCCCCACCTCCCCACACACTTTTCTAGGAGCTCCTCTCATTCAGTGGAGGCAATTAAAGCTGCTATCAAAGCTACCAGCTACATGTTTTAATCATCTAAAAGGGAATTATTAAGAACTAATAATAATATCTGAAGGAGCTTCCAGGCAAACAGTACAATAATGAACAACCCATCCCCTAAAACCATTAGGAGCTTCCCAGAACACTGCACCTATCACTGATGAAGTGTGCTGTCATCCACCAAACTGTCTTGGAGATTTATGTATTCCCTCCATTTCACTGTTTCAGTACCTTAGTAGATGGATAAATTGATTTATTTTTTTCTACCAGTTTCTCAGAAAAATTAATTCAGTACACAGATAAACCTGCAATTTTCTTCTGCCATCTTGGACTTCCTCTTTTGATCCACAGTCCCAGCTAAAACACTTCCAAAGTCTTCCATGGGATACTGTGCTTCTAACCTGGCAAGGGCCATATTTAGTCTGTCCTTTCTGGCATTACAATTTCAGTAAGTGGTAAAAAGAGGAGCAGCAAATACTCAGCAGTTCCCAAAACACCACTCATTTTCTGTAATGGCTTCAGTAGCCTCTCACACTGAAAAAGCATAAAGCCATTTACATGATTTCATGATTTAAAAGTAGAGAGAAACGAAAACACTCAGATGTGCTCAGATTTATAACTGCTTTTCTTGGTATAGCCCTAAACTTTCCCTGCACCTGAGGGCAATAACAATTTCCAGAACTCTGTATTGGATTTTCACTGAAGTGCCTCTTGAGAAGGCTGGATTTATTAGTGAAAACAGACTGAACCAGTGCTAAAAACACATGGACTTGGTTCATCCATATCAAAGAACGAGGCCAACAGTCACTGGTGTTTATTCTAAATTGGACCCCTTTTCAACAGTACAATGAAAAGATCACGAAAACAATGATTCTGTGCAAGTACTTTGTTTGGGCTCTCTTTTCTGCTTCCCAGCTGGCAGCACCTCATGGCACAGCTGCCAGGTACACACAGCACCAAGCACCGACGGGAGCAGCCAGGAGAAACGCTGGAACAAGCTCAGCAGGTCAGGAAGGGCTGGGCAGCTCCACAGCTTCCAACCCAGACCATTCCATGATAGTCTGAGAAGTGCTGGCACAAGTCAGCTGCCCACATCTCATGAGTTCATTGGGAGCTATTTTCCTGTATCTAACACAAGTATACATCCCCTAGGAACCCTGGCTGGAATGCAATTAGTTAATTATCTAGAGGACTTTAAAACCCAGGAAGCAGCAACCACAAAATGGAGCCTGGAGGAAAAAGCTTCGTATCAGACAGAAATGCAACAGTAATAAATCACAGGGGTTTCATCATGGAGAATTATTGTTGTGTTCTGTTATTTGCAACAAGTACCCTCAACAACTACAGCCAGAGAGTCCCTGCCTTTCATTATTTCCCAAGTGTTCAGTGATAACAAGCCACATCTGATTAATCCTCCTGCCTTTGGGGGTTTATGGACACTAAGCACAAACCAGTCCAAGTTAGGGCACTCCAGCCTATCTGACAAAAAACTGCTGCCCAGTGCCACTGAAAGAGATGGAAAATATAAACCTGGAATAACTCTTATACCCACAGTTTGGATTAATATTTTCCTTACCCAGAAGCAATTAGAACACCATATACCTCGAGAAAGTGAAAGGTGGCAAGGGGAGATGGCTGTGATGTTTCTATTTGTTAAATGATACAATGCAGAAGCCAAGCTCACCCCTAACAGCACACTAGTCAGAAGGCCAGCAATCAGCTACCAGAAAGGACCTGCTTTTCATAAAGACCCCTCCCCTGGCTCTGCCTTTCTTCTTGTGTGCTCAGATGGAGCAATTAAGAGAATAATCTATAGGAAGCCTACCCCCAAAAGCCTCTCACAGCTTTCTCCAGCTGTTTCCTTCTTTTTGTTGCCCACAAACCCAAGCTCTGAAGAGATGATTCACCTCAGCAGGACTCCAAACTCTACATCTGCTCTGGGGGCATAATCTTTGCTGGGTATATGGAAATGATCTTTAAACTAATGGAGTCACTACACTAAGCAAAAATCCTCTTCTGTGAATCCACACACAAAGGGTTTATTTCCAATTTTATTTCTAGATGAGCATTTAAGATTATCATCTTTCTTTTTTAATCATCATAATGCTGTTTTGCAACACACATTGCTCCCCTAAAAGGACCTTACTGCACTTTATAAATGCAAATCTGCATCATCTTTTTAGAGATTCAGACACTTCTACAGCGGTTTGTCCAGCAACACAGAAAATCCCTGGAAGAAGTGGAACTGGCATTCAGTGACCATAAGCGCTCCCAAACCATAATGCTGCCCCAAAAACACAGAGATACAGAAATATGTTTTAAAAATGGATTTGAGCTTCCCATTCACAAAGAAAATAGAGTGCTCCACCTTAATTACACCAAGTGATTGGAAAAAAGCTGTGTCTGGAATTCCTGTGAAGTATGGAGAGTGTCCCTAGCCCAGGGAGAAATCCACAGTGAAACTGAGATGGAAGGAGAGGGCAGAAGGATTCCATGGGTGAGGAGGAAAGTTTCAATTTGTTGCTCCAAAGGAACTCCACTGCTTTGGAAATCATGGAGGGGTTTTTTTTTTTGTGGCTCCCATTTTTGTGCTTCCATGTAGGAACACATTAATATAGGCAGAGGAAGGGAAAAGGTGAACGATTTTTTCCTATTTACACAGAATGAGTACAGATCCTTTCCTCCCAGGACATATGTGGAAGTTTCTGCAACTCAGTACTTTACTGGGAAGCACTCCACTATTGCTGGTCACTCCAGATATTGTCCAGAGAAGCTCCTCTGGTATGAAGCTTAAGGAAACCCACACTGAACTTTATAGTCGGTAAATACAATTTTCCCATCTCAGGAAAGAATACTTATTTTCTGTGAAGCCCAGAGAAGTCAGAGAAATGCAGAATAAAATAGTACTTTTCATCACTCAGTGGTTTCCTGGCTAAAAGAATTTCCTATGGATAGCAGAAACTTCTCTCACAGATGCTGAACAGGCCCATTTCCACTCTCTGGAGACCAAAAATTCTCTTTTGAACTCCTGGGACTGTGAATTGTCACTCCTTCCACATTCATTACCCAGCTACCATCTGCCAGGAACTAATAAAAACAACAGTTACCTCATGGTCCTAAGATAACTAATCTCATCACCTTTAGAGAATTATTAACAACAAATAAATGCAAGCTTAATAATCCCTCCCTTGGGATTTGGAGTGCTGGGCATGTATTATCACAAATGAAACTCATTTTTGTTGTATATTCCAGAACACGAGTTTCCACTTAAGACAGAAAAACGAAAAACTAGGAAACAAAGCCTGGGAAAGTCATGCATTGTGCTTTGCTTCCCCAGGGAGGAGAGCATGAAACACTGTCCAAAGCTCAGACTGAAGCTTTAGCTATGCACCAGCCTTACTAAAATAAATCAATACAGAAAGGGAACTCATAACCCCAAAAAACATGAAAAGGACTCAGATTGTGTTCTCGCTTCTGAAGCATAACAGAACCTACTCATTGTCACAGCATAAAAAATGATTCAATAATGAATTAGCTGACTCCCACTCTCATAGACACTGTTACCCACAAAGAGCTCAACAATCTGTTGTTTGAAATGCTTACAACATCTGCTTCTGTGTTTGTCATAAAAACATTGAAGTAAACAGGCAGCTAAAATCAAATCAGAACATCCTAGGCTGGAGGAGCCACCAGCCCAGCCAGGCAGGGTCACCCTCTTCCACAGCCCTTCAGTAGCTCCCAAAGCTCCACTCAGCTCCTCAATGTTAAACCTGCTTCCACCTTCAACTACAAAGCAGAAAAGTTGATTTTTCCTTAGAAGAAGAGAGTTTTCAACCCAAACACCGACATAACAGCAATGGATCACAAGGAGAAACAAACCTTCAATCCCAAATTCTGGATGAAATTCACCCAGCTCCAATCCCACAGTGCATCAAGGGCAAGCAGAGGAAAAGAGTTTCAACAAATTCCACATTGTGTAGTGCTAAGGTTATAACCTTTTCCCACAAATCTCACTTCTGTTATGGTCTCTGAACTACCTTTTAATAAAATCAACTGATAAAACTGAGGCAGGGTGGAAATCACAAACTTTGAAGGTCTAAACCCTGAAGAAACACTGTTGCTGTACCTGTACACCCAAAAGCTGCTTGGTTATTCTCATCCTTGCTGACAGCATTACTTGAAAGTAGTTAGTATATAGTCCTCATCAAATCAAACTGCCTTTTGCTTTGTTCATTATCGGGATTTGAGGCCCTGCTTGCAACCCAGAGTGAAGGGAAGTCCCAGGGAATGACATATCCAAGCTGACAGTCCCCTGTGCCAGGGCTCTGCACCCGCTCTCAGTTGTTCTGCTCTCTCTGCAGTCAGCTCTCTCTGCCAAATGTACTTCTCAGGACCAGAATGGCCTCATTTACTGCTCTGTGTTGGCTATTTCTGTTCATAGCACAGGGCTTAATTAGGCTCTTGCAACTAAAATTACTTCTTTGGACTAATTTGTATTAGAGAATGCTTTATTGAAGGCTTAAAAAATGTTACTTATGTTTCCTAATGCCACATCTCAGCTACACTTGTCCCTTGCTTCATATCAGCTGTTTTAGGGAAATCTCCTTCCTTGCAAAACTCTTGTGGCCTTGCAGGCTCCATATTTCTTTCTGTCACATCCAGAAAGCTCAGGCCCAAGCTATCAACCAGCTGATATATTCTTTCCAAATAATTTAAATCATAGACTCGATGTTGGGAAAAGCCTCCAAGATCAAGTCCAATGTTTGACTGAATCCCACCAGGTGCACAACATCACAAAGTGCCACACCCACTTGGTTTTGGAAGAAAACATTAGTGCAATAATACCCACAGCATCTTTCATGCAGATGTTGAAGTGAGTTCTCCCTTTTATCCCCTGAAGTCCCACAGCTGCCCAGCTCTGGCTCTGTAGTCTTTCCTAGCCTCAACTTGCTTTCCAGGTCTCCTACAAACTCCTGCCTGAAGAAATCCCAGTTTTCCCAGGGTTCTGTCACTTCCTTGCCTTTCAGGCTCCGGCAGCACTCAGCCTTTACACGAAAGTTCCGGAAAAGCTGCCCACAGTGACACCCATTCCAAGCCCCCCAGTGCTTTGTGTTTCCCCCTGTACAATTCCAGCAGCACCATCAGCAGTCAGAGCTCACTGTGGTTGTTATTCCCATACATCTCATCCCACTGGAGCTGCAGGATGAGACATCTCCCTTTACAAGAAAAGGCTGCCCACATACCCCAGGCTGATGCAATCAGCTACTGAGCCATGGACTGATGAGGACCTACCTAAAGTTTTAGGATTAAATTCAGTATTTTCGTTCATGTTCAAGAAGATCTCAGTTCCCTGGAGTTCCCTGCACACCTTCAGCACAACAGCAGGTCAAGTGTCTCATCCCACAGCAAATGTTTGTCCTTTATGACGCCAAGCAGAATGTGAATTCTGATCTATAAAATCTTTAATTTCTACTCAGTGAAAAATGTAAGGCAGATGGGAAGCAGGAAGGAGAGTTAGAGAAACTCATTATTACAGAATATGAATTATTACCCACAAGTCTCTTAGGTCACCTCTGCTCTGCTGTGGAACACACAGACTCCTTGCACAAGGCTTATTAAAATACAGACTATCTGACAGAATGGGGCTAGTTCTTGCCTAGGCTGAACAAGATCCAGGCATCCTTCTCAAGCACTTAAATCAAACTCATACCAAAAAGCACATTAGCAAAGCACTACAATTAAGCAAAGTGTCTCAGAGTCCAGGTTTTACCCCATCATCCCCTTTCTGCTGTTTTTGCTGCTAAACACGGCAAAAATAACAATGTGCACAGGATCACAGCTGGCAGTTCATTGTCTCACAGAGCTGATGTTACACCAGCTGCCTGGGCTGCTCCTGCCCTGGCAGTGAAGCTGCCGTTCCCAGGGCCATGCTGGCCAGAGCCAGCCCAGGGACATCCCTACCGTGACCAAATCCATGGGACACAGGCACCCCCAGAGAGAAAAGGCAATGCTTGCTGCTTTGTGTGCTACAGTGATTCCCAACAAAAAGACCAGGAAAAATTGGAATTAGGATTTTCTCAGACACTCCCAGCAGTTGCTCAGCAAAAAATATCAAGTGTGCTCCTGTTCTATGGCATCGAGGCCAGGCTGGTCGGGGCTTGGAGCAGCCTGGTCTGTGGAAGGTGTCCCTGCCCATGGCAGGGGGGTGGAACGAGGTAACCTTTAAGGTCCCTTCCAACCCAAACCACACCATGATTATCTGATTTTTTTTTTCCCCAACTAAAAGGTCTTTAGCATATCAGATTTAACCACTGAGTTACAAACTTTTGCCTTCTTTTATTTCATGTACATGAACTACTCTCTTCCCTTTCACACACACAATCCTACTGAGAAGTGTTCACTTCTTACCTCCTTCCTATCTCCTGAGCCTTTTCTTCCCCCGGGCATGTTTTTAATGGCCTTACCAACTGGCTGGTAATTAACTTTTACTCTGGTTTAGTTATTGACCGTTTCCCAGGATAGATTATGCAGAAAAACTCTTTCACCCATAGCACAGCTTTAGCCAGAGGTAAAACACGATACCTAGGAACAGATAAAGTCTTTTTTTTCCCCCCTTCTGGGAGAGTAAGTAACCATGGATGCACAAGAAACAATGCCTGCAGATAAAAAGAATGCCTCTAGATAATAGTGTTTGTCAGAAGAGATTTGCACATTTCTTTGAACTGATATATTTATATCCTGCTAATTATTTGAGAAAAATCTCAGAGACCTTATCACAAAGACAGTCAATGCCACAGTTATATTTTTTCCCCCTTCAGGTCTAGGTTTCTTTTAAATGTATCCCTCAAACTTTCAAGATGGCTTTTCACAGTTTCCAGTCATTTTAGTAACTTACACCTATGAAAACACCCCTCCCCTAGAACACTCCTGTACAATTTGTCAGAAAACATCTCTAGATTTGAAGTCCACTGGAATTTTTCCACAGCCAGCCTAGGTCACATTTTGACTTTACTGTAAATACTCCCTCTCTTGTTCTTACTCTGCTTTTCCAGGAAAAGCTTGGGACACTGCTGTTACTGCTCAGCCAACACCACACAACACACCTGACACAGAATAAGCTGTACAAGCAGGAATTAAACACAGGTAGGTCACCTCAGGGTCTTTTTTCCCTTATAGCCGCTGGAATGGCAATTTAGAGAATGTTCTGCTCAGCAGCTTTTCAGCTGCTGGTTTTCCCTCACCTCTTAAAGGCATAAGGGAGGCCAAGTATCATAGGAAGGCTTTGAAGCAACATGACACCAGGACTGGAGGAACAGCCAAGCTCGAGGTCATCTCCCTTCCCAGAGGGAAAGGGGAACAAAATATTGTACAGTCACCTGCAGACCCCCCATTTCACTGTTTGAGTCACCTCCACCTGTCCCCTGGGTGTTTCCTTCAAGACACTGCAGCCAAGAGCACGCTCCATGGAAAACCCCAAATGATGAGGGGATGTGAGATGGGAGTTTTGCTGGCACCACTTCCCAGCCTTTCCCAGAACTTGGAATTACAACAGCATTGCACTAAAACTACCCTCACTTCAGAGGCAGGACAGCCTGTTAGAGATGGCAATTGTCAGATTTGAAGCAGTTCTTAAATTTAAATTCTCATTTTTTCATCAGATGAGCTGATGGAAGTTGATTTGGCTTCAAGTTACATCAAACACCCCAAGCCTGAGCAAGCTGAACTGAGATCCAACTGGGGAGAAGTCAGCTCTTCCTTAGAAATGCCAGGAAGTGTCCAGCACTCAGTACTGCACCATACCCATCTCACCCACTGACACCCCGGGGAAATGATTCCATCTACAAAAGCAGCCCTTATTATAAGGATTTAAAAACATCCTAAACTACAGCTGCTTCTTCACCAGCAGGGCAGCACTGGCTAACGGAATTTCAGCCTGCAAATCATGTCACAGGCAATGTCATTATGTTCTCCTGTGCCACTGGAAGCTGACATATTTCAAAAATAATATGCTTAAAATTGTATCACACCACCAAACATGCAGAGTAAGCAGAAACTACAGATATCTTCATGGAAGTAGAGGTACCTCACACACACAGAGCAATTCCTTTTTTAAAGCTCAGCGTCTCAGTAATTCAATTCCTATTTTGTTTAAATGCTTAAAAGTCTTTTGCACATTACAGTACTGAGCACTAGGCTACAAAACTTACTTGACTAAAGTAAAATTTTACTTTATTATTTCACTCAAAATTAAGTGAAGCAGAACCAATGAGTCATGGGAAGTCATTCACAAACAAGTTTATATATTTTAATTCCTGTAATTAAACAACAACCAACCTGATGTCCCTTAGTGGCAGATTCTCAGCTGGTGTCAACTGTCACAATTCTCTTGATCTCAATGAGGAATATTTGGATCACCTGAGATCCATTTCTTTTTACAGAGGCAAATCACAATCAATGGTGATTAACCAATTAAACTGGTCCAACAACTGTTTTGTCGTTTGTAACGAGTCTGAGTGCTTGATAGAAAACAGGAAGGTTGTATCTATTATGAAATACAGCTCTTTTCCCCATGGTGTAACAAATATATGCAGACACTGCCAGCACAGCAGAAGCTGCTAGCAGAGCCCAATTGCAATGGGACAGCTCCTACTGCTTCCCTTGGGGAGTCACTGGGACCCCAGGGATAAAGGCAATCACTTGTCTCTTCTAAAAACATGGCTAGGATCCATTAAATAGCCACAGATCCAATGCGCAGCTTTTAAAGCCAAAAAGTGCCATAGCTCATGTATTCTGGCCTCCCAAAAACCAGAGTCCATTCCATTTTACAATCTCCTCCCTTAGGAAGAGCTGCATTTGTGACTGATGGTGAGGGATATTGGAACTGAACCTGCCCAAAACCGCTGGGTTTCTCTAAAGGATGTTGGAAATGCAAAAGTAACTTCTGGCTGCAGCTCCTGTGAGCAAGGCAGCTTTTATTTCCCCCCTTTGTTATCTCCCTCTCCTGCATTAAACAATTTGTGTGCTTTGTTTATATTGTCAATAGCACTGTGTGCCAATTGTGATAGAAAAATTTACTTAGAATTTAATTATGTTTCAGAAGCCCCCGGGAAAACAATGGAAAGTGGGAGTGTGAGAAGAGGGAGGGAAACATTGTCAAAGTAGGAAGTTTTAAGCTCTCTTCCAGTTTTTTGTTTTTGTTTTTTTTTTTTAATGTGAACCTTGGACATGAATTAGTTAGTCAAATTCCTTTACCACATGTACATCCTTCTCAGGTGACTGGAATGAATAAAACAACCACACAAGCATTTCATGATCCCAAGCTTTTGTATGTGCTTAGATCCTGGAGTCACTTTGGGAATACCCTCTCTGCACAGCCCAAGCCTGAACAGCAGCATCTTCACCCAAAACACAAAATTACAAAGCCATGTGAAAACAAACCCACTGGTTTTCTGTTTGTGATGCATTTAGTGAAAGAACTGCAGCAGCCAGGTCTCTCTCTGCTCAAGTTGGTGGCCCAGTGAAACGCAGCACAAACCAGCATGGCTGCTCTGCATTTACACTTCCACAATAAAGAGGACAGAACAAACCTGATGGAGGGTAAGGGTGGGGAGAATAAATCCAACACACAGCTCAAAGCACTGCTCAGCTCATTATCACAGCTATGAAAGAAAAGCTATTTCAACCCTAACAGAAAACTTCCTAAATCACACTAAGATTATACAGCAGAACTACAGGAAACACAAAGTTTTGAAATGACATCATGAAGGTAGAAGACAAGAGCAAACTCAGATAAAAGGCCACAGGAAAAAGTAGATCCTATGCAAAAAAAAAAAAACAAACCACAACTGGCTTTGTTACTTTCTATAAAAATCTTGTCAGAGTCTTTTCCCTGGAAGGAAAGCGTCTGTCAGAGCAAGCAAGAGGAACTGAGAGCGGCAGATCTGAGTCAGGGGAACAAAAGCAGAGCAGCAGAGTAGAAAGAAGTCAGCAGCCAGTCCCCAACAGTCTGGCACACAATAAAACACACCAGCAATCACAGCTTCGGTGAGAGACAGTGCAGGAGCTGCAGATGAGATGAACAGATGGAAAGACAAAGCCAATCAGGAATCAAAATGCACAGTTCCAGCAAGGAGACTCCCCACCAGTGCACATTTTGCAGGCTTTAGTTCCATAACTAGGTCAAGTGATTTTTTTTTCTTTACCCCTTAACTGCTGCCTGAAGCAAAAAGTTCTGAAGTGAGAATGGATCCTAAGGATCCCCAAAAATACTCTGAGCATGTATGGGAAATAAAGCACTGAATGAATATACAATATGCAATGGAAACAAATCAGATTTTAGCATAAAATTTAACTGCGGTACAGAACAGGGAAAGTTTATGAAAGGGAATAAAATACAAAGTGATTTTCAAAATAACTGGAGAGGTTGGGGACATATATATACACACACAACACTGACAGATGGCAAAAACCCTTGGTAATTGCATTCAGTTTTCTTATCAATAGGAATTACTTTTGCCCCTTAATCTTAAGAGTTTCTCAATACTCTGTTATCGAACTAAATTTGTAATGGCAACAATAATACACTTCATTCATTAGCATTCCAGGACCACAGGTTTACAAAGGGATCAACTAAAAACTCAGGAGCAACCCCAGGGGTTGTCCAGGCACATGTACAAAATACAGTCACTACTAAATAATCCATCCCTGGCAGCAAGCTCTGCACAGACACAACCAACAAAAGGCTTTTCTCTCTCTGCCCCCTGCACAGAAATAATTCAGACACTGCCACCCTGGCATATGTGCAGATAATCCCGAGCAGGGATGGTTCCAAATGCTGAGCACACTTTATCTGGACCAAGTAGGAACACAGATTGGCCATTGTGCCCCAGTCTCCATGGGATGAGGCACAGCACCCTCACACTGTCTGGCATGACACATGGCCCATCATTTCCAAGAAACAAGAATTTCAGGAATATTTGATCTAAAACCCCCTGAACACCACAAAATTTACAAAGGTGTTTAATGCTGAAGATGATGCTCACTCCTCTGTAAAACCAGGTCTAACCAAAAGGCTGCTATCAAGGGAAGGACTCTCAGTGCCTTTCCTGGTGTTTGGCTGGAACACAGAGGGAAAGGAGAGCCTTGCTGGAGCCAGGGGTGAGGAGAGGCATGGCAGCAGCAGGTCTGGGTGCTCTGCTCGAGCTGTGCCACTTTGGCAAGGAGATTAGGATGCACTCAAAAGACCTGAATCCTCTGCCACATCCTGCTGGGGAATCTTTGATGAGTCATTCGTCCTCTGGCCCTCTCTTCTCCCGTCCTTCACTCATCTCCTTTCTGAAATTCTCCTGATGTGGTTAAAAAAGTCAAAAGCACAGCACACTGAAGCCACACAGCCTCTGCTGACATAGATCAAGGCCCAGGCCTCTTTGGACTCCCGTTCAGAGTTTAGCTTCCCACTTTTATGTCCTGTTGGCCAAGAACCAATGTTTGGTCTCCTGCCAGCCATCTGCACTAGAGCTGAACAGAGACACAAACCCACTGAGAACATGATTCCAGTCATGGCTTTGGAACAGACACCAGGAAGGACACACAGTTTAGGTTTAGTTTTCAAATGGTTATAAATTTTGTTCACTTATTTCACAGGTTATTCCTTCCTTTTCCTCAAGTGAAGAGTGACTCTAGAATGACTGAAGTATACATTAAAACTTTTAGACCAATTAAATTTAAGAATAACTGAAAAAATTGACAAGATGTACACAGGTAAAACCTCACATTCACTCTGAAGAAAAATTATGAAAAGCTATAAAATTGGAATAAGAGTATAAAATATTTATTATAATAATGGAGACATTAGCAAACAGCAGTGGGTTGTATTAAGACATAGAAAATTTAGATTGAATATTACAGAGTTGCCCTGATAAAGTGCTATTGATTAAGGAAGTAACATCCCATGTGAATGGAGAGAATCTCTTCAACTGACAAAATAATTTTGGCCTGAAAATAGGCCCAGTCTTTGGGTCCTTTTCCTAACATCTTATCACAGAGGCACCAGGATGTTTTAGTTCAGCCTTGAGTTTATCATCATCAGTCTTAGAAGCCTGGGAAAGAGCCATTACACTACAAAGTACAGGCACGAGTGGGACAGGTGAGCACCAGCTTCTCACACAGGGTGAGCCAGCAGCACAGCTCCAGATACACTGATATCTGGAGAGGAAGGAAATTAAGCTCATCACCAGATTCTTCTGCCCTGTGCCCACTACTGATGACTTTCAGGTCATTCATGTGGAACAGCAGAAAATGAGAAAAAGGAAGACTCGTGAGATTTTTTTGGGGGGTTAGAATGGCATCCTTAAGCAGAAAGCTAAGGAACCCTGCTGCCAACTGGAATGTTAGTAAAATAAGGGTTTATTGAAAAAAAGAAACAGACAAAAACCACTATTACCATTTCTTCAGAGGTACCCAAATGTATCTTACAGGGACAAGAAGGACCACAGTGCTTAGTCATGGCTACTACACAGTCTAGTGCCAGTGTCATAGAAGCAGCCTCGGATTTTGGCAACAAACGGCACCAACTGAAAAGTTCTTTCCACAAATATTTGTTTTAAAAGGGACATCCTCCAAGAACACATTTGCAGCCTGAATGGAATCCCCTCCCAATCAGTGGCAGCAGATGACAGTGCAGCACACCAGCAGTGTCCAGCGTCCCTGGCACAGCCCAGGTGAATCCCAGGGGACACTGGGAGAGGGAGGCTCAGCTCCGGGCAGGGGGGATATTCTCATTCCTGAGGGGCTTCTCTCACCAACCAGAACTCAAGCAGCAAATCCTCCCACAGTTATAACCCACAGCCTGCCTCTGCCTGACAGAAGAAACTAAATTACACTGGGAGGTATAGGAAGGTACCAGCACCGACAAACTCTTAAAGCTTCACCCACACCTGTCAAACACAGGCACAGCCCCCAGAACAGAACAAAGCCTCCCACAGACATCCAGGCCATCTCGGATTAACAGGGAAACAGAGCACTCTGCAGCTGTATCCCTCTGATCTCCCACCCACCTTCTCCAAGAAACACTTTGGTATTCAGCAGACAAAAAGGAAGTTTTTCAGCATTAACAGCTCTGTGCTCTGGTGCTCCTGGAACGTGCGGCTGTACAGCAGAGATCAGGAGAATGGCTTTCACACCAAAAGCCTTGTAACTCTGACAAATGAGAGGGATTACCTGTCCCTACCAGCCTTGCCTCACCCGAATCCATACAGCACCTAGCAGGAATACAAGGGGATTCCGTTTTTGGGATACGGGTTACCATTTTTAATATTCCCTGGCTAACAGAAATCAGTGTTGCACCACTACTGTCAGGGGATGGAAATTATGCCAGCCAAAGAGTTGCCTCTGGATTGCTCTTGAGTGAAGCACAGCACAGAACCCGCTACTAAAAACAAAATTAACTCTATCCCAGCCAAAGCACACATTAAGAAATGTACTCTGCATGCAGGATGGAAATGAAACTTCCCAGAGTTGACAGAGCACTGCAAAGCAGACAATCGTTTTAATTTTGCTTATTTTCTCAACCCACAGCTTGTATGAAGTGAGCTGATAAATGTTGGTCTGTTCTACGAGAGGCCATCAAAAGCCTCGGGAAGAAGCCTCTGTATTTTCCCAGATCTTAGACCTTCCCGCGGGTTCACCCAGCACATGGAGCAGCATTGCACCGCCATCTCTTGGCAGATGCCTAGATAACAGTGTAACTACACACGAATAAATTAACAAGACATTAGAAGCTATAAATATAGAAAGAAACATGTATCTCTTACAAGCCAAACAAAAACAGATCGAAAGTCTAGCCGAGGAGTCTATCTATATCCATTTTACTTTCCTGACTCTCAAGACTTGTACTGAATGTTAGACACACTTTAAAAAACAACTAAGAATTAATATGGTCTAGCCCACTCCCCCCCTTTTTAAATTTTTGTACAAAAGACAGTAACTAATTTTTACAGACAGCTTATATAAGTAGCACATAACTACTATTCTAAATTCAAGATTTTACCCACTTGATGAAAAGAGTATCAAATTACCATCAGAATTGTGGGAAAAAATATGGTTTAATGTTCTTGGTTTTTTCAAGTGCATAAAATGACAAATAGCATTGAGTTCCTAAATAGTTCCTAAATTGAGTTCCAAAAATCCTAAATAGCAGTGAGTTGGGTTTCATTATTTTCTGAAAACCTTAGTCAAGCCTTTGAAAAAGAGATTCTTTATCCAACTCAGAACTGTAAAATCTAGTCTAAGAGCATGTCCCTAAAACAATTTGGGAATTTAGTCCTACTGAAATCCCAAGGAACCTGGGAGACTCTTATAAATTTCATTCATGATTTCTGTAACTATGTGTGAGTCATCAACTAAAATATACAACAGAAAGTCTTGGCAGGCCCAACAGAGTAACACCCCTAAACCAGAGTCTCCAAGCACTGGTTTTTAGGCAGACAGCAGCCAGAAAGCAGTTAAACAACAGCTCCTACAGAGCACCAAACCCTGCACCAGGCTCATTTACCCTTATTCCATCTGAGTGAACAGAAACAATTTGCAGCAGTTCAACATCCGAGCCCATCAAATGTGGCTCTTTGTGATGTTATAAAAGAATGACAACAGCAAGATCTGTAAAAAACCACCCAGAATTATGAAGTTGCAAACACTGGGAGATAAACAAGGTCACTGACTACCTTCTCAAGACGCAGCTATATGGATTTGACCTTTCTGTAAAACATTGTCATTTCAGTGAAAACAACCTTTGAGTTCCAAGGGAAAAGGGAGTAAGTAATGTCTCCTGCCCTGGCAGTTTATGATGAAACTCCCAGCCCTAATTTAAAGGTCACCAACAATCCTTTGAAAGCAAGATTGCTTTTCTTTGTCCACATTTCATGGGATAGGTCAGAGCTGACTAGTCCACGACAGCAAAAGCACAGCTGTCTGGCCAAGCTCAGCCCTCCCTCCAGTGCTCATCCCCTCCTTAGACACACCAAAATGACATCAGTAAGACTGCTGGCACAAAGTTATTTTGCTGATCTGTATTACAGGAGTTCTATCACTATTTTCACTCTGGTACCAGGGAGAGGAACTGAAGACCTTGCTATGCTACACTCTTTAGACCCAGCTAACACTCCGCTAAAATCAGAGCAGACTCTGTCCACAGCACTACAGCTGTTTTCCAAACAGGAACAGTGTTTGCTCCATCTCTGCCTGCTCAGCACTTTGTCATGGGGGCTGTACGCAAAGGACATGCTCATGGAGGTCAGAGTCAGAGCAGGGCTAATGATCTCAGGGATGTATTCCTAAAAAGTTAACTTCCCACATGGAGACTGCCCAGAAATCTCCCTGGGATCCTCCCATTGGCAGTTTAACATTTGATTTGTGTGTTTGGGAACACCTGTGAGTGCTGGCACTGAACGAGCCTTGCACACCTGGGGGTACAGAGTGAGCCCATTTCTCCTGGCTCCCAGTTATCTGCACTGCACTGGAAGCATTCCCAAGACTGAGAGAATAGAATCCCAGAACAGTTCCATCCTATTCCACCCCTGCCATGGGCAGGGACACCTTCCACTACCCCAGGTGGCTCCACACCCCATCCAACCTGGCATTGGACACTGCCAGAGATGGGGCAGCCACAGCTTCTCTGGGCACTCTATGCCAGGCCCTCATCAGCAAGAATTTCTTCCTAATAGCCCCTCTAAACCTACTCTGTCAGTTTAAAGCCACACAAACAGTGCTGCATAGAACATTAAGACAAAAATTGAGGGATTACATCAAAATTAATAGCACTGAAGGGTAATTAATTTTGAAGAAAAGAGTAATTAATTTTGAAGAAACTGAAATCCTACATAAGCTAACTTTTTTTTTAGTAAGGCATTATTTCTTTTTTTCCTTCCTAAATTTTCTTTGAGAAGGAATATTTAACATTTAAGCGTTATGCCTTTGAGATAAATTGTATTTAAAGGTTACAGTGCAAGACTACATATCTCAGTCCTATACAAGATGGTTTATTAATTGCCCTGGATACACACAGACTCATAAATTTGTTTGGGTAATTTGATGAGGGGAATTGATTTACTATCACAGTGAAATACTACATTAAACACACACATAATTCATTCTTTATACTGCTCCTCCCCCCTTAAAAGCATCCTGTCTGACTACAGGCCACACTGAATTATTATTCTGTAATCATTAAGTGATTTATTTAACCACAGCACACACAGTTAACATTAATCTATATTCCTATTCTAATTTCACCTTTGTTTTCTGTTGTCCTACCAACAAGGAAAAAATTATGGATTTCATTTAAACCAAAGTACAGTTATGGAGCAGCAAGACAAGATAAGGGACATTTTTATTCTCAAAACATATCTTTTTCAACAATGCAAATGGAAAAAAATGCAAAATGAAATCTTTTTGAAAGCATAAACAATACTGAATCATCACAGTGAAAAATTTGTAGTATACTAAGCAAATGTTGCTTGTGGGGGAAAAAACCAAACCCTAACCCATTTTTATTACTGTTAAATCATTTAATAAAGGAAAGACTCAGACCAAGATGCTACACATGATGAGAACTAGAAGGACTTTTTCCATGATCCGTCATGCCTGACCCAACAGTCACTCGAGATAAAAGTGATTATTCCTGACTCAACCTTCTATTTATTCACAAAGCACTACAATTTTCCATCAGCCTTTGCTTCTGTGCATTTTCAGATGACTTGCATTCCAGTACTTCTTGAGAGACATTAACCAGCAAGATGAAACACTCACAACTGACAGGAAACCACCAAAAAGAACTACTCCAACAAGAGTATTTACAGGCACTAGGCCACACTAGTGACAAGAAATCAAGAGGAAGAAACTAAATTATTTCTTTTAAAAAAGAAGCTAAAAAAACCAAAGAAATTTTCATTATACCCTATTTTATGAGGTGTGGAGATGAGATCTGGGAAAAAAGGAAGCATCTAGATTCTCAACTCTGAGAGGAGAGCTTCAATCAATACAGTTCTTTGGGGCAAATTGAGATGAAAACACCGTATGAAATGTGTATACCCACACCCCAAGGGTGCACTGATACACAGAGGCACCCTCCAGAACACTGAGGCCCACACCTGGCCTTTTTCTGCGACCCAATCATCTTCAGCAGGGATGGCAAAGAAGCTGTGGCTGAAAGAAAAACAAGGTGCACTCTGGGGAATACCCTGAATAATGGAGAATACACCTTCACAAAACAAACCTGCAGACCCTGGCACTGTGAACCTTTCCTGCCAGTGTGCAGCACAATGCTCTGGGAATGTGCAGTGTAAAGGCTAAGGAAACCCCTGAAATAAACATTAGTAACCCCCAGCCCAGCTGTGAGAGCTGGCAGTGAGCAGCAGCATTCCCACCCTGGCACTACAGCCACCTTTGTGGCTGCCCCAGAGAGCTGCTGACATGGTGCCACTGTCACTGCCAGCTCTAACAGGGGACTGAAGCTTTGCCTCAGCCAGCTGAGTGTCCCACAACACACAGGGGTCACCGACACACAGGACCGTGACACAGCCACCTGTGTGACAAGGAAAGCACTCTCCGGGTGACAACAGAACTCAGGCTGCTGCAGTCAGTCATCTGTGGGGCTGAAAACGCTGGAAGCACAGCCTTGTAAAAACGCAAAAGCCACCACGTCACACTAACCACAACCCAGACCCCCTCCACAGGCAAGGGCAAGAGGAGCTGCACAACACATTCTAGGGGCAGGCAGGACAGCAAATCCATGGGGATCCTCTCTCAGCTCCATTTACTCTGGCAGAACAGGCAGTTCTGCCTCGGGCAAGCAGCTGAAGAGCAGCAGCACATTAAGTGAAAGCACCAACCACAGTCTGCAGCAGAAGTTTGCTGAGCCTGCTGTAGCACTGCTACATTCATTTAAACACTGCCTTCAATCCCCTGGAACTGCCCATTACATATGTAATCCATAAAAGACTTGAATGGTGTGCAAATACATTTCCCTTATCCGGAGGGAAATGCCAGAGGTCACTGATGTCAAATGAAGTTTGTTCATACAAGGCAGATGGGGAGCACAGAAGGAATTTGATGTGCACTTCAAAGGGAAGAAATTTGTCCAGTCTGGGAGGCAATTCTGTGTCTCACTTGGTAATGAGTTTCTTTTGAAGAAACACTGTTACACAGAAGTCTGTTTAACTGGAATGCTGTTCTATGGCTTTCTCTATAACAAAAATGGAATAATACACTCAGGAAAGATTCCCTGCAAAACATCATCACAGTTTTAGCCAGGAGATGGGTGGTCCATCTGCTCTTTGCAAGTGGCTCACCTGCTGCTGCTAGGTGCCAAAACACTTCGTAGGTGTGAATTCAATTACCTGAAACACATCCCAAGATTAACTATCACAAGAATACGTTACTATTAATCAGGAAGCAATTTGCATGGTGAGAGCTGAATTGTTCCCATTGCTCTAACTTGTTTTGCTTACATCCAAGGATATGACAAAATGTTAAAAGTTACAAAACTTTTTTACTCATCTCAAAGTCAAGACTTTGTGAGTGCCCACATATTGGCAAAGAGATTTATGGTTCCTATTACCCAATCGATGCTGCAAGAGCAGCACACGGGGAGGGATGAAATGCAGAGCCCTGTGATAACCAAGAGCTCAACCACTGCCTTAACTTCTTTCATGGGTCTCTGCATCAGTTTTCTTATCTGTACAAGAAAGGAAACAAAGTTCATCTCTCTCCGCAAAAGCACTTGGAGATATTTTGATAAACTGTGTTATTCAAACACTGCATTTTCCAAGGTCAGCCCTCTCTGCACAGCTAAGGCACGCTTAAATAAACTGATCTTCAACTTGTCCTCCTCGGGATCCACAAACATCATTACCAGAGCTCTCATTGCAGCATGCATTTCCTCGTGGAAGATTTAGGCAGCTCATTAGCACGCAGCAGGAGCCAGCTGCAGCAGGCAAGAGCCCGGGCTGAGGAATGACCCTCCCCAGGGCTGCTCCCAGTGCAGCGGGGCTGGGGTCACTCAGCCAGGCAGCGAGCGGGCAGCCCTGGCCAAGCAGCCGCGCACTCCAAATCTCAGCCAGAGGGCATTTCCAGGGAATTTCCAGGGCATTTCCACAAATGGATTGAGCTGTAAACGGACAAACCCCAGTATCCCAGCTACGCAATTAGCGGTGAGTGTTAATGTGTTTATTATAACCAGCTGCACAGAGGAACTGCACCTGTGGTCAGTCAGGTGTTTGTGACTGGCTCTGAAGCACAAGGAGCACCTGATAAAATAATTGCAGACTGCTCTGAGAATGGTTCAGAAGCAGAAAACAAAAATATATGGTTTGGTTCCCCATTTTCAGTGGCAGACTGCTGAGGCAGGTGGCTGAGCTGCAGGCATCACCTCTATGTGGCAGGCATCTCATACTGACAAAAAACAATAAAAAAAATCTTCACACCTGGTCTCTCCACAATTCTCTGAGCACTTCAGGACAGATACTACTATGCCATGTCAGATTACCCCTGTCTATACATCTTGTCTAAATCCTCTGCAGAACATTTATATTCTACCATTTTGCTACTAAAAACCAGTAAACTACAAGTGTTTTAATACATCCAAACATCTCTTTGCATTATAAGCACTTTTAAAAATGTGGCTGTTTGCCATGAACACACATGAACAAAATCCTACCAGGACATGGTTTCATCTCACCCACCCAGCCAACCCCACCTCAGGGTGCAGGCACCAGCCTGAACTTGTCCAGTTCAGAACATTGTCACTTTACTCCACTTAATGGGATATTGATTTTTTATACTCCACTCTTTGCAAATCAATATTCTAATAGACACAAGAGACTAGCAAAAGGATACAGAGTACCTGCCCACCAACCTGATGGAGATGATTATCCATAAACAAAGGTCAAATCAAAGGAAAATTTAAACCTGACATGAAAAGAAGAGCAGTACAAAGAAGAGTCTTTAAATAAGGGAATTTTTAAAAAAGGTATCTAAGATTAACCGCACGACAAAGCAGACACAGCCTAAAGCAGGCACAGATAAGGCAGTGAAAACTCTCAGCCAGGGAATGACAGACTAAAGTCCCTTTGGAATGTCTGTGCTCAATGCCACCATTTAAGAAACACTTCAGGAGGCATCTCCAGTATATCACACAGGAAATATGCTTCCTTTTAATGTAAAATAACAACTTTCAGTATCTGAAAAGTATCTGAATAGGCTATTCAGAACAAAGGCAGAGAGAAACCATGTGAAAGGTAAAAAAAAAAAAAAAAAAACCACTTAAAAGAGATACCTTCTTCTTTCAGAGATTGGTTCCATAGGAAACTAGGAAGCCGAAGGGAGCCTTCAAACAGGCTTCTTTACCAAAAGGCTTCACTCTCCCTGGGAGGCTGCTACAGCCCTGAAACCAGGACCTTTTGGGGCCAAAATCAGCTCAAAAAGCCACAGCTGAGCTGATGGAGAAGTGGCAACACTCCCAGGTGGAGAAAGGGTTGCACCAGATCCCCAGAGTCCCCTTCCACCCCAAAGCACTAATAATACACCAGAAACACATGGAATCGCCATGTTTATCACTTGGGATGGCTTAGCTTACACCACACCAATATTAGAAAAGGCTTCTTTGATTCTTGGGCCTTTTGCCTACCAGAAAAGACAGGGGAGTTTTATCTCCAGTTTCTGCTAAACTAGGATTGTACCGAGTTTTCTGAGTGCATCTCCCTTAACTGCAGTTGATGAGTCACAGGTTCACACCCCCTCCCCGAGCTCCACCACCTTGTTACAACGCACAGCCTCAGCCACCAAAATTCGGTGGAGTGAGGTGAAGACGCAAACTCACAGTTCAGGCACAGTTAACCTTCCAAATTCCAATTATCAACAGAATATTAAGAAATCCAAGGAAGTGCAGAGACGGATCACAAAAATTATTTTTGAGCAGAAAGCATTATTTATATAGGGAGAAAACCCAACAGCCTAATACATGCAATGTAACAAAAGGGATTTGCAGTCTCATCCTAGAGGCAGCAGAATGTACTGCAAAAGAAATCCTGAGCTGCACCAGGTGCCTCAGTTCAGCATCACAAAGTTCACCTCCAGTTCACTCTTTCAGCTCCATTTTAAGCTTTCCTTCTACAACAATTTTAAATAACAAATGAAAACGAGCTTTCACCCATTTTTCACCCACCCTGGACCTCTCAACAGTTCAACCTATTCATAGCTCAACACAACAGAGCCCTGGGAGGGATAAGAAGGAGGAAGACACTGGATTTTTCATGACCTTTTGCAGATACCCAAACCCCTCTCCTGTACGTATAAGCAATCTGTTTCTTCTACAGCAGAATAATGACTTGTTACTTCAGTCATTTCAAAATGGTAGAGAATTCCATCTGGCACTATGGGTCAGCAGCCAGATTACAGTGTCTTGATCTAAAGGTCACTTTGGTAATAGCAGAAAGGCCTAAACTGAAGTACTTTTTGATACCACCAATCACTCAGCATTCCAGCATCTCTCACAAAGTTGATCTGCCACCTTCCCCACACTGGGAAGGGCTCACAGAACAAGAGCAGCCACTCCAAGGAGGCAGAGCTTGGAGGCACCACAAGGAGCAGCTGTGGGTGGACAAACCCAGAACAACAAGCTGTGTTTAAACCTTTCCACCACGTACATTCTGATCAGTTCTAAAGCACTGATGCCACAAGTTTAAATTGATGAAAGTCTTCCTTAAAATTACACAGGCCACATACTGGGAGGCACTGACCTCCAGAAGTGCCTCTTCCATACCTCCTCTTCTCGTACAACTCCAGTGCAATAAACAACCCTTTCAATTATCCAATAAACAATACTCTCATTATTTTCCCATCAATTCTCTGTCCCCATTCTCCCCCATAAATACAGATTCCACTGTCCAAACTCACCTACAGCTTTCCTGCTGTTGCTCAGCTCCTTTTCCCAGGCAGAAGGAAGGGGACAGGAAAGATGACAACTCTTTCCATTTCCTGAACGTTGCAGAAGGAGGAATCAGAAAAACTGCATCAGTAACCACCCCAGGGGAAAAGAGCCACAAGTAACACCCTCCCAAAGGAACACAGAGCACACGCCAAAAACTTCTGACTCCCAGCTCTGAAGGGGGGCTTATTTATGGGTGTGCTAATTAACTTCCAAATGGAAACACATGGTGCATGCAAAGCAGGTGAAATGATGCTAACAGCTTCGTTAACCACAAACCCAAAACACCTGAGCCAGGGGGTAAATACAAAAGCTAATGGAACCCCCAGGATGGGAACGCCGGCTTTGTTTTCCCAAGACACGGGGCAGTTTCCAGGGCAGTTTCCAGCTCAGATGGAGATCGTGTGAGATGCTGTAGAAGAACGTCATTCATTGCACTGGCAGGACCTCCCTGAGCCAGGTTTAGATGAGACTGGGAATAAATTCTTGGCTGTGAGGGCAGGGAGGCCCTGGCACAGGGTGCCCAGAGAAGCTGGGGCTGCCCCTGGATCCCTGGAAGTGTCCAAGGCCAGGCTGGATGGGACTTGGAGCAGCCTGAGACAGTGGAAGGTGTCCCTGCCCATGGCAGGGGTGGCACTGGATGGGCTTGAATGTCCGTTCTAACCCAAACTGGTCTGTGATCCCAAGCCAGAACTTGTTTCCATGGATTTGTGTCTCCCATAATCCAGAACACTGATTTGGCTGGATTATGTCCTGCCAAAAGCCATGGCCGTGGCTTTTCCCATCCCCAGGACAGGAGCGTGTTCTGCTGCATCCCCTACCTGAGGGCTCAGGTTCCCATATGCATCATCAAACATTAATTTGTTAAAAATATATATATGTGAAAAAGAGAAACAAAAGCAAACCCGAATACCTTCAAAATAAGCAAGGATTGACAGCCACGTGAAGAATTAAAACAACTCCGTGGTTTGCGATTAATACTGACGGTTGGTGCGAGCACTTCACACACATCGCACGAAACCACACCGGAATTGGGAGTGATGCCATAATGATTTTTGTCTTTTCTGTTATACCTCTTTTCTCCCTTTTACAGCTTCTGTATTCTTAGTGCTTTAGCCTACATTCTTGGACTTGTTTGTCGAACTAGGAGACTAAACATTTTAGAAGGCCTACAATGTGATACCAGGTCTTTTGGGTGAGTGCATTGTGGTGTGCATGGAGGTGCATTCGACCTGTACGTAGTGCACCTAAGGATCCTTAAAATAAGTACCAAGCTAAAATCCCTTCTAACCGTGTTTGACTCTTGATTTTAAAACCAGGGAAAGGCAGCAGGAGGAGTAGCCCCGGGTAGGGAGGGAGGGACCCGAGGCGGTCACACCACATTCCCCCATCCCCGGCCAAGGGCAGCCGCATCCCCCGAGCGGAGCGGGAGCGAGGCCGAGGCGGGGCCGGGGCGGGACCGGGGCGGGACCAGGGGGACCGGGGCGGGGCCGGGAGGGCCGAGGCTGGACCGGGGTGGGCGGGGCGGGGCCGGGGCCGAGGCGGGGCCGAGTCGGGGCCGAGTCGGGACCGGGGCGGGGCCGGGGGGGCCGGGGCGGGACCGGGGCGAGGCCGGGGCGGGACTGGGGCGGGGCCGGGACCGGGGCGGGGCCGGGGCGGGGCTCCTTCACAGCGCCCGCCTCTCTGAGGGAGGGGCCGCGCAGCATGGCGCCCCCTCGCGGCGCTGTCGGTCAGTGCCCCCGCCCAATCAGCGAGCGGCGCTGGCCCCGTGCAGCCAATGGGCGCAGGGCTGCGGCGCGGGGGGCGGGGCTGCGGCATGGCGGCGCGCGCGGAGCTGAGCGGTGGCAGCGAGCCCGTGGCCGTGGCGCTGTGGCCGCCCGGGGAGGCCCCGCCGGCCTTCCAGGTACCGGGGCGGGGGAGAGCGGGGAGGAGAGGGGAGCAGGGACACCTTCCACTGCAGGCCCGTGCGACCCGGCCTTGGACACCGCCAGCCATGGGGCAGCCGCAGCTTCTCCGGGCAGCTTGTGCCAGGGCCTCCCCATCCTCACAGGGAAGAATTTCTCCCTAATATCTAATTTAAACCTGCTGTCTTTTAGTTTGTATCAGTTAGCCCTTGTCCTGTCACTCCAGGATGCCTAGGAATTTGCTTCAGTGGTATTAGAGAGTCTTTACAAACCAGGTTAAAAAAAGCTTCCAGGAAGCCTGGGGAAAAAATAAAGATGTGACCCCTATAGACCCAAATATCCTAGAATTATGTGGTGCGCTCGTATTTTACCGAAATGGGAAAGGTTGTGGTCGTTGAGGAACATTAAACTTGGTTTTGAGTAAAGCCGAGAGACTGAGAAGCTGATGTTTATAAAAAAAGAAACTTGCAAATGCACTGTCATCCTTCCCAACACCCCGAACTTGCCAGGTACAAGCTGCTGTGAAATGTAATATTTAGTGATAGCACATCCTCCAGGCTTCTAATAAAGCTGAATGCTGAGAAGGGAGTGAAAATATACCCGAGGCTGTTTTTATATCTGGGTTTTCAAATGTAGCAGTTTCTATCAGGTTTTGTTTTGTAATAGTCCGTGGTTCTATAACCATTCACCTGCTGGGGGCATCAGTGTAATTTTGAGAACCTGATTTTCTAGCGGAGCTAGGAGGAAGTTGGAATGCAACTTGAATCGTCATTTTTAACATAAACGTGTATTTGAAATTCTGTGGCCTAGAAGAGCTATAGATTAACCTCAGAAGTAACTTATTGAGCATTTTGAAGTGTGCGGAGATTACTTTAACAATACCTTGATAGTTCTGCAAATAAATACATCCATAAATAAATATCTTTGGTATCTCTATAAATGAAAGTAATACATAGAGTAGATCTAATTAGCTGATTTTTTTTTTCTGCTAAGCATTTTTTGTGGCTAGGGGGCTATTTTGAGAAATTCACGCACTAACAAGACTATCAGTTGTTTTTTGGTCTGTATGAAATACCTGATTCGCATTCTTTTAAACACTTCAGACAAGTTTGAGTTGGAAGTTTACAGAAAAATGAAGCATTCGTGATTTGAGTTTTGGCATCAGTCATTGCCAGACACAAACTTTTAAAAAAATTCTGGCTTTGAGCACTGACAATACCAAGGCTTTGACCCCTGTTCCTCTGAGCACTGACAATACCAAGGCTTTGACCCCTGTTCCTCTGCAGTACAGCCCCGACAGCGTGGCCGGAGCAGATGGAGAGATCGACCCCACTGAAATCACCTTCCCGGGCTGTTCCTGCTGCAGCAGCTCCTGCGTGGCTCCCGAGTGCCCCTGTCTGTGCCGTGGGCAGAACTACAGCAGCAGCCTGTGCCTCAGGCTGGCAGAGCAGCAGGAGCAGCACTTCTCCAGGCCCGTGTTTGAGTGCAACAGCCTGTGCCAGTGTGGGGACGGGTGCCAGAACAGGCTGGTGCAGCGGGGGCTGCAGCTGCGGCTGCAGGTGTTCCGCACCGAGAGGAAGGGCTGGGGAGTGCGCGCGCTGGAGCCCATCCCCAGGGGGAGGTTTGTGTGTGAGTATGCTGGGGAGGTTCTGGGCTTTGCTGAGGCTCGCAGAAGAATCCAGGCCCAGACAGCACAGGACCCGAACTACATCATAGCAGTGAGGGAGCACCTGCACGACGGGCGCGTCATGGAGACCTTTGTGGATCCCACCCACATCGGGAACGTGGGCAGGTTCCTGAACCACTCCTGTGAACCCAATCTGTTCATGGTGCCAGTGAGAGTTGACTCCATGGTGCCCAAACTGGCACTTTTTGCAGCTGCTGATATTTCTGCTGGAGAGGAACTTTCATATGATTACTCTGGAAGATTCCATAATTTACCAGGAACTAGCAGAGAACACAAACCCCAGGAAGAAGAGAACAGGCTGAGAAAACCTTGCTACTGTGGTTCCCGCACGTGTGCTTCCTTCTTACCTTGGGACAGCTCCCTCTTTTCCTCACCAGCGAGTTCTCCATAGCCTTTCAGCCTTAAACACACCTAAAAATATTATTTTCTCTAGTAGTTAAATAAAACTCTTCGTGTTCCAACAAGGAAGCACATGTGGGTTTGAGTAGCAGCAAAGAGACAAGGTTTCAAGAATTTTATGCAAAAACCTTTTCAAGGACTTTTCAAGGTGCATAGTACAAGGGATTATTGGAGCTTCAGGATGTTCCAAAATCAGGGACTAAGCCAGGCCTGGTGTTTTTGTCTTCTTGTCCCCTGACAGCTTGCTGTATGTTAAAGCAGCTCTCTTGGTTTGTACCCTTCGGAAAGAATTTGTACCTTTAGCACTTGTACATGGACAGGACATGTGGTAACAGCAAGAAAAGTCACTGACAATGGCACAAGAAAATGACACCATGAATCATGACACTTGAAGAACGGCATTAGGTTTTTTGAAATCCATTAAATTGTTTTTAAATTACTTGCTGTAATTTTTTTTTGTTCCACAAAGCATAGTAACTATTTATTATTGATGTAAAAGGAAAGAGTAGCTTTAATACTTTGTGTGTGCCATGTAGCTGCATGCCCACAGCAGACCGTGACTGATTGGCTGTTTCACTCCCATTTAGTTTTGTGGAAGTGGTGCAGGACTGCAGTCTCTGAGGAGCACCACATCCCATCTTTTTTAATCACCTCAGCCTCGAGGCTGCTCTGATCAGATCTCTGCAATCACAGCAAGCAGCACATCTGTTACTCCCCAGCACTGTCAGTACATGCTCAGGAAGCGAATCCAGCCCCTGCAGCATGAGGCAGGATGATGCTAACAGTTGACTGAAAGTAGAAATACAGAAGTACATCTGAGCAACAACAGATTGGTGTTTTTGTGTTGAACAGCTGACAGATGCACGAAGGTTCTTTCAGCTGCTAACTGATCCATGTTTTCACTACTCCAGGGCCAGGCAGCATTAAGCAAGGCCTGGCCTTTCCCAGCACAGGGAGAAGGTCCTTGCATCTTCTTTGCATCGTCCTTGTCCAGCTCTAACAGCTGTGCAGGGCTTTTCTGAGCACCTCCTTCCACCAGGGATGCACTGCCAGATGGGCACATTCTGTAACTGCACGTTCCTTCACTACCTTTCTGCAAAGATTAAATTAAGGCAGCTTCACACAGGCTGGTTTTGAGATTTAAGATGGATAAACTGCAATGCAGCTTTTTATTCATGTCACACTGTGCCATCAGCAGCACAAACCCTCAGTTATTTGCTCTGGATAGTTTGATCTTTACCTGTTTCCATATCCTTTGACATCACACACACAAGGGAGTACATCTCGTGGGGATCAGCTGTTCTGCAGGCTATCAGTAACTTCATTTTTAAATTAAAGACAACTTTGACTTGGACCTGAAAGATTGGTGCCACTGAAGCACTGAGCTGTCACTCCCAGCTCAGTGTGCTCTTTTCACCAGGAATCCAGGCAAACAGCTAAAAACTGGGAGCTCTCTGTAATCCTGTCTACTCTCAAAGAGCAGAAATGATTGTCAATATTTCAATATCCATTGGGAGATTTACTTTCCTATTGAAATAGGATCAGATTGACTCAAGGATGCAGCTCTGAGCAAACTGAAGGTCCCCTGCTCTGGGGAGGGGTTTTGGAGCAAGATGAGCTTTAAGGTCCCTTCCAACCCAAACGTCTCTGTGATTAACCTGATGCTGACCAGGGATAAAGGACATTTTGCTATTTGCTAAACAAAATCCTGCTTGGTGTTTACCTTTGCTTCCTTGATAAGATGCAGTTTAGCCTCTCCCATTTAAGTGCCTTCCTGCTGCTGTTGGGGTTTACACACAGCTGTGGGTTCATACTAAGATAAACATTACCACGTGATTTCCCTTAGGGTTAATCATTAAGTGTAATTTCTGTCAGTGCAGAAACCTTCCAAAGGATTTCAGCTGCTTGTCAGAAGTAGTTTACAGGCTGAGGGGCCATTAACTTTGCTCCTTAACTAAGGGTTCTTGCTGCTACAGGAGAGAAGCTCCCTGGATCCTGTACCCTGGAATGCACAGGATTCCAGAGCACAGTCTGGACTGCAAGGTCTCTTGTGTAGAGTCTCATCTGGTTTTCTCCCTGAAAAGGTATCATGCCAGCCACTTTCAGACCACAGGGCTGGGAGCAGATGATCCAATCCACTTCCTCTTTCCCTCCTGAGAAAAGTTTCAAGATTAGTTTTATAGCATCTGCACTCCTCGTTTTCAGGATGACAGCACGGTTTGTTACCTTCCTGTTATGAATATGCACTTGGCATGATTTTGAGTAGTTAAGGAAGTGTAGATTAAAAAAACCCAACCACCTTTAGCAGTATCTAGTCCTTGATCACAGCCTTACAGCAGGAGCACAGCTGAGCCCTCTGTCCCTGCAATGCTATCCCTCAGCCCACACCAGTGCTGCAGCTCCTGGCAAGTGACCTGATCCCAGTTATCTGCTTAGAGCAAACTTCCCAGCACAGAACAGGAACAGTGTTGGACTGCTCCAAACAGCCACACTGAAGGCCTTGCAAAAACAAAGTAATAGTTACTGAGTTCTAAACCAGCCTGACAGTTGTTAATGGCCTTTTTCCATACAGCACGTGCACTATACTTCACCATGCCTTGGCACTGCAGGTGCCTGGGGGAGTGGACCAAAATCCTACTAAAAAAAATCCCTATCAAGAAACTAGGAAAAAAAAAATAGACCCTTTCTTGTATCTGTTGAATTTCTGTTCACTTTTCCCTTCAGGCTCCTTGCAGCTCCAGAGCCGCAGTCTGCCCCTCACGGCTCAGTGTGCTCTTCCACAATGAATCCAATCAAACTGCTCAAAAGACTTTGAGTTTCCTCTCGTTCTCCCTCCTCCTTTCTACTCTGAGTGCAATAATGATTATCAATATCTCAATATTGTGCCACGTTATGCTGTGTCCTGGAATAGATTTTTCTGCTTGCTGGACTTACCTGGACCCCACTGGAGGCTGGTGTTTGGTGGAGGGCTGCCCAGGTGTTCTCTTGTGTCATCTTTTCAACATGAAACCAGTGCAGAAGGAGCTGGCAAGTGATGGATTTGCATTAAAGCCAAACCCAGTTTTCTACAGCAAAGACAATGCTGGCAAGGACCAGCAGCAGTGCCAGGGCTTTTGTTAATCCACTGTTACATTCAGATCCCAAAACAAGGTTTCTTTCAGTTACTCCCATTTCCCTTGTTACTTGCTAAAATTCCTCTCCTTTTCAGTGAGGAATTTTATTTTCAACAAAACAGTTTAGAAGTTTACCCTATTAGGCCTTAGGGCTCACAGTTCCATCTGCCATCGCTTCCATGACTTTGATTCAAGTGGAATCATTCATTAGCTTCAGTTTCTAATGAGGCCAGTTTCGCATTTTCCAAGTCCCTAAAATAAGCCTACGCTGCGTCCAAGAAATTCAAAGGAAATTGTGGTTTTCCATCAATAAAAGTCTTTGGCATAAACAAAAGCTTGATATTTTATTCAAATATGTACAAGATTTATAATAATCATCACCCTGAGGATCATCACCCTCAGCTGCAGAAGGCACTTCCTAAAGAGCAGCAAATATCTCCCCAGAAGAAGCCCATTTCTGGACATGATTTTCACTGCAAGTGGAATGTAACAGAAGGGCTGTGCAAGCTGCCTGTGGGGAGAGCTGTCATCTCTCAGCCCTCACTCTTGACTCCTTCATTCTCTCTTAAAGCTGTCTAGAATTTCCTAACTGCCTCCAATTTCTTTTAAAGCTGTCTAGAAGTTTATAAAGTCTTTGCTTATTGCATTTGAGTGTAGAAACTCTACATAAATAAAACTAATTAATAAAGATCTTGTCTAAAGGAGCTGTTGTAGTTGACAAGGTGGTGATCAGTCAAGGGGATTAAGTAATCTTTGAAAACATGATTGGCATGTTTCTGCTCAGTTTTGTTCCAGCTGAATCCAAAACACCATGGTCAGGATTTAAGTCCAGGCCAGGTTCCTCATGAACACGAAGGTTCTCCAAGCAATGTCGAGTAGTGCTGGTTTTTCTTCCCCCAGCAGGAACTTGCAGCAAGGTTTTATCCTTTCTGTGTGGGACGCTGCTCACATTTCTTGTCCCTGGGCTGGGATCCAGCCCTTCCTGGGCCGAGGCACATCCCTGTGCTCAGTGCGGCCCCGGAGCGGTGTCGGCGGCGCAGCGGAAGCCCAGGTTGGACGCGGAGCTGTCGGGGGTGTTCTGGCTCCGAGCTGCACAGCGGTACCTGTAGCAGTAGGACTGCACAGCAACAGAGAAAGGGAACTTCTTAGCACAGCTGGGGCTCCTCAGGCAACAGTTTGTTAGATTAACAGGTTAATTAGTTAGATTAATACAGCAAAACACTGCCATGGCTGAGGGACAGATCAGTGCACTGATACGGATGGAAACCACTGCGTTAGAAATGAGGGAATCCTACACAGACACCAGCTGACAAAAACTAGACTGAATGGCAAAATGTCTAATAAAGTGTCAGCCAATAATCTCTCCTGCTCTGGGAAAAAGCTAAAACAACCATTCTGATTCCCTTCAGAGGCTGAGCTGTGTATCCGTGTGCTAATGCCCCGCTGCAATGGACAGGTACTGGCACCTGCCTGGAAACATTTCCCTGAATGACATGCCAGACTTCTGGGATGGGATGTAAAAAGGTGCAACTTCAGCCTCTGTCAGCTCTGAGAGGGAGAAGAGCACAGAAAGATCAGTCTGAGCAGACGTCAGGCACCTCGTAAAGAGCCCTTGTACTAACAGTATTCATTGGGTTTTTGCCTTGATACACAGCCTAGTTTTATCACCTACAAAAAAAGACTAGGGCAGACTAGAATCTTCACAAACCTTCAAAATGGGTCATGTTATTCATCACTGAAGAGCCTATTCCAGTGTTAATTTAATCAAAACTGCTAATTAACATCTGACATTGATTTCACCTAAGAAGGAAATCAGTGTAGAAAATGGGATCTCACTGTAGAAAATTTAATCTAATTATGAGAGTGATTTGCCAGCCACAGGCTTTGCAAGGGAAGAAGAGCAGGACAGCTTTAATGAAACAGGAGGTCTGCAGTGAGGGGTTTTAAGCACTGCAGGAGCAGAGTTTAAGACGTGATTTTGTGTCATGAACAGCCATCGCTCTGTGGTGACATCCTGGCTGTTCTGAAGGATTTTCAGGTATGCCACCAACTCAGCTGAAACACTTCATCTCCCAGCCAGCTCTGCAAACACCTGATATCATAGAACCATGGAATTATAAAAGGATTTGGGATTGAAGGGCCCTTAAAGCTTATCCAGTCCCAACCCCCTGCCCTGGGCAGGAACACCTTTCACTAGACCGAGTTACTCAAGAGCTCCATATCCTTTCTGGAGCAAAAGCCACTCTAAAACTTAAAAAACAAAGTCACATCCACACTTTCTACTCTGACAAGTATCACTCAAGCTCTGTCATGAAAACAGCATTAGAAGCCTACATCAGTTTGAAGCTCTGTGTCTAAAACCCACACTGCGTAAAAAAACTTACTTGTTTTGATTCCAAGCTAAGCAAAAAGAGGTCCTTAGGAACATCAGGTATTGCTCTTCATAAATTCCATGAAACCCCTTGACAAACATCCAGGTTGCCAGGAAACTCTGTCAGAGGATCATTTCATGGTCAAGTGCTTTCAGAGGGAAGAGGAACATGAAAACACCACGTTACCTTATGGCACATGTAGGATCCACCCTTCTTCACTCTGTCCGTGCCCGAGGACGGCCCTTTCTGGGGAGGGGAGGACACTGGTCAGTACTCAGGGAATAACTGCTAATTACAGGGAGTAAAGAGATGGATAAGGAGCAATCATAAATATTCCAGTGGTGTAACAAATGTCAGTGGTGTCTGAACCAGACAGCTTGAAATAATTCTGCCATACAGGACTGGCAGGTGACAGTAACTGTGCTCCCTCCCCACTGCAAATATTTAACATTCCAGTTGCTGCCCAGCAGTGCCTTGTTTCTGATAATACCTGATAACAGGGAGGTTCCTAAAGAGGATTTTACCAAGAATAAAATGAGCTCCAGCTTTCCTCAGTGGCCACCCTGTGACCAGTCTGGTCACACCTGGCATGGATCCCACTCTCCTACCCTGTACAGTTGCCTCCCACCCAGGTCTGCATTACCAGGGGTGATGTTCTAAAAGCCTCTACCCCAGAGGAGCATTTGTAACCGAACATAAATCCCAGGGACTGTCAGAAAACCCTGAGAGCCGACACTGGTACTCCAGAAGCTCCTGCCTGCACCCCCCGAGTGTGACTGCTTTGTATGAAAGTTCACCACACAAACTGCAGCAGCCTCATGTTTATTGCCAAAATTTGTAATTGCAAAAAAGAATTTGGTTTATCACTGCATTTAGTGGCACACAAATACTCAAGGAAAGCCACACCCTGAGGCAGCATCCGCTCAGTTCCAAGCCTGGGTGCTCCTCCACAGCACAGCCTTGCTCCCACTCCAAGGCCTCTGGAAATTGTCCTCACAACACCTGCATGTGGATGCAGTCCCTGCTCTGAGATAAGCCACTAACCAGCACACTCATCACCCGGCCTGCTAATCTCATTTTAAGGGAAGCCAGGAGAAAACTGACCTAAAAAAAGTTCCACGGGAACAAGACAAAGCAGAACAATGGGGCTGTGGAGCAGGATTTCCCCTAAATGCTGCAGTGCACACACTGAGCAGCAATCTGTGCTACTGGCTCCAGAGACACTTTTATAAACTCAGAGGAACATGTTCAGTTGGGGTTAAAGAGCCCTAAATATATCAGGTGTCAGCACCTGACCTCTACTGAGCAGCACGTGAACCAAAGGCTCATAAGTACATCGTTTTATTAATTACAAATGTCTTCCACCAGGCAAAAATTGAGCATCAAAGGTTATTTGGTAACAAAAAAAACAACTTAAATTGACCCCCACAGCCTCTGAAGGAAGATTACAGCGCTGAAACACTTCACCGACTGCAGAAATCTGCTGTAATAAATCTCCATTTATCTATTCTATTACAAAATATCATCCTCTTATTTAAAATCACTGAAGGTAAGGAGTTTATCATAAAACAACTGGCAAAGATGTCTGAAAATCAGAAAACCAATAGCCATCAGCAGCAGGTGCAGTGTTAATATTTGCTTGTGCACATATCTCACTTATAGATGAAGGAAACTGCCTCGGCTGTGCTTCCCCTCACTAAAGCTAATCACAGCCCAGCAATTAAGGTCACATTTGATTAAAACGAGCAGATCTCTGTTCTATCAAACACCATTGTTTTATGGCCTGACCTGGAGAAGTGCACCAGCTGGTACTGGAGGGGAAGGACATGGGCTGCCTGGTGCAAAGGGCCGGAGCTGTCCAGACTTTGATCCCAGATTTAAACCCCAGAATTTACTGTATATTAGCAAGGTTATTCTGTACTATAATACTGCAACAGCCATATTCCAGTCTGATTACATAATTGCAAGTGCTTGTGCATTCCATGACCAAAGCTCATAAAAGTAGGATTGCTCTTTTAAAAGTTACTAAAAAAAACCACAGAAGCTTTTTTCGTTAATGAAAAGAAAGTTGTATTTCTTTCAGTACATCAAGCGAATGCTTTCTGATGGTGCATGGTGATTGTCAGTGCACAGCCAGCCACATGGTTACTCTGTTTGGAGAGAAATCAGTCTTCAAACAGAGAATTGCAGCTCATACAAAAAAAAAAATCAGAGCCAGAAGTCACCACGAAATAACCCATAAAGGGACTGTGGTTTGATTGACCTCACATACACACTTGGCTCTCTCTGCTAAAGGATCAGTTACATTTTAGGGAGGAAATTCTTCCCTGGGAGGGTGGGCAGGCCCTGGCACAGGGTGCCAGAGCAGCTGTGGCTGCCCCTGGATCCCTGGCAGTGCCCAAGGCCAGGATGGACATTGGGGCTTGGAGCAGCCTGGGACAGTGGAAGGTGTCCCTGCCCATGGCAGAGGTGGCACTGGATGGGCTTTAAGGTCCTTCCAACCCAAACCCTTCTGGGATTCTGGGATTGCAGTGAGGCACCTTCATTAAAATTATTTATTTAAGTGAGACACATTGGTGTTGATGATGCCAAGGCAGCAGCACTTCCTGCTGGATTGAGGTGATGGTGGGGAACAAGTGTCCTGTGAATTCTGCTCTCTATTAAGCTCCATGAGTTTGCTGAGGTTTTAAACCCAGACACTTCAGAAAGTATTTAAAAACTAGGTGTTAACAATGAGGCTTTTAGGGTTTTTTCAGATGCAAACTGATTGTCAGAATCCAGTGTCTGAGGCAGAGCACTTCAAAGTGAATTCCAAAGGGTTTTTCTGATTAAATGGGTAAGGAAACTGAATCTCCTCATGTGAAAAGGTGTCCCAAAATAGCCAGGCTGCAGTTATCTTCTGAGACATTAGAACTGATTAGCACCAGATCTATCAGAGCCCAGCTCTTCAGTCTCTGCAGAGCACAAGGCAGTGTAACCTAAATATAGGATGTGTTCTCTGGGCTGAAAAGACTCTGAATTCTTCCAAGAGGGTCAGAGCTCAGGCAAAGCTTTTAACATATTTAGTTTAACACCCAAAATCTTCAAAGCAGCCTTCAAGTACTAGAGAGATTTGGGGTATGCTGGGGATTGGTTACAAGGAACGTATGGAACTCTGCACACACATTTTTAGGGGTTTTTCATAACTGATTGTCTTGCATTCACACACAGTTATCAAGAGTAAAAATAAACCTGAAAGTGCTTTGTAAGTTGTAAGCAAATAAAAAACACTGGGGTTTTGGTGGGGTTTTGAGTGACAAACTGTACGTGGCCTTACTTGTCATATTTTGTGTGAGGTCATGAGAGTTACTCATCCTGGGTAAGTGGGAGAGGAGCAGATCTAACACTGGAACTGGAATCTGCTGAGACAGAGCACCAGTGACCCCGCAGTCTCACCCTGCAGGACCCTCTCTCTGCCTGCCACAAAGGAAAACAAAGGTTCACCTCTCAGAGCCTGGTGACTTCTCCTAAACCTCAGCTCTGTCACATGTCCAGTTTAAAATGAGCTACCAGGAGCCAGAAAGATAATTCATGCTGGTTTGTTCTCTGCCTGGTAGGGATAAAATAAGTACAGCTTGTAGCAACATAAATGAACTAAAAACCTTCCTTTTTTTTAAGAAGTCATTCCATAAATTCTTGATTTCTGCAATATGAGGCCAGTTTGGAAGTATTCAATGGTTAACCAGGTGTGGACAACCAACCAAACAACACAAAAACTGCAGTAGAGCCCTGTAATTCCAGTGTTGTGGGGTGATACTCCCCTTCCCCAGAACATAGCCCACCCCAGGAGCAAAGAACAGGAGGTTTTCAAACAACAACGAGATCCAAGTCACAGGAGGGGATTCTGTACTCGACATGATGCCAACCAAACACTTACAGGGTTGTGAGCTTCCTGTGGGGAGTGGTGCACAGCCCACCAGTCAGATGTCCACTCCCAGGCATTCCCCACCATGTTGTAGAGGCCGTAGCCATTGGGGGGGAAGGCAGTGACCTGCACGAGACAGGGAACACAGGAGCACAGCTCTGTAACCACTCCACACAAAACAGGGTTTCAATCCCAGCCCCAGTCTGCTGAAGGTGCACTTTGAGCAGCCTCAGAGGCAGACACCAGAGCAGTAGTGCAGAACTGGAACGTTTTTACATACTGCATTGAAATCAAACCGGATGGAAAACTGTGACCACTCTGTGTCCTCAGCACCCTGTTCCAGTGGGACACAGCATCTCCTCGCTGCTTTTGGAGACTGACCCTCTCCAGAGAGGCACTGTCTGACCAGCAGGCACACCTGGCATGGCATTAATGCCCTGACCCCACTCACAGCTCCCAGATTCCCCTCTCACCAAGGAAAACCACGGTGGCTGCCAACTCCTGCCTGTGCAGATTCCTCTTCTGATGAAACTTTTGGACTTACTTAACTACCATTAAATAATTCATTCCCATTCTTGATTGCCTTTAAAATTCCACTCTGTTTGTTATACTGGACAGGCTCAACCTTTCCCCAAAAGGGAAGTTTAATTTCTTTTAAACTAGTGTGTAAATTTTGAGTTCACAAGACTGTGAGGCCAGAAGTGCAGGCAGAAAGTATTTCAGCTTCTGACTACAAACTGACTGGAAAGGGGGAAAAGAGGTCAGTTTGAGAGGAACTAGAAGTTAAAATGAAAGTAATCTTTACTTTTCAATTAGCTTGTAAAAGTGTCCCTTGATAATGCTCAAGCCTGCAGTGAAGTTTAATGTAACTTAAAATCTAAAATGAAAGAGCACAGGGATGGAAAACAGCCATGGCTCATCCTGCTGAAGACAGACCTTAATTTTAGGAAGATTAAGATCATTTCCTCGTGCTGGATTGCCTTTGAGACACACTTACAGGTGCAGTCCCCTTGTACCCATCCTCTGCTGTGTTATTGGTGGGGAATTCTCCCTGCCAGATATTGGCGTAGTGTTGACCTTTGGGCTGCAGTTTGTTGCCCCACGGGAAAAGCCTGGGAAAAGACAAACAGAACAGCTGTCAAACAATTCTCATTAAAAGTCAGTGTTACACAAAATCCCAGGCTGGTTTGGGTTGGAAGGACCTTAAAGCCCACCCAGTGCCACCCCTGCCATGGCAGGGACACCTCCCACTGTCCCAGGCTGCTCCAAGCCCCCTCCAACTTGGCCTTGGGCACTGCCAGGGATCCAGGGGCAGCCACAGCTGCTCTGGGCACCCTGTGCCAGGGCCTGCCCACCCTTGCAATAAATACTTTTTTCGTAATATTCAATCTAAACCTCCCCTCCTTAAGTTTAAAGCTATTCCCCCTTGTCCTGTCCCTCCATCTCTTGTCCCCAGTCCCTCTCCAGCTCTCCTGGAGCCACTTTAGGCCCTGGAAGGGGCTCTGAGCTCTCCCTGGAGCCTTCTCCTCTCCAGGTGAGCACCCCCAGCTCTCCCAGCCTGGCTGCAGAGCACACTGAGGGTCATAAACCCCTCACAGCTCCTCCTCATCTGGCAAACCCCAGCTTCAGACCCTGCTCAGGGACACCCTTGGGACAGGTACCTGTTTTCAAGGCCCCCTCGACAGCTGTACTCCCACTCAGCCTCCGTCGGTAACCGCTTCCCTGCCCACGTGCAGAAGGCCACAGCATCGTTCCAGGAAACATGCAGGACTGGATGGTCCATTCTGGGGAAAAAAAGGAAAAGGACAAGCTCATCAGGGCACCAGGCAGTCTCAGGGCTGCACAGCACAATGTGACACTCGGGGCACACAGGACTGAGGAGTTCACAGCTCATTTACAGCTGGACCAGGCACCAGGTGACTTTTACAGAAGAGAAGCTGTTTAAGGAAAAGCAGCAAGATGCTGGAAGGGAAATGCAGCCATCAGAGGGAAACAGGAAGAGAAAACAACTAACTTCTGTTTGTCTCGCCTTGCTCCCACCTCCAGCTCTACTGTTATTTATGGTTTGTGCTTTCTCAAGTGCAGCACCCAGGAGGCAGCAGGGAACTGTCCCTACCCTGCCCTCTGTGGAACCTGGGTGCTTGCAGACCCAAAGGAAGGCACCAAAGGCCTGCAGCATCATCACAGTCAAACCAGCCTGGCAAGGGGCATCTCAGCCAAAGCCAGGATTCTCAACAGGAAAACGCACATTGCAATTCAATGGTGATTGTTCTTCACTCCCCTGTGGCTCTTCTCCTGCTCTGGGTCCTTCCCTTGCTGTCAGCTGCGGAGTTTTGAGGGAGAAGTGACGTGAGGAACAGTCTTACCAGCATCAGCTTTTGCAGCACCCAGCCCAGGAAACTGAACTGCAGAAACTCAGCTGGGAAGTGATTTTCTTCGGGTGCTTTAAGCAGTCCATAGTTTACACAAGAGCTCCCATCTTTAATGGGGTTTGGTTCTAGGACTGACATTAAAATCATTGGGGTTTTTTTCCACAAAAACAGAAAAAATGCCCAGGCATTCTTGCAGAAGGATCCTCCCCATCTGAGCCTCCAACAGACCAAGATGCTTCCAGAGCTGAGGGTACTGGTCCAGGAGAGAGAGGAACTTCCTATAGACTTCTCTTTCCTGCCCCGTTTAAGAAGCCAACATATCCCTGTTAATCCATGGGGCCACTTCCACGTGGCAGGTTCCCAGCAGCTGTGCCAGGCCAGGTTTGCACCACCCTTGCACAAGCCCAGGATTTCATGGCAGGTTTCCAGCTCCTGTCTGCTGGCTCTGACCTCAATTCCTGTCTCCCCCTAACAACGCCTCCAGCTATTATCTCTATTTTTGCCTCAGATAATTCTTTCCTTGCCCTTGGAGAGCAGACAACTCGTTACTGAGCACTTCAGCCATCAGATGATGGTGCACTAACAAAGTCCTGTCCTTAGAGGACTCAAAAACCTACTAGATCTAGGCTAGAGAGTCTGATTTGATTTCAAAATGCTGTTAGAAACTTTCACTAGTTGATGAAGTGCCAGCTTCATTGATTGACACGTGCCTGGTGAGAGGGGCAGTTGCAATGTGAGTGGTCCCACATGAAGACAATAATTTGATTTTCTAGGCCTAAAATTTATCCCACTTCAGAATGGAAAGCAATTGTATGAAGACAAGGATCAGCAAGTTTCAGGGTTCATGCAGGCAGAGCGTGGCACTAACTGTAAGAAAAAGCAGAGTTTTCCAAAGCATTTAGAGGTTCTAGATAGTCACAACTGATTTTCCACAAAGTCAGAACACAGTAAAAAAAAGCACAAAACTCTTCAGCTGCCAGAGAAAGAGGCTTCCAAATCCCACATGGACGAGTGCACACTACCCAGACTCCTGCAGTGTGCACACAGTGAGGATTTATTCTCCCTCTCCAAACCCAGGTCTGCACTGAAGGTCCTGACCCTTGGAGGCTCTGCTGTGTTTCACTGCTGGTGCACAAACACCGAGGCTCATTTCAGCATGGTCCTTACAGACCTTTGTGCACTCCATCATTGCCCATGGCCATGGAATGCTGCACACAACACACCAGAAGGTGGGAAAACAGTCCCAGAAGCAGCAGCAGACAGGTGACTAAATAAAAACCCTTTCCTGCAGCCCCATTCCTGGTGGGAGCCACAGGGATATGCACCAGCACTGTGTGTGATGATGCAATGGCTGTTCATGGCTCACCTGCTGGAGATGCTGGAGTCAGGGCCCTCGGGGTGCTTCCAGCTGGCTCCTTTCACAGGCAACCACCAGGGAGCAGCTGCCACCTGAAAAAGGACAAGAGCACCAGGGAAGGACACTTAAATTCCCAGCTAAGGGGTTTTCTGAAAAACCACCAGGTGACAACGGGCTTTAAGGTGCCTTCCAACCCAAACCTCTCTGTGCCTGTATGAATTTAACCTCCTGGCTGACTTCAGTCTGACACAGTCTGCAGAGAGGATAAAAAAATTACCATTTTGGCCTAAAGAGCATTTTCACCCCAATTATTTGCTCCCTGGACTCAGTGTTTTGACATAACTGAAACAACCCCCTGATGATGCCCTTTAACTGGGGGTCAAACACCCATCTTGCGACACATTTGCTTTCCAGGTCATTAACTCACTAAGCTGATTTTAAATTATTTGCTCTCAGCTTCCAGAAGGTGGAGACAGAAGAACCACACAAGGGAAGTGAAGCATGAAGCCTTTTCTCTTTTTTTTTTTTCCCCCAGCTGGTTTGCTGGGAAATATCACACAGCCAAAATCCTCTGTAGCAATGCAGACACTGAGTATTTCTTTCAAACCAGAAGTCGCAAATTTGGTTCTTCAATGCCAAGGAGTTTTTCCTGGAAGACATTCTTTGAGGATTTCTTCTATTAAGCTTACTTCAAAGCAGAGGAGGTCATGCTTAACTGTTCTGTTCTGATTCATGTTCACTTAGAAATACTTATTTTAATAATGGGGCCTTCACTGAGGCAAAAAAAGAACATTTATGCCACCCAGCAACAGTGGGTTTATTCCAGCAGCTTCCAAAATACTCCTGTTACAGAGATAATGTCTATAAAGAACAAAAATCAAAGGAAATGAGCCTGGAATGCTTGAGGAGGCAAACAGCCCAGAGGCTGGTTAGTCCTAGACTGACTTTGTCAAGTGTTACTCACAGAGGTAGGAAAAGTGCCAAGAGTGTTACCCTTTAACTCACCAAACCTCCGGAGCAAAGTCCGAAAAGTCACTGCAAGCTGGTATTGAGGAGACCCAGAATCAGTCTGGGCAAGCAATTTTAACAGCAGCTTCTAGGGGGAAGCTGCATCCTTCAACAGAGCGTTTAACATGGAATTCCATGTGCGTGGGAGAAAAGATCATCTATGTCACACATAAATGGTTGAGAAAACTGGTCCAAACTGCACATCAAATCCCTCATTTGGCTGTTTCAGTAGGAAAATCAACAGAAGTGCCCGAGCACTGGAGGTGCTGCACAAACACACGTTAGCCTGGGTTTAGAGCACCTCATCAGCCTGTGCTGACACTCCCCTGACAGCCTCTCCCTCCTCCCCTCTCAGCACACGCAGATTTTGCCTACAGCACATCTGGGTATCTAAAAGCTCCCCGTAAATGAACAGCAATCCTGGACTAAAGCTGCAGAGCCCACAGCTTTTGGGAGCCCTGGGGAAGGGCTCTGAAATCCCTGAGGAGGCTGCAGGAGCCCTCCAGGCTGGGAAGCCGTTCACACGCAGGGTGTGGACACCCTCCCTTCCAAAGGGAACACCTGAGTGTTCAGTCCCAAAGGAACAAAGGTCACCCAGACATCCTGTCCCCTGCTCCCCCCCTCAGTGGGACCCCCCAGGAAATGACACTTTTTACAGACCCACTCTGACCTCCCCAGCACGACAAGCACACAAATCAACAACGCCAACCCCAATTCTGGCTCAGTGTCTAACCAAGCCCAGGAGATTCTCGCCCCAAGCAGAGCCACTGCCCTTTGCAAAAAGCATGACAAATATCTGGTCTCTTGCGAGGAACTACAGCTCTGTTACTGAGCATTCAAACCCCAAAATGAGACCTTCCTGCAGATACTCTGCTCAACTCTCACAGCCCTGAAGCTTCAGAGAGACTGAGCTGCTGAACTGATACTACAGTCAAGAGGTTTAAAACTAGTCTGATTTAACCAATTCCTTGCCCATATTAAGGTTTGACCTTTAAACTATACTGAAAATAGGACAGAAATCCAAAATTAGCATTTTACAGCTATTTAAGGAAAATAAAAGAGCAGCAGAGCCATTTGCTAAAGCTAAAATCTGAAAGATCACAAGCAAGATTTCGACAGTTTCTAAGCACAACATATTTTTGTAAATTAAACTGCTGGGTTTTGGATAAAAACATCTCTGCAGGAGACTGCAAAGATTTACACTTTAGACGACTTTAATTTTGGAAAACATTTTTGTGATGCAAAAGAAAAAGCAGATGCTTTCAATCAGGCTGGTTTATTTTAACCCAAGAAAAATGTCATGTCTCCACAGGAGAGCACTGTGTGTGCACAGCTCCTGGTTGTGGCTCTGCTGAGCTGAGCACCAAATGGCTGCCAGGCTCTGCAGAGCACCCAGAGCTCCAGAGCAGTCACATATCCAGTGCTGGGACAGGGATAACAGGGAGAGGCCAGGAGAGCCTGCAGGAATTATCTGGAGACTCATCTAAGGCAGCCCGTGAACACACACCGAGCTGCTCCTTCCAGAAATCTCGTACCTGAAATCTACAGTCCTCTCACAGAACTTCTCACAAGTCTTTAAAGCTTTTAATTGCTCTAAATCTAATTAGCAGAAGAGCTAATTAGACAGAGATATTACAACATCACAGTTAATACAGCCAAGTCCTCCCTTGCCACTAATGAGCTTAGTTACTTTCATAACACTTCACGTTCTGCTTCCCTCCGAAACATGTTCCGGGCACCGGCAACAGATTCCTCCTGTCAAAATAGCAGCAGATGCTGCTGAATAGATCTTGAATCAGAGGACAATCCCCCTGCTTTTGGTTGACTGTTGCAGCATGTCACCTGTCCCAGGTTACCCACACCCACCCTGCAATCCTTACACAACTGCTCATGCACAGGGAAACACTTCCCGGAGCGAAGCAGAGGCACAAAAGCTCGTTTTGGTCTGATCCAGCTGGAAACGGGGATTATCCAGCTCTCCCCTCCAGGATTAAACTTCAAGAACTCACTGTTCTGCTTCTTACAGACTCAGAGCACTGTGAAAAGAGAGCCCAGTGTGGTAACACTGGGAAGAGCTCGAACAATTAATTCCGACCCACGAGCTTTGCACTGGGGCAGAGCAATTTGCAGAGCTGAAGCCTCAACTCCCACTAACAGCCTGCAGAAAACACTCATTCTGAGTATTCCATTTGCTTTTCCAAGTAGGCTGGGACAGCCTAACTTTAATTGCTCCATTACCTCATGATGTCAAGATTTTTAAACTACTTCACAATTACCTTGAGGAAAATTCCTTCTTAAAGCTGTGTAGAAAAAATATTAGAGTGGGGAACATCACAAAGTGAATGTCATTGGCAGCATTACCCTACTGCTGGTACTGCAGCAGAGGAATACCCCTAAAAAACACCCCAAAGCCACCCAACCCCCAGCCAATAGCCATAAAAACATTCATTAGTCTTGCACTAACATGACACTGGCCACGTTCGAGAAAAACAACCCCCGAGAAAAACAACCCCCACTTGAGGAGCAAATCTCAAATTCAAATCAGATTTACGTATTAGAAAAATTACCAAAAATAAACTCAACAGAGTAGCTCATCTTGGCTCCAACTCCAACATTTCTAAAAAGCACCAAGTCCCCTGAAATAACAAAGCTGCAGATTTGAACCTTAAGTCAGGCCCACAAGATGATGACAAATTCATGCTGCTGGCCAGACATGTGGCACCAAACATCATCTTTTGTTGTGCTACAGCGTTCTAATGCTATTTTAATGTAGCAAAGCCTTACACCAGGTCAGGATAAACAGCTGGAAAAAGCAAAAGTGACTGCAGAGTAAGAACTTCAGCAATTTCAGAACTGACTGTCTGAAGAGATTTTGAGGGAAAAGTAGCCCAAGTCTGGAAAACACTATAAGAATCATTTATTGAGTGGTGAGTTCTTACAAGAACACTCCAGTTCAGATGACTTAATAGGTTACCACTTGTTTGAATCAGATGGTGTTAAGCTCTGTACGTCTTTGATATGCAGAAGGATCTTGCTAGCATTGGTAGGACGTGAGAAAAAATTAGTTATTCAGTAAAGAACATAATTTTTGGATGAGGTTTTATTTTATCCATGCAAGGCAGATACACATAAATCTCTGACAGTTTTTCCTCCCCTAAGCCAGATCCCAAACCTTGAGCACTGATTAATGAACTACTGAAGAAAGAGGCAGACAGAAAATGGAACATTTTTAGTAGGGTGAGAAGTTTAAGAAATAAAAATAATTACTGTGCAATGGATCCACTTCATTGTCCCTGCAGAGAACAAACCTGCTATAATTATGGACAAGAACTGAGCCAGGACTGGGAAGTTCTGCAGGGGATCAGTCACACACAGACCCAAACTCACAGTTAGCAGAGTATTTGTCCAGCAGGTAACTCACACCTGCATCAGGGGTTGGACTAGAGGATCTCCAGAGGTCCCTTCCAACCCCAGCCAGCCTGGGATTCTGGGAATACCTGATTTTGCCAGCTCCTGCAATTCCCATGCTATTTATTCTATCAATTAAAAGTCCCAGCTTCCCCCAAAGCTCTAATTACAGAAGAATCTGTTCTCACTCTTGTTTTCTAAAGTTAATGGCCTCCCTCATGAGCTCGGAAATGGAAGCAACAAGGGGGTTTGTTTAATATTGAATATTGATATTATCTGCCTTAAATCCCAGTGTTTTAAAATATATTTATTGTTACTTTATAAGTCATCAGTTACAAGAAATATTTCAGACTTGATTGGAAACAAGCACTTTTATGAGGGGACCTTTTCCTTTGCATAAGGAAAGGTCATTGAACTTCAGTTCAGACAGTGCAAAACTTCACAGCCCTGTCAATCCTCCAAGAAAAATAACCACAAATATGTGATGCTAAAATCCAGTCAGATTCATTAAGTGCAAGTTTTGGAATTGGAAGAAGCTTCTTTTGAGGAACTGATATTCCTGGTGAAGGCAGACACCTCTGCAAGCCTAATTTCCAGCCAACATCTAAATCCGCACTCAAACTGGTCATTTTTTCCAGTAACCAAGTGCACACGAGCTTTAAGGAAACAAGATGTGCATGGGCTTATCCCCAGCCTGAGGCACAAACCATGCCCTGCTTTAACGCTGCAGTTTGTTCTGATAAACACGGGCTAATATTCCTGGCAATTCCCAGGGAGAATTCCCGCACATCCTTCTTTATCCCAGCAGTGGGAGTAGAGCACAAAAACCCACAGGAACAGCTCAATAGCTCCATCTCCCCAGCTCCTTGTAGGGAGTAGCTGAAGCCCTGGGGGCTGTGAGGAATAGCTCACCCTGCCCACACAGGCACTGCTGTCCCACCTGCAACCAGGGCTCCTCTCAGCAGCAACTGCAGATGTTCAGCTGAAATGCAGAATGTTCCAATTTGGAGTTATTATGAAATAGGCAAATTGCACAGCTCCAGGCCACTGCAGAGATTTCCATACAAACAGGGATGAAAGCAGCATCCCATAGCTCTGGATTGGCCAGAACTTAGTGTTTGCTTGAGCTGCCAGTGAACCCATCCCATTGCATTCCAGACCCAGAATTCCATACCCTGACAGACAAAGGCAGCACACACATTTGTATGCTCTCAGGCTCCTCAGTGCAGAATTTATCTGGCCTTGAAGCAAAAATTAATTTTTCTGCCTTCCACAAGCCAGGAATAACAACATCCCCACTCTCTCCAGTGAGCAAAGACTGAGGCTGCACTCCTGTTGTGCCATCCTGTTTCCCTTTTCCATGGTACCTGGACAGCAAAGAAAGCTCCTGCAGTTATTGCCAAGAGGTCTCAAATCCCCTCAAACAAAATGGAATTATAGAATGGTTTGGGCTGGAAGGGACCTTAAAGCCCATTCAGTGCCTCCCCTGCCATGGGCAGGGACACCTTCCACTGTCCCAGGCTGCTCCAACCCCAGTGTCCAACCTGGCCTTGGCCACTGCCAGGGATCCAGGGGCAGCCACAGCTGCTCTGGGCACCCTGTGCCAGGGCCTCCCCACCCTCACAGGGAGCAATTCCTTCCCAATATCCCATCCAGCCCTGCCCTCTGGCAGGGAGAAGCCATTCCCTGTGTCCTGTCTCTCCAGGCCCTTGTCCAAAGTCCTCCTCCATCTCTTTTGCAGCCCCTTTAGGCCCCGGAAGGGGCTCTAAGGTCTCCCCAGAGCCTTCTCTTCTCCAGGCTGCATGTGAAGAATTTAAGATGTGAAGCTCTCAAAATTTTTTAAGCCCACACAAAGCATTTCAGTTTCAAAGGACCTTTCACCCTTGCCCTACAAAATCCTTTTCCATTTGAAGGAGCCCTCCCCAGTTCCATCGGTAACACCCTCATCTGGCACAGCACTAAATCCTCTCTCTCTGCCACGTGACCACCACGAACTTGGAGGCCAAAACGAAAACTTGAGTTCCCAGAAATCTGCAACAATTCCATCATTGGCTGCTACACCCCTTTTTACTGCTTCCCTTCCAGAGGCTTAGGCCAGCCCACATTCCTGTCAGTGGCTATCTGGGAGCCCACCTCACCTCCAGGAAAGGCACACCCAGAGCTCCAACAATCACCCTACGTGCTCAGCTGGATCACTCCTGCAGCAGCTGCCACCAGCCCCAGCTCTGCCCTCAGCCATGGCTTTGAGGCTCTGATAAATCTGCTTTAAGAACTGGAGAAGACAAAGCGGCCCAACAGAGCAAAACCCCCAACAGACACACACAGCTCACTATCCTTGTTATAAAGTACTCAGTTTGGTACCTCCACTTTCACCTTCCCCCAGTTATTTCACTGCATATGGAACACTGCTTACTAAATTTACATTCCTATTGCTCTTCCCCTATATTCACATTTGCATTTCACATCCCTGTGCTTCAGCTGGAGAAAATCCTTGTCAAAACACTCCTGAGCCACTGAGGCAAAGGAAAACCACAATCCTTTCTCCCATTGCTTGGTTGGAGGGATTTTCAGTGCCAGTAACACGCCAATATTTATATCTTATTTCTGCTTTTCATCTGACAGTTGTGATTGAAGAAGCTGACTTTTAACAGCAAGTTTACTTGTAACAACTCCAGAAAACCTTCACAAAGCAGCAGCCCAAAAGACCAGTGTGGGCTGCATTCCAGGCCTCTGGCATAACACTTGTCCTGTGAGCACTGCAGCCAACACTTGGGAATTTGGCTGATACGCTCAGGAAAGTGGCTCCCAACACTGCGTTTACAAAATTGCCAGGGCTGAGCTTACAGCAGCGTTCTTGGGGTTTGTTTGTTTTAAAACACACAACCTGATTTAGGGATTTCTGCATCACAGAACTACACAGGAAAAAGAATTTCTGCAATACTGACGGGAAGATGGGATGAGCCATCCATTTTTTTTTATTTGTATTTTTTATTATTTTTATTAAGGCAGAACAAATCCATGGATGGATTTAGCATCAGTTTTGCTGATGGTGGGAACTGCAATTTAATCTTATCTCTCACAGTGCACAAACGTTAGTCCTGAATTAAGAGATTACAAACAGCACTTGTAATCTTCCTTCCCTGGCAGGAGGAACCCAAATCCCACGTTCTTTGCCAGTCCCTCACAGCACACACTCACACAGGGTTCCTGAAACCTCCCATCTCTCAGGCTGCCCCTCGAAAACAAAAATCCAACTGTGCCCATCAGAGCTGAGGGTAATTCTGACAGGAGGGGACCTCAGGAGGTCATTGTGCCCAAACCTGTGCTCAGAGCAGATCAACTCATCCAGGAGATTTCAGGACACAATCTGCTTATCTGTCAAGAGCTGCAAAGGGGACCTGACGTGTTAAGGTTAAAGAGGAGGTAAATGAAGCCTGAGAAAGGCTCAGCAACACATTCACAACAGAAAAAGAGGAAAGCAAGGGCAGGGAAGATTTACTACAGAACTTTCTTTCTTTTTAAACCAATGTTCACTTCCACTCAACAGGAAAACTGGACCCGCTCCAGCGTAGTCAGCACTGCCCCTCCCAAGATCACTGTGCTGCCCAGGGGGGATGAAGGCAGCTGGAAAAGCAGCAAATGAACACAGCATCTTCTACAGACAAGGAGGAAACATCATAGACTTCAGCCATTCACAACATGAGGAATCTTAGACTCAGCCTGAACTTCTCAGGTAGGAGGCAAAAAAAGACAACAAGGGGTTGATACCAACTTTTGCTAATCAGGAATAGATATTTTTAATTGTTTGTTAAAGAAAAAGGACAGAGAACAGACTGCAAATCCTCCCCACTTCAGTCCATGATTCCAGGCCAAACAGCTCTCCATAGCCCCCATTTCTGCAGCTGGCTTTGGGGACATCACACAGTGTAGTTATCCCTGCTGTAATTGCCAGCACAGCCCAGGGATTGCTCAGGGAGTTTTCCCCTGCTGTGTTACTCACTGCTTGGTGGATGTCAGCCTTCACTGCTTCACTCAGCATCCCCTCAAACACAAAGGAGTCGCCAAACTTCTCTGCCTATGGAAAGAACAAAGGATTCAACCATTTAAGAATGTTATTCCTAAAATCACACTCAACATTTACAGCTTTGCTTTATCAAAGATAAGTAAATTCAGAGAATCATTAAGGTTGGAAAAGACCTCCAAGTACATCCAGTCCAGCCTTTGACCACACAGATTCTAACATTGAATTTGAGTTCTCTTTCAAGGAAGCTGTTCTGGAACAGAAAAGAAGGGATTTTTTCTCTGGATGTTGTCGTTGCTGTTCAGCAGCCACTGGGCAGATGGCAGCTCACTGAGCTTCTGCACATGTTTTTTATTTTTATTAATTAAAAATGCAGTTCTGGTTGTCCCAACTGCTTTCAAATGCTACAGTCATTAATCTAACATGGAAGGGCACATTTCAGTCCTCTTATTTTTCCTTTGGGAATCACAATAAAAGACTTAAGCCTTGTCACTTACTGCCCCATCATCACCAGTACCGTGTTTTAAAGTGCTGCTACAATAGTAAAGAGATAAAAGTAACTCAATCATTATATCTAGCATTATATAAAGCCAAAAGAATACAAAATACAAATAATTTCCATCACAGTACATTATACCAAGAGGAAAAAAGGGAGGAGGTGTAAGTGGAGCACCCAACTACAGCAGCTGAGCCATGAAGTCTGAAACAGACCCCACGTGATGCAGTTCTACCTGCCAGAGCTCCAGGAGCGTTTGGACAGTGGGATTGTCCCACAAGGTGGGACTGCTGGGGTGTCTGTGCAGGGCCAGGGGTTGGACTGATGATCCTTGTGGTCCCTTCCAGCTGAGGATATTCTGTGATTCCACATTTAACCCCACCACACATGTGCTCATCCCAGCAGCTGTTTGCAACAAGCAAGCTTTGTTCCAACTCAAAATAGTTAAATAGCCTTTTTTTCATAATTATCGAGCTAAGGAACAGAAATAGTAGACAAAAGAAGCTCTTCATCCAACCAGAGGATCCTGCCTTCCAAATGAGAACCAGTTCATCAAGTGAATTCAGCAAAGTGCCTCCTCTGAGACCTGCTCATTACCGAGGCTTTCATTTGCCTAAAAGGGCTGTCAGGGTTTTGTCAAAGTTGCGTAGGAACAGTCAACTGTCAGGAGGAGCTGAGCTTCAGGCACAGGTGGCTCCTTTCTGGGAAGAACCTTAACATATTCTTAGTCCATTGTTCCCAGCTACATGCACACAATTATTACTGCACTCGCTACTGTCTCCTCCTCAGGCACAGGGCTCTCTGCTCACCAGCAAGGAGCTGTGCTGAGCCAGCCTGCAGAGTCCTTGGCCACCTCAGTTTGTTAAATGCCTTCTCCAAGTTTCTCTAAAACAAGGAAAATCTAACCTGGTTGTACTGGTACAAAGAGCTTTAGGACCCAAATGTCAAAAACTCCCAAGCAAACCACCCCAAAAAACCCTGCAGAGAGCTGTTGGCATCACCCAGGCTGCAGGACAGACATGAGGTCAGGTGTTGTCACTGTTTTCCCCATGGAGGAGTAGAGAAACGACACAAAGTCCAGGCTCAGGGATAAATGGAAGCGCTTTAATGAACTCTCAGAAGGTTTTTATATGTTAGCTCGCAAAGTGTGTTAAATGGCATAAGGTAATTGGTTTTTTGCCATCCACCCCTTAAGGGGATTGGTCAAGTTCTAAGACACCCATCTCTGAATGTTTTTCTAGTTAGAACCATAACAATTCTGCAAAACAACCTGCAGCTGCAAGAAGTTTACAAAACTGTAACACTGTTTTGAGTTACTTGCATGGGAAAGACAGAACTCTCACAAAATGCTGCAGAGAGCTGAAGAAATTCTCTGCTGGAGCTTTTTCAGCATCCATAAGGTGTCAGTTATTAAACACAACAACAAACACGTCAATGCCCTTCCAGCCCAGGACAGCAAGGCCGGACAATTCCTTCTCTCCCCTTCTTCCATCAGAAATACTGGAGTATGCAAATCCCAAACAAGTACTGTGATGTCCTTCAAGGAGAAAAGCCTCGGTTTTCAACTGGGGTTTCCTCAGGCTGACAGGAGCCGGGATGCCCTGCTGCCTTACCTCAGTGATGTACCCCGTGGCACTCACAAATCTCTCAAACTCCTCGTTGCTGACCTCGTACTGGTCCATGTAGAAGCTGTCGATGCGGACTCGCCGGGCAGGCCCCTCTCCATCCTGCTGGATTTCAGGCTCGTGGGTGCCCATGGTGAACACCCCTCCTGGAATCGCCACCATCTGCAGAGCAAACACCACCCAAAGGGGTGGGAAAGTGAAAGACTGAGAAGCCCCATGCTGGTTTTACTCCCCCTGCACCTCATCTTTGCAGCTGTTTTTGAAACAGCATTTTGACCAGCCCATTTGGGGAAACAGCAAACAGAACTTTAATTGGCAACAAATCCCTATTTGCAGCTTTTCTGTGTGAAGTCTGGGTCATGCTTGTGCTCTCATGAGGAGAAACGTGTGCTCTGTTTCTTATGTTACCCTTTGCTGTTATTCCTGCAGTTACACCCCTGCCAGGGTAGCACACGAGCAGTGAATAAGTTCACAGCGGCTCCCCAGCACCTCTCCTTGTTCCTCAGGGCAGCTGGAGTGAGTGCTCGGCATGACCTTACACATCCCATTTCATTGTTTCTTCTCCACTGTAGATCTCTCCTCCTGCTTGGGTCTCTCCCAGCAACCCCTAAAATTCACTCAACTTGCAGCTGGCCCATGAAAAGTGCTACAAATACCTTCTCCTTTGGCCTAGCCACATCTGAAGCTAGCTGTGTCCTCGTAACTTTCTCCACTGACAAGAATCTGAGCACTTACAGATAGTTTGAAACCGACTCCAAAAAAGGGCTTCAGGATAAATTTGTTTACATTTTTTAGGACTTAGTAAATGACAACATGGTGCAAAGTTGCACCACTTCCTTCCAATCTCTCTTCAACCCTTGGTAGCTGAAACAACTGCCTGAAGAGGCTTCCAAGCCAGGCTCAGAGCTCACTGGTCTCAAACCATGTGCAAAATTAACTCTTGTTGGCTCCCCAGTTCTAAAAACATGCTGGAAATAAATAGTCCTATTTGTGGGTGGAGCAAAGGCCAAGTCTTCTCTCCCTTCTCTGCTGCTAAAGATGTTTTCTAGCTGAGCATCCTCAAGTTATTTTGTGAGCATAACTTAAACCAGCAGTAATTAACGTTCATTACCTACTGCTGGAGCTGCCCGCTGCAAAAAGGATTTATGCAGTCAGAGGACTTTTTCATTCTCCAGACCCACAGTGAACTGCTCAGGTTTGTCACACGAAATGTCTACCAGTGCCACGGATGCCAAGAACAACAGAGGTTATTACTCTTTAAATATTCTCCACTTTTTGAAGTGCAGCCTGCAATACCGGAGTCACAGCCGCTGCTGTTCGTCCTTCACTCCGCGAGTTCCCACACCGCCTGTGTCACACCGGTTTTTCCAAGCTGATGCAGCTTCCCAGCATTACACCAGAGACAAGCGGAGAGGAAGCTACTCATGTTTTCCCGTTCTCTCCGAGAGGGAAGAGCGAGAAGGGGCCAGCAGCAGCACCCGCGCCCAAGCCCAGTTTCTCGGGCGTTCGGCCCACCCGCCTTTAATTTAATTTAAGCTTCTCCACAGCACTTCCGCAGCTGCTCCGTTATCCCGGAGGAGGTCCTGCTTCGCCGGGGCCGCCCCACGGCCCGGCCCGGCCCCCCAGGTCCCCGGGCCCCCGCCCGGCCCGGCCCCGCGCCCGCCCCGCCGCTCACCGGCCCGTGCCCGGCGCTCCGCCCGCTGCCCGCCGCCGCCGCCGCCGAGTAGCGCCGCGCCGCCGCCTCCCGCCCGTCCCCGGCGGCCCGGCTGGCGCTGCAGCCGCAGTCCCCGGTGCCGGGTGACCCGGCGGCCCCCGCCATTGCCATTCCCAGCAGCAGCGGGAAGAGGCAGCGGCACAGCCCGGTGGGCGCGGCCATATTGGCGGCGGGGCCACGTGCAGCCCGCGGTCACGTGACCGGCCGCGTCTTAAAGGGGCCGCGCCGCGCCCCGAGGGGAACGCGAGGGGCGGGACCGGCGCTGTCCCTTCATGTCCCTCCCTGTCCCTCTCTGTCCCCTCGTGTCCCTCCCTGTCCCTTCATGGCCCTCCCTGTCCCCGCCCACCCCGGTACCCGCAGAGCTCGTGCGGATGGTGAGGGGTCTGGAGCAGCGCTCTGAGGAGGAGAGAGCGTTCAGGGCCTCTTTACTCCAGAGAAGACTGAGCGGGGAACTCGGCAATCCACGTAAATACCTCAAATACCCACGGGAATCTCACCAGTCCATATAAATACCTCAAATAGCCATACAAATATCTCATAAGGGGTGCTAAGAGCGTGGTTCCAGACCCTTTCCGGGAAGGGTGCTTTGGTATTCCCCCTCTACATCAGGGAACTCGCAATTCCTGTGTTTTCCTTCTTTTTCCCCGCAGCTCACTGTAGTTGTTGAAGATTCTGGTGCTCTGCCATGTAAAATCTTTACTTTCTCGTGGGAGCTTCTGTTCAGAACTGTCAACAGAATGGATCTTCCGCATCGTCCCCTATGCCAAAATAAAGCTTTACTCATCCTGCGGGATATTAATTCAAAATATTCAATCTAATTTTTGCAGCAAAGAGAAGCACGGCCAGAGTGAAGGAGGGGTTTTATTGTTTGGTTTGTGCGAGTACTGAAAGGAGCTGCACTCAGCTGTGTTTGCTCTATGGAGTTTCACCGTGTGTGAAGTGGCAGTGCGGGGAGGCCTCGCAGGGATCAATTCCAATTATCCATCATTACTCCCTTTTGCTCCGGAAAAGCATCCGAGTGCAGGAAAACGAATGAATGCAAACTTAATTATACAAGCAACCCTTGCTGCTTTGGGGTCAGAAGAGGGAAATATTCCTTTTGCGTTGACACGGTGATCTTTGCCCTGTGTCCATGAATGAATGTCTATGAAAATGAGAATTAAATCCAACTTGTTTTCTCCTTCCAGATTTTGCCCAACACGATTCACTGAAGTGAAAGCAAAATGTAGGCATCCAAATTCTACAGACTTCTAGAACTGAAAACAGTCTGCAACCTCCCCTTATTAAAGCCATGGGATTCTGGCTGTGTGATGATGGGATTCAGGAAAATCAGCTGATTTCCAATGAGCTGGGACAGCTCTCTAGTGTATCTTGCCCACTCGTTCTCATGGCTCGTTTTCCTGGAATTCTTGTGTGCATCATTTGTGTAGTTCCATCAGGAGGGTTCATATTCCTTACTCTCCCCAGAGAACAGATGAAATAATTACAGTTTGCTTCTGAGCAGCATCCAGCTCCCAGTGTGTGATCCTGAGGACTCTGGAGAACTTTTGCTGGTGTGGATCATGTTTGTGCTCAGCCACGCAGGCTTTAGTTTTTCCCTTTCCTCACACTGAGTCCCCGCGCTTCTGATCTTGCTGTTATTAAAATGTGGTGGGAATGAGAGACTTTCCAGCACCTCACTGAGAGGCTGAGGTGTTCCTAGTGTTTGTCAGGAGTGCTTTTCATCCCTGAGTGCTGGCATGGATCTCCCTAGGGACAGGGAACTTCTGGGATCAGCTTCCTCATCGTGAAGATCAGCCACGAGCAAGAGGAGACAGATTGATCCTCAGAGTCCTGGAATATCTTCTGCTCTCATTTTTCTTCCAGGGCTGTTGAGCTGCAGCTGAGCCAACAGCAGAGGCAAAACCTGTGCAAAGTCACCCTGCAGGCTGGAGGTGCCAATGTTTCCAAAACAGCCCAGGGAAGTCAATGGCTAGCTGAAAATTTGACAGCATAAAACAAGACAATAGAAATAAAAAGCAAATAAAAGACTTCAAACTTCATTTTACCGTCTTTCATCAATGCTAAATTTCCATAATTGCTAAAAATAAAGTAGGAGTGGAGCAAAACAAGGTTCGAAAAGGAGAAAAAGAACAAAGTACTCCAAAAGCAAAAAAACAAAAAATCCCTCACAAGTTGTTTTCCTGTGTCTGAAACCACATGTGAAATTGGGCCAAACATTCATATTGTAGCTCCCAGGGCTGAAGCGATACCTACCAAGTAGTGTTTTTTCACTACTTCCTCTCTGAATTCTTGAGTTCATTCCCTCGACCCTCTGGGGGTGTGTGGGCTCCAAGCCCAGCCCTCATTTGCTACTGAGTGAACAGGACTCTGTTCCCATCTCAGGGCTGCCTCCTGTAGATCCCATTGTCAGGGAAAGTTAAGGGAATAGCTCTGGTACTTCCCAAAGTGACCTTTTCCACTCCCAGACTGTGCTAATTATTTACCTCTTCTTAGAACTGTAAGATTGTAGGAACCCTATGAACTCACTGCCTGCAGCAGCATCCCAGAGCAAGTTCCTAAAGACAAATGGAAACATTTTCCTCCACTGGAAACTTTCATGATGATCTTGTCTTTGCCAGCACCCCTTCAAACCTAGCACATTCTTCACAGAGCTTGGTCAGCATTTTTGGCTGAAGGCCCAAAAGTTGGTGAGAGGCCATCAGTAACAAGTGCATGTAATGCCAGGACAAGGGGGAATGGATTCCAAGCAACAGAGAATAGGTTTAGATTGGATATTAGGAAGAAATTGTTCCCTGGGAAGGTGGGGAGGCTCTGGCACAGGTTGCCCAGAGAGAGAAGCTGTGGCCACCCCATTCCTGGAAGTGTCCAAGACCAGGTTCGATACAACTGGCCAGGTTTGGAGCAACTCAAACCATTCTGGGATTCTATGAGCTCCTCAGCCTTTGAAGAATTGACCAAGACCCAGAATCAAAAACGTAGTCCGTAAGAGAAAATGTGGCCTCTGGTATTTGGCGTTTGGGAGAGGAATGTCTCCAGAGGGGGAGACTCCATGCCCTCTCTGAGCAGCCTGTTCCCGTGTTCTCCCCCATTGCTGCTGCTCAGATTTATCCCTCAGTGCTGGAGCTATTTCAAGACATGCTGTTTGCAGAGCTGCTCAAGGTGCTCAGCAGGCAAAGCTCTGCCCCTGGCTCTGGTGACAGCCCTTCTGTCACTGCCTCGGAGCCACTGCAGCCACTCACAGCCTCCGCCTGCTGAACCCATCCAGAGATTAGATTTGATTACACAAGAATTCATTAGGATTATCTAATGATATTAGGCACTACTGCTCTGCCAAATTCCTGATGAGTAATGGCTTGTAGTATTGCAGCCATGTAGGAAACCCATAAAACTCTGTTCTCTGACCTTCGCTTCAGTTCCTGAGTCACAAGCTTCAGCTTCTGCATACCCTCGCTCCAGAGCCACAGCTACAATTCCTCTGGAGTTATTTTTAATGGAGAACCAGTGCAGGAGGAGGTTATGTTGATTTGAAACACTGGCTAATCTGGGCTTGTTCCCATTCATCAGCATTATCCTGCTGCTTTAGAGAGGGAAACAAGCAAGGAGCTGGGCACCATTCCTACCTGTTACCCACGGCAGCAGGTGGGTGTGGGTGGGAGTGAGCGGAGGGAAGTGTTTCCTTCACCTAAATCCCAGTTAAAGTGATACAGTTGTTCCGCAGGCAAACACTGCATCCACCTCTGCACGGCTCTGGCTGCTGCCAGCCAGCCACAGAGGGCAGGAAAATTAGGGTGTAACTGTGGGAAATAACCTTGGCTAATATTTAAGGACAAATAATTGCATAATACAATAAATAAATGAAATATTACTATTTTTTATTCGCTGCTGGTCATTCTGGCTGAAGTTGTGGTGTCGCGTTAGTGATACCCCTGTGTCATAGTTTAATGAAGAGGAACCCCAGAGACACTCGCTATTTCCAAAGTCTGGAGCCGTTTCCTGCAGAACAGCCGTGACCCTGCTCAGCCAAGGGCTCGTACCTGAGTCACAGCAGAGGTGACAGCACCTGTGCCAGCAGGTGCCCACCTCAGCCGTCACCTCCCTGCTCTTCTGCGCTCCCCAAGCCGTGCTGACACCTGGTTTACTCAGTGTTTACTCTCCCTGGCTGGTTTCCCCGCAGCCTCTGTGCCCGGTACCCCTGTACGCTCGCCCCCCACCCACTCTAGGGCTCTGTGCGGAGCCCCCCGGACCAAAACACATCCGCATCCCCAGCCAGGGGGGTCCATCCCCATCACCGACCGCACAGACCCGGAGTCCATCCCCATCACTGACCGCACGCACCCGGAGGGTCTCCGCTGCCCCCTGCCCGGAGCGCGGTGCGGGGCACGCTGGGAGTTGTAGTCCTGCGGGACGCCCCCCCGCGGCGGCGCGGCGGCGGCAGGACTCGGTTACCCAGCGTGCCTCAGGGGTTATTTAAGGCGCGGCGGCGGGCGCGGAGCGCAGTGACCATGTGGACGCGCAGCTGAACCGGCGGCGGGCGCAGCCTCCGGGAGCGGGACCGGGAGCGCCGCCGGAATGGGGCTGCCAAGCCGCCCGTAGCCCGCCCCGCGCCTCCGCAGCCAGGTACGGCCGGGAGAGAGCGGGCACGGCTGGGGAGGGAGGGAGGGAGGCGGTGAGTGGCCGCCGGGGCAGCCCCGTCCCGCAGCCCGAGGGATGCAGCCTGGTGCTGGGCGGGGATGCCCGGGGGATGCAGCCCGTTGCTAGGCGGGGATACCCGGGAATGCAGCCCGCTGCCGTGCGGGGATGCATTCCGCTGCTCGGCGGGGATGCCCGGCCGCCGCAGCCCTCGCAGGACCGGGCAGGGACCCCTCCGCCCTCCCGGCGGGTCCCGCAGCGCTGCCGGACCGGGGTGCCGTCCCCTGGACCACTGCGGGCTCGGCAGCGGAGCTGCGCGTCCGCTCCAACTTTCCTCGTGTTTTTGCCCCCGTGCTCGGGGCTCAGCTGCGAGGGATGTTCCGCGTTATGTAAACACTTGTGAGCGCCGATGGGGACTTGGCTATGGGCGATCTTCCTCTTAAATGGTCAAAAAGCGGGCAGCTGTGGGTGGATGGTTCGGAGGGTCCCGGTGACTGGCCTGACAGGCCAAATATTTGGCTGTTTCCTGGACTACAATAACTGGACTTCGGCGGGGGAAGGGGTGGGGGCACATGTGCATTCCCCGTCCATGGACGTGGGATGTGCCATAATCCCGAGCGGCTACATCTTCGTGCCGAGCGCCCGACTCCTGCGGGTTGTTTGGGGCTGGCGCTGCCCCGTGGCTCCTCCGGCTGGGCACGGGCTCCCTGTGCCTGTTGCTGTGCGGGGCTCCGCGGGCTTTTCCCCGGAGCTGCTGGGGACCGCGGGCTCCGTGCAGCGGGAACAGCTGCGGCTGGCTCAGCCTTTCCCCTCCCTGCCCCAGGTGGGTCCGCTCTGGCTCCCAGGAGTTTGTCTAAAAAGACTCCAACAGGTGAAAGGTTTGAGTTGAATTTATTGCTGTGCAATGGTTCTCTGCCTGCTCAGCCATGGATGGATTGGGCTGTGGTCCTGCTGCTCACAACTCAGGAAGGGAGAACGTGGCTAATACAATCCAGATCTTTGCCTGATGAAGATTTAGTGACTGTGAATCGTGCGGGGAGTAGCGTGTGTGGGAGCCGTTGGTTTTATTTATTAATGAGCGTCGGTACCTGTGCATGTTTTATTTCTTAGAGTGTGTTTAGCTATTTGCCTTTGAGGTTCTTTTCCTGTGCTCGGAAATTTGCCTGGTATCCCAGGACTTCCAGACCTGTTGAGCCAGAGCATTGGCTGACTCCAGCCCAGGCCAGAGGCCCATGGTGGAGCTGTTTTCCTTGCAGGGCTCAGCTGTGTGAGTGTGGGATGCCATGTGAGGCCAACATCCCTTCCTTTCCCTCAGTGGTTCCTCTGTGGCCAAGTTAATGGGCTACCAGGCACTGGATTTCTTGTTGGTTTATTTTCTGTGCCTTCATTTATGCCAATTTCCTCACACAGCAAGTATTCCAGGTTCTAAATGGAATGGTGGTTTTGCTGGTGTAAGTGCCTGAAACAGTAACAGCATCGCGGGGTGTCGTGGCTGGAGCAGAGCTTGGCTGCCCAGCACTGGCTGTTCAGCGAGTGGAGAAAGCTGGTGGCATCCATCAGGCCAAAAATTCAGGTGTGACAGGACACTTGGTGAAACAAACGTGAAAGCTGACCACTGTGGGAACCAGCAGCTCGAACTGGTGTGAAGGTGTAGTGCTCAGTGTGCCTAAAGCAGAAAAAGGAATCACTGTGAAAATGAAACCACAGTTCCAATGTGTTTCAAAACAAGCTGATGCTGAGCTGATTATTTCTAATGTTTTCTTTAAGCCGCCTCTTGTTTGTCAATAATAGGGGTTTTTCTTGTTAAAATACCTTATTTCCCCAAAATTAAAGTGTTTGCTTAGATGAGGGTTTTTCCCCCCATCTGCTTGTTTCGCAGTGTTGGTTAAGCCTTGAAAATAGTTTCCTCTTACAGGGTTTCATAAATTAGGAAGTAAACAGTCAAGAGTAACTTTGGTTTGCCTTTGCAATCGTGGGGTGGAGCTTAGCTCGGGGAAATGGTGTATTTTTATGAGATGTGCTAATCCTGAGCACCATCGTTGGAGGGTGGAGGAGGCCTCAGTGAAGAGCACAGGAGGGGGGAGCATTGGCTGTGTTTCTTTGGTGATGGTTGGTGGAGCTGCAGGCTGGGATGAATGGAGCTGTCCTGGGACTGGTGAACAGGGCAGAGGGGGTGTAAGGGACAGTTGTGATCTCTGGTTATAAATGAGAAGTGTAATTTCAGGAGGAATTCTTCACTGGAAGGGCTGTCAGGCATTGGAAGGGGCTGCCCAGGGAGGTGGGGGAGTCCCCATCCCTGGAGGTGTCCAAGGAATGCTTGGACGTGGCTGCTCTGGGCTGGGGACAAGGTGGGGATCGGGCACAGCTCGGACGCGATGATGCTGGAAGTCTTTTCCAGCCTCAGTGGTTCTGTAACATGATCTTATCCACAGCACCATCAATCCTCTCACGTTCCCTCAGCAAACCTGTTTTGGTGTGGCGTAGTCTAGAAAGTGCACAAATCGAGTTAAAGTGAAGAAATAATCTCAAGTCCTGGCAGCTCACAAGTGAGGCCGTTGTGGCTTAGAGTGAGACTTGCAAACCACCATGTCCTGCTGCTGGGTGGTGTGAGGTCTTGGTCTGATTTTGTAGTAACTCCTCCTGCAAAAGACAGTGCTGAACGTCCCTGACAGTGTGGCAGCATGAAAACAGGGCCAGGCACCTGCAGGGGTGGCAGGTTTGGGGTGAATTTTGGGGTTCCAGCTCCTCCAGTACTGTGTGTGTGCCAGAGGGAAGGGAAGGGAACAGTCCCAGGGGCTGGTCAAATTGGGGTAGTCCAGAAGTCCATTCTGGAAAGAGAAGCTCCCTTTGGCTGCATCTCCTAAGATGAGCTGGTCTCTCCTGGTAAATTGATGAAATGCACGGTATTGAGGTGGAACTTCTTGTTCAGTGCTGTCAAGCAGGATTAAAGCAGATCCCAGATATCTTGAGCCCTTGTCTGGTACTTGCTCTTGGATTGAAGCCGTCAGAAGAGCAGGTGTTGCTTGTTGTGATGAGCTCTTGGAGCAGGTGTAGCTGCTCTTGGCCACCTGGGCTCATTTGTGCCCAGGTGGGCAAGAGACCTATGGCACCTGAGCTGCCCCAGCACTGGTGTGGCATCAAGACCAGGGCAGTGCCTGTCCCCTGTAGTGGGCACTGCTGGGGCACCTTCAGTCTTGGGGACCGTTCTGGGACCCTCCGTGCAAGAAAAACATTGAGGATCTGGAGTATGTCCAGGGCAGGGAACAGAGCTGGGAAGGGGCTGGAGCACCAGGAGCGGCTGAGGGAGCTGGGAAAGGGGCTCAGCCTGGAGAAAAGGAGGCTCAGGGGGGACCTTGTGGCTCTGCACAACTCCCTGACAGGAGGGGGCAGCCGGGGGGGGGGTCGGGCTCTGCTCGCAGGGAACAGGGACAGGAGGAGAGGGAACGGCCTCAGGCTGGGCCAGGGGAGGCTCAGGTTAAATATGAGGAAAAATAACTTCAATTGAAAGAGTAGTCAAGCACTGAAATGGGCTGCCCAGGGAGGTGGTGGAGTTCCCGTCCCTGGAGATGTTCAAAGATTGAGCAGATGTGGCTCCTCCTGACATGGTTTAGTGGGTACGGTGGTATCAGCTGGCCTCGATACCTGGGAGGTCTTTTCCAGCTTCCATAATCCCGTGATTCTGGCTGGTTTGTTGACTGTGGTGATTCCTCAGTGCACAGCAGGCTCCTTTGGAATATCTGATGTGTCAAGTTGCAAAGTGTGCTGGGAGTCTTTGAGACATTATTACCCCATAAATACAAGATAGTTGTAGTTGTAGGATTGTCTTAAAGCCAGGAGGAATCTCAGGCTCCCGTGGGAGGTGGGATGAGGGTAGTGGCTCTGTAGTAGCTGGTAGACGAGCTGCTGGCTCGCCCGTGGGTGAGTGTGAGGGAAGGCGGCCTCACCAAAGCAGCTTATGGAGACCAAAGGGTTTAGAGGTAGAAAATCATGTGCTGCTAGAAAGTTATATAAATGTAACATCTCTGTCACAATGAGACCGTGGTGTAAATCCTGATTCCTAAAAATCTGCATTACAGTATGTCCCAAATTACTTTCTTCTGCTAAGACAGCAACAGAAACTGAAGGTGCTTGGGTGGCCTGGAGCCTTTCTTTGTGCTGTTTGTGTGTGATAATGCACAAGGGGAGTCAAAAGCTGCCCAGTTTGATCCGGTGGCCTGTGCTGGGTGGGGACAGGTTCTGCTTTACGGGGTGCTGTAAAGGACCAGACTGGAAGAGCCAGCACAGAGTATCCCTGTGCTGTGGGGCCGGATGCTGGCTGTGTCCATAGCTGTTCCAAATGATTCCTGTGCTCTTCCGCCGGGCCTCTCCTGGAGGCTGCTGCGGGAGGCAGGATGCCAGAACTGCACGAGCTTTGATCTGGCTCGATATTCCTGTCTAGTTTCTGCTCCCTATGGACACTACAAAAGCACTACAGCAATTATTGCCTGGTTCTCTGTCTTGGCACGGGCAGGCAGTGGCTGAGGATGGAGGCGGATCCCTCTTTCCAGGGTGCTTCAACTACTTGTTAGATTGGCAGAGGCATCCAGAGGCTCCTTGTGTGGTTCTTGCTTGTGCTGTACCTGTTGAGAAAGTCCATTTCCAGATCTTCAGGGCAGTTGTGGTTTATGGGATCAAGTTTGCTCAGAGAAGCTGTGGCTGCCCCATCCCTGGGAGTGTCGAAGGCCAGGCTGGATGGGGCTTGGAGCAGCCTGGGACAGTGGAAGGTGTCCCTGCCTGTGGCAAGGGGTGCAATGAGATGATTTTCAAGGCTCCTTCCAGCCCAAACCATTCTGGGATTCTATGCTGTGAAAAAGAGGAAGATGAAATGGAAACTACAGGAACTGTAATTCAGGCGGGGAAAGCTGCGACATTCAGCTGTGGATTCTGAAGTCAGAGGAGTTTCATTTTCATACTTGTGGTTTTGGTTAAGCTTGTCAAAACTTGGATCAGAACTTCCTAGCAGTGTTCTATGGAGAATAAAATGTCAGTTCATATCTGAGCAAGTTAACCCTCTGGAGAGAAAAATGGGTTGGAAATGTGCATGGAAGTCTGTGTTATTTGGGGATTTGTGGCTTGTGGCAATGTAACTGCATCCTCACGTGCCAGAACGCCAACACAAGGAGTGGTGCAGGAAGCTGAGTGTTCATATCTCACTGATAATCTTCCCTGGCAGTGTCCAAGGCCAGGTTGGACAGGGTTTGGAGCAATCTGCTCTAGTGGAAGGTGTCCCTGCCCATGGCAGGGGCTGGAACGAGATGATCTTTCAGGTCCATTTCAAGCCAAACCAGTCTGTGACCGTTTGGCTGCGCAGGTGATCAAAGGAGGGGGAATAGCTCTGAGAAATGGAAATGCCAGATGTTTCTGGGTTAGGATGTCAGGTAATGCTCTGCTTTTGGAGTAATGTGATGCTGAGCTCTAAGGGAAGAGGCTTGGATGGTTGAACCCAATGTCACGATGGACACAGGCAGTTCATTCTCTCCTCATCCTGCCTGGTGCATGATGTCTGAAGATGATAACCTCTGAGAATGCACATGGAAGAAATCTCTGATCATAGAAGGCCAAAAAATGGCTGCTGCCCAAGGGCTGTACTTTGTTTTTGGTGTTATGGAATTGTTTAGTAGCAGTTTTGCATGAAGCTTGTATAAACATTTCTTTTGTGCCTTGGCCCATCCTGTCCACTTCTTCAGAAATTCAGAAATCTGCCAAGAAGTTGTGAAGAAAAAAGCTTTGTTTGCAGTCCAGCTATGTCCCATCTGCGTCCCACTCCAAGGAGAAACACATGGCCACAGATGCAGACATCGACCTCGGCTGGCTGATGGTGCTTGATCTGAAGGGTTAATTGAAAACTTCTGATTAAAATAACTGTGCAATCCTTGGCTGCTCCTCTCTTCAGTGTTTAGTAGGTTCAGATGCTAATGCTCGTGGGTGGTTCAGTATTTTGAACTTTTGCCTTCTAGAAAATTACAGTTGGGAGGCCAACAGGTAAAAGTCAGTCTGGGAACAGGAGCCCTCGTCTGTAAAGGAGCCCGTCCCATCAGGGCTTTTCAGCTCAGCAGAGCTCAAAGTAGGTCCCCTGGCCACCAGTGGCTCTCCACACGTGCTCATCATGTGCTGGCAGTGGCTCCTCCTCTTGGGCTGGTTGTCCCGGGCGCTGAGGTTTTATCCAGAGAGCCAGGAGCCTGCGGAGGTGTCCAGGAGGGACGAGCGGCGAGCGCACCCACGGGAGGGTCCTGCCTTGGGTGCACGGCCGAGCCCTCGGAGCCTGCGGGGGCTTGCAAGTGGGAGAGAAGCGTTGGCCCCACTGCCAGTGGGGACCCAAGTGTGCCGGGGGACGCCCTGCAAAGCCCAGCCCTGGAGCCCGACAGCAGCACCGCCATGGAGGAGAGGGAGCCCCCGCCGAGGTGCGGTACTGGAGAGGGGATGTGGGAGCGGGGACGTGGAGGGGAAGGTGTTGGGCAGTGGGGACAGAGAGAGTGAGCAGCTGCAGGGGGACAGGCGAGGAGACTGCCCTGCTGAATTTAGGGAGTGTCGCACTCGCTGAGGAGTGCGAGGAAGGGAGCGTGGTGGGTTGGTGTGGGGAGCGGGCTGTAGGGACCCGCCCCTGCTGTGGTGAACCCTCGGTAGGTGCCTGGCCACGCAAAGTGACTTTGGGACTGTTCTGTACCCTCTTCTTCCCTGGCCATCTTTGCTCCTTGGCCAAACTCCAGTTGGTGTAATAAACCAAGCTTGCTCTCTTTCCCCATGACATTGGTTGTCCTGGTCCTTTTGGCGTGTTCCAGCTCTCTCCTGATAGAAATATGCTGGAAAACATTGTGTGCTCATAGGGGCCTCGTCCAGAGGCTGACGTCCAGGCTGCCTCCTCCCAGCAGGGCTGGAGTTAGCAAGGATGGACTTCAGGAAGTATCAGCTTCAGTAAGTGCTCCTTACTTTTAATGGGATTAAAAAGATGCTGTCAGGTCGTACTTGGTTTGGAACAAAAAAATGATACTTTTCCCCTGACAGTGTGTCTCTAATAGATTTTCTTTTTCCAGCTGTCTGCAGATGCCTGTCAGTAGGACCTGTCAGTCGTGTTTCTTACCTCAATCAGTGGCTGCTGTGTAAGGGATTGCTGTCAGAGTGTAACTTCTGTGCTTCTGACCTGAATTTTCTGTAACTAGCTTGTCTGGTTGCACTGGGAAAATATAAACAAAAAAAAAAAGCAGGTGCCCTTTCTAAGGAGAAGAGGACATCGTGCATGTTGGCTTCCCTGTGCTGAGGTTTTATTGTGGTTAAAGTTACCAAAATTAGTTACTTTATCTGTCTTCTTAAACTGCTGTTGCACCTATGAAATAGTAACTTCTGAATAAGTTTGTCACTGATACGATAAAAAAATCTATTTATCCGTGAAGTGGCACATAGCATGAATAGAACGTAATTAACTTGGCCATCATCTTGCTGCGTGAATTTACACTCCTCTTCCTACTTATTTTTAGAGAAAGGGGAAGCGTGTGCCTGATTAGATGTGCAGTGAGACTGATCTCCCTCCTGGGAGCGGAGGGGAGCGTGTGCTGGTGGATGGGGATTCGGGAGACCTGGATTCAGATCTGGCCTCCGAGTCTGCCCTGCTGCACGTCCTTGAGAAAGTCACAGTGCTGTGCTGCTCCCTCCTTCCCCTCTTCCCCAGCCTCCATCTTGCCTGCTCAGCCTGGAAATTGGAGAGAGATCTGCTGCGTTTTAAGCGTCAGGGGGAAAAATAGTTTGTCTGAGAAAGTGCATTTCTCCTCCTTAATCTAACGGTTCATCAGCCGCCCATGTGTGGCAGATAGCAGCCTCCTGGACGTGAAAGGTTGCAGCTGAAGGGAAAACAAGATCCTGTGGTAGATAAATGTACTGCACTGATAGTTTGGGTTTTTTTAATGTGTAGTCTCTGAAATGGAACTCCATGTGCATAAAACGAGCGGTGCTGCACCCTCCCAGCGCTGTCCCTGAGCTGTGTCCCACTGCAGGTGTGTGAGGATCCCGGTGCTCAGGGCACGGCCTGCTCTGTATCCCAAAATCCCTTTATTTGCCTTTCCCTGGCGAGTGCAAAGAGCTCCTTTTAGATTTGCTAAGTCAGAAGCTTGGCAGATGACGGAGCTCCGTCCTCAGCCCCAGCACGGTGATTATTCACTGGGTGATCTTTTAAATAAAGCACTTCCTCCCTTCTTCGGCTGCTTTAATGGGATTCTTAGGAATCTTTCTCACCCTCCTCAGGGAGGAAGCCTTCCTTTTTTTTACCGAAATAAGAACGAGAAACATCAGGTTTGGGTTCAGATTTACAAGTTAGCTGCACCTGTGAAAATAGATGCAGAATGAATGCTCTGTGGGTGTTACCCAAAAAACCATGTGAAGTCTTGGTTAGTCTGTAGGGCCAAATTTTCAGCCAAGTAATCTTGTAAAATTTGAATTTACCAGATTATTTAAGCACTGGGCTTTCCCTGTAGTACAGGGTTTGGTTGCATTTAAAAAATGTTAATTTGCTTGGCCTAATTTACCAATATTAATGATCCGATTCAATTTAATTCAAGCACAGACTTGCCTGATCTTGGGGGTTCTCAGATCTGTTAATTTCTGGATGATTCTGCTTATGCCTTTAAGGAGTTCTTTGTGTTTGCTTCTTTGTTGTCTCTCTACCCTTAAACTCTGGTCTTGTTTCTGTCAAAAAGTGAAACAAAATTAAACTTTCACTCTGGAGTTTCCTGTCGGCAGTAATGAAGTTGAAACACTTAAGTACAAGTTGAGATTCTATTCTTAAACAACTAAGATAGTGAAAAAGACTTTGATAAAGTGCTGCTCCAGTTTTGGTACCAGTACACATCAAATTGTCAGTGTTTATTGAATTGAGCACTAAACCACAGTGAAAATATGCCAAGAGAGACCTGGGTGCATCCTGGGACTGCAGGGCACAGCAAGGAGCTTTTTTTTTGCTCTAAACAACCATCCTTGGAACCATCTTAGAAAGATGCAGTAATTTGTATCCCAGTTGCTGGGAATCAAACAGTCGGCAATAAGACACATTTGGGCTTGTTTATTTTACAAATAGGATTTGCAGTCGCAGGGTAAAGAATTAAAATCCCACACAAAGCAGACATGTGAGACATGAAATCAGGGAAATAGCTTCGGATTCTTTGAAAAAGCCTCTTCGCAAATGCTTGAGATGAGGAATGACACAGTGCAGGGATGTTGTCACGAACAGTCCCCGTGAGGAGGGACTTCAAAAGGCGCCTTGACGTGGCTCTTCAAGGAAAGCAGACTGCCAGCGTCGCTCTTGAAACCTGCTGTTCCTAACAGCATCGGGAGCGAGATGAGTGATGGGAGAAATTATCGTGAAATGTTTACAAAGCATTTGCATTTCCCATTCCGAGAGTTTCAAAAGGCAGCGGTCTCATTAAGGTGTTTGATACGGAGCAGTCGGTTTGATTTCGCAGTGTTTTCACTGTTAATCCTGCTTTAACTGCCGGTATGAAATGTGTTTTCATGAGCAAAAGGATTGAATTTCAGGGACTCTATTAAGCTTATCCTGGCTTATTCAAGGCCATTAGGCTGAGCATATGCTCTGCTTGTGCCCTAAAATACAACCGAGTCCTGAGAGCTGGTGGGAACCGTTCTGGGTCTGCAGAGCTTCTCCTTGGGTTTGGGGGCAAACCATGGTCAAGGACTTGTACAAGCCCTTTCTTTGCTTCAGAACTGGTTCTGTTCAGTCCTTGCTATAGGAAAAGCAGCTGGTTCTGGAGATACACACGAGATAATCTGTAATAAGAAGTAATCAGAACTGAACCCCGGAGTTGTGTCACTTTCTGTTCAGTCAGAACATCAAACTCGTGGTGTTGTGGTGCAGATTTGTGCTCCCCAGAGCAGGAGGAGAAAGTCCTGAAGCTCCTGAGCTGAATAGCAGGTTTTCCTGGTTTAATCCTCTGCCTGGATTTAGCTAATGCATGTTCAGATCCAGCCGCACAGAGTAAAGCTATAGACCGGCAAAATAACTTGTGGGTCAGTTTCTTGAAATCCACATGAAATTCATCGGATTTCTATGTTTGTTTATTTATTTTTAGTCAGTTTCTTAAACAGAGACTTGATTTTATTTTCCTGTGCAGATAAATTGTATACAAAACATACTCAGACAGTAACTTTTATATAGACATGAGGAAATAGTCACCAACGTAATTATAAAAGTTCTGGCTTTCAGGGCTTAAAAAAATACTGTAGGATGTTTTCATCTCTCAGGAATTTTTTGATGTCTATGGGCAGATATAGTTAACTTCTCAATGTACAGTCCACTTTTAGTTCACATTTCTTTTGTAGTCTGGCAAGTCCTTCTGTCTGTTAAAATTAGAACCTTCAGCTTAGTGGGAAAAGAACATTATTTTTGAAGCTTGGGTTGCTGCTGGCGACATTGCTGCCACCTGAGTGAAGCTGCTTGGAGAAACCTGACTTCATTTTTGCTAGATATTGCCATGCTTATCAGTGCTTCATCTTGGAGTTTTTTAAAGTGAGTTTGCCTAGAGGGAATCTTGTTTTCCTGCAGTGTTTAAGGGCAAGAGGAGGACAATGCTCCCTGGGTAACACTGCCATGTTTCAGCTGGAACAGGATGAATTTCCTGCAGGACTCCCCTCTTGCAAGGCTGGGAGAGTGCCATTAAAACTGGGATTATGCACAGAATAGCTGCAAATGCTCTCTTAGGGCTGTCCCCTCCTCTAGTATAAATCAATTGCTCTTGGCACTGGCATATCTAAAATAAATAAATAGTGGGGTAATGGTTGTATTTGTCTGTAGAGCACAATTGCTTTTTGAGCAGTGTGATTGTGCTGTACCTGTGAGAGCCAGGTACAGGGAGGGTGTGAGAATCCTCCTGTCCTGCACTTCCAGGGACTCCTGATGGTCATCTCCTGTCTGTGGTCAGTGCCTTGTGGAGGGAAGTGTCCCCTCCACAGCCAGGGGGACGGGCCCAGATGCTCTGATTGATGTATCCAGGAGCAAACCTGTTCTCCTCAGTCCCTGTGGTCTCCCTGGGCTGTGAACTTGGGATAAATGTGCCAAGGCTGACAGATTTTTACTGCCTCCGCTTCTGGCTTGTCCTGCTGAAGAAAATAATCAAAAATGACCCCCACAGAGGTCTGATTTTGGGAGGATTAGTGTGGTCAGCTGTTGTTGACAGCATCTTTTAGAAAAAAAGTTCTCAAACTTGGGTACCGTGGAACTTTGCTCTTGAAAACTTCCCAGTTCTGCTTTTTGCTTCACGTTTCCCAATTGTCAAAGGTAGAAAACGCTACACTTGAGGTGGCTGGTTATTTAGTACTTGGTGCCAATAACCGGAGTAATTTCGCTAGTCCCTTGTGGGGAGCCTGTAAAAAGCTTTGAAGCTAAATCAGTGCAGCAGTGATTCTCTTCCCTCGTGCGTGGGGAGGCCTGCGGGGTCACTGAGCCCCTCTCTCCATCTGCCAGCCCAGCCTGTTCCTGGCCCAGCTGAGCAGCAGCATTTCTAAGGAGAAGTGTCAGGGGGACTAGCTTGGGCTATTTGGCTGTTAAATAACAGATGTAGACAGTGTTCATTTTGTCTGTGGGGAAGCCTTAGGATAAATCAGGATTTTGTGAGAGGCTCACCCCAGTGGGAATTGGCTCCCTGCTTCCCGAGGTGGTGGAGCATCTCCTGGCGTGTTGGAGATGACATCACACTGATGGGTGTTAGAACAGCATTCAGAAATACAGGAGAAGGGGGAGTGAGGACTTAGATGATGATTAATCCTTGCCTAAGCCTTGGGAAATAAGGTTATTGTAGCCAGACCAGCCCTTTGGAAGGCCCAGCTCCAGCAGAGCTGGTGACAGCAGGAGGTGCGAGGAGCACAGCTCTCCTGGTTGGGAGCAGGAGAGGCTGGGATTCCCGGCTGCACCCCAAACCCAGCTCTGTAGTGGTGACTTTGCAAACTTGCCCAGAAACTCTGAGAGGGATCTGGTGAAGAGCGCAGCGGTTCAATTCCCTGAACTGCTGCCAGGCTCCACATGTCCTTTCTGTTCTCCAGAACTCTGTGATGGTTACGGGTAAAGCTGATAAACATTTTATCAGTGGAATTGTCAATAAATGGCAGAAGAGCTTTTCTAGGGTTTTGCACTGTTGTGATATGTCAGGGCTACAGTATCATGGTATGTTGGGGTCTTCCTCAGTGAAGGAAATGTAAGAAAATTGAGGCTGTATCCTGGAAAGTGATGCAGGAATTTGCTTGTCCATCCCTAAGCCTGGTTTTGGTCAATGGTCTGAGATTTTTTTTTCCCCCCTCAAGAAAAAAATCTCTACTGGGAGTCAATAATTTTGACCTTCACATTCCCTTGGGAAAAGCTGTGGTGAACATCTGCCTCTTCCAAAGGAAAAAGTAATCCCCCTCACGGCCTGGAAAGGAAACCTTAATGCCATTGTAGAAAGGGTTAATTTGGAAGTATCTGTGTTTTTTGTTGGCTTAGACAGCTTTTGCTTTGGGCTGCATTAATTCAGGGCTGACCTTAATTTTGAGGGATGAAAAGTTATTTAGTCTGAAGTTGGTAGTTTAACATCCAAGTCGGGAAACGGGGAAAGTTACATTTCCAGTGCTGCTAATTCAGTCACTCTGCATATTTCTGCATGCTTTGTGGCATATATCTTAAAATAGGTAGCAGTGTTTTTCTGTCCACTTATCAAGAAAGAATGGGAACAGGCTGTGTAACATGCAGTGCCTGAAGGACTTGGCGTTTAACAAGCAACCTGGAGCCAAAGGGTTTGGTTTTGTGTGCACCCAGATTTGGTTCCAGAGGAGCTGAGACCCCTTTAGCTGCATATCAGCTTGGCCTGTTATCTCCTGGTTTTCCTGAACTTGTTTCTAATTGTACCAGTGACACAGATTTACAGGGATAGAATGTCTAGGATGTGTTTTGACTTAGTAACAACAAAAGTTGTTATTGTTACTCCCAGCTGCACAGACCCTTTGGGAGTGAGGAGGGAGAGCTGGTTGGAGCTTTTCAGAAGAAAAGTGTAACTTCAGGTTTTTATTGCCCTTTCACAGCTGCAAACATCACCTTTGAGATCCCCATGAACTTGTCCTTGTTGAGCCCCAACCTTGCTTAACAACCTGATCCTTATGCTTTTGGTAAACAAGGCAATGTCCAGGAAAGGGGATGTTTATCCCTGTACAGTCAGGGCTGTGCTCTAGAATAAGCAGAATTTCCCTGCTGCTCAGCTGTTCTGCTCTTAGACCATTTAGAACCTCTTGGGGTGTGATGGGGAGAGAGGGTGGAAGTGTTTTGAGTTCTTTTTCCCTTATCTGTGGGAGCGTGGCCCTGGGCAGTGTTGGCTGGCAGGGCTCACAGCTTGCCAGGAGGGGCAGCTTGGTGCTCCTGCTGTTTGAAACCTCCAGCGCAGGAGCTGGTTGAGCCTTTTGAACTTGGTGATCAAAAAGCAGGGCTTGGGAAGATCTCCAGGAAACCAGTAAATGGGCTTGGAAAAGATGGCTTTGAAAATCTGTTCAGGTGGGTTTTTTATCCGGGCTCATGTTGTCTCTTTGTTGCTGTGACTGATTGAAACTCACTTTTTTCTATATTTATTGAAATGACAAGTGGGTCCTGTGTCATTTGGACTTGGGGCTTTAGAGAAAATAAAGTTCTTCATACAGTGGAAGTTGGCAGCACTCTGTGTCTGTCTCCTCAGTGTTACATTTAAGCCATCTATTTTAAACCCAGGATTGAAGTATTACTGATTTCACAGGGATTTGGCTTCCTGATAAAGTGTTTGACTTTGAAAAATCTAAATCTTTATGTTTTTACATGCAAAATCTGTTGTCAGGCATACTGAGTGGCTCTTCACCTGGTTCTGGTTTTGGGCCTGCAGGTGTGAGCAGGAGGCTGCTGGTGTCACGTCAAAACTTTGACGTGGCCAAAAAATGTTGCCATAAATGGGGTCAATATTTTGAATTTCTCAGGAGCAGCATTCCAGCACAAAGGAGAACCTTTAAAGGATGCTTAAACCTACCTTTAATTCTGGCAAAGAAACGTGATTTGGGTACAAATATGCCTTAAACTGAAGGAGTCCCCTCTCCCTCTGGCAGGTGGGATGGAATGGGTTGGTACAGCTGGACTGAAATGCAGGCTCCTCTGGGGTGAGTGCCTGCCTGTGAAACAGTCCCACGTGGAATGGGATGCCAGTAGCTGCTTGTTTTTCCCTGGTTTGTTTTTCCAAGCAAGCACTGTGGCGTGCTGGGTTTTCTTTGATACCTGAAATTCCACTGCGAGAACTCGTTCAGTTTTTCAAACGAACGAACAATCAAAGGCAAAGGGTCCTGTTGCTGTAACCTCCTGTGTAGCTGCACCAAGGAATTCTGCCTGATTAATGTTGAGCTTTATTCTTTATTCTTTCTTCCAGGGGCAGTAAGCCAGAGATGACTGACAAGATGTCGAGCTTCCTTCATATTGGAGATATTTGTTCTCTCTATGCAGAGGGCTCAACAAATGGATTTATTAGCACTTTGGGGTAAGAACAGCTCTTCTCTTGTATTAGAAACACTGTAAGAAGGACTCGCAGAGCTCAGCTAGCTCTCCTGAGCCTGATCCCAGGGAATACTGGGTAAAGCAAGGGAGCTTTATGGATAGATTTGGCCCTAAATTTAAAAATGGCCTGAAGTTAATATGGCAAGGTAGATTTTGGGAGGCTGGAGAGTGTATCAATGGCTGTGGTGTGGTTCTGTGTCCGTGGTGGGGAGGAAGATCCTTGTCAGGTGAAGGTGTGGGGAGAGGGGGAATGAATACAATCCAATGATTTTCATGTTGTTGTCTGTCCCGTGTCCATCCGTGTGTCCCGTCCTGTCCCTCCCTGCCCCTTCCCCCAGTCAGGGATGGACAGACCCCAGTGCACTCTGCTGACTGCACAAAAGGATGTAGCATAGGCAATGTAAGTAGTTTAAAAAAGATATGTATCTAACAAAAAAAAAAAATAAAATCCCTGAGCCAAATGGTTCAAATACCAGTAACTCACCACTACAGCTAGTTTGGTCTTAAAATTGAGGTTTAGTTTGAGGTTTCTCCTACAAACAAAATTGTTCTTCTCCCATCAAAGGAGAACATGTTTTGACCCTTCTGCTTTGCCAGAGCTCTGGAGCTGCAGTGGGAGCTGTGCTGTGCCGGCTCCTGCCCCTGGCGTGCTTCCCACAGAGCCCCTTTGTGCTGCCTTCCACGAGGGCACGGAGCAGGTGCTCTGGAGCAGAGCTCCTCTGGAGCAGGGAGCAGTGAATGCTACTCCATTAACCAAAAAAAGTAGCTTTTCACATGGGAAAAGGAAGAGCTGGCAGAGCAAAGCCGCGAGGTTGGAACGCAGCTCTGAGGATGGCCAGGGAATGTCTGATCCTGCTGAGGAGGAACCTCTGCAAACATCAGGAGCTGGCAGAGGAGCTGGGTGCTGCCTGGGGAGGAGCCCTTGCAGGGTGAGAAGCTCCAGGAGCGCCTCTGCCCCTGTTCCCAAAGGCGTGAGGAGCACGAGGGCGGGAGCAGCGTGTGGCACACGGGATGTGCCGAGCGAGGGGCACGCACACAACCTGCTCTTTCTCATTTCCAGTAGCCCTAAGGGCCTCAGGGTGGGTTCAGTCACAGCACATTTTTTGATGCCTGCAGTCCAGATGCATCTGATAAATGGAGCTCCCAAGCAGGGTACAGAGACAGCATCGTGGTAAGTGCCTCGGCAGGAAACGATGGGCTGGAATCTCACCTGAGTGACTCCAAACTAACTTGCAGGTTTAGTCCTCTAGCTATTAGGATTCTGGAAAATAAGGGGGCAGAGAAGGAAGCAGACACTGAAGATGCACCATGATCTATTATAGGAAAGAGAAGAAAATATGGGATGCTGCCAGAAAGGAAAGAAGGTATGATAAAAGCAAGGGATGTAGTAAGTAGGGCTGGTTGAATAGTATTTGGCGAATGTATTTGACAAATTTCCCAGGTCCTCGTCAAATATGACACGTGCACTCTGCAGTCCTGGATCAGCTGTGTGACGGGCCAAATACTATCTGCTGAACACTGGCAACATGAATTATCCTATACATCTGCCTATTGTTTTTCTTCCCAGTCCCAAAGCGAGTTTGGCAGTAAATAATTCCAGACCCAGTAGAAAGTTGTGATGTCATGTGGAATCCCATGCGGTGCATGATGAACAGTATGCAGTGGCTGTGGCTTCTGATGGCATTGCTGAGCAGATATTTTTCACCATGGGTAGTCCTTTTGGACATTGCAGGCCCCGAGCACGTGTATTTCCTAGGCTTGAGGAGATGTTCTCATGGCAGGCCTAAAGACCCCTCAGTGTTCAAGCCTCCTCTTTGATTTGCGTAGTGCTGTTTTAAGGTAACTGCATTATATAATGGCCACATATCTCTAATTTAAGCCAGAAATCCTAATTGCTACGTGAAACATGAAATGCATTATCATCTTAATAAGCCTTCGTAATCGAATTAGTTTTGTCCCATATTTAATTTAGTCTTTGTCCTGGAGAAAATTAAAGCAGCAAAGGAAAGATTTGGTGTAATTGTCCTCTAGACCATGTGGAGTTTTGACAGTCTGATGTCATAACGATGTGTAATGACTTGTTATGTGGTTACTGAAGGTTGAGGAGCAGACTCCCCTCTACATTCTAATGCTGTCCTAAATCTCTGAAGAGTGTTCCTAATTAATATTCCTATGACATGTTGCTTAATCAGAACCTTACTCTTGCTGTTTCCCAAACTCAGTGCTGTCATCATGATGATTACTGGTGTACAATATATCCTCTTTTGTGTTTCTCACCCTGTAAAATTTTTCTCTTACTAGTTTGGGAAGTTCCTCTTTACTTTCAACTTAATCTCAGATGAGAGGGATGTATTGCACTGAGATTATCTGTGTGGGATGATCAGAGTAACCCATTTCCTTGATATTTTTGGCTCTTTGTTCACCAGAAGAAGGTGCTTCAGCTCAAATGTTAATACTGTTCACACTGGAGCACCTATATGTGTATACAGTACTGAGTAGGGAGAAAATCCATGGGGAAAAAGCAATTCACCCTGAATGTTTGCATATGCAAATTTTAGATGCATAGAACTGTTGACCCCACTTAGTTTCTCTGATCTCTTAATTTTCATGCACTTCCTGATTTTCTCTAATTGTTGTCTCAGGATGCTCCCTGCATGTGACCAGCCTCTGCAAGGAACAACTCTCATATTCTAGGTCTCAGTCTTTCTCAAGTTGATTCTGCATGAGAATGGACCTCTCGAACCTTTGACCTTGGAGTTTTACTTTCTACGTTTGTGTAGAAAGCCTCTTTGACAGATTGGTTGTAAGGGGCCAAATTGAGCCATTTAGGACCAAATCAACCCCCAAAGTGTTTGGTTGCAGTTTTACAGGGGCAGTTTTCCAATTTGGAAGCGGTGTCTGGGAAAAGCGCAGTTCCACCTTTATCCAAAGCTGCTCAGGCAGAGCAGAGGGAACAGGTGCTTCTTAACTATTCCCTTTATTCTGTGGGATTTCAACTGACCCTGTGGGGGTTTTGTAGGGACAGAAAGCTCTGTCCTGGCATTCCATCTTGGAATCTCTTGGGTTCACTTGTCCAGCTCCCCTCGCTTCCTGGTAGAACCAGGAGGAGATTGGCTCAATCCTTCAACTCACCTTGTGTTTGGCTGGTGAGCAGGAGGGTAAGTTTGTGCCTTCCTTTCTCTCAGGAGTCAATTTTTATTGTGGCAGTGACTGTTCCTGCCATTTCGTAATACTTGAGGGGTCACGGGGTCAGTGTGCAGTTTGCACAGTTGCCATATTTTCCTGTTCTCTATTCATATAAACACATTTACAGCGTGACTCAAATCTGTCCAAGAGGCAGGAGCTGTCCTGAGGCTGTCTGTCACCTCCCTAGAATATGGGCTGTTCTGTCTGCACCTCGAGCAGGGGACATAAAGGCGATGCAGAACACAGGAGCAATGACTGATTTATTGTCCCACCTACCAGGAGCGTAGCTCTGGGCAACAGTAAAAATTAGCTGCATGCTTCTGAGAAAGATCTGGCATCAGTTGGCATTTGGGGAATGTCTTCTGCTGAAGTGGCCACTCGGATGAAATATTGCAAGTGAACGACTTTGGTTTTGTTGATGAGGATGTACGGGGCTGCAGGGGGATGGAATCTCACTTCACTGCTCATTTCTTTGCAGCCTTGTGGATGATCGGTGTGTTGTACAGCCAGAAGCAGGTGATCTTAACAACCCACCCAAAAAATTCAGAGGTAAGTTGGTCAGACAGCTCCTTACCCTTCTGCTTAGAAATGATTCTTTATTTTGTGCAGCGATGTGTAACAATTTCTGGCCTCCGTGCTTTCTGCAGCATATTTTAGTGCCATCTTCTTCCCTGAATGACAACTCATGAGGAAAAATGTGTGTGTGTTGAATGTCAGTGGGACTGTGGTGTTTTAACTTGAGTCAGCTCCACCCCGTGGGATGGGGAGAGAACTGGGAGAGGCAGAGTGAGAAAACTCATGTGTTCAGATAAAGCCATTTAGTAGATAAAGGAAAAGCTTCACACACAAGCAAAGCAAAACAATGAATTTGTGAATTCATTTCCCATGGGCAGGCAGGTGTTGGGCCAAGACAAATGCCATCACTCCAGTCATTCCCAGCTCTGTATCCTGGCATGAATGCCCTATGGTCTGGGATATCCCTGGGGTTGGCTCTGCCCCAGCTCCCCGTGCACCCCCAGCCCTCGCAGGTGAGGTGAGGAGCAGAGATCTGCTCAGCAGTCACTGAAACATCCCTGTGTTATCAGCAGTTTCCAGCACAAATCCAAAATGTGGCTCCACCAGCTACTGCAAAGAAAATTAACTCTGTCCCAGCCAAACCCAGGACCTGAGAAGAAACTTTTGTGAGGGGGTGGGGCTGAGGCTGTCAATTGTTTGCCTCTCAGATCTGTCCAAACTTTCAGGATCCCTGGAAATTTCATTTCTTTTTCTGCATTCTATCACACATTCTAATTACCCAGTACCAAACCTGTGTCAGGGAGGAGGAAAATAAAAAGGAGCAAGTGTTTGCCACAACTATTGTTGTCTGACCTAATTTGATATGAGCTACCTTGGGCTGTGCTTTCATTCTGCCAGGAAACTTATGCTCAGTGATAAGAAATTAGTGTTGCTGCTTTGCACAGTTTGGCAAGGGCTGACTTGTCCAAGAAAGGCCTCAGACAGGAAGAGAAGCACTAACTGGGATTTTGCTTGCAAAGACCTTGAATTCTTTTTCTCACCCCTGGGTTGCACCTTTTACCCAAAGGATAACTCAGCCAGATATTCTACAATTTTGATCTGGATTTTATTGTTTCAGATGTAGCAGCAAATGTGTGTCCTGTTTCTTTGAACCTTGTTTCCTTGGTTGTGCTTTGCCTTTATCAAGGCCTCAGAATCACCATAATTCCATTCAGGTTTGGCCAGAGCTGTGGGTGACTGCCCTTGAAAATCATGTACCATCTGTACTGCTAGTTTTGCTTGCTGTTATTTGGGTGGGTTTGGGGTTTTTTGCCATGACATGGTGTCACATATAATGAAACTCTCCTTTTAAAATACTGCTGAAGTCTGTGAGTTCTTGTTGGTTTTTCTTCCTTTTTTCCTGGAAAACTGAAGAGCTGATAATTGAAACACTAAAGAGGCAACCTGGGGAAGTTTCAGCATTCAGTGTTAAGCTCTCCAGGAAAGAACAATGTTGTTATGTGAAACAGAGCCTTGACTTGAGGCATTCTTGATGTTAAAATCGTATAAAAGAATAAAGCCAGATTTGACTGAGACTGCTGGGTGCAGAAGGAGGCGGAGGGAGAGAGGGAGAGAGAGAAAAGAATGAGAAAAAGGCAGTTCTTGCTAGCACAGTTTAGGAACTGCAAGTACAGAGAGACATTTGTCTGACATAAAACACCGTGGTTAGACATTGTAAATGTTCTCATATTACTTATAATTTATACAGGGAGAAAGAATGGTGTGAACCTTTTCCAACCTTTGTAGTTACTTCAGTGAAGCTTTCATGGGGAAGTTTATGCTTAATGGTAAATGGCAACAAGAGCCATAAAATTTTAGCAGGCTTTTCTCTTATTTATACACATACTTTGTAAGTGTAGTCTGAGATAAAATGCTTTCCATGATAAATACGCTCAGAAGAAGTAATAATGGAGTTTATCACGCCATCTTCACCAGAAATGGAAAATACCCCGTTTTTGTGCAGAAGTTAGATGGGCTTGGAGCAACCTGGGACAGGGGAAGGTGTCCCTGCCCATGGCAGGGGGAGGAGTGGGATGAGTTTTGAGGTCCCTTCCAACCCAAACCATGCGTGAATCCTCTTGGTCATCCCAGCAGCTGCAGGCCTGAGCAGTGGGGTCAGGCACTGGTAATTAAGAAGGAATGTTCAAAAATCTTCTTGGAGCGAGGACAAAATGAATCAAATGGAAGTGACTTGCATTATACCCTTACAGAGGACTGGAAGAGCACTTCAGTGATTCTGTGACTTGTTTTGTGTCCCTGTGCCCCAAGGTGTCCAGATGCAGGTCAGTCCCCTCCTGCGATGGACACTGAGCCTGTGACCTTTGGCCAGGCTTGGGGATCTTATTTTTGGTATCATTTTTAGAGAAGTGTCGTTCTGAGCTTCTCAGAGCAGATCTGTCCTCTGTGGGCAGATGTAAAGCAGTTGTAAATATAAATTTCATGCTTAATCAATGTGAGGAGAGATCTCTAGAAGCAAGATTGACTGCTTAGATATGCATACATGACTCCAAGAAAATTCAGTGTGAAGCTCAAGCCCATCTATCCAGTGGCAGAATGGATCCATCCTGCTTTTCTTCCTAACCACAGGTGCTTCAGGTTGTAAAAAGTCACGTTGCCAAGGCTACATTTAATCTCTTGCATCTGGTGGCAGCAGCAAGGCCCTGGTCTAGAGGGTGGAGGATTTTCTTTCTGCTTTAGACCCTTGCAATGGAGCAGAGCTGCTGTGCACGGAGTGGAGGGGACCATCCCTCTGCCTGGAGAGAGGGACTCGGCAGGAATGCTTCAGTGTGAGTGTGTTCTGTCACTGAACACTGATAACCTGCCCGTGGTGTGCAAATAGCCCTGCCTGAGGAACGTGTTCCTAAAAACAGCCACTTCCCAGCTGAAACAGAGGTGGGGTTTGTGTGCTAGGAAATCGCTGCTTGGGAAAAGATCGGCTTGGAGTCGTCCTGAGGCACAGGGAGCGAGGGAAGCTGGGTGCGCGTTCGCTGGGACAGGAGGATGTGCAGCAGCAGGGCTGGAGTCGGAGCTGGGAGCGGCAGAGCCGCTCAGTCTGTGCGGAGGGAGGCGAGCAGAGGCATCCTGAGGACACCAGGGCTGGCTTTGTTGACAAAAGTTGTGGAAAAAGTAGGCTGACAGATGGATCTGGTGGTGGGGGAGCCCTGGAAGGGATGAGGTGCAAGAGGCAGCCGGGAGTCAGAGGCGGTGGTGTTCAGGGTTGGAGTGTGGAGTAAAAGCGTGAGTGAGACGGAAAAAAAAAAGAATTCCAGGGTTATTAGATGGAAAAAAGTGAAGTGCTGGAGTTGGAGAGAGCTCCAAAGGAAGTTAGTGCAGCGTGCTCAAGTTCCTGTGAGTGTTTACCTGCAGTTATTTCACGTGGTAAACGCTGTGGTGCCTCTAGGTCGTTAAAATATTCGTTTGATCACTTGAAGGTGTGAAGGCTGATACTTTTTCTTACTCTTCTCCATAGCACCTGAGGTCAGTGGTTTGAGGTTGGATGGTAATTATGGTCTAAGATTTCGGTGGATTTTTTTTTTTTAATTCTGGCTTTCTGTGTCCACTTTAAATATGGTGGTTTGGATGTGTTTGGTTTTTCAAGTACAGCATTTCTCTGGACCTTCGTGCTTCCAGCTCCTAATAATTCAAAAGTCCTCTAAAACTGCCTTGGAAAATGTGAAGGCTGAGGAGTACATTCATTAGGGTGTTTCTTTTAAAAAATATTAATATGCAAAACAGTTTTTTTAACTTAACTGTTGTAAATGTACTGTGTACAGATGAGATTCCTGGAAGAAACCCTACTTGTACGAGTCTCCAAAGAACAGGAGTGTGACAGTTCCTTAGTTACCTGCACTTCTTCGAACAGAAAAGACATTTAATGTTTTTATTAAGCTGGAAGCACTGCTCTAATTGCCATCTTTGAGTGTGACTGTGCAGCTGAAGAGTGGCTATAAATGAATTTCCTTTGAACGTGCAGGGACTGATGTGGGAATTATGAACTGGAGCTGAGCCTCAGCTGGGCTAAAGCCCCACGTTCCACTGGAAGTCACTGCTGCTGAAATGCTCAGAGAGATCCTTATTCTGCAAGTGAAAGTCAGCCCTGCCCGTGGTGGTGGAGCTGCAGCAGAGCCCGGGGCTGGTGGTTTGGTGCTGGAGCTGCTGTTCTGTGCTCTATTAGCGAGTTTGACTGGGCATTTGCAGAGGTTTATTTGTGTTCATTTGTACTGGAGCGCAGCCCTGTGTGTTTGTTTAATGCAAGACACTGCTACTACAGCAAAACAGTCTGTCTGACAGCCTTCTCAGGAAATTCCTTACAGCTCTTTATTTGGGATGCAGAGCTGTCTGCCAGGCTTCCAGCAGCCCTGCAATAGCTGCTTGGAACTCTGGCAAAAAGGGCACGCACTGGGTTAATTTGTCCAGCAGCTCCCTCCTTCCAGAACATTGTTTTAGTAGTTGCTGGGCAACACTCTTTTTTTGGCAAGATGTTCAAGGAATGAACCCATATCTTAGACTTAAAATACCCTCATAGCAAAGCAGAAGAGGAGTAGTTCAAATTCTGTTTGTTCTTTTGATCCTAATCCATACTGTGCTCCTGTGGCTGGTGCCTCTGCAGGTGTTGGGGGCCAGCCCTGGGGGGCTCAGCCTGGAGCTGCAGCTTCGTCTGCAGTAGGAGGAACTCCCCAGGCAGCTTCAGTTTATAAATGTATGGGTATAAAAACTGTGTTTAGTGTGAATCATGGAATGGGTTGGGTTGGGTTGGGTTGGGAGGGACCTTCAAGCCCACCCAGTGCCACCCCTGCCATGGCAGGGACACCTTCCACTGTCCCAGGCTGCTCCAAGCCCCATTCCAGCCTGGCCTTGGACACTGCCAGGGATCCAGGGGCAGCCACAGCTTCTCTGGACACCCTGTGCCAGGGCCTCCCCAGCTCTCCCAGGGAAGGATTCCTTCCCGATATCCAGTCACAGTTTTGATGGATATTCTGAATTATCCCTGTGCTCAGCATTGATGAAGTCAATGTGCTTCTTCCCTGCAGAAATGTTTTATGTTTTGCCCTTCAGAGCTTTGCTGTTGCTGATCTGAAGCCTCCCCACCCCTGCTTTGTGTTACATGAAGGAAACTCCATATGAAGGAAAAATATGAGGGAAATCTGTGATTCATGCAGATCTGATGGAGGCTCTGGAATTCTGTTGCCCATGTACACGTTATTTACCCTTATTTAGCCAGGGCAAGCTTGTTTATAGTTTGGCATCAGGGCTGAGATTAAGGGATTCTTTCAGTGGAAGGGTCACGTACATAATTTTCCCAAACACTTCTGAAAATTAAAAAACAAGCTAAAACAAATAACCAGGTGCCTCTGCCTGTTGGTTTTGGAGGAGGATGAGCAGCATACAGAGTGCCCTTTGTGGGCCGTGGAGTGGCTCAGTGCCACCCCGTGTTCATCACGAATTTTCTGTGGGATCAGCCTGAGGTTCCTGTGTTCAGCTTCCAGTAAGTGGGCAGCCTTGGATCCTGGTGCTCTCCACGCACACTTTTCCTGATCTGCTGTGGTGAAAGCGATGATATCAGCTTTTTAAGCTCTGATGGGAAATAGCCTGAATTGTTTGACTCTCTCAGCTGAGTTGGAGTGGGTGTTTTGCAGAGGGTTGAGCTGGAATGGTGGTGAAGGGGATGGGATAGACCTGAGCTGCACAGCCAAGTTTGGGCTTCTTTTCCTTTTGAACATGGAGTTTCTAATGCTGCTGAAATGCTTGGATGCATTAATTATTAAGCTGCCTGGATTCCTTTAAGGAATATTTAAACTAGAGTCTAAATATGACTTTTTTTTCCCCCTCTGATATTAGCAGTTCAAATAGCAGGATTTGTTTTTCATGCAGGAAGCAGAACTTTGGGGAGTGCCTGAGTGCTAAGGCCAAAGCCTTCTTGCAGAGACATCCATCACTTGCAATAGAAACTCCTTTCCAGTTTCGAGATGTCCAAGTCAGATTAAAATGCCCGTGCTGAATACCAGAAGTAGAAAGTGGAGCATAATAGTGAATACCCACTTACCAACTTCTCTCTTCTGCAGCCAAACATTATAAAAAGAAAAAATGATGCCTCTTACCCCATTTTCAAAAAGAGTAAAAATCAAAATAAGAAGTGTGAAATGAAAATAAACTTTTAGGTTGTTTGACGGAAGAGAAAAATGATAAAAATACAGTCTGTTGTTGTGTCTATAGTTTTTTTAATTCAAAATTGAAGCATTGAGCATTTTGAGTAAAAAAAAAAGTTTCAATCTTGCTGAATTAGGATATAGTTAAATCTAAAATACATTGTGCTGCCTTGATGAGGAATCTTTCAGTATTTATAGAGCTGCACTAGAAAACTGCCAACTGCTCGTACACATTTGAATTTGCTGCCCTTTATAAGATGAAGAAATCCTGAATCCTGTCTCTGAATTGTGAAACTTTAGCCCACTGCAGCCTACGTGCAAGCAGATGTTGGGGACAATTGTCACTGCAGCATTTAAAAAAAGCTGGGAAGTTGGAGGTGTTGCTTTTTCATGCAGACAAGTTTGCTTTATATCTGCTAAGGCTTGGGACACCCTGACCAGGATGGGTGCAGGAATCAAAGGGAAGGTTGGTTGTTGGGTTTTTTATCACGGAGAGTGGATTGGAAAGCTGTTTTTATTTCATTTCCCACATCTCTTGCAGTGGTTCCTTACTGGCGTGTGAAGCCAGACAAGTCTGTGGTGCGGTCAGTAAATGTTTGTGATGGAGTACCAGGATATCCCAAAGACATCCTGACTCCCTGGTGCTTTGTTACCCAGAGCAGCTGTGGCTGCCCCTGGATCCCTGGCATTGTCCAAGGCCAGGCTGGACATTGGGGCTTGGAGCAGCCTGGGACAGTGGAAGGTGTCCCTGCCATGGCAGGGTGGGAATAAGATGAGCTTTAAGGTCCCTCCCAACCCAAACCCTTCAGGGATTCTGTGTTGATGTGCTTAGCAGAGATAATGAACAAATGACCGGCTGAATAATTACTGCTGTAATCAAGGTGGCTTAGGATGCTTTTTTTTCTGCTTCCCACTGATGGGACACCAAGATCACTGGGAAGGGTCTGTGTGGCACAGATCAAGGAAGGTCTGTCCAAGTGGCCAGGGGGAGCTGGCTCTGTGAGGCGCAGCCTGCAGAGATTTGCTGGGCTGTGTTTCCCTGCTGCTCTGTGCCCGGGGTCCTGTGGCCAAACATCTGCCTGCCAACTCCTGGGTTTCGAGTGCTTTCATCTGGGGTGTTTTGCATGGAGATGAAGGCAGAGCAAAGCCCCTTTGAAACAGAGAGTGCCATTAATATGCATAACTGGAACACTGTGTGAAACCCAATCTGTTGGTTCAGGTACAGCAGAGGAAGGAGGGGGGGATTTATTTGAACTCCTGGTGAGAAGTTTGGTCCGTGCACTTGGTCCATCTGCAAATGTGGGTGGCAGTTCCGTCCTGATGAGTTCTGAGTGGGACAAGGGGGGCTGACTGTGGCCTAAAATTGAAGAAATAAGCAAAATGCTGTTTTGAACATTTGTTCTTTCTCAACTCTTGCAGGTCTGAGCCTTTTCCCCTGTGGAAAGCTCAGAGTATTTCAGGTAGGATCGAGGAAGGGATTGCCAAAAAGCAGTGCTGAGCTATTAAGTAGAGCAGTTCTGTTAATAAACCTGGTCCCAACCTTGTAGACAAAAGAATACTGTGGCTTTGTTGCCATAGTTTCAGTGCAAAATCTGACCTTAGCTACAATAACATTCGGTTAGAAAGAACTAGCTAATCAGTTTTCTAAAATTAGTGTGTTCCCTAGTACATAAGCCAGTATGAACAGGATATTTAATGAAATATTATACTTAGTCACAAGAGCCCAAGGGAGTGAAATGCCTTGATGAATTGTGGGGGTGGGGTGACATTGGTGCCTATCTTTTAATATAACAAAGTTATTAAAATTGCTGGCTTGCTTAATATTTAGAGTAGTCAACTGTTGTGTTCTTCTGTGCGCCCTGTCTCTTTTGCTCTGTTCCTTTTGAAGGGCTCTCAGAGCCTGTTCTGTGGGCTGGGAAGATTGAGATGCTGGAGAGTCCCATCGGTCCCAAGCACTTCCAGAGGACCTTCAGGTAAACTGCAGAGGGAGTGCTGTGCTTCCTGCCAGCACAGCCCGAGTGCTCTGCAGGGGAAGGAGTCCTGCTCGTTCAGAAGGATGCAGACAGATGGATAATGTCATAAATTGTGTGGAAAAACCCTGTGTGTGAGAGCAGAAGTCTCCCAGGTGCCGGGAACATCTTGAGCTGTACTCTCACTGTCTAAAGTGCTGAGAGACTTAAGGGAGAGCCTCAGGTAAGGTCTGGGGTGTAAAATCCTGCTGGCAGTCCAGAACACCTCACTGAGAGTGTATTTATTGTACCCAGGCTCACTGACCTGGCCCTGGGTGAGATTTTATCCAACTGTGGTAACCTAGAGCCAAAGATTTGTTTCTTTGCAATACAGGAGCTGTGATGAATTACTGTTTTCTTATGTGCAAGTTGGTTATTTGGGTATAAATATAAAATACAAAATAGGCAGGTCTGCCGTGGGAGGCTGGGTGAGCTGGTCTGTTCTCCACTACTGTTTGAATTGGAGCTCTTTGGAGCTGTGTTCACCTACTGTTGGGTGTTTGAGACACCCAAATACATGGGCAAAGGTCTTTTAGACAAGGATTATCTAAATTATGCTTCCCAATTGGGTGGGAGCAGAGTGAGTTACCAGTGGATCATCGCCTCTTGTGGCAGGGCTTTGCGGCTGAGGTTAAAAGTGCTTATATTCAGTCAAAAGCAGCTGTAGTTCCCTCAAAGACGTTCCCAGGACTTAGCTGTGGGCTGTGCTGGATGTGTGGAAGCACAGACATTTGGTGCCAAACGCACTCAGGTTTGGTTCAGAAAAGCATTTTCGTCTTGGAAGTGCTGACACTTGCAGGGCTGAGCTTCAGGCACAGCCTCTTGGCTCCCCTTGGCTTGATGATTCCTGATGAGCCCACAGTCAGGGAAGGTGGGATCCATGCTCCTGCATCATCCAATTCGCATTTAGATTTACATCTTGATGCTTCAGGAGTTTTTTTAGGTCTGCCTTCCCCAGTAAGCTTTAGGGAACCACACCTGGCCTCTTAAGCTTTTTCCCCTTGACGTTTCTCTGTGGCCAGGTTTGGTTTCCTCTCATCCCTTGGCTTGCTGTGGTCACGAGGTGTTTGGTTGTTCAGAGGGGGCAGATGAATGCACTGTGACACCCCTGGGGAGCTCATCTGTGTCAAACTCTTCAGAGTCTCTTCGGTATTGTCTCCCTTCTCTTGCTTTTAGGGCACAGTGAAGTTCTGTGCTGCTTGCAGTAGCAGCAAATTACACTAAAAACTTACTTTATTTAAAAGAGAAGGCTTTATATTTTGAATGAGTTACAATTCAAAAAAATATTAATTTAAGTTATTTACTTTAGAAGAGAAGAGATAAATATCTTAAGTCCCCATATCAAGGAGGCCTTACAGGTGCTGTGTCCAAGTGCCACATGGAAGTCATTAGTCTGAGAGGAACCCAACCCAGAAGTTAAATAATTTCACTTCTGATTTTCTGGACAGCCTGTTCTTCACTGAGCAAGAGTCCTGACTGCAGTGGTGGTGTCTCAGGGAAGTAAAGCTGTGAGTACTTGTGTTTGAGAGCAGTCAGGAGGAAAGTGCTGAGGCTGCCAGCATAGCCAGCCATAAAAATGTGCTGCGAGGGAAGCCAGACCTTGCCAGGTGTCTTCAGCAAACAGCCTGTGCCACTCACATCTCCCTCCCTTCCCACACTGCTGGAGATGGAATATTCTGCCCTTCTCCTTGCAGGATCTGGATTCATCCTTCAGGGTGAAGTGTAGTACTTAATGTGTCAACACCTGAGTGTGATTCCTCTCCCTCAGTTCCTGCTGCAGTTCTAGCACCTCCAGCTGCATTCTGCACATTGCTGGGTGGAGATCAAGGTGCCAGTGCTGATCTGTCAGGCTCCTGGTGATTTGGGGCCTGAGTGTATAAAAACCTCCAGTCTTTCCTGCCTGACTTGAAAGTTTGTGATCCAAACTCCAGGAAACAAGTGAGCTGTCGGTGAAGGTTCTTGTCACTGAAAACTGCTTTGCACTTTTTTGCCATCCAGAGAGGAATTCACTGCTTTGTGGTCAGTCTTGAAAAGCACCTTACTGGATCTTTAGGAATAAACTGTTTGTTTCCTTGCTTGGCAGCTGGCTGGCTGGGGGTAGGGAGTAGCAAAAATCCTGGATTAGCTTTGGTGGCCCCTGATGAATGTGTAAAAGAAGCCTTATGCCCCACATGAGTGTGGAAACACCAGAATAGCCATTACAGATTGACACCGAGCACAGTGTTCCTTGAAAATTTTATTCTAATGAACAACTATTCAGTCAGAGAGAGACTTAGATGTTAGGGCTAACACTTCTGCATTCCTAATTTGTGAAAATAGTCAGCACTGAGCCCTCAGTGTTGGCAATTATCGTCTGTTTTGATTATGTAATGTACAGAAGTTCAACGAAAACATAACTCCTTGTGTTGTGGTTGAAGAGCCTTTCTGTAGCTCTCAGTGAGATGCTCAGAGTAAGAAATCTCCTGCAAGCTCTACTGACAGCAGAGAAACCGTGACAGTGCTGAAAACACTGCTACAGGATCCTCCCCTGCCTGAACCAGAGCAAATTATGCCTGAGCTGGGTTTTATTGAGGATACAGAGCTGTGCTATGCAGAAGCAATCTGGTAGCACTTAGACCTTGCGTTTAGTGAATGTCAACCCTTTTATTTGTCGAGGTTAAAAATTATACAAGGAAAAAATAAACACAGAACTTGCAGGCATGAGGAAGTGAGGGAGCTGGATGAGGGAGCAGCCATCCTGAAAAGGAAAAAATCTGAGCTAGAGCTGCAAAAATGCTTTCCCTCCCCTTTGGAGCAGCACATGATCTCCAGCCAGCACCAGTTGGCTTTGACCAGCCCAGGGGGCAGAGGTTTGGGCTGGTGGTGGCCCAGCACTCTCTGGGACCCGGTCCAAAGAGGCTGGTTTGGGGTGGGGATTCCAGTCCACAGCTGCTTCTGCTGCCGTAAAGCTGCATTTTATTGTCAGAGAAAGAGGAATAAATCTCAGCATTATTAGAATGTAACCAGCACCAGCATGGAAAGAGGAGGAGTTCAGTCCCCTCTGCAGACCTCTGAAGGGGAGAACGGGACCAGAGAGGGCTGAGCTGGATGTTGACATTGGTGTTTTCCCAAACTCCTCCCAAAAGCAGGAATTGCAGTGCTGAGCTGGCAAATGCTCCAGACTCAGAGCTTTGATTTACCAGCACCAAAGGCCCCAAAGAAAGCACCAAGCGATGGATCTGTGATGTTGCCTGGTCACAAATGGCTTCAGCACAGAGCCTTGCTCAACCACAGCATTTTCATGTACTTTTAACTGGATTTCTATGGCAAATGCATCCAGGTGCCTCTGACTTCTTGCTCATGTCTTAACATCAGTGCTGAGCAAAGAGGCTTTTTGGAGCAAACACTTCTGTGCAGCTTCACTGAGGGTTGTGTTGACTTATTTTGTTCTGTCCTTCAAAAGTGCGTTTTCCTTATTGATTAAAAAGCAAATAATGTGTCCCATACTCAGGTGATTGCCACAAAAACTGATCAGAACTTGATCTCCTGTAAGCGTGACTCGATCACCACATTTTCCTGGGAAATTAAGATTGTCTTTGCTGTAGGAGCATTTGGCAGTGTTATGGGATGGTGCCTCCGTGCCCTGCATGTGCTCTGTAGGGAGAATAATCTTTCCCTGCTGCAGAGCGCATCCTCTCTAAAGAGGAATGGCAGCACCCTGAGCTCCTGCCTTGGGGATTGGAGGTAAATCTGAAGGCAATATAGATTTTACAAATAACGTTCTGGGTTGGCATTGACAAGCTTTAAAATAAGTGAAGAATTTCTATCCTCCCACTCCCTGTCAGGCAGATGGCCTTGGTCATGAAGAATGACAATGAGGAGAAGATCCTTCAAATATGATTTATAAGATTTAATCCCAAATATAATTTTTTCCATATGCAGCCTGTCATGTGCTGAAAGTTTTTGTGTTCTGTGAAGATTTGGGAAACTTGACAGATGATAATTCTGCGTTGGGATCAGTATTTGCCTGCAGAGAACCCTGGGCTTTAACAGCTTATTTGTATTGCAGTCTCCTTACAGGTTCATGTATATGTTCCTGTATGTATGTATACACAAATAAACATTGTAGGAAAAAGGAGTACAGTGTATAGAGATGATCTTATATTTATATTTAACTGTAGCAGCTTATGCTATGAACATCCCCAGTATTTCAAGCTCTTTTTAATCTTAGTATTACGGTTGACATTTAATTTGTAGTTTTTATCTGATGCAAAAATAACTGAGAGGATGTGTTTTCATGTTTATTTTTTAGTATTTAGGTGCAGTTACCTTGAAAGATCAGAAGGCATCACCACAGCTGCTCAGTGTTCCCAGCCCTCAATGCTGAGCAATATTGGGAGGACCTTGAAGGCAGAGGAGCAGCAGGGAGAGCTGTAAAGGGAAGAAATGTAATTAGCTCTTTGCCTGTGCGGAGGGTTTGATTGAGGGGAAGCCCTGCAGCTGTGCTGAGGCTGAACTGTTCCAGGGTGTGTTTCCAGAGGGGTGTCACAGTTCCCTGTGCTGCCTCTGCACCCCGAGCCAGCACCCACTAAATGGGGAGAGGGAGTCGCGTAAGGATGGGAGGAAAAACCTTAGCAAGGTTTTGGGGAGATGTGGAGTCCCACTAATGAGTAAAACAGTGTTCAGAATTGGACAGGAGAAAATACTCTGTTCTTGTGGCTTCTCCATGAATCCCTTACTGAGGAAGACTATGAAAATATCCAAGTTTTTTGTTTTCTGTAATTCAGCAGAAAAAAGAAGCACAACCCAAAACCTCAGAGAAAAAGTAAAGTTCTTGAGAGGAAAGAAAAAAAATCATAAAAATTGATTCTTGTTTCCAGACACTTTCCAGGGACAGGGGATTTTTACGTGCAGAAATTCCTTTCTTTCAGCTTTCAGCATTACTTTCATACCTGACGGCTGCATAGGTTTGTGCTGGACTGAGGATCTTTGTGATCCTTCACTGAGGTTTGCTCCTGCCTAAAACCAGGAAGAGATTGAGGGGAGCTGTCTGCATCTCACACTGAATTAATTCCATCTTGCTGTACCTTGTGTTCCCTCCAGGTATTTCCAATGTTTACATTTTCTGTTCTCTTTCTTGTACCTTTTCTGTGCTGAAACTACTGGATTTGCCTGTCTGCCCTGGGTTTTTAGAAGTCTGGTGAGCCTGGTCCTTGCTCTGATGTTTAATGCAGGATTGAAGTTAAACATTGTGTTGGGAGCTAGATATCAAAGTATTCAAAAACCAGAAATAAAAGGGGAAAAAAAGTGTGAAGTAAAGAAGCTGCAGCCTTAGACTGAAGAGCTGGGGAACTTTAAAAGAAAAACTTTAATCTGTCAGAGATTTTGAAGTGCTTGTCACTTCATGTTCCTTCCTTCAAGTCCTGGTTAGAGGCTCATTTCAGAAAACCACAGTGACTCAACTACTTTGAATATCTGTTCTGTGGCGCGTGTTGGAAGCTCCCAGAGTTTCTCCCGCCTCCAAACGTGGTTTTTATTGGTGGATAATTCATTGGCAGTATCTTGTGCACTGTGCTAATTTAAACCATGCTTCCAATATTTAGATTTTTAAAGTGTAAAGGCATAGTGCCCTGGTATTGTAAGTAGAAAGGGGAACATTTGTTTATAAATATTTATTATTTTGCGAGTGTAAAGGTAAGCTTATCTAGATTTTTGTTCCAGATAAATGCTGAGTTCCTCTGTACAACACTAAATGTTCTGGAGGGTGAGACATGCCTAGTGCTGTGTTTTATGTCCTCAAGCTCTTTGGGAATGGGATGGAGAGAGTTGGTTCTGGGCAGAGCTCTTGCTGAATCAGTCAGGTGACCTACTGAGAGTTCCTGAACGTATCAAAAGGAATTTTTGAGCAAATCTTCTGTGAATACACACAAACCAGAACCAGTGGATTGTACAGGAAGGAACCACTTGGCTGTGGTCAGGCTGCAATAACCTTTTTAATCCCTGTTTAACACTCAGAAGCCTGAGGATGGTAGGAATGGATGATAGGGACTGGATGTTTGTGGTGATTGGAAAAGGAAGGTGTCCAGTGGAACAGCCTTTCCTCAGACGTGGATCCACAGGAATTTTCACCATCTGAGATGGAGCTCTGACAGGCAGCATCCCGTGAGGGTTTGCTGTGCTGGGTGCCACCACCAGCTGCCAGGCTGTGCTTTTGGGATTCACAGGGAGCCCGTCCAGCCTCTGGGCTGGAATTTGTGCAATGGCCGAGTTGCTGAGGCGCTGCCCTCGCTCTGCAGCGATTCCCGGCGCCGTGCGAGGGCTGGGCGCGCGGGAATAACCTCGCGCTCCTCGCTCCGCGTTTCCCGGTGTGCGTGGAAGTGTTGCCATGGAGGAGAGCGTGGGGTGGGAGTAGGCAGGAGCCAGCTGCCTGAGGGCTGCGCTGGGAGCAGTGGGGGAGGCTCCTCCAGCAAGGCTGCTCTTGCAGGCAATCCCGGGAACTTGTGCTGCGTGCGTTCCATGGGGAGACTGATGGTTTGTGGCGAAGGGTGGAGCTTCTCTGTGAGCAAAGTGGCTTTCCCTGCACTGCTTGGGAGGGAGGAGGTTGAGACCTCATGGGCATGGTGGCCTTCATGGGCATTTGGGTTTGGTTGAGTTCCTTGTCCGTCCTGTGTGTGTTTCTACACTGTTTAAACCAGTTTTAAAAAAGACTGGACGTGGCACTCAATGCCGTGGTTTAGTTGATGAGGAAGCGTTAGGTCGCAGGTTGGACTTGATGATCTCAAAGGTTTTTTCCAACGTAGTTCACTCTGTGATTCTGCCCCTTCAAGGGTGTGCAGAACAACTCTGTTACTTCTTTGAAAGTCCTCTGCAAATTTTTAATCTAGCAAAAGGGTGTTCTGATGGCGAACTGACGGGTCCATCTGCTCCATCACAGTGGGTTTATCAACAGTTTCAGTTTAAATATTTTTAGTGAAAAAGTTGATTTGTGTATGTAACAGGCATATGGCTTAAGGCTTGTACTCAGCAGCTGTTTGGGTGTATTTATTAGTAAAAGTACCACACAGGGATGTTTGATAAGAAAATCTTGGTCTCTGGGGTGAGCTTGGGGTGTTGGAAGTCACTCAGAATCCACGAGCAGCCCTTGAGTGCAGGCTGGAAGCTTTCTCAGTTTAGCGGTCATTTGTGTCCCCAAACGTGGGACACAGTGTCTGAGAGTGTGGGCAAGCTGATGACAACTTTCCAGACATGTTGCATCAAAGAAATGGAGATAATGTGCATGAAAATTACAACACTTGGCAGTGTCTGTAGTAGTGCGAGTTCAGGGCTGCAACAGCAAATCTGCTCCATCCCTGTCTGCAGCACTGTGCTGTCCCTACCTTGCCCTGCTGTCACACTTCCAGCCTCAATATTGCCTTGTAAAAAATACAGGATTATTCTCACAGTGCCATAGAAGCGTTTTGGCTCAGAAACTGCTCTACAGTGCACGTGGTTCTCCAGCAGCTCATCTGTTTCTCCTCAAATACTGAGTTTTTGTGACATTTTTAACCATACTTTCAGTGGCTTCACCTTGTAAAAAAAGCCTTCAAAGCTTTTCGAGTGAGCAGTAGGGGAAATCTGTATCGTGGAAGTGCTGCCACAGGGCACCAGTGACACTTCTGTTCATTAATGGCCCTCTGTTTCTACCAGAGTCGAGGATGATGGAAATACAATTCACTGAGTTTGTGCCAGACAGTATCTTCTGTTTAGACCCAAAATCCTTTCTTGAAGAAGTTTTTCATTTCACTTCTGTGGAGTATCGTGAGTGCTCTTTAATGAAAAATAATGGATTTGTTCTGCAAATACCTAATGTGCAGTTTGTGTATTTGAATGGAAAAGTAGCAGACTTCTGGGATGTTTTCAGTGGGCAAAGAGAAGGCATGGTTGGTATCGTGAAGTTCACCTTTCAAAATTCCGGGGACTTGGCAGACAAATTTACCTCACTGCTTCCAGTGGAGTCCTCTTCAAAACATCTTAGTAAAATGGGAAATCCATTTGGAAAGTCCCAAGTGCTCCTCCAGACCGAAAAGCTCAGGAAACTGCAGATAATCAGCTTTTCACATCTTTTTCACATAGGTTTTTTTTTTTACATAATGTTCGTGTCCTCAGATGTTTTGAGGGGAGTTTTTTTTGTTCTGCTTGTACCATTTATCTTTGAATAAGGTTCAGATATTTCATCAGGACAGTTGGCACTTTCCATGATGGAGCCTTTGGATAACATCAGTTGTCTGGGTTTCATCTGGGATTTGCTGAAATAGTTGTTGTTTCTGAAGCTGGTTTTGAGCATCTCTAATACCAAGGACACTTGAAATCCAGATTTCATAACTTGTGTCTGGTTTATCATATGGGAGTTGCTGGTTGGATTGAGAGGGTGAGAATATTGTTTTTTCCAAAGGTTGGAATTGTTGTGGGTAAAAATCACCCGAGGCATCTACAGGTGAGTAAGATAGTCCAGTGCTACCTCATGCTGCTGCAATTTTCCTCTGGAGTCATAAATCCGGGAAGCATTGTTTGAAACCTCCTCCGTGGGAGAGCTGGCAGGGGCTGGTGCATTGAGCCCTCCTGGAGCTGAGGGTGCCAAGGGCTGGATTTTAGGGGCTGGAGCCAGCAAATGGCACCGTAGGGGTGAAGTGGCACCACTCAGGCATCACCGCTGGTGGAGTTCTGAGAACTCCCCCTCGATTTACAGCAGAGCCAGAGGGGGCTCCAGCAGCTTTTGGGATGCTCCATCCTGGCTGTGAAACCACCAGGGCTGGGTCCTGTCCCTCTGTGGGACTAAATCTGAGCATGGCTGCCTTGGCCACGTGTCACCATTTGAGGCTGTCCCAGCACGTCCCCACCGAAGGGTCTCACCTCCTGCTCTGTGGCTCCGTCCTGCTCTGCAGACCCACAGCTGGAAATTGATGTTATCAAATCTGTGCGATAGAATCAGGGTTTTTTGGTCGCTTCTGCTGTTTCTGAATGCCAGGATGTTGTGCAGGAAAGGAAAATTCATCTGAAACCTGATTAAATTAATCTGAACCCTGAAATCCTGGAAATCAAGGCACAAAACTGATGTAGATCTGGAAGCAGAGACTGGACCACCTGACACAACCAGAAAACAGTTCTAATGCAATTATGATACAATTAATAATTGGAAACAAAGACAGTGATTGAAACAAATGAAGGAAGAGAATGGAAAGGAGCAGACAGTGTTAAAAGAAGATTTCAGTTCATTTTTCTGAACTTGAAAGCTTATTTCTTCTTTGAGGCTACGACAGAGGTGGTATTCGTGAGCCAAGACAACTCTCTTTGCTGACTCTGGGTGGATGTGAGTGTAGGATGCCTTCAGTGATGCAGCTGGTGTTATTTAATAATTCTCCCAGCCCATCCATCACTTCTGAATCCAGCTTTCTCCCTCACTGATTCATGTGTTATCGTGTCAGTAAGGCAGCTTGAAAGATGGCTGAAAACAGTGAAAATACCTAATTATTGTTCTTTGTGGAAAAGGAAGTTTTTAAATTGCTGTAGCACAAAGCAGCTTGAATACAGTTATTTTCTGTGGACTTTTCAGGCACACAGGAAGGGGTGTCTGGTGGTGACAGTGGTCATGCCTTGAGGGGCAGATGGGCACTGTCCTTTTTGACAATCCAGATGCCTTGGTGCACTGTTGTTGTGGTCCAAGGGCTTCATTACACTCCCACCATGAGGATTAATTAAGGAGTAACATTATCAGTGCTGCAGTGGTAGGTAAAGGTTTGATCATGGCTTTTCCCCTCCTGTTTTCCGGCTGATGCCACACACTGGGAAGGCCTCCCAGCTGTGGCTGGCCAAGGCCACACTCATGTGCAGCTTTGCTCATCTCTTTGCAGCTGGCAGCGGGGGGACTGAGGGCAGTGAAGCTGTCGGTTTACACACCTGTGAGAAGGCAATAATTGATAGGCTTTGTGTTCAATGACTGGTAAATACTGTGGGTTTGGAGGTAAATCGGGTTAGGAAGCACGTGGTGTTCAGGATGGAACACAGGTGGATGGATACTCCTGGCTTGGCTTGGGTGGAGAGACTGGGATTGCTCCAGGCAGGGAGAGCAGGTTGGAAAGCCAAACCCTGCAGGAGTGGAGCACCTGTGGGGCAGGTGAGCCCTGCTTTGGCTGTCTCAGCTGCTGTGACAGAGGGGTGAGAAGCCTCACTGTAGTTTCAGCAGAATGTTCTTTTTTTCTGGTCGTTTTTGTCTCCAGGGTTTCAGGGAAATAAGGGAGGCATTGTCGGCACCTAAACCCAGACTTCTTTGCTTTGTAGTTGGACACGGAGTTAAAGAAATGAAACTTGTGGTTTTCTCTGCAGGTGTGTTTTAACTCCTTGGCTTATCACATGAAGTTTTGGTGTTCCTGTGGGCTCTTACAGCCTGTTCTCCAGGGAGATCATCAGCTGTGATAAACCACGGAGTCAGAGAAGCTGCTCTGTCTCTTGGAAAATAGACAGCAAGTTAACAGAGTGTTTATTTCTGCAGAAGGCTCATACTGGGAGCTTGTATGAAACATCCCTGAGATGGATGATAGCGTGTTCAGCTTCTTTTGCTGGAAGACAGTGAGGTAGTAGAGCAGGCAAAAATAAATTGAATTACATCCATGCATTTAAAAAAGAGGAGAAAACAACAACTTGGTTGAAGTTGAAAAAGGATCAGTTTTTCTTTGGTAACTCCATGTTGTGCTCGCATGGTAGCACTTTGGCAGCTCCGTGGAGCAGGTGAATTGCATCCCTGTGGGACACACGGAGCATCCCCAGGATCTGGGAATGTCTTTGCAGGCTCTCAGGTGCTTCAGGTGGTGGCAGGTGCCCATCGGTGTCTGTCTGACACAATCTCTGGGGGTTTGCCTGTTTGCAGCAGTAGCCCTGCGTTTACAGCCCCGCGGAACCCCCCGAGGACGTGCTGCCGGTGGGATGAACTCCTCCAGGCCTTGCTGGCAGGCTCTGCTTCCGCTCACGGCCACGGAACATTTGTTCTTCCCATCTGCAGTGCAGCCCAGCGGGGCTGGCTGCTTCCCATCGCTGTGATCCAGCTGTCTGCCGTCCCGGATCCAGCGTGGCTCTGCTGCCTTGGCTCCCGGCGCTCACTTCCCTTATTTGGTAACGCACAGCTCTTAAGCTGTTCCTGGAAGGGGCTGTTTTACTAGTTTAGGGACTATTTTCCACTTTCATTTTTGATCTCTAAAGCCGTGGATTGTGTTTCAGCAGCGGTGCTGGCACAGCTTAACTCTTAAGTGCTGTCAGACTGGAATATTGTGCTTTGTAGAAGTGCTTGGCTGTTCCACTCTCTGCTGTAACGCTCAGCTTTGCTGCTGCAGAGGCAATATATGGCAGCACTTGTGTTTACGGGGTGTATACACCTTGTCAGCATAACCTGCTTGTTAAAATGACTTCCAGAGTGCAGCCTTCAGTGCTAAGATTACGTTCTGGAGGCCAGATTTTAATTAGCTGCATGATTTGTTGGCGTTTTCCGTGCTGCGTTCCCGGGAGGGGAAGCGGCGCCCAGCGCCGGAGCGAGCTTGGACAGATTGAGCTGCATCACTTGATAGGCCTCAGCAGAGCATCTCTGGGCCCCTGCCAAAAGGATGGGGACTGTTTAAAGTGGAGAGAGGGAGAGGCCTTTGGGAGGTGAAAGGCTCAAGCCCGGGAACAGAAAGCAAGGAACAGAACTCCCAGACTGGGAGCAGATGTGGGCAGCGGTGTTTTGCTGGGCTTGCCTGGGAACGCAGCACAGCTGGGCAGCAGGGCTCTGCTCTGTCCAGCTCCATAGTGGTGTTCCTGTAGTTAAGGCAGGCCTGGTTTTTTCGCATTTATCTTTGCTTTATCAAGCCAGTTTCTGGAAGTCTGAACATCTGTGGCAGCTCACCCCTCCTGGGTGCTGCCCATGTCTGCCCACAGCGTTGGTCACAGCTGGCTGTGCTCTGCGAGCTCTGCAGAGGAGACACCAGCTTGGGAATTCACTCAGAACCTGTCAAAGACTGCTCTCAGTTGGCTGCATCCAGAGAGGAGGAGGGTGGGCACGTGGCAGTGCGATAGGGAAGGATCCATGGTGTGGGAATCGTGGTTAGAAAAGGAGTTGTCGATGCTGTGCTGTGACAAAAAGTGCAGTTGCTGCCTTGGAAAATATATAAAAAGAAACATTGCCAAAAAGCATAGTAATTATTTTTTTTCCAGTTTTGCTTCCTGGCAGAGCCTCAGGTGAAGTTTCTTGTTCAGTACAGCACCTCGTGCTTCCAGAAAGGTACGAGAGAAAATCCACGAGGGAAGTGGGCAGGAACACCACTGACCAGTCTTGCATCTTGGTAGCTGTGGGACAGAGGAGCCTGCAAATATTGCTGGGAGAAGAAGTTCTCTTCTGCATGTCCATGTGGAGAGGGAAGGAAATCATGGCATGAAGTTGTAAAAATAAATAGGTTAGATACAGAAATAATGGAGTGCTGGAAGGGATCGCTTCAGGTGTTACACCAGGAATGGAGCTAATTCTGCCCTTGGAAGGGAGAGATGAGCTAAGGGAGCTCTCCAAGGGGCTGTGAACCTGTGTTTGGAATTCTGCAGGAGGCAGAACGGGTCCGGAGTTCAGGAGGGCAGCCCCTGGTGCCGAAGGAAAGAAACAAATAAGCATTTCAGGCAAGGGATCCCAAGTGCTTCATTGGCGTAAGAAAAATTGAAGCACTAAATTAAATTCTGTTATTTCTTCCATTCTTCCAACCAAGACCTCAATAATATTATCAAATATTTATTTAATGTCCCTACCTCTTTTTTTGGCAATGCAGTTTTTCTTTAAGCCAAATCCATTTAAGAGCTGAAAATGGAGCTGCTTTATTGAACAGCTAAAAAATTTGTCTTTTCTCTTGCGTGATGCTGTGGCAGTTCATTCCCTGTGACACGCACACAAAATGTTTTTAAATAGAAGTGACTTTTATTATGCTGTTCAGTCAGCTCTGTCTAATAGCACAACAGTATTCTTTCCATGCTGGTCAACACTGACGCTTCCAGAGGGGGTTTGAAATTTGATCTTCCTTGTTCTTCCTGTGCTCAGACCGTCCAAGCTTTCCCTGCCTCCTGCCCCCACTTCCTGCCCCCTTTTCAGCAGGAACTTTAATCCGGAAAAGCAGGAGCAAGTGAAGAAGCAAATATGAGAATGAAATCCAAGGGGTGAGCAGCCAAAATTAAATGAAATTTGGCCAGCGGATAAATCTGCTTTGGTTTACTGCCGGGGTAAAATGTAGACTGAAAAGACCCGAAGATACTGAGGATGGAATGTCTCAGGGTTCCTGTCCTGAGAATTGTGTTGGTGTCTCACAGGGAGATTTGTCATGGAAACTATTAAAAGGGAGAGGGGGAATGGCTTCCTGGGTCAAGGATCCGGCTCTCAGGCTGGGGCAAAGGCTAGAGCCACAACAATTTACTTAAAATTGCTTCTGCAACTCATATGACATTAGTTTGCTGAATTCCCCTTGTATAAAGTACAAATCCTTTTCCTTGTGTGTCAAAATTGACTTTCAGTGCTTGTGAGGGAGAGAAAGGGATGGCCTTTCAATTTGTCCAGGTGGCTTCTTGTTCAGGGTTTCTTTTCAGGCTGCACCAGAGATGTAGCTGAGCTACGACAGCAGAAACACTCACTGGGACCAGCAGCTTCCTTGGGGTCCTGGCTTAACTCACATCAGTGTCTGCAGCTGTGAACCCCTCGCCTGAGCTTTTTTTGTTCTCTTTTGCCCTCTCATCAACATGAAGAGGTTTTTTTCCCGACTTGTATCTGTTATTAGCCAGGAGCCATCAAAGTGCCTTGATGATTTCTGAAGAGATTATTCTTAAGTAGCTTCTCTTGGTCGCAGTTATCCATCGTGTCCATAAATGAGGCTGTTCCTTAATGCTTCCAGGGATGCCTGGTGCATTCACTGCGTCCTTAGCAGCTTTCTCTGAGGGAATTGGCTCTGTTTTGTCGTCTCAGATCTCTTGTAGCCAGCCTTGCCCATCCAGGGACACATTATCTATCGTGATGACAAGGAGAGGAATGGTTTTCTTGCTTCTTTAGTCTGAATGGATGTCAAATAGGATATGTTGTAGTTAAATCAGTGGGGTTTAGGGTTTTTTTCCTTTCTGCTTGTTCTGCTCTCCCTTCTGGCTCTGTGTTTTCGTGCAGCATCTTCCCTCAGTACCAGAGATAGAAAAAAGCATCTGGTCTTTCCTGCAAATGTTTCCTTTTGGAACTGCCTGTATATCCAGTGTCTAAATATTTCTCTCTTTTCGAGTAGCAGTTTTCTTTTTGAAGGAGACCAAAGAGGTTACGTGTAGAAGTAAAACAAACACTGGTGTGTTCTGAACTCTTTGGAGCACAAGGTGTTTACTTAAAGGTGCATTTCTCAGGTCAGTATTTTGATCATTTTTGGGGTGCTTTGCTGCTGTTGTGCTCGTGGGGGTGCCTGGGGGATGAGTTGTCTGTGCTTTGGTTCTTAGCTTACCCTGAGATGTGACTCCGTGCCCAGAGCCTCAGGAGATGAATCCCTGCAGGTGAGGAGTGAGGTGTTTGCTCTTCCTTGCTGCAATCAAGTTTTCCTCTTGGGTTTCTGCTGAAGGAAAAGCCAGGTTGGATGGGGCTTGGAGAACCTGGTCTGTGGAAGGTGTCCCTGCCCATGGAATGGGAGTGGAACTGGAGGAGCTTCCAGGTCCCTTCCAGAACCCAAAACCTTCTGTGATTCCATGATTTTAATGACAGCCTTATCCCACAGCAAATTTCAATAAATCTAAAATGCTGTGTTTATTACTGTGAAGTCACAGTGCTGTGTGCAGGCAATGCTAGTTAGTTACGTGGTCAAAAAGGCATTGCTTTTTAATTAGTGCTTCATTGCTGTATATGTAGCTTTGGCAGACATTGATATTCAATGTCCAGCTCTCGGGTATGTAATTTTTCTCTCTCTGAAATCTTTGTTCAGTCTTCTCCCTTTGCTTTGATACCTCAGCTCCAAGTTAATAACAATTACATTATTTCCTGTGTTGTTACAGCTTGAACAAATGAAGCAGCAATTCCCATTGGTAGGGCTTTGCATAAATGAATATAATAGCAAGAGGGTGGTTACCCTCGTGTCTTGCAGATAGGAATTGAGGGTGGTTATTTTAACATAAAAATTAAAATATATTTAGATCACAAATCGTGCACACTCTCAGTTTAAATGTTGGTTGCAAGGGTGATTTTTCCCCCTTTATTCTGCTTTGTAAAGCAAAGCATTGAAAGCCCTTGAAACACAAGATGCAGCAGCACAAAGCAGGGAGGTAACAGACGTCACCACAGCAGAAACCTCTAATAAATTTTGTCATGTAATTAGTGCAGGGTTTGAATCCTGAGTGATTGGGCTGCTTTGCAGAGGGATGTGATTGCTACGAGATCTTTGGGCCTGGAGTAGGATCCCAGGATGGTTTGGGTTGGAAGGGACATTAAAGCTCCTCCCATCCCACCCCTGCCATGGGCAGGGACACCTTCCACTGTCCCAGGCTGCTCCAAGCCCCAATGTCCAGCCTGGCCTTGGGCACTGCCAGGGATCCAGGGGCAGCCACAGCTTTTCCTGTTCCATACCAATGCCCTGCTCACCTGTGCTTCAGCTTCCCCGCTTGTGGAATGGCAGAACTGTCGGCAACACGAGGCTGGAATTCAGTTGAGTTCTTCCACCAGGTTAAATGTGCAGGGTCCAGGTGTGGTTTCTTGCTGGGGTGGAGCTGTGGATGGAGCTCCTTTGGGAGCACAGGGTGGGTGCTGCTGCGTCCTGACAAAATCCCTGTTCTGAACCGAGCTGCTGTGCTCCCAGCAAAGCTTGATCGCTGCAAATTGAAAATGAAAGGATGTCTTCTCATCACAAAGAGAGCCATTTCAGTAGGATCAGGTTCTTTTTTCTCCCTCTTCATGGAAATGCAGGAATGATTAATAATCAACACATTTCTGTAGCTGCTTTTGTTCTATATTCTTTGAACCTCTTAGGCTGTCATCTATTAATTTTAAACCTCAGAAGGAACAAGTATAGAAATAGATGATGGAGTAATCCAAGGGTTTCTGAAAAGGTGAAACTTGTCTGTGATTGAATACGTGCATTTTGTATTATTCTCTGAGTCTCCTGTGTGAAAATACTGCATTTGAGCACAAGAGAGGTCTTCATTTTGTCTTTAAATAAACTCCTCATCTTGTGGAGCGTTACCATCCTTGTGAGTGTATTTAAGTTATGCAGTTTGTAAATATAAAGTCAACAACTTCTATTTACAGTATTTCCATCATTGCCAGCTATGTTACTTCTTCATTGCAGCTATTCTTTCCTATTTAAAATAAAAAGATATTATCTGTGTATTTATTCTCTCCTGTGAGCAGGCTTTGGCCTTGGGAAAATATCAGGTATCTAAGTATAGAAAAAGTCTGAAGAGAAACTGCTAAATTTCAGCAGGGAATTGCTGGTTTTCTTTTAATTTTAGTTTTGCTGTGCAAAAATGAGTTTGGTTTTTTCCAAGTAATGAAGAAACAGCTGTGTTGGTGTTAAATATTCAGTGGATTTGTAAGTGACTTATTTAAGGATCTTCATCTTTATAGATTTCCCTCATTTGAAAGCGCCCTAAAGTATGATTTTTGTGAGGGGGAGTAATTTCTCTTGGTTCTTACCTTTCTCCAGTTGGCATTTTGGAGAGTCTGGGTTTAAAACCCGAAATAACGACACACCTTTTTGTTGCCAACAGAGTATTTGATTCCTGCTCTCTCCAACTGCAGAAAAGTTGGTGAAGACCTTCTCCTAAGTGCTTAAAATAGGCAGTGGAGATTTGGAAAAAATGATGAGTGGTGGATTGCACAACCAGCCTGGCTGGAGCTGAAACTGCTTCCAGATCATTCTGGAACGGACGTGCTGGAGAAGGGCAGAGGGAGGAAAATGGGCTGGGGCCCTCCAAACTGAGCTGAGCTCTGACAGGACCAGGATGGCACCTGAAGGAGCTACGAAAAAGATAGGGAGAGACTATTTACAGGGGCCTGGAGGGACAGGACAAGGGGGAATGGTTTCCCAATGCCAGAGGGCAGGGATAGATGGGATATTGGGATGAAATCCTTCCCTGGGATGGGGGGAGGCCCTGGCACAGGGTGCCCAGAGCAGCTGTGGCTGCCCCTGGATCCCTGGCAGTGCCCAAGGCCAGGCTGGACAGGGCTTGGAGCAGCCTGGGACAGTGGAAGGTGTCCCTGCCCATGGCAGGGGTGGCACTGGATGGGCTTTAAGGTCCCTTCCAATCCAAACCATTCCATGAATCTTTGCCATTGCCTGGTGGAGCTTTGGGTGTCAGCAGTGCCTGTTCAGGAGCTTTCTGAGCCGTCCTCATAGACCAAGGGTAGAATTAACATAATGGCATCACTTAATGCCCCAAATGGTGGGAAAAGCCTCTGAAGGGGAGGCTGGAATTGCGTGGCAACGTTTGACTTACGTATTTCTAGGCAGCTTTGTGTGAAAGAGGGTGATGATGTCTTGGGTGGGCTCTGAAATACTCTACTCCCTTCTCCATACCATTCCAGCCTCTCTAACCTTGGTATTTGCAATTTTGGACAAGTTTTGCATTATATTTTCAAATAATCTTATTAATGTGCTGCCTAAATGTGACTTAAGTTCCCACGCAATGGAGTCCATTGTAAGAAAAAGGAAAAGCTCGGTCTTTGTCAGGTTTTTCATTGTGCTATGAGAGCAGAAATTGGGCATTTGGGATGGAGCTGCTTGGGCTGGAGGGAAGGGTTGGGAGTTTGGGATCTGTGCCGGGTTGGAAAGGAGCATGGTCTAACTGAGAAGGGAATGTAAAACAGAGACGAGAAAACTGAAAGAATGGGGTAGAAGGAATTGGCAGTTGGAATAATGTTGCTGGCAAGTTTCCCTCTTCCTTGAACCCCAAAATACTTTGGAACACGGGGGTTTCTGGCATTCCCAGAATCCTTGCTTTTGACGACTCCTCTGTGCTGCCGGTGCATGCAGAGGGTAACCAATCCGTGCCGTGATATTTCGGGGAGCTGCAGGTGGCAGAGGCCCACGTGGGCTGTGAATGTCCCACCAGTGAGAGCGCTCATCTCTCACGTGGTGCCGCTGCAGCCGTGCTCGGCCTCGCTTTATTCCATGCGGAGCGATCGCTGACGGAAGAACAGGATTTAGCTTGGAAGCATTGAAATGCACATTTAATACGTGTAGCATTCATGTCATCCTGATGGGGTGGTGTAGGATTATGCAATCCCTCTTTCCTGCAGGACCTTTGTTGGGTGTTCAGGCTTGGTGTATCATCATTTCATCAACAGTGATGTAGTATTTTATTTTCATACTTCTTCATTGTGCAATTCTGCCATTTTTCACCGTATATCATGAAGATCTGAAAGGAAAATGCATTCCTTCCTGGTTAATATTCAACAAACAGTCTATAAAAAGATGTCGTTACTGTGCAGTAATTGCTTTATTTATCACCTTTCCTATGTGGCTAAAGGTGCTGGAATCACTGAGCAGAGCAGGGAGCTGATGGTTTGGGCTGCTTTGGCTTCATTTTTAAGTTTTGGCTTTGGATTTTGGGCTCCTGTTGTAGAAATAGACCTAAATTCCATAGGGATGGTGTGTGATAAGAGTGGGTTTATCTTGCACAGTCATCAGGACTGTGGGTTGCAGATCAATGACCACGATCGTACTCAGCCAGCACATCCTTGACTTTGTAAACATCCAAGGCCATGGGATCTGGAGGTCTAAAATCTTCTGGCCATAAACTTCATGTAGCTTGACCCGTGGTGAAATACATTTGGTGGCCATACGAAGGTGGATAAGGCAAAGTTGAACTTCTCAACCACTTCAGAAATAGATTTTATGGAACAAATACGAGAAAAAAAATATATTGGGTGCTTTTCATTGTTTGTTTTAGATCTGTAGCTTTGTTACTAGGGAGAAAACCCAAGAAAAACATGTTATGTTTTCCCTTCTTGCACTGGACAAGGTCAAACACACTTGTAGCCCTCTGTGGGTGCTTCAGGCAGGAGAGGGGGTTACTTGCAGTTAACAATTTGGAAGTTAAGCCTAACTTGACAACTTTCTTGACTGAAGAGGATGGAAAGAAGTGCACTGTGACTAAATCTAGCGTACAATTAATTCTTCTCTGCAGTTCTGTGTGTTAATTGCTGTCATTGTGTGAACTGATGGTTTAAGCAAAAATAGAAAATTTTATAACTGGTGTGTTGCTTACAATGCAAAGTCTTAGCTTGAAGTGCCAGCCCTCAGTGGCTTTTTGAATCTCTGCTGTGCTGTCAATCGCTGTGAATCATCCTGATGGAGATGAAAGAGATGGTGAAGAGCGCAAACCTGGGAAGTGTGGTTTGCACTTTTGCTGGTGGCTCAGCAGCCCCGGGCTGGCAGTGTGGATGGAAGTGGGGCCAAGTGTTTGTGCAGAGGCAGTTCAGCCTCCTTCCTCGTGCCCTGAGCTCTGTCCTTCCCCGGTGCCATACCCAGCTCCTGCCGGATCTCGTGCTGGTGTCCTGGGCTGGGAAACCAGGCTGCAATGGGATGGTCTCCGAGGTCCTTCCGACCCAAACCGCTCTGAGATTCTTTGCCCTTCTGTGGAAGGTTTCCATGTTGCCTGGTGTGCTCTGGGGATGGATTGGAGGAAAGGCATGACAAGAGTGAAGGTGTCAATCTCAAATGGCATCCAGAGGTGAAATTACCAAGGTCTGTCTCAGCCCCTTCAGCCTCTGGCAGAGCTGCCATGACTTGTCCCCAGTGCGGGGTTTCTCCCTTCCTGCATGCAGAGTGTCCATGAACAAGCAGCTCTGCTTTTCAGGCAGTGAGGATAAACCCCAGGTGGGGCTCTCCTCGCCTTGCTGCCTCCCGAATTGCGGTGCTTGCCCCTAGGGATGCACCGGGAGCCTGGAGAAAGGCTGTGTGAGCAAGGAGCCTGAGCCTTACATCCACTCTGTTGCCAGAGAGGCTGGGAACAGCCTCCTGGCTCTTCTGGCACTTTGAACTTCTGAGCTGCTACTTTAGGCGCTGCCTTTGAATAGCTGAATTTATTTTTTTGCGTGTTCTGTTGCTTAGCGACGAGAGGAGGAAAAACAGTCACTGCAGCTCATGTGGGTTTATTACTGATAAGTTAGCATCTCTAATACAGAAATGTATTTTTAATAAGACTAATGAGCTGTGATTCCTGACTTTTGCCAGGCAGAATGTTAAATAAACTGTGTTGATGCATTGGGTATAGAACCTGACACCCTGAGGGGTTTGATGTTACCTCGAGCTATGCCTTGAGTGTCTGTGCTTGTGCAGGCTGCTGTTCAAGGGTATTTTATGCTGCTGCCACTTCATTAGGTGAGGTTCTCCTATTTTTTTGCCCTGTTTTCCCTAGCAATAGAAGGGATTTGATTTAAAAACTAGACAGACAACAACAGCAGTGAAAAAATCCAAAGCAAAACCCCCCCACCCTGACATAGTTTACCTGCTGAAGTACAAAAACTGCAAGCTGAAAGTGCAGGAACCAAGTCTGTTTGCCTGGGAAAGCACTGGAACGTGTTCCCGTTTTAGTCTGGTACCGTTTTCGACTGGGACAAGTTATAAATTTTCTGGTCTTGCATCAGATGTTGGCAGCAGCAGTTGGTTTTTATCATTCGTGGGGCAGCATTCCTGTTACTCAAAAAAGCATTTGTCTGATCAAGAGCTTTTTGGAATTTGTTTATAAACCTTTCCTTGCCGCTGGAATATTTGGAGAGCGCTAGCTGCAAGAATCCAGATAATTACGACTGGCTGAAGCCATCTCTGTGTTTGTTCCATGTTTTTCTAGACTGCCTGTTCAAGCTATGTCCCATGAACCGGTACTCGGCACAGAAGCAGTTCTGGAAGGCGGCAAAGCCAGGGGCCAACAGCACCACGGATGCTGTGCTGCTCAATAAACTGCACGTGAGTATCCCTCTGCAGGGCCCTCCTCACCCTCAGCACTGACACCCATCCTGCTTCAAATAGAGATTTCCTGTCAGCTTGGCACAGTTGAGGAGGAGACACCGAGTGTACATAAAAATCAGCGTGCAGGATTCCTTTGGAGACGTTCACATCTTCAGTCCTCTGGTCTATGACAAAATCACGGAATAAGCTGAGTGGGAAGGGACCCCCAGGATCACCCAGTCCAACCCCTGTCCCTGCCCAGACAGCCCAACAACCCCACCCTGGGCATCCCTGGCAGCGCTGTCCAAACGCTCCTGGAGCTCTGGCAGCCTCGGGGCCGTGCCCATTCCCTGGGGAGCCTGGGCAGTGCCCAGCACCCTCTGGGGGAAGAACCTTTCCCTAAAATCCAACGTAAACCTCCCTGACACAGCTCCAGCCATCCCCTGGGTCCTGTCCCTGCTCACAGGGAGCAGAGATCAGTGTCTGCCCCTCCTGTTCCTACTCAAGGTCTGCGTTCCCCAGTACTGTGTCCATGATGCCGGGGTAGAGCTGGGGTAGCCCTGGAGCTTTTGTCATTAACCTGTACTAAAGATAATGGTGCTCCAGGGGAGCATTTTGGGTGTTAACAGCATTAAAAAGGGACCCTGGAGAGAATTGCACAGAGGATTCCCAGGCACTGCATCTTGACGTGGGAGATCAGGAGCTGCTGGTCTGATCGATCTATTGGGATTGCTCAAACAAACATCGCTGCTGTTGATACATGGAAAGGTTGATGGGTAATTATGAGTAATTATAAGGCCAGACAGCCTCTCCTTCCGTATTAGCTTGCAGTATTTAATATTTTCTGGGTAAAATGTTGACATTCAGCAGCTGAAAACTCAGTAAGGCAGTTGATTGCTGTTTTTAGAGCTCCTATATGAAAAAAAGCCAACTTAACTTAAATACCATCTGTTGACTTTAGAGTTAAATAAACTCAGTGTTTATGTTAAAATTACATAGCTGGAGTACTTCATGTCAAAATTACAATTCTAAATATTTTTAGGTTCTTTAAGCCTATATTAAGCTCATTGTAGCCTGGAATATGAAATGGCCCCGTAGGAGAGTGTCACTTGCTGATTGCCATATGGCTGCCTCGCTCCTGCACTTCACAAAGACCCACTGGTGGACTCCTTCTGCTTCAGAAAATGTATTTATAACCCAAAAGTATCAGCTTGGCAGGGACAAAGCTATTCTGGTAGCACAAAGCTCGCTCACCTGGGCCATGTTTCTCATGTTGATAAGGGAAGTAGGCTGTGGCAGCAAGCTTAGAGTGATGGGGGTTCTGGGGTTGGCTGTTTTGGTGTATCAGGAAAAGGGAGAGTTTGTGGGTTTTAGGAGAAAATAGAGTTAAATACTGCAACATGTAGAAGAAAAGGGCTTTGGAATTGCCCTGGATTACATCTCATTTGGGGTTGTCTCCCTTTCCCCTTGGACATCCCAGGGCAGGTGTTTGGGACCTGTCCCTCCTTTTCTGACGCTTGATCCTTTTGTGCCAGCGTCCTGGAAATACAGGATGAGATTTTTCCAGGATGGGATTTTTCCAGGGTTAGCCCCAGCTGAGTGATGCTTGCACAGACATGTCCCACCATGACCTGCTTGATTTGGTGAAAGGATTTGAGTTCCTTTCAATTTTATGGGGGATTATTTAATCTGCATCCCTTGGCCGTGAAGTCAGGTGGGCCCAATCAGGTCTGCAGTGACCTGGGGTTTGTAAATAATTGTGTCCCATGTACATCACTCGTATCAAAACTTCTTTCTGCCACTCCTGTGTGTCCACGTGTCACCTTTTCCACTTGCTGGCTCCTGGAATGCTCTAAACCCTCTGCTCTGCCTGGGACCCTGTGCCTGGGCTCACAACTGTGAGCTCTGCCCAGGATGAGATTTCTTTATCGGTGCATTGCATTTCCAGCGCAGCTGATGATGCAAGATGTGTTCATCATCATCACTTGCCTTTTTTGGCTTCTGTTTGTCTGCTGGTGGAATTTATTGTCTGCCACGGAGCGCTCCATGCTGAGGTCAGGTTATTTTAAGTTAATGCCATTTAAGGGATTTAAAATCTGGGACACTTGTCTCTCTGTGGTCGCAGCATCTGAGCTGCTTGAGGAGCTGACATCTAGTGGCCAGAAAAGTGGTTCTCCCGGAGAGACTGTCAGGTTTGGGGGATGCTTTTGAAGTACATCCTAAGTCCTAGTTGTACTTCCACAGAATACACTGTTTTCTGTGTTTATAGTAAATGTGGCACCCAGCGTGGCAGGGCAGTCCTGGCTGTGGTTGCTGTTATTGGGAGAGGGCTCTGGTGCCTTAATGAAACCTTTTCTTGACAGAATACTTGGAAATCAAGCAAAAAAGTTGTATTTTAGTAATACAGAGAAAATTGTGTTGCATTGCATGGCTGAATAAAATTTTGAATTTGAAAGAGCAGCAGTATCTCAGGTTTTCCTGGAGCAAGAAGCCAGTTTTCATACCTAGCACAGCATCTAGAAATAGATTTTAAGTGAGCTGGAGCTGGTGACATTCTCTGACAGTGTGCAAAGAGCTGCTCCTTTGTCCTGTGGCACTGGACCTGCCACAGTCCTTGAGACCCGAGAACCAAACCATAATCCTTGATGCTCAGCCTCCTAAAAAGTCCAGTTTTAAATTGCTCTCCACCTCCAGATAGCAGTTAAAGCAAATACAGATTTATGTTTTTAATTCAAAACATCATCTTTTCTGTGAAGTGAAGGAGAAGTTCTTTACCAAATGAAATTGTTTAAAAACAGCCTGGGCCAAATAGCTCACTTTTAAAACAAAAATGGTGAGAGGCTCGTTGTAAATTATTAACCAGGTCTTTGTGTGCTTGTAATAATTCAATTTTGCAAGGGCTTTTCCTTTCCTTGCCCTGTCAGTGTGGTGCAGGAATGCTCAGCTGTGGCACACAGGATCCATCACCTCAGGGAGCACAAGCTCCGGTGTGGGGAGCCAGGAACTCTCAAATCCAGAGCTGCAGTGGGCATTTGTACAGGTCTTCCCAAGGATCCTGCTGCACAGGGAGGGGCATTGGAGTCTCCAGAAAAACACAGCCTGGAGGGCAGCTGGAGCCTGTGTTGGCAAAGGAAAATAAAGAATCACAGTCGAGGTTCTTTCATTCAATTTGTGTAGAAGTCAGTAGAAAGGAAATTAGAATTCCCAGCTGGAATTGTTACCCATCCCTTTTTCACCTTTCCCCCCACTAGATATCTGCCTTCTATCTTGTCTGAGCTTTTCATCTCATGTTTTATTCCAAAATTGTGTCCAATTGTACCCAAATTACAGGTTACTTAAATGATGTGTGTCTATCTCCCCAAACAGTTGAAAAAGGGAATTGGAAATTACGCTGTTGGAAGCTGGGAAAAAAGGAAATTAGGCTCTTTCAGATGCTCGCTGTTTTTCCAGTCCTTTGAAATAATCTCGAAGAAAAGGGACTTTCATAAAACCCCCCATTTCTAAAACACTCAGCAATTGAACTGTTCTCCCTTAATTTCAGCATGCGGCGGATTTGGAAAAGAAACAGAATGAAACTGAGAACAGAAAACTGCTGGGAACTGTCATCCAGTATGGGAATGTCATCCAGGTAGGCTGTGAACATCTGTGCAAGCTGGAGAGGATTTAGTTGAAAATACCCTGCTCAGTGGACTTTAAATTTCTGGAATTCATGGTCAGGAGTCTGTAGTTTTGCCAGTTTCACTGTGCTCTGAAGCGGGATCCTGGGAAACAGGGCCTGGGTGTTAAATCTGTGATGAGGTCAGTTTTTTATTATGGGTTAATTGTGTTTGGTTTTGAGGTCACCGTTGATTGCTTTCCTCAGGAATACTTGTTAGAGCCCTCATTAGAGTTGTTGGAAGGTGGCACATGCACAACAGCAAATGTCCTCTCCCAGTGAAATGTTGACACTTCAGTCATAAACTGACACAGAGAAGGAAGATCATAGAAATAGTTACATTTTCAGTTAAATGAGACCAACAAAAGCAAGAGAAGAGCAGCTTTGCCTCTCACCAGGAAGAGCCACTCAGTCCCCAGCATTTCACAAGTTTTGGTCCGGGGTTTTTTTGAGCAGGTTATTGTAAGTGATGAGGGCATTTCCATGTGTTTGTCCGTGCTGGGAAGGGACAGTTGGATTAACTGAAGGTGTTTTGTTCTGTGTGAGTGGAGTTGTGCCTGAACCCATCAGTATTTGTACACAATCCAGTTTGCAGTCCTGTGTAGCATTGCAGTTGTCTCATGCACGCTCGGGTTGTTGAGGGGAGGAAGAGGAGCATTCTTAGAACTGAACTCTGATTCTTATTCTAGCTGCTTCACTTAAAAAGTAACAAATACTTAACAGTAAATAAGAGGCTTCCAGCCCTGCTAGAGAAGAATGCAATGCGGGTGACCTTGGATGAAGCTGGAAATGAAGGTTCCTGGTTCTACATCCAGCCCTTCTACAAACTGCGCTCCATCGGGGACAGTGTAAGTGCTGGGAGCGGTGTCCTCGCGCTTCCCTTTGGGCACAGGCTGGATTTGGGAGGCCTGTGTTGCAATTAATGCAATGCACAAATCTCTGAGTGCGTGATGATGATGCAGGAACAACCTTTTTGCTGTGCTGTCATGAGGGGGAGGAAGATTGCTATGGTAACTTGTATTTTGGAAACGTGGAATGATCTAACATTGGAGGGAATAAGGGACCTAATTAGGCTGGCCTTGCACAATTCCTGCTCAATTCAAAATGGTAGGAAGTGTTGAGCTCCTTCAGGAGATTTGGAAGGAATAATTAGCATCTTGGTTTTCAGTGTTGTCAGCTTAGAATCAGAATTCCTCATCACTTTGGATATGAGGAGTGAGGTAACAAGGAAGTGACATGCTCCTGTTCATGGGAAATATTTAAATGCACTGCCATTTTAATCCCTTCTTTTGCAAAATCTGAGTCACTTGAGTGTAGGATCTTCCTAAAACCAGGAGGTCATAAGCTTCAGTGTGCTCTGGGGTTTAGGCCAGGTATGTATTTGCACCTAAACGCAGTGAATTTATCAATCAGCCATCATTTATCCTGTACCAGATCTCAGTCTGCTTCTTCTGCAAGGCTCTGAGTCCAGTAGTGTAGGGGTTTTGCCTCAGTGGCTGAGTTTGGTGAGCTAAATTCTGAACCAAACAGAATCCTGGTGGAATACTCAGACTGGTGTCTCTCCAGACTGCAAAAAGGTGATTTCCTCCCATCACTTGCATTATGAAAAAAAAAAAGGCAACAAAAAGAGCTTTCCCAGTGTGCAAATTTGTCTGATGCTGCACTTCTCTGCAGGTTGTCATTGGAGACAAAGTAGTCCTGAATCCTGTCAATGCTGGCCAGCCTCTCCATGCCAGTAGCCATCAGCTTGTGGATAATCCGGGATGCAATGAGGTAAGGGGACACTGGCACAGCTGGAGCAGCTGTACAAACCCCTCTGTGCTTCAGCTTAGCTATTTATGCATGGTTTAGAATTCAGCAAGTTGGTTGGTACCTGTGGCACTGCTTAGGAAGGGCTATCCTGGTAATCGGTGACTTTAGTGAAAAGGCTTTGAGCTCCACTTTCTCTTGGGTGCTGGCAGAGTTTGAGTTCAGTCTCTTTTGCATGGCTGGCTAAGAACAAGGTGTTCCTTCAAAATCAGAAGTTGTGGCACAGTGCTGTGCCCCATACTAGTCACTGTGAAGAAAATTAAACCCACCAGCACAGATGTGTGGCAAGTGGTGGCTTCCAGGCAAGTCAGTTCTGAGCAGATACAGAAAGGACTTCCCTTCTCTAGACCAATGCAGCCAGGCCTGCAGTGTTCTGGTGAAAGCTGTCTGAAAGACAAGGCAGTGGCTCATGGCAGTATCTTGTGCAGGCACAGGACAGTGGGACTGATGGTGTCTGTTCTCCTTTTAGGTCAACTCAGTGAACTGCAACACCAGCTGGAAAATCGTGCTCTTCATGAAATGGAGCGACAACAAGGACGACATCCTCAAAGGGGTGAGAGCCAGAGCTGTGCCTGTCTGCAGCTGGGGCCCTGCTGGGCACTGCCTGTGCTGACCCTGCTGCCTGCCTTTGGCAGGGGGACGTGGTGAGGCTGTTCCACGCAGAGCAGGAGAAGTTCCTGACGTGTGATGAGCACAGGAAGAAGCAGCACGTGTTCCTCAGGACCACGGGCAGGCAGTCGGCCACGTCTGCCACCAGCTCCAAAGCCCTGTGGGAGGTGGAGGTGAGGACTGGAACCCAGGCTGGGTCTCTTTGTGGGAACAATTACCGCTTCTGTTTGAGAACACTCTATCTGCATTCCTCTCTTTGGGTTAAATTTTCCTGGTGTTACAAGTTTGCATTAAAATTCCTTCACTTTCTGGGCTTTCTGTGCACAATCGCAGTGGAGCTCTGCTCTCTGATGGTGCAGCACAGAGCTCTCGAGCTCAGGTGCTTTACAGTTCAGGAAAAGGGCACAGAGAAACATCAATGAAGTCATTTTCTTACCAGTCACTGAAGTTTAACAACAGCTTATAATTTCCACTGTCCTGCTGAGTGTACTGAAGGCTCTATTTCTGGTGTGGAATAATGTGATTATGCATATCCTCATTTGATAGGAGGCTGCAGCCCCTTGCTAGTCTGTCTGAACTGGCTGCTTTTATTCAGTTGGCTTTTAAACAGAGTGACTAACACCTTGGCCATCACTGGCTTCTGAAAATAGCCTCAATCTGTTGGTATTATTAGAGTTGGTTTATGATTTTAAATCTGATTAAACTATGAAGTGCATATAAGAATCAAAAAATGAGTTGTAATTATGGATAGGTGTTTTTATATTCCTGTTCCAGAAGTATCTGCTGTGACATTCAGCTTCTCCTGTATTTCAGGTGAAAGCCTGACTGTAATTAGCATTACTTTGGTGTGTTAGCAGTCTGTGGTAACTGCCCATGTGTGTGCAGTTACCCGGCACAGGTGAGAGAGTTCTTCCCTGAAAGCTACAGGGCAGCTGTGATGAGTTTTCCTTAAGGATTCAGGTGTACCCACAGAGCAGCCAGTATGGGGTTACAGGTGTTGGAGGCTCTGCTTGCCCCCCTTGGTCAGTAAATATAAATATTAATTCTTTTGTACAGCATTGTTGCATTTGAAATGTTTCCAGGTGTCTTCCCTCATCCACTTTAAGCAGTCAAAAATGAGTTACAGCTATAGGGCAGTGGATTTTTTGCCTTTTCTAGGGGTTTGTTTCAAGACCTGGCAACACATACCCATAGAGAGCACCTTCTTTAATTCATTCATAAACTGAGGTGAATGACTCCCAGCCAGCTCAGAGCATTCCCTGCACTGTGCTGGTCCCAGATGAGAGGTGCTTTTGCCTTCTCTCAGCCCCTGGTTCTGTTTGCTCTTCCCTGCACATGGAATGAGGCAGATCCTGCTGGGAAGGGGGGTCTGTGCTGCATTCCAGGTGTGTTCCCTTCCCCTGCAGGTGGTGCAGCACGATCCCTGCCGGGGGGGAGCTGGCTACTGGAACAGCCTCTTCAGGTTCAAGCACCTGGCCACGGGGCACTACCTGGCAGCAGAGGTACGTGGGGCTGGGCTGACACCTCTGCCTGCCCTTGCACCGTGTTCTCTTCCTTTGGCACCTTCTCAAAATCTGTCGTTTCCCACCCTAAAGCTGGACACGGGGAGGGGAGGAGAGTGGTCATTTGGATTAATGCAAAAATAGATGCTAAACACAGGAAGTAAGATGAAAGAGCTGAAAGAATACCATGGTTTGGGGTAGTCGTGAGCTGATTAAACTTTTTGTATGAATTCTAGAGGCAAGAACTTCTCCTGCAAAGAATAGGCACTAAATAGTATCCTGTCATGTGGGCACTGGAGTCAATGTGACTTTATTAACTGATGAATAAATGGTAAATGACTGAGAGCCTTTGGGGGAAAATGAATTCAAGTGTTGGTAATTTCTCTCGAATCACTGATTTCTGAGCAGAATCGTAGAACTGAGTGTAAAATGAAAACACTGACTTCAGACCAGTCTGTAAGAACTGCAGCTAGAGAAAAGTCCAGATTAAATATCCCATTCTGTATTCTTCTGATAAGCAGATTGGAAAACCAGAAGCATTTTGTCACATGCACACTGCAAATCCTTTTCAGTAGTGATCTAGTGTAGAGCTTTTCCAGTAAATCTTGGGTTTTCCTAATCAGCCAAAACAAAAACATGCTCTTAGATCATGCAAGAATATACCAGAGGAGATTGCTCACCTGATCCCCGGTTAGAATAGTGTTTGTTCTAAAAGATTTCTCCAAGCCAGTAATTTCTAGTCGGAAATTCCACTTGGAATTTAAACAACAACAACAAAAAAAGCGCATAAAATGGTTAACTCTGTACTCTTGCTCCTGTAGTGATTCTCCTGAATGAGATAAACCTCCCTGCATGTTTGCAGGTTATTTGACTGCTTTCTGGCCTGGTGAGCCGTGCTGGGTTGGGGCAGTGTGCTCTGCGTGCCTGGTGGAGCTGTGGAGCGCAGGGTGCTGCTGACCACGAGAGTTCAGGCGGTGCTCAGGCTGTTTCCCCCTTGCAGCTGTGCTGGAGTTTTGACGTGCCTGTGATTCTGTTCCATCAGGTAAACCCTGACTATGAGGAAGATGACCTGGAGTGTCAATCCTCAGTAAGTATAGGCAAGGGTATGGTCTTGCCCCTGCTTGAGGAGGGCTTGGCACAGGCCCAGGGCTGACCTGGCCAGTGCGCAGCTGGTCCAGGCTTCGTTGTTAGTGAAGAAACTAAAAACCTGAGAATGCTCTGGAGGCTGTTATGGCCTGTCCAAGGAGTGGGTGCTGACACCTGGATTAGACCCTGGTGAAGAGCAGTCCGCTTGGAACTGAATTTACACATTACCTGAACCCCCCTCAACTCCTCCCTTTGTGGCATCTTTTTCTGTCTTCCTGTTTCCTCAACCTTTGCTTCCTTGGAGCACTGTCCTGCCAAGGGCTGGAAATCGAGTTGCTCAAGGTGACACCAGATGGGAAATGTCCCTGAGGGAATGTCCCCCAGCGCTGTGCCTGTCTGACCTCCGTGTTTAAGCAGGAAATTCGCTGTCATTGTACCTTGTCTCAGGAAAGCAGGGTAACAGAGAGCAGGAATGGCAGGGGGAGGGTGACTCCAGTGCCATTCCTCTGATTTTCCTGTGGGAGCAAGTCTGTGTTGTCAGTAAATGTTGTTGTGTCAAAGATTGAGTGTGTGGTACTTTGTATTAACAGCAGCTTCTCTTTGGTGTCAGAGGGAACCGGCATTGCCTCAGTAGTTGAAAACAGAGAGAACTGGAACAGCACTTTCCGTTGTGGGTTTTATTTATTCAGTTGGATTTGATCATAGGCTTAGGCAGCTTTCTTGGTCATTTATCCTGTGTTATGGAAGATTTGCACCATTTGGATTTGACAAAGAGCTGTTCCTTCCGTTCTTAAGAGATGAATGTGATGCTTAAAAATCCTGCAGGGTGCATTTTTCCTCCTAAAAGGATTTGTCATTATAGCCAGGCCATTAAAATGCTTCCCTTGCCCTCAGATATTGAGCTGTTTTCCTGATTACTTCTTGGTGGCGTTTGGCAGCTTGACTGCAGTAAACATGGCGAAAAACTCCACAAACCTCACCCACAGCTGTTGTCTGGGGAGGTGTGGGGGAAACCCAGTTCTGAGATGTTTTGTTGGGTTAATTTTTTGAGAGTTAATCAATGTTGAGGTCCTTTAGGTAGACGTCCCTGCTCCTGTGGTGTGTCCTGCTGACACATGCATGGATAACATTCATGCACTGTCTCAGCTCTCTGGCTTTTCCCTGCTCTGTCTCTTTACCACTAGATGGCAAAAATGGACCAGCAAGAGCAGGAGCACATAATTCAGCTGTGACAGGAAATTGCCACATCGTTTAACATTCGCTGGTGACAGGAGGGTGTAGGCTGCTTTGTCCAACTTTATCCGAACTCCAGCTTGATCCAAACGCGAGCTGTCTGCAGGGTTTCTGTGCACAGCTCAGTGGTTTTATTGTTGCTTTCTCCTTATCCCTCAGAGGGCTGTGCAGGAAGGGTTTACATGGGCACAGGTGAGGTGCCAGCTCCACCTTCCAGCAGCAAAGGGGGCTGCCCTTGTCAGCTTTGGGGTTGAGTTTCAGTGCTCCCTGAGTTGCCCCATTTCCTGCTTTCTGCTTCGCTGCTCGTGTTCAGCTTTGCCACCGTTTCGAGAAGTGACCAGTTGTCTCCTGAAGGACAAGCTGTGAATGCAGAGCAGCTGTATTCCTCACTGTATGCCCTCCCCTTGCTGGGGGGGATGAAGGAGACAGCTGAAATTCGGAGAATTCATTCCAAGTGAGCGAATTTCTCCCAGAATTTCTCTCCAGATGGACTCTGAGTGTAAAGTTGCTCCTTCCCTTGAAGGCACACTCCCAAAGTGTATTTCTGTTCCATACAGATAACTGCCTGTTCCCATGCACAAAATCAGACTTTAAATGTCACTGCTTTGCAGCCAAGTTCATTGACTGCAAATATGTTAACTTGGGAGTATCCTGAGGCACAAGCAACACTGGATACCTTTTCCATATGCTTCAGGATGGCAGTGCCTTGCAGCAGGACTTGACAGGCAGGTGCCTGAGTGCTGACTCCCTGGGTGCCTCCCTTCACTGGTGCCACCATCACAGAGAAGCTGAGAAATTGGTTTCTTGGTCACCTTGAAAATTGCATCCAGGATTTAGGTGGTTGTGCATGGGCAGCTGGCTCCTGTGTGCCAGGACAGTGAGCAACTTCTTTAGGGGCTTGTGAGAGCTGGGAGTTCCCTGGGAAAGGATTTGGAGAAAGTTGTTCCTTTTTCTCGGTTCATCTTTGTTTTTTTCCTACCCTTTAGTCCTTTCATCTGAAACCCTGGGGTTTTATCCAGTCGATGTATCTTTGCTGAAGGAGGCTGGGGATTTGCTGGCACCTTGGGACTAAAGATCCTTCTGGTGCCATGGCCTTTGGAACACGTTGCTGTGCTTGAGAGCCGCACAAGCTGTAGTGTGAGCAGCAAGACATCCAGCTCCTTGATTAGCTTTTTGTTTCTCTTACCTGGGATTGATGGATGTGGGTCCCATTTTTGCTGCTGAAGCTGATTATTTCCCAGCAAGGTTGTTGGTATGTGGTGTGGCTGGTTTCTGTGTTTTCAGCTCACTAATTTCGTGGTTAGAGGGATAATTGCAATGTGTGGGATATGTTTGGAGAGCTGGCAGTGTCAGGATTGGGGATCTCAGCTGATGTGTGTTATCAGAAACCAGTCAGGGCTCCCAGTGTGTGTGGAGTGGATGGCTGGGGGGGGTTTGTCCCTTCTGGCACTGTCTGCAAGACACAAATTCTGTGTGGAGGGGGAGTTACTGCGGTGGTACTCAGGAGTTACACCAGGGCAAGCAAGGAGTGGTTGGCCAGAGCAGCTGCTGTCAGTGTTCCCGGTGTCCTGCAGCCCAGTTCACTGGTCCAGAGTCCTGTCTGCACCCCCAGTGTGTTTGGGGCTGTGGGGGCGGCTCTGCAGGGCCTGTCCTGACGCTGTGGGGGTTCCCTCCGCAGCTGGACCCCGAGCAGGACGCGGCGCGGCGGGGCCGGGGCGCCCAGGAGAAGATGGCCTATTCCCTGGTGTCCGTGCCCGAGGGCAACGACATCTCCTCCATCTTCGAGCTGGACCCAACCACCCTGCGAGGGGGAGACAGCCTCGTCCCCAGGTACACTGGCCATCTGCCTCAGCTCGGGGGCTTTGAGGGGTTTTTGAAGGTAAAGCTGCCCCAGACTGTTTTCCTTTTATCCTTTGCAAGCAGGTTCCTCCTTAGATGAATGTAGAAATAATTAGAAAATGCCTGAAGCTTCACTTGAGTACTTTGCAATTGAGGTGTGAGTAAGAGAACACCGTTTTACAGATGGGAAAATTGAGACTAAGTGGTTTCCTAAGTGACTTCCTCACCAGGAATGACCTGGGACTAAAAGCCTTGGGTGTCCTATCAAGGCATTCATTCCTGTGACCTCTCTATATTGTGTTAGGATGCAACAGCAACTATTTAGCACAGGATTTTCTGTTGTTTACGTGTTCTTCACTGTTGGTGTGGCACCTCTTGCTGTTGAAAAGCTGCTGCACCCTTCCAAGACACGCACTCTGCACACAGCCCCTTGCTGCTGGTCCCGCTGAGAAAGCACAGCAAGTTTGTTCATCTATTCAGCAACTCCCTAAATCATCAGATACCCCAAAATACACACAGCAGGGAGTTGTGGGCTGAAAACCCCACAGGTAAGGGAGGGAGCTGGCAGCTCATAGCAGTGGAAAAGTGAGGATGAGAGGAGGTTTAGTTTGTTCCTGTGCAGCAGCTGAGTTACAGCAACTCAGAGTGGCTGTGGTTCTGTTTCAGAGCAGAATCTCTTTCATTACAGAAGAAGCCTTCCTCAGGTGAATTTATAGCATGAGCTGAGGCAGTAAGAATGTTGTTCCAGGGTTAGGATGCAGTGTGGACAGAGATGACGTTTCTTTTCCACTTGCTTCTGCCAGCACCTCAAAATCCCAGCAATGCAAAGACTTCCCAGCTGGGAAGCTGATTCATGCTGGGACACTCCTGACTTTCTTTCAGGAACTCCTACGTGAGGCTCAGGCACCTTTGCACCAACACCTGGGTTCACAGCACCAACATCCCTATTGATAAAGAAGAGGAGAAACCCGTGATGCTGAAGGTAAGTTCTGTTGTTCCTTTGTGGAAGCACATCCTTTGACTCCTGTACTTCCCAAAAGTGCTGTTGGCAGGAGTTCTGCTCCCTGAGCCTGTCACACACCAAGCATGTGACAGGAATGAGCAGTGCCTGGGCAAAATATTTGCTCTTCATGGCTGGGTTTTGTGGTAGTTTTCTAGTTACACTGTTCGGCCTCTACTCCACAACAGTCATCAGGAGGAGGATGTTTTTTCCACTGGCTACAGCAACATTTTGCCCTCTCACCTGCTGTTCCTTTGGTTTAGGAACAGCTCTGAGCTTGCACAGTGGTAGTGTTCTCAGAGCTTGGCTTCAGCAGGGGTCCCATGCTGCCTAAGCAGAGTGTGGCTTTTCTGTTTCATTATCACTGAGTGTGTGAAGCACTGCTTTGTTCCTGCCTTTGGGTTTGCTGATAAAGCTTCTCTGGGTTTCAGATTGGTACCTCTCCAGTGAAGGAGGACAAAGAAGCTTTTGCTATAGTGCCAGTCTCACCTGCAGAGGTTCGGGACTTGGATTTTGCAAATGATGCAAGTAAAGTTTTAGGTTCCATTGCTGGCAAGCTGGAAAAGGGAACAATAACCCAGAATGAAAGAAGGTAAGGAGACCAGAATCGGGTTCAGATAATGTTGTTTCCTTTACTCAGTAACTGTTTCTTTGAAATTTTTATCAGAGTAAGCTATAGGAGACGGATTTGGTTTCCTCCTTGATGAGATTTAAAAAAATGGATGGTTTTATTGTTGTGTCCACAGCGGAGGTTCTCAGGCCTGGTCTCTCCAGCCCTCCTTGTCCTCTGAAGTGAGAGCATGAGAAATGTTGTGAGCTTGGAGGGGACTAATCCCCAGCATACCTCTGCCAAGGGAGTGTGGGAATTCCTAATCCATCTTGTGAGGACTGAACATGTGACTTGCTGCAAATCCTCTGGCCGTGTCCGTGAAAATGTGGCCACACAAAAAGAGCACAGAGGTGGCTGTGTCACACCAGGGCCTGTGTGCTTCCATAGCCAGTGCCTTTTATTTGGCCTTGGGAGAGATAATCACCTGGTTTATTGTTTGTGGCGTTTGAAAGAAGTGCCAAATAGAACTTGGCAAGTGTAGGGCTGCCCTAAAGTGATTTTCTTGTCTTGCTGCTGCTCTGGTTTAGCTGTTGGACAGTGAGGCTGCAGCAATGGGGCAGCATTAGTTCCTAATTTCAAATTCCGTGCAAACCTCTGAGCTTTATCCAGTCTCTAATTGCTGTTAGTTTTTCACTTAGCATTTAGAAATCTGTGTAAACTTACCCTGGCACTGCTCTTTTAGCACAGAGAATTTGTATTCTCATGTTAACAACTTCTGGCTTTTCTGTAGATCTGTTACCAAGTTGTTGGAGGATTTGGTCTACTTCGTTACTGGTGGAACTAATTCTGGCCAGGATGTCCTTGAAGTGGTGTTTTCTAAACCCAACAGAGAACGGCAAAAGCTGATGAGAGAGCAGAATATTCTAAAGCAGGTAGGCTGTGGTTTTCTCTAAGCTCTATGAGAAGAGTTGGTGGAAAAAAAAAACTGGTAACAGAGAACCTGGCCAGGCTGGAGAGGGCTTGGAGCAGCATGGTCTGGTGGGAGGTGTCCCTGCCTGTGGCAGAGGGTTGGAATGAGATGATCTTCGTGGTCCCTTCCAACCCAAGCCATTCTGTGGCTCTGTGAAATTTTGGTCTCAAATTATTGGGACCTAACGGTCCTTTGAGTTTCCAGCTTTCAGCAGGCTCTGGGCAGTGGGCTGTAGGCTGGAACTAAGAATTCCAGCAGATGGTGTTGAATAAAGGTGATCAGCGTCCTCTGCCGTGGCTGCTCCATGGCCAAGAACCTTGGTGACTGTGGCATATTTCTGATGCATCTTCTGGAACACAGAGGCACCGAGCTCTCACACTGATTTTGAGCAGAAGAAGGCAGTGCCTCATGGGGCTGTGTCTGTGTTTTTTTATAAATGTGTAGATTTTCAAGCTGCTGCAAGCACCCTTCACGGACAGCGGGGACGGCCCCATGCTGCGGCTGGAGGAGCTGGGGGACCAGCGCCACGCGCCCTTCAGGCACATCTGCAGGCTCTGCTACAGGGTGCTCAGGCACTCCCAGCAGGACTACAGGAAGAATCAGGTTTGTAGTGGTCAATGGCACCAACGTGGTTCCTGTGCTCAAAAAAAAAAAAAGCTTTGTCCATTAAAGTAAACCCTGCTCTGCTCTGGTTGTACAGTCAGGAAGAGGCTTTGGGATGGCTCAGTTTTATTCTGTCTGGCATTTTTCACCTCTTTCGGAGACTATAACGTAATTGGCACTGGTTCTGAGTGGGATGTAAGGAAACAGCAGAATTTCTGACTGTGCCATGCAGGTGAATTACGAGACTTTGTTCACTCTTGCTGACTACAGGCGCCACTGAAAGTTGCCCTGTAAATTAAGGCTGTTCAGTTTTTGTTGCCATGTATTAAAAGCAAGGTCCTGTCAGATAAGTGTAAATGCCTTGCTGGTGTCTAGCCCAAGGGAGAGGTGAGGGATGGAGGGGTTAGGGATGTCTGTCGTTGTTTGCTGTCTTTCACACAAACAATTTGGATTTAACCCAGTTCGCTCCTCGGGATGTTGGTATTGACAAACGTCATCCTGTTTTCTGTTAAATTCTGAGGGTTAATTGCACCCCCTTCCTCCTTGCCTGTGTGTTTTGAAGGAATACATTGCCAAGCAGTTTGGCTTCATGCAGAAGCAGATTGGCTACGACGTCTTGGCCGAGGACACCATCACAGCCCTGCTCCATAACAACCGCAAGCTCCTGGAGAAGCACATCACAGCTGCTGAGATTGACACCTTTGTGAGTCTCGTGAGGAAAAATAGGGAGCCCAGGTGAGAGCTGCATTTTTGAATATGTGATTACCCTTCCCCTTCTGGGAAAAGTCTGTACCTGCCAGCTTGCTCGGGAGGAAGCACAGCCAGTTCACTGTGTTCTGGCACTCGCCCTGCCGTCCCCTCGGGCAGCAAGTCTTGCTCTGCACTGTTCAAGTGGAGTTCAGAATGTTTGCTTCCTGAAATGTGCATTGCTTCAGTCTAGATCTCAACAGTGATTGATACCCTTTTGGCTCGTGTTTTCCAACAGGTTTTTGGATTACCTCTCGGATCTGTGCGTTTCCATGAACAAGTCTATTCCCGTGACACAGGAGCTGATTTGTAAAGCCGTGCTGAACCCAGCCAATGCAGACATTCTCATCGAAACCAAGTAAGTTGTTGCCTTTCAAGATGGTTCTCCTGGTGTGAAGCAGAAGGAAGGTGGTTCAAAGCTGGGCACGCTGCTGGCACATCCCAGGGATTCAGGGAGTTGTGTGGGGTTCTCTTCAAACACACGGAGCTGGGGCTGGGGACAGCAGGTGTCTGCCAGGTGCATCCTCAGCCCTGCAGGCAGAAATCCTTCAGATCTCTCCCGTTTGATCCAAAGCACGCAGACTTTGCAGGAAGGTGTGCAGGCTCCTGGTGTGATCCTCCCCCAGCTCTGAGGGAGCTCAGCTGGCAGCAGAGCAGGAGCTGGTCTGGCTCTGCTCACCTGTTCTCCCACTGAGATGGGATTTGGGGCTCCAGCTCTCCTCTGCCATTGCTGAGGCCTCATAGCAGGCACCAAATCCTGATTGTCTTTGATAAAGATGGCTTTATTCAATATGTATACTAGGGAATAGATAACCACTGTCAGAATACTGCAAAAGGGAAGCAGGTAGGATTTAAAACACAAATGGCTGAGAGTATTCTTGCACATTTAATTCTTGTCATGAGATCATAAAGGCTGTATTCATCTCCATGAGTACTTAATATTGATACATCACTAATTTGTCCTTGAGTATTTAATTTAGGTTTTTTTCAGATGTTGATCTTTTCTTTACTGGAAGCCTTTTTAGTATCAGCATCTGATTTACTTCTAGTTACTTCATGACTTAAACAGAAGTTCTGATCCATTTGGCATTTGTGAGATACAGAATTAATCAGTTTTTTAGGTATTTTTCTTTCCCATATCTTTTCCTGGTCTGTTGAATGATGTTTGAATCAATTCTCCTGAAGGTTTTGAAAGTCCATTATTATGTGTCTTTAACTTCCTTGTTTCTTTATCTTATTCACTTGAAAGGAGCTGAAATGTTCATCTTTTTAAGGTTGAATGGAAAGCTTATAATCTAATGCTTTTAATGATACACCCCAATGGTTTGGTGTAGTAAAATGCTACTGCTGAAAGGGTAAGAGACATTTTAGCAAGTGTCTTACAAGAAATGTGAAGGATGTATGTGTGTCTGGAATGTAACCTCCCCTCCTCCTGGCAGGCTGGTGCTCTCGCGATTTGAATTTGAGGAAGTGTCCAGTGGAGAAAATGCCTTGGAGGTTGGAGAGGATGAGGAGGAAGTGTGGTTGTTCTGGAGGGACAGCAACAAGGAGATCCGCAGCAAGAGCATCCGAGAGCTGGCCCAGGACGCCAAGGAGGGGCAGAAGGAGGATCGGGACGTGCTCAGCTACTACAGGTTAACAACACCCAGCAGAGCTCAGCAGGGCTGCGTGGGGAGGCCCTGGGTGCACAGGGTGTGCTTGGGGAGGAAAGGTCCTGTTTCGTGCACAAAACAGCCTTCAGAGAGGGAGGGCGAAGCCTCTCAGAAGTGAGAAACGAAAGCACAAAGTTATTCATGCTGAGGAGTCCAGTTATTGACATGAGCCAGTTTAAACTGGTTTTTAAAAAGGAATTTCAAGCTTCGAGCGCGTTGAATTTCCCCAGCGCTCTGTGCTTGTGTTTGTGCTTGGTTTCCTGCTGGTGGCTGTTGGGAGAGGCCCTGCTGGTGACCCCGGGGCTCCCTGTGTTCAGGGGGCACTTGGGGGTTGCAGGATTTAGGTGCCATGATGTGATTTAGGTGTGTAGATGGCTTTGCTTTTGGTTTGCAAGAAGTCGCTGCTGTTCTCTGTGCCTCCTGCTTTCTCCCCAAGCCCTCAGTGGTCCTGTAGTTCCCGGCAGCACAAACATGAAGCTGTGTTCGTGCCCCAGGCTGGGTGTGGAGGGTGTGCAGGGCTGCTCTGCAGAGCCCAGGCCGTGCTTTGGGCAGGTCTGACACCAGCGATGTTTCCAGATGACTTGACAAGACACCGAGTTCTTGGCATAGTGTAAGGTCAGGTTTCAGCCCAGACCAAATTCCTGTGTCTGGGTTATAAACCCCTGAGAGTCATTTGACAGACTCAGATGTGGCAGCGCAGAAAGTACAACTAGATTATTTGTTTTAATAACAATTTTGTTTTGAATTGTCTCTTCCATTGAAATGATTCTTGCAGGAGAATTCCTAATACGTGGTTTTATTTGAGCCTGTTGGAGCTCAAAGGGAGACCTCTTAAATACAAGTTTTTAAAACATATGGGCTTTCAAAACAGGTGTTTTTCTTGAACTTGGCTTTAAATAGAATTGGTAGGTATATTAAATAGAATTGGTATATATATTGGTATAACAATGGTAGTGTTAATTATTTTTAGTCTACATTATACCTCATAAACATGCTTAAAAGAAGGGCTTAGGATATGGTTTGGTCAAATTCCATGAGAGGTACTAAAAGTGAAAGGAGTCTGCTTTCAATGAAATCTTCTTTTCTTTAGGAAGGCTCACACTTGACAGTACTGAGCAGCCTGTGAACACTGCTGAGTGTTGGGCACGTGCTTTATGGCTAAAGGTGAATTATCAGCCTGTTGGTTGTGCATAAGCAAGGTGCCAGTGATCAGTTCATGGACTGAAAAGCTTAGGAATGAAGTTCAGTTTTTCTCTACCAGTTCTCTCACTGAAGGGAGCAGAACTCAGTAGTTGTTTCATCAGGTACCTGATTTTTAATGACTGGACCCATCTGTGTTGTTGCCTCCGGGAAAAGTGTGGCTTCAGCACCTGTGAGAAGTGTTTGGCCTTACACGGTGTTTAGGCTGAGTTGCCTTAAGTGTTGCTTGCATTCTGCTGTAGCTTTCATAAAAAGCATTAATTATTATTTCCTGGGAGGGTGGGCAGGCCCTGGCACAGGGTGCCCAGAGAAGCTGTGGCTGCCCCTGGATCCCTGGCAGTGTCCAAGGCCAGGCTGGACATTGGGGCTTGGAGCAGCCTGGGATGGTGGAAGGTGTCCCTGCCCATGGCAGGGGGTGGAGCAGGGTCATCTTTAAGGTCCCTTCTAACCTAAACCCTTTAGTGATTCTATGATACTTAATTCTATTTTATTCTATTTTATAGATATAGATTTTATAGATTCTATTTTATTTATTCTATGCTGTTTAACTTATTCTGTTGTTGCATTGTTTGCTAGTGTTTGGTGGATACTTTAATTCTTTCCACAGTAAGGATGAGCTCTATTACTGGAGAGTATAATATTATTTCTATTAATACATAGGAGTATATCAGTGTATATACTTCATAGTGTATGTATATTTATATATGCTTGATATATAAAGTATACTTTGTACGTACTTGTACATGCTTTGTATCTAATGTATAAAGTATACTGTATATATATTTATATATACTTCATACTACCCAGGAAATTAAAGCATAAACTTTAAGCTCACATAAATCAAAGCACATTGCTTCCTTCTTTCCTTTCCTTTCCTTTCCCCCTCCGAAGATACCAGCTGAACCTCTTTGCTCGAATGTGCCTCGACCGCCAGTACTTGGCCATCAACGAGATCTCCGGGCAGCTGGACGTGGACCTGATCCTGCGCTGCATGGCCGACGAGAACCTGCCCTACGACCTGCGCGCCTCCTTCTGCCGCCTCATGCTGCACATGCACGTGGACAGGGACCCCCAGGAGCAGGTGACCCCCGTCAAATACGCCCGGCTCTGGTCCGAGATCCCCTCCGAGATCGCCATCGACGAGTGAGTAGCGCTGGGGGCGAGGTGGCAGCGCTGGGGGGGTTTAGGGCAATGCCACATCGGTCCCAAATTCGTGCATTGTTTATACAGTTGCTGTTTGTAATAAATCAAACACCCCGTGACGTGTTCCTGAGGGTTAAATAAGCTCTCTGTGTGGGGGGGGTGAGCTCTGGGTAAGCTCAGGGCTCGCAGTGTGGCCATGGAGTGACCTGGACCTGGGCCGGGGAGAGGGGTTTCATCTCTCCTCCTGCCTTGTTTGGTTAGAGGAGAACCGTGGAATTGTGAAGCTGGGAAGAGCACTTCAAGCTCGAGTCCAGCATCCACCACTGAGCCGTGTCCCCACGTGCCACATCCACACCTCTGTGGAACCCTTCAGGTGTGGTGGTTCCAGCACTGCCCTGGGCCCCCTGTTCCAGGGCTTAACCACTGTTTCAGTGAAGATGTTTTCACTAAAATCTCTCTAAACCTCCCCAGCTGGAGGCCATCTCCTCTGAGTATGGTCCCCTGAGGGCAGATTGTCCTTACGGGAGCTCACACCAGCAGCAGAATCAAGGGGAAGATGCTCAAACAAAGGACATGTTCCTTAACTTCCAGTGGAAAATCCTCTGGCACAGTGCTGAAAAACCTGCACAAAACCACAGCTGGACCAGGCACCTGGTTTCTTGACCACTTGTATTAACTCTCTGTAATTAATAATTTCAAATTTGTAGTACTCAACTGTTCAGAGCTCATTTTTTTTCAGTTGGAGAAAATGTACACCTAAAATTGATGTTACATGTTAGGAATTTAAGTCTTGTCAGCGTTAATACTGGTGTTCAGTGGTTTCTTGTTATTTCCCTCCTTGCCAGCCTCGTTTTCTCTGCTGAGAGAGATGCAGTAGATAATAAATCAAATTTAAGGGCCAAAATATAAAACCAAATGGTTTCAGCTCTGGCAGAGGCTCACCAGTGATAAGTGATCAAACAGGACGCAAAAGTATTTTGTGGGAGGGGGTAGGATTGTCCTTCTCAAAGTCACTGTGCACATACCGAGAAAAAAACCCTAGAATTTATATTAAAAATTAATATCTGCTTTGCATATATATTGGTTTTATTTGGAGGAAAAATACCATCCCCACCCAGCCTCTCTTGGCCACCCGTTCTCCTCAGTGCTGCACATCGCTCGTCGTTGTTTCCACTCGGATATTGAGGGTTGCTTTTTCTGGTTTTTGGGACAAAAATTATCTTTTTTTTGTTTTCCTCAGGCATTTTAAAATAGTACCTAATGAGCATATGGGATAAAACAACAAAAGCCAGGAAATTCTGGTGTCAGTGTCCTGACTGCCTCGTTTGGATAAATTATTTACCAGCCTTTAGCTTTTCTTAGATTTTGACAAGCCAATGAAAAATTGTACTGGGGGGAAAAGAGCCCTGTGTATTTGCATGCTAAGTTTTGTTTTGTTTTCTTTTTTGTTTTGTTCTTTTTTTTCCCCTCTTCAGCTATGATAGCAGTGGAACTTCCAAAGATGAAATTAAGGAGAGATTTGCACAAACAATGGAATTTGTAGAGGAATATTTAAGAGATGTGGTGTGTCAGAGGTTCCCTTTCTCTGATAAAGAGAAAAATAAACTCACTTTTGAGGTAGTTATCCAGTTCTGATTTTATCCTTTCCTTTTCTTTTATGGAATGTTGGTTATTTTTCCACCAGGCAGTTTGGCAAGTAATTAGTGAGTGTAATTAGCAGGTGCTGAGCCTCAGCTGGCTCCTTTCTCCTCATGCAAGTTACCCCACTGAAGTTTGTGAGCTTGAAATCATGGTTCTTGAAATACAATTAATGAATGTGAGTTTATGTCTGAGGTTTGCAGCAGCCTTGTTTACTCTCTGTGCTCGCAGTGTTATGGCAAAGCCAGGCTTTACTGGAATAAAGACCTCAAAAATTAAACACTGTCTGCACGCACAGAGAGTCTCCAGAGCTTAAAGTGATGTTCACCAAGAGAAAAAGTGTCCTGGGACTTACTGGCCTGTTAAAATAGTCCGGGCAGATAAAACGTAGCAAATCCATGCAAAAAATAACCATTAATTTAAGAAAAGGTGGGATGCTCTGTAAAAAATGCAGTTGAGGTAATATACTTCAGATAAGGGGGCTGCATTAAATATTTGCCCTGTATGTGATATTTTTATGTGGATCTTTATGGGGTGGACTTGTGGGGAAACTTTATAACCTGGGAGTTACAAAGCTCAGCTTTATATGTGATACCTGTTTTGTAAGGCAATGACAGAAATTCTCTGTGCCTTTGCTCTAGTCTTGCCTTGTCTTACCTGTTCTATAATGAGACCAACACAGTCTGATTTTGTAGCTGTAGAATATCAGCTGCAGAGACAGACATTAACTGCAGGCATTGCAGTATTTGTAGGCAAGTAGAAAACTTTCTTATGTGGTGTAGAACTAGACAGTCTTGCAGAATTCCCAGATATTACGGTAAAAATAATGACCCTCAGCCAGGTTCTTGATCTTGTCACTGTGTTAAGACAACTTGACTGTGATAGCAAAATGTTTAGTATTAATCAGGCTTTTTATTGTTATTTTGGTAGGTTGTTAACTTAGCCAGAAATCTGATATATTTTGGTTTCTACAACTTCTGTGACCTCCTCAGACTAACCAAAATCCTCCTTGCTATATTAGACTGTGTGCACATCACTACCATCTTCCCTATTACCAAGATGGCAAAAGGCGAGGAAAGTAAAGGTAAGGCTGGGAAGTGTAGGACACAAAGTTCCTGGGTGGTTCTAGTTCATCTCAAAATGTCAGTGTGGGGTGGAATGACGAAGTCACACAACGTCCTGAGCTGGAAGGGACCCACAGAGATCATCCAGTGCAGCCCCTGGCCCTGCACAGACACCCCAACAACCCCACCCTGGGCATCCCTGGCAGCGCTGTCCAAACGCTCCTGGAGCTCTGGCAGCCTCGGGGCCGTGCCCATTCCCTGGGGAGCCTGGGCAGTGCCCAGCACCCTCTGGGGGAAGAACCTTTCCCTAAAATCCAACCTAAACCTCCCCTGGCCCAGCTCCAGCTGCTCCCTGGGTCCTGTCCGTGTCCCCAGGAGCAGAGATCAGAGCTGCAGCCCCTGGGGAGGTCCAACCTCAGTCTCCTCTGCCCATCTGAACAGACCAAGTGGTCTCAGCTGCTCCTCATATCACTTCTCCTCTAGCCCCTTCTCCATCTTTGCAGCCTCCTTTGGGTGCTCTCTAACATCTTTAGATCCTTTCTTAGATTTTGGCTGCCAAAACTGCCTCCAGGACTGGAGGTGAGGCTGCCCCAGTGCAGAGCAGAACAGGACAATTCGCTCCCTCCCTCCCTGGCCAGTGATGCAGTGCTTGGCAATCTCCTCCTTTCTGTCCATGGCCTGGTTGTAAAGCTGAGTGGTGCCTGTGATGGGAGAGGGCAGGGGGCTGCTCCAAGCACTGCCGTGCTCCTGTTGGCTCTCCCTGCCCCCAGGGTGTGGCTGTGTCATGTTGAGACAATTCCTCTCTGTAGGATGTGGCCGGTCTGTCCCTGTTACTGCAGTCCCGTTCCACCACCCTAACCCCCCCGTTTCCTCTCTGAAGGGAGCAATGTGATGAGGTCGATCCACGGCGTGGGGGAGCTGATGACCCAGGTGGTGCTCAGGGGCGGGGGGTTCCTGCCCATGACGCCGCTGGCGGCTGCCCCCGAGGGGAACGTCAAGCAGAGCGAGCCGGAGAAGGAGGACATCCTGGTCATGGACACCAAGCTCAAGATCATCGAGATACTCCAGGTACCAGCAGTGCAGACTGATGCAGCGTTTTGTGCTGTCTCCAAGCATTAATTGTGTCCTGCTGCCTTTTCGTGTATTGCTCACTCTCAAACGGGGAGAGCATCGCAAGGGTGCCCTGGTCAGGCACATGATTCTCAACTTGCTCCTGACAATATTGTGCCATTACTGTAAGAATTCACAAGAAAAGAGTTTGCAGGAGACATTTGCGTATTTAGCAGTGATTTGTGAGTATCTCACTTGAAGCAGAGCTGTCATTTCCCCTCCCATTGTCTTACCAGGTTCTCTGAGTCTGTAGGGCCATCTGAAGTGCCCCAAGGAATGGGGAGATCTCGAGGCTCCTCTTTGCAGAGCCATCAGCCTGATGTGTATTTTCAGCATGCACACCCAGCCTCTCTCTCTTCCATCCCTGTCTGGTTTTCTCACTTGCTCACCCCAAAGGCTTTGGGACGCACACATTTTTTTCCTAATTATTGACTCAGAATTATTGCACTGAAATGCATCTTCCCCCTCTGGGTGTAGGAGTCCTTTTTCTGCTCAGTAGCCTCATCAGTGAAGTCCTGGGGGTCAGAATGCTGCCAGAGCCTGGTGGGCGAAGGCAGGAGAGCAGCAGGAGAGCCGTGGTGTTCCTTCCCCGTGCCCCATGGGAGGCTGTGCTCTTCCCTCGGCAGCAGATGCAGCACAGGGGAGGCTCCATTCCTTCCTTGCACCATTGCTAATTTTAGTTCAAGCCAGAGCTTCTCTCGTGGCCTGGCATGTGCAGGGGGATATTTCAGTGTGCCAGGATTCCCTGTTACCAGGGGCTAGTCAAACTGGCATCAAGCGTTTTCCCCGAAAGCTGCAAAGTGTTCTTGGCGTTGTAGCTCCTTCCTCAAGTGGAACACCATGGAGAAGGTGGTCTCTGCTAGGCTGGAGGTTTCTCTGGCACCAGCTGGTCCAGCCCAGCTGAGGTGGTAACGTGTATGGCACAGCCTGGCTCCTGGCAGCTCATGTCCTGCCCCTGTGTGTCCCCGTGCCCCGGGAGAGCACCAGCACGTGTTCAGGAGTGAGCTGGAAATGCTGCTTTCCTTTCCCAGGGGATGGGGTGAGGATGCCAGCATCACACAGTAATGAGGCACCAAAACTCTGCCAAAATTATTTGCTCATAAGTATTTGTGGTGTGTGTGTATCACGCTCGTTGAAATCCCTGGAAAATATTACTGGATTCTGGGGATTCTTAAGGCAACATTTGCGTATCTTAGAAAGATGGAATCCCAGAATGGTTTGGGTTGGAAAAGACCTCTAAAGCTCATCCCATCCCACCCCACCCCTGCCATGGGCAGGGACACCTTCCACTGTCCCAGGCTGCTCCAAGCCCCGTCCAGCCTGGCCTTGGACACTGCCAGGGATCCAGGGGCAGCCACAGCTTCTCTGGGCACCCTGTGCCAGGGCCTCCCCACCCTGGATAACTTTTCCGAGTTAAATCCACATCTCTACTCAGCTGATGTTGCACATTGGTAGCTGTGCTTTGTGCGAGTTGTAGATGTGCTGGAAATACAGAAATTATTTCAACATTTTTCCTACTTCTGTATCATCAGTTTATTCTGAACGTGCGGTTGGACTACAGGATCTCCTGCCTGCTTTGTATATTTAAACACGAATTTGATGAAAGCAATGCCCAGATGTCCGAATCCCCCACTGGAAGCAGTAGTCAAGAAATGCCAGCTAATGTACCAGGTGGGTTATTTTGCAAGGAATGAGGTTGTGTGGCTTAGGGAAGACTCTGGAATCTTCAAGGGGCTAATGGGATGATTGTTTCAGGTCCCAACTTGCCATTTGAAATGTTTCTAGGCCGGAAAAAACATCTTTAATGCCCCTCTCTGACCTCATGTATTTGTCTTGTTTATTTTCTCAGGAGCCCTGGACTTTGAACATATTGAAGAACAAGCTGAGGGGATCTTTGGTGGAAGGAAAGTATCTCTTCACAGGTGCTAATTGAGGGGGAGTCCCCAGGCTGGAGGGTTCCCAAGGAGTGGGGGATCCAGTTCAAAGTGAGGTGGGGACTGGGAAAAGCTTGGAAACAGCTGCTACAGTTACCCAGGCTTCATTTTCCTGAAATGGCTTTGATGCAGCTCAAAGTAGTGTCCATTTGGATCAAAAACCACAGACAAGGTTCTTCAGCCAGAAGGACCATCAGGGGAGGGCCCCATGGCGTGGGTGAAAGCCAAGATGCAGGATTAGTGCGTCTCAGCTCGATGCTGCAATAAAATCTCAGTACAACTTCCCCCCTTATTTAAAAGTAAGAAAAAAGGTTTTCTGCTACTGCTAAGTGGAGTCAGAACCTGCTGGGGCACTCAGTCTAATGTGCTGGTTAACTCCTGCTGTGTTTCCAGTGAGGAGAACACCCCTCTGGATTTGGATGATCACGGGGGCAGGACTTTTCTCCGGGTTCTGCTGCATTTAACGATGCACGATTACCCTCCCCTGGTGTCTGGGGCACTGCAGCTGCTCTTCAGGCACTTCAGCCAGAGACAAGAAGTCCTTCAGGCTTTCAAGCAGGTACGTGTGTGTTTGGAGAGAGTTATTCCTCATCTGAGTGTATTTATGGCAGCTGAGCCCAGCCCTGTCTGTGCAACTTAATGTCTTGCCTCCCTGTAAGGTTCAACTGCTCGTTACCAGCCAAGATGTTGACAACTACAAGCAGATCAAACAAGATTTGGACCAGCTGAGGTCAATAGTGGAGAAATCTGAGCTCTGGGTGTACAAAGGCCAAGGTCCTGACGAGGCCATGGACAGTGTGCCAGGTGAAAACGAGCACAAGAAGAAAGAGGTAATTGGGTTGTGTTTGTGCGGATTTGGGGGGGTGTTTGGAGGGTGTAGCTGCTTTCAGAACTGTGACAAGGCCCATCTTCCCAGCACGCTGCCTAGGTGAGGTTCTCTCTACTGCATTCAGGTTGAGGCAGGAATTAGAGGAGAGCTTGAGCCAGGTGATGCCCAGTAGCAGCTACTGAGGTGTCACCTTTAGGGTCTAACAGGGCTGGTTTGGGTTTGCTCTGGCTCCTTAGCTGTGTCCTTTCAGCACTGACCGATGGCATGGGATTTGTGCAGACAAAAGTACCTCAAGTAAGGTAAGGGCGGAGCTCAGGTGATGCATTTTGAGTCATGGCACTGGATTAAATGACAGCAGAGAGCTGTGCTTTATCTGTACCTGATAACACAGGATTTCCCCAACGTGCACATCTGGCTTAGAACTCCTTGAGCATCTTCTGCTTCCGTATAATTTGCAGTCAAATAGGAAAGACTGGATGAGGGGATCCAAGAAGCAGTCCCTGCTTTAGGAACATTTATTGTCGGAAGTAAATACAAGTGATCTACTTGTTGCTTTTCTTGTACACACTGCTGTGAGGAATCTCTTGGTTTTTGTGCAGTGACAGTTTAATAACAACAGAGAGGGAGAGAAAGTAAGGGGTTTTTTTGAGGGGAGACTTGATTAGAGACAGAATGTGACAGGCAAAGGACAGGAGGTTGCTGTCTCTGAAATCATCCCACCCTCACCTTATTTTGTGTTCTAGAGGTCAATGTGACTTGACAGGATAATTGTATGTATTTTTCTGAGGCTGTCAGAGAGCTGGAGGATGACAATCCTTCCCAGGAGGAGAGCGGGCGCTATCCTAGAACGGTAATTTTAGCCTTCATGTAGACAGTAGTATAAGCTACTAATAAATTGTCTGATTTTATCCTCAGGAAGGTCACAGCAAGTCTCAAAAGCCTGAAAGTACTAGCAGCTACAACTACCGGGTAGTAAAAGAGGTAAAACTTTGCTTCTTGATAGTTCACTGGAAGTGTAAATGAGTAACAGAGCTCTGGAGAGCTGCAGTCAGAGGGAGGCACCCAGGAAAGTCTGAGTCATTCTGCCATTGTGGAAACTATTTGCTGAGTAATAACAAATCCCAACTTGAATGGGAAGCCAGGATAGAATAAGCACAACGTGTGTATTTTCCTTAAGAATGGATTAGTGAGAAACGTGACGTTTGCTGCTGTTTCAATGGTAACACAATGTTTTTATTGTCAAGGACTACAAAGGCAGTAAGCAAGGGGAGAAGCCATTTAATTTGCCCTGTCCTGAGTACCTTGCACTCAAACCCACTGTGCTGCTGAAATTTAACATAGAAAATACCAGATCAAGAACATGCTGTGGTGCTGGTGTGGTGTGAGCTGGAGGTGTGTCTGTGGCTTTGCTGTGGAGCCTGGTGTTGGGTTCACTTGACGTGGCTGCGTTCTGCAGGAGCGTAGGATCTCAGAATTGTAGATTATCCTGAGGTGGAAGGGACCCACAAGGATCATCCAAGTCCAGCAGCCCTAGTCAGATGCCACGGATGGAGCCTGGGCCACGAGGTGCTGCCTGGAGCCGCTCTGCTCCGTGCAGATGAGTTGGTCCCTGGTGCTGCTCTGGGACCTGGCGTTCTCTGGAAGAAAAGCCAGAGTTGGGGCTCTAAGGCCAGTCTCTCCTGCAGATCCTGCTGCGGCTCAGCAAGCTCTGCGTGCAGGAGGGGGCCTCGGTGAGGAAGAGCAGGAAGCAGCAGCAGCGACTCCTGAGGAACATGGGAGCTCACGCCGTGGTGCTGGAGCTGCTGCAGATCCCATATGAGAAGGTGGGGCTGTGTGTCGTGTGGACAGGCTTTTCAGACCTCCTCTGAATCTTCCTGAGCCTCCTCCCTGTACACTGGATGCACAGAGGCTGGTTTATGTAGCCTCACAGTCTGTAACATATCCACGCTCAGAAATAACAGGAGCTCAGACAAACTCTGTTTATTTGAAGTCTTTGCATATACAGGTATGTACTATTGCATCAAGAAATATTCCTGCATGATAGTTCAGAATTAAGGCTCAACTCTGAGCTTTTCGTGGCTGGCAGGTGCTGCCTTGAGGTTAAGCAAGGTGGAAGAAAGCCCCTTGTCACTGCTGTGAGGCAGCTGTGTGACCATGCTGGGACCACCGAGGGAAGGGAGGGGGCCTGCCCCCTGGGGATTTATCAGCGCTAGATACAGACCCTCCCCCCAGCTGCAGAGCCCTAAACTCCCCCTGAGAAGTGAATAAATGCCAACTGGCTCTCCAGGTGAGGTGTGCTGCTCCTAATTAGCCGTATCGGTGCCAACACTTGCCAGCTGTGCTGGTTGGAGCCCACTGGGCCTGGGTTGTGCCTGGTGAGCCAGAAGAGCACCAGGTTGTGCTGACACAGCACACCCCAGGTCATCACGTTGGCTGCTCATTAGTCACAGGTGACAGGTATTTATCAGTGCAGGGGTGAGGCACCTCTTCACATCTTCCTGGTCACTCTGCTGTCCTCTGTTCCAAACTCGACAAGTTTCTGAGAACCAGTAATTCTACACAGTAGCTTTAATTAATGTTAATTCTTGCGGTTTCTTACGTCATATTTTGCTAAAAAATCAGCAGCAAAAACACCCTTCAACACCTTCTCCTCACCTTTCTGTCCCCTGCGTGCGAATGTGCATTGGACAGGCAGTGTGGAAGGGGTTTCACCCTTGGAAATATGTGAAATTCCTTAAAAATAAAAACAGACAGTGATTTTCCAAAGTGCCGCTTCTGCCATCAGTGGGTTGGGAGTCCACACTGACGTCAGAGGAAGGGCACCGGTTCCTCAGCAGTGCTTGGAAGGCTGCAAGGAGTGTGGAGGTTCCAGTAAACACAAATTGGGCCGAGCTGGTGCAATAGCAACTTTCCATCCCTGCCTTGCCACGAGCTTCCCTGTCCGTGGCTGCCGGAAGGCGCTGCAGTGGAACGTGGCAGCTTTCCTGGGCAGCCCCGAGGTGATGATGTGTGGTTTGGCCAGTGGGCTGGGATGTTCAGAAGCGTAGAAGTGACTAAAGCACGTTGCTGGCGGGCCTGGCTGTGGAATAGGCACTTTTAGAGAATAAACTACTGTAATTTCTATTATGGGCTTTATTTTTGACGCTCTTTGGAAGCGTGGAGCTGGCCCAGCTCATCCCAAACGTCTGTGAACTGGGTGGAGGTTTGTTTTCCTTCGGGGTGTGAGAGACGTGACAGTTCCCTTGCTGGAGCTGTGGCTCATCCTGTGCTCACCTCAACGTGAACCTTTGGGTTCCTTTTAACTCCCTCTTCTTTGTCGTGCAATCCCAGGCCGAAGACACGAGGATGCAGGAGATAATGAAGCTCGCACACGAGTTTCTGCAGAACTTCTGTGCTGGGAACCAACAGAACCAGGCCTTGCTGCACAAGCACATAAACCTGTTCCTTAACCCAGGGGTAAGAATAACCTCAGGCCATGATTTATTTTTTCATTCTAGCAAGAGAAGGGACTGGATTGTCCTTGGTGATGCCTCTGGGGCTGTTCTGTTGCAAGATTGGTTGAAGAGGTCACATTTTGTTTTCATTCTAAAGCCTCAAAAGTTGGCAAGATGTTTGTTTAGGGCTATTGCAGTGTAGAAAGTTCAAGAGGCTGAAGTGGAGTGAAAAATAGGCTGAGAATAGGAGCAGTGGTGTTGAAAGCTGAGGTCCTCAGCAAGGTTCCCTCCAGCCCTGCGCCTGCAGGAGTGTTGGCTTTACCCTGACCTCAGCGGGGATGTGGTGGGTTGTTGATTTTCTGATTTTTCCCTTCCTTTCATCCCCTCCGTCAGATCCTGGAAGCAGTGACAATGCAGCACATTTTCATGAACAACTTCCAGCTCTGCAGCGAGATCAACGAGCGCGTGGTGCAGCACTTCGTCCACTGCATCGAGACGCACGGCAGGAACGTTCAGTACATCAAGTTCCTGCAGACCATCGTCAAGGCAGAGGGGAAATTCATTAAGAAATGCCAAGATATGGTAATGGCTGAGGTGAGAGCTGCAGAGATTTGCAGGGTCTGAACAGAAGTTTGCACATAGCAGTTGGTGAACATGACAAATTGATCCTCTCGCTTCGGGGACTGCCAAGAAGCTGACAGCTCTCACCGTGCAAAAAGAGCATTGCAGCTCCCAGGAAGCTCAGGCTTTTTGTGACCAAAAGCTCTCTGAGCTCTTGACTCACAGGTGTAACGAGGGGTTGGTTATTAATGGCAGGAGTTACTTCCCAGGCCTGTACACAGCAGCGTGTAGGTGGGGTTATGAAGCAAGGGGGCCTTTCTCTAGAAAAATTGGCTTGAAGAGAAGTAGTTTAATGTGAAGATCACTAGAACAGAAGGAGAATTTCACCGTGATAGCATTTTGATGGGAATTTTTAATGAAGTCATAGAACCACCATAGAATAACCTTCCACTGTCCCAGGTTGCTCCAAGCCCTGTCCAGCCTGGCCTTGGGCACTTCCAGGGATGGGGCAGCCCCAGCTTCTCTGGGCACCTGTGCCAGGCCCTCGCCACCCGTATTTTTCCTGCTATCTAAACCTACTCTCAATTTGAAGCCTTGTCCTGTCCCTACAAGCCCTTGCAGATAGTCTTAGCAAGATGTACTTACCCAGCTGTTCAGGTGCTGAAGGGGAAAACAATGAGGGTTGGCTTTAGGTGTGTGGGTAATGGGAAATTGTGGTGTCGGGATGAAAGGGAGAGGTAAGAAGGGTGAATGAATGCCTTTGAGTGGGATATTGGATGGGATCTGTTTGGCAGATTTGCACATCTGATGGGATGTTTTGGCCTCCTCAGCAGGGGGAGCCCCAGGATCAGATTTGTCAAATCTGGCTTTTGAGCATCAGTCCCGATGGATGGGCCGAAAATCTTCCGTATTTTGTTGTTCAGCTCAAAACCAGCTCCATGAGCTTCTCAACACATGGCCGAGTGTGAAATGCTCAGCGAGGGGCTTCCCCGGGGTCAGCAGCTGCCCCGGGCGTTCTCTTCTGCATTTTATCCTGCTGTTTTTCCCAAACCCTGCGGGAGGACAGCCCTGGATCCCTCCAGCTGTGTGCTCAGCAGTGCCCAGCCTGGAGCAGGGCTCTGTTTGCTCGATCTCCTTCCCTTCCTGGAGTTCCAGGAGGTCTGAGCTGCTCTGAAATCGTGGCCAGTCCGGTGTCAAATGCGAGGCTGATGGAAATATTCAGTGTGTGACTTAACGTGTCACTTCCTGGCCTTGGAAAACGGCTGGTGCTTGTTGGGAAGGGCAGAAGGAGTGAGCCCTGCAGTTCTCCCATCCACTGTGCCCCGGGCAGCTCTCCACCAGCACAGGGCTGGCCACAGCTGCGTTAGAAAGTCACCCGAGGTGACATGTGTGAAATGGAAAGGCACAATGGAAAGTCACAAACTTCCTGGCACAGCTTCTGGCTAAGCAGGCAGCTGCACTGGCTTTGACCACAGAAGTGGTCAGTTAATTCTCCAGGAGGAAATGTCCTCCCGCAGCGCTGGGTCCGTGAGGGCAGCCAGGAGCAGTGCCCAGCTGCCCTGAGGGGCCGAGGAGCAGCAGTGGGGCTGTGCAGAGGGACAGCCCCCGACGGGGGGGACGCTGTGAGGGGGTCCCAGGCTTTGCTCTGCTGATGGAATGTTCTCCTTGCCCTGTAGCTGGTGAATGCAGGGGAAGATGTGCTGGTGTTCTACAACGACAGAGCCTCCTTCCAGACCCTGGTGCAGATGATGAGGTCGGAGAGGGACCGGATGGACGAGAACAGCCCCCTGATGTACCACATCCACTTGGTAGAGCTGCTGGCCGTGTGCACAGAGGGCAAAAATGTCTACACAGAAATCAAATGCAACTCCCTCCTCCCTCTGGATGACATTGTCAGGGTGGTGACCCACGAGGATTGCATTCCTGAGGTGAGGGCTTGTGGGAGAACTGGGCTGTTTGTGTTTGAAATGTGCTGGGTTTGGGTGAGAGGGGGTTGATATTGCCGAGTCTGGCCTGGCAAGGGGGTTGGTGCAGGTGGGCAGCGAGCTGGGAAACTGGAGGAGTCCTTCCCTGCTGCTGCTGCTGGCACCCCCAGTCAACCTGGACAGTCAGGTTAAATCCTTTTGTACTTACTCCTTACCCTGAAAGTGGGAATGTGATGCTGTGCTTGGTTATTTTATAGGGTTCTTGAGGCAGAGAGGTTTATGGATGTGCTGCTAACCTTGAACAGATGGTTCTGCAGAACTGGAAATTATTATTATGCTGACGTTTTGTCTGCAGTAATCCTGGTGGTTTTTTATTGGATGGTGTCTTGCTATTCATGGCATTAAATTTCACCAGTGTTTAAGTAAAAGGAAGAAGTAGAATTCCAAGTGATTTATGTAGCAGCTTTAATGTGACTTTATATTCGTTCATGCCACCATTCAGGTTTTTTATTCTTTATTAATTATTTTTTCCACTTTTAGGTCAAAATAGCATACATCAACTTCCTGAATCACTGCTATGTGGACACAGAAGTAGAAATGAAAGAGATTTACACCAGTAATCACATGTGGAAGCTGTTTGAGAACTTCCTGGTTGACATCTGTCGGGTAATGTATCTGCATCAGGGAACTGAATTCAGAAAGCTTAAAAACCTCTTTAGTCCAGAGCAGTAAGGATAAGACATCCCAGTGCATCAAGGCAATAAGTACCCTGAATACTCTGTTCCTGCAAATATGTGCCTCCTTTTCCTTCTGCCTGTGGATTTCATTAGTCATATTCCATGGAACACATTAATATTTTCCTTTTTAAAAGAAAAAAACAAGCCCAAACGAAAGCTCAGTGAAGCTCCACACCCTGCTCCTTCGTCCAGTGCCTTTTCTGTCCTGCCACCTGGCCTGCTTATTCTGGCCAGGATCACTGAGCTCCTTCCTGAGCAGCACTCAGCGTTTTTTGGCAGGTCAGGACAGATTGTTTTCCAGGCTTGGCGTTTATCTGGCCGTATGGCTTTTTGCCTGGGATTCCAAGTATTTCCCCATACGAAAGCATTACACCTCAGTCCTCCCTATCCTCCTCTTGCTTTCCTCCAAGACACTTTGATTTTTTCCCTCCCCCAGCCATGCTCTGTGCCAGCACATCAAACCAGGAGCAGCACTGGCCTTGCTCTGGCATGTGCTGCAGATGCAGAGCCCCAGTGCCATCGGTGTCATTGGAGTGCTGGGACCAGGACAGTGTGAAATGAGGAGTTCCAGCCTCAGCTGCCTTGGTGAGCTGCTCCTGACCCTGCTCTGGTTTGTGCTGCAGGCCTGCAACAACACCAGCGACAGGAAGCACGCGGACTCCATCCTGGAGAAGTACGTGACCGAGATCGTCATGAGCATTGTCACCACCTTCTTCAGCTCCCCCTTCTCTGACCAGAGCACCACCCTGCAGGTGGGGACACGCACAGGCACAGCAGGGAAAACGCTGCCGGGGCAGTTGTGTTCATTCCGCTTCGGTGCCATTTACCAGTGCCAAAGAAACGCGCGTTGTAATGGGGGAGCAGATACGTCGCTGTTCTTGGTGACCAGAGCGGTCCTTCAGCTGTACAAATGGAAAGACTTGTACATCACAGTACAAATATTCTTCTAGAAAAGCTCAGGTGTCACAATAATTCATCAGTGGATTCAACTGTGTGCTACCACCAAGGTCTTTTGGAGAGAGTTCTTGTGTGCCATAGGATCCCAGAATGGTTTGGGTTGGATGGGACCTTAAAGCCCATCTCATCCAACCCCCTGCCATGGGCATCACAGAGGGAGCAAGGCTGATTGATTAAAGAAAGCTTATTTTATAGAAAGATTCTAATTTCCCTTTAAAAAAAAAGAAAGGAATCAGAACAAAAATCCAGAAGCTCTCATGTGTCTCACTGAGCAGTTTTTTGCCTTGTTCAAAAGTTGGGGAAATGTGAAGGAGGAGCTTGGAACACTTGTGAAGGGGAGAAGGCAGAGACTTGTACAGCAGAACAGCAGTGTCGGGATGTGCCCTAATACCTGTATTTGCACAGAGATAATGCTGTTCTTTATTCATAAATAACTTCTGGGAGGGTGTGGGTGGAGTGGCCAGGTGCCTGGCAGCTCTGGCAGGAGGCTGAGAGGGGCAGTTGTTGAAGCTTGATGCAACCTGGTGGTGCCACAGGCAGATGTTTGCAGTGCAGTCTCCAGGTCTCAAAGCCCATCCAGTCCTACCCCTGCCATGTCTCTGACCTCACATGAGTCTGAGCAATGCAGTGATTTGCTCCTCAGGTGACTTCAGTTGCTATTGCCCGTCACCTTCTGTGCTCATCAAAGAAATGAGAAATGGAGATTGTGGCCTTGTCCCCAGGGCTCTGCCCTTCCCTCTGTGCCATGTACCTGGGCTGTCTCGCTCTCAGTTGTCATCTCTGAGATGCAGCATTTGAACACACATCTTGCCATCCTATTTTAGCCATCTGTTAATGTTATATCAGCAGTTTTTCTTTAGTTTCTCAATCTCCCCCTCTGTCTAGCAGGATGAAGTCAGTTGGTTCACCTCTTTTCCCATCTCAGTTGATAGATCTGCCTTGTCCTAGATTCATCTTTCCTCTATATCTCCAAGTTAAAAGCAGTTTCTCTCCCTTTTCCTGCCTGTCAATACTCTTGTCTGTACCCAGGGATTCTCCCCCTGAGGAGCACAGCCTGTGGGACCCTCTGCCTGGTGTCCATCTGTGCTCCAGGTGGGATTTCCTCCCTCCTGAGGTGCTGCAGGTGGGCTGATGTCTGTAGGTGAGGGATGTGGCCACTCTGCTCTGGGTTCAGTCCCTCCCTGCCCTTCCTGCTGTACCTCGTGCTCCCATCCCTTCCCCTGCCAGCCTCCTCTTGCCTCCTGCTCCTTCATGTCAGGGCTTGTGCGACTCAAATTGTTCCTGCCCTGAGTCAGGCCCAGCCTTGCTGGTTCAGGGAACACCTTGTCCATCCATCATGTGGCTCAGATCATATAAAATTAGGAGGACACGAATCTCTTGGCAAAGGACAGCTGCCCACAGCTCCTCTTTAACAAACATTGTTCAGCCTGTTTGCCTCCCAAGGCTGCTGCTGCCCGGGGTTTCCCTTCCCAAGTGCAGTTGGAGACACGAGGGACATGGAGTAAATTTCCTATTTGATTTATCGACCTTGTTTAAGCAAGTGAAACATCTTAAAGGCTTTTTAGGACCAAAAAAAATCTTTAGACATGAACTGAAAGGAATATGTGGGTGGTTTAAATCCAAACATGCGGGTATTTTCAGGGCCCTGGGTGAATGCTGCTGTTTGCCATGGTTTTTGGTGTTTGGCTTATTTCCAGAAAGGATAATGGGTATTTGCCTCCTACCAATTCTGAGGGCTTGCATTTTGGTTCTCCTCTTGTACATTTTATAATGGTGTTTGATTTAATTGATATAACAGATTTAATTAGCTAATAGGTTTGGCTTTTTACTCTAACTACACTTTTTTCTTGCAAACAGGCTTTACTGTTGGCCAGAATAAATGAGGTATTCTTTCCCTGGTTCCTAAGTCCTGTGGTGTTTGCACTGTGGTGTAGTTCCCTTAGCTGATAGAAGCATTCCATAGCTTGTGGGCACAGGGACACGGGGTGTTCCCTCTCAGTTTGAAATATTTAAAATACTCTTTCCTCTACAGGTAAAATACATTGTTCTGCTAAGTAGTCACTGTACAGAACCAAATGGAGTTTTGGTCACTGTTGTTGGGCAGCTGCAAAGGTGAAGGAACAGAGCTCATGGGCGTGGGTGTGTTGGAGCAGCTCACCTGTCTGTAGTGGAAGATCACCTTGTGAAATTCAGGGATGAAAACCACACCTTGGTTTTGGCTGATCTGCAGCAGCTTCAGTGTTTGCCACCAGCCACTGCCTGTGTTCCAAATAACACACAGCTGGTTTCTCAGTGAATTAGATACCAGCTAATAATGCTTGGAATGATGAGTTTTCAACCCTGGAGCTGTGCTGTCACACAGCCAAGTCCCATTTACCTGTGGCCTCTTGAGTCAGCTGCTGGTCAACACTAAAAGAGGAATCTGTGTGCCAGGGTTGCTGATAGCTCTGATTAAACAGATGAAGGTGACTGCTTATTTCCTTTGCTTAGTCAAGCCTAAATTACCGCAGCTTTCTGCTGCAGAAGCTCCTGTTTCGTGTTTCCCTTCCAGCGCTGGTTCCCACCCTTCCCATCCAGTTGCTGATCCTGTGGTAGATACCCCGGCTACCCCGGGGAGTTGCCCAGCAGGTGCTGCAGACCAGTTAGAAGTGACTGGAGAGTGCAGCTGGCCTGGGGCTGGGGTTAGCTCAGAGCAGGGGTGTGACTGTCGTGTGCTTGCGTTGCAGACTCGGCAGCCCGTGTTCGTGCAGCTGCTGCAGGGGGTGTTCCGGGTGTACCACTGCACGTGGCTCATGCCCAGCCAGAAGGCCTCCGTGGAGAGCTGCATCCGGGTGCTCTCGGACGTGGGTAAGGAGTGGGTGTGAGCAGGGCTGCCTGCTCAAACACGGCCATCCAGGACTTGCTGCTCGTGTGTCATCCTGCCACAGGGGCGGTGCAGTTTGCGTCCTGCAGGTGCCACTTGGGGATTACTCATAATCCAGGCTCACTACAAAGCCAGGGCTGTGCTGAGGGACCGTCGTGGTTGAGCAGTGGGTGTTGTCACTGTCACCTGAAGTGCTTTCTCTCTGCAGTCTCCCTGCAGTCCTCCTGCAGGTGATCTGCAGCAGGGAGATATTTTTCATGGAAGCATTGAGGCTGAAAAAGCCCTCCAGGATCATCGAGTCCAAGCTGTGCCCAATCCCCACCTTGTCCCCAGCCCAGAGCACTGAGTGCTACGTCCAGGCCTTCCATGGACAGCTCCAGGGGTAGGGACTCCAAACCTCCCTGGGCAGTTCCAATGCCTGACCACCCTTTCCATGAAGAAACTCCTGATGTCCAACCTGACCCTCCCCAGTGCGTCTGGGAGTGCCGCTCCTGCCCATAGATCTGCTCCACCTTCAGTGTCTGCAAGAGTAGCTTGCCCTGGATATGGGGTCAGGTTCTGTTTTTGTGTGTCCACGTGTGCCAGCACGAGTTGTTGGGGGGGTGTGTTTAGGGACAGATTCCTACTCCCACACTTGAAAAACAGTGACAGCTCTGAGGTGTGGAAGCCTCTAAACACGGTCCTGCCCAGGCCTGACCCTGCACAGGGACTGAGCACTGCCCTGTTTAGAACGCACTCACAGAGTCATGGAATTGTTTAGGTTGGAAAAGATCTCTTAAGGTCATCAAGTCCAGCTGTCAGCCCAGCACCACCACTGTGGTCACCAGTAAGCCATGTCCTCAAGTGTTGCATGCAAACGGTTTTTGACCACCTTCCTGGGCAGCCCTTTCTAATGCTTTACAACCCTTTCTGTGGAAAAAAAAAATCCTAATGTCCTGATTTCCCAATGTCTAATCTAAACCTTCCCTGGTCCAGTGTGAGGCTGTTTCCTCTTGTCCTATCGAGGAGAGTTTTTAAAAGGAAGGAGTTGGTAGAAGGAATTGCGTGGATGTTTGTCCTGTTTTTGTGTTGGTTCATGGGCTCAAGGCTCAATTCCCACTGATTTTGCTTGTTGCAGCAAAAAGCCGAGCGATTGCAATTCCCGTGGACTTGGACAGTCAGGTGAACAACCTGTTCCTGAAATCCCACAACATCGTGCAGAAGACTGCCATGAACTGGCGGATGACTGCGAGGAACGCCGCCCGCAGGGACTCGGTGCTCGCCGCCTCCCGGGACTACAGGAACATCATCGAGAGGTTACAGGTGACTGCACAGCTCCCAAGTCTCACCTGGCCAAACCCTGAGGTCTTTTAACTTATTCAGGCAGGACAGACCTGGTTGTCCTGACCCTCTGCTGCCATTTGTAAAATTAATTCACCTATAGGTGTGTGTGTGTGTTGTTAATGTTAGTTTCAGCCTGGCTGTGGTTGTTTCCTAGGACATAGTGTCAGCCTTGGAGGATCGCCTGCGCCCTCTGGTCCAGGCAGAGCTGTCAGTGCTGGTGGATGTGCTCCACAGGCCTGAGCTGCTCTTCCCAGAGAACACAGATGCCAGGAGGAAATGTGAAAGTGGAGGTTTCATTTGCAAGTAAGTTGTCTTAGAAGTCTGGCTCATTTTGCTTTTTCCCAATCTTCCCATACCCTGTGGAATGGAGCTTGGTAAATACCTGATATCTCCTAAAATACCTGTAAAAATCAGTATTTTGTGATATGGTCAAGGCAATTTCTCCCTGAAGGGGGAAAAAAACCTGCTTGTGGGAATGGGGAAAGACTGGTTGATATGTTGTCACAGCTAATGCTTAAAAATCTGTTTGCTGCAGGATATAAACGTCCTGAGCAGTTGTGTAAATGAGTTAAATTTTGAGCTGGTCCCAGTTATTGATACCTGCCTTCACTCCAGTCGTGTTTGTGAGGTGCTGGGTGAACACGTCAGGATCAGTTGTTGTCATGGGCATCACCACAGTCAGAGGGAAGGAAAGGGAAAGATTACAAGGTCATGTAGAGGGCAGTTCAGTGGATATCCAGCTTCTCCCATCACCTCCTGGATGGGTGAGCTCTATACAGAGGTTATGGAAGCTGGGCACTGAGGTAGTCCCAAGAGTTGGGTGGGATGGATTTCAGGTTGCGCCATCCAGGGCTCTCAGTCTGTTTTTTAACCAAGTGGAATAGATTTCTTACTGCTAAGTGGTTGTTCTGGAGGATCATCAGGTCCTGGATCCCACTGATTCCTTGCTGCCTGCAGCCAGAGGGAGTTTTTGGCTCTTTTCCTGCCCAGGGACTGCAGGTTCCTCCGTAGCTTCCCCTGGTTGCTGTCGGTTGTTGCTCTGGAGAGAACGCTCCAGAATGGTTGTGTAACAGTGTGATGATAAACCTTGTTTGCAGCATAAACCAATTAAGATAACCACATATATCTTAGCCCATTTTTAGAATATTTGCACTAACCTGATTGATGGCTTTTTTCAGGTTGATTAAGCACACAAAACAGCTGCTGGAGGAGAATGAGGAGAAACTGTGCATTAAGGTATTACAGACGCTCAGGGAAATGATGACCAAAGATAGAGGCTATGGAGAAAAGGTAAGGTACAGTCCATCATCCTGTTAAGCACTGTCTTTATTCAGTAAAGGAAAATAAAACTCATGCTTTTTCAAGCTGTTTTGTATGTGTAAGCACTTCTAGACTGGAGCAGGAACAAAACATTTTTAGTCAACTAATGCCTTTAAAATCATATTTGAAGTTAAGCTTGTTTCTGTTGCTTTTCCACTTGAGACTGGCAAGTTTAAGTCTAATCCCTGCAGCTGCTGGCACTCTAAAATATCAATTTTGTTACCTTTTCATGAAAGCTATAACCTCTTTATCTGCTTCCGGGGTCTAGGTGACTCTTCACCAGGTCATGTAACCTTGCAACAAGAGGGTATTATGTAGTTAATTTGAATTTGTGTACAACTGAGTGATCTTGTTGTGATTTATAGATGGAAACTCTCTGCACACCCACCCATGTTTCTTCTTTCCCTTTCCTACAAATACAACTCTTGACTGGTTGAGAAGAACATTCTTCTGTAGGTACAGACCTATTCTTTATTTACATCAGGAGGGTGTGTATGCACCCATATGTTTGTGTTCCTAGAAGTGGCTACAGTCAGCTGAGACTGGCATTTGGAGATTCTCCTGGAATTCTAATCAGCTGAGGTTCTTCCCATGCCACCCAGTGGGTACAGAGGAACACCTCCTCCAGTGAAGGTGTCGGAGAGCAGCCGGGAGTGGGGACTGGGGGAAGCTGTGATGTGGAAGAGCTCTCACTGCCACTGGGAGGCTGTGCCCAGGGGCAGGTGGTGTCTCAGTCCAGTTCTCCCCCGCAGCTGGGTTGGGAGCTGTTGCCTTGTGCTCAATTCACAGCAAAAAGGGCAAAAACTTCAGAGTTTCATAACAGCAGTAATTGTTTGTAGCAGCTGCCAGGGAGGGAGATGCTCCACAGGCAGAAGAACCTAGAGCATCGTGGCCAGCTGGGAATGTCCCCAGGAGGCAGGAGCAGGACGTGGTGCCCAGGGCTCTGGGGAGGGAGCAGCGGGAGCCTGGCACATGTGGGTATGCACGTGTGGGCTGCTCCCAGCACACCCAGGGAGCACAGGCAGTGCCAGGGAGCAGGAGGCTCCCAGGAAAATGCCCGAAGGGTAGGGATAGCCAGGGATGTGCTCCCTGCCCTGTCAGGAACGCTCTTCCCATGTGCTGCCAGGCACAGCCCAGCTCCAGCTCCGGCTGCGGCTCTGCTCCTGCCTGGGGCGTTGCCATTGTGCAGCAGCAGTGTTTTTGAGTAAATTCACTGGCTTGAGGGAATTCCCAGGAAAGCAGCACATCCCTGTGGGATGAGGAGGGAGCAGGCTCATAGGGAAGGGCACAGCTGCAGGTGTCAGCTTGGAGCACATCATCCTTCTCTGCTCGAGTGGCCGAATCCTGTGCTGGGGCATCACCTTGTGTCCTCTCCTCACGGTCCCTTCACTGAGACATCCCACCTGGCACGGATGGCTGTGGCCTGCAGAAGCCAGTCTGGGAATGGGATCGGTGGTCCTCTAACGAGTGCTGGTATTTCCTGATGTTCAGCACTGGGGGTGTAACAGGTTCACCGTAGATCACATTTTACACTTCTTTAGCAGGTCAGTGTATCCTCTCCTGATAAAACAGCCAGGAGCCACTGTCCAAGGTCACCTTAAGTAATAAAAGCAGTGGGTAATACATACTGTATATATTATACACCAGTGAGACCCAAATCAAGGCTCTGAGAATTTTCCTTAAACGCAGTCTGCCACTGACAGATTTTCCAAAATGGAAATTAATTTCTAGGAGTTTCTTAGACTTTATTCAGCTAACTTGGATGAAGCAGTATTTCTAGAAGCTGCAGTTAACATACCTTGCACCATTCAGACCATGGAGAACCCCACAAGATGCTAAAAAAATCTTCAAAGTGTGGCAGAAGCATTAATTTCTGAAGCAGTAGCTCAGTTACATAAGGAGTCAGGATATGCCTGCCTGTGAAGTGATTTCCGAGTCGGAAGAAGCAGCTGATTGCTCACAGATAGACTGTGAGTAGTAGTAGAACAGCTTTTACTGTCTGGCTGTGAGCAGTGCAGTCGGATTTATTCTCCCTTGTGACTCAGAGAACTGAATTTAGTCGCCACCTAAAAGGCAGCACCTTTTGTTTTCAAAATCATCCTGTAGTGTAACAAAAAAAAGAAGGAAAAAACCCTCTTATATTGTAAAAACCCCATTGTAAGTCCTGGAGTCCCTACATAGAGGTGGGTTCCACACATCGAGGTGGAAGAACTTACCCTTGTGAGCAGCTTATTGCCCTCACAAGCACAGAACCAGGGAATGGCTTGGCTTGGAAGGGACCTTAAAGATGACCCAGTTCCATCTCTGCCATGGGCAGGGACAGCTTCCATAGCCCAAGGTGCTCCAACCTGGCCTTGAACCCTTCCAGGGATGGGGCAGTCACAGGTGTTCTCTCTGGGCAACCTGTGCCAGGGCCTCCCCACCTTCATGGGGAAGGGTTTCTTCCTGACAACCCACTGAAACCTGTGTCAGTGCAGAGCTGTCACCCCGTGTCCTGTCCCTCTGCCGGGGCTCTCAGCTGTCCCTGCACCACTCGTGTCCAGCCACGGGGCGCTGGGGCACTTCTGGCTGTGATTCTGCTGCAGCCCCACGTGCTGCTCGCTGGAACCACCTGAATTACATAAGGATGGGGCTCCTCCTCTCCTGCTGGATCTCCCAGCCCACGCAGCACCTCACTGTCCTGGCCCATGTCCCTGGTGAAGGTGGGCAGTGCAGGGAGGACACGGGGTGTGCTCCTGTCACCCAGGGCCACAGCTGGGGCTCCTCAGCAGCGAGCAAAACCCGTGGGGAGAGCACAGATGTACAGAAGCCTGTGGGAAGGCTCAAATTTTTGCATATTGCTAAAGACTCCTCGCTTGGCACGCGCTCAGGATGGCTCAGTGACGGGGAGCATACTGTGGAGTATTTAATAGGCACAAAACTGCACTACATTGACAGTGTAGGCTAGACCCAAGTTTTTCACTGTGCTGAAACATGTCATTCATGCACGTCTCTCCGGGTGCCTACCAGCTGACTCGCCTCAGCTCTGCAGGACTTGGATGGGAAAGCTCCATTTTTCCTCCCAGAGTGGAAATGCAGCCCCTGCACTGCTGCTGCTGCTCATGGCTCGTGACACTCCCGTGCCCAAGGGTGAAGTCCTTGGCTCTGGGTCAGCCAGCCCACGTGGTTTGTCACTGGCACAGGAACAAAGCCAGGGCACATCCTGCCTCCCGAGCTCCCTGGCACAGCATTCCCAGCAGCGTCTGTTCCCTAACCCGGCGCTGGCAGATGTTCCTCGTGCCCACTGCAGAAATAATGTTGGATTGCAGCGTTAAAGTGTTAAATGATTTATAAGATCCTAACATGAAATTTATGTGTCATTTCTCTTACTAATCCTTGCTTTCAATTCTTCCCCTTCTTTCTTTCCCGGCAGATTACCATTGAATTGGATAATGCTGAGGTTTTAATTTTATTTCTTTTCTCCAGTGTTGTTTCTATGGTGTTTGTTTTACCAGTAGCCCTGTGATCTGTCCTGTCTCTGCAGCACTGAGCGTTCTGATTTGTGTGCCTGTGTCAGTGAATTAGTGGAGTTTTCAGTCTGCTGTGTGTCTATCCTGGGAATAGTTACCATGACTAATTCCATTTGTCATTACTTGGAATATTAATCCAAATGGAGTTATCATTTTTGGTAGTCTGCAATCAGCTGGTGCCGTGGTAGATCCTGTGGAGTTCAGGATCAGATCTGGAGGATGAACTGCTCTGAGCCGTCAGCATTTAGCCCTTGGCCACCATTCCTGTGTCATATGTGAAGGGGTTATTTCTTTTTATTTGGAAAACTAAATAGTGAGGTTCAGTGGTGTCCATGCAGAAGAAAGGGGTGCAGGTGGGACTGGGGAGGGGCAGGTCCTTGTGCAGAAATCGTGCTGCTGCTTTTCCCAAGAAGGTGACAGTCCTGCAGCTCGTGAGAGCGTTCCAGTGCCCTTCCTGTGCCTCTCAGTCGGGTTTGGGTGTGAAGCCACGTCAGGCAGTGGGATGGGTGGTGCGTAGCCCTGTGGAATCGGGGACTCGGGAAGTTATTTCTGGGTGAAAAGCTTCCTGCATCACCCCGGGGCTGGCACTGCGCTGTGTCTGTGCTGGCACGGGCAGAAAAGCCCTGTTTGGGGGAAAACTTGGAGTTTAACTGAAATGAAGCTTTCCAAGGACTCTGACAAGCTGAGTGTCTGCTCAGGGCAGCAGGGCGGAGGGAGCTGAGCTGCCTCTGCTGTGCAACTTCCTCATCAGCTCAAAAAAACCCTGGTGTGGGCGTGGAATTTGCATAAATGTATAATACTGAGAAAGTGATTGACTGGCACCTTATTTTACTGAAATACCACGGAAAAAAGAAATATTTTCCTCTCAGTGCTTTGTTTCCTGTGTTCTCTCCCAAGCCAGCCTTTTATTTGGAGCAAAGCTCAACCACTTAAAATGTCTAAAGCATTTCTGACCTTTATTTAGTGGAGTAGGTAGTGAAATCTACAGAAAGCAATTTATGGTGTGACTTGTTAATTTTGATGTTAATCACCTGAATTCACTGGGTAAACTTCATTCTGAAAATGAAATATTTGGGGACCTTGCCTGGAGAAATGGATTTGAAAGCCAAACTATTTGTCACTAAAGCAGACAAATACTGTGCACGTCACACAGGGTTGGCCTGGAGGGTATTTTTTTTGGGAGGGCTTTTAGGGCTGGAGCTGAAGGTCCAGTCAGGGTCTAAGGTCCCTTCCCTAAGAAAAATGTCCTGAGTTTGCCATCATTAGTTTCAGCCCAGAGTCTGATTTTGACCTGAAAAACAAATTTCTTGTTGCACAAGTTCATCTCCTGCGCTGACATCGCCTCTGAGCTGTGCTGGGATGAGATCTCAGGTGTGTCTCCAAGCTTCACACACACTTCTGGCATTACAGAGGTGCTCTGCTGTCTGTTTATCTGGGTTTTTTGTTAATAAACCCAGATTTTTTTCCCCTCTTACCTGGGGCTTGCACACCAGCAGCCTGCTCTGGTTTCCCAAAGTTAACCTGTAGCACAGAAATGTTTCCATCAGGCCAGGTCCTTTGGATGATGTGCTGCTGCAGCTTCCCAGAATAGCACATGTGTATATATGTAATTTTAGCTTGGAGAAACTTCAGAGAGAAAGTTGAATTGTTTAATTGCAAATTAAGTCATAATGTGAAACTCTTTTCCTTTGGTTTCTGGCTGTGATGTGCTGTCTTTGCCTGCAGTAAATCAGCCAGAGCGTGCAGAGCAATTTAGGATTTGGTCTGGAGGCTGCAGAGGAGGAATTTTATTGCTCCTTGATGGAGCAAGTGCATGGAAGGAGCAGGTGTGTGTATAACCATCAGCACTGAGCGCTGGCTGTGTAGGGAAAAGGATTCAGATGAAGTTGGAACCATTGGCAAGTCTCAGAAATCCTGGGGTTTTCTGTTTTTCTTATTTTCCCCTTGTCAACCCTGGAAACTGTAAACTTTTAGGGCAAAGAATACAAAAATCTCCATTATTAGTAGAATTATTAACTTGCTTTTCTGTCAAAACTATGCACAATTAAGTTGTTTTGATCAGCTGAAATGCTCCTTGTTCCCTCAGGGGAAACCCCACTGAAGTAACTGTTTATGGCGTGATTTCATGGTGGTTCTTTTTGTAGGTTGAGTTATCTCAGTTGTGTCCTGCAAGGTGACCCCAGCGAGCAGTGGGTCCAAAAGACAAAGGATATTAAAAATGCCAGGAGATCCATGTGTTTGTTAATGAAAGTCGTGATAGAAAGTCATGATAGACCCTCTTTAACATTTTTGTGAGTGAAGAAGGGAGTGTCCTTTGGAAGTGGGGGAATAATGCTGGAATTCATCCAATGGCAGGAAATCCCCTGAGTGTGGGGTTGGCACCAGCCCCGGACAATACTGGGCTGAGCTGGGGGGCTTGGAGTGCTGGAGAAGTGGAGTGCAAGGGAGCAGCAGGGCTGGTGCTGTTGTCCTAACTCCCTTGCTTTCTACTGAGGGTTTATCTGTAATTCCCTTTGTGTTGGAAAGGAGGGACAGGGAGGAACTGCAGTTTTCCAAGGAGATGTGGTGCAGCATTGACAGAAATCCAGAACCATGGGGAGCTGTAAACTCTGTCACACCACACTTGCACCATGGTTGTGTTGGTTCTGTCCTGCTCTTGGGGAGTTGTGTGCTCAGAGCTTGGCCTTTGGGTGGTGTCGGGGCTGCTCTTTGCCTCTGCTGGAGCATGGGGTGGGATCAGGAGCTGACAGGCTCTGACAGGGTCTGTTTGACATTGGCTCTGTGCGGGTGTCTCAGGTGATAAAGCCAAAACCCCAAGGCAGGGCACTGTCCTTAAAAGCCCTTGGGCTGAGTCTCTGTTGATGGCCTCCTGCCTGGGCTGGAGCTGCTCTAATCCTCTTCCTGATGGAGCCGCTGCCTGTGCTGCTGTCTCAGGGCAGAGGTAAATTCTTCCTCGGTGCCACCAAGTGTGAATCGCTTCACGCAACAGCGAGAGCTAAACCCTGCTTCTAATTAGACACAACAGCTTAATTTGCTTTCAGTTCAATCCCCAGCCCACTGAAAGGTGCAAGCATGATGCAAATGCAGATTTCCCGGTGCTGCAGGCTGGGGCTGAGCTGCACCGTGGGCTCCCTGTGCTCCAGGCCAGCCCAGCCCGGCCTGGGAAGGACCTTCCCGTCCACCCTCGCCGGCCCAGGCTGGCTCTGGGGACACCGTGGCCCAGTTTCCACCTGCGGTGCGAGCCCTGGGTACTAAAACACACCCGTCCTGGAGAAACCATGAATCTTTTATGGCCTGCCAGGCAGGGCCCCGTTGGTGCTGACCTGCAGGTGGCACGCGCAGGATGCCGATCGCGCTGTGAGATGGCCTACTTTGCCTTTTTCTTTTTTTTTTTTTTTTTATTCCTCTTTCCCCTCCCAGCCACATTGCAGTGAGCTGTTCCGCTGGGCACCTGCCAACATTCAGGCAGCAGTTACATAAGAAGAGCTTTTTTTCCTGGAATTTAGGCCCGCTGCTGATGTGTGACCTTCAGCAGTAATTGCCAATAAAGGCGGTGGGGATGTTTACAGGCACCGGCGCTGGCCCGCAGCCTGTGCCGGTAGCGGCCGAGCCCGGGGCTGCTGCTGCTGCTGCTTCCCAAGCCTGATCCCACACCACTGCAGCTCTGCTTCGTTTTCCAGGGTGAAATGGGGTTCTTCTGCTGCTTCCTCCCAAGCCTCAGGGCTGGGGTAGGGGCCAGCGACCACCCAGACAAATCCAGCAGAGCTCTGTAAGCACCCGGAGCTCCCCTTGTAGTTGCTGAGTTATTTTTTAGGATTGTGCTGGGGTTTTATGTTTTTTCAGTAGTGGCGCTTCTTTACGCAGCTGATACATCTACAGGCAGCTCTATCCAGTAAAATACACTTGCAGACCCGCTCAGTAGAGTTTAGGTTTGGGTTTTTTGACCTCTTTCCTTTGGTCTTGAGGTTTCAAGTAGGTGAAAAGGGAACTGAAGATCCTGGTTCAAAGGGGTTGCCTGAATTAACCTTCTCGCTGCTCTTTATCTGTGATAAACTAAAATTCCAGTGGCTAAGGTGCAAAATATGTGCTGTTTTATGCATTTTTGATTGGAGTTAGGAAACGTATTAACCTCTTCAGAGCTGGAAAGCTGCACTTGGGAATTATTTTCCTTGCAGAGAGCTTACTCCACAGTCATTTCTCTTGTGTATTTTGCACTTAGACAGTGCTTCACTTGTTATGTCTCGAGCAGAGGAAATGCAGGCACTCATAAATTTTTGTGGGCTGCCTTATATTTTTTTTTTCCCCTTGAGAAATCCTGCAATCTTTGGACTGGCCTCTTTTTTTAACACGGACTGGAATTGGTGAGCTCTTTGGAAAAGGAGACTGGAACATTTCTTATAGTTACTTGTCACTGAAAAAATAATAGTTATACCATCTTACTGGTTAATTAAAACTGCTGCTGTAAAATGTGTTGTGAAAGGAGTTCTTACTGTATTCAGTTACTGTAGAGGTCCTGCAAGATCGAGGACTTAAAGAGGAGGAAATGGTTGCACTCCCACTGAAGGGCAGACACTGAGATCTCCAGCTCCTGGAAAGTCCCAGCCCCAGTTAAAATATGCTTTCTCCACTGAAAACTCTGGAAAATGAGGGAAGGCATTCCCGTAGGCAGATCTTGGTGACCTTTGAGTGCAGGCACTGGCAGCCCTTGTGCCAGATTTGCCACCTCCTCGACTGGCAGTGCACAAAGTCTCTGCACATTCCCTGAGATGAGGGAGGATGTTCAGCTGTGTCCCTGCCCTGGGTGTGTGGTGAGGCCAGGGCTGGGAGCCTGGGGGAGCTGGGGGGCTGCCCCTGCCCCCAAAATTCCACGTGCTTTCTGGGGGACCTGTGCCAGGACAAGGTTCTGCCCCACATCTCCTTCTGCTGCCCGATTTAGGCAGGTCTGAGATCCTCCATCCCTGAAAATGCAACGTCTGTACAGGGGGAATTGTAACGTGGGAAGTTTGTCAGAGCAGTTCAGTGCTCCTGGGTCCCAGTTATTCCCCTCTGCCCTGAAACTTCTCCATAACAAGTCAAATGCTTGTTTGACAAACACCTACAGATCATCTGCAGGGACTCGAAATTTCCTATCCAAATTTTTCCTCAGCTCCACAAGGTAACAGTGTTGGCTTTACAAAGGGGACTTGGCAAGGAAGCTACACAGAGTTCTGTGGTATTTTTAAAGAGTTATGAAGGACAGCAACATAATTTGTGCTCTTGTCTGTTGCCACAAATCAGACAAGGTGCTGCTTTTGCTGTGTGCCTTTCAAGGAAGAGCTGATGGTATTTCAAAGGGAAAAGCAGAGAAGTTCAGAGGAGGGAGGAAAAAGTGGAAAGGGACTTGCGGGACTCAATCTGAACAGCCATTCCCACGGGAATTCCAGCTGATACTGGAGACAGCAGTGCAGGAGCCGAGGCAGAGGCTTCAGAATAACGTTTAGCTGACATCTTCACTCTATTTCCTCGCATCTGGATGTACAACGTGGCTATCAAAAGCTTAATGTGCTATTTGGCTGACTCTGTAGTTGTGTTTTTCCCTTTTTATTTCCTCCTCTCTGCCAAATGTCTCCCCCTGCCACCCCAGTAATGAGATGCCGTATGCACGGAGTTGGGTCAGTTCCTGAATTCACAGATTTCAAGACCAGAAGGGACCTGTCAGTGGTTGAACCCAACTTCCTGCACGGCCCAGGGCATATCCCGCTCCTCACCACTGTGTATCCATGGAGCCAAATCCGTGGAGTTTGGCTCAGCTTCCTCAAAGTGCTCAGTGTTGAGTGAGGACCTCCCAGGACAGGTGTCAGTTTACTCTTGCCTTGCACCAGCCTTCCTGTCCTGTTGAGAGGGATGTTTGGAGAAAGACCTGAAGGAATTGTGTGGAAGTTTGGAAAGTGTCATCAGTTCAGCTGTCTGAGGTTTGTCACCTCTCAGTCCTTTGAACTCCGGGGCGGCCTGAAGTGTAGGAGATTAGTGCTTGGAATTGTCCTGGTTTGTCCATTATTTTGTCAAAATTCCAAAGTCTGGTGAGGCTGAAGAGAAAAGGACCAGGTTTTTGAATGTGTGTTTGTGTGCTCTCACAGACATGGAGGGTTTCTGATAAGATGATTTCCCTCTCATTTATTTACAATGTGTGATGCTTTCCAGCCTGTTTGCTGAAGCCTCTCTCTGGAGCAGCCCCAGTCTGTGAACTGGAATCTCCACCAGTCTTTTAAATGCATTTCAAGCCTTTTCAGTGCTCAGTGGTCTGAGTGTTTTCTGCATAGTTGAGTAAAAAAAAAAAAAAGTGGAGAAAAGCAATTCTGATGCTTCAGACCTGAATGAAAATCTTTCTGCTTTTCCACTCCATCACAGTAGTAGTTTGAATTTCTGTGAAGGAAAGATTAGATAAGTTTCATCCTGATGGTTATTTTGAAATCAAATGAGAATAAAACATTGGTGAATTCCTCCAAACTGTAAAGGAAAAGGATGGAAAGCTCATCTGTATCTCAGAAATTGAGATGTAGTGAATTCACCCTGGAGCTGTCACGTGCTCTGGTGGTTTCTGAGGGGTATACATCCACTCTTGAGTCAGACAGTCCATTCTGGGAAGTACACGTGGCCTGTGCTGGGGAAATGGATGCTGGAAGCATTCCGGTCACCAGAGGGTCAGAGATTGTACATCTCCAGTCATGGCTCATGAGGAGTGGTTTATTGGCCAGCCTTGGGGGAGTGGAAACTTCAAAGGAAGAGAAGGTTTTGCACAGCAAGTTGAAAGGACCTTTCCCTACTGCTTGTAAAAAGCACAGATGTTGGACTCTGACCCAGCCACCCACTGGGTTCTGGTTTAAAAGCTGTCCACTGTGTCCTGCTGCTCTCCTGGCTGTGTTTCATATTCCACAAACTTGCCCCTGCCCCCTAAACTATCACTTTCTTATAGCTGGAGAGCTGAAATGTATGGAGGCACAAGAAATCTTGGAAAATGATTGCTTTGGGCTGCTCTCCCACCCTGTTCAATCCCTGTAAAGCATAAGGTCATACTTTGCTGTTGCAGCACACAGGAGAGGGCAAAGTGTAGCACAACAATAGCTGTGGTTCTTTGCTATTTGAACCCATTTTGACTTAAAGAATAACGATTTCAGGATTTGGAGTTTATATTCTGACTGGAAGATTGCTGAGGGCTGTGCTGCTGTGGATGATCCATGTGGGCACTGCCCAGGGCGGTGGTTTTGCTCCCAGGTCAGTGTATGGTCTGTGCCACAGAGGGAAGGCACAGGAGTTTGTGAGCTGGAATATGTAATTTTAGCTTGGGAAAGAGCAAACTAATTTTGTGCTGATTCTTCATCTGTGCTGCTTTTCAACCCCAAAATGTAAACGGGTGTTTGGTTGAAATGGGGTCAAGGTATCAGCCCAGGAATCCCAGCCTGGTTTGGGTTGGGAGGGACCTTAAAGCTCATCCAGTTCCACCCCCTGCCATGGGCAGGGACACCTTCCACTAGCCCAGGTTGCTCAGCGCTCCATCCAGCGTGGCCTTGAACACTTGAAGGGATGGAAAATCATCCAGTTTCTCTGGGAAACCTGTACCAGTGCCCAGAAGGAAACTTTTGTTTGGAATCCTGAGTCCAGCAGTCATGTCCACTTGACCTGTCAGCTTCAGTCTCCCCTCCCCTGGAGGAAGGGACCTCATTTCCCCTGCAGGGGAACAGGCCTGGTTTCCTTGCTGCTGTTGGCTCCTGGAGAAGGCAGGGATGTTTCCTGTGCCCCAGGCGGGTTGTGCAGGCGGTGCTGCAGTCAGGACAATGTGCCCAGGCTCCCCACGACCCGACACGGGGGCAGCCTGGGGGCAGCGGGCAGGGCAGGGATGGTGTGTTCCTCTGCAGGAACGAGCTGCTTCCTGCTCTTGTGCTCCTCTGGGTTAAATCCTCCCGGCTTCCATTTGGCCAGAGAAGGGGTTTGCATGCTTGAGACGTGTCCAGGAGCGGTGACAATGCAAGGAAGCGACTACCAAAGGCCATGGGAGCTGGCCAGGAGCAAAGTCCCTTAGGAGGAGGGTGGAGAAGGGTTTTTCCTGGCCAAGGAACCCCTGCTTGTGGAGCACTGCGGGAGAAGCGCTCACTCCCGGGGCTCCTTCCTGGGAAGTGGAGTCTCATTATTCCTACTCCTGGATCTGTGGCCTCCCTCTCCCTTTGCTGGGCATTCCCCAGGCTGCAGCAGATCCTGGGTTGCTTTCCCAGCCTGTGCTCCGTTGGTCTGTCTGTCCCTGTGGCCTCTGGGCAGACATGGCCACGAATGCCTGGCTCAGTTAGGGGTTACGGGATTGTGGATGTGTTATTTCCTGGTGTCTGCTCCTGGGAAGTTACAGCAATTTCCCCACAATTAAATCAGCAGTTGAGTTTGAATGTTCAGCTCTCTGTTGTGTGTCTGTGCTCAGCTAGATAAAAGTTACTTGTCTTCATCTGTTTCAGTTGAAGATCAGCATTTTAAATTTGAAAAGCTGTCACCATTCAGGCCCTTACTTCATTGCTCCTGTTTGGTGCTGCACCGTGTATCTTTCATCTTGAGAAAAGTATGTTTATAGATGAGAATCCACGGAATACATTTTTTTAAACTAAAATTATAAGGCTGCTGCCTTTGTTATACGCAGCCCTGGCTTCCTCCCCCTCCTCACTGGGATGGATGTGCAGCATTCCAGTCACAGATCCTGGGGGTGTGGTCCCCAAAAGTGCTCTGGGCACCTGCAACTGCATTTCTTTGCTTGTGCCTCTGAGTTCATGCAAAGCAGTTTGGGATGTTCAAAGGGTACCTGCGAAATTTTCCGAATGTGGCCCTTTCAGGAGCAGGGTGGGAGGGTGTAAACAGTAATTACAGCTATAATTCATTTGTGATGATTCAGCTGAAGTCAAGTGCTTTGCCAGCTCCCTTCCCCTCACTGTTGACCACTGGATTGCTTTTGGGATGAAAGATTCTGGAGGAATGACTAATTTTTCTGCATTTTACTTTCAACTAGCTGCCGCAAGCTTCAGAAACGGAGAGCCCTGTAGAGGTGTGTCAGCCACCTATATTTGTACAGCACACAAATATTGGTGTCTCAGTAGTCCTAGTGGAGTGTCTTGTTGGTACAAACCCCTGTGAGATGTGTGTTCCTGCCTTGTGTTAGACAGTGGAAATGAGCAGATCTGTTGAAGTGCCTTAATCCAATACAGCATCAGTGTGGTAGTCTGAAAATATAAAAAAAATGTAAACTAATCCTAAATCTGTTCCTTTCAGCCATTTCCCTTGCTTTAAGGGTGGCGCTGGGAAAAGTCTCCTCTCAAGTTTTCCTACATTGGCAAAATGAGACTTCATTTTGGCTCCTAATGCAGAATTTGGTTTTCCCTTTGCCTCACATACTTAAAAGCTTAAATACTTAAAGGAGAGGGAGGTGTCCGAAGTTGTTGATGGAAGCTTCGTAACTCCTGAGCAACTGGTGTCCCATTTAAAATGCCCCAGTGGATGATGTCAGGGTCACTGCGTATTGTCAAGGTCACTGGTTTTAGGGGAATTGGATATGTGGGAACATGTCCTTTATGTGCATAAAGCAGATTATTTGCCAAAAAGAAGGCAGGAAAATTTATCAAATCTTAAATTCCTTTGAAATTCATGGGACATCCAGACATGGCATTGGTCCATTGTACAACTGGGTGCCAAATCAGTGCAAATCTAAGTGAAACAACATGGAAGTCTAAATCTGGGAGAGTGTTGATCCTCTGAGCTGTGAAGATTATAAATGTGAAATCATGTAGAAAAAGAAATGTTTGTGGTGGTTTAGACCTTTGTATTTGTAATTTTTGTGGACGAGTGTTTGAATGTAACCCAAAACTCTGAGTGGTCATCAAATGGATTTGAGATGTTTGGGAGATGGCTCCTGGTTTCTGGTGGGTCCCTGTATAGAACAGTTATTCTGCACCTTTTCAGATGCTTTAAAGCAGCAAAACCTCAATGTGCTTCAGCTTTGCAAAGAGCAAGTTGCATTCCTGAGAATGAATGTCTGAAATGGGAGAGATTTGATTTGGAAACGTGCACGTGCCAAGGGGCTCTGTTCAGTGACTCCCCACTGACGTCCCCGAGTTGGAAGGGAGCCCCCCAGGCTGTTCCAGAGGCCCTCCCCAGTCTCAAATGAGTTTCAGTGACCACGGTGGGATGTGTTGGAGTCCCTCACCCCCAGAGTGTGTGTCCAGTGGGCTGGGGGCTGTGCCTGTGTGTCTGTGCATGGGCATGCGTGGGCTGAGCTCCCCGAAACCTGTGTGTGTCCCTGGGAGCTGTGACACCAGACAGACGTTGTGTTTCCTCAGAACCTGGGCTGCTGGCACTCGTGCATGCCAGGGGGGTGTGTGAGGGTGGCAGAGCACAGGGGTCAGGGCTGGCAGAGGGCAGGTGTCCTGTTTCGATGGCTTGTCAGTCCATCTCCCTCATCTCCCCTGTCGCATCCAGCTGTGACTTCCCCCGTATTCCCCTGAGTGCCAAGATGTTGGTGTCTCTTGAGTGTTGTTCTGCTTTAAAATGAACTTTCTGCACGCACAGCAGGAGCTTGATCAAAGTCTACCACAGAGGCAACTGGAGGACCATAGAAGGGTATGTACAGCAGTCAAGCACATTCAGAACTAATCTCTACCTTTCCCTTTTAAACAGTGAAGCCTAAGTCCTGTCAGGAACTTGTGGGGTTAAATGCTGGCTGTTGGGCTCTTGGAAAATCTAAAAAATGAGCCATATTTACAGAGGGAGGTGCTGGAGCCCTTCTGTGGGGTTACATGGAAGGGATGAGTGCTTGGCTGCTCCGAATTAAACTCAGGCCCTGGTGTGCTCCATTCACACTGTCAAAACACTCCCCTTGGGTGGTGACACTCAGTTGTGGAGTGACATTAATCAGTGCTCGTGGAGTTGGCTCCTCTGGCCACACCACCCCTTTGTACCCAGCCAAGCTGCACAAGCAGCATCGCTGGTCCCTATCTCCGTTTCTTCTGCTCTTGCAGCTGGGAACACAACAGCAGCAACTTATAACTGCTTCACTCTAAAATATTAAAGGTGCTCTGTTTTAAAGCTTATGACAGGTTTCTGATATCACTTAGAGTTGTGTGTTGCATCTGCATTGTGGTACCTGTACAATGATGGTTCTGCGTGGCTCACTGTTACTTTAGCTGGTGGTGAATGCAGATGAGACTGGACGCTGCTGGGTTTTTTTCTAGGTACCATATTTGATTTTTCTGGTTACTGCCAAACATCTGATATTTGTTTGCACACTGCCCTCCTCAAAGTGGTGCACAGCACTAGCAGGATGGTTAAAGAGCTGTTCTGGAGCCAAGCACTGCAGCTGAATTAATTAGAACATTTCTTAAATACCGCTTATTTTTTCTCCCTTCTACTTAGATCGCGTACTCATATTCTGTTAGCTGATACCACGGGTTCAGATAAATTTATGGGAACCAAAGCTTTTCTTCCCAGTTAGAATGTGAAGTGCTGGTGACTGTGTATTGCCAGACCTGGGAAACCATGGAACAGACTCTGACTAGAAACAACCGCTTGATACTTGTTCCTGCTTGTATTTTCTGGTGATTTGTCTTGTTTTGGATACACAACGCCTACAGACACCAGAGGTGCTGCAGGTCTGTCCCGGTCAGGTCTCCACTCACCCCAACTATTTTGACCATGGAATAGAAATCTCCTTCTGCTCCACAAGGGGCCAGAAGGAGAATCTGGGGGCAGCTCCAGGAGCTTTAGTTGCCCTCCTGAATTCAGGCAAGGTGGAGTTTGCTGAGCAGCTGTTCTCGAGGCTGGCTGTGTGTTATCTTTGTAGTAAGTAGTAAAAATTACTGGATTAAATGCCAGCTGACACAATGGCTGCCAGTTAGTTCAGCAGAGGAGGAAAGCTAATGTGAGAGCTCCCTTGTAACCATTTGTGTCCTAGGGCCCATCTGGGTGTCAAGCTGCCTTTCTAATCGGTGCACATGTACAAGGAAGATGTAGCTCAGGGTTTTTTTGTCTGGCTTGGCCTTGTTCTGTCACGTAGCCTCCCCTACCTGCCAGACTGGGAGCAGGGAGGTGGATACAGCACTGCCTCGTGCACTAAACACTCTCATGTTGCTGTCAGCCATGGGAGCTCCTCCGGGACAGGAATTTGCTGGAGCTCCTGAGCTGTCTCCTGCCTGTCCCACATGTTCACTCTTTGGCCCAAGCGGTGATGGGAAGCGTATGCCCCTTGGAAAAGTGCTCATCTCCTTCTACTGTTGCTTCCACAGGAATTTCCCTTTTTTTCTGTTGTTTGGGAGCTTTTGGAAGCAGCTGGTTGGAACACTGATGTTGTATTTACTTTATATCCTGTTCCCTGACACTTGCTCCCTCCCATAAAATGCAGCTCCTGTGCTGCAGCTTTCACACTGATAATCCACAGGAACCATTTCTGTGCTGCTGGATTGTGGTGACAGGGTGGCAGTGGGAGCCCTGACTTGAGCCCCAGCCCTGTGGGGAGGGCAGAGATCTCTCGCCAGCTCCAGGCATGTGTTGGGCTTCTCCCTGTGGAAGTGATTTCTGAAATTTGGTGAAGAACTTGATTATCAGACAGGCTTTTGTCTTTTTTCTTTTGGGGTATAAGGATTTCTTGAAGTGATCTTTGTCAGTGCCAGCTGTGTATCAAATCAGTGGGACTGCAGCAGGGCTGGAGTTCTGTACAAGCCAGTTAATGCACCTTTATGTTGTTCCATTTACTTGTGTTTTAAAGGCCTCCTGTGAAAGCTTAAAAAATAAGACTTCACTTTTATGACAGCTAATGTATTAAATGACATCTTGAATCTGTAGTCAGACAACCAATTTCATTTGAAATACAACTGAAAATCAGTGACAAGCACGTGTTTTGTGAATGGGATTAAAGATAAGATGCTTTAGTTCATCGGACATATTTTTAATATGAAATTATTTTTGGCTGGATCGATTTTTTTATATTTTTAAAGTATTATTTATTTTCTGAATCCCCAGAAAAGTCCCTCTCTCCCCTCTGCAGCACTGTCCCAGGGTGGTACTGCTGTAACCACGCTGCCGTTAGCAGGGCAGGAGCTCCCGGTGACAATAATCCCGTTTTCCTTTGTGCACAAAGACTTTACAAAAATCCCTTAATCCCCATGCGGTGTTTGTGTGCTGTCGCTGCTGGCAGTGCCGCTGGCTTTGTCCAGCTCCCCGAATTCCCAGGAATTCCTGTGAAGGCTGAAGTGACAGCAGTGGGGTGACGTTCCACCTGGAGGTGTTGGATCTCTGCTGGCTCGCGCTGGGAGCCATGCCGGAGCTCCTGGTGCTCCCGGGATTTGGGGTTATGTGAGGACCTGCCGTGTGCTGGGATGGGATGGGAGGGCTGGCGTGACTCGGGCAGCTGCCAGCAGGGAACAAAGAGCCGGGATCCAGCGGGATTGCTCGGGTTTCCACTCGGCAGCTGATGGATCACGTCAGCTGCTGGTGGAGGGACAACGGAGCACAGCCCTGGAGGGTTGGTGGGGTGGCAAAACAGGAGAGGTGTGAGGAGATGGGATCGCTCCTCACAGAATCATTTCTAAAGTTCCTCTTCCTCTAATTCACCTCTTGATTTTGTGTTGGTGCTGTACAGATGCAACTTTCTTGCATTTAAGACTGAGACAATAGAACTTAATTAAAACAAAACTCTCTGAAAATTAGATCTGTCTAGAAAGCTTTATGCAAAACCTAAACTGCAGCTGTCTCTGTGCTGCATGGGGGAACCCATCATCTTATTGAGCCCCATGAGACCCCTTGGTGTCCCAGCCTGCCCCAGCACATCGGGAGCTGCTCAGTGGATTTTTCCAGCTCTCCAGGGTTTCATTCCCCCCTCCCTCACCACAACAAGGGTACTGGTAACAGCAGCCCTGCTGCCGGTGAGCGTGGGTGGTTGGTTTGTTCACGGAGCTCCCATCCTGATTTCCTTCTGCTCTTTGGCTCCAGGGCGAGGCCCTGAGGCAGGTTTTGGTGAACCGCTACTACGGCAACGTGCGAGCGGCCGGGCGGCGCGAGAGCCTCACCACCTTCGGCAACGGGCCCCTGTCCGCCGGCGGCTCCGGCAAGGCCGGCCCGGGAGGTAGGACACGCTCTGCTCATCCCCGGGGCTGCCCGTGCCGTGCTCCGGGGCTGCGTATTCCTGACAAATCAGCACCTCACAGCCGAAATCGGGATGGTTTTCCCTCACAATGCTTCCTCTGAACTGCCAAAAATAGTAAAACTGTCCATGTGGATGACTGCAGTTGAGGACAGAATTAAGCAGACAGAGCTCTTTGTACTTTCCAGTGACTGCCTTGGGTTGGCTTGAAGTTTGTGATGTTGCTTTGAATAAATGTACTTAGAAATCCTGGTCAATTTAATATTTGCAATAATATCTAAGAAATGTGCCCGTAAGGATGTCAGATTATTAACCGTGTCTGGAACAGAACCATTTTGTGGTATTGCAGAGAGATTGTGGGGTGGGATGGGCAAAAATTCCATTTGAAGTCAGTGATACAGTGAAGTTTATTTAATTTGAGGCTGTTGCTAAAAAAGTCACTAATGGAATCACAGAATGGGTTAGGTTGGAAGGGACCTTAAAACTCATCCTGTTCCAACCCCTGCCATGAGCAGGGATGCCTTCCTCCATCCCAGGCTGCTCCAAGCCCTGTCCAGCCTGGCCTTGCCATCCCCGTGGGGTCAGTGCCAACCTGTTTCTCATGATCACCTTTATAGGAGGAAGCTCCGGGTCGAGCTCGATGAGCCGAGGGGAGATGAGCCTGGCAGATGTCCAGTGCCACCTGGATAAAGAAGGTGCTTCCAACCTGGTCATAGATCTCATCATGAATGCCACCAGTGACAGAGTCTTCCACGAGAGCATCCTGCTGGCCATTGCCCTGCTGGAAGGTGGGAACACCACGATACAGGTAGGGAAATGGAAAACTCCGTCTTGTGACTGAACCTTGTCGGGAAGGGAAATGTTTTTGTGAAATCCAGGAAATTTGAGAGGGTTAAGGAGATGGGAGGGGAAATGACTGAATGATCTTTGACCTGTAATTAAGGGAAATATTAGTGTCTGCCATGCAAAAGTGAACTTATTAGATGTTTGCATGGGCACTGGGTAATTGAGGTGTTTTCCCAGGGCAATATAGAGGAATGTATAATAAAACAGCTTTGTAGGTACGTTATTGACTGCTCTTACAAATAACTTAAGCAACTGCAATGTGCTCAGAGACTTTTACAATGAGCTGTTAAATTTCAGACTGGAATTTGAAACAAGTGTATGGTAAACTCCAGACCACCACTGTTCTCCTGCAATCTCACTGTTCTTCCTTTCCATGTTTTCAGTAAGGATTAGATTCCCCTAAATGAAAATTGTCCCTGGTGTGGATTAGTGAACACACACCAACGAGCTCTTATGTCCTTCCAAAAGGAAAGTAAAACCTTATTCCAGCAAAACTTGCATACAAAGATGTTTGAATATGTGATATCTTATTCTTTTGGCTCTGCACGTGTTGTGTTTGCAGTCTGTCTGTGGGTCTGAGTCCTGAGCAGCTATAACTGATTGTTGTGGTTAAAGCACACACTAGATCCCTACAGCAGCACCTCCTGTGTCCATGCAAGCTTCCCTTGAGAGGACAGGGAATGTCTCTGGGCTCCTTCACTTTGTCTCTGTAATCAGTACCCTCATTATTCCCCTGTGTAAAAGCTCTGGAATGAAACTTCAGTGCAAAAGACAAAGCGGGAATTGAGTGCTGAAAATCCCGTGTCACCTTAAACTGCAGTGACAGGATTAACATTCCTGGGGGACAGTCGCTCCTTTAAATTTCCTGCTCTTCTCTAATGTAAAGGAAGCTGAGCTTTCATCTTTACAGCTCTCAGGGAGCCTCAGGTAACCTCGCACTGTCATGCTGGAAGGAAAAACAAGCTCTGCACCAGCCTGACGTGGAGAGTTCATTTGCTTGTGCTGGACCCCAGTGCTAAAGGATTGAGCAAAGTCACTTCCCACTGTGCACAAATCCATGTTGGAAGCAGATTCCTTAGCTCACCTGGTGAAAACCAACAGGAAAATCTGCAGTCCATCTCCAAAGACACCTTCTTTGCCCAAAAGGGAGATAGTTTCGTTTTCATTTGCTGTCTGAAAGTGGGAGCTGGGAGGCTGTGGAATAACCCTGCGGTCAGGAATGATGGATGGCTCTCAGGGCAGTGACGCTTCCGCCCTGCGCCGTGCACTCCTGCCAGGTCCTGCTGCACTCCAGCCTCTACAGATGTGCTTCCACAACCCAGAGTGGTTATTTTCCACCGTTTCCCACTCAGGAATAAGGGCTTGGCAGGTGTGTGTAGGACTCCAGGCAGCCAGCAGTCTCTGGGTGCGTGTGTGTGCTCCGGCGGGATGGGCTGGGAGGGGGCTCCGCTGGAGTGTGGGCTGCTTTTAAGTACAGAATGTTTTAGGAACCAAACGACTTGTGATGCCTACAGCTGATGCTGTGAGCTCTGAGGGCTCGGACACACCCAGCAGCTCTTACTCATGCATGCAAAGCTCGACTGGGATGTTATTGAAAATATCCCATGGAGCGGTTGGGATGTGGCTATTCCATGCTAGAACACTCCATGGACTTCGTGGCAAAAAAGGAGCTAAAAAGGCAAAAAAAGGAGCATAATCAGTGCACGGACATGGTCTGTGGCTTTCCTCCATGTTGGTTACACTGGTGGTAGGAGGGAGAGGGGTTTCTGGTGCCTCGCAGCAGCTCCAGCACATGGTGGCCTGTGGGACATTCGCGGTGGCAGTCGGGAACAGCACATCCTGAGCACTCTGAGCTTCAGAAGGGCTTTAGAGAGCCAAGTCAGTAGAACTCCAGTGGGGAAAACACCAACCACAGAGCTTAACTTCTGGGAGAACAGCTGGCTCCACACTGGCAATCAAAGCGAAGGTGGAGCTTGCTCTTTAGTAAAATCAGTTCAGGGCTGTGTCTCCCGGAGTAATTGCTGAGTGATGTGATGGCCAAGTTAAACTGGTATCCTGAGACAGTGAACTCGGGTAATCAAGCTTTGCTGTCTCCACGTAGGAAGAATGGCTCAAAATGCAGAGGGCCCTGGGTGCAGCCCAGCTGTTCAGGAGAGCTGTGTGGGTACTTGCTGATCTGCAAAGCTGATGGGTTTTGTACAGCAGGATTGGCTATGACACAGTGAAGATTTACTGAGTGCAGCAGAGTGATGGTCTCCCCTTAGCAGGAATTCATTTTAACAGAACACTCTGCAAAATTTGGCTGCTTATGGAAACTAGATGCACTTAGGAAAATGAACCCAATACTTTCCTTGTGTTTTATCCCGATCTTTCTGTAATCTGTGTTCTTTGGTAAGTTTTGCAGAGTGGGTAGGTAGGGCTTGGCAACCTCTCCAACCTCAGAGTGGATTTTCTGCAGATCTTCTGCAGTTTCCAGTAAGTGCCAGTGGAAGAGTCATCCTCAGTCTCTGGACTAATAACTGTGTTCATTTTGCATCAGATGCATTTGTCATTGGGAAAGATGACCTAGCCAAACCAGCCAGCTTTGTCTTTGAGGTCTAACAGAGTTTATCTTCATTTCACAATTTTTTTTGGTTATTATAAGCAGCTTTTGATTGATAGTGTTCCAAACAAGTTTGTTCTGTGCTCAGTTTGAATAATTTCTACTGAACTTCAATTGCCTCTATGTGCAGGCCTTTGAGAATAGCCAAGTGGTGGGATAGGGACAGGTTATGTAAAAAAGGCTCTTTGGCAGCAAAGCCAGAAACGTGTCACCCCTGCATGGCATTTCCTGAACTCCAGGTTTTCACACGGGAAATTGATTCAGCCTGAAGTGAAGCAGAAGGTTTGTACCAACACACAGAAACTTGCATGTGATGATTGTAATACAGTTAATAATGGGAGTTCCCGGGTAACTCCCATGAGCTTCAGTGGGAGAAGAGATCCCCATGATTCTGGGAAGGGATAACTGGAATAGGTGTTGCTGTTTCATTAGGTACAGGCAGGGCCAATATTAAGGGTAGGCAAAGTAGGTGGTTGCCAACTCCAGCAGAAAAGCAAATCTCGAAACATTCCTTATTGTAATTGGCAGGAGGGATTTTTATTGTATTGTTAAGAAAATGAATGTGGGAGAGAAGCAGGACAAGAGAAAATGCTCTTGGTTCACCTCAGGAAGGAGGCTGAGCTGGTGGTGTGTGGCACAGTGAATCCCACGCTGCTCTGTGTTCTGCTGCAGGGGTGAATGTGAATGTGGCAAATGAGAAATGAGCTCTTCTGGGAAGGTCTTTGCCCGCTTCCAGCTCTCCACATAGAAACTTTCTGGGGTTTAGCTTTTGGAATTAACTTAGAAGCACTGTCAGGCTCTTTGGTAGCAGGATGGTGGTGACCTTGTGGTGGCTGTGCCCAGTGAGCTCGTTGCTCCGGCTCAGCGGGAGCCCTGGGTTTCAGTGGGAAGCCTGCCCTCGTTTGCACGGAGACAGAAGCAGAGCTGGAGCCACGGGGTCAGCACCAGACAACAAATTAACTTGACAAATGCTTCAACTCACTGAGCTGCAAATTACATCAACCCCTTTATTAATTTATATGACCCTGAGCATCCCCCAGGGGAACGCTGGCTCAGTGGTTCTGAGCAGCCCCAGGGGTGCCCCACGCTCTGCTCCAGAGGGTGAGGGCTGAGCCTGCCCTGCTCCCCGGGTGCCAGTGCCTGGCTGCTGTCCTGGTGCTGCCTTGGGCTCCCTTCTCCAGAGCAAGGAAAGCTCTGGTGGGTGCTGGTGCTCGTGGGCACTCGGAGCTGCATCTTCTTGGGAAGGGATGAACGCTCAGTCCCTTCCCACGCACGTGGCAGCATGGCCAGGCTTTCCTCTGGTGCAGCAACCTTGGCACATGAGTGACAGTGCAGGAAATTGCTGAGGACTTGTCCTGCAACGCTCGTCTCTCGTCTGCTAAGTAAAAATTCCGTGTGCCGTTACTCTGCCTCACCTCCGCCGCGTTTCGGGTTTCCTCGGTCGGTGGAAGTTAATGGCAAGTAAAGTCCCTTACATAACACCTCTCCATGGAGACTCTGCTCCTTTAATTAGGGATCTTCTCTAAAGTCAGCTTGCGTGACAAATTACCCACATGCACATGTTGGTGCTTTCAGCAGGGGAAGGTAAAATGAGGTTGATGACATTGGTTGTTTGAGGCAGTTTTTAAGTGCTGCCCCAAGGTGACACAATGCACGTCTGCCACTTCAGAGACTGGCGGTGCCTTCGTTGCCCTTTGTCCATTGCTGTCCCCTGGGTGGGCTGCAAACACAGAGGATGGGGTGATGGGAGTTGGCACACAAGGAAAGGGGGATTATTTTTCAGGAAAGAAGTGGTATTTGCTCCTGGCATTAAGGCATCTGAGCAGAGTTGCTGCTCTTGCACAGAGGATGATGATGGGATGTGCTCCACAGCCCCCTGTCCCCCAGCAGCTGAGTATGGGATGAGGACCAGGGGCCACCCTGACTCAAGACAGGTCTTGAACTGGAGAGTTGTGCCTCCAGCACAGCACGGCAAGAGTGAATCCATGTCATATGGAATGGTGGCTTGGAGCTCACCAGGAGTGTGAGGCTCCTTTGAGATGTGGCTGTGCAAAAAGCTTGTGGCTTTGAGCTCTTTGAACTTCCAGAGCTGTTGGTTGAGCCTCCCCAGAGGATCCCCAGCCCTTCCTTGAGTGCTCTGTGGGGCTGGGGGCTGTGGCTGTGCTGCCTGTGGAAGAGGTGCCATGGACACAGAAATCCCAGCAGCCTCCTCCTCATCAGTCAGGCTTGGTAGGAAATTCTGGCCTGGACTCACACAACTCTCCCATCCCAACCTGGTCTTGCTCCACACTAGGATTTAGTTGACATTTCTCAACATTTTTCCTCATGTGTTGCCACCAGTGAGGAAACCCCACCGGGGTGAATTGTGGTCTCAATTCTGTGCCTCAGACTGTCCAGGGGTTATTGATAGTTATTTCATAATTGCAGGATTGATGCACAAAAGGAATTGAATGCAGAGCTATCCAGTTCTTTGTGTTCCTGGCACTTGGGAGACCCAGAGAAGCCCAGTGAGCTGGGGGGTACCAGCCACTGGTGCTCTTGGGCTGGAGAGAGCAGAGACTTCAAGACAAATTTATGTCCTTGAGCTCATTGTAGCATTGGCTGTGAAATAATGTGGGCAAAATGTCCTGTTTGGTTGCAGGAACACTTTGTTTCTTTTTTTATGTGGCTGCAACTGCCCTGCAACATGGGGGGAAAACTCTGCAAAACATTACAGGAGTACTGGTGGGATAAAATGTAGGCTTAGTGACACAATAGTGCTTTAATTTGTGGTTTGGACTTTTTAAATCAGATTTATTTCTTGCAAGATTTGCAGCAGTCACCGATATCAGTGAGCACAGACAATTGTATGTGATGGCAAAGGCTTCAGAGGCAAGAATGTCTTTGGGTCACTAAACTTCTGTAAATAGCACTTGAGAACTTTTGATCATTGATAAAACAAGTCTTAATATTTTTTTGTTTCTAACAGGCAGAATTCTTTGATACAGGATGTTATATCTTTTTTTTTCATTGTTTTAATGATACCTGTTTAGGAAACGAAAGCACAGCCAGCAAGCTCTTGGCATGTGTTAAACAATCACCTGTGTCTTTCACTGTTTTAATGTGTTTTCCTCAAGCTAAAATACATTTTTTTTTTTTATACTTTCTGAGTATGTTACGAACATAGCATCAAAAATATGTTGATAAGGACCTGCATCATCAACCGTGGGCAGAGATCTTGTCCTTTTGTGAAAGAGCCCTCTCCGACAGGAAACCTTGTGCAGATCCTGACCTCCTTGACAGTGCAGCTGCCTTCCAAGGAAGGCACAGGACCTGCAGTAGCCACGAGGAAACCTCTGTCCTGATGCTCTGCTGCTGCACAGCCCGTGAGGAGACTGGGCTACAAGCCTGTAGGAGCACACCCATCTCCTTGGAGCATATTTTAATGTATTTAGCATGGTGAAGCCTCAGTGTCCCACAGCTGTTGGATACCACCACGTTCAGAACAGCCCAGCCCCACTGATAATGCACTGTGAGGAATCCTTCCTGCAGGGGAGATTTCGTTTTCATTCGGGGCACTGGGATGCACGGGCGACATTGAGGGTGGATGAGGTGAGGTGGCAGCGATACCACCTCAACTTTCCACCTGAGCCGCAGCTCCTGCTGCTTTCTGAGGTGTCTTTGGGCCATCACTAGTCCTGCAGCAGAGCATCTTCCAGTCTTTTTTCTCAAAGGGAAGTTTTCCGCTGGATTTTGAGGTGCCCACCTGTGCGGTTGAGCAGTGTAGGTGGAAAAAAAGGAGAAGAGGCGCTGCCTCAGGGTTCAGCTGTGTCTCGGTGGCCTTGTGTTGTTCATGGTTGGGTGCCACCTCCTCTGTGGCAATCCTCTCAGCATTCCACTGGGATCCTGGTCCTGCAAGGAGCAGGGAGGTAAATCAGTAGTTCTCCCAATTCCTCTCCATGGGATCCAGGTCCAACATAAACTTTCAAGATGATCCCTAGCAGGATTAAAGTCCTCCCCGAGCAGGCAGAGGCAAAGCTATTCAGCAAAACAAGGTCATGCTGCCTTTTTTTTTGGTAAGCACAGGAATCAACAAAGCGCTGTTATATAACTTCTATTTATATCCCACTTGCTCACTAGCTGCAGGCACACAAGAGTAGCTGAGAAGGGAATTTAATGAGCTCTCAGGGCTTGCTCACCTTCCAGAGCGGGTAGGAGCCAGCTTGTTTTTGAAGTGCGTCAGCAAATGAAACTGGTGGTGGGTGGGTGGTTTGGGTAGGTGGACTGACTTGTTGCTATGGTTTTCTTTAATTCCTCTGTCTCTCAAGAAGATCTTACACTTTTATTTTTTTCTTTTGGGGAGTCTGCAGACTTCCTTGTTTCTCACACCTACGCAGCGCTCGCCGGTTCGGTGGGGAAGTGGGATCCATGTTCCTGCCGTGGGGAATGGGATCCGTGCTCCTGCCGTGGCTGAGCTGAGTGACCCAGCACTGTGTGTTCCCACAGGGATGCAGGAGGAACCCAAATCAGCTTCGTGCTGACAGCAAGGCAGGCCCCGAGTCTCCCAAGCTCCCAAGGCCATCTGTGAGCCCAGACCCCACAGTCACGTTTGTACCTGTGCTTCCCCCGCTGTGCCCTCACCAGTGTCATCTCATGTTTCCAAGGGCTCGTACTGGCTCTGGAAGAGTGTGAGGGAACTGTATCTCTGTGAGGTTTGTTCTTGCTTTCCTCTGTGAAATGACTTTAAGTTGCATCAAGATTTTTGGGTGTTGCAGAAAGAGAATGTGTAGGATACGAGGGCTCTTCCTGGTGTGGTTGTGCTGCTGGTCTCATTTAAAGCTGGTTGGGACAGACAAGCATTTCCACAGGTCAGGCTCTGTACACTCATCACCCCCAAAAAACATTCCCCCATAAGTGGGCAGAACCCCCAGCAAAGAGCAGAGCTGTGCAGGATGCCGAGTGGATGCCCATAGCAGAGAGAGTTTGTCTTATTTGTGGAAAATAGAGCTGGGAAGTCCTCCTTCTGCTTTCAGGACAAAGTTTATTTTACAGTTTGCAAAAAAACCAGGCAATTGAGGTGTTCTGGCAGATTTTCCTTATGGGTTTATTTCAAACTGTGAAGTATGTTCAGTGTGAAATATTTCAGCTGCCATTTCCTTAAGCTATGCAAGACTAATGATATCCATCACTCATGCCCAAAGTGATGGATCTCCAGCGAGCCAGGACGTAAGAGAGATTTTGAGAGAGAGGGATTAGCGATATTTAAAATAAATAAATGAGGAGGGACCGAAAGCAAAGTTAGGTTGGAATTTTCTGCAGTGGAAGCCCTCGCAGTATGTTTAGGCAGAATGTAGAGGGCTGGCATTTGTGCTTAATTCAGTGCTTGTGTTAGTGCAGTTCCCCTTAAAATGTGGCTTGTTTGAAGTAGTCCATCTCTAAGAACTCGTCTGGGGGTGGCAAACTCTTCCTGCAGAGATGAAGTAGCACACAAGTTTTGCACTAGTTCGTGCTGGCAGCCTGGCCGGATAACCCGAGCGAGCTGAGGTCCCTGCAGTAATTTCTCTCTAGTGTTGGAATAAAATGTCCTGAGTTGAAGCCAGATTGCAGAGCTTTCTCCTCTTTCTGGAGGGACTTTCCTCTCTGAAATCTCCCTGGCTCGCCAAGTTCACGGGGTGTTTTCTGTGCACTGGCATTAGAGAAATGGGGAAGGAGACGACAGCAGTTTGCTTTAATTGGTGAGGTGTTCGCTGGGGCTTTGCTTTCCCTGAGTTCTTGGTAATCAAAAGCTTGTTTTGCTGGGGAATTCTTTGGGATGTGTTGGGATGGTCTGGCAGGGCTTGGTGGCTGATGAAACAGCTCTGGGAGGGTGCGGCCCCGGGAACGCTCCGAGCTCCGCGGGCTGACGGCAACCTCGCAGTGGCTCCTGCAGCCAAGGCTGCCTCAGGCCAGGCCACCCCTCGTGGGGAGCAGACACAGCTGAGCAGAGCCTGCTGAAACCCAGGGCTCACTGCTGGGTTTTGGTGCTGTTCCTCACAGGATCAGTCGGACAGCCCAGCCTGGAACTAGTCTGGGGTGGAAAGTCAAGCTGTTCCGTGAGAAACAATCCAACTGCTGTTCCTTTTCTTGGCTGGCAAAACAGCCGTGACTTCGGGGCAGAGCCAGGTAACAGGAGAAGTTAGGGAAAGGTGTTCCCAGTAAAGGGGACAGCACACACCGGCCAGACTGGCAAGGCTTTCAGAGAGAGGCAAGAGCTAGAAATCAGCTGCCTTCAGCTGCTGCCTGTTTTTTTTCCCATTTAACAATTCTTCACTGGGCACAAGCTCACGCATCATTAAATTTGCTGTGGATTAGTTACGTTTATAGTGGATTAGTTACCTGGGTCTGTCCTCTGTACACCTTACACAAAGGTACCAGGCTGCTGTGCTTTATGGTTTCACTCTCCAAAGGACAGATGTCAGTTCTGCTGGCTAAAATTCAATTTGTTACCGACTGCTGGTATGAGAGACATTAAGGAGCATTTGCCCATGCCCTGTGGTTATCCTGCCTCCATAATCCCACCCCCCTGAACTGCTGGGGAGTCAGCTGAGCTTCTCTTCCACTCATCATTAGAAATTATGTATATTACGTATGTCAAAGGTCTCAGAATTAAATGCTAATGCCAGGAAATGTGCCTGTTCTTTGCTGATTTATTTTTTTTTAATGTGGTTCTACAATCCAGCTTGTTAATGATTTGCAATATTTAAGAACATGCCAAAAAATACCCACCACAGAAAATTATATTAATGCTGAATAAAAAGCCAGCAAGCAAAAATGGTATTTTCAGTTTAGCACGGAACGTTAGGTAAACATTTCACAGAGTATGTAAATAGTCAGAAGGGAAGAGGAGTCCAAGTTCCTGGGAATAACTACAGAAGAGACACAAACTTAAAAAAATATGAGTGACTGGAAGTTAGTGACATAAAAAGGAGCTTAACCACGTGTTTCTAACAGTTGTTAACCACTGGAATAGACCACGGACAGACACAGTTCATCATCTCTGACACTTTCTCAAGAAAGACAGGATTCTTTTCTCAAAACAACATGTGAAACACAGGCTGAGTCGGTGAGGGAGCTCGAGGGGCTGCTGGTGCTCCAGGGTGGGCCAGGCTGTAGCTGGTCAAGGTGCTGCCATTGAAACTTGGCCTTCAATTTCTTCTCCAGAGAAATCCATCTCCTGGTTTGCAGCTTTTCTTCTGCACGTGTTGTGTGGAGCAGGAGACAGTCACAGGTGGTGGTGGTATTTACGTACTGAGCTCCTTGGCCCCCAGGGGATGCACTGGAGGGGCAGAGGTGTGAGGGGGATGTCCTGCTGTGCATGAGCCTTCTGGCTGGAATTCCTTAGCAGCAGAGTTGGGTGATGGAGAGGAAAAGGAAGAAGTTACTGCCCAGATTTGCTGGTAGCTGGTGTTAGGAGTTGATCTGCTCTGTGGTGCTTTAACTGGGTGTCAGGAGGAGCGGTGGTGTGGCTGCTTTGCAGGCGTGGTGCCTGTGCTGGGTTCTCCTTCCATCCCCTTGAAACAACGAACCTGTGCTGGTGGTGGCTGCTCCCTCCTTAAAAAGGCTGGAGAGCTCTGTGGCGATGTCCTCGCTCGCAGTGAGAGGATCTGTCCTGTCAGCCACTCGTGCTTGTCACGTGGGGTGGGTCTGGGTTTCCTTCTGTGGCTGTGTAATTAATTAATTACCATCCCATTATCTCGGGCGTTGTCGCCTCAGAGCAGCCGCGGCTCGTTTGCTCGGGAGGTTGCTGTGCTCTGGAGATCTGCTGGGCTTCCCTGAGCTGTGGGCACTCCTAAAGCTCTTTGCTGAGCCTGGGTGCATGGGGCACACCTCACGGGCTGCTGTGGCCCTGCCATGGCTCCTGCCCAGGGACAATGACTTAACAGACATTAACAACGCAGGGTTGAAATAAAATGCAGTTTCATATTGCATGAGTTCAGCACTCTGTAAGAATGCCAGAACGGTTTGGGTTGGAAGGAACCTTGAGTATCATCTACTTCCAACCCCCTGCCATGGGCAGGGACACCTCCCACTGTCCCAGGCTGCTCCAAGCCCCAATGTCCAGCCTGGCCCTGGACACTGCCAGGGATCCAGGGGCAGCCACAGCTGCTCTGGGCACCCTGTGCCAGGGCCTGCCCACCCTTCCCAGGGAACAATTCTTCCCAATATCCCATCCATCCCTGCCCTCTGGCAGTGGGAAGCCATTCCCCTTGTCCTGTCCCTCCATGCCCTTGTCACAAATCCCTCTCTGGCCTTCACTGCCTGTGTCTCCAGTACCAGATGGAGCTGTATCTCCACTACCTCTCATACAGCTTTTCCATGCTGGGACAGCCAGACACAGCCCGTACTGGTTTGTTGTGGGACACAGTTCCCTGCCCTGCAGTAGGTTTTTAGGAGCTCCCAAGCCCCAGTGTGATGGTGACTGGATCCTCAGGGATGGCTGGTGTCAGATGCTGCAGTGTCAGGGCTATGTTTAAAGCTCTGTTCCTCAAAATCCCACAGGAGTGTGGAGGTTGGCTGTTCCTCCACACTTGCTCTTTCAGCAGCCTGTGGTTCCATGGTGTCTGTACACGAGCCAGGACCCCAGCAGACGGTGCTCTAAAATGGCCACTCGATTTCCGTTTTAAAAAGGGAGATTTCTCCACTTTCTGCTTTGAGGCTATATCTGTAAATAAAATTTTAGGATTTCTGTCATAATTATCACCACCCGTTACCTGCTCGAGCGCAACTTGCAAGATCACACCTCTTAAAATACAGTATCTTTGGGAGCTGGCATGTGGTTGATTCATATGTGTGAAGGTGTTAGGCATCCTGACCTAAACTGAAACAATCATTTGGTGACACCCCTTCAGTGTATGCACAGCATGCACAAAAAGCTTTACTGGAAATGCTCCTTTCATTTGGGTTTTTTTCTCTGAAGCGCAGTGGAAACTCAGTTAAGAAGCTTGAAAAGACAACAAAAATCAAGTCTGTCAGCAAGCAGTAATTACTCTCATAAAAGGTATTTCTTTAGTGTGGTTCATTAAAAAAAGGCTTTTCCTTCAGCACAGCTTCATCACAGGGAAACTCCTCCTGTCTGGGCTCTGGGGATGTGACAGACAGGTCATGGCCATCGCTGCCTGATGAGCAAATCGTGGGGTTTTTCAGAAAGTGCTTGGCCTTTCTAGAGCCCGTGGCTTCTGCTGGTCTATCTATAAACTGTTATTGTGGTTGTTATTATTTGAAGTCTTGGTAGAGTGAAATTTGCAAGATGCTCCCCAGATACAAACTCTTCCTCTCTCTGTCCCTGTCGCCACCAAGTAACAGAGTTAGTTCAGGCTTGGCTGCCTCAACCACCCCGTTATTGAGGGGTTTGGTTGTTGGTCAGCCTCACCCTCCTCACCGGGAAGGATTTCTTGAATATATCTAATCTAAGTCAGCCCTTTTTCAGTTTAGAGCCATGGGAACACATTATGAGAAAATACTCAAATTGTTGATAGAAAGTCTTGGATTGGATATTTTGTTTTTACTGTACCGATACTGATAAATGAATTGGGCACCCAGATCACCGGGTGGCACAGCACAGGCCCAGCACTGTTTGGGCAGAGGGCATGTCCTGCAGTGCTGTGCCAGCTCTGCTTTGCTGCACTCTCTGGGTGGGTCTCAGGAGCGGGCACTGGTGTGACTGGCTTTGTGGATTTGGGATGTCTGTCCTGGGTTGTTCTCCTTTCTCTCCTCTCTCTCAATCAGTAGAAGTAAACACAGTCTTCAGAGTTTACCTGAGGTGCCGAGGGCAGGTGGGAGGTATTGCAGTGGTGGGAGGGATATCTCGTGAATATTGACCACGTTCTTTAAATAGCCACACTCCTGCTCTGCCTGTAATCAAAGACACAACTCTGGGAGTGTTCAAAGTCACTCCGTGTGTTCTCGGTGCAGCTGCTGGGGAGTGATCAAAGGCAGCAGCAGCCACGGCCCCGTGTGCTCCGCAGCGGAGCGGGCAGGATATATTGCTACTCCCATTTTAATTTGTTTTTTCAATAAATCAGGCTTCATTCCTATTCATCATGTAAAGCTGTTGGATGGCAAGCCGCTGCAGAATGCTAACTAATTTCATAATGCTCTGCATAAGGTGACCCACTTACAAGTTCATCCTTCAGTCGTGTTTAAGCTCTGGTCCTGATTTATGTAACAGCATATTGGTTTCATCAAGAGTTGTCTGATCACTCACTGTGTTGGCTCCTTCTTGACCTGTACATGATTTGTATTCTCCTCGATTTTAGGGAGAACTTTCTGTCTCCGTGCACATATGTGCAGAAGAAGAGTAATAAACCTTCTTAAAAGTAGTGCTTTGAGTTTTTCTGTCACTTAAAGATATATTGGAGTGGGAACTAAAAGGAGTTTTAAGGAGCCTGCTGCAGGCAGGGCAGGGGAAGCTCGGCACGAGATGTCCCTCACGGCATCACCCTGTTCATACATTTTTGGACTGTGATTAACATTGGCTGTTGTGTGTTGTGAGTCACAGTCCCTTGGATCTGAGAGGGGGAAGTCAGGATGGTTCTTTCTCCTCTGTGTTTTGCTCATACCCTTTTGTTTCTGAACTGAGAATCAAATTATAGGGAATTCCCTTCTCCTTACCTTAGTTCATGGTACTTACCTTATCTCCCTTGTTGAGAGTGAGGTGTGCTGCCCAAATGGGATTTATTGCCCTCACTTCTCTTTAAATCTGTATTTGACATTGTTAATGAGGGACTTAACAAAGCCGAGACACTGGGGCTGCCTTACAATAAACTACAAGTTTCCATTGCTGGGAGTTTCAGTTTGCTGACAACTAATGAAGCTCCCAGTCCTGCAGGATACCACACGGTGCAGAAAGGTGGAATTGTCTGGGTTCAGACCTGTGTATGGAGCTACAGATGCTGTTCCTTTTCTCTTGTAGCATTCCTTCTTCTGCCGGCTGACGGAAGATAAGAAATCTGAGAAGTTCTTCAAGGTTTTTTATGATCGCATGAAAGTGGCACAGCAAGAAATCAAGGCAACTGTCACAGTCAACACCAGTGACTTAGGAAACAAAAAGAAAGATGAAGACTCAGACAGAGATGTCCCCAACAGGAAAAGAGGTAATCCTCAGTCATTCCCTTTCTGAACTGGCAGGGGAGTACAGTGTGTTTTGAACTCATCTCAATTGATGCAATAATGCTCTGATCTCTGATCCCACAGAGCAAAGTTCAGAGATCAGTGGTGCCCTGGCTCGGGATTTCAAGAGCTTCATCCCCTCTTCAACCATTTGTGAGGTTGTGCTATTGAAATGAGGAAAAGTCTTTCTGAGCTGAGACTCTGCTGCCTTGTCTCGTGACAAGCTGGCCAAATCTGATCTGTAGTAATGACTCTGGACTGTGGGTTGTGGTCAGTGCCTTCTCTAACAATAAGTGAAGAAATCCTAATTTTGTTCTAAAGCAGGTCCTTTTGCCATAACTCTGGCTAGTGCTAGATGTGTGTGCCCTAACCAATTAACCCCCATGTTTGTAACCCTGCTGTGGTTGGTGTACAAGGTGCAGAGTGTGACACGAGCCCCTCACTACACGTACTCACCAAAGAGCTGCTGCTCAGCAGCTGGGCCTGCGGGTGAAGCTGCCGTGGGAACGTGTGAGCAGATCTCCTGGCCCCCTTTAGCCAGCTTCCCTAAGGGAGACGTGTCCTTGTGTGTTGTAGTGAGGGAGCCCATGACCCAGATCACGGAGGAGGTGCGGGACCAGCTGCTGGAGGCGTCTGCGGCCACGCGGAAGGCGTACAACACGTACCGCAGAGAGGCCGACCCCGAGGAGCACTACTCGGCCGGAGAGGGAGCCCAGGCTGCGGCAGACAAGAGCAAAGACGAGCTGGAGATGAGCGCTGTCATCTCCATCATGCAGCCCATCCTGCGCTTCCTGCAGCTGCTCTGTGAAAACCACAACCGGGATTTGCAGGTACGGCCTGGCTCCGGGCAGGTGTGCTCAGGGTGCCTTGTGCATTCACTGCTGCCACACCATTATCCCTAATCCCAGGCCTTTTTAAATGGATTATGTGACCAATTGTTCTCTTTGGTCTTGAAGTTAATCCAAAAAAAAGTGCTTATACCTTGCTGGACTGATACGAGGAAGTCCAGTTATCCAGTGGTCTTCGAAAGGTACATAAAAGGTGGTGGGATCAACACTTCTTGGGGTTTTTAAAGAGCGTATGTTGAAAGCAAGCAAGTGTTGTACTGTGAAGTTACTGATTCGCTTTTGAGAGGGGAGGGAAAGAAAGAAAAATCATGTAGGAAATGAAGAGGGCATTGGGACTTTGGTTCTTCAAGCTTAACTTTCCAGTGACCAAGTTCTCCTGGGTTTTCATGGATCTCTTCATGTGCCTAGAGTTGAATACATGGTGAAGGTGTCAGGAAAGCCTCAGCTGGAGATGAATCTGCTGAGGGACATGAAGGGCATCGAGAAGGGTTTCTAGGTTGTATCCACACAGGAGGAGATAGGGAGAGGGGGGGTTTGCTGTGGAATGGGCAGAGCCCCTGGTGCCAAAGGACATGGAGAAGGTCAGGGAGCTCAGTGCCACCTTCACCTTGCTCTTCACTGGTAAGGCTGGCCTTCACCAGCCCTACATCCCCGAGACCCTGGTGAGGTCTGGAGCAAGGGACACTTACCCTTGGTGGAGAAGTGGGATGGGAAACATCTAAACAAGCTGGATGTGCATTTAAACAAGCTGGATGCCCCAGGCTCCATGTGGAATTCTGGCTCCAGTCCTGGACTCCCGAGTCCAGCAGGGAGTCTCAATGATGACCAATGGGCAAGGAGAGGCAGGGGGAGCTGGCAGGGGTCAGGCTGGAGAGCAGAAGGCTCAGGATCTCTCACCATTTGTGCAAACACCTGATGGGGGATGTGGAGAGGAGGGGGCCAGGCTCTGCTCTGGCTGCCCCGTGACAGGGGTTGGAGTTGGCAGTGTCCAAAGGTCCTGGCAGCCTCAGGTGTCCTGTGCCCTGGGATGTGTTTGTAGAATTCCAGGGAGTCCGGTGCAGGTTCCCCCTTACAAAGGGGCTGCAATTCAGATGATTTTTGTTCAGCGCAGCCGTTGCTGCTGGGTTGGGATCAGGGAGCTGGTGAGGCGCCGGTACAATGTGCTAAATGCCCTCATAAAGAGCAATAATTGCCTTGATTGCACATTGTTCCCTGGCCGGCGGGAGCGTGGGACCCTGCGTGAGAGCTTTGCAGAGCTGCCAAATCGCTTCCTCTGAGCAGGAATGCCCCGGCAGCACGTGGGATCGCAGCTGCATGGAGCCATCCCGTGCTCCAGCCTGGCGTTCTGGGAGCATCTCTGAGTGCCCAGGTTATATACATCAGCCTTTCCCTCATTTTTAAGAAAAAGAGCTCTTTGAAGTGTGTTTTGTCAGAGGGTTTTCCTGCCGCTGGCGGTGTCGGAGCCGAGCAGGCCGGCGGTTCCTGTGGCACGATTCCAAACCGCACGCACAGGATCCGCTGCTGCCTTTGGCGAGGCACCCGCAGCTATAGGAGCGCAGTTGAACTCCAGCCAGTGCAGAAACTTGGCCTGAGCTCTTCCCTGTCCCGAACAATTGGATTTCCCAAACAGCAGGTAGTTGTAATCAGCTCTGAGAGAAAAAGGGATTTCATTTTTTTTTAAAAAAAAAAAAAAGGCGTCAGAACAATTTTTGCAGTGTAATCCTCTTGCTGCCTGCCTGCCTCGAGGTTTGTCCTTCTCCCTCAGCCTCGAAGGGGGAGGCAGGAGTGTCTGATCCTCCAAAATCCTGGTGTCTGGAGCTGGTGCATGTAGCCAAGCTCCCTGCAGTAGTGCCAGAGGACTCGCTGCCTAGAGGAGCAAGGAAGGACTCTCCTGCAGTCTCTGTGTCTCCCAGAACTGCACGTTACATTTGAATGAGGGGGGAGTTGGGATCACCTGCCCGCTGCAGCTGTGGGCTGGGCACACCGAGCCTTTCCAGGCCGTTGGCAGCTGTGGGAGCTGATGTGCAAACACAGGGAACTGCAAGTCATGCTGGAGGAGCTGCTGTGTGTCACAGGAGGAGGAGGAGGAGGTCTCTGGGATGCTCAGGCAGCTGCAGTGCTGTGCCCTCTGCATCAGTCAGTCCTTCCCTTCCCAGACAGAGCCCGTTTGCTCCATGTGGATGCTGCTCCCTCCAGCTCTCCATGGGGCTGGAGGAGCTGCAGTACCCTCTCCGTACACATGCAAGGACTGGGATGAACGGGTGGGTGCATGTTTTCCACATGTTCCAGCTGAATCTGCCTGTGGCTGCTCATTCTGCATGCGGGGTCAGTCAGAGGGTCCACACCTCGGGGCCATTCCCACGGAGAGCAGTGGGATGGCACACTCAGTACTGAAGGGTTGTGTTCCCACTCCGTAGCCTGTGAGATGCTCTGGATGACTGAAAATGAAGAGCTCCTTCTGTCCTGGCTGAGACAGCAGCAGACACTCCCTGGGGCAGTTTCTCACAGTGCAGCAGGGGTTTGTTTTCTACAATTTTTTCCTTCCCCTTGTTTTAGCCTAACAATGTCCTCCTGCCTCTTGTGCCTCATTCCTCTTCTCTCCTTATTGACTGGATCAAGCAGCTCAGGTACAAGCCTGGCTGTAATCAGAATAAATGCTGTGCTGCAGCCAGGGAGCATTTTACTTCCTCACTTTGGATATTATCCTTTTGTTTTGCTTTTTTTTCCTGGAGGGAAGGCACGAGCTCCAATTTCTGTAGGATCAACCTTTTTTACATTCTGACAAGTTAATCAGAAGTCAGGATACTAAATGAGCAATCAGCTGAAATGTGCTGAATCATTGTCACCTTTAGTCTGCATTCACAGACAGTGTTTTCCTTTTTTAGCTTTGCCTTCCATTGAATCTGCAATTTCTCTCTCTGTTTGCCTTAAAAGATTCATTAGTGTGACTCAGGCAGAGACAGCCAGGGACCAGTGCTGCTCTCTGGGCTGGCAGGAAAGACCCTGCTGGTTCCGTACTCCCGTGTCTCCTGTTCCTCTGAGGTGTTTTTCACCCTGGAATTGTTGTTACCTGCTAGAATTAAGCTAAATAGGAGTATTCCTGCTGAAACTTCAAGGGAAAGCAAGTGGTAGTGGCTGCCAGTCTTTGCAGCACTGCTGGGAATGCACTGGCAAACAGCATCTGAGTCACTGGGAAGTTGGTTTTCTTTAGTTGTCCTTTAGTTTTGGATGGGTTTGGTGCTTTTTTTTGTTTGGAATACAGGAGAGCAAACAGCTGTTAAATCCACGCCGAGAAATCTGGCTTTTCATTAGAGGAGCTGCTCCTAATCAGCAGCCTCGAGCAGGAATTACAGTAATTATGTGGGAAGAAATGCAGTGGAGAGAATTCCATTTCAAGACACCTTCCTTCACGATGTGCACTCAGGTGCCTCTTGTGCAGGTGGAGCTGCTGAGAGGCCCCAGCCAGGGAATCGCTGCTTCCACCTTGGAGAGAGGTCTGGGAGGAGGGAGCCGTGAGCGATGGCTGGCAGGGAAATGCAGCAGGTGGAGTGAAGCTCCCAGGCTCCGGAGAGCTTCCCAGAGTGCCTGTTCCCGGCTGGGTGTCAGGCTCTAATGGATCTCTCTGTTGATGGGATGCACTCTGTTTATTGCTGTACAATGTGAAGCCAGCAAGCTGCTCAGGAGAGCAGCACGTTGCAAATAAGCCCTGGAACGAGGCTTAAACTGCTTGTACAGTGAAACCAGAGCAATCCACCGTGCAGTGCACTTGCGGGTGGATGAACTTAATAAATACTATCAGCCAAACAGCAGTTTGCATGGTTTTTCCCCTCCCTCATGGCTTTGACACTCTCTTCACAGAACTTCCTACGCTGCCAGAACAACAAGACAAACTACAACCTGGTGTGTGAGACGCTGCAGTTCCTGGACTGCATCTGTGGGAGCACAACTGGGGGACTTGGACTTCTGGGTCTGTATATAAACGAGAAAAACGTGGCACTGATCAACCAGACGCTGGAAAGTCTGACCGAGTACTGCCAGGGGCCCTGCCACGAGAACCAGGTAATGAATCCAGAGCTGTGAAATGCATCCCCCTTCCTCCCTGGGCCCCAGCTCCGCCAGACCGCTGTTGTCTCATAATGCTGCCCACTTTACTTGCCCTGCAAGTCTGGGAATTTTTTCCTTTATAAACTCCTCATAATCAACTTGTCTTTCTCAGGGAGGAAGAGGAGTTGGAACACTCAAAGCAGCAGAAGTATTTCTGCTTTGCTAAGATTAGACTTGACAGGGAGAGTGGGGAATTTCTGTACTTCATAGAACCCCAGAATGGGTTGGGTTGGGAGGGACCTTAAAGCCCATCCAGTGCCACCCCCTGCCATGGGCAGGGACACCTCCCACTGTCCCAGGCTGCTCCAAGCCGCTCCTCCAACCTGGCCTTGAACACTTCAGGGATGGGGCAGCCACTGCTTCTCTGGGCAACCTGTGCCAGTTTCTGCTTATTTTCTCCATTTCCTTATTACGTGAACCATAATATTCTCCTGAAAGACTGGAATGTGACTTTCCTGCCATTCTTGTCTCTGCAAGAGAACGTGTGAGGCTGTGCACGCCAGGGAGAACTGTCAGTGTCCCTCTGCTCTCTGGATCAGGTGGAATAAAACCCTTTAGGTGTTTTAGGTGTGCAGTTCAATGAGCAGGGCTCTCTCTGGATTTTGAAGCCAGCAAGCTGCTGTTTGTACGTTTGAGTTACAGGCCACTCCAAAAGCAGGGCTGAAGGGTAGGCAGAAGGTTACGGAAATTCCCATTCTTTGTGTAGACAGGGCTGAAGTAGGTGTTGATTGGCACATTCATAATAAAGAAAACTCTTGCTAATCTCAGTAAAACACTGTTCCTCCAGCCTGGACAGTTTGGCATGGAAATGCTTAATTTATCAGGTCTGGTTCTTCGTGCTTCCTGAGGCCAGGGGCTCCAGCAGGACCACGGCTGAGGAGAGGAAAAGCTTGGAACAAAATGCCTTAATCTTTTGTTGTTGCGCTGCCTGGAGCTCTCTGTGCAGTTATCCATCTCGGGCAGCCCACGAGGTGATGACAGAGGGGACTCTGCTGCTCTGGCAGGGTCACCAGCCCGGGCTGTGTTTGTAGTGCAGGCAATTAGTGAAGTCTGATGACTTTTCTTTGGACAGAACTGCATTGCTACTCACGAGTCCAACGGCATTGACATCATCACAGCATTAATTCTCAATGACATCAACCCTCTGGGAAAGAAGAGGATGGACCTCGTGTTGGAGCTGAAGGCAAGTGAATGTTCTGTGTGAGGCACATTAACAGTGAGATGAAACATAATTTTATTGTTGGAATTATGTGGGTGTTTATTATATCCCAATATTCATAAGTGCCCAAAAATTATATACAGCAGTGAGCTGGAGGCAGTGCCCAAAGATTGTTTGTCACAGGTATTTCATCTTTTAAATGATGACATGGAGCCACCAGTTCTCAGATGGGGGATGCAGGCAGTCGGAATACACTGAGGAATCCTAAAACGATTTCCTGTAAAAAATTTAAAGCTGATGAAAACTGTTCTGTTGTTGCTGAGCTTTTAGGTAGACAATGGAAGTGAAATTCCTCGTGTTGCAACTACTTTCCTAATATTTTATTGGTGTTGTTTAATCGGTTGCTGTTAAATCATCAACAATTCTTTAGGGCTGTTCATATTAATGCTGAAATAATGAGCCCTGGTGCTGGTTTCAAAACATAGGAGCAGGTTCCCCTCTAGCAACAGCAGTCCCAGAGCACTCTTGCTTCAGCCTGTGCTTGAGAAATATTTCCTTTCTGACTTATTGCCCTGACTGACACTGCAGTGTCTCCTTGTTTTCCGTTGCCGACTCACACCATTATTATGGGTAATGTGGGTTTTTTATTATTGTAAATAAAAAATGCTTTTAGACTCGATTAGCATTATACTTCAAAATTAAATACTTTTATTGGGTTTTATTGTCAGGCAAGATGGATTTTAATCTTAATTGTTTGTATTAAAGTAGTCTGGTGCCTTGTGGTAGTTTCCCATTTCCTCCCTGTGTTCCTTGGCGTGAGCAGACTGCAGAGTGATTTCAGTTAAGAGCAGCAAAGCACGTCTGTGTCTTCAGCCCTGGCTGTCCCTTGATTTAATCAGCAGCATCTTCAGCAGAGCTGAGCTGCACCGTTTGGGAGCTCAGAGCTTGTGGTGATGCTGCAGCATCTTTAAACCAAAACGAAATAACACGAGCATGAAACGGCAGCATTTTCAGAAATCTAAACCTTGGCTGGGGTTAACTTGATGTCTCTCGATAAGTAGGATTTGGGGAATAAACTGCTAAAAAACCCTTTTAAGTTGTATAGGTGAGTAATTAGAGGAGAGGGGGGGCTTGATGAGGCGAGGCTGTGGGAGCCCTGGGCTGGCTGGCACAATCTGCCTGCGGTGGCTGCTGGCTGTGGGACCCAGGTCCCTGAAGCCCTTCTGGCAGCAGAATGCTGCCACTCAAGCTGGGTACCCTCATTGCTTGGCTCCTGGCAGTGATTCCATTGCTTTTCCCTCCCCTCAGAACAATGCTTCCAAGCTGCTCTTGGCCATCATGGAGAGCAGGCATGACAGTGAGAACGCGGAGAGGATCCTCTACAACATGAGGCCCAAGGAGCTGGTGAGTCCCGGGATCGCTCCCGAGCTCCTGACTCCGTTCATTTGCACAGGAGACAGAGAAATGAAAATTCCTTGAGCCCCAAGAGCTGTCCAGTAAACCATAGCAGGGTTTTGGGGCTGGTCAGTGTGTGGACTGGTGAAAACACAGGCAGGAGATCCAAAGTACAGCCAAAGCACCCCTGACTTGTCCTGGTGCTCGGGGCTGCGCTGGAGCCGGGGTCAGAATGTGACACGGGTGCAGAGAGGGTGGCCTGGAATACGTTACCTTCAGGGGAACGTGAGGTTCAGTTTCTTGTGCCAGTGAGCTGGGCTGAAGCTGAGTTCAGGCCTCCTGTTTATCCTGGATGCTGAGAAACCCACTGACCTTCCTTTGCATGTCCCTGCTCCGCTCCCATTCCTGTCCGTAGGAGTGCCGAGGGCGTGCTGCCCTCAGCAGCTCCCGCCCTTTGCCTGAGCCTCCTCTCCTTGCCTCTGCCTCCTTCTCCAGGTGGAAGTGATCAAGAAGGCTTATCTGCAGGGAGAAGTGGAGTTTGAGGATGGAGAGAACGGGGAAGATGTCGCAGCATCTCCGAGGAACGTGGGACACAACATTTATATCTTGGCTCATCAGGTAGAGTTTCACCACGAGTCACAAACTGGGAAAAGCCAGAGTCTGCTTTTCCCTCGAACTGTTTTCATGGCTCATCTCTGAGAGAAAATCACTGCACATTCTCTTGTCATCAGAGCAAATCCAAATCTTAATCAGAAACAAAAATAGTATAATACAAGAAAATTTGGGAATTTTGTTTTATGGTGGGAAGCAGGCAGGCTCTGGACCGAGTTCCTGAGGACACGTGGCTCAATTCTTGGCAGCACTGAGCAGCAGTGTATTATTTTTCAGCTGTATCAAAGGTTACTTTATACTCCCAAAGAAATGCTACTCACAGATCAATTAAAGTGTAATCAGAAATCTCGGTCCTTGCCACATTCTGTCTCTGCTGGAGCCAAGCAGAGCCATTGTACTGATACAATGTGTGTTTGAAAGGTAAAAAACCAAAGGGGAGAAAAACATACCTAAATCTACTTAATGTGTTGATGCTACATCTCTCCCTGCATTGGAGACTTCTTGTTCCTCCAGCATCTGAGCAGACAGACCCTCAGTGTGCTGCAGGATGAATTTGGAGCACCCAGCAGCATTTTTGGAGCAGTGCTTTGTGCATCTGCTGCTCAGCTGGTGCAGATTTTCTCTTTGTCCCTGCCTGGATCCTTGGTGATGAGCACACCTTTGGGTCAGGGCGGTGTAGAAGGACAGACCGAATGTGAACGTTCAGAAAGATTCCAGGCAAAGGGTGGGAGAGGATGGGGAAAAGAGGAGTACAACACTGGCATTAAAGAAATACATATTTGAATCATTCTGACTTGCTCCCAAAATAGAGCTGCAGGGTGTCTGGTTGGAACAGAATAAGCCTTCTGTCAACTTTGCCCTTTCCTAGCAGCTGACTGCGTACTATTTCTTTTTTTATGCCAAAAATCAGAAATTTAATATCACAGAGAGACATCTGGTGTCTCCCACTCCCTGTGCATTCCTTTATTTTAGTTGGCTCGCCACAACAAAGAGCTGCAGAACATGCTGAAGCCGGGGGGTCAGATCGAGGGGGACGAGGCGCTGGAGTTCTACGCCAAGCACACGGCACAGATCGAGGTACCGGGACCCCGCAGGGGCTGAGCCTCCCGGGAGGGAACCAGGGAGTGCAGCCCCGGGTGCATTATTCATGATGCTGTCGTGGCTCTGCCTGTCTGTGTGTGGACTGTTGTCTCTGATACAGAACATATATAGAGAGTTATTTATTTAATTCCCTGGCAGTGGCGGGGGGAGCTATTCCTGAGCTGTCGTGTGTGGGCTCGGGGATGGAGCTGAGCAGAGCTCTCTTGGCAGGAGGAAGTGTGGCTTCGCTTCTGTTACATTTTGGCCGGTGCTATTGCTGAATCCAGAAAGTTTGTGATAGCTTTTGCCACTCTTTCTGGATTCAAATGACAGTTTGGCCTCATGTGCCATCTAAGAGCTTTATAAAAGTAAAATGTTCACAAATACAGAGATTTCCCAGAGCAGCTGTGGCTGCCCCATCCCTGGAAGTGCCCAAGGCCAGGCTGGACGGGGCTTGCAGCAGCCTGGGACAGTGGAAGGTGTCCCTGCCATGGCAGGGGTGGCACTGGGTGGGCTTGAAGGTCCTTTCCAACCCAAACCAGTCCATTGTTCCATGACTTCCCAAAACTCTCTGATCAGCAATACAGATATAACTGTTATTCCTTGTACTTGCCCACGGCTCAGATTTGCCAACATTCTTGAACTGGGCCACCACATTGCTCTGAAATCCATCCCAGCTTTGGTGCAGGATTCACTGGGCCCCTTGGAAATCCCAGCTAAGACCAGTACTGCCAGAATAAGACCACAGCATAGAAATTACAATTTTGGAGCTAAATGTAGACCTGCTTTGAAGGGTAAATTAAATTAAATCTGTGTCGAGCTGCTGTTCTTTGGAAATGCATCTGCATGTAGTTGGTTTGAAAGGGGGAGCAAAACAGGCAGAAAACCAAGCAATAAAAGCATTTAAAAACCGGGAAGGCCTCACGAGGCTGCTGTGCAGATTGTCAGGTCGGACCGCACCATGGAGCAGATCGTGTTCCCCGTGCCCAGCATCTGCGAGTTCCTCACCAAGGAGTCCAAGCTGCGCATCTACTACACCACGGAGAGGGATGAGCAGGGCAGCAAGATCAACGACTTCTTCCTCAAGTCAGAAGACCTGTTCAATGAGATGAACTGGCAGAAGAAGCTGCGAGGTAGGTCGGTGCTGCTCCGCGTGGGGCGGAGCGCTGGGGTCGGGATTTTGGGGTTTGACACGTTGGCTGGGCAGCAGATGGTTCCCCAGTGGGGCAGCAACCTCGATAATTGTTCGCAAGAGCTGCTCTGTGCACCATGGCAGGATGCTGGGAGAAAGGCAGGCTGGATGCTGGAGCAGGAGGGACCCTCTGGAGGGGATCCAGGGCAGAGCGGGAAGGAGCAGCACAGGTTGTCCTTTCTGAGATCCAGCAGGAGGGAACAAATGTGTGGAGGAGTAGCTGAAATGAGAAGGAGGCAGGGAGAGGACGCAGCTGAAGAGAGCAGTGGCCTGTGCTGGAGGCAGGGAGGAGTAAGGCTGGGGACTGCAGCAAGGCTGGACTTGGTGATTGTAAAGGTCTTTTCCAGCCTTGATGATTCTGTGGACTTAAGGCATCTCTAGGAATGGAGAGGTTTAAGAAAAGTTAAAGATGGATTTCTCGGTAGTGGTAAAGTAGAATTCATCCTTTTTTGGCAAGTAGAGTGGCTGACAGGTTGATAAGTCCCTTCCATCCCTATGATGCTAAAATATCTGAAAGCAGGTGTTTTCAAGCACTGATTTTCCCTCTGAGGTTCCTGCTGGCAGCTGGGAAATCCCTTAAAATGATATTCTGATTCACACAGTGCCACCATGTCCCCCTGTAAACCTTCTAGCTCATTTACTTCATATTTTTGTTCTTGTTTTGCTGAAGGCCAAATGCTGCAGCTGAGGCTCAGTGGGCAGTGCTGAGAACTGACCAGCAGTGACCCTGTGAAATGTGAGGCAGGGCAGCTCCTTCCTGCTCAAGTCAGCCCCTGCCATCTGCTACCACTGCTGCTCCCCTGCCCTGCACCAGCTCCTCTCCAGTGTTTAGTGCAAGAGCAGGACTGGTCTGGAACCCCCTCTTGGAGCACATGTGGGACTGCTTCCAAAAATCTGAGAGCTCTGCAAGAAATCTGGGACTATGACATCCTAAACAAATTGCAACTTAAACAGCATCCATATATTCTGTTAGATTTTGTTGCTTGAGTCACTTTGTCTTTGAGGCTGTCTCCAAGCAAGCTGTGAAGGCGTTCATCATTAACAACAGACCACAAATTAGCCAAGACCCACCTGCAGAAGTGGAGAACGTTTCTTTTTTTTTTTTCTTTAAAAAACAGGGATCATTTATTCAGTCTCTAATACTCAGGTCTTGTCTGGCCTCTGAGTGATTTATGTTCATACAATTGTTGCTCACATCTTCAGTAGAGTTTGTGTTGGAGCTGTGACCTCTGGCAGTTCTGTGTGTGCTCATGTGATGCCACTTAAGAGTTTATTCAACCCTCAAAAAGACTTCTGAAATAAAGACCCACGTACTTCTCCCTTCAGCTCATGGTGCTGGCCCATAATCTGAGCACCAGAAGTCTCTTAATTGTTAATTAAGAATGGAAATGAGCTGCCAAAGCCAGGCAGAAGCACTACACAGGCAGAGAGTCAGTGTCCATCCCCAAAGGAAGGTGTGAAGTTAAACCTGGGCCTTTATAATCACCCTTGATGTAGCAATTTCATAGAAATTAATTCGACCTGCTTACAAATTCTTCCAGTGAAAAGGAAATTGAGAACACTGAGACATTGTGGAATTCTTTACCCCTTTGTTTGCTAGGGGTGTTGGAGGAGGGGATTTGCTGGAGAGAGGTGGTGGCTACTGCAAGGCTCAGAACTGCTGCATGTCATAAATTACCCTTCAACCCCAAAATCTGCATTTTCAGCTTGTTCCTAAATTTTACTGAGAGCTTTTTCTTTGCTCTCTGGTATCTAAACACGCTGCCTCCTTCCACTAGGGCAAAACAGTTTGTTCCCTTCTTTGAGACCATTTTTAGTGGATTTTTCCCCTACTCTAGATTTCAGGAGGACACGATTTGCTGTGCAGTAAGCCTGCAGGAGCTAAAATCAGGGGGATTTTGCCTGGATGCAGAGGGAATTACTGCAAGGCAGTAATTCTTGGCTTCCTTGTCAACTTAGGGTTCATGAGCACTTCAGCAAAGGAATCTTTCTGCTTTCTGCCTCTTGGTTCTGGCTGCAGGGATTATTAAAATTAGGGAGTCTTTTTGAGAAGTGTTCCTGTGTAACATTAAGGATTTAAATGTGCTGTTGGACTGTGCATTGAGCTCAGTGCAGATGTGCTGAGTCCTTTGCCCCCGGGGCAGAGGGAAGGCCAGGGAGCTTCACCCCCTGGTTATTCTGGGGCTATTTTGGGCTGTTCTCAGCAGAAAATGAGTTTGCAGGTGGCAGTGTCTGGTGCAGGTGAGCTGCTGGCAGCAACAGTACACGGAGGGATGGGGCTGGAGCTCGCTGCTCATCTTCCTCCCCCAAATTGTTCTTGGTGTGACTCTGAGTACAGAGTATATTATTGGGGGAAGCCTCAAGTGCTTGATCTCTGCAGTTTCTCAGCTTGTTCTCTTGCTGCTGCTGAACCATGTTTGAACCAGGGATCCTTTGCCTTAAAACACTACCTAGGAAACTTGAAGTGCCCCCAGGATGAAGGATAATTAAATAAACTTCAGAATAATCCATGAATATTGTTACTTTTGATGCTGTGCTTTTGGGCAAACTGAAAATAAACTTGTTTTGATGATGGTATTTTTTTTTATAGCGACCTCTTGTTTTTTACTAAACCCTCCACTAAAAAGAAATTTTTTTCTGTTTTGCAGCTCAGCCTTTCCTGTACTGGTGTGCTCGGAACATGTCCTTCTGGAGCAGCATCTCCTTTAACCTGGCTGTCCTCATGAACCTGCTCGTGGCATTTTTCTACCCGTTCAAAGGAATTCGAGGAGGTACTGATATTTAACCTACAAAAATATGTGAACAAGTAAGGTGTAATGAGCCAAATTCTGCCCTCCCCACTCGTGTCTGTGCACTGCTGTTTACATCAGTGAGGGCAGGAGAACAGAATTTGGCTTTTTGAGTTGCCTTGTTTTAAATTGTGCTGTTCTCTTACTCTTTCTTGAGGCGTTTTTAAGGAAAATGTGGAGCCATGCTTTTTTCTAGGGGAGAAAATTGCCCAAGACAAACATCCACCTTTAATTGCTTGACTGCTCTACTTCAGTTCAAAGTTCTGTAATTAAGGATCGAACTAAAAATAGGCGAAATGTTGGATGCGTTGTTTTCCTTGAGCTTGCAGTTTATTAATGGCATTTTCCACACAGTTTTCCTGGTGCTCCAGGAGGCCTCCGAGTGCTGGGGGTGGGTGACATTATCCTGCCTTGGCAGGGGGGAAGTGACCAGTGGAAATCTGTGGAGGATAAGGGAGAAGAGCCCATTCCCAGGATTGCCTGCCCCAGGAACGTGGGGAGCAGAGGATTCCCAGGGTGCCAGCCCTGTCCCCTGGCTCTCAGCAGGGCTTGCCAGCATTCCTGCCACAAATTCTGGGATAACTCTGTGGGATGGCACAGCCTCCCTGTGGCAGGTCCTTGGACGCTCCTCCGATCCCACCCGGGGCTGTGTGCCACTGGTGGCTCCCGGAGCCAGCTCAGTGAACGCTGAGCAGATGCAGCCTCTGGATCCAGCCTCTCCCCAGAGCTGCACCCCGGGGCAGGGCAGGGCTGGGGTCCTGTCAGCAGCAACTGGGAAACCTGCAGGGATATCCTCGGGAATGTCACTGACAGAGTGCTGTGAAGGAGTGTCTAGGCAGGAGCTTTTTCCTTGTGTGTTAGGGGGTTTGCATCCTGAAAAAGCCTCTCAGAGGGGTATTTTAGACCAAATTCCAGTGTTCCTGAGAGGGGAAACAGAACAGTTTTACCTTCTGCCATGAGGACCACCAGGCTGTGGCTGCAGCTGCTGTTCCTCTGTGTCACACCCAGTGTCAGCAGAGTGGGGACAACCCAGATCCTGGCTGGAAGGTTCTAACAAGCCCAAAGAGCAATGGAGTTTCTGTCTCTGGTTGCAAAGATCTCAAGTTAAAAGCTCTGTATTTATGGCTGCCAGGAAAGCTGCTGGTTAAATGAGTTCCCTGAGATTACAAACTGCAAGACTGGGGGGGGGGGGATTGTTTGGCATTTTGAAGATGCCCTACCCTACATATTTGAAATTCTTTATTTATCAGGTAACATTTTGATAAAACCTCTTCCTCTCTGAGTTAGAATCCAGAAAGTAAAATAAATAAATACATGTGTATCTTATATTTAGCTTAAAAAAAAAAAAGACTCTTCCAAACAGACTGTTTGGGGGAAGTTGTCAGTGTCTTGAATTGCTCAGACACGGTGAACTGAGCAGCTGATGAGCATCTGACAGTAGCAGAAGCTGTAAAACTTCTGACTTGAGGAGCAGAAACAAAACTGGATGCCTGGAATTCAGTACTGGAATGGTGAGAATTCCAGAGACAGGGAGAACTTCCTGCTGGTTGCACGTTCCTGCTGCCCGTGGTTGTGTAGGGACTCCCAGCAAGGCTTTGGGGTCAGGTTGGGTGCAGAAGTTGATGAGTGACCAACCCTTGGCTCCATGTGCCAGGACAAGGACACTGCTCCCAGCCCCTCTCTGTCCCTGGGAAGGAGAGGGGAGCCTGTGCCCCGAGCCCTGCTCTGCCCTGCAGGTGCCACAGCCGGGTCCCGTGGGCTCCTGGCATTGCCCTCCCCGTGCTGCTGGGCAGCCTGGGGTTCTGGGCCAGGCCCGGGTGGGTGTTCCAGGGAACACCTGAGGGCTTCAGTAACTCCAGGTGTTTCTTCAGGCCTGCTGGGAGCTGCTGCAACTCCTGAAAGCAAATATATTCCCAATAACTCTTACCTAGATTTTAGGTAAGTCATTCCTAAATAAGCTGCTGCACATTTCCTCTGTCCCCTCTCCGTGCTGTTGCTCGTTCCCACTCGGTGACTCCGTTCCCAGCTCTGCACCTTGTGCTGTGACAGCTCCGGTGGCAGCGCTGCTCCAGGAGCCCAAACTCCCCCCAGGCAGCCAAAACAGCTGTTCAACTTTACGCTTATTAACTTTTAATTTCCATCCATCCTCTGCTGTCTTTATTAATCTGCAGTGATTTGGAACAAGATTAAATGGCTGCTCGTGGTAGTCAGATGAGAGTAATATTTCCTAAGCTGCTTGAATTTGGGAGCAGGAGGAAAAAGCCCTGAGTGAGGATCTTGCCAGTCAGACACAAGTTCTGTGAGAATGTGCTTGCACAAAGGCTGCAGAGTGCTCTGAAATTTGGGGGATCTTGCCTTTTTGTCTGTTGAGGAACCAGTTGCTTGAAGACGAAAATTTTTTGTCAGCTTTCAGAAAGAGCATTCTCGCATTCTGCATAAACCCGGGGTAAATGGTGTTTTGGGCTGAATCTTTTTTATGGCTCTTCCAGGGAAGTGTATTTTTAGCTGCACGGGCTCGGTGTTATGTAAGCAGCCAGTCTCATGGGACAGTCTAAATAGACCCAGAAATAGAAGAGATGACAAAAATGGGTATGAGGGTCTGACCCAACACACATCAGGAGGCCGTGCCGTGGCTGCGGGCGCGGGGAGCATCCTCCCCTGCCCAGGCCCTGCCTCTGCACAGCACGTCTGCAAAGGGCCCTCAGCACTCAGGTGCACCAGCAGTGAACACGAAAATGAAGACCCTGTAGTACTTACCATTTGCATAATGATTCGGTAACAAATCATTATGCAATTGTAATTAAAACCTGCTGAAGGCTTTGGGCTCAGATGTTGCGCTCGCCGCGGTGAAATCAGGGACGGCTGAACGTGGGGCTGGGTGATGTCCACCAAAGGTAGAACAAGTGGCAGCGCTTTGGTCGCTTGGGTTATGCAGGAATGGGTTTGTTTTCCCTCTGCCCAGGCACACTGGAGCCCCACTTGTCTGGCCTGCTGTGGACAGCCATGCTCATCTCCCTGGCCATCGTCATCGCCCTCCCCAAGCCCCACGGCATCCGGGCCCTGATCGCCTCCACGATCCTGCGGCTCATCTTCTCCGTTGGTTTACAGCCTACCTTGTTCCTTCTGGGAGCGTTCAACGTAAGAACCGAGTGGGCTTTTCTGACGTTCTCCTGCCTCTTATGTAAGGGCTCCTTACCTGCGTGTGGAGATGGGCAAAAATAGCCTGGGACGTCGTGGTGGGACTGTGGGAGGAGTAATTCCCTCCTTGGGCTCTTCCGAGCACAAGCGCTCTGTGTTGTTCATTTAATCCTGGTTCCCCAGGCTGCTGACAGAGCTCTGAGGTTTTGCTCAGTGTAGGAACAGCTCCCACCCCGGAGAGACACGGGGAGGAGTCTCTGACCTAAAACACGTGGTTATTCACCCAAACTGCCGCAGTATTTACGGGGTTGTGTGAGACTCACTAAGTGATGCACTGTGAGTCTGATGGGGAGCAGCTGAGGGAGCTGGGAAAGGGGCTGGAGAATTCCTGAGGGAGCTGGGAAAGGGGCTCAGCCTGGAGAAAAGGAGGCTCAGGGGGGACCTTGTGGCTCTGCACAACTCCCTGACAGGAGGGGGCAGCCGGGGGGGGTCGGGCTCTGCTCCCAGGGAACAGGGACAGGAGGAGAGGGAACGGCCTCAGGCTGGGCCAGGGGAGAGGCATGTTGGACATCAGCAGGAATTTCTGCATGGAAAGGGTGGTCAGGCAGTGGCAGGGATTGTCCAGCAAGGTGCCAAGTTATCTCCAGCTTGAAAAAACAGCCTGTTTACCCTGAAAACCTGCCTGTTGTAACTATGGGTGATCTTTCCTTAGGTTTGTAATAAAATCATTTTCCTGATGAGTTTTGTGGGTAACTGCGGAACCTTCACGCGAGGATACAAGGCCATGATCATGGATGTGGAGTTCCTCTATCACCTGCTGTACCTGCTGATCTGTGCCCTGGGGCTCTTCGTGCATGAGTTCTTTTACAGCCTCTTGGTGGGTGTTTGCTTGGGCCTCAGAACATTTCCTGGTCTGTTTGTGAAGCCCCATCTCAGGCACATCCAGGAAAATTCCTGCTTTTCTGCTGGGAAACTGTTGAACAGACACTGGGAAGAGCCATAGCCTGGAGATTTTCCTTAGGAGAAGTTACTGTGGGAGACAACAGGACTCCTGCCACATCCCTTCCTCTGATGTGTGACTTCTTACACAGATAGGGGGAGGACATGGGGGGTTTAAACTAAAAGAGATTTAGATTAGATGTGAGGAAGAAATTGTTCCCTGTGAGGGTGGGGAGGCCCTGACACAGAGTGCCCAGAGCAGCTGTGGCTGCCCCTGGATCCCTGGCAGTGTCCAAGGCCAGGCTGGACATTGGGGCTTGGAACAGCCTGGGACAGTGGAGGTGTCCCTGCCCATAGGGTAGAATGAGATGGGCTTTGATGCTTTGCTGTGTTGTTATCAATAACTAACGCTGTGTCCGTGCTTTCTGAGCAGCTGGGTAACTCTGGAGTGTCTCCATGGCTGTATCCAGGCTCCAGCCCTCATGGGATGGACACGGATCCTGGCACACGTGTTCCTTCTCTCTGGGGTGGGATTCACCTTGCACAGCACAATGCTTCTAAGAATAACACTGAAGGAGTGGATCTAGTGTTGGTGGAGAAAATGTGTCAGTGTTGAAGCAATCCTGAAATCCCATTCAGAACAGGCTATTTTTGTCCCTTTGGTTGATGTTTGCCACATCCTCTGGTACCTGAGCTGGTTATTGTCTGTGTTCATGGAGGTCCAGTTTAACAGACACCTGTCCTGTCATCCACCAGCATAGCCACAACCTGCCTGGGCTCTGATGTGAGTTGTCCCAGACCCAGTGAAAAGTGAAGGAAACATCAGTAGAGAAATCTAAACACAGAGTTTGGGAAAAAACATTGCTTCTTTAATTATATGCTCAATAAATTAAGATTTAAAGGAAATAGCAAATTGCAGTTTGAAGTGAGCTGTTCAGAGGCTGTGAGGGGGTAGATAATACTGTAAAAACCAGATAGCAGTCTGTGCTGGCAGCTTGGTGTGTGTCTAGCACTGAGGCAGGAACACCTGCCCGCAGCGGGCACGGGCTGCTGGCCAAGCTGCTGCAGAGGAGGGCACAGCTGCCTCAGTTCCTGCTGCTCCGAATGCGTGGCACAGGACACGATGCCACCAGTGGTACTCCATGTGCTGTTGTTGGCTGTCCCCAGCTCTTTGACCTGGTGTACCGGGAGGAGACTCTGCTCAACGTCATCAAGAGCGTCACCCGCAACGGGCGCTCCATCATCCTCACTGCCGTGCTGGCCCTCATCCTGGTCTACCTGTTCTCCATCGTGGGCTACCTCTTCTTCAAGGATGACTTCATCCTGGAAGTGGACAAGCTCCCAAATGAAACCCTTCTGCCAGGTCAGTACAGGCGGCTCACTCCCGTGGGTTGTGTTGCGGAAGTATCGGGCTCTTGTTCCTCAGGCACTGACAGGACAAGGGAAAGGGCTCCAGCTGAGTCAGGGGTGGCCAGGTTGGACATCAGGAGGAATTTCTCCATGGAGAGGGTGCTCAGGCCTTGGCAGGGGCTGCCCAGGGAGGTTTGGAGTGCCCATCCCTGGAGGTGCCCAAGGAAGGGCTGGACGTGGCACTCAGAGCTCTGGGCTGGGGACAAGGTGGGATTGGGCACTCAGTGAAGAATCTTGGAGGTGTTTTCCAACCTCAATGAATCTGTTATTCTGTGAAATAAAAATGCTTTTGTGGTTGAATTTAAACCATGGGATGTGTAAATCAGAAAGTGCTGTGTCCTTCCAAACTCTAGGGTAAGATACTGCTCCGAATGCCTTGTAATTGCACACTGACTGTGATGGGGAACCCTTATACCTGAGCAGTCACCTTGCAAGGTGTTAAAGCATCCTTTGATGCAGCATTTTGTGGTTTCAGATCACACAGAGCCAGGTGAGACCATGACTGGCGAGTTCCTCTACTCAGACGTGTGCAAGGCAGGGAGCAGTGAAAACTGCTCCTCCATCATTCCCTCCGACCGTAAGTATCACTCTGGAATTCCAAACTCACACCCCGAGTTTTCACTCTTTTTCTAGTTAAGCACCTTCAATTAAAATAATTTATTTTTAAAAATCCTATGCAATAAAATTGGGAACAAAGATATCATGAGATTAACTTGAAATAGGATTCATTTAGCATAAGTAATGTTTGTTCCATGAATTGACTAAAGCAGAGAAACTTAGAACTAAACCAGACTTCATAAAACACTGCCATACTCCTTAATTTTCTACATCAGTTAGAGAAGGAAGAGATGCAGTTTGCCTCTTTGCAAAGTTTATTATTTTAAAACATTAGGCTATTAAATGTGATCTCAGAGGATAATGCCCTGTGAAATACGGTTTATTGGCAGCATTGTTCTATCTCAAACTAAGGAAACTGTTTTAGTATCATGGCAGGAAGTACTCAATGGATTAAGTAGACAAGGGTGGGTTTGGAGATCAAGAAAGTGAGATATTACCTGGGTATTGAAATATTTCAGTTTTATTTCCTAGAAAATGTAATTTCCTTGTGAGAGATTTACGGTGCTGGCTGGGAGGGGCAGACAGAACATCCCAGTTTGTCTGGGAAGGGGAACTCTTGCATGGCCATCAAAGGTCAGTGATGGCCACCAGCCCCTGCTCACAGGAGGAGAGAACTCTGCTTTGCTCAGGGGTCCTCTCTGAGAAACTAAAATTCAGCCTTGAATACAGGAAAAGCTGCTTTTTTCAGCTCCTTCGCTCTGGCTGCAGGAAGGAAAACTCAGGGATGTTTTTGTATCACAAATAATCAACATAGTTCCGGGGTCTTGTGTGGTCAGGGATGTTCATGATGCCCCACATTTGGCCACTGCTCTTGAGTTTTGGTTATTTCAGGGTTGCAAAGGGATTGGGGCCTTTCCAGGGCTGGCTGTGGGAAGGTGGGATCTGCTCATAAGCATTTCTGGGATGAAAGTCGTGAGATTTTTAATGGGTACAGGGGGAGTGTATGAGGTTAGGGAATGAATTCTAGCAGCTCTGCAAGTGAAACAGTGAAGTTGGAGCCTTGAGCCAAGCGAAGAGAAGGTCAAAAAAAGTGTGTTGCTTTTCTAGCAAAATGCTGTTTCCACAAGCAGTGATATTTTAGCCATTTGAAAGCTCCGAGTGGAAGTTGCCATTTTGAGTGCAGCCCAAAGGCTGTGCAATCTGTCAGGCACCAGGGGAGAGTGGAAGAGGCAACACTTTGTCCTCTGAGCTGTCAAAAAGCTCGGATTCTGTATAAACAGGCATCTGGTGATCTGAGCTGTGCATGCAGGCAGGGATGGAAAGAGATTTCACCGAGTCACAGGCAGCAGTTCAGGCACAAAAGAAAACTGGCAGTGGGGAGAGGAGGGCAGGGAGGAGATCTGCCCCCAGGGTGGCTCTGGAGAGGGTCCAGGGGAGGCCACCGAGGGGTGTGGAGCATCTCCCTTATGGGCAGAGACTGCTGAGGGCCTGTTCAGTCCAGGGAAGACTGAGAGGGGATCCCATCAATCCATACAATATCCCCAAGGGGTGTCAGAGAATGGTTCCAGACCCTTTCCAGTGGTGCCCAGTGACAGGACAAGGAGCAATGGCCATAAACTAAATCAAGTTTTGCCTCAACATGGGGAAGAGTTTCCTTCTGTGGTGGGGCAGAGCCCTGGAGCAGCTGCCCAGGGAATCATGGAGTTTCCATGGAGACATCCCAAAGCCACCTGGATGTGTTCCAGCCACCTGCTCCAGCTGACCCTGCCTGGGCAGGGGTTGGATGGATGATCTGCAGAGGTGCCTCCAACCCACACTGTTCTGCGATTATTTGGGGAATGAACCTACAGGGATTTGCAACACAGGCTGGCAGTCTGAGGGGGGAGAGAGCATAACCAGCAAAGAATGGAGAGGAGGGTTTAGAGCTAATCTTGGCTGTGAAACGTGTCTTTGCTTGCTGTGTTCCCAGAGCTGATCACTGAGGAGATGGAGGAAGAGAACAAGGAGCATACGTGCGAGACGCTGCTGATGTGCATTGTTACTGTACTGAGTCACGGGCTCAGGAGCGGGGGTGGAGTAGGTGATGTGCTCAGGAAACCTTCCAAAGAGGTAAATTACCACTGACTGGGGGTGGAGGAGTGATACCGAGTAGGGCTGGGATCTGCTCTGCTGAGGAGAGTGTGTGTGCACTGCTCCAAACACGGGGAGGAGCAGCCACAGAGGCACCACGCTCCTCTTGGGGTGCTGTAGTTACGTCTCTGGGGGTCACACTAAACACCAGCCACTTCTACAGGCTGCTACCCCGGCTTTTGTAGCTTGTGGGCTGTCCAGAGTGGGGCCCAGAAGAGCAGGAGAGCCAACAGCCTGTGTGCGGGGAGTTGAGGAGCTGAAGGAAGGAGATGAGTACGAATTAGTGAGGGAGGAACCTGAGGTGGCAGAGCAAAATGCTGTGCTGGCTGCTGGATGCCAGTGGCACGAGTTTTGGTGGGAGCATCCCTAAGGAGAGGTAACGTGTCAAATGGAAGGGATGAGAGGTCAGGGACCAGGCTGGGTTGGTGGGAGCGTGGGGGAGGAAGGATGGATGTGGTTTGGAGCCGTCAGCAGAGTGAGGACCAGGCTAAGCAGCAGGAATTTTCCACAGCACCCCTCCGGCTCCCCCTCTGACTGCTGTTGAAGGTGTTTGTGTCCATCATTTAGGAAGAAATGGAGGAGGGTGGGGAGGCCCTGGCACAGGGTGCCCAGAGAAGCTGTGGCTGCCCCTGGATCCCTGGCAGTGTCCCAGGCCAGGCTGGATGGGGCTTGGAGCACCTGGGACAGTGGAAGGTGTCCCTGCCCATGGCAGGGGTGGCACTGGATGGGCTTTAAGGTCCCTTCCCACCCATTCTATAATCCTGTGATGATTCTGTGACCTGAGGCTCAGGCTGTCACTCCCAAAGCCACACTGGGGACCAATGCTTTTTGTTTTACCTGAAATCTCAATGTTTTTTCTATTATTTAGCCTTACTTTCAGCTTACAAAGTTACATAATTGTGAATAATAAGTTTGGCACTTGACTGGCAGGATGGCTGTGAAAATGGGGGGTGGATATTTTGGGTATTCAGGCCTGCAATAAATACGGAATGTGTACTGAAAAGCCCAGCTTAGTGTTCATTTACATGGTTGTTAAATGCAATTAATGGTATTAAATTCCAGTAAAAGACTTTATGGTCCACACTGATCCTCTGTTGATATACAGCAGATTAATATAAGGATATAATTTGGAAGGGCTTCAGGGAGGGGTGAGAGTAAATTTCAGTGTGTGAGAGAAGAGTTTTTTCTCTTGTGAAAGTGAGAGAAGAAGTCCAAAACCTTGTACACAGGAAGAGCAGCTCTGCAGAGATCCCACACTGGCAGCTGACTAATTTGGCTTTTCTTTCAGTGATTTTGCACTTTAGTTTTGCATTTTAGTGTCACTGAATGTTTTGAATTGTGAGTTACCCTTGGAGAGCATCAGCAGCGGAGACTCTCAGGGAAAGGGCTGTGGGGCAGGGTGGTAATAAGGGTGAGATGTGCACCTATATGGGCTGTTAATAATTCACATTTGTATCTTGCAGGAACCTCTCTTTGCTGCTAGAGTGATCTATGATCTGTTGTTCTTCTTCATGGTCATCATTATTGTCCTGAACCTGATTTTTGGGGTGATCATTGACACTTTTGCTGATTTAAGGAGTGAAAAACAGAAGAAAGAAGAAATTTTAAAAACTACTTGCTTTATTTGTGGTAAGTGTGGAGACACACTTAACAAGAAAGGGTTACTCTGGGTGAGCCAGGGATAGCTGCAAACTCACAGGAAAAACTCTTGAATTACTGGCTGTTCCTCCTTGCATTCCTCAGCCAGTTCATGTTCCTGGGTACCACGTGCACTGGAGCTTGGCAGCAGGAGCAGATGGGGAATGCTCAGGATGCCATTTTTCCTCAAGACTTCAATTCTTGTTTCTCCTCTGCCTCGAAGAACAGTTTCCTAGTGGAATGGGAGAGATTTTTATAAACAGTCATTTTTTCCAGGCGTGCAGAGTGGTGCCTGTGGAAGCTTTTCCCACCAGGAGGTTGGGAATGGAGGTGCTGTGGTTGACTGACATGGTCCTGCCATGTTGCATAACACACAGCCTGACGGGATAACCTTTGGAAGTTCACTGCAAAGCAAATGCTGCTTTTGCTATCAGTTTGCCTAAAAATAGGGGATGTGTTATGAAATCCAACAAACTGCTTGCTACAGGGTTGCTGCCTTTTTTTAACCAAAATTTTTCTGTTATGTATAATAAATATAAGCAGTACTTGTTACAGTACCAGTTTAAGCAGTACTTGTTACACTTGCTTTACTCTTCCTCCTCTTTTCCCTCTTCTTTCTCATTTCATCTTTTTTCCTCTTTCTTTCCTCATTCTCCCCTTTTCTCCCCTTCTTTCTCATATTTCTCTTTCTCTTCTCTTTCTCTTCTCTTTCTCTTCTCTTTCTCTTCTCTTTCTCTTCTCTTTCTCTTCTCTTTCTCTTCTCTTTCTCTTCTCCCTGGGCATTTGTCAGATTTTATCCTGTTATTCAGTGTCCATTCCAGAATGACTGTGACTTCCAGCAGTGCAGCAGACTTTGGAAATCAGTTTTGTTCTAGAGCTGATTTTCCTGGTTCCCAGCTGCCAAACACTCAGGTTCTCCCTGTGTCCCTCCTGCAGGTTTGGAGAGAGATAAGTTTGACAACAAGACGGTCACCTTTGAAGAGCACATTAAGGAAGAGCACAACATGTGGCACTATTTGTGCTTTATTGTCTTAGTGAAAGTCAAAGATTCCACAGAATACACAGGGCCAGAGAGTTACGTGGCAGAAATGATCAAGGTGAGTTTGGAGTTTTGGGTTTTGTTGTAGATGAGACCAATCCAGTGGAATATTTGGTACGGTGCTCTGTGTTGTATTTATTTGGTAAACGTACCTGTGACTTCCCAGCCTCCAGGGCACTCTGTGTGTGTGCTGGAGCAGGTGACAGTGAGTGGTGACAGCCAGGTAGTCCCCATGGCTTGGATCAAGGGAAGAGAACCTGTTCTGCCTTAAATTCACATTTAGGGAGGGAGAGTATTTTCAAGCTGGTGGAAGTGTCTGAAGCACAACAAACAGGTTATAACCTGTCCTGGTATAAATATCTCCACTGACTTGTAGGATTTGCCGTCATATGATTTGAGCTTATTATTGTGAAAACTACAATTAATGTCTACTCAATTGGAAGAGCTTTTAATGAGAGAATTAAAAGCCTCATCTCTGCCAAGCTGCAGGTTCAGAGCTCCTGGAATTAGATCCGAAGCCCAGTCACTAATTTGTGTCTTCTGGCTGGGGAGCAAAAGCTGTTTGATTTATACCATTCCAATCTGATTTCTTTAGAGCAGAGCACTTTCCTGACTCCCCTCCCAGCTCTTCTGCTGTGAGGTACCACCTCCCTTGGGGTGGGTTTGTAAATCCCCCCGAGCCCTCTCCGAGGTCAAACGCGTTATTTTGGGGTCACCAAAGTGTCCGTCCTACTTCTGGGTTTCTACCTCAGTAATGAGGGCTTAAAGAAATCTTGTGAGCAGTCACCTGATAGAGGATTAGCACAGTGAGATAACCAAGTGCATCACTGCTGCTTTTCAGTCTGGCTGATTATATTGCTCCCTTCCTTTATCCCCCCGCAGCACGCATGACTTCAGGAGGAAGCACTGCACTTCTGAAGGGTTTTACCTTTGAAAAGACAATTTTTTGTTGTGCTTTTGCTTCTACAAGATGATTTTGTGTTGTGTTTTCGCTGCTGTTAAAGCCAGTTTAAAGGAAGTTTCAATTGCCAACCAATTCATTATTTCAGATGAACAGTTCGAATTAGATAAGAACCGAAAATTAGTCACGGACTATGTTTGCATGAAGCACAAAAACTGGAGAACTTTTATGAGAATTCCTATTCATTAAGTGTCAGCAAGGGCTAATTACTGTGTGTGGATGGGAATAGGGATAAATTATGCATAGCCAGAGTGTCTCATGCAGATGCAATTTTATGTAACCGTGTGCTCTAGGTAGAGGTCTGGAGTGTGTCTGTAGTTGGGGGGGTTTGCATTTCATGAGCCAGTTTTAAAAGAAGAAGTAAGAGCAGATCTCAGCGAGGGCTTGTATGAGTGTGGAACAGGAAGGAAATCTGGATTTCACCTCAGTGCTCTGTCACCATCCTGCCCCAGGCTCAGGCTGCTGTGCCCTGACTCTGGAGTTCTCTGCAGTCCATGTATTCCTGAGGAGTCATTTGGCAAAGCTTGCTCTGAAAATCAGTTTCTTTCCTGTGTCCTTTAACATTAAAACTTCCCTTTTTGCCCTAAAATCTTGGTGTAAAACATGATGAATCTGTTTCTCTACCAGACTTGTTTTAAATGCTGCTGTAAGAGTCAGAAGTGCTTTTTTTCCTGTTTAAGGTGTTTTTCAGGGTAATTTGGGTGAGGCCTGGTTCATCTGTTCCTCAAGCTTTCTGTCTTCATAGAATCCCAGAGTGGTTTGGGTTGGAAGGGACCTTTAGGAGCACCCAGTGCCACCCCTGCCATGGCAGGGACACCTTCCACTGTCCCAGGCTGCTCCAAGCCCCAATGTCCAGCCTGGCCTTGGGCACTGCCAGGGATGGGGAGTCCCCAGCCTCGGCCTCTCTGGGCAAAGTCCCATGGATGCAGAAGGACAGACCAAGGAAAGCATTAAATATGTCAGTGATTGCCGAGGCAGACAGTCACTGTGGAGGTGCTGGTTCCCATGGGTTCATGTCACAGCCACCAGCCTCTCCTGGGAAGCCTCCTCAGGGCATGGCTGGCTTTTAAAGGGATTTTCCTCCCGTATTTCAGACTGAAGGTGGCACTGTAGCATCTTGGATGGTGACAGAGATGGGGCACGTCTTCCCTGGGCTGTTGTGTGGGACCAGCTGCTGTTTGTACCCATTTTTAGGAGTTGGGGTAGGAAGCACCCTGTGCTCCAAGTCCCACGGTGATGGCAGAACACACCTCAAATGTTTCACCTGTGCTCTGCCTCCCAACAAAACAGCTTCAGAAAACTCTTGGATTTCTGCCCTTTGGTAAATGAAAGAAAAAAATTAAGAAAATACAATTTTAAAAATTGCCTTTGCCACTTAGTATTTGTGGGTTGTTCCAACACTACAAAATGGGGAAAAAAATGAAGAATTTAGGACACTTAAATTATATCCACTGTCAGTTTGTGAGTTGCTTCCAGTGCTGCTTGTACAGTGCTTTAAAGATATTTTAAGCACTGTGTTATCAAAAGAATCCTGGACAATTTCATGTATGCAGTTAGTGAATATTCAGGATTCTTTAAGAGTGATCTTGAATTTTGATGTTTTCTTGTCTAAAAATAATGTGTGTAGAAAGGCAGTTTTGAGGATTCCCACTGTACTGGGTATGGCAGAGCTGGATCTGGCCCATAGCATTCATCCTGCACCCTGCGGGAGCCCGACCCCACATTAGAAGAAATTGTAGCCTTGGAAATCAATGATTAACTGCAGTTCTTTAGTGAATTTTACATTTCTTCACAGAGAGAAGCTCATTAAGTTCAAACACATCACAAGGAAAGAAGTCAACAGGTACACTTGGAAACAGAGTTGAGTTTAGAGCACTGAAGACTGATCAAAAAACCAAAATTAAAAAAACCCCAGCAGTGATCTGACCTAAGCAGGCTGGCCAGTGGAAGCTGTCCCTGCCCATGGGGCTGCAATGAGATGAGTTTTAAGGTCCCTTCCAACCCAAACCAGTCTGGGGTTCTGGGATTCTATAAAACAAGATCTAGTAACTGTTCTGACAGTGCTGCTGTGGCTCTCAACCTCCAGCACTGTCGCTCTCCCTCCCATACCCTGTTCTGGGACCAGTGTGGGGCGGTTGGTGCCTCTGGGATCTGGACTGGTTTGGTTGAGTCCCATGCAAGGCCAGGCTGCCCTGGGCTTGTAGCTGCAGGTCCAGGCTGCTGATGGAGGCTGGAATTCCTCCCCCTGTAAACAGGGATACTATTCCCTTTCATCAGCGAGGGATGTGCCTGCTGCCACAGATGATGTGAAACTCGGGGTATCTTAGGAATCCTTGCTGGGAATCGCTGGAGATGCACGGGGGAATGGGGCTGCGGGGTTGGTGTGGGGCAAGCTGAGCCTGTGTCACCCCACTGCTGCCCTGGCTCATCCCTGCCCTGCTGCCCCTGCCCAGCACTGCCCAGCCCGGCAGCCTCCTGGATGTCAGGAGATGGCAAATGGATTTCAGCAGACTGGCATGGAGCAGCTCCCCTTGGAAATGCATCCCGGAGCCACCTCCTTAATATCAATTTAATATGGCACAGACAGCGCTGCAGGATGTGAGAAAACACCTCCTGGAAGCAGGGATGCTCTTTGATTCCTGGTGTTTGTACAGCTCTCCTGGCCGGAGCGGGGATCCGTCTGGCTCCATCCCTGCGGACGGGCGCTGCAGACAGTGCGGCTGGGGCCGTGCCTTTGGAGGAGGGCTTGTGGGGAGGATGCTGAGGGTGCTGCAGAGCCGGCAGCCCGGTGCCCGCCGTGATTCCCAGGAACAAAGGCCCCGTTCCTGCGAGGCTCTGCAGTCACCAAGAAGATCAGGTGATGTCTGAATAACACCCTGTGTGTGGGAGGTGGGGGGATCCACTTATCGCCTTGGCCAGACATTGACATCCACACCCAAATGACTCATGTGAACTCCGTGCAACTCCCTGCAGATTAGTTCATTTAAATGTCTTATCTTCCCATCCTGGGTTGAGCATTCCTCCTGGAGTTCTGTGCCTTTGCCTGCAGTTGCTGTGGCAGCCTGGGCAACACGGCAGCCCCGCCAGCTCAGCTGTCACCGGGGCCTTGGCAGGGCTCTGCCACAGCCAGCTGTGTGCAGGCATTTAGAATATGTAAAATCTCTCACTCTGCAGCTCGGTACAGAGAAAACCACACAGGCACCCGGGGTTTGTGTGCATTCCTAAGCTGTCTGCAGGCAGCTGCATGGGCTGTCACAGCACAGACAAATATTTGCATGCCCAACTCCTGCATCCCCTGCTCTGCACCTTGAGCAGTGTGGGTACGAGCCACGGCTGTCAGGGGTTGTGCACGCAGATGTGCTTATTAAAAAATAAAGGCTGCTTTGGAAAAGTTTTTAGCACAGAGCTTCCTCACTAGCTCCGGCAGTTTCCCTGTGTTTTTAATCCAAGCAGGATCTGTGTCATTAACAACCTTTATTACAGAAATGAGGCAGAGGTGCCAGGGTTGCCCAAGCTCCCATGTCCAGGTCGAGGGCACTGAGTTCCAAATCTGGATTGTGTTGTCATTGAAATGGACCGTTTACAAATAGGAGTGATGGATCCTTAAAGGAATTTGGAATGGAAATGAAGGCTACAGATTTCCCTTTGTACCTTAGTTAACCCCTGTGTACAAACCTGGGGATTTAAATATATTTTTGGGCTTTTTCCTTTGTGTCCTGAGCTCTGTCCTGTAATGGGAGGTGTTTCTGATTCTGGGTTTGAGCAAATTCTGCCAAGGCATAGCCTCCTGTGCAAAGACAAGGTTCCATCAGGGTCAGGCTTTTTAAATTGCATCCTTCCAGAAGTGCAAGTGTGACTTGAAGCCTTTCCCAGGGAGCTACCCAGCAAGGACAGTCACTGTGCTCTGAAACCCAGCAGGAATGTGGGAGTCCCAAGTGGTGATGGCCTTGAGGAGTGGCTGTGTCCCAGGCTCTCCATGAAATCCAGTTCAGCTGGAGGTGGCCGAGACTGGCTTTGCACTGCAGCACCTACAGGAATGACAAGGGCAGACCATGATACATCCAACCCAAAGCATTCCAAAAGGGCCTTAATGATTCCAGCACTGGTGAAAGACATATGTACATGAAATTACAGTCTGAGAAAGTGTTGGAAACTTAGTGATGTTCATCTGTCATTTGTGCCTGGAAATCCTGTACTTCAGGCAGAGTCAAATAGGAGAGATTTGTCATATCAATATTGAGCAAACCAGCTGCAGACACAGGAGAGAGCAGCCCGTGCAAATAACTCGGTTACAGATGAGGAAATTGGGGTTTTGGGGCTACCAGTCACCGTGATACTGGTGCAAGCTGGGAGAGGAGGAGGAGGAGGACCAAGGAGGTCAGGATGTGGAGCTGACAGTGCTTAGTTTGGTGGTAACTTCCCAACAAGCTGCATCTTGAGATAGCTGGCCAGAGTTAGCCAATATAATTACAGGGTTAAACAAGAAATCGTGGCAGAGGCATGGAAGAGCCAAGAGTGCTTGGCAGCAGGCCCTGGGCTGCTGGAAACACTGTGTCATAGGCACGGGCTGAGCTTCACATAGGGAAGGAACTGGATCCACCCTTGGTGCAAACCGGGAGCTGCACTGGGAGAAGGGTTGGTCATCTTCCCCAGCTCTGGCACAGGGTACCCAGAGAAGCTGTGGCTGCCCCTGGATCCCTGGCAGTGTCCAAGGCCAGGTTGGATGGGGCTTGGAGCAGCCTGGGACAGTGGAAGGTGTCCCTGCCCATGGCAGGGGTGGCACTGGATGGGCTTGAAGGTCTCTTCCAACCCATTCTGGGGTTCTCTGGACCCTGTGAGCTGGCTGCCCTATGGTGGGCTGCAGGAAACCCTCCTGCTGCTGACAGGAACCCCACATGGCCCAGTGCTTGGTTTTCCCTGACAAACCACCTGGTATCCATGCTGGGAATCTCGGGTTGGTATCCCAGCTGACCAGGCAAAGGTTTCCCTTGGGCTGAGCGTGTGTATGAAAAGGGCCTGGGTGGATGAAAGCAGAAGGAAAGGCTTGGGGCCAGTTCTGGGGAATGGGATGTTTGCATAACTTGCTGGGGTTTGGGTGGATTCCAAACAGCTGCCAGGGTGGGTGTCCTGCTCCTGGAGCAGCGCCAGCGCCCTGGGAGAGAGGGGGGAAGGTTCCTGCCTGGAAACCGCCGGGTGACACACTGGGAGCACAACCCGCTGGGACCAGAAAGCGCCGTGGGGCCGTGTGTGCCGAGGAGGTGGCCCAGGGCCGGGGCGAGGCTGGCCCTGAGTCACCGCTGTGACCCCGCGGGCACTCCCGGACGGATGCTTGTGCAAGAGGACGTGGGTGAGAGCAGCCACTGCCACCAGCTGTGGTGCTCAGCCTCTGCTGCGGAATTTTGTCCTGCCCAGCTGTGGAGGTGTAACGTGCCCTACTTCAGTGGGGATGCAAACAGCCCGGAGGAGTTGGTGTGGAGAGGTGGCCTTGTCCTTTCGGGAGGCAGGACATGGCCTTCGGGGATCCTGTCCCTGCAGTCCATCGGGAGGGGTGGTGCTTGGCTGGGCTCCAGCGAGTCTCCCGCAGCAGAGCTGTCTCAGGGCTGTAGGGCCGTGGTCATCCTTCACCTTTGGCAATGGTGTCGGTGTTCAGGTTCCCCGCTCTGCACCAGCCCTTGTGCCACTTGGGTATTTAACCTCTGGCAACAGAGAAAAGCAGGTTATGGCACCCTAAACCTTGTGTCATCAGCCTCCCGTGTAACAACACGGGGCGTGTGAGGAGTTGAGAATGTTCCGAGTGTGGAGGGGGGACACTGTCAAGTGCTGGTTTTTAGAGAGGGGAGAAGTGCAGCTCGGTGTGGGGATTTTTCCAGGAAGCTCAAGAAAGACCCAAGAGGAGTCCCATCTCACCACAAACAGATGAATTTTCAAAGTGCTTCATAGAGCTCTTCTGTAGCTTTGTGGGTCTGATTTTTAACTTCCCATGACAGAAACTGAAATTTGCTGCTGCCACCTTTCCCTGGTTGTTCAAGAAACAACTGGACGTGGCACTCAGTGCTCTGGGCTGGTGACAAGGTGGGGATCAGGCACAGCTTGGACTTGGTGATCTTGGAGGTTTTTTCCAACCACAATAATTCTGTGATTCTGTAACTGATGCTGCTGGGCAGCTGTAGGGATTTATTTTGGAGAGGGTTGAATTAGCCCTTCAGCACCCTGTAACTGTCAGGCACAGGGGTAGCTGGATAAACGGAGACCCTGGAGAGGAGCAGAGAGTCTTTGGGGCGGGGAGAGCCCCAGTCCCTGCCGTGAGCTGCCATCCCTTGCCCAAGAGGAGCAGAGCTGATGCCTCCCCTGGCACAGCTCGTGCTGAGGTCGCCTCTCGGCCTTTCTCAGAACCAGCCCTTCGGCAGAAGCCGGGAGGAGCCGGCGCTTCTCAGAATGAATCGCGCGTGCATCACGCAGCACCGCTTCCTCTTCCTCGCGTTTCCAAGCGGGGATGGTCAGCACCGTCACCCCCGTGTCTGAGATTCGGTGAGACTTGCCTTACAACAGGGACTTTTCCAACTTTACCTAGAAGAGAGCTGCAACCCGAAACCCAGCCCTTGCGGTCAGCCAGCTTCCGTCAGCGGCTGCGCTCGCTCCGGCTGCTGCAGCAGCGCAGGGAGCTGTGCCCGTGCTGGGAACGGGGAGCTGAGGGCACACCGGGATCCCGGGAACGGGGAGCTGAGTGTACCCCAGGATCCCGGGAAGAGGGGGCTGAGGGCACACCGGGATCCCGGGAACGGGGAGCTGAGGGCACCCCGGGATCCCGGGAACGGGGAGCTGAGTGCACACCGGGATCCCGGGAACGGGGAGCTGAGTGTACCCCAGGATCCCGGGAAGAGGGGGCTGAGGGCACACCGGGATCCTGGGAACGGGGAGCTGAGGGCACACCGGGATCCCAGGAACGGGGAGCTGAGTGTACCCCAGGATCCCGGGAAGAGGGAGCTGGGGGCACACCGGGATCCCGGGAACGGGGAGCTGAGTGTACCCCAGAGTCCTGGGAACGGGGAGCTGAGGGCACACCGGGATCCCAGGAACGGGGAGCTGAGGGCACACCGGGATCCCGGGAAGAGGGGGCTGAGGGCACACCGGGATCCCGGGAACGGGGAGCTGAGTGTACCCCAGGATCCCGGGAAGAGGGGGCTGAGGGCACACCGGGATCCCGGGAACCAGGAGCTGAGGGCACACCGGGATCCCGGGAAGAGGGGGCTGAGGGCACACCGGGATCCTGGGAACGGGGAGCTGAGTGTACCCCAGAGTCCTGGGAACGGGGAGCTGAGGGCACGCCAGGGTCCCGGGACAGAGGGATCCTGAGCATCAGTCCGTGGGTGCCAGCAGCTGCACAGGAGCACGGGCTGCCTCCCCTCTCCCGGATCGCTCAGTGCCTCTAAAACACCTCTAAAGCCCCAAGAGGGACATGAGGCCGTATCTAAAGGCACCCCAGGGCTGAGCTGAAGTTCAGAAGAAACTGGATCGTGGAGATATAAATCTTTCATTGACCCCTGAGTGGCAGCGCCGGGAGCCGGGCTGGCCCAGCAGGATCACCATCCCCTGACCTTTCAGCAGTCCTGCTCCGTTCCGTTGGTGCTGGCTCCGCTTAAAAATTTATTTATTTGAGAGAAAACACCCCCACACTCCCAGCAGGGACAGGGACGGGCTGTGTGTCAGCAGCCTGGTCACATCCAGCTCCTCTCTGCGGGGCTGGGGGAGGCTGGAGAACAGGCTGAAGGTTTCCCGTGTAAATCCAGGATGAAGAGTGTGTGCAGGAGGCAGAGCTGTGTCCTGCTGTGCTGGCAGCTTCCCTCTGTCCTCTCTGGGGAGTCCCGGCACCAGCCCGGGGCAGAGAGCATTCCCTGCTGCCTGCATTCCCTGCATCCACGGGGATTTGTCTGCACCTCTCTCCCCGTGTTTTCCCAGCCTGTTTGGGTGGACACCCCTTTGTTTCCTGCCAGGTGGCAGCTGGACACGTCCAGATGAATACTGGGTTTGGGTGGTGTGCCGGTTTGGCCAAAATCTAGCAATATATCCTAACGAGCTGCATGGATGGGTTGGCAGATCAGTGCAGCCCAGTCAGGGTGGGCACGGGGATGTCCAGGTCCTTCCCTAAGGCTGTCCCTGCACAGGGAATTTCCAGGTGCCTGTTAACCCTTTCCCAGGGGGGTCAGTAAACCCTGTCCTCCAGCTCAGAGACACCCCGGAGGGCTGTGTCTCCTTGTCCTCAGCCTTCCCCTTCCTCAGCCTGTGGAGTTCACGTGGTTTGGTTTTAGTCTTTGAACATTGGCATGAGAACTAGAGGTGCTTTGTTGGTTTTTTTTTCAAATCAAAGGCAAGATTTACCAACTTTGAGGGCTGGGGCTTTCAGAAATCCAGTGAGTATGGAAGCTCTGAGGAGGCTGCAGAAGCTGTGGGTGCTGTTTGATTTCACCTTCCGGGCCTGGAACGATCAAGTCACAGCCTCTGCAGCAGCTGCAGTGTTGGCTTAAATTGCAGAGTAATGCTGGAAAGTGCTTGGGGTATTCATTATGAAACTCTGCAGGTAGGGAAGGTTGGTGCTTCCCTCATCTCTTTCATCCTTCTCAAGGATGGGGCCTGGGAACGCTTTGGGGATGGCCTTAGAAATGTTTTTGGGAACAAGGAAAAAAGGGGCAGGCAGGAGCTTCAGGGCTCCTGTCTGCCTAGAAACCTCAGGACATGGGCCTGAGGGTCCAGGCAAACCTGCAGATATAAATTATGTTTTAGTCTGATTTTCCTCGTCCTCTGTCCTGGTTTCTTCCCTGGAGGAGCACAGGGAAGTGCAGTTGGTGCAGTTTGTTTTCTCTGGGTGGGAGATGCTGGACCTGAGCACAAATGTTGAGCTGCCCCCTCCTCCCTAATGAGGCTTTTACTACAGCTGGAAGAACACAGTGCAGTGTTGCCTGTTCCTACTATTAAACCTTAATTGTGGGACCGGCGTTTCCTAAAGTCCAAAATATTTTGGCACTCGTCTTGATAAAGGCATATTTTTTTTTGTACATAGAATTTTTTTTTCTTTTATTAGCAGAAACCATCTGCCCTGTAAACAGAGATCAGGAGCAAACAGCCTTCCTGGCAGTTCTGCATCACGTGGGAATGCTGTGGTGCCTGCATGGGAAAGGGCCTGCTTTCTGCCTTCTCATCCTGGCAAAAGGAAACTCCAGGCAGATCAGAAGCAGCTAATTTAAGCTGATGAGTCTTGGCATCACATCTCAATTGCAGAGAGGATGTGACTGGAGCTCTCTGTAGAGGTGCACAGCCCTGATTAAGCAGGATGGATGCTCCTGGGAATGAGGGGGAGCATGGAGGGGAAGCGGGTTGGAGCTGGAGATTTAGGCAGGGGATGATAAAAAGCCAGAAGTTTGCCATGCTGCAAAAAGAAGCTGAGAGCCCAGAGAAGAGCCTGGCCAGCACAGTGGGGTGAGCTTTGGTAGCTATTAATCAGCAGTGGTGATTGATTTTTGATTAACAGCATCCCTTGGTGTTAATGCAGTCACCCATCACTGTGCCTGGTGTGTTTAAGCCTTCCCAGCTGTGTCACCTGGGAGAGCACACATACCCTTATCTCAGCCAGCCCGAGTTCAGCTTCCATTTCAGAGCATATCTCCAGCGTGGGAGGAGAACCAGACTGGATGGGAAGCCAGTTTGATGTTGAACTGTAAGGTGTCAGGACGTGGGGTGCACCCCTCCTCCTCTTTTGTGGCTTTCTGTTCCGCTCCTGCTTTTATTTTTAACATCTCTGGCGTGTACACAAGTGCCTGTGTGAGCCTCTGTACAGGCTCCTCAAACTGAGTGTGTGTCCAGTGACATTCCTGACTGTAACTCAGACATGGAATATTAAAGAACTCGTATGGCTGAAGGAAAACTCTCCAACAAGCAGTGCATTGTGATGTGTCTGTCCCACATTTTAGCCTGAACCAGACAGTCAGAATATGATTTTCTTTTTCATTAAAAAGGAAGTATTTCAGCTTCGGAAGAATTTCCAGGTAGAACTTCGTTTCTTTTATCAGAGATCACAGCCAAGCTTTGCTTGACCAAAAAAGCAGAAAATCTTCCTCAAATGCAAATTAGAAGATTCTAAAATGGCAGCGGATTTCTAGCACTGGGAAGTGCTTGTCCAGACGTGAAATCTGGGCTGGTTTAATGTCCAGTGCTTGTGCATTTATCCTGAAGTGCGTGTGAGGGAGCAAGGGCTGGGGCAGTGAGTAGCTGGAGAGGAAACGCCAGTCCTGAGTAGCCCCAATTCCCAGCAGCTGCGGCTGCAGCGCCTCAGTGCCTCGGGCAGGCACTTTGCAAACTTTCCAGTGAGATGCAAATGCAGGTTACTGCAGATAACTGCAGATAAGTACAGAGCTGCTGCATCCGAGGAATGTCCCGTGGCTTTAGAGCTCTGTGTGTGCTGTGCTCTCGGGGCAGGTTTTCATGTGGCAAACGCTGATTGTGCCCTGGTGTGTGTGATCCTCAGGAGAGAAACCTGGACTGGTTCCCCCGGATGAGGGCCATGTCACTGGTCAGCAGCGACTCGGAGGGAGAGCAGAACGAGCTGAGGAACCTGCAGGAGAAGTTGGAGTCCACCATGAAGCTCGTGACCAACCTCTCTGGGCAGCTCTCAGAGCTCAAGGATCAGGTAAGGAGCGGCCAGACACCGCGATGGGCAGGACAAGGCTCCCGCCAGCCTCGGACCAGCTGGGGTTCTGCAGCTCCACGGCTTCTCCAAACCCCAGGGAGAGCTTTCCCAGAGTAACTCATGGGTAGGAAAGAAGTGAACAAACCAGATGTCCCTCCAGAGCCCTGTGCCCCAGCTGACCTGCCTGGTGCTGACCCAACTGGCGTGTTCCAAAGTGCCCACCTCAGAATGGGAAAACCGGTGTTAAAAAAATCACCAGAGTTAGCTCAGATCAGTCCTGGCTGGTGCAGGGAGCCTGTGTGTGGTGGTGGTGTTGTTGTTGTTTGGGGTTTTAACCCGAAGAGCTGACTGTGATCCTGTCAGCCAGAGGGTGTGACACTGATACAAGGGCTGTGTCACTGTGTGGACCTCAAAACCCACCGAGAAACTGGAGAAGCGCTCGAGTGGTTACTGGTGGTGCTGGTCCCTCCGTGCTGTGGCTGTGCTGCTGTGCAGATGTGATTTGGCTGCTGCCACCCTCAGCCTGCAGCACACACATCCCAGGAGAGGTTTGCACTGCACCAAGCGCTGCTGCTGCGGAACCAGCGAGCGCTCCGCAGACCTCGGAGTGCTTTTCTGGTGCAGCAGCTTCTCTGCAGCAAGAGCTGGTTGGCTTCTGCCTTGGCTGGGCTCGAGGGCGTCGTGGGGCTGGTGCCCAGCCCAGCCCCAGCGATGGCTTTGTGAAAGACAGAGGCCGCAGGGCTTCAGCTCGTTGTGTCCGCAGGGACTCCGGCCTCACTGGAGGGAACAGGGAAAGCAGTGCTGCCTGCGCTGGCGGGAGCTGTTTGTGGTGGCTGCTTATCTCTGTGCATTAATAACCTGGGCCAGATGGTTCAATTAGTGAATTTATGCAGGTATTGGCACTGGGTAAGATTAATTGCTGACTTGCACCCTGCTGGTGGATGGAGCTGCCCGAGGCAGGAGCGGCCCAGCAGCTCTGGGTCGGTGCCTCTCCCAACACCAATCCCATCCCTGCTGCCCATCTCTGCTGGGCTGGCTGGGTTTCTCCAGGAACCTTTCCTCTATCAGGCGTCCCTGGCAGCCAGCACTGCCTGAGATCCGGCTGCTGCCTTCCGATCACGCTCTGCAGTTGGGCTGGAGCTGGGCCCTGTCCTGAGCACCCTGCGGAGCGCAAGGAAGGGATTAATGTGGGGGACTGGGAGCTGACAAGCTCGCTTCCCCGGGCTGTAATTAGTTCTGAGGCACGGTGCCACAGAGCCCCTTGCTCCCGTTGGTCTGAGGATGGAGGGCAGAGGCAGTTGCTCTTTTGTCTGGGCTTTAATTCTTGCCGGGCAGTGGTTTCGCTGTTGTGCCTGGAAACAATTACCCTGATCCATGTGTCTGGTGTCTCCCTGCTGAAGGCTCTGGCTCAAAGTGCTCTGCAGTCACAGGAGCCACACCGGCCACAGCCGGCGCTGCCTCACGACACATTCCTTTCTGGAGCTCGCAGCCCTCTTGGCTGACCAAGCACTAAAACCCCTTCTCGCTCTTTGTGAAAAAAAGAATGAAGGGTTTAGCTTTTAGAGAGCTATTTGACTGTGAAAGCAAGAGAGGAAACCAGCTTCATTAATGTGGTGATAGCTTTTAGGAATTCCCCTAAGTACCATTATTGAGAGCCCTGCTGAAGATGCAGGATGCTCCAATTATGTGACAAAGCCAGTATATCCCTCCTCCTGATCAGGAACTGTCTCCAGGAAAGGAACTAACTCAGGGAATTTTTATTTGTATTTATTTTCTTGTAATTAAATAAAGGGAAAACCTCTCATTCATTTGCTCTTCAAGCTCGTTAGGTTTCTGGAGACTCTAATTATTAGAAACTGAGCTCCAGCCCGCCTGCTTCCCCAAAGTGCACCGAGAGCCATTAAAATCCTGATCACTTTAATTCTGTGCAAAAAGATTACACCATAATTGTCTGCAGCAGCAGGGGATTAGATGTAATCACCCAGAAATCCTTCCCAGCACCTCCTCCGGTGTCACTGAGTTCGAGCATCACTCTCGGGGCCGGGCCCTGGCTGGGGACAGCCCCCCTGCCCTCCAGGTGTGACTCAGGGTGACTCAGCTGCCCCACGGGCAGGTGCTGTGTCCAGTGGGATTCCTGCCCCTGCCTGTGCCCTGTTCCTGGAGGCAGCTCCAACTCACCATAACCTTTGGAGCCAGGCGGCCTCTGGCAGTCCTAGGCGTTATCGGGGAGCCCAGCCTGGCTCAGCTGAATCCCAGGCCCCTTGGGCTGTGTTTGGATCCTGTCAGCACAATTCCAGGGCCTGGCAGCTCCCTGGGGACTCGCTGTGCATGGCTTTTATTGCCTGTTAGCCCAGGTGTGCTGTCACTGGAAAGCTTTTGCAGGAGATTCACTCTCCAGTAAATGTGATGGCAATAAGTTGCTCCCTCCTGCAGCCCTGTGCCCTCCACACAAGGATTAAAGCATCGTGCAGGATTAATAATGTTCTGCGTCGACACTAAAATTGCATTTATCCCTCTTATTTATGGTTGGTTGCTTTATTCTTCCCTTTTTTTAAAGCCACATCTTCTACAAACACCTGCACCAGGGTGCACCACCCCTTTTCTACACAGCCTGAAAAATATCTCCTAGAGTCCCTTTTCATTATTGCTCTTTCTTTCTGTTTTTATTCCATGTATCCTCTGAATCAGTTTATTGGCAGTGTGAAATTTTGACTCTTGGTTTGCTCAGTGAGGATAATTAATGTGAAGGGGCATTTTTAAGCCGAGTCCTCGTGGCCTCTCTGCATTTCCACTTGTGGGTTATCTTGGAAGCAGTTTAACATTCAGGTTCAGCAGGGAGTAGGGTGTGTGTGTGTTCAGAGAGCTCTGGGAAGACCCCTCTCCTCCTGCTCCCATTCCCTGTGAAGCGTTAGAAGCATTTTGTGAAGAGAATTCCAGCAGCTGTGCAGAGGAGCGGGAGGTGTGCCCTGGCCTCGGGAGGCTGCAGTCAGCCCTCGGGAAAGGGAAACAGCAGCTCTGCCTCCCCTTGGGCCAGGCAGCGAGCACGGTGCTGGGCTGAGGTCAAGGTTAATTATGGTTTCAGGAGGAATGATGGTGTTTCAGCCCTGTTCCTGGTGGTTAAAGGAGTGCCACTGGACACTCAGTGAGGTGTGGGGTGTGCAGCCTTGTGGAGGCTGTCCAGCACTGCCTGTTTGGAGCAATCCTGTTCCCCACAGAGAACTCCAGACTCGAGGTCAGCCCCTGGCCGGCCACCCTGGAGTGCCAGGATACCCTGCACCATTTGGGAAACTCCATCAGTGCTGAAACTGGGGGTTTTAAACAGATGCACTCGAGTGGTTTAGTGGTGACCGTGGTGGTGGGGCTGGGCTGACTGTTGGGTTTGATCATAGAGGTCTTTCCCAACTTCCAACAGTTTCGTGATCCCAACTGTGTTACAAATGAGCTGCACATGTACATGCCACCTCCCTTCTCCTGGGGCTGCTGCTACAAGCAGTGACATTGGCTGGCATTTGTCATTGAACAGCAAAAACTGGAGAAGTTAAATGGTGGATGTAGCTGGAAGGAGCAGCAGGAGCAGGATGGGAATGTGGATCACATGCCTTGGTGTGCTGAGCCCTGAGGGTGTGGGGGCTCCTGCGGGGGCCCGGGTGCCCTCGGTGGTGCAGGGACGAGGCGCTGTCCTGGTGTTCCCTCGCACAGCTCCTGGGAGCCATCCCACGTGTCGGCTCCTCCGCAGCCGGGACGTGGCGGGAGCTGTGGGATCCAGCTGTGGGATCCAGCTGTTCGCTCCCGAGACCCTGCCCAGCCAGAGTCATTCCTTACATGGCTTATGTAACTTGCCAGAAACCTCCCAAAGTTTTAAAAAACCGCAGTGGAGCACTGGATTGTGGCCATTTCTCAATATCAGTAATAACAGCGATCCATTTTCCGTTCACGGTTCACCGATCAGGGGAATGTTACTTAATTACTGGGAAGCAGATGGGGAATGCCGAGGGTTGGGGTGTCTGGCAGTGAGGTGGTTAAGTCCTGCCCTGGCAGATGGGGAGGGCTGTTGGCTCACTCCGGATGAGAGCGGGAGCGCTCAGCTTTTTCCAGCAAAGGCAAGGGTATTCCCAGCCTGACTGCGGGGCTCGCCCCTTTTTCCACCCTCTCCGTCTCGTCTGCTGGACGGCTTACAAAGAATTCCTGGCGGGGGAGGGTTCTGCAGGCTGCTCCCCGCACCGATCGCTGCTGCCGAGCTGTCCCTGGCGCAGCAGTGTCCGGGCACCCGGACGGGCTAGCCCGGGGCCGGGCACTCGCGGCCGGAGTGCCCCCCTGCCCCCGGAGCAGGCGCTGGTTGTAGCCGGAGCTTCGGAGCGAACGCCAAGCACAACAGGCCCTTGGGCGAGCTGACGCACAGGAAGCGCCGAGGCCTAATGAGCAAACTTGTTAATTTTCCAGATGACGGAGCAGAGGAAGCAGAAGCAGCGCATCGGTCTCCTTGGACACCCCCCGCCCATGAATGTGAACCTGCAGCAGCAACCGGCCTAAGCCGGGAGGGTCACGGCCCCTCCGGGACATCCCGAACCATCCCAGCCCGGAGGCTGCTCCCTGTACCTCCTGTGCATCCTGTAAATACCCTGGTTTTATACTAGATGTATATGACTGCTACTCTATCAAGTTGGGGGCGCGTGGATTGCGATTAGAACTGTTGGCACGGGACGGAGGTTAAACTTTGTGCCAAAACTATCAAAATTGCCTTTTTCTTGGAAGGACTAAAGAGAGCACCTGAATTGCACTTGAAAAGATTATTTGACTATGTGACATGTATTTTGTATTTAAAAAAAAAAGAATAGAATAGCTAGTATTTATGTTTTTATACAATTGTGCAATATGAATTATGCAATCACAATATATTTGGAACTCCTGAATGTCCTAAAGGGAGTGCACATCTTTGGATCTGGTGTGTTAGTACAATGTAATAAATGGTATAAAATTACAGGTGTAAATGAGGCTGCTGCAAAATTGTGTAACTGGTGATTTTTTCATACCCTTGGACATTTTTGTACCATGTGTGTAAATATCTTGCAATGCCATATTTGTTGCCTCTTCCTCCCAGGGATGACGCTGGGACTCCGTGAGCTGTTCAATTGGTATCAATTAAAGCAAAACATTATTTTGAAGCTTCCGAGTGAGGAAAGCAGGAGGTATTTTTCAAGAGATTTCTTTAGAGTACTGAGGCTAGAAGAGCTCAGACACCGGGTTTTTTAAATGCTAAGATTTCTTAAAGGGAACTTTTTATGCAAAATGAAGTTTGGAATGAGGATGCACTGCTGGCGAGTCGGTGCAGTCTCCCAGGACCGATGCCGGGGCTGTCCAGGCTTTGCATTCTCAGTGTGTAGGATCCTTTCCTTCTATTTTTTCATTAGAGACCTACGTGCCTGCTAAAGCTTTAGCAAACAGGCACTGCACCGACTGAAACGTGTCCTGTAGCTGAGCACTGATGTGTGTAATGCTTGTGTGAGAGCCACTGGTTTGAGGCTGCTCTGTCCCACCCCTTCCTCTCCCTGTCCCCTTTCATTCGGTCACTTTCTTTGGTTTCTGATTCTCCAGAGTGTGAAAGGAAACTTGTCGGGCTGTTGTTTGGTTGTTTTTTTTCTCCAATCCGCTGCATAGTTTTATACATGGACCTCATTTTACAGAAGCTGACTTCTCTGCAATACTGTCTACAAAAGAAAAAAAAAAAGAAAAAAAAGCTACAGACAGAGCTATGAAAATTTGTAAATGCATAAATATAGGTATTTAAATAAATGACGCAAAATACTCTACGGTCAGAGGCTGCTGGTGGTTTGTGCCCCCTCCACGGTGGCGTGTGGCAGTTCTGTCACACCCACGTGTCCTGGGACGCAGCGTCACAGGGGCCTGCCAGGTAAGGATGGGCCTTTTCCCAGTGCCCAGAGGGACAGAGGTTGTTTTTTTTAAAACCAGATCGTGTCCCTCCTCCAGCAGTGAGAGGCACGGGCACCCAGGGAACCTCACCTGCGGTCACTCCGGGCTGGGATACTTCACGCTCTCCCCACTGATAGTTTAGGCTTGTGGCTGTCATTGGAGCATGTGAGAGTTAAAAACCCCTCCAGCTCCAAGTATCGTGTGCACAGCAGCGTTGCTGATTATGTGTATTTGATTAAGATGTAGCAGGAACTACCTGGTACAATTAATCATCCCTAATCTGGTAAGTGCACACAACTGTCTGGGGTGGGTTGCGTGGCCCTAGCTCAGGTCATCAGGAAAGCTCAGCGGGAGGGCACCCGAGGAGGGGGAGGGAGGAAGGAGGGCAGCCTGACCAGCAGTCTGCGAGCCAGAGATTTATCGGGGAGATTGGGACTCCTTAATCACTTGGATTTCCATATTTATCTCCTGGCAAATCTGTCTTCCCCTCTGCAGCAAGGTGTGTACAGAGGGAGCGCGGCGCCGCAGCTCCCACTGGGGTGGCGCAGTGGAGAAGCAGGATTTCATTTTCCCGGAGCAGCAGAGACACGTAACCTGACTCACTCCTTCCCCTCCTGCCATCCAGGGACAAGCAGACACACAAATTTGTCAGGCTTCCCGGAGCCTCTGCCAGTCAGGTGAGAGGGAGGCGGCTGACAACAGCCTGAGAGGGCACCCCTGAGGATGTGCAGTGTTGCTTCATCTTTACCTTAAAAAGGCAGAAGCACCGGGTGCCTCAGCACTGGCACAGCCCTGCACTGCTCTGTGATCCGTGTGAAAACCAGCGGGGTGGAACCCGGGGTTCTCGCTGCGGTTGTGCCTTCCCAGGAGGTGTGGGGATGCAAAAAAGGGTGTTCTGTCCCTCGGGTGCAGCTGCAGCGAGAGAAGCAGAGCACAGCCACCACTCCGGCAGTGGGGATGCAGTTGTGCAGGGCAGGTGGGTGGTTCCAGGGGTGGCACAGATGGCTCAGGAGGTCACACTGTGTCCCCAGCCTGAGCAGAGGCTGTGTCAGCTGGTCAGCAGAGGAAGGTGACTCTCTTCCTCCCCTCAGCCCACGAAGAGGTCATTCACTTCTGCAGATTCATTTCTGCAGTGACATTTCATGCATGACCACGACATTTTTTCTTTTTTCTTCTTTCACTCTTGGGTTTTCTAAGCCTTTTTTTATTTTTCTTTCTGGATGAACTCCTCTGCCCATCACGGCTGTGCCAGCAGAGGCGGGGAATGGCCAAAACCCTGCTGGGGCTGGTGGTGGTTCCATCCCTGCAGCCTCCAAGGTCAAACCTGTGTTGGGACTTTCCCATTCTGGACTGAGATCTGGTGCCCCATGACAACTTCCTGATCTCAAAGAAAAGCTGTGTGAGGGATCTGTTTAATTTCCCTATTTGGGGTACTGTTTTCCACAAAAGCTGAGTATCTCTTGGTGTCACAAAAAGCTTTATTTGCAATTGTTGGACTCTCAAGTGAAAAAACCCTCCAAAAGCTGAGAGAGGTATCTGTAATGCAAGTTTAGGTCCCGCACAGGAGGGAGCTTTTTGGCTCTAAAAACACATCCCTGACATCCAGTAAAATTAATGATTGGGTGACAGACAGATGGCTGTTGGTTTAAGGATTAGATTGAAAGCAGGGAGGTTCCACCTGCCTTGCACACACCTGGGTTTTCCTCTGGCATCAGGTTTCATTAGGCAGGACTGCTGTACGTTAAAGTCTGGGACCACGATTACTTTGTCTCTTAAGTATGAACTTCCATTTGGAGGTGGAAATCAAAGTGACCTTCTGAGGAGGAAGGAGCAAACCGAATCTACCAATTTTGCTAATAATGGAAAGTCCTAGAGGGGAAGGATCTCCGTGCATTCCTCAATTTGCATGACTGGCTGAGTGTGTGGAGGAGCCTTTTCTCCGCTAATGAAGCAGGTGACATGCTAATCAAGGCAATGCAAATAACTGCTCTGAAAGCGCAGCCACGGCCGCAGCACCGCCACAATGGCAAATTCAAGCCTCATCCTCAATTTTGCAGCAAATTGGCGGAGGGCAGGACAAAGGAGCCAGGATTGCAGCCTCGGTGCTCGCGGCGGGGCCTCGCGCTGGGGCGCGTGTGATGGAGACCTCGTTACATAATGGGGGCTTGATTGATATCGGGGAAGTCATAATACAGCTCCATAGAACAATCCCCCTCGTCTCCCCGGATGGGAAATGCTCCTACACACATGCCTAATAGGGGTTTTAAATTGCCCATTGTATTTCCGAACAAGAGGAACTTATTTGGAGTATTTTCCGTCTCCCATTTCCAACATAAGCAGCTGAAGATGCTGCCATGTGTGTTCTGTGTGCTCTGCAGCCCCCCTGGCTGCACTTCCAGGCACACGTACGATCCCAGAATGGGTCAGGTGGGAAGGGATCACCTGGCCCAACATCCCTGCTCCACTGGGGCCATCCCAGAGCCCGTGGCAGGAGTGCACAGGAGGTCTCAGGGAATGCCCTTGGAGCCACCCCGTGCCAGAACAGCCAAAGCCAGTTCCACGTCAAGGGCCTGCCCCACCAGGGGACACAAAGGGGCCCATAAGCTTCCGCTGACAGACTGGGGTGGCTCCCTGTTTCCATGGGAGACTCCCTGGCTGGGAGCCAGCGTGCCCAGGTTCTCCCACGCCGCGCTGGAAGTTCCATGCTGAGCTGTGAATTTCCTGGCCCCGGCCAGCGCAGAGCGTAACCTTTACACTCAGCACGGTGCATTTACTTCTACAAACACACTGACCAGGCTTTGAGCTTGCTTCAGGACGAGCTGTGGATATTTGGAGTAAAATCAGAACAAATATTCCTTCTCAGTGAAACTGGCGTTGTCACTGCGACATAAGGAGTAACTTCTGGAGAGATGCTGTACTTCTCCATCCAATTTTTTATTTACTACCTTTCCAACCTTCTTTCAGACTAAACATGTTAATGAGCTGAATGTCAAAACCACCCACGAGTAAACTGAGCTGTCCCATCCAGTAGGCTGATGTTGGTTTGTTTTTAGTAACTAGCAAGGATGCTGGAAAACCCCTATAAAGATTTCATTTTTAACAAAAAGTACCAAAAACTCCACCAGTTTTGCATCACAAAGTTGTGGTTAAAGTCAAGATTTGAGTCAAGCAGCATGTCTGTGGTTTTTGTGGGTGGATGCATCTCGGAATGACTATCAATCTGTCAGAGGGAGATCTGCATGTCATCTCTGCATATGACAAGCAAAATCTGCAGTGACAAATATCTTTCCAGTACTCGCAGCGCTGAGCCTCGTACCCCTCCTGCCATCCAGAATCACCAAGTCTTGTCAGCACGTAGCTTGAACCCGCTTTTTTCCTTTTAAACCGAGACAAACAGAGGAAGTAAAGACAAATAGAGAGCAGTGCTCTAGAGATGCCACTGAACACCACTGCCAATGTGCTTAGTCACCCCGAAATTGTGACGTGCACACGGGAGATGCCACGCCGGACACTTCGATCAGAGCAGCCTGCCCAATCCTGGCTGCTGTGCTGCACTTACGTGTGTGAGGGGGACACTTGGAATTGAAATTATGTAAGGAAAGAAAAATTAAAGAATAGCTCTGGTCTGAATCAAAGTAACTCAGGAGATGCAGCTGGAATTGCAGGGAGAAGTTTGCAGAAAAAAAAAAAGCCAACAAAAAACTCCAGGAAATCTGATTGATTTAGAGCTTGACTGCTGGTGTGGAAATGCCCAAATCTTCTCCCTGTGCTCAGGTCTCCATGGGAGAAACAGGAGCCGTTCGAGCCAGTGCAACACAGGAAAAAGGCCTGAAATTTCAACAATAAGCAGGAGATGGGAAAAGCACCCTGTGTGGAGCCGAAGTCCCAGTGCCGGGATGCATTCAGAGTCTGTGTGAGAACAGGCTGACAGCTGGATAAATTGCCTCGAGGCAGGTGCTTCCCCAGGAGCCCCACGGAGCAGGAACAGCCAGACCCATTTCTGGGCAGCCCTTCCCTCCAGAAGCACTGTCATCCCTCAGACCTGCCTCTCGGCTTTCTCACCCATTAGTGCTCCTCAGCTGGCTCTTCTCACCCTGACACTCGGCCCTTTTTTCCCCCTTTCTTGTCTCATCTCAGGAATGACTTTGCAGCTCTTGCTTGCCCAGAGCCCTTCCAGTGCCTGGAAATGCTGCCTGGTCCCACAGGAATGGGCAGGAGCAAAGCCCGTTCCTGGGCTTTATTGAGGCAACGGGTTTGTTTTCACTTTCCTTTTCTAGCGCTAAGTAAATACACAGAACACCAAATCTGAAGGCAGTGAAGAGTGGAATTCCATCTCTGTTCCATGTGTTCCAATATGACTCTTAAAATAGTGGAGATGCTGTGTTATGATTTCCATTTCGCTTGTGTCCATAACACTGTTTTTACGCAGCAGAGATGGAAACACAATCTGTTAAGTCTGTAAGAAACTTTTCCTTATGAATGATGGGTGCAAACATTGTGTACAATCACATTCCAGGAAGAAAATTCTATCCCCTCGGTCTTAGCAACCCCAAAAGGAGCTAAAAACTGCAGCTTGCCTCTATTTACACACCATGGCAGTTTTCACATCAATTTGATCACAGGGTGATTCATTATTCACAAACCAAAGAACCGTTATAATCAAGTAGAATCATAGAATTGTTAGGGTTGGAAGAGGCCTTTGAGATCATCAAGTCAATGGTCAACCCAGCCCCACCACCATGCTCACCACTAAACCGTGTCCTCAATGCCACTTCCACGGGTTTTTTGGAACATTTACATGGGTGGCGACTCCTCCACTTCCTTGAGCAGCCTGTTCTAATGCTTTACAACCGTGTCTGTGAAAAAATTTCCCTAATATCTAACCTAAACCTCCCCTGGTGCAACTTGAGGTTGTGCAGTAGCACAACTACCTGCAGGACCCAGATCACAGAGTATCTCCCAGTGTCCAACCCCAAAGTGGTGGGAAAACTTCCCCACATCTTCAACACTGCTGCGTGATGCTAAATTTGGTGTAGACCTTCACAATGTGGCCCTGTGACTGATGGCCTTTACTGATAAATGTACTTACTGCCCTTTATTTGAATTTTTGCTGCCTGTGAATCCCATTCCAGCACAAAAGGTCACCTCAGTGGCCAGGAGACTTCTGCAGAGAGCAACCTGGATTGTGTCCACTTAGATCTCGAGCTGATGAGAGAATTAAGCCATTTAAACCCAAAATGCATGGAAATCCAGAGTCACCGTGGAGACACCCCCAAACCAACAGCTGCTCCAAGTCTGGAAGAAGCCAGGACTAGGGCTACGGAAAACCTCAAACAGGCAGGGCTGGCCGGGCAGGATGAGTCATCCACAGGGAAATGCTGCTGATGGGCTCGTCCTGAATGTGCTCCCAGACATCCTGCTCTGCTGCGTCAGGAGCCTCTCTCCCAAAGGTGTGTGTTTGTGGTTGGCAACCAGAGCTTGTTCCCTTTTTTCCCTAAAATTAGGAAGTGGGAGGAATAGAAGGAAATGGTGGCCTCCAAAACCTGCTCAATGTAAATGTTGGGAAGAGATGGAAAGGCAGGTTCCTCGCAGCCCTTTGATGTCAGTGCCATCACGGCCGCTCCTAAGTTTCTTCCTGGCCCTGTGAAAATTTCCTGCACAGAGCCAAGGGCAGCAGTGCAAAGGATGTCTGGGATGAATGGATGGCCCTGAAGGAGCCACCTTGTACCACCCCAAACAGAGCAATCCATTTAAGGGAATGCTCTACCAACAACTACTCCATGACGTTGGCACAGATGCACAGGGCAGTGGTGGAGTGAATAAAAATCCTTGGCTGTTGCATGGAGCAGGCATGGACAGCAAGGCTGTGGGCTGCAGGATCCCCTCACCTGGGGAGCAGGCCCGTGTTACAGGGTTTGATGGAGTAAGTATCCAAGGAGGAATGAAGCAGGTCCTAGAAGGGATATCTTGCTAGTTAGAGCTTTTACCTGGAAGAACTAGATTAAAATCTTCCCTGGGCATGAGAGGGCATTGCTCCTGTTCCCATTTTGGGAATGCTGTGGGGCTCTTCCAGGCCACTGCCCAGTGCATACTGTGGTTTGCTCCCCACCTCGCCCTGGGTAGAGCTCCCAGCTGTGATTCCAGCATGGAGAAAAGCAGCTGGAAGCAGGCTCTGTGCTGAGCAGAGGCTACATCCCTGTGCCAGAGGCTCTCCTGCCTCCCATATATACCCACCCTTCTCTCCCCGTCGCCTGTCTAAGAACTGAGACCCCAAACTCAGGGCCTGAGTTAGTGCCTACAAGGTAAGAACATAAACTCTCAAGAATTTTGTTTTTCAGACCTTTTCCAAGCCTAGTTCCTGGTCTTTTTGTGGGTCTAGTACTCAGTCTGACATGGCAGTAGGGGAAGATCTTGCTCCTTACCTACATCCTCACCCAAATTCTGAGCAATTGGAATTGTAAAGCAAGAGGGAAGATTACATCCTCCTACAATACCTACAGCGCTGCCCCCTCCCCTCTCTCCCAGCTCTCTCTGGGAGACCAGGGTTACCTCAGCCTGTGCCAAGCTCCACATTTTCTACAGTGGAAAAACAAATAGGCAGAACATTCAATTTTCCTGAACCAAAAGCCCAGAGGTGGTGCATGAACTCGTGCAGGCGCAGGCCGGGCAGACAGCGTGAATCAGAGGTGCGGGTGACTCCAGGGAGCAGGAAAGCCCTGGTGGCAGGCAGTCAGCCAGGCTGAGGCACAGCTCCTGCGGCGCGTTCCCGCAGCATCCTGCCCACCCCTGACAAATCCTTGCAGGCACTAATGAGTAACAGTGGGGAGCTGTGACCAGCATCCCTCAGTCGGTGGCTCCTTTGGGGTGACTGTTCAAGGTGCTCTCTGAAAGTGAATGGCCCTTCAATTCAGAGCTGGGGTTTGGCTTGTGATTCAAGCCTGTCACCCACAGACAGGAGCTGTGTGTGACGAACAACCGTGTGTGAACACACCAGAAATATCAGGGTGCCACCTCCAGAAAGGAAAAGCACCTGGTTTCAGTTCTAAATGCCCTCGAGCACAGGCTCAGCTGCTGGTGGGCAGCAGTGGGTTGGGCCCTTCGCTGCTCCCCGGTGCCGTTGTCACCGTCTCCAGGTGCAGGCTAAATTGGGCTGGTGACGCTGGGCACGGCTGCTGACCTGGCTGCTCACCTTTGTACACCATGTTTATGGTAACCACGGGCTGACTGATGTCTATAGATTATTGCTCTTGCGTTACACTCAGTCCTTACTACACCTTTTTGGGGACAAACTTAATTTTTAACTCCAAATCGAGACTGAACCAATATAAATCATTAAGCCATCCATCCTGCCTAAATTAATATATTGCAGCCTTTTAAGGTATACAGGGATGAGCGTGTGTGAGCTGCCTGGGAGGGGTTTGGGGAGGAAAGGGCATTTCTGCTCCGGCTCTCCCGATGCCGTCCCCCCGCAGCAGCGGTGACCGTAAAGGTTAAGCCTGCCACAGACTATTGTACCCAGCGGCACTGCTTGGCTGGGCTTTGCAGTCTAATTGCCACTGACCCCGTGACAATGAGGTAATGTCTCTGCCTCCCGGGTCAGATAAATACTGCTCATTTTATAACCACCAGACGCGTTACTGAAAAACAGATAGGAAACGACCCAAAGTCCCATGATCAGTGGAATATAAACTCTACTACAGCTGTTGCTCTTGTCCTTCATTTGAATGCTCAGGGGTTTTTCTCGTAACACCCACTCAGAGGCAGAGCCCTTGCCGAAATCTGGCCGGAGATGCTCCTCCTCAGGTGCCCTCACCTAAACTAAGAGGGAACGGTAGGAAAGTGCCAGAGTGGAACGGTATGTTTGGTAGGAAATAATGGGGATAAAGGTTGCCTTCTAACAGATTTCTAGACCCCAGCCACCAGAACAACTGGGATGGGAATTCACGTGAAGAGCTGTGCCGGGGACCGAGAGCCAGCACCCTCACACAGTTCAAGGGAGCTGGCAAAGCCCCCCCGAACACCCCAAGTTCAACGCTGGCCTTAAGCTGCGGGTTGCAGCCGCAGTTCAGCCCAAAGTCCTCGTTCCCACCTCTCTCCCTCTGCCCAGTTACAGCTCCCTAACGACGGGGCCTTTGAAGATAAATGCCCGAGTGACGCCAGAGTGACGAGGAGGACTTTGCCCCCCTCCTGCGAGCACCAGCGGGACACAGGACGGTGATAACCCTCACTCCAAAACCATCCCTGCCCCAAACCCTGGGCTGAGCCAGCCCCAGCCCTCCTCGGAAAGCGGCCGCGCCACTCCCAGAGAGACGGGCAGGGGGAATGGCACCGAATGCTAAAGTCGTTTTTCTGGAGTAGCAAAGCAGCTTTTCTCCCCTGTGTCTCCCCAAACTCCCTCCAGCACCGCCCTGCATCCTCAGCGCTGGGAAAAACGGGGTTAAGATAAACCCTGCAGTCTTAAACCAGAACCTCTGCAGAATGAACCCCAAAACGTTTAGAGAAATTAACCCAGAATGACCTAGATAATCATGTCCTTTTCATTGATACACTCTTATTTTATATAAAATACCCCCAGAGCTGATAGCTGGTTTTGCTGCTATTCAGAATTTTACCCATCTACTCTGCTGTACCTCTGATTTTAAGAAGCTGGGGGCTTTTTTTTTAAGCTCTTGAAAAATGCTGTGATTAAAAAATATTTTTGCAGTTCCTTACCTGATATTTACAATAATTTGGGCTTTATAAATGTTTAATTTAAATTGTTTTAAGCATTTCTTATGTTGATATACTGTCCCCTATTTGTACGCTGTGACTGTCACGTAGGAGTGGTTCAAATTCCAAACTCAAAAGCTTTAGAATGATTTTTTTTCTTTCCCTCACAATAGTTCTCGAGTCACATTTTAAATTGCCTTTTTTTCCCCCATTCTGGCCATGACTCAGCAGCATTGATTTGCATCGGGCTGGTGCTTTGCATACAAGCTACACAGAAGTGATTTAAATACAAAATTTTTATTTAAATAAAAAATATTTCATAGACCTTCCTTGACCTTCTCCAATCCTGTACTACCAATTTCTCTTCCACATGTTTTGATGGGAAGAGTGATTCCTGGCTCGGGATGTTAGAGATTGTTCCAGGTTTCTCCACATTACCATCACCTCTCTGCACCAGCCCCGCTGGGATTTGGATTTGCCATCTCTTGAACTATGGAAAAAGCTTCCTGCTCATTACGAAGATGCACAACTGATCTGCTTTTTGGGCAATTAGTAGATTTTAATAGTTTGTTTTTTCTAGCTGCCAGCAGCTCTAGAGCAGGAGTTTTGTATCTTTTGTCCGTCCCCAGCCTGGTTTGCTCTGGCAGTGCAGGGTTGCTCACTGTGAGTCACGCTGGGGGCTGGAAGGTGCGGGTACTGTGGAGAGGATGGTGTGAAGGTCAGGGGCAGTGTGAGCACAGCCCTGCCACTTCTGCCTCGCTGCCTTGCGTGCCCCCTAGTCAGGGGATGCCAATTCTGCTCCCAGAAAATACGTGTTATAAAAAGTCGCCGCCGAGTAGAAAAATTGGTACAATGAAACAAAAACGCATTTGGGAAAGTCACTGGTACTTGAGAAAGTCACTGGTACTTGCAGTAACCATTTGCTGATGCATTTCAAAATTTTTTTAAAGTAAGAAGTCCTGTGTTGTACTAAACTTACCTTCTAATGGTATATATATATATGTAAGTATATAAAAATGTATATATAAAACTACCTTACCTAACGTCTGCTTTGTTTCATGGAAGTTTTAATTGCTACAGTAGTAGGGAGAAGACTCAAACTCAGCTCCACGAGCTCTGTTTACTCACAGAATCAGTTACTAATAATTATATATGGAATTATGTATGGAATTACGGGTGTAATCCCCCTGTGAAGCAAACTGAGGGACTGGTCAGCCCCCCGAAGGTCCAGCTGCATGGAGGGGACACCGAGGTGCAGGAGCAGCTCCCAGCCCAGAGCCCTCCATGCGTCCAGCTGGCCAAGGACGTCCTCCCTGGAGCACCCACGTTTAACCCACGGATGCTCCTGGTGCCAGGGCAAGGCAGCAGCAGCTTCTTCAACCCCCTCGATGTCATGTGAAAATACAGCAGAAAATATTTTCCCTCTTGGCTTGGCACAACCTCTGTTTGACTTAAAAAATGACTGTGCTGGGGGTTTTCCTCTTGGTTCTTGTTAACCATCACCACCTTTCCCTCATTACAGGAACAAACATGAACACATTTGGAGTACGTTTCATACTGTTTTAAAGCGAGATCACGTCTCTCTGTGCCCTGTCAGGGCTCTAGGTTTACTTAAGGCATCACTTATATATTAAGCATATTTTATTTAAGAACAACTGGTTTTTTGCAGGATTATATTGGGGAAATACAATACCTGCAGCAGATTAGGAGACATTGAATTAAAAACCCTGAAAAGATTCTTTCTTCAAGGAAGCAAGACATTGATTGTGCTAAATTACCAGTTTCTGCTGAACCATGATAATGCATCGACTGGGGCAGATGAAGCATTTAAGACCAGCCTGGAATGCCACTAATGGCACTGGCACATCAGACGTGATGTTGCAGCCATAAATTGCCCACTGGGTTCCAGATATATAACTCCCAACACAATCAAATCTGGAAAATCACATTGTCCTTGCAAGCCCGAGTCAAGTGGATCAGTCAGATCCCAAGCAGTTCTGCACTGACAAATAATAACCTGCGCAGTAACAGCCTGAGAAACAGTGTTTTCCTTTTCTTTTTTTTTTAATTAAGTAAAATATTATCTACAAAATGTTAAAAAGCGGAAATACTAGTTTCTGCAAAGTGACGTTCTGACTGAATTTTTTTTTTTTAATATTGTGAAAAGTAAAACCGAATGTAATTACAGGGATAACACTTGAATATTATGCAAGTGCATGCTTAGGCCTTTTGGAAAGAACAAGGTCTCACACGTTCTTCTATTTTAAATGCCTGCCGCACCTCCCGAAATCCCCGGGGAATGTGCTTAACAAAAGGTGAGCTCAACACTTCCAAAGGAAATTCGGGAATTCGGGCATTGGCACCGTGCGGGATCGGCACAGCGGGCACGTCCAAGGCTGCGCGGGAGTCCGGGCTCTCTCTGGGGGCTGCGGGTGACATTTCTGCCCATGAGGCAGCCCCGGGCTTTAGCTTATAAAAATCCGGCAGGGCTGTGATTTTATTTTATCTTAGAACGGCTGAGCACAGCCCGGCTGGCGGCGAGCTCAAGGGCCGGGCGGTGATGCGCGGCAGCCGCTACCCGCACCCCGTCCGTCCCCAGCACCTAACGGGGGTCGGCCGCAGGCGGTCCGGGCCCCCGCGGCTGGCGCAGCTCGTGATTCTGGGGGCTTTTCTCGCCTTTCGGCCCCACGGTGCAGCCCCCGTGCCGGGCGCAGCGGCGGCGCTGGAAAGCCCCGCGGGGCGGCTGCCAGGCGGCGGCGGGGGCGGCAGGAAGGCGGGCGGACACGGGCCGTGCCCGCGGGGGCCGGGCTGACGGGAGGGAGGGAAGCAGGGAAACAGGACGGGAGCCGGCTGCCCGCCCGCCCGCGACACGCCTTGGCCGCCCGCCCGTCCCCGTGCGGGCCCGGGGCTTGGCCGGGCCGGGCCGGGCGGGAGGCGGTGCTTCACCCGCTCCCCCGGCGGCGCGGCCCCGTCACGTTCCGCTCCGCATGGCCCGGGCGGGCCCGCCCCGCATGGCCTGGCACGCCTCGCACCGCATGGCGCGGCCCGCCCTCAGGGGCCGCCGCGGGGGCGGCTCGGGGCCGCACAGCGCCCGCCCCTCACGGGCCGCGGCGGGGAAAGGCGCCCCTGAGAGCCGGCCCGGGCCCGGGGGAGCCACACACCGCTCACCCCTCACGGGCCGCGCCGGGGAACGCGCCCTCACAGCCGGGCCGGCCCCGAGGAGCCGCACACCGCTCACCCCTCACCTCACCCCCCTCCGCTTCCCACAGACGTGGTGTGAATTCCGCTCCCCAGGGACACAGTGGGTGTCCCGGCCGGGCAGCGATCCTGCTGATGGAAGAGCGTGGGAAACGGTGTAAAATGAATGTGACATTTCCTTCTTTGCATGTACACGTGTGTGTGAGCGTCCTCAGCACTGCCTCACTGCGTGCGCTGCGCACAAGGGTCACTCACCGTCCTTTCCAAATTCATGGAATCATAGAATGTTAAAGGGTTGGAATGGACCTTAAAGCCTATCCAGTGCCACCCCTGCCATGGGCAGGGACACCTTCCACTGTCCCAGGCTGCTCCAAGCCCCAATGTCCAACCTGGCCTTGGACACTGCCAGGGATCCAGGGGCAGCCACAGCTGCTTGGGGCACCCTGTGCCAGGGCCTGCCCACCCTCACAGGGAAGAAGTACTTTGTAATATCTAACCTAAATTTTCCCTCTTTTGATTTGTACCCATTATTCCTTGTCCTGTCCCTACAGTTCCTGGTGAAGAGTCCCTCTCCAGCTTCTCTGTAGGCCCCTTTCAGATAGTGGGTGGTTGCTATGGGGTCTCCATGCAATCTCTAAATTGCCTCCATGAGTCATTAGTGACCGTCTCTCACCCACCTGTAGTACCTCAATGTCCTCCTGCCACTGGTACCCACCTGGGTCTTTTTTTATCTACCAAAAAAGTAGTTCCTGGGTCTATTTTTCCACATGTAAATATCTCCTTGGTCATTATTGTCCCACTTGTACCACAGCTGGCACAGTGAAGCCCCAAATGATTAAAGCACAGACACGAAACATTCCTCAAAGGCCAATTCTGTGGTTGCCAAATCCGGGACTGAAAAGAGATGCCTGTGCAAAATTAATTTGGCTTATCTCTGGGCATGGATTAGAAGCCTTATTAGATATTCATCTCCTGCCTTTTGCACGGAGCCCTGTCTCGCCGGTGAGCAGAGCAGAGGATGTTTCTTAACGAGCAAGGACTCGGTGTTCTGCTTTACCTTTGTAACTCGGGGTGTTGCCTGTGGCTGTGAGAGACCCACATGTCCCAAGCCAGCTCTGGGGCAGTCAGCCATGCTCTCACAGCCTTTTGCATGGGGCCAGAAGGTTTCATTGACGCTTGCAGATGGTAGAAGTGCAATGGGAGTTGGAAGATTTAGGAACTGGTCCAAGCTCTGAAAGGGAACTGCCAGACATTGGGCTTGGGCCCATCAGGACTCTGTCCTTCAGCCTGTTCATCTGCCTTCCCCTCTCACGGCTGCTTGTGCTCACATCCTTGCCTGGCCCCCAGTCTCCCTTCCAGCCCTACTGCTCTCTACCAGTATCTGAAAAAAAATGAGTTTGTGAGTTTGTGCTAAAGCAAACGGAAGTTTCTCGAACACAAGTGCAGGTGTTGCCCTCCTGGTGCTTGAGGGGAGCACCTTCCACCCTCAAAGATCCCTAGGAAAACAAGGAGGTTAAATATCCCATCTTCAGCCCGAGTGCCCAGGCTGAGCCCAGAGCATCTGCAGTTGCAGGGGAGAGCACACAGGGCCTCATATGGATGAGATCCTTAGGGAATTCAGCTGGGACCATCTATCAAACCTCTGCTGAGAAGTGCAACAACTACAGCTTCTCAGAAGCTTATCAGTTATTAGCTTATCAGGTCAACTGCCTCATCGTTACGATGGCAGAACTCACCCTTCCCTCCACTGCCAGGTTTTGGGTGCAAGCCCAAGGCATGTTGGCATCAGACCTTTCCACAAAAAACAACTTTAGAATTATTTTAGCATGGATAAAATATCCCTGCCCCCTTGCTTCCTTGGCTGAGAGAGCCGGTGAACCTTTTCACAGTTGTAATCAACTTAAGACAGGTTTATGGTGGAGGGTGTTGGACAATCTTTGTAATCAGTGTACTGCTCTCGTCTGGAATATTCATGGAAAAAATAACAACAGGGTGGCACGCTAAAGATGTGTGTGGGTTATTAAGAGAAATGTCTGGAAGGAAAGTTCAATCACGGTACTTTCTGCAACCTAAGAAATGTTCGTGCCAGGCACCTTGCAGGCAATGACAGGGGTGGTGTGGCAGCGAGGAGAGGCCAGAGTCCACCAGGAACACGTCTGCCAGGGAGGCAGAGCTGCCGTGACCTCTGCTCGCAGCCGTGCGCTCGCCGAGCACGTCAGTGCTGGACCAGGCACTCTGAACAGAGAAGAGTTGTGGGGCTGAAGTTTGGTAGAACAGGTAGAGGGAGATGCAGCTGTCCCAGGTGGAAAAGAAGCAATGTGACAGTCTTTGAGCACATAAATGTATGTGTCTGTCAATGATTTATGTACTGGGGTTGGCTGTGCATTGTGACTCCCCTCACCTGGGCAGGGACCTGAGCCCCAGGCTCACCCGAAGGTCTGCAAACGCATTAGAGTCAGAGTGGGATGGAGGAAATAAATCTTTATACAACCAGCTGTTTTCATATACCAAGATACAGCCACCTCTTCTGTGTCCTCAGCTATGATAAATGTGCTTGTTTGGGTAAAGTTGTGCCCTTCAAAAATCTGTCTTGTGGTGACTGTTACAAGTTTGATTAAAAATCTCATGCTCTTTCTGACAAGCATGGTCCGCATAACAAAATAAATGTGACAGACAATTGGCTTGCTAATAAGTGCAATTAAGCAGTATGGGGTCTTGGTTTTATCACAGTTTATTGGTAAAGCCACAGAATATTTTATGAAGCTGGTTTCACGGAAATGAAATCATTGATAGTTTTGTACGGGAGTGCCATGGAAATCCCTTTGTTTCCTGGCTCAGAAGACACACACCATTTTTCAGAGTGAAGGAATTCATTTGGCTCCCCTTGGTTACTTTCTGAACCCCTCACCCAGGGACATCTGTGGGGTGGTCTCTCTTGAAGAACCTCACCGCTGGGTCAGATAAAGTTTGTATCAAAGCCAGTCAAAATACAGCTGTTTGTTAATAATGCAGTAAGGGATCAGCCAGGATCCAAGAAAAATTATCCATCTTGTTTGACGTGTGGAGTCTGAAAATGCTGTAGCCCCATGCTGGCATTGTCCCCAGCACCATGGGAAAATTGTAGCAGGTGTTATAATTCCAAAGAGATGTTTTCTCTCATTTCTGTGTGGTTGGTGGTCTCCTCATCAGGAATAGGGATTGAGCCTGGACCTGGGCCCCATCTGACCAGCTTCAGAGCACTTTGTGTTGACGAACTTATACAGGGACTCCAGCGTGCCATTTTTAGGGCATGTTTTCTATTTAAAAGGAAATATTTGCTGGAAATACAGGACCTGTACATTAACTGGAAGATGATTTTGAAGAGACGGGGAACCCATAAGATGTTGTGCCACTTCTCAAGAAGTTGAGAAATGGGAGTAATTGGTGAAATAAAGCATAGACCACACCTTCAAAAAACTGTTCTGTGAAGTGATCTGTGAATGAACCCAGGCAAGGGCAACAAGCAAGAAATCAGGATGGTTTGCAGGTCATGGATCCATTGGAGGGCACAGCCCAGAGATAGCTGTTAGCACAAAACTGCTGCTGGAATGACCAGATCAATAATGACCTGGGTGGAAAAGGGGAAGGAGAGGGAAACAACCTTCCCATGAAAGCAAGTACAGACAGCAGGAGAGAGGAGCAGACAGCTGCTTGGCTTGGGGCTGGGTTGTTTTCCAGGAAAAGAAAACTTCAGCTAGTGAGAATCATAAAAGGTTGTAATATCAAAGAGGCAAAGACTGGAAGGGCTTTGGTAAATATTAATAAATAAAGACCTGCAAGCTTTGAAAGACTAAATTAAAGGCGGTGGGAGCCTTTGTAGCGATTTGAATGGCTGGAGGTCAGTTCTTAGTGAGGTTACACAGGGCTCACAGCTGAGGGGTGTCCGGGTGGGAGCTGGGATCCTTCCTTAGGGAGTGTCAGTGGGCTGCTCCAAGGAAAGGGCTGTGCCAGCAGCACATCTGTGATGCTGGAGACACCCAGGAGATACTTTGGAGTAAATCTTCCTTCAAGGGACAACATGGGAGCAAAAAGAGGCCCAAGAGGAGTCAGGAGCTCAGAAAGGGTTGTGAGGCGGACCTGGGTGGAGGAGCCCATTCACAAAGGCTGGCAAAAACATCTCCCACCTCTATAAATGAAGGATTGTCAGTTCCATTTTTGAACTTTGCCCTCCCTTGATGATTTGGCATTTGCACGGTGGCTGTTCCTGCTTGTCTTCACCTCAGCAGTTATCTACCAGCAGGGTCCGATTATCTCGGGGCAGCGCTCCGTGCCTGTGACATCCCTTAATTAAACTATGACAGTTGCTAGCTAGGGAAAAGAAAAATACTGGAGGGAAAAAGCCCTCACTGCATTCTCATTAGACCACAGTATTCGGGAGACTTTGGGTGCCACACAGGAGAGAGGTACAAAGGATAATTTTAATGAGCTTCAGTAAAGGTGCCCTTGATTTTGGTTTGTCTCTAATTGTGTGAGCTTTGATCTTGATTTCTTTAAGAGATATTTCACTGTGCACTTAGATAGCACTGAGAGACCTGAACAATTTTTCTTTGTCCAGTTTCTAAGACAGAAAAAAGTTTCCACTGGAAAACATTTCCAGGGAAAGTTTCAGCAAGCAGCATCTTCAGGGTCTGTCCCTGTAATTGTCTCCAAACAGGTTCTGCAGAAGGAAGTGTGCTCAAGTGCTATGGAACACATGCACAGGGACAGGTGAAGTCAAGTGCTGACTCCAGGGATGTATTTCATGCTTGGCTATCATGTGCAAGGGGAGGAAAGCTTTAGAAAGGCAGGAAAGCAGCTGAGGAATATTGCAAGGCTCTGTAGCTGCACAAACCCAGCTCATGGCCTGGGACTTCTTGGCCCATTCACTCTCCCTCACAATTCGGCTCCAGTTAAGACTGGAAGCCTCGTGGGAGGGAATTTCTGCATTTATCACTTGGAGTGAGAACTGGGCCTGCCTGAGAAGACTGCTGAAATTTTTTTTCTAATATGAATCATTTAGTGTTTTGCTTATTAGTAAAGCAAGAAACAAGATGCAAACTTGAGGTAATTGTAAAGCTTTTTTAAAATTAATCTTGGCATTTTGCTGCTTGACAAATCCGAAGCCTCTGAAATCATTGCACAGCTGTAACAAATGAAGTTCTTACTCAGGAGAGATCAAGTGTGGAGGTTTTTGTGTTTCCAGCCATGGCTTTACAGCTAAGGCTGCCAGGAATTAAGCTTTCTAGAACTAGACCGAGCTCACCGAGGGAAGAGGCTTCACTTCAGAGGGACCTCAGGCGGCCTTAAATTAATACTGGATTTAGTGGAGCCTCAGAATTGAGTTTAGGGGTAGCTGGCATTAAGGCAGTGCTGGAGAGTATCTGTGGTGTAAGAACAGCTGCACTCAGGCTGTGAACCCTCCTGTTCCCAGCAAGAGCACAGGATAAAACCTGCTGAGACATCCTTGGTACCCTGCCACGAGCTCCCTTCTCCGGTGCCTTTTCATCTTCTCCCTTGCATGAATATTAACAGCAGTTGTTTCCCTCTGAAGAGCTGCAATGCTAAAATCCAGCCAGCTATGCCTCCTCAGCCGTGGCAGCGCGGGCTCAGCCTCGCCGAGCTCCGCTTTGCGGCGAGGCGCTCACTCAGACCCGACAGCCGCTGTTCTGCGACGGAGCCATGGGCATATAGGGCACTTGAGCAATCAAACACGCTGGTGACTTCTTGCCATTATTGAACTAGGCTGGATTTAATCAACAGCCGTGGCGAGCGCGGCACTTCCAGCGCTGCGCCCTCAGCGTCGGGTGCTTGGAGGTCACCGGTGGGAGGGAATGCCAGCCTGGAATGCGGGGCTTCCCTGCCGAGAGGCTCACAAAAGGCAGGGGGAAAAGAATTCATCTGAAGCTTCACATGTTCCCTGGAATAAAGTTCTAGCATAGTGAAAGTTTAGCTGCAGTGTCTGCATGTGTCTGCAGCTCCTTCATCATGACTCAGTGGAAAACCTTTTTATTGGTTTGAGTGAGTGCTGTTAAGGGGCAGGTCTGCAGCTGAGGGAACATCCTGCTCCCAGGTACAACACTAACCTTTAGAGGTGCTGTGAAAGCACTTTTGGCCCGTTGTCTCCTCGATGTTTATTTGCTCATTTTTTATTTTTTTGCTTTAGCTATCTGCAGATTCCTCCGACGAAATTACTCAGGGAATAAATCACTGCCCTGTCAAAAGCACCTAATCAAACAGATAAGTCTTGCATTTCACCCTTGCCTCTCTCACTCCCACACATGACTTTGCATGTGAATCTTTAAGACCTGTATGCCCTATATTTTTTCACTCTAATGCTGCAATTAATCACATTACATAACCAGCCTACTGCTGTTTCTAATTAAATTTTTCGGGGGGGGGGGGGGTGGTGGGAAGGGAAGAAAGAACCCTGCATTTAAATACTGTGAAGGGTCTGTCTTGAAATGACAATGCCAGGAAGCGGCGAGGGAAGGCTCCCTCCATCCTCCTCCTCGCACCCCCGTGCGCCGGGAGCTGCGGCGCAGGCCCGGCTTATGCAACATCCCACGCCGGCGTCTGACTCACGCGCACTTACCTCACCCAGGACAGGCTAAAAATAGGGATTCATTCTTAACTCTGCACAGCCGGGCTCTGCTCGCTCCCGAGAAGACCCTTGGCGGGATTAAAATAGAGCGCGATGTGCGCTGTGTTTCCTGCCGGGGATGCGTGCCCCGCTCCCGTGCGCCGTGTTCGGCCGCGTTCGGGGAGCGGGCTGGCTCCTCGGGGGGGGCACGGCAAACACCCTCCTCCGGCCGCGGGCTTTTCCAAACTGTTCCAGACAGGGAGCCACGAGGAGGGATTGGGCAGCGGGGTGGCCAGACGTCGGGAAGCAGCGCTGTAGTAACTGCGTTCCAGCAGTTCCCGCAGCTTTGGGAAGGGACGCCGGGCTGGAGGATGTGAAATCAGCCCTCGGCTGGCTGGGAGGAGGTTGCTGGTCCCGGAGCAGGGATGCACCGGGAAGTGTGGGAACAAGGCTCCCTCAGAGCTCTCTCTGCAGCGGCAGCTGAGACCAGAGCGCTGCCCCATGTGCCCCCATGTCCTCCCATCGCTCCGGGGTGCAGACCAGCCCTCTCCCCTACACCCTTCCATCTCTTTTTGGGAATGGTCCAGCATAGGATGGGGCTGACACAGCTCATCGCTCCCAGGACAGCATGTCCTTGGCACAGGGATGTTCTCACCTTTGCTGGAGCACCACTGCCCCGGCTTTGCGAGGGTCACGGTATGTCAGAGCCCCCACATCTGCTGGGGGATGTCTCAAGAGCTCTGCTACCGATTTAAAACAAAGCAGTTTTCGAGCTCTCATGGTGGCTGCAGAAGGATCCAAAGTGCAGACAAGCGTCTCAATACTCAGAGCAAGAAAATGTCCAGATGAATTAGAAAACTTTAAAAAAATTCTGGCAATTGATACATCACTCCAATGAATTTTCTGGCTGCCCTGAAGAACAAGTCCCGGAGCCTTGGCTTGGTGTAATTGGCACCAGGTTGCTTCCCTTCCCCTCTGCTTTCTCAGCACATGAACCTTTGGCTGAGTCTCATTTAGAGGGACTGGAGATGTTTTCCCTACAAATTCTACCTTAAACAATTTGAGAGTGAAAAAGTGATGTGAAAACCCATACTCATTTTGCTTCCATTGGCCTTTTTGAAAACATCTGTTTCTAGGTTGCCTTATTTTCCCTGGAATTTCAGTTTCCGCCTGTCTTTTAACCTGGCAGTCGGGATGAGCAGTGAACCAGAGGCTCTTGTGGCAGCACTAACCCAGCTGGACACATTCTTCGTAGATTTACCATAACAATGGAATTTCTTAAACACAAATCCTGTGCTTGAGGAAATCCACGACCATTCCCAGATTTCAGAGCTAACTTTAAAGTGTATTTGTAAGGAATTTTAATCAGATTATAATGAACATATCTAATTCCTAAAGGCCACGTAAAGACCTGTCTTCTTTAGCTTTCTGCTACTCCCCGAGGGCACGGGCAGTAGCGGGGCAAGGTACCTGTGTCCCGGTTATTTTGCCTCGGGCATCCGATCCCGCTGAGCCCTAAGCTCAGCCCTCACCCTGTGGCAGTCAGCATTATTCGCTTCATTTTTTGCCTCACAGGAACAGCAGGGATGCCCTTGCTGGCCTGAAGAGATGCACAGGATGATGTGGCTGTGGTCAGACAGGACACGGTCCCCGGAGCAGAGGGGCGGCTCCGGGAATGGCGCGGCGGCAGCGGGGCACGGCAGTGCCTCACACACTCCGTCACCTCGGTGCCGAGTGAATCCGAGCTCCTGCTTCACGGACCCAGAGTTCAGTGGGATTTGGGGAACGGAGGTGGCAGGAGGCTTTGATGCCATACGGGTGTCTGAGGTGTTTTCCTGATTGCTGCTAAATTGAAATCTCCTGTTTGATGTGATTAAGAAAGAATGCAAATGGCCTTGCAGGAAAGCCCGGGGAAGAGGAAGGAGACTCTGGGTAACTGTGAGAAAGAGAAGATGATAAGGAAAGGAAGGAAGGAATAAGAGAGAGAGAGAGAACTATTTAAAGAAGCAGGCACCTTGAGGGGCTAAAACAAAAAAAAAATGTAGGACCAGGGTAAGGGGCAGCAACAAGAAGCAAAAGATTTAAACAAGCAGGGAGCAAAGCTCATAGACCAGAGCACAGAGTGAAGGAGGAAAATGAAAAGAGGGAAGCTGATTTACACACAGATAAAGAAAAACAGCCTCGTGCAACCTGGGTTTTAACACCATGGCGTGGCACATGTCCTACATCAGTGGAGCAGTGCAGGAAAGGGTGTAGCTGAGGGATGCTGCTTTGGAGTGCTGGAGCCTAATTACTACCTCCTGTTATTTGGGACAAGTGTTTTAAATTTGCATTCTGCCCTGAGAGGCATTACTCCCTCTAATAATTTCAAGTCTTGGTTTGGAGCTGGGAGAAGGAGATTTCAGAACAGCATCAAAGTAAGTTGTGGGCCTCGGAGGTGGGAGCAGAACTGGTATGAGTGCGGTAGGAGCCAGGTGCTCGGGTTTGGCATTTCTTCAGTGCTAGGTGCTGCCCAGAGGAGAAACCTCTTCTTGTGCCTGCCTGGCCACCACCTGAATCCAGAGCAAGGAGGGTTGATGGAGACCTTGCTTCATGTTGAATTTTCACGCTTGTGGGCCAGGTTCTGTCATTTTCTGTGTTGGGTGTGCTGCTCTATGTCATGTAAAGCAAAGCTGACCCAGCCAGAGAGTCCCACAGAAGTTTCTGTTTATAAAAAACTAAGAGAAGTGTCCTCAATGCTTCCTGCAGTGTCCAGACAGTTTGTTGTGACATAAGGGACAGAAAGTGGAGGAGCAGGGCTGTCAGTGCTAGTAAAGCCTATGAGTTGGATGTGACAAACTATGGACTGGTTGCAAAGGCTGGAGATGTGGGACCAGAGTCCTTGATGGTTTAGAGTAGGTGTTAGGAGACTCAGAGACTGGTAAGGCCCTGGCACACGGTGCCCAGAGCACCTGTGGCTGCCCCTGGATCCCTGGCAGTGTCCAAGGGCAGCTTGGAGCAACCTGGGATAGTGGAAGGTGTCCCTGCCCATGGCAGGGTCCCTTCCAACCTAAACTCTTCTGTGATTCCACAATTCTGTGGCACAGTTTTCACAGCAATGAGGCAGGAATTGAGGAGGCAAAGCCTGTTGCTGTGGGCTGAGGCCCATGGCATGCCAGCCATGGAGAACCCAGGGCTGGGAACCACTGGCTGCCAGTGGCCCAAGGCCAGGTTCTGGTTGCCCAGCTCTGTGCACAGCCCTGCTGAAATGGGTGATTTTTCTCCCAGAAGGGCAGTGATACTCTCCTGTTTTCTGTGAGTGCGGCGTGGCCTGATGCTGCACTGGTTGGAGACCAGCGATTTCCCAGGCACTTGTGGCAGGTCTTGCAGAGATCCGTGTGTATCCCATGCACAGATCCCACTCTGAGTTTCCTAACTGGGCCATTAAATAAATAAACACAGCATAAATCCAGTGTGGGCAGTAAACTCCTCAAGCTGGAGAGCCCAGAGACATTGCATTGCTGCAGGGTTCTTCTCAGGGTGAGGGAGGGAGTTTGAAGTTAATGCAGGAGGGGGGAGAAAGCTGATGCAAGGAGGGAGACAAAAGCAGGGAAATACCTTGCATTTCTTTATTATGCATTGGACTCCATAATGCAATTCACCTGTATTCCATAGGGCATAACCCAGAGGGACGTGGCTGGGTGGGAGCATGCACATAGCACCCTCAGCGTGTGGAATCCCCAGCAGCTGCTTTTGGCCGTGGGGCAGCCTCGTGCCAGGGAATGTGGGCAGCAGTGGGGTACAGAGCTCCCCTGGCTGGAGGACACCAGGGCACTGTGCCGGGGGTCCCTTCAAACAACAAAGCACAGAACCAGAGCTTTTCAGCCCCTCTGGACTTGAGGGCCTCTGTCACCAGAGCTGGTGCTGCAGCCCTCCTGTGGGTGAGGTGGTTCCCCGTGCATGGGGGTCCCTGGTCTGTGAGAGCTGTACGGGCAAACCCCACCAGACAGGGAGGGCAGAGCAGCTGCCAAGGGCTTCATGTGCCCATGGGCTGATGTTTGGCCCTGTCCTGTCCCACTCCAAGGGCTATGCTGGAGGGTTTGGGACTGTCAGCTGATGGCTTTGTTGCCTGTGGTCTGGTTGAGCAATGTGCTCAGACGTTCGCTCGGGGATGGGTAAGGGAGTTTGTGGCGTTACTGGGAGTAGGGGTCTTGCTATAAGCACTGGGGGAAAGAATAGGCTGCAACCCTCAAAAAAATAGCAGCTAGTTCCCCCAAACTCTGTTTATGACCTGAAGGGAAGGAGGATATCTTGGGAATACCATATGGGCATAAAATCCACCTCTGGCTCCAGCATGGTGTTGCTCACCCTGCTGCTGTCACACACGGAGCTCTGCAGGTCATTCTGCCACCAGCAGAACAGAGCAAGTCACCCTGAAGCAGGTTTTACTCAAACCACATATTCCCAAGGAGTCTTCATTCATTTCTGAGAACAACATTCAGGGAGAGTTTGCTGCTATTTCTCTGCAGTATAGCCCATTTTCCCCCTTTTGCAGTAACCAGTCCCTTTACCCCAGGAAAGTGTTTGTCCCTCCAGGAGTTGAGGCCTGACCATGCTGGCTGTGATCTGCAGCCGTGTCACCTGGCAGGGAAAAGCCTGCCGCATCCCAGGATGGGCTGCCCAAAATCTCAAAGCCTGATGGATTGGCCTTTTCACTTGAGGATTCCTGTCCTGACTTGTAGGCAGAAGTCAAGCCATCTGGAAGTGGAGGAAGGTACTGCTGATTGGTACGGATTTATCTAGGACTGGTGCTTAGCCTGAGAATCCTGCTGGATAGAATTAGCAAAAGCACCTAGCAATGAAATACTGGGATATATGGCTAGTGAGGGGAAAAGCCACCTTTCACTGAGAGTTGAGATGTGGCAACCACAATTGCCAATCTTTGGCAATTGGTGGAAGTTTGAGCCACCCCATCAGTCTGTGATAGTTGTCATATTTAGGAACTCTTCAGGGGAAGTTATTTTGGGGTGAGAAGCTGAAAAGTCCTTGACTTAATGTAAACACTGCTCAGCAACAACTAAACCATCAGTGTGTTATCAGCCTGACTCTTATGCTAAATCCAAAGCACAGCCCTGTATCAGCTACTGGGAAAAAAAACCTCCATCCCAGCCAAAACTAGGACATATGATGGTGAAAGCTTCTTCAGGCAGCACATTGTGTTCATTTAATATCCCATGCAAATGTAGAAACCTGAATTGGAACCTCAGAAAGCCCCCAGAGAAATATTTCTCTGTCTTTTTCTCATCCTCAAAAGGGTGAATTGGAAGCTCTGGCTGAGGGAGGGGTGCTTAGAGATTGTAAATTAACTTGTGGAGTCTTCTTCTGATAAACTCAAACTTCAGCCCACATTTCCAAGGTTTCATGCCTTGAAGAGTCTCTTCTCCCACTTCCCTGATTTTTGTCTCTTGAACGAGGAGGTTTGTTCTGCATCAAGTCACACAGATGAGGCTCAGAGTGTTTTACTCCCAGTAGCAAACAGGGAGAACCTGGGCATTTCTCTCCTGGCCCCACCACAGGACTGTGGCTGGGTGGATTTGGCAGTGCAGGTGCTGCAGCCTTGAGCATTCCTGCCTGGTTTCACCTGCTCCCCTGGGGCTCCCCAGGCACCGGGACTGTCTGGCACTGGTTGCTTGCTCAGCCATTGTGATTCAGCTGTTGATGCTGTAGTTAAACCATCATTTAATATCTTCCTTCAGAACTTTGATTAAAGAGAAATCTATCTGATGTGCTGCACCGGCAGAGGAGGCAGTTGGGTGGTCCCAGCCCGGTGTCTCAGGTGGCAGCAGCTGGCCTGGGGCAGCCACCACGGCTCCGGCTGTGGCAGCAGGGCTGGCGTGACTCTCGGAAGTCATCTGGGGAGGGCGCAGAGCATGAATCAGTCTGGACTTCTCTGATGGTTTCCTAGGCAGAGTCTTCAGGCAAATATGTACTTTTGCATCATAACAGCTGCTGCCCTTTCTGCCAGTTTCTAACACTTGCGGTCGCAGGCTTGGCTCTCGCACATCCTTCCACCCAGTGTAAACAAATCCCACCCATGTTATGTTTGGGAGATGAAAGCAGAGATCAGCGTGCGGAGCGAGGAGCGGCGATGGGCAGCGTGGGATGTGTGCTGCTCAGTCATGTGGTCAAGCGTGGTTATCGGGAAGCACGTGAGCTCCACACTGCACCGTGCCTGCTCCCAAAGCGAGGGTTAAAGGTTGGGCTCGGTGATCTTGGAGGTCCTTTCCAACCTAAATGATTCTGTGAAACCCAAACTAGAGGTCTTTAGCAAAAGGGCAACATTATTGTTAATGCAAAGTCATCCCTGTTTAAAATAAGGAATCGAGGCGGCTTCATGGCTTCAACATCATAGCTATGGTTTGCCCTAAGTTTTCCTGGGAAAAGCCATCCTTTGTCTCCATACTTCAGGGCCTTGGAGAAACTGTGTTCTTAGATGTCTTCTGATGTCTTGTGTTTGTGACTTGAGGGAGCACTAAGCAATTACATCTGTGAGTAATAACTGCTCCAGAGTGTCTGGAGAGAAAAGTATATGGCAGTAACTGGTGAGATACCGAGAGGGGATTGGGAAAGGTTAGGGTGGTGACAGAGCAGATGAGAGAGGGATGCTGCTCCTCTGATCCAGAAACCGGGGCAGGCGCTGCCGGGAGCAGGAACTCTGCAGGATCACAACTTCTCCCTCCCCTAAGAGGAGGAGGAATACTGGAGCTCCTTCTCCTTACCACATGTGTATGAGTTGATCCTGTTTTAATGATACTCAGTATTTGCACATCGTTTTTCTCCCCAGTAATGCTTTTTTTGCTGTGTAATGCCTTTAAGTGGGTTAAGAGAAAAAAAGTGAAGATCTCCTATATTTTGATTTTGCTGCACAGTGATTTCTGCAGCTGCACTGGGGGTTTCATTGACGTTTGTGTCCTGGACTGGGTTGGAGCCTGATGGAGCCAGCCCAGAGGTGCCGGCTGGCTCCAGCCGTGTTGGCAGCTCCCTGCAAGGGCATGAAGGAATATGTTTGAGGAATGGCAGTCAAAGCTTTTCTATGATGGTCCCTGTCCCTTTATCCAAAGGGAATTCCCTGCATTTGGAAAGATTGTTCAGGCTCGGGAACTGCAGCCAAGATCCTGAGACAGGCTGCAGAGGTCCCGGTAGCTGTGACGGTAATGAAGGAGCAATAGGGACACTCTTTCCCTGGCAGCAGTCCTGAAAGCTTTGCCAGATCAATTCCCGGAGAAAAAAAAGGGCTTTATACCTCAGAACAAATGGCCTTGGGAGGCAGTAAATGCTGGAAAATTGGCCAAGGCAAAGCTTGCTGATGGGAGGTTGGTGTTGCCACCGTCTGGTCTCAGCCTCCGGAGCAATGGGAATCAGGAGCAAACCAAAACAAGGGAAAGGTGGCGAAGGACTTAAGAGAAAACTAATGACAGTTCTGTGTAGTGTTTTGCATCATCAAAGGGGTCATTTTGAGCCCTTTTGCATTTTACTTTGGGTTTTTATGCCCCTTGACTCTCCTGTGAGATGCACACCCAACGTGTTTCTGCAGCCCATCGTCACGAGGAAGTTCCACTGAAACTGTGGCTTGTGCAATCCCTTTGCCATGGATCTGACCCATCCTGACTCCAGAGAATCATAGAATGGTTTGGGTTGGAAATGAATCATAGAATGGTTTGGTTTTAAAACTTATCTTGTCCCGCCTCCTGACCTTGGACACTTCCTGGGATGGGGCAGCCACAGCTTCTCTGGGCACCCTGTGCCAGGGCCTCTCCACCCTCAGAATGAAGAATTGTTCCCCATATCCAATCAAACCCTGCCCTCAGTCATCTTAAGGCCATTCCCCCTTGTCCTGTCACTCCAGGCCATTGTCCGAAGTCCCTCTCCAGCTCCCTTGCAGGCCCCCTAACCAAGGGCATGTGCATTTCCACTGATGGGAGCCTCCAGAGACACATCTCAAATTCAGCAGAGGTTTTCCAATTACTTGAAAAATTTTTCGCAGAAAATGATCACTGGTAGAGAAGCAGTGCTGGGCCACCATTAGCAGCACTTCGGAGTCAGCCACAGCCGTTCCCTCACTCCAAGTGCGTGCAGGAAACACTTGGAGAAGAGAGTGGCAAAAGCAAGGAAAATGCTTTTTAAAATGATCTGGACTTCTGGTTTGTTGTGATCCCTCTCCTGGTTCAAGAACAGCAGCAGCAGCTGGCTGGTGGCGCCGTTAAATGTCAGGATGACTCAACTGGTGTTGGGATCTGCTGGGTCAGGAGGGGACGGGTTCACGCCTGGGGCACAAGGCTGCTGGAGGTGATGTCCTGGCCAGGAGACAATCCCCTGAACACCCTCCTGCCTGTCCTGCTCGCTGCCCCCTTGGCAGCTGCAGGACCCCTGAGGCTTTTGGAGGGACATTGGGACAACCTGGGCATCCCAGAGATGTGCTCACCCTCCTCAAAGCCACCTTTTGTACCCAAACGCTCAGGTCAGCTTGGCGAGGCTTCCAGCTGCTGTTTCCCCTTGCTCTGTCTCTTTAATTTAATGCCTTTTTAATTGAATTTTATTTAAATTTAACTCCCGTAACAGTCGCCCACTAAAATTCTTTGCTGTCCTCTGGATATCCAAGGATCTGTGGGACACCAGGCTTTGCTGGAGTGAGGGTGAGGAGGATCTTGGAAAGCAGAGCTATTGATTAAATAATTAAATGGATACAAATGAGCTTTTCTTGGGATTTTGTTTAGCTGGTCCTTGGGTGGAAAAAAAATAGTAGGTGGCCTGAGAAGACCAGTATTCTGCCAGGTCTCATTCCTGTTTGGAAAGGGTCTTTGGAATTTCTCACTGCAGGAAATTGCATTGCCATCAATAATTTATTTCTCTTTAGCAAGGAGTCCTTTTCTATAGTGATGCCTGTGTTAGAGGCCAGTCCTGCAGCACACCCAGCTCCCTGCCCCAGCCCCACTGCAGATTTCCCACTGATTCCAGGCTGGGATTTCTCTGATTCCCACTGAAAACAGTGTCAGAGTCCCTCCGTGGTGGGGAGGAAGCTGTGGGTCTCGTGGTTCTGCTCCCACTGCAGGTGAACACCCTGCTCAGCCCTTTTCCACGGCAGCCTAATCCCCCTGGGTCTCCGTGTCCCGAGGAGGGCAGGGAGCCTTTGGCTCTGTGGGAGTCTGGTTTTGTGTGCAATAATGCAAATATGATCTATGATATAAGGATGGATTTGTGCAGCTTTTAGCAGCTTTTTGGAGAAGATTTGTGTTTCCTGATGAGGTCTCTGGGTGCCGGGGCAGTGCTGGAGGCACCGCCTCACATTCTTGGAGATGCTTCAGGAACTGCTGGGCACCGGAGGGTCCATGGAAAACGTGGATCACAGCCCTGGCATGCCCCAGCGTGAGCTGGAGCTGTGCTGACACTTCCCACAGCCCGAATCTGTCCAGTCCCTCCAGGGCTGGCTCTCAGTTTGGGTTCACCTGTTAAAAAGTGAGACTCAGACACCTCGTGAAAAAGGATTGGTTTTGTCTGAACACGCACTGTTCCCTCTAAAGCTTCTTTGGAATCCTGTTTTACCATTAAAAACAGCTAAAATGAGAAAAAAATTGCAGAGGGATTTCAATATTAAACCAGGGCAATTTTTACTGTCTTTTCACCCTTTTTAATTTTATTTAGAACTGATGGGAACTGTTTGGAAAAAAGAACTGGGAAAGTTAATCTTTGAATAGCAAATGTCCCTGAAGGGAGAAAGGGGGGAGAAAAAAGGGAGAATGGTCCTTTCAAAGAATCACTGACCTAAATTGCACTTTAATGCACATACCACGCTGTCCACACCACCTACGTGTCTCCAGGAATCCTGCTCAATAACAAGCACTCAATGTTTAGTCATTTCCTGCAGCACGTTTGCAGGAGCCGGTGGCTCCGTGCGATCGCATGTGTCAGTGCTCGGCGGTTCCAACAGTTGCTTTCCATATCAGCAGCTGCTGGCTTTCATCTCCTGTTGGGAAAGGTGCCACGGCGAGCCCAGGTTAATGTTTCAGCCGCCTTCCAGCAGCAGTTCCAACAAAGCTGCGGTGACGTGGTGACACCTCACCCCGAACCTGGAGTTTTCAGCTCACTCTGGGAAATCCTGGCTCCAGAACCAAGCGGGCTGCACAGCAGGAGATGGGTTTGTCCTTTCCACAGCAGGGCTTTTGAGGAGGTTTTATTTTTGTGTTTATGAGTCTGGTGAGTTTATGGGCTGGGTGGCAGCGAGTCATGCAGGGGAAAGCAGGGGCTGCTCCAACCTGCACAGCCAAAGCACCAGGAATTTACACAGGTGGTGCTAGGACAAGAGGGAATGGTTTTAAAGTAAAAGAGGGGAGATTAAATGAAACGTTAGGAAGAAATTCTTTCCTGTGAGGGTGGTGAGACCCTGGCACAGTTTTCTCAGAGAAGCTGTGGCTGCCTCATCCCTGGAAGTGTTCAAGGCCAGGTTGGACAGGGCTTGGAGCAATCTGGGATGGTGGAAAGTGTCCCTGCCCATGGCACAGGGATGGAAAATGAAATGAGCTTTAAGGTTCCTTCCAACTCAAACCATCCTGTGATTCTATTATTTTTATAGCCATTAGCTCAGCCTTTGCTCAGCCGTGCAGGGAAGATGATCTTGCCCAGAGAGGTTTGCAGTTTGTGCATTGCCCTTTCAGACAGGCACTGGAGCTGCTTTCTGCCCAAGGAATCGAGGGCGGGATCCTCTCACTTTTTTAAGTGTCTGCCTTCAAAATGGTGGCTGCTTCTCACTTGAAGTTCATGGGAACAGATGGCTGGATCTCAGAGACAGGAGTTACAAGCTATAGGGTGTTTTTCACCACATGTCTTGCTAGTTTCCCTCTTAAAAAAAAAAGATCTGTGTGAGAACCCTCCCAACATGCCAGGCCAAATCTGACCGTCTGTTAAGTTCACTTTATATAATCTCTGTTTAGAACTGAGTGCCCTTTAAAAACCCAGGGAGGGCTCCTCGCTGGGAGCTCCCGGAGCCCCGGGCGGGCAGCAGCTGCACAACCACCCCTGCCCAGAGCCCGGCAGCCGCTCTGTGCAGATATTTGATTTTTAGCTCTGGAGGCGGGGGGGACCCTGCCCAAATGCCCTCGGCAGGGCTGTGCGGGGGCCCTGTGTGCGTGCTCGGGGCACAGTCGGGGCTGGTGGCAGCGCGTGTGCCCGCCGCGCGTCCCGCGGGCACATCCAGCAGGAGAACGCGCCGGGATCTCACAGCTCCAGGAGCAGCATATGCTCCGGGAGACCTCGCTACGTTGCATAAGCCTCCCATCCCAGGAGCTGGCTGAGCACAGCACATGAGTCAACAGCACAGCGAGACTTGTGCCGTGGGAGTCACACCTACTCTTGGCTGCAGAATTATCCAGAGAAGCAGAAGGTTAATAGGAACAAAATAAAGCCTAAGGAAGCCTTAAAGGTTAGTTACAGGATTTGATTCCATTGGAAAGAGAGGGGAAAATGGGTCAAGACAAGGAGGAGAGAGCAGGGTAATGCAAAGCCGTGGTGTCTGTCTCCTAAGGAGACAGTCCAGTTTGGATCAGTAAAAATGTGATCAATAAAACATTTATATTTTCAAATTATCTGCTTCTGGAGAGGGCCATTATTAATTACAGAAAGAAGAAGTCACTTCACTAATGAGAAAGAATGTGGAGTAAAGCTCCAGGAAGCCTAAGAAATATTAACACTGCATGAAAGCAGTTCTGCAAGACAGGGAATGACTCCCCAAAGTGTGTAAATACAGACACAGCAAGTACCTGACCCAGAGCATCAGCACCACCAGCACAGTCCTTTGCTTTGCTTCTGCTCTATGGATCATTGCTTCATCTATAGATCATTATTTTATCTTGGGACAGTTTAGGAATCAGATCCAAAGCAGGAGCAGGTCTGTCTGTGGCACCTGAAAACCCTGAGCATCTCTGGTCCATGCAGAGCAGAGCTCGTGCTGCTGTGCAGTGCCAGCAATGGCATCCACAGAGGAGGGACAGCAGGGCTGGGCTCCCCAGTTCTCACCAGTTTGGCCCCAGTTTGGCCTCAGTACCCCTAAGGACCCAGGAGTCACTGGTCTGCTGCAGTTTGCAGGTTGAGTCCCCACTCTGTTTAGCTGATCTGATCCAAATTCCACTGCAGCTGATGGAAAGGCCCCAGGTGAGCTCTGGGGCAGGGCTGGAAATGGGGATATCCTGAAGAGATGAATTCACAGGATTTCAGTTTATAAAGATGCTCCATTGAGTAAAATCTCTCTTGATACTGAATCATTACTGTAGGCTGGGGCCAGTTTCCATGTAAATGAATTTGGTTTATTGCATTTGTATTTGTCAAGAATGCAGTGGGTTCTCCCTGGCCTCAGGAGAAGAAAATGAGGGAATACAGAAAGTTGTGTTTAATTTCCAGGGTGTTATCTCAGTTTTTTCCCCTAAAACAAGATTCCCACGGCCAAAGCTGGTATTGCTCATGATGCAGACTTGCCTGCCTGAGGTTCACCTCAGTCCCAAATCCGTGCTGTAAAAATCGGGGATTACCAAGGTGGGAGTGGAAACCCTTGGAGGCTCCGAGCTGCCCGGGAATTGTGTCCTTGCTGTGCCGGGTCCTGGCTCCCGGCCACGTCCCAAGGTCTGAGTGGAGCACGTCCGTGGGGGAGGTGTTGGGCAATACAAGGGATGTTTCATCCCTCGCTCCCGGTGCTCTTGCAGAGGGAAAGATCATCTTGTGATCCAGGCACAAGACCAGGAGTCAGGCGATGTGGGTTACTGCAGAGCTGGATTTGCCAACAGGAGTGAGGAGTCCTGACACCTCCGGAGGCACAGGCACTCTGGGAATGTGCAGGTTGCCTTCTGCCACAGCGTATTTGGGGTTCTTTGTGCTGGTCTTGTTGGGTAGTAACAACTCAAGCGATTTAGCAAAATAATTTAAGTGATGAACTCTGCTGTGATGGAGCCAAAGAACACTTAGGGACCTTGGGCTGAAGTTTGGGAAAAAGGCCCTCAGGATGGATGGATGGAGGGTAATGGAGGGAGATGAATTAGGTGTCAATAGTCAGTCTCCACATGCCTCCCAAGTGAGAGGGCACTCACAGGGTGCTCATCTCACCATCAAACCCTGCGCTCGAGCTCGTGAAAGTTGTTTCTCTCTCCCGAAGGTCCCAGAATCGCCGTTCCTGGTTCAGGAATGTGGAATGCCCAGGGAGCTGTCGCTGTACACGTGTGCCAGTGTGTGTGGGGTGCTGGGGTCCTGCATGCATGCAGAGCGCAGAGGTGGCCTCACCTCCTGCCGAGGGCTGTTTGGGCTGGAAGTGTCACCCTGTCCCTCTCCCTGACTCCAGCCATGGTGGGAAGGGAGCAACGCACCTGGCCAAGCGTCTCCTCTGACGTGCAGGGTGCCTCCACAGCCCCTGGGTAGTTACAGGACTTCCAGGTGTGGTCATCACCTCTCCTCCCACACAGACCCAGATGCGGGGGCCCGGCTCAGGTATTTGGGTGCAGAGCCCGAAGGGATCCCCAGGAGAGCTGAGCACAGCCTGTGCTGCATCCCTGGCAACAAGCACAGTCTCTGAGCTCCATCCCTGCCGTTCCCCCAGCATCTGCCATGGGTCCTGGCACAGGAGACTGCTCAGTTTTTCCTAAATCTGGCTGATCTGTCTCCTGGGAAATGGGAGTCAGCTTGCTCGCACTCCTGCTTGCATCAGTCCCAGAGTGGCAGGTGGGAAGTCAAAGTCCCTCTTTAGCTGTAGACACACAGAGGAGCTTTCATCCCCAAAATGTGCAGGGTTTGAAATGTTCATGGGGGAAAAAAAGAACGTTTCCTTATAGGGGAAAAAAAGGATAAAACTCAGTAAATCAGCTTGGCTCCTCCATGCCTTCTTTTCAGGTGCAGACTTGAGGAGCTGGAAAAAGGCAGAAAGGAGGGAGAAATCCCAGCTGAAAGGTTCTGTGTGGTGTGTCCAGGTGGTGGGAGCCCGAGCAGAGGTCCCTGCTTGGCTGAGGGCTCCCTCCCTGCGCCACCCGGCTCGAAACCACCGGTCTTGTGATTCCTTTTTTTTCTTTTTTTTTTTTAATTCTTATTATTTCAGTCCCATGATTTTGTTTTCACCATTCCTAATTCTTTGCCTTGGGGAAGGGAGGCAGGGAACAGCACAGATTTGTACTGCCGTGGTTTTCTGGGTGTCGTGGTCCATAATGTGACATTGAAGTGATGAGGCGTTGCCAGCCAGGCTGCAGAAATCAGATTTTTGATGGAAGGGGGTAGTGCAGTTCTAATGAAGCTGTGGGTTTACTTCTATTCATTTCAGTATTTCCCTTCTTTCCTTACTTTAGCCAAGCAGTGCAAATCCATCAGTCATGAGTCCCAGAGCAGAACCCCGGGGTGGTGTCACTTCAGGGCAGGTGCTCAGACACCTTGGGGAGCACAGGGATGTGCTTGGCCAAGGACAGTAAAGATTAAATCCTGCCTCATGCTGAGGTTCCAGAACCGAAGCGGTTATATTATTTCTAGGTAATTTCAACAGCAGTGAGAAATAGTTTTAAACTTACACAGGGCTTTTCATCCTAAAGAGTCCCAGAGCAGAGAATTCCGTACAGAAACTGTGCATGGAGATAAAATATGGCAATTGAGTGATGGTGCCAGCAAGAAAAGTAAAGAACAACCTTCTGTTTTGCTGAGGGAGGGGAGCATCCAGACAGCCAGATCTGTCTGATATCTGCACAGCCACACCACACGCCCTCGTGAGAGACACGAGAACAAGCGCTGCTTCCCAAACCCCAGCTGGAAGCCGGCCCAGCAGTGCCCTGTGCCCACCTGACCCGGTGCCTTCCCCATCCCACCTCCCCCGGGGCCAGGGGGGCTGGTGGGGCCCTGTGACCAGGCTGACCTGGAAGCCCTGGCCTGAGTCACTGCTGTCCTGCTCAGCTGCCCTCGGGGCATGGCCATGTCAGGCTCCAGGGGTTTTCCGTGTCTTGCACTTGGAAAGAAGCGAGATAGGACAGCAGTGGATCATCAGTGCCCCATGGGGTGTGAGGTGTCTGTCACCTCCTGCCAGCCCTGGTGGCATCACTGTGGCTCCATGGCAGCTCTAAGTGTCACACAGCGAAAGCTGTGTGTGATTAAAGGTGCTCCTGAGCCAGCTGGGAAAAGTTCCCCAAATGGAACTTCTTCCTTTGGCCACTGCATCCTGTCCTTGGCTGGGAGCTGGAGGAGATTCCTGCTGTGGGAGTGCCAGGTCCGTGTGTGTCCATGCTCTCCTCCCCAAGGATGGAGGCTCTGGCTTCCACCTGCGAGCCCAGTGTGCTCTGGCAGGGGTGTCTGTGTGCGTAGGGAAGGTGTAGGGTGAGGGGTGCATGTGCACCCCACTCTTCACAGAACTGCTCCTACAGTGGAGCCCGGGAGCGTCCCTGTCCGGGAGAGCAGGGAGCACCGTGTCCTGCAGCTCAGCAGCAGCCACTGACCGTCCCTGTGGGTGCCCAGCGTGCCGGGGTCACGTCTGAGGGAGCCCAGGGGGAGGCTGCAGCTCTGGCACCCCCAGCTCATCTCCCAAAACCCTCCTCACCACGTTTCCCAAGAAGACAGAGAATGGAAACAGGAGCTCCTGCCAGGGAATTTCCACCCCAAATCAGTAACGTTTGAGTAGTGGGAATAAGCCGCCAAAAGAGTTGATTTTTTTATTGTTGTTGGTTTTTTAATTTCATTTTTCTGGAAAGTTGGCTGTGCAGATGTGTGATGTGGTGGTGGGTGTGGTGACCCCAGCACGGCACAGAGTCTTGCTCATAAGTGTTGCTAAGTGATGCCTAAACGACAGCCATGGCTGGGGAGAGGCGACAGTGCCGGGGCAAGGGCAGGTCGGGCTCCCAAATTGTTTTCTGGCTAAAGGAGGTTTCAGAGTTTTCTTTGCAAACACAAACAGAATTTATCTGTATTTTTAAATCCCGTAAGAAAAATAAACCCCAAGATCTCTCACTAACTTTCTGAGGAAGTTACTTTCTGATGGAAATAGTTTGGTATCCAAAATACACAAGGCTCGGCAGCTCGGGGGAGGTCACGGCAGGCAGCTGCGCTGGTCCTGTTACTCAGTGCTCTGGGAGGGGGTTGCTGGAAGTCTGGAGGAGGTTTCACGATGGAAGATTGGGCTAAATAAAGGTCTTCCACCTCCATAATTCCGGCAGCTGCATTTCAGCACTGTATCCAGTCACAGTGTGACACGGCGTCTCGGATGGAGGAGGGAGCCTCAAACCTCGCTCAGTTTGGGGGCAGCCAAAGTGATTAATGGAGCAGCCTCTGCTCAGGTGGGTTGTTCCTGAGGTCCCTGTCCCTGAAGATTATCTGCAATGAGTCCTGAGTTTTATACTATCTGTCCCCAGGAAGTGCCTTTTGCTGCACGTTAGCACCGAGAGGGCTGGAGCCTGGCAAAGCCACAGCACCCGGATGTCCAGCCCAGCCCCGTCATTTCCAGTGAAACTGGGGTTGTCAGGGGCATTCAGCCAGTCATGTCATGGTCTGGGCATCCTGACAGCTCCTGGCTGCTGGCTGGGAACAATACCACTGTTCCCAAGGGATGGCAAACCAAAATCAGGGTATTTTAGTATTTCCGATGAGTTTGTAAAGAGTAGCCAAAGTTGACAGGCTCCAGACAGCTGTTTATAGAGTCGTGGAGTGGTTTGGGTTGGGAGGGACCTTAAAAACCATCCCATTCCACTCCTTACCATGGGCAGAGACACCTTCCACTATCCCAGGTTGCTCCAAGCACCCTCCAAGCTGCCCTTGGACACTTTCAGGGATGGGGCAGCCACAGCTTTTCTGGGCACCCTGTGCCACAGCCTCACCTCCCTCACAGGGAGGAATTTCTTCCTGATATCCAATCTGAATCTCTCCTCTTTTAAGTTTAAAACCATCCCCCCTTGTCCTATTGCAACAGGCCCTGCTGAAAGGAGAATGTGGTGGGATGTTTCGTTTCCATGTGCAGTTCCTCGTTCCTGGCTGCCTCGTTTAGTTATCAGTGGGGTCAGGAATCAGCCCCCACTGATCCCTCCAGCTCAGCTGGGGCTCCCCCTGTCCGGGCTGTGCAGCCGAGAGCAGAGAAGGGGTTAATGAGGGCACTTGGGCTGCTCTGGGAAGGGGCTGCTGTGTGTGGGGAAGAGGAAAGCCCGTCTGGGGTGTAGGAGAGCCTTGGAGGTTGTCACTCCCATCGGGAGAGGCCGGAGAGCGGGACAGCAGGGTCCCACCTTCTGGCTCAGGCCTTCGCGGGGAGTTGCCTGTGAGGCGAACTTCCTCTGGGAGGAAGAGAAAAAGAGACGTGGAAGCAGTCCAAACCCTCTGCTGAGAAAGAGGGTGAGGCCAGACAGGACTGATTTGGGACTTCATTTGGGTGTGCTTGGAATTGCCTGTGCCGGGGAAGCACCGGGAGCCGCAGGACGCAGATAACCTGCGGGGTGAATCACCCTCCCACACCTGCACAACGCACCTCGCTGGCTGCAGGGGCAGCAGCGCTGCTGAACTGGGCGTTTTTGGGATGTAAATAGGAAATGAGCTCTGCAGCTGAGCCTCCGCAGGCACCGGGGTGCAGAGGGCTCGGCAGGGTGGCAGGAGGCTCGGCCAGCACAGGCGCTTCGTTAATAAGCAAATATATGTGGCTCCATGGGGTTTGAATAACTTGTGGAAGCGAAGTAATTTTGAGGGTTGAGTCCTTTGCCTGCTCTAAATGACTAAAAATAATTGGTTATTTCACTTCTAAAGTCGCGGAACCCACACGTTTCCATGTAACACACCTGACTCCAGCTGCCTCGTAAGGAATGAACCTGGATGTCCCTGGGCTGGACCCCACTGCCTGCCTTTCCAGGTGTCTGCATGCCTGCACACCTTGCTCTGGCTGGAAAAAGGCTTGGAAAACCTGAAACCTGCCGCCTGTGGCTGTGGGAAGGGGCCATGAGGAAAAGGGATTGCTGGGGGCTCTGGCAGCTCCAGCCTGCGCTGGGCTGGGGCTGGGGGGTGACCTGAGGGGCTCCAGCAGCTCTGGAACCCGGCAGGGGCTCAGCCTGAGGCCACTGTCGTGAACCAGGGGACCCTTTCCATGACACTGTATCATAGGGGGGTGATTCAGCAGCTTTCTAGAAACGCAAGGATCTAAAAGAAGTAGAGAAGGAAGTTTTCCTTCTCTGTTTTCCTTCTGTCTCATTCTACATTAAGAAATAAGGCAACTTGGGTTCTCCCTTCAGGGAACAGGGAAATTTGGCACCAAAAAGCCCCTCCATCCCTTCCCACATCTCTGTACCACATGTCTCCGCTTCACTTCTCACTTGTTTTGACATAAAGTACTTTCCCCAAAAAATATTAGTCACAACTTTGGCTTCAAGCAGCCAACTCTTAACCTTCCTCAAAGTGGTTTGCAAGGGGTGACGTTGGTAATGTGTGATGGAAATGGGGACGGGTGGGCGGATTCAGTGTTTCTGGAAGGTTCTACATCGAGGTTTGGGAGCCCAAAAGCTGCTGCCTGCTGCTGTAAGGGAATCCCAAGGGACCTGCCAGAGATCCAAGGAGCTTTGGTGGGTCCTTGGAATAACACAAACTGTGAGGCTGGAAAACCAGGACATCTGGTGGGGGTGAGATTGTCAATGGAGGCTGAATGAGCAGAGGGATGAGCACGGTGTAAAGCTGACTAATCCGTGTTGAGGGGTGTCAAACTTGAACCAGCTGCCTAAAATCCTGGGTTTGGAGCAATAACAGCTCTATCGAGCAGCTCAGCACCAACAGGAAGGAAAAACCCCAAGTGGCATGTGGGAGCAGGTACGGATTCCTGAGAATTCCTGGGAAGGAAGGAGCGAGGGACGCTTGGGTTGGGCAGAGCTGGGAAATCGTGTTCCAGGCCTGCAGCAGCTGCACGCGAGGAGCCTGCAGTGGCTGTGGGATCCAGGGCGAACCCAGCCCTGCCTTCCCCCTGCTTCCTCAAGTAATTATCACACACCTTGCACCCTAATGAGAACCTGCTTCATTTTCTCATCCCTCCGCTCTGCGGCTCTTCCCTCATGGCTGCTCCTTCAGAGCTCTTTGCAAACCCCATCTGCTAAAGGGCTTGTATTTCCTTTTTAAAAGAAGAAATCATTGGAAATTAGTAGTTTCTCTGTGCGTTATTATGCTTATAATCCTCTAATTTGGTAATAGGGCTGTAATCACAGCCGTGCAGGGTGAGGAGCAGAGCCAGCCCAGAAAGGTGCCCTGGGGATTCCCAGGCACAGCAGCCACAGCATGCCCAGACAAACCGTGATTCCATGGCACGGAGAGAGGGGATGGACCTCCCAGCATTCCCAGTGATGGAAAACCAGAGTCAAACACAGCTCATGGGTGAGGAGCCCTGAAACAAGGGATGTCACCGTGGGCAGTGGCAGACCCTGTGCCCAGAGCCTGTATCTGTAAACAGCAATTGAGCCTGACAGCCCCACGCCTCCCCAAAAAGACCAGGGAAAACAACAAATGCCTCCCTTTGCCAGGGATACTCCCTGCTCAGGAACATTTTTCAAGGCAGGTGAGTTCCCAGGATGCAGAGGAAGGTGTGGGCTGCGAGTGAGGCCCTTCCAGCCCCAAATCACAGCCTGCTGCTCCTGGGGCTGCGGCCCAGCCCATTCCCACAGCAGGATTTTCCCCCTTCCACCACTGCAATGAGGGAAATTGGTGCACATATGCAGCTTGCTGAGGGTAACGTGTGGTGCCGAGCCACACCTGTATGAAAAACCAACCAGGGACTTCCAGATTATCAGACTGGAAAGATGAGGGGAGCTAACTGGGATCTGCAGAGCCTGGCTGTCCAGGCAGGAAATCCATCCTTGCTGGGGCTGGTGGCTGGTCAGGCAGCTGCTCATTCCCACATTCTGCATCCTGTGAAAGGCCTCCCATTGTGCCACCCTTCCAGACTGCAAGGTGCTGGCATCAGGGACCTCGCTCTGAGCTAAACCCTGAGTAAAGCCCTGGTAAGCACCATGGAAAGGAGACTGGAGCAGCTCTGGCTTATGTTGGAGATGGGTTATATTCCAAATAATGCTGAAACTCAGTCCCAGTGTAGGAGAGGTGGATGGGAGAGGTTCGCAGGGGCTGAAACCTCAGCCCTGATGGGCAAACTGGAATCAGGGATGTCTTCACTCAGCACAGCTGGCTCAGAGATCCAGGGAAAGCCCTGAGCCTTGAGAACCAAGGGACTAGAAATGCAGAGCAGGGATGAAAATGATGAAAATGAGACAAAGTCACCACTTCCCAAAACCTTCACAGTGAAGGAAACACCTCCCACTGTCTGGAGGATCCATGGGAATATTACAATATTTGTTCCAAAAACATGACTGGGTGGATCCAGACTCACTGACGCAGACACAAGCAGCTAATTGAATTCATACGTAGGAACCCTGGACACCATCTGGCCTCAATAAAACGTGGGTCCGGAGCTGTTTCTTAGCAGATGGTTCCTCATTTTCATAATCTGAAATCAAAAGATCATTTTTCTATCTGGAGATCAAAGGCACTTAATGTCTCCTTGGTCGAGGGTTACAAAGCGAAACCTCTGTCCTCTGTTTTGGCATTTCGTGCGAGGCAGACGGGGGTTTTCCCCTGAAACCTCTGCTCAGGCTCCGGGCAACCACATCTGGGCAGCAGCTGCAGATGTTCACAGCTCTCCAGGGCTGGGCTTTATTTCCATGATAGGGATGTGCAGTTTATAAAATCAGAACGGACAGCTGTAATAAGCTTGTGTGGCCATTTCTATTTCCCCAGATTACTGCAGTGTAGCCCATGTGAATATTTGGGGATGAAATTATTCCTTTTCCCTTAGAAAAAGAGCTCAGAGCCCTGTCTGACCTCTCAGAGCTCACACTCACCCTGTGTGTGAGGCCAGTGCGGTGCCCACTCTGATGCGGTGGTTGGAGTGTCCTGTGCAGAGGCAGGAGCTGAACTCGATGATCCTTGTGGACCCCTTCCAGCTCAGGATACCCTATGATTTTCTGATCCCTGTGGGAGAGAGCCCTGCAGAGGAACGAGGCCAGTCTGGAGAAAAGGAGGCTCAGGGGGCCCTTGTGGCTCTGCACAACTCCCTGACAGGAGGGGGCAGCCGGGGGGGGGGGGTCGGGCTCTGCTCCCAGGGAACAGGGACAGGAGGAGAGGGAACGGCCTCAATTCAGGAGGAATTCCTCCATGGAAAGGGTGCTCAGGCCTTGGCAGGGGCTGCCCAGGGAGGTTTGGAGTGCCCATCCCTGGAGTGTCCCAGGAAGGCCTGGAGGTGGCACTCAGTGCTCTGGGCTGCGGACAAGGTGGGCATCGGGCACAGCTTGGACTCGATGATCTTGGAGGCCTTTTCCAGCCTCAGCGATTCTGGGATTCTTGGAGTCTGGGCTGCTCCTCGGCTGGTGCGGGTGGGCGAGCGCTCGCCTCCCCGGCGACGTCAGCGCCGCTCCGGCGGCAGCAGCGCAGGGGAGGAGAAAGGGGGCGAGATGCGCTTCTGTGGAAAGTACTTCCACACCCACCCAAAAGCCTCCAGGATAGACGTGATCTTTGCCACCTAAGAACGAGAGGTGTGTGGTTACTCGGAGCAGGTTGTAACAAATTGAGTCCTGCTCACAAACCTCATTTTCCAGCGGGTACCTGCGGGCTCAGGGCCGTTCTCATCGGCCCAGGGTGGAACCGAGAGTCCCCCCCGTCCTGCCAACCCACACGGCCCGAGCGCTCTTTGCATCTCAAACACTGATGCACGAGGTGAGTATTTGCGCCGGGATCAGCTCCCAGAGGAGCCGGAGCTCTCCCTGCTCTGCCTCCCGCCTCGCTGCAGTATGGAAATGATCCTCCCGGCAGACAGCTGAGTCCCACCTCGGTTCCCATTCACCTGGAGATGAAAGTGCTCTGGCTGCCAGTGTAGGCGGGGCAAAACTATTTAAAAACCTCATTAGAGAAAGTATTTGGGGAAGACAGCAACACCCTCAGTTGTGGTTTGCTCCAGGACTTCTCAGCCAGATCCCTGCTGATACAGAGGGAAGGGCACTATGAGAGACATTCCTGTCAAATACTACTCCTCGTAGGGATGCCTTGGGTGTCCTCTGCCTTTCTCTCTGTCCTGGTGGGCTGTGTTTTCTACCTAAACACGGGCACGTTCCCCTCCAGGTGCTGTTTTGGGGGCTGGAATCAGGGCTCTGTGTGGCACAGAGGGGTCCAGGAGCGATGTAGGAGGGGTCCTGCTCTGTGCTGGAGGAACACAGTCAGCAGAACTGTGTGTAATCTTGATTAGGCAGAAATCCACCATGAATATTTCCTATTCCATTTAATTCCTGTTTGTGCTTATTTCAGCTGAATTTGCAGCAGGAGTAGTGCCCAAGCCACATCTGGCTCGTGATGCACATGGGATCAGACCGGGAGTTTGGGAGGAGGTGGATCTGGATTCAGAGGTTTGGCTTCTTATTTAGAAAATGATGGGTTGCATTCTCCCACGGCTGCTCCAGACTGCCCCAGAGCTCAATGATATTCCTGGCCAAGGGTTTTTTCAGTCTGCCTGACGAGGAAGCAATCTCATGTGTATGGCTTGTCTGGCCTCGTGCACCTGCACTTCCCTTTCTGCCTTCGTTTTCTTTGCATCCCATTTATTCCAAGGGGCCAAATGTTCATTAAGTCCTGATGAGTTTAAGTGCCAGGAATCCCTTTTCCTCTCCCAACACAGCCACCCACCCACCTTAAGCAGCCCCGGTTAATCTGGACAACTGCAGCCCTCGGCCCGCCAGGGGACATCCCGGGCCCTCCAAGCAGGTGCCTGATCCCATAGGATCACACAAAGACTGGACTGGGCTGAGGAAGGCCACGTGCAGCACAAGGGCTTGTTCTCCCTTGTCTCCAGCCAAGGAGACTGTGGCAACCTGGCAAAGTCCTTTGGGCTCCCTGTGTGCCCCTTCCCAGAATCGCATGGAATCACAGAATCAGCAAGGCTGGAAGAGATCTTCAAGATCATCCAGTCCCACCATCACCCCAGCACCACCACCCCTAAACCATGTCCCCCATCCAGACACATCTTGAGCACTTGCAGAGGTGGTAACTCCACCACCTCCCTGAGCAGCACTTCAGCCCCCAGCTCCCCACACTGACTTGTCACACTCTCACCTGTGCCCTGTGCCCTGAAGAGCAGCATCTGCTCACCCCTGTGCTCACCCCTGGCATTTGCAGCTTGAACCGAGTCCCCCCAAGCCGACCCCTGGGTGCCTCGTACCCCATGAGCAGGGAGGTCACACAGACCTTGCTGCAAAGCCTCGAGTTCAGAGGTCAAGGTTTAACTCATCCGTGTCCTCACATGAACGGCAGGAGGAACACACTCCCGGGCTCTTCTTCTGCCTATTCCAGTTTTATTTTATTATTATTTTTACAGGCGGGTGTGTAATTTTTTTGACTCAATAAGCAAGTTCAGAATATTCTCTCTGTTAATATTTGACTCAGACATGATGTAGTTCAGCCCCGTAGCTGTTGTTACCTGCATCCCCCGAAAGAACATCTCCCCAGACTGGGAGCCTCAGTGGTGTTGATTCCTGCGGGGGTACGTGGGTGCCAGTGGAAAATAAATAACGTGGTATTTTCCAAGTGGCAGATCTGAAGGCACCCTGCTTTCCTTGCTTTGCATACTCACAGAGCGCCATCCTCTCTGCTTCCCAGATATGAAAGCTGAGGCAGAGACAGCTGATGGGGCTCCAGCGCTGACTCACTGTTTGATGTGAGGCAGGAGGAGGGATGTGATCAGATCCCATTGTGCAGAGCATCCACCAGACAATGCCAGCAGTGTGAGAAGTGATTCCTCATCCTCCCTGCCCCTCCAAACCATGGGTCACCCCTCGCTGTCCCCTGCTCCACCTGCAGCAGCCAGGATGTCACCTCTGAAATGGCTCTTGGGTTGTGGACTCCCATCCCTAGAAGTGTCCAAGGCCAGGCTGGACGGGGCTTGGAGCAGCCTGGGATAGTGGAAGGTGTCCCTGCACATGGCAGGAGGTTGGAACTGGATAACTTCAAGGTCCCTTCCAAGCCAGCCCGTTCCATGAGTCCCTGTTTCCGTGATTAGGCCGTGTGCAGACAGAGCTGAGGCCTGTGCAGCCCCGGGGTGTGCCGGGTGTGCACGCCTGGGGTTCTTTCTCACGAGATGGTGCAAGAGCCAGGGGGGAACTGGTTAAACAGCGTGAGCTGCCGGGGCTTGGCAGGGCAGGATGTCACCGGGAAGCCGGCGTGTTTTATTAAACACACTATCAAAGTGGGCTAAAGTCTCTTATTAATGTCCACAAATTCTGCCACTTCCAAATAGTTTCCACCTACATGTTCCTCCCACTGCTGCACTGGGTGCTGGCAAACATCTCTGCTCAAAGAGGGGAATGGCTTTCATTTGAATAGTCCTCGGGCGAGTTTCGCTGAGCGATGCCAGCGTCATTCCCGCAGCTCTCACGTGCCCGGCAGCGCTCCAGGGTCGTGCCGGAGGGAGGGCACTGAGACAACAGCTCTTGCTGTGTTTTCCCAGTGCTTTATCCAGGCAGAGCCCATGGCAGCCTAAACCAATGTGATCAAGCAGCGATGGATGCCCATATTTGCAATGTGAAATCTCGGCTTCTGACTCATGATGGCTCCTGATGGTTCCACGGCAGCGAGCACGGCCAGCTGTGCTATCGAGAGTCACACACAGCTGAAACCACCCGGTTTCATACCAAATTGGCCTTTTGCAACTCCCAGAAGGCTGAGACAGAGCTCTGGTGGGTGTCAAACCGTTCCTCAGACCCTGTGCTATGAGGTCCCACAGTGTCCCTTGGGACACGGCTTTCGGCTGAGGAGTGTGGGCTCTCCTGCGCCTTCCTTGGACACTGCGGTGGGAAATGAGACGTGCAGGTCTCCTGGGGGCTCCTGTCTGGGTACGTCCCACACTGGCCACGCTGTGCAGGACCACAGACCCCATGGGGATGGAGGTGCTGTTCCCCCTGGCTGGCTGCACCCTGCTGCCCACCCGGTGCCTCCCGGCCATCCCAGAGGCGGGAGCGGCAGCTGCGGAGCTGCCGGGCTCGGGAGCGGAGCCGTCACGTTTGCTGAGCACAGGAGAGAACCCCGCTCCCCAGCTCTCTCAGAGACAGCCTGGCTCCCACAGGAACTTTTCCTTGAGCAGAAAGCACGGGGTGTTCCTGCCGGAGGCTCGGGGCCGAGGATGCCGAGGGCTGAGCGCATCCCGCCCGGCACCGCGCCCGCGTCCAGCCTCGGCAGGGCTGAGCTTTCACCTCCGGTGCCAGTAACCCGACCCGGGATTGCTGGAAATGGGAGAGAGGGAGAGTCAGCGATTTGATTACAGGCCACAGGCACATGCCTGGCCTTCATGGATATATTAAGTAAGAGACATTTTAAAACAAAACCACCCTCAGTAACCTTATCGTAAGCTCGAATCCACAACCCATCTGTTAACTCCCGGCGCTGCCCACATAGGCTTCCATCAGACAGCAGTGCCAGGGATTTTTGGAACGTTTTCCCCCAAATCCCTGCGGTCGGAAGGGGACAGTCCCGGGAAGGGGCAGATCCTGAGTCTCGGATTCCCAGCCCACCCCCAAACCAGCCCCCAAACTCTCACCTTCTCGTGCCTCTGTAAATAACTGCAAATCCCCTTGGACGCAAGCTGTCGCGGTCCTGTGACTCCCAGCCCTGCTGGAGGAGCACTCAGGAGAGCTGCCGCTCCACGGATGGCTTGAGGGAATTCAGCCTTTTTAAACATTTTGTTACTGCCTGAATCGTATGGTGCAAAGGAGCCCTCCATGTAGAAATAATTCAGCAAACACAAGCGAGAAGGCGAATTGATGATTGCATCAGCCCTTGCTTATGAAAACTGATCCCCAGGAAAATGTAACTCAACTCTCGAGCAATCTCACTTGATGCCCAAGAATGTAATAACTTCATTTGGATCCTCCTTTTAGGGGGACTCCTAAATCCTTGGCAACATCCCTTAAGGTCATGAGCAAATCCTGATATGGAGAATTGTTTGGCAAGCACAAGAACAGTAAAAGGGCTAAATAATTGGGGATTACCTCTGACCCTGATTTGTGGCTCACCACCCACTGCAGGAATGTACCAAATATCTGAAGGAGCATGCAGAAGTCAGACAATCCACGGGCATGAAGCCGTCCACGTACTCTTGGAGCCTGAACTTCAAATGCAGAGCAGGTTGGCCCCAAACCTCATTTTTCATTAGCAAAAGGCTGCAGCAAGCTCTAATTATTTCTGTTGCCTTGGACAAAGGGTCAGTGATGGGACAGATGAAAAATTGTCTGTGTTTTTTCACCCTTTGTTTGGACAATAACAGCTTGGGTCTTGGGGGCACAGAGAGAACGAACCGTCTGCTCCAGAGCTCGTTACTGAGGCTGGTTATGGTCCCCTGAGCTGCAGGAGGGGACAAACACATCACCCTCGAGTCTTCTGATGGTCATTGCTGAATTTGTTCAGTGCCTGTAGGAGAGACCAGCTCTGCTGTGAGAGGTCACAGCTCGGAGCTGTGATCCTGTGGTACTCAGAGCTCCATGCTCAGTCCCAAGCCCTCTCCTCCACGGTGCGCCGGGGCTGCGGCACCACAGAGACCCTCAAGATTGGTGGGCAGGTCCTGCCCATGGCAGGGGGTTGGAATGAGTTGTATGTAAGGTCCCTTCCAGCCTAAACCATTCTGGGATTCCATGATCCTGGCCATAATCAGCAGGTTTGCAGGCTCGGATGTCAAACACAGAGAAGACCATGCTGAGTGGGACAACCCAAATATCTGGTTTTTGGAAGCCCCATGTCACTGGTACAGTGCTGTGGTGCTCACACTGGAGATGCTGCTGAGAGCTTGTAGAGGAGATTTTTGGGGTTTTATAGACCTTACATTTATGGCTAGCATCTTTCTGAGGCTCTGACTTCCTTTGGGATTCTTCCTGGTACCAACACACATCTTCAGATGGGGGTGAGCCTTAAACAGCCTGTCTCCATTGCCTGTATAAAACCTCTCTGTGCTCTCACGTAACACCTCCTGCCCTCGGATTCCTCCCGAGGTGGAGCAGCCAGGGCTCTGCAGGCAATAGCAGCAGCTCAGTGCTGGAGCTCTGCTATTCCCTTATCTTGGTAAATGCACCTTTTATCAGCTGAGCCTGCCTCTACTTGCTCAGCACTCAGCAGGGAAGTGACCACGGCCCTTCAGGAGAGCTCTGCCTTGGCAGGTACACACAAACCATTATCATCGCTTGGCGTTGTGCAACTGCCGGCGTCCACAGGCTGGCACGGGCATGGGATGGCATGGAATGGTCTGGGTTGGAGGGGACATTAAAGTTATCATCATTCCACCCCCTGCCATGCACAGGGACACCTTCCACTAGACCGGGTTGCTCCATGAAACACTTCCAGGGATGGAGCAGCCACAGCTTCTCAGGGAAGCTGTGCCAGGGCCTCACCACCCTCACAGGGAAGAATTTCCTGCTGATCATAGAATCACAGTATGGTTTGGGTCAGAAGGGACCTTAAGGTTATCATCTAGTTCCACCTCCTGTTATGGGCAGGGACACCTTCCACTGGAGCGAGTTGCTCCAAACTCTGTCCAACCTGGCCTTGGACATCCCCAGGGATGGGGTCCTACCATCCCGAAACTTCTCTGCAGCACCGCCATTTCCCCAGAGCCACATTCTAGCGACTCTCACTTATTTTACTTTTTTCTCCCCATATTTCCAAAGTTCCGCGGCTGCAGGTTTCTCCGGGTCCGTGTTTGTGCCTGTGTCGCTTCGCTTCGGGGGTGATTTTTTTTTTCCCCCGATCTCGGGACGCAGCAAGCGGTACCGCACAGCATGGCACAGCACGGCATGGTATGGTGTGGCAGAGCACGGCACAGCACGGCACGGCACAGCCCCAGCGCCGCCGCCTCCGGCCCCGCCGCGCCGGGACACACGTGCGGGGGGGGCCCGGTGCCCCGGCCCCGCCTCCCCCCGCGCCGCCGCCACGTGAGGCTCATGTGACGGCGGGGCGGGGGCGCCGGGGCCGCCAGACGTGCCGGCGGTCACAGGGCTCCGCACGTCGCTCCCGTCCACCCACTCGCCCGCATTTAACCCGGCCCGCGGCCGCCCGCCGCTCCTCAGCCCGCGCGGCGCGGGCGCGGCATGAGCAGGAGCAGCGGCACCGGCACCGGCAGCGCCCGCAGCCCCTGCCCGCCCTGAGCGCCCCGCTCCGCCCGCGCCCCCCGCCATGGAGCGCATCCCCAGCGCGCAGCCCCCGCCCGGCTGCCTGGGCAAGCTGCCCGCCCTGGAGAGCGGAGACCTGCCGGGGTAAGCGGGGCTTCGGGGGCTCGGGGGTCCCGGGGGAGCGGCCCCGCCGGCTCCGGGACGGGGGTAACGCGCTGCTCTCCCTTTCGCTCGTGCAGGCTGGACTTCGCGCACATGTACCAGGTGTACAAGCCCCGGAGAGGCTTAAAGAGGAGCGAGGACAACAAGGTAAATAGGGGGTGACGGGGTAAAATGAGGGGCGATAAGGTAGACTGGGGGTTAACGGGGTAATTTGGGGGTTAACGGGGTAAATCGGCCAGTGCGCGCCCGGCAGGGGCCGTGACAGCGCTCCCGGGGCGGGGGCTCGGCCGCTCCGCGGGGCACTCGGGACGGGAGGAGCAGCGGGAGCGGGGCCGTGCGGGCTGTCCCCCCGCTGACCCGCTGCCCCCGGCCCCGCAGGAGACCTACAAGCTGCCGCATCGGCTGATCGAGAAGAAGAGGCGCGACAGGATCAACGAGTGCATCGCGCAGCTGAAGGACCTGCTGCCCGAGCACCTCAAGCTGACGGTAGGTGCGAGCGGCGGGCGGAGGGACGGGGCAGCGGCTCTCTGCTGCCGCTTCACCGCGGCTTTGGGGTAGTTTTTTATTTTTAATTTTTTTTTTGCTCCGTGGTGCCGCATGCCCGGACAGGCTGCAAGCGCATCCCAAACTTCCCCGGGAGCTGCGGTTCCCTGCGGGAGCTGCCCGCCGGTCCCCCCCCCCCCGCCCCGCTTCTGCTGCCGGGCGAGAGCAGCCCCTGGCCGGGCTTTCCGGGTTCCCCCGGGCTCAGGTCACGGTGCCAGCAGGGGCAGCAGAACCGATAAATAAAAAGCTTTCTCCAGGCTATGCGGCTGGTCCCAAAGTACTCACAGGGTTCGTGAGAGCCTTTTCCGGAGCCTGCTTTTTAACTTGTTTCCGTGGAGTGTTGTCGGTGGTAGTCCTGCCTGCTCAGGGTCTCACCGTGTCCGTCCTCCCGCGGCTCCTGGGAAGGCACTGGCAGCCCCGTGGGGCTCCTGCCTGCGTGGCCGAGCCTGCGGCAGGTGCCAACCTGTCCCTGTGCTCCCAGACTCTAGGTCACCTGGAGAAGGCTGTGGTTCTGGAGCTCACCTTGAAGCACGTGAAGGCACTGACCAATCTCATCGAGCAGCAGCAGCAGAAGATCATCGCTTTGCAGAACGGTTTGCAGGCGGGTGAGTGTTCAAACGGCAGGGTGAGAAGCTGTGTGTGTGTGATGGACTTTCCCTGGGGAGCCTGTGAAATGCGGTTGTGACACCTTGTTCCCGAGAAGGGAGGAGACAGGAATTCTGGCCTTTCATGCTGTTATTTTCTCAGGCTTTGCTTATGAGCTTTTGCAAAAAAAGATGCATTGCTCAAAGTGGTCAGTGCAGAGTGCCCTGGGGGTTGTTTGAAATTAAATTGGGTTTTAGGTAGTTTTAGTTACAGCCCAGGTTTGCTGTGAGGTTCTCTCCAAAGCCATTCGACTCTTCCCATTTGTGTTTGGGAGCTTTAGGTAACCCAGTCGGGTTTACTTGGTTGTTTTTCTCTGGAATTAGATATAAATCTGCTTTCTACATACACCTTTTTAAGTTTCTTTAAAAGCGAGCTGGCCTGTGCTCTGCAGGCAGAGGGGATCCGGTGCTTCAGCTTATCAGCCTTAGATGCACTTCCTCCTGCTGTTTTCACATGTGGCACTCACGTGAATCTGATACAGTAAACCCGAATTTTTCGGAGGCACCGTCCCTGCCCCGGCAGCCACAGGGAGTGCAGTGGAGCTGCTGGAGCCGCGGAGTCCCCCGGGGCTGGCGGAGCTGCTGGTGGGGCCGGGAGCTCCCTGCCTTCCCCGGGGGGTTTCCTGGAGAAGCCTCAGCTTGACTCACTCCCCTGCTCTGCACTCCAGTACCTGTTGAAGGTGAATTAGACAGGAAATAACAAAAAATAAGTTAAAAGTTATTATGTAAAAGTGGACAGGTGGATGTTCCAATGAAAATGTCCATTCCTGGAGAAATCTGGGGATTTCTGAGTCCAGGCTGGCCATTGCATTTCCCTCTGGCTGTGTTGTAACCCAAGTCCAGCATTGCCTCCGGTCTGCCTCGGAGATGAAAATGGAACTATTTAGCATGTTGTTAATTTTTAATTTCTTTCTGTTAATGTTTCCTTAGGTGACCTGTCATCGAGAAACCTTGATTCCAGCCAGGAAATGTTTCGATCCGGTTTCCAGATGTGTGCCAAGGAAATGCTGCAATACCTGGCAAAGCACGAGAACGGCAAGGAGCTGAAGTCGTCGCAGCTGGTCAGCCACCTGCACCGGATGGCCAGCGAGGTGCTGCAGGGCGGGGCCGCCCGCAAGGCCGGGGACATCCCTCCCAAAATGGTGGACTTGAAAGAGAAGCCGGTGCCCCTGGGCGCGGCGGGCGAGGGCCACGGGAAGAACTGCGTGCCCGTGATCCAGCGGACATTCGCTCACTCCAGCGGGGAGCAGAGTGGCAGCGACACGGACACGGACAGCGGGTACGGGGGAGAGCTGGAGAAAAGTGACTCCAAATCGGAACAGCCCTATTTCAAAAAGGATACCGACCTCAAGTACGCTGTCCAGGAGAGAATAAGCTCTATTAAGCAAGAGACTGAGGACCCGCCGGCCAAAAGGAGCAGGCTGGAGTCGCCGCAGGATGAGGGCCCTTTTGGCAGTGACATGATGGGCTCTTCCAGCAGCTTCCTGGGCCCCCACGCTCACCAGCCTCCCCTGTGCCTGCCCTTCTACCTGATCCCGCCGTCTGCCACCGCCTATCTGCCCATGCTGGAGAAGTGCTGGTACCCGGCCTCGGTTCCCGTGTTGTACCCCAGCCTCCCAGCCTCTGCCGCAGCACTGACAGGCTTCATGAACCCCGACAAAATCTCCCCCCCTCTGCTGATGCCCCAGAGACTCCCTTCTCCTGTACCGGCCCATTCCCCCATCGACTCCTCAGCTCTGCTTCAAGCTTTGAAGCAGATTCCTCCTTTGAACTTGGAAACCAAAGACTGAGTGCAGTGTGACTGGTTTTTCTCTTTTTTCTTCTTTTGTTTTTTTTTTTTAGTTTGAGAGACTGTTTCACTTTTATATATTGGCTGGACTGAGGTGTGGGGACGAGGTTCACTGCACGTAGGAAGCTAAATCCCCTTTTCTCTGACTTGTCAGGTAGCTTGGAGAAGGATGAAGGATGCGCCCAGTTTAGCGATTCACAACTACTTCCAAAAGATTAAAGAAGGGTTTTGTGCTTTACCCCTTCCCTTCTTCCCTCTCCACATCTACAGAGCAACAGTTGACTCAGTCCGCTGCCAATCTATTGCAAAGCTGTGAAGAAATATTCCATGGGGCAGACTTGGTTTGAGGGTCTGCGAATATAAAATACGTGAATATAAAACACGTGAATATAAAACACGGTACTTCCCTGAGCGACTCTGAAGGCAACGGCCCCGCTGCCTTGTTCGAGCTGGACTGGTGTCTGAGTGGCCCCGAGCGTGGGGTGGTGGTGGTGGTGGCAATGCCACAGAGAGCGCAGGAGGAGCAGGGCAGTGGTCACTGCAGGGGCAGCAATGTCACCAGGAGGAGCAGGGCAGTGGTCACTGGTGATGGTGGCAATGCCACCATGAGTGCAGGAGGAGCAGGGCAGTGGTCACTGCAGGGGCAGCAATGTCACCAGGAGAAGCAGGGCAGTGGTCACTGGTGATGGTGGCAATGCCACCATGAGTGCAGGAGGAGCAAGGCAGCGGTCACTGCCTGGTGACACAGGGTCAGGCAGACCTAAGACGGGTTTCCCTCCACACCTTTGCTGATACACAAATATTTTTTGAGAAATAAAAGGTAGCTGCTGCTTGGAGCTTTCCATGGCGTACATCTAATAAATAAATTAACCTGCGCCCTTCCTGTAACTTGAGCTGCCATGCTGGGCCGGGTCGGGAGGAGCTGTCCCTGGGATCGCTTTGCTGGTGGCGCTGGCTCCAGCCTCTCCCGCTGCTGCTGCACGGTCTCACCGCGTCCCTCGGGAATCACCGCGGTTTTCCCGGCCCAGCTGCTCCCGGCCGGGCGGGTCGGGAGCTCCTTGCCAGAGGGAGCAGTTCAGCGGGAGCCGGCAGCGCCATCCCTGCTGAACGTGCCCCTGACAGTGCCTTTGGAAAATGAAAAGGCTGGGATTGTCAAAGGAGTTTAATCCCGGCAGGGTTTGAGCATCTGGATTCCTCAGTCTCCTTGGCAAACTGGCCCACATCCCTGTGCTAAGGAGAGAGGGCTCGGTGGTGACACTTGTAAACTGCGAGGGGCTTTCTCTGCAGAGGAACATCATCTCCAGTTTAGCTTTTTTTAAAGTAAAAACCCCCAAACTTCACTGCAAAAGGCAGTGCTCTTTGGTGGTTTTTTTCTTACTGGTTTTGAGAACTGGTGATCAGAACCCCTGTCTGGATCCTCATGTCGCCCTCCCGTTGCACCAGCTGTTGAGATGCACTATGCTTGATTGCAGATTGTGTTCTAACGTTTATTTTGTTGTTGGTTTTTTGGGTTTTTTTGGTATACAGTTGTTGCCTTTATTTGTAAAATCCTGTTATAAATATATATATATTATATAAATATATTAAAAGTTAAAATGTTTCAGATGTCTATTATTTGTATAACTACTTGAGCATAAAGAAGTGAGAAATATGAATGTATTCTTGTTTCTGGGTTGTCTTTTTTTTTTTTTGAAGAGAAGAATATTCCGTTTTTCTCTCGGGAGAGGTACAGTGTTTATATTTTGGAGCCACCTTCAAGGTGGGATATTGTACATATTTTTATCTTGAGTAAATGTTAAGTAGTGTTTAAAAATGCTTAATAAAATAATTCTTTTCCTGTGGAAGATAAGGGTTTGCCTCCTGTGCTTTGAAATGTTTGAGCAGGGTCATTCCACGTGCTCTGGTCCAGCAGGGGATGGTACAGGGGGGAGCAGGAATTCGGGATGCAGGGAGGAGTGGGATCATGGGCTTCAGGGGTAAGTGGGGATCCTGGGGTGCAGGGGGCAGTGGAGATCTTGGGATGCAGGGAGGATGG